>CM057002.1:126046659-127411791 GCA_029891345.1 Dryococelus australis
CGCTGCGTACGCGTGCATGTGTGGACTCTGTGCGTGACTGTATGTGCGAGTGTGTGTCCCTCCCTTCGGTTTTTGAACTCATTAACAGAATGTCACCAATCTCAGTACATATACAGGCCTAGTCGTTAGCAAGGACACCTGACTTTTATCGTTTTCGACAACGCCGGGTACATACTTTACAAATTGGAGCCATTATAATATTTCGGATGATGTCATATCTTTGGAACCAATAAACAGATATTAACCATATTTTGTATGTTAGCCAAGAATAACTTAATACTTAAATTTTGAAATAGATATTGTGTTAATCCGCCGTTTTTTGACGATAGAACAAAATGAAGGAATTAAAATTTCTCGTTATATCTCGAAAACTATTAAACCAATTCACACCCAATTTTGCATGTAATTAATACTTTGAAAGATCAAGTAAACGTAAGTAATTGAACTTTATTACGTACTTGTTTTCAAAATGACGTTTATACAAATATTTTAGGTTTATTCGGTACATCTACTATACCAATTAAACAATTTCGACCAAATTTAGCAAGCTGAAAGTATCTATTACAAGCATAATATATGCAAACAGACTTTTGTAAGGTAGTGCCACATAAATAAATAAAGTTTTTATATCATATCTCGATCTTCAATTAAAGAATCGCTACCAAATTTTGCAACTGTGGCAGATGGTGTTAAATGACTTGATTCAAACATGTAATTATACTCATTTTCAAAATGGCGTCCATAAAGTAATTTTGGCTAGAATGTTATGGCGATGAAATCAAGTCAATGTTTCCAACTTCGCTTTGTATGCTGGCACTAGATATCTCTAATTATCAACTATGGATACACGGAGCATTTTCTTCCATTTTCTAAGATAGTGCCACATCAATAAATAAGTATTTATTTCGTATCTCGGGAAACAATTAACCGATTCCTACTGAATTTAACAAACAATTAGTAGTGTGGGAGGAGATGTAAAAATGAATGTCTTTAGTACCTCGGGAACATATTATTCGAATGGCCGACTTTTAGTTATTTTAGCTTAGATAAGATATATCGTCAAGATCAGGTAATAAATTCCAACTTATCTCTGTATACTGACAGTAGATTAACATATGCCAACTGTATCTACTTAAGTCATAATTTGTCCGCCATTTTGAAACACAGGAAGATGCGAATAAATAAAGTTTATGTCATATTTTAGTAAACAATTGACCGATTCTATTTCAATTTGGTGAACAAGTAGTTATGCGCCAGAGATGTAAAAATTATATATTTTTTAAGCATCATTGGGTCTTATTTTTAAAATGGCCGCCACATATGCATCTTAGCTTAGTATACTTAATCGTCGAAACTGTGTCATCAATCCCAATTTTTTTTATTGTATGCTGGTAGTATAGCCTATATTACAACTATCAAATCAGTCGACATGAAAAAAAAATTTCGGCCATTTTGGAAGATATGCCACATTAAAAAAGAAATTTTTTATATAACATCTTGAGAAACAATTTACAGATTCCTGTCAGTAATTAATAATTACGAGAGACCCGGAAATTACGCTGTTTCGTTTCAAGACAAGTTAGACTTCAACCCTCGATTCTTGTTCGACTGGGCCACCGCTTGTTGGACACGGCCCAGTCGAAATCGAGCCAATAAGAAACCTACAAGGATGAAATCACCGAATCCCGTGCTACCTGGTCTAGGATTAAACTGGAGCAAACAACCAATGAACTACAAACTGATAATTCAGTGCACAAACGACTGTTGATTCTAACATGTTGCAGAATTAAACCGTGATATTTCGGGGTCTTAAATAATTACCTTCTGGTGACTGCAACTTAGTTATACATAGAGACCTGAAAATTTTGCGAGTTCAGTGACCTGCAGGCTAGACTCTACAGTCTTATGTACAAATATGCCGATATCAATTGCACATTGTATGCCTGCTGTCGCAGCGGAAGGCGGGGATTGGGCCACCTTTCTCCAGGAGGTGTCAAACACCATGTGGACCAATAGCTAAAGTTATATAAACACACGTGTTTTGAATTCTAGCTTGTCCCTAAATGAATCCGCGAATTCCACAGGTCAGAGACTCGGAAATTTTGCGAGTTCGTTTAAGGGCAAGTTAATCTTTATCCGCATCTACCATGGAGTTTCGCTTCTATTGTATCACAGTTTGTTAGACACACGCCGGGTGACTTCGGATCAATAACGAAAGTGCAGGGAACACAAGGGCCATACCCCGTGCTAACTAGCCCGGTTGTTAAATTGGATCAACAGCCAATTAACAACTAACATCAGTAACCGAGGCTCAAGTACACTAAATATTGTGAAGTATTGCTTGTTTCCGAATGAACCCGCGAAAAATTTCCGGGTCACTATGAATACATAGCGGCACGTGCTTTTGCGAATAACTTTAATAACAATTTGTGTTCCAAAACATTTAAGTTTAGAATCACTTTTGTGATTGGGCCATTTGAGTGGTTGCGCGTCTTATCTCTCCAACCGCCAATCACGGACGGTCGGTATCAGAAAATCTTAATCTTGGATGGCTCAGCTCACTCATTTAACTGACTCTTTTCAAACAAACACAGTCGGTAGACACATGAAAAATTCGCGTTATTATTTGGCATCAGGCTAAACTTCACAGTGCTGTATATACTCGAACCGGCACCCTTTTTCCATTGGCTGCTGCACAGATGTGAAGTCACTGCCTTTCTGACTGGACTGCACGTGATTGGACTAAACAATTGTGAAGTGTTCATTTATTGGCGAAGAGTTACTCGGGGCCTGTCAAATAAAGTATACCCCAGTTACAAACTTATTGCAAAGGAACATGTGTTTCAAGTTTAACGTGTTCCCAAATAATAGCGCGAATTTTGCAGGTCTCTGCCAATGATCTTAAATGTGGGTAAATGATTCGCAAACGATCCTACTGCTCTTGGTCATGATAGATTCATATCACTGTAGCTGAACTTATAGCCTACAGATCATTGGCCTTGGCGACGAAACAGTTTGGTGTGTTTGCTTAAGTACAGCACGCATCATAAAAATTCGTGTTTGCAACAGATGAAACCGTAAGTTAAAGTTCATCAGAAAAGTGTTAAGAAAGTCGATTTACAGAATACTTCCTCCATGCATGGCACGGATCCGTCTCAGAAAAGCTAGCAGATGGAAATGACATTGAGTTGCGGTTCCTTTGAACGACGTTCTGTATTACCACTTAACACTGTCTTATTGGTCTGAAAGCAGCTTGAGAAACACTACCTTGAACATTCCTTCGTCCTTGAACACTTAACTAACACGGACATAGATTCAATATTCAGCTGGTAGTCAATAGAATTTCACAAGGCCACTATAACCCAGCAAGAAATACTTCCCTGGAAAACATTCTTTCTTCTTTTTTTTTTTTTTTTCGCTGTACCGATAAAAGAACCCGATTAGCTGTAAATCCATACAGAGAGTAAAATTCATCTTGTCGGTAAAAAAAATAAAAAATGAACTCGGTAGCATGGCGACTAATGGCCAGGCAATAACCAATGTTGTACAGCAAGGTAAGTGTTTGCAAAGCTATGTGGCACATAGGCATAGGCTGTTCACGGTAAAATGAGCTCTCTTGAAAGCCCTCCATGAGATCTACTTATATATGCACGTTGTTTAGTCTTCCACATTGTGTAAAATTAACATTGTCACGTGCCTCATTGCTTTATTCATGAGTCAGTCAAGTGAAACTGTGAAATTATTATAGAAGTAAATATTTTACAAATCTGCTCGTTCTTAGAACCCGGCGCATTAAAAAAAATTAGAGAGCGAAAGAAATAATTTAAGTCGTCACAAATGGTTACCACAACACATTTTATTTGAGGTTAAGATATGGAACTAGTTTCCCTCCATCGCTACCAACTTTACTAGGCGCATGTCACTCAGTGAACCCGTTGAATAATTATGCAGGTAGAAGCAGTGACTTTTTTCTAACGTTGATTAAAAAAACTCACTTTATCGTGAACAGACTTAAGAGATAGGTGTTTTTCGCGAAAATATTTATGACCATACTAGACTTCAATATCTTAGGCTCACAACCACAACTTCCTTTGGCTACGTGAGAAGACATGTTCTTATTCAACTGGACCAATCGTAATAAAGTACTTCGTTACTGAACGCCCATGATTCGCGGGCAGAAACTTAAGGCACGTGACATTTAAAATCATCCAACCACCAAAGTGCGTATGAACAAAAGCGTTTTGGAGTACAACTGGTCTGGAATTCTTCTCGCGAAAAACACCCCTACATATAGAATGATGCCGCAGAGTAAATAATAACACAGATGTGGAACAGCCACTTTATTCCCGAACTCGAGCCTCACGCGCCACCAAAATGGCGTCACTAGGCCGCAACACGTCTGAAACGGCGTTCGCCGATCACCACTTGGTGACCCGCTTGCCAGCCAGTATTCCAGTCAGTACGATACGTTTCCCACTGTACGGTAGCCAATCAGATGCAAGGCCGGTTCCCAGACCCTCGCACAAACAATCAGCGAATGGTTAAGCCCACATAATACGAACCTCCACGTCATTTAGTTTCTGTATATTTATTTACTGTGTGGTAAAATGTTCGTTACAGGCTGGCAAATAGAATGCTTAAATCAATTTCGCGTTGTATCCTAAGGACTCCATTCTTATGATTTGAGAAGTCTGTACTTAACGTTGAATAATTTCAACGTACGCTGAAGTGAACTTCATTACTATTTACGGCTATATTACAATTATTACGTCGCCAAAGTATAGAAATAAAGGGCACGTCACTGCATAAAATTGCACTGATCTTTATTGAGGCCACTTGACGTCTGTATCACTCATATTTTAAAATATTTGAAAGTGCACGTTAACTCGTCGAGGTCTGCACATATTAATTAACATATAAGACCAGTTATAAGTGACTCACTGCAATAACTAGGAACAGGTAAATTTCGCGACGTAAATTATCTTTGAGCTAGACTCCCCATTCCTCAGTACAATATTGCCGCAGCTGTTCGTTCATCGGCTGTCACCTTATTAAGTAACCAGTTTTAGCCTTGGTAGGTGTTACGAAGTGACGAGTCCTTAGGTGGACGGCCTACCTGATCAAGACTTCAGACATGGAACCGGGGCGCCAACGTGATTGAAATAATCACCTCGCGACGGCAGTGCACAAACCCCTTCTACCAGGCGAGTGTTCGGGGCCGAATATATTAAACCAACGTGCTCGATATAGGCCAGCGACACATTGAATGCGGCGTCTTTCCTCATCGGGCCATCTCCACAAGAATAATAAAGAGATGGGTATGTCTGGCCACCGTTATCAGCATCGCAGAAACAGCCTCCGGCATCATGACTGAGGTGGGGTCTTCCCCCATATATTGCAATGGAAGTGACGTGTGGTAATTAATCATAACGATGCAAATTAGCATAATGATATTCCTTATAAGCTCCCCGAGTAATAATCACGTAATTAGATATTGTATGATCATCATGTTCACTAAACCCCCTCATATAAGATTGTGCTTTACCTATTCAGATATCATCATTCAGCTACGGCCTTAGCTCATTCTTGTATGGGATTGGCCATAAGCAGAGACCTGAAAAATTCACGAGTTCAACGACACGTAGGCTAGACTTCGCAGTCTTAGATACTCTCATACAAATATCAACTGTTTATTGGTTGATTGTTGTGGTAGTATAAAAGGCGGTGGTTGGTCGCACAATTCATTGCATGTTTGCTACTGCCTCATTTACCTCCAGGACATGTCAAACAACAAGTCGACCAATTAAAAAAGTAACATGAACTTACAAGTGTGTGATCTCCAACTTGTCTAGAAATGAACCCGCGAAATTCTAGGGTCTCTAGCCATAAGTCAATTTCATAACATAAGGTAGCACGCAATTCGGTGATTGTTTCCGTGCAGTTATGCTATTGGGCCAGAGTTATTATAGGTCTGCACAGTAAACTATGAGCCAATTCAAATAAAAACTCAAAATTAATAGTTTTTAAAGTCTAACTTGTCCTCAAATCAATTCGCGAAATTGTTATGCCCCTAGCCATAACACCGATTTGTGTTGGGCTCTGTGCTCTCACTCAATAGCATTCTACTGTTCCACGTGACACCAGACAACGTTCGTTAGTGGTTGGTTATCATTCACTCGGATATCCGTTGATTTTAACCTAATCAATTAACTTTTATTGTTTGAAAGTATTTACGGTCAGCCAAGTTCTTATGTGAGTGTGTAACAATAGAAATCTGGAAAATTGCGGATTAATTTCAAGACAAGTTAGACTTCAACCGCCTGACAATTTCCGTTTCGTCTTCTATTGGATCACCGTTTGTTAGACACGCCCCCGTCAACATCGAGCCAATAACATACGTACACGTTTAAAATTACCGAATCCCGTGCTACCTGCATTAGGCTTAAACTGGAGCAACAACCGATGAACTACCAAGTAATGATCGAGTGCACAAACAACTGTTGATTCTAACTTGTTCCAGAATGAATCTGCGACATATCTGGGTTTCTACTTATTACCCCATTAGCCTAAATAAATGGTTAAGTCCATTCAAACATGTACCACTTGCAATTGCAAAATGGTTGATTTGAGAAATTTTGGCGGCTCTTCACAACGAGGTCTTGAGAGCGGGTGATGGTAAAATGAGGCGAGGATGGAGCAGTGCTAGAATGAAAGAGTGTGGGAAACGAGAGATCCCCGAGAAAAACCCACCGACCAGCGGAATCATCCGGCATGATGTAATTTGCGAAAATTTGAAATATCCCGGCCGGGGATTGAACCCAGTTCACCTTGGTGGGAGGAAAGCAGTTTAACCACTCAACAACCCCCTTATCCCCCTCCCAATTTAAAAATAAAAATTCGGAAATGTATAAAGGACATGAAATCCTTGGAAACAGTTTACTTTTCCTGTGATAAAGAATCGTTAGACACACCTAAAAATCTCGAAAAAAAATTTATATTCTACACCTTTCTAAAGTAATGTTTCGTTCGAATAAACCAATAACTAGATACCTGCTAAATTCGCGTTATTATTTGGAGACACGTTAAACTTAAAACACGTGTACCTCTGCATTACGTTTGTCATCGGACCAGACTTTATTTCATACGCCTTGTGTAGCTCTGCGCCAATAAATGACCACTTCACAATTGTGTGCCCCAATCACATGTAGTTCAGTCAGAAAGGGAGTGACTTCACATCTGTACAGAAACCAACTGAGAAACGACGCCTGCTATTATACATACAGCACTGTCAAGTTTAGCTTGATGCCAAATAATATCGCGAATTTTCCACGTCCCTACCAACAACTAGAGACCCGAAAATTTCGCGAGGACATGTTAAACTGTATCCGCGTGTACCACGAAGTTTCGCTTCTGTTAGACCACAGTTAGTTAGACACGCCCCGGACAACTTTCTACCAATAACGAACCTGCAAGGAAAACATGGACCGAATCCTGTGCTACCTTGTCAGTGATCGAAATGGCGAAGCAGCCAATGAACAACCAACTGAGGCTCAAGTTCACAAAGGACTATGGAGTCTAGCATGTTGCCAAACGTATCCGCGATATTCTTGGGGTCTCTACCTATAACGAACCTGCAATGCAAACAAGGAGCGAATCACGTGCTACCTGATCTGGAGTAATACTAGAGCAACGACCAATGGACAAACTAAAGAAGCTCGAATACGTATAAGAAAAACTTTATTAACTCTATCAACCAAAAATAGCGCGTAGGGAGTGTGGTGGCCGTCTGGTAGGTAAGGGCTGTTCACGATAAAGTGAGCATTTTGAAATCAACCTTAGAAAAAAGTCACTGCTCCTACCTGCATATATTTTAACGAACTCTCCGAGTGACACGCAACTAGTAAAGTTAGTAGCGATATAGTGAAAGTAGTTCCGTAATCTTAACGTCAAATAAAAATTTCCAGGTAAGCATTTGTAATAACTTAAATTATTACTTCCAATTTCTATTTCTTTAATGCATATAAGTGTAAAAATTAGCAGATTTGTAAAATATTTACTGTTCTAATAATTTTCACATTTTCACTCGACCGACGCATGAATGAAGTGATGAGGCCCATGACAATGTTAATTTTATATAAGTAGTGACATGCAAAATTCGCGTTATTATTTGGTACCACGGTAGACTTCACTGCCCTGTATCCAAACGATAACAATTCGTGTTTTAATTGACTATTGGCGACTATACGGCTGCATGTACCCGTGTGACCGCTCCAGTGCTGGTTGGTTGCTTAAATATAGAGCCTTTACTATTGGCCGAAAACTTCATTCGGATATTCCACACAAGTTTTCGACCAATGGTAGAAGACAGGCAAGCACACAACGTCTGCAGTTAAAAAGTAACGCGAAATTTGTAGGTCCCTATACATAAGGTGTAAGAATACACTGCGTGCACGGAGGTAGATCCTATGCAGGGCTTACGAAAGTGCACCGTGAACAGCCTATAACGGGCAGCAGTCAGGAAGGGAGACGATAGCTGCCACGTCACGCGCAAGACAGCAGGCAGGAAGCGGAGACGCGGTCCAGTTGCGGTTGAAGGCTGGGGAGTCGATGAGCAGCTTACCTCTGTTCCGTCGACCTCCGTGGGGCCGTCGACGGCGACCTCTGGGGTGACGCTGCTGGTCACGACGTCTCGCAGACCCGCCCAAGGTCACCGCGCCACCGTGGGAACGTCGCTCAAGGTCTCTCGTCGGAGGCGCGATAACCACGGCAACTTCACGCCTACACCTGCTCTGTCTTCCCGACGTCGCTTCCTGGGGGGGCCGCGGTGGCCTAGGGGTCAGACTACTTTTGTGTCCTGCAGACGTAATATTGCTAGAGACCTGAAAAATTCGCGAGTTCAACGACGTATAGGATAGACTCCACAATCTTATGTAGCCTACACATGTGCCGATATCAATTGTGCATTGGTAGAGACCTGCAAAATTCGCGTTATTATTTGAGGAGACATTAAACTTAAAACATGTACCTTTGCAATGAGGTTGTCATTGGACCATACTCTATCTGATACGCCCTGGGTAATCCTGTGCCAGCGAATGATCACTTCACAATTGTGGAGTCCAATCACGTGCAGTTCAGTCAAAAAAGGAGCGACTTCACATCTATGCAGTAGCCAATGGAGAACCGACGCCGGCTCGAGTATATACAACACTGTGAAGTTTTGCCTGGTGCCAAATAATAACGCAAAATTTTGCAGGTCTCTATGCATTGGCTGTCAGCTGTCACTGGAAGGTGACGCTTGGCCCAGCGTTCTCCAAGAGATGTCAAAAACCTTGTGGACCAATAGCTTAAGTTATATAAACACAGTGTGTTTTGAATTCCAACTTGTACCGAAATGAACCCGCCACTTCTTCACGTCTTTAAATATTGCTAACATATATAAATACAACCGAATAACTTCAAACTTTATGATTAACTATTCTAACTTAAATAATTTTTTAAAATAAAGATAATCTTAAACAAACTCAAAGGCGTTAAGCAGGGCGTTTATCTTTATGGTACTTAGTCCTACATGTCCAAATGTAGAATAATCACCTGTGCATCGGAACCAATAGAAATCTACCTGAGCTTCATCCTACTGCAGCAGTGGTTTATGAGGCTACGTAACATACTCTCAGCAGCGAATGAATGCTCCCACACTATAGAACATTTGTAATTGGACGCTATGTTCTGCTACGTACAGTGCAAATCACTCAAGCCACTTCTTGTGAAACGTCCTACATATAGGACACTGTGACTGAATAGGTAAAGCAGTTGACAAAGGTCTACACACGTTTACTGGCACTTAAGACGAATTAGAAGTGAGTCATCCATATCCACTACTGCAAGAACACCGGTTATGTTGATGTCTGTGTTAGAACTCACCATCATCCTGTTGGTCCATACCACACCGGACACTACCTTGCACTATAGACCTTTCATTATTGGCCGGTCATCAACCAATGGACAGCCGAGCTGATACTTACCCAATCAAATGTCCTGTATCGTATAAAAGACTTTACAATCATTCATGTCCCTTTGAGTAGCTATAAAATACCAACTCTATAGTAATAAATGCCATTGTTACTGCGCTGTGGCATTCTTGTGAGGTCATGTTAGACACTAGCTGAGCAAAGTTTAGTTCTGAACAACAAAGAAATTTCCAAATAAGCTTTGCTCGAACTACACTCGAGCATAGTCTACCAAGTATTAATGAGTATTCGTCCTTTTTCAACTGGTGTATATGGTTTTCATGGGTTCATATTAGTCGTCTCACAGTGTAATGCAGGGGTGAAACGACAGCTTATTCCGCGAACCCTGGCGGGACGAGCCATCAAAATGGCGTCACTGAGCAGCAGTATATAGTAACGCAGCTCACCAGGTACCTCTGCTAACTTACTTGACAGTTGGTAGCCCTGCCAATGATGAACCTATCGCAGCAAGAAGTAGACTCTAAATTTTAATCTGTGAGAATTTCACTGTTTTAATCAGTCAACAGTAGCTGACTGATTCAACAATCACTTGGGTGAATTTACCTGATGATAAATCAGTGAACAAATGCCTGATTGCTTTCACTTATTGATTCAGTGACATTTTCCACTGATTCACTCTATCATTTTTCCACTGTTTTCCAGTGGTTATTTTTTTGACTGATGGATCAGTTAAACTGCTTGTAAAAATATCCGTTAAAAAAACGTGTACGGTCTATCAAGTGAAATAACAACGAATAAACTAATAAAACCAATACAAAATACTTTATAAACTGTGTTTCATCTTTCAAAACACCATTTCACGAGGTAATATGAACATTTGATATTTCATTCCGATTTTATGCCTTTTGTTTCTTTTTCATGTAACCATCACAGCTCTCTGTTTGAAGGTTTAAACTGCATATAATATGGTGAAATGAGTGCAGTCATAAATATTATTCGTTTTATCAATCCCAACGGTGCCAATTAAAAGAAAAGTAAGAGCATACAATTTAAATATTCACGTTTTCGATAAAAACGATAGTAACTATATTTTCCTCAAAATTTTTGACAAATTGGTAGTGCAGATGGTAAGGTGACAGCATAAAATCTATGTGGGAAGGGTTTATGAGTTCATTCCGTGCTACCTCCGAAAGGATTTTTTTGCTTTTAAATTACGGTAAATAGCGCAATATAAACAGTAAACTATCTTAAGTATGTTTATTTCACGTAATTATTTGGCTAAATCCAATAAAAACAATATTTAATTTGCCTCTGCAGTTTCACGTCACTAATTATACCAGTAAATGTTTTCACCAAAAAAATCAATGGTTTTCACTGATTTTTCTAAGTGCAGACATTTTCACTGATTCAAGTAGTTGAATTTCACTGCAAATCAGTGGTTTTCCACTGATTCGAATTTAGAGTGTAGCCAATCACAAGGGACCTGCAAAATTCGCGTTAATATTTGGCACCAAGTTTACCTTCACATTGCTGTATGCATTAGAGAAGGCGTCGTTTCTTCATTGGCTGCTGCGTAGATGTGAAGTCACGCCCTTTCTGACTGAACTTAATATGATTGGGGCAAACATTTGTGAGGCGTACATTTATTGGCCCAGAGACACACAGCCCGCGCCAAAATAAAGACTGGTCCAATGACAGACATATCACAGAGGTACATGTAGTTTTAGTTTAACGTGTCCCCAAATAATTACGCCAATTGGGCAGCTCTCCGCCAATCACATTCAAGGAGGAGGCATAGGGAAAGTGATTGGGTCGCGGAAAAATTATGATCAGCAGCTTTCTTTACAGACCATTTTACCTGGTTTTTAATATTTCCACAAAATTTAAATGTATTTATCTGCTCGAAGTCGTTGTGTAAATGTGAACTACACTTATTCGCCAAACGGAGAAATTAAATTTGGACGAACTAACGACAGAAATGCTTAGAAGTTTACTTCACATAAAAGCAACAGTAGCACGAGACTTGAAGAGTGAAAATGCTTTGGGTATAAAATTATGGTAAACTTTGTGGGCTGTGATTCTGGATTATTGTATATATTTTTTTCTTTTATTTCGATACTTGCCACGTCATAGGTTTTTCAAAAGTGAGCATAATTTATTATACTTTAACTTTCTCTCCTTTCATTGTAGTAAATACTTGAAAGGTTACATGTTAAAAGTATAGAAAAGGAGATATGAGACGCTACTAGAGAGAGTGATGAATGACAAGTCGGAGAAAGTTAGGAAAAAGAGAGAACGCACAATACTGATTGACAATTGTACTGTAGTCGCCATCAACTCCTACAAACATATTTATCTTGCTTCTGACTTCAGTGATATATGTGTGTGGCATTTATTACTGTCTTGTCACTTAGTCATTCATTCCTATTCAAACAATGAACTTAATAATAGTTACGTTAGAATACCCTGCATAGGAAGGGAAAATTAGCATTTTGTGCCATAATTCGTATTGAATATTATCCTGCCTTGTTAAAAACTAATTATAATTAATATGTAAAATTTTAAGTCATGTGATTTTTCTGATGGTAATGGTTCAATTTGAGCTCGGTAACTACTAAAGGAACACATTATTAGGGACCTGCGAATTTTGCGTTATTATTTAGCATTAAGCTAAACTTTACAATGCTGTATGTATTGGAGCTAACATTGTTTCTTCATTGGCTTCTGCGCAGATGTGAAGTCAACGCCCTTTCCGACTGAACTGCATGTGATTGGCACACACAAATGTGATGTGTTCAGTTATTGGCGCAGAGATACGCAGGGCGTATCAAATACTGTTCTGGTCCAATGACAAACGTAATACAGAGGTATATGTGTTTTAAGTTAAACGAGTCCCAAAATAATAACGTGAATTTTGCAGGTGTCTACTTATTATTGTACAGAGTGATAACTAAACCAAAGTAATATTCTATGTAATAACGTCTGCTATATAAATACTGGAATAAACCTAGATATTTAATAAGTCAGGTATACTTATTGTATTGTTATTTAACAATAGGATTTCGAGGAACATTATTTCCACTACCCATCTATAATATTAAATGTATTTAGATGCAATCATTAATGTTTAACAAATTACAACTATTTGTGTGTATCACGAAGACGTCTATAAGAATAATATTTTCCATTTTTTTTTTAATTAGTTACCTAGAAGTGACGACGGAATTGGCAGTCAAGGGTGTGTAAGATGGTATAATATTAGTGAAGCTGATATATGTAACGTAGAATTGGCCATAATGATAATGATGTTAACATTTACAAACTATTCGTTTTCCTCTACTTTAAGTGTTTTTAGTTCGATTATACGTGATCTCAGTAGCACTAATAGTAGGGTAACTTAATTTTCACATAAACATTTTATGATTAGTTTTGTTTCGAAAAACTGTAGCCAAGATAGAGTGAGCCTACGTGGAAAAAATTTCGAAAGCAACTATATTTTAACAAAGCAGATTTTTTTTAACTTTTTTCAACCCATTACTCCCTTGACAAACTTCTCACTTTCCGCTAGTCCCATACGAAATATCTATAGTCAAAAATTAGCATATGTCGACATTCAGCACAAAATTAATTTACAGTAAGACATTTTAAATTAAATTAAATTTTGGGGGAAAAATCACACAAACGTTCTAGGAAACAATTAATGATTAGAGACCTGAAAAATTCGTGAGTTCATCGACCTGTAGGCTAAGACTCCACAGTCTTATGAACATATATGCCAACATCAACTGCACATTGGTTGTCTTTTGTCACAGTGGAATGCGACGATATTTTGTGGCAGCCACAAAATATTTTTTTTCTTCATATTTTTAAGTTTTTAGCGCCCACAAAAGTTTAGTGGTGACAGTGAAATAATTTTGTGTGCACCACAAACAATTTGGCAGGGCGAGAACCAACAAAATATTTTAATGTGCGCAACAAAATATGTTTTTCAGTGCGACACTTCTTTATTATTAGGGATAGGAAAAATTCGCGACTTCTTTTCAGGACAAGATAGATTTCAAACGCGTGTATACTGAAGTCACCTTTGCAATTGGATAAGAATTTATTATATACGCCCTGGACGACTCCGCGCCAATAGCCGACTTACAAGGGAACAAGAAGCGAATCCCGTACTGTTAAACGTGGGGTAGCACTGGGGCAACAGCCAATGAACAAACATATGAGATTCGACTATAGAAAGGATTGTGGAGTCTAGCATGCAAGTCATTGAACTCGCCAAATTTTCCTATCTCTATTTATAATTTATGTGTACTTGACCATTATGCGCCTCTACGCATAAAGGTGGAGTCACAATACCCCGACGAACCCGACTCGATAACTCCGACACGACTAAATCTGAGTAGCAGCCAAAGAAAAGAAAGGTCACTGTGACGTCAGTCCGACAAAATCGTAGCCCCGACAGCTCGACAAAAGTAGATTCTAATTATACTTTCCGTCGAGTCAGACTCGTTGGAGAGCGCAAAATATGTAAATAAATACAACCTTAAAAAACAACGTGTCGTGCGTATTTACCTACTGTATTATATAATTAATTATCTTGCCGCCAAAATAGAGTTCAGGTTTTTTTTTCTTTTTATCTCTTGTATAAATTCAAATACTATGAAAAGTAAAATAATCATTCACTTTACTTCGAATTTTAAAAAAGTAAATATTGGATATTTTAAGGGTAACATGCCTTTTAGAATTGTCCAACATCCATCTAACACACTTGTCGGGCAAATGTCGTCGTCGGGGTATTGTGAACACTGAATAATATATAATACGAAATTCCGTCGAGTTCTGACGGAATGTCGGTCTGTCGTGTCGTGTTCGTCGGGCTATTGTGGCTCCAGCTTACGGCACTAAAATGGCGGCTGCCTTTCGCTACGAAGCTTGCTTATATGAAATATTCAGAGGTGTGATAATAAGGATAATTATGTGAGTGAGTGACGAGATTCGGGAGGCTCTTAACTTCGATGTCTTGAGAGCCGATGAGGGTGAAGTGAGGTGATTAAGGAGCAGCGCCGGAATGAAACTGCGGGGGAAACGGGAGATAAAAAACCCGCCGACCAGCGGCATCGTCCGGCACAGAATTATTATATGATCCACATAGTTCTACTTCCTCGAGATTGAGAGTTGCACGGCAAAATTTTCGTACATGAAAATAAATATATATAAAAAAGATTTTTTTGGCCATATTCATTTTCGAAGAATGCTTGTTAATAGTGGCTTCTGTTTTTGGCGAACAGAGTGCAGGACAAGTTCAATTCCAACGCACTTTAGATCAGAACTACTTTCGTGATTGGATCATTTGAATTGTTACCCGTCTTATCTGTCTGCCCGCGAATCACGGATTTCCAGTATCGGCTATTGGAGAAACTTAATTCTGATTGGCTTACTCGAGTAGCAGATAAGCGGCCAATAGTAATGCACAAAGTTATAAATGCACAAAGATAAGCGGCCAAGAGTATAATGAAGACTCCAAATGTGCTTAGAGGATATTGACATCTAGCCTCCACGTAAATATTTTCGCGAAAAACAAATGGCTCTATAGAGATAGCCATTTTCGCCCTCAATATGTTAAAACACTTCGACTGAAGAATCTTACCGACGCTTGGTATCATTGGGCAACAAAGCCTGAACAATTTTCACTTTGTGTTCACGAAACAATAAACGATTGTGTAAGATATTGTTAGAGACCCGAGAAATTCGCGAGTTCAATTACCTGTAGGCTAGACTTCACATTCTTATAGGACTCTCATACAGATATGAACTGTTAATTGGTTGATTGTTGTGGTGGTGCAAGGCGGTGGTTGGGCCACAATTTCTTGCATGTTTTTTATTGGCTTATTTATCTCTAGGAGGTGTCACAAAGCACGTCGACCAATTGCAAACGTAATATGAGCCTACATAGTGTGAATTCCAACTTGTCTAGAAATGAACCCGCGAAATTATCGGGTCTCTAGATATCGTGAAGAGAACTATTTGGCATCTGTATTTCACGTTAAGCTCTACGCAACGATTTCTTGGGACTTCGCCCAAAAGACTGTCTCACTACTTCCATTCTTTCAACTGAGGACCAAGGTCGGCCAGTTCTTGGTGAGTCAGCAACAGTTCCTGTGTTCTTGTACTAGTCATATCAAGACCTATTACTCTTTACATCTGGCGGCATCTTCCAATACGTTGTCTGAAAGTTCCTCTGCACTGTTATTGGTAACCGGGTGTCGTCGTACCAGAGGACATACTGAGCTCTTTCCTGATATATGCACATATCCGGTTTCCTGGACTCTGCAACTGCTACACTAAAGCCGCGTTACTCGTTACTGAAATCTTCAACAAAAAAAGAAATGTGTTAGTTTTCCAACATGTTGGCACCAGTGTCACATGCCTATCTTACATATAACGGATACACATAAAAGTATAATCAGAGAAAGACTTTATGCACTTTATGCACTTTATGCACTTTAAACACTATGCCCTAGAAAAACTCGGGCTACAACGAAAATTAATTTCTCTAGCAATAAAAAAATAATAATTTGCACTTTTGAATTTTTATTGTTTCGTTTATGTTCGTCAGGATCCTGAAAATAACCTTATAGCTCATCAAGGATTTTTATCGTGATCAAAATTTATATACTTATTACAACAACTGAAATGAAATCTCATGGATTGTACTACCTGTTACTAGAGACCTGAAAAATTCGCGAGTTCAGCGACCTACAGGCTAGACTCCACGGTCTTATGTGTAACCATGCAGATATCGATTGCCCATTGGTTACTTGCTACCACAGTGGAGAAAGACGATTGGGCATGCATTTTGCTGTTTGTTGCTCATTGGCCCAGGGTTCTCCAGGAAGTGTCAAGCAATGCGTGGACCAATGTAAAATGTGACACATATGTAAGAGTTCTCCCATTCTAGCTTGTCCCAAAATGAATTCGCGATTATTTCATATCTCTACATGTTACATATGAAATGGTATTTAATTGGTTCTCGGAACTCCATTATCTGAGGGCCAGCCAGTAAAAGACTTAATTCAGGGGAGTAAGCGTGTCAAAATGTGATATGAGCCAATAGGTTGATGGCATGTTGTAAAGTAAAGACCTGCTGAAATGACGATCCTATAATTATACTATATAGAAATGACAATAGTTTATCTTATTAACCTGCCCCATGAAATATAGATAAAATTAAAATTCCAATATAATCCTAAATTTTTTATTTCTCTAAAAGAAAGGACTTGATGTGAACAACGAATTTAACTGCGGTGGCGGAAGGCCTTCGGTTTAACGACTCAGAAATACGTCGATCGGGGGGGGGGGGTCACTGGGGTCAATTTGCCGACCTTCCAAATTACAATAGTCGTGCCTGCGTAAAAAAAAAATAATCACGGCGAAAGTAGTCACGAGTTATTTCCAGTTTCGAGGTCTACGAAAATTATCATTATTGAAATCTGCGTGGGTAGCTAATGTTTTGTACGTATTGCGCCAGAAACTAGTTGTTTCGTGGAACCGCATATTTCCAACTTCTGTTGTTATTTGCACTAACGCACAGTATTTACTCTGTTAAATGGAACATTCACCTCTGACAGCCTGCTGCCTCAATGACATTACAAGCTTTATTATAAGTATCTCAGTAAATGTAATGGAAATATTAATAACTCTTTGATGTATTTGTCAATTTACAAAATAATATATAATGCAACTAAGGATTAATTTAAGTATATTTATTAACAATAGTGATTTCGTATGTTTAATATATCAATACAAACATTTCTTTTCAAATCAAGAACATAGAAGAATATATATTTCTAGGAGAGTAACCCTAAATTGCAATTCAGAATCGATAAAAGGAAAATTAACTTTCCCTTTGATGGTCATATTTGAACCACAGCAATGAAAGTCTAAACTTTTCAATGTTAGGTAGAGATATTTTCAAAGTTCTTTTATAGATTTTTATGATACAATTACCACCAGCAGAGAACTGTATATTTTGTGTCCGGAAATAGTGATATGGACGAGTTAAAACGTTGGACATTCGGACGATTTACAAATCAGTTACCCAGACGCAAAATCATTGGACATTGATCCTTGCAGTGTACAGAAATAGAGGAATAAAACTACATAGTATTATATAATACAAAGACTTAAAAAACCCACTTATTCCACCAACTCCATTCGTATACTTCAGCAAAATAGTCATTAAAGGATGTTCGCGATAAAGTGAGCAATTTTTAAATCAACCTTAGAAAAATGTCACTGCCCCTACCTGCATATATTTTAACGGGCACCCGGGGTGACATTCTCCCAGTAAAGTTGGTAACGGTGGATGGAAAATAGTTCCCTATCTTAACGTCAAATAAAAAGTGTTAGGTAACCATTTCTGATAGATTAAATTATTTATTTCGCTTTGTATTTTTTTTAATGCATCGACGTGTATAAATGAGCAGATTAGTAAAATATTTAATTTTCTGATAATTTTACAGTTTCGCTTTACCGAAGCATCAATAAAGTGACGAGGCCCATGACAATGTCAATCGTACAAAAGGCGGAAGAATACACAACGTGCATGCAAGTAGATATCAAGCAGGGCTTTCGAAAGTGCTCGTTTTACTGTGAGCAGCCTATAAAATGATGTATATCAGCATCTGGTAACCTACTCACCAGTTGGAAGCACAGACAGTAGGGAAATATACGCATCGTGCTGCAGACACTCAGGCATAAGGCTCGTTCCCAGAACCTCGCTAAGTCAATCTGAGTATGTGTACGCCCACTTAAAAAAAAAACCGCCAGGCCATTTAGTCTCTGTGTACTTATATTAGTTGTGCGTTATGTAAGCATCTGCGAGCAAAATGTGTCAATGGTCTAGGCAGAACTTAAACAGTTCATTCACGTTCACTTATTACTTTGCCGAAGCCCTGCTTCAGTTCTACTTCCAGGATAATCATCCGCCTCATGCAAACAAAGCTTAACCGAGTGTAAGAAATTACACCAAGTAGACAACGCACCGCATTCTTGCGCACTCATTGTAGTGATATTACGCATTAAAACTATTTATTACTAGGCATTGCCAACACACCTATTTTTTCTCTGTTTTTAGTCATATTAGTTATAAATGAAATATATTTTATGGATAAAATACAAGCGAAGTCAAAGATAACAGAAAATAAAGGACATTTATGATGACGCAACCATAAAACGGCTGTGGCACATAGCAAATTTAGGTCACATTCAATCACTTCATACATGGGGTAGTTTTTCAAAGGTATGATTCAAAAAGTTTAACGAAACCATGAATAGACTCTACGAAGGACTCTGCGGATAAACAGGCCATACCACAGAATAGATAGGTATACAGAAGCACAATGGCAAGCCGGTTTCCTGCAAGCTTCGTGAAAGGGCATTGGGTCTGATTTGCCCCTGCATGTTATGGAATACTCCCCACATTGCTGGCTGGTGGTGACATTTTGCTGGCGTGTGTGGCTTGAGTTCGCAACACACGCCACCATTTAATTTCTGTATTATTAAACACTCTGAGGCTATGCACTTACTGACTCGGGAAGGAGGGGGGGGTGGTGGTGGTGTAGTGGTCAGACTACTCATGCCCAACAAGGCGTGCCGGGTTCGCTTCACACAGCTTCACTCCCGGATCTTCGCACTTGAGAATCGTGCCAGTCGAATGCGCTGGTCGGTAGGTTTTTCTCGGAGGTATCCCATTTCCCCCCTCTTTTATATTCCGGTGCTGCTCCTTTCTCACCTGACTTCACCCTCGTCGGCTCCGAAGAACCTCTCCGCTCTCCACTTCACAGACCCACAGCACACCAACCAGTAGAGGTGAAGGTAGCAGGTGTATTCCAGGCATGAACTCGCTGTAAAGAAATTTCTGGTAAACTTCCTAAACTACAATGGAAGTTTATAACCTATACACCGCATGGTAATAATACCACACATCTCGCTACAGATATAGGAATGTTTAGCAGAGCTAGTATACAAAGTTGGGAACTTCCCTACGCATTTGACTGTTTCCTGAGCAAATGTAGGAACGCTACAATGAATGTATAGGGGAAAACATTACCATTTATGTTTCCCCAGTAAGCATATACACTGGTATGGTAAATTTCCGAATAATTTCTTAGAGTGTATGGTCGTGCCCATCGAGTAAACGTTCTCGTATCGCGTGAGGTTGCGATACCGGGATGCTGGGCTAGACCAAAGGCATCGATCTGTCATCTCTGCATCCTTAAGGCCATATTATACGACAACCGATTTCGTTAATGCTTGTGCAACGTCTGCCATAGCAGCCGTTATACCACCCAGTGCGGCAAACGTCATAAAATTTGCCGCCTCGTACGGGCAGATTCCATAAAATATTGGGTAACAGGACATATATGTTTTCCGTGTAAGCTTCCATGCCAGCTTTCCCTTCTGCACAGTAAATAGTTACTGCACGTCTTAGAAGAATTTCTTTGAATACTGGATGGCAAATATATATATATATATATATATATATATATATATATTTTTCAAATCTACACTCAAAATACTGATTACTTTATGAAACATAATGATGGTTTTTTTAAATGTAGCTCAATGTTAATTAACAACATAACATCTCTAATGTTTGCATGTTAAAATTCCACAGTAGCCGATTGGTGCGCAACCGATCTGGAGTGCGGGAGGCTCTGGGTTCGAAATCCGGGTAAGCCATGAGTGTTAGTTCAAGTTAGTTTATAAGTAGGGATAGGGAAAATTTCGCCAATTCACTTCGGGACAGGATAGGCGTCAAACACATATATTGTGAAGTCCCCTTCGCAATTGGATCACAGGTTATTAGTCCCACCCTACACGGCTCTGAGCCAATAGCAGACTTGCAAAGAAACACATTTGCGAATCCCATAACTGCCAGGTGTGAGGCAACAGCCAATGAACACACAGCTGAGGCTCCAGTGTGCACAGGACTGAAGAGGCAAGCCTACAGGCCATTGAACTCGCGAAATTTTCCTATCCCTATTTATAAGTTAGTCTGTATTCCGTCCCCTGCTAAACTTTCAAGTATAAACCCAGGTGATGTTAAAAAGCCCTTAACAATACAATATTCTAATTTTTTTTTGTAGTATTGGAATTTTCTTTGGCAAAATGTTTCCAAAGAATTCGTGTTACAAATACAAAAATGTATAACGTCGCCAACCACAGCGCAGTTTCAGAACGTAGGGTCCTCCCCGTGGCCACTACTTGAAATTAGTTGGTTAAAGGAACCAAAAACAATTGGCCTTTATTTTAATTGTACGTTCGTTAGGTTGAAAACCGGCCAAATGGTTTTGAAATACGAAAAAAAAAATAAAAATGGACACCAAGACAACTTTTAATCACTGTTGTAGAGCGAACTAAAGATTTGAAACTTTTCCCAGATAATACGAACTAAAGAAGGTTTTTCTTTTCGAGTGCAAGTTAATCGCACATTTTAAACGTGCATATCGCTTGTCGAACGATAGCGTATAGGTCGTTACTCGTCTCGTAGACGTGAGTTTAAAAATTTTGCCGCAAGTTGAAAGCTCCGTCAGACCCACATATGTTTCTCACTACTACGTCACGTTAATAAATCAATGTACCATGCAAAAAAAATTGAAAATTATGCGAAGAAAATTACTATCGTGGTTTTATATGGCAATTTTCAAGTACCGAAAACAAAGCAATAAACATTAAAGTGTTCTAACGGCAAACGGTAATAAAGCGATAGTTTTTAAATGTGACTGCGAAAGTTAGTGACTAGCAGCGATTTTACGAATGTGGTTTATATGAACAAGGAACTGTAATCTTACTTGCGCACCCGCCCAGTGTGATGGCTCTTGTCGTCTTGGCTAAACAGGAATCTTCCATGACAGCTCGCATAGCGGATTACACACCAGATCGGGTACCAGGCCAGTGTAACAGTTATACCAAATAAAATTAAAACATTTTATGGACGGCATTTTGAATATAAGTACATTTCGTGCATTTACACAACCGTTTATAGTATCACTTACTTTCCAAATTAATATAGAAATAATGTGAATTGAATGGATTTGGGGGGTTCTTAACAGCGAGGTCCTGAGAGCCGATGAGGGTGATTGAGGTGAGCATGGAGCAGCTCCGGAATGAAAGCGCTGGGGAAACGGGAGACCACCGAGAAAACCCGCCGGCCAGCGGTATCGCCCGGCACGATTCCGGTGACTCGGATTTTCGTAAGTGGGAATCGTGTCGGACCATGCTGCTACTCAACGGGGTATACTAGGATAACACCCTTTTTCCCCGCCCTTGCATTCCGGCGATACTCCATTCTCACTTCATTTCACCAACATCGGCTCTCAAGACCTCGATGTTAAGAGCCGCCCAAATCTCTCAACTCGACTTCAACCACACACGCTTGCGAAATGGTGTCACTTGCCAGCAGCATGGCCGATCAGCGCCGGGTATCCTCCTCGCGAGCCGGCAGTAGCCAATCATACACAAGTCCCGTTCCCGTAGGCTAGCCGCAGCCAATCAGAGAACGGATACAGTCACATCAAAGGAACCGCCTCTCCATTTCGCTTCTGTAGACATGCACACTGCTAAAAAATTTTACTTTATTTCACGGAAAAGTGCTGGTAAAATTTAATCCAGAGGCGTCCGTAAGCTCTCCGTAAAATAACGGACACACTGATTTTCAAAAACGGACTTTCCGTAAATGTTATGGAACTTCTCCGTTAATTTCCTTGCTAGTTTTCTGTATTTCCAGTTTACAATAAAAAGAGATAATGAAAATCTTTAATTTTCGTTGTGTGGGTTTTCTACTGTGTATAAATAAGATATTTGAAAAAGTAAAAAATTTTTATCCTTGAGCATGATTTGAGCCGGAATCAACAAAATTGCGAGTCCATGACTAAGTCTTTCCCTCCTTTTTATTTGACGTTGTTGTGACAGTGGACGAAGCTCTGCAGAGACCGACATGTTGACAAATTCCCAGTGCGTAAAGCGAACTAAAATCTACCGTGTCGGAGGCACCGGGGCGCGAGCCCGCGACCCTCCGACTACAGGTCGGCCACCCTACCTCTGAGCTATGGAGGTAGGACGAGACTCTTGAGTGCAGGGCAAAAATCACCTACAAACTTCTCCATCATTTTTGTGTTATAACTTTTTGTATTTACAGTAGTGACATAAACAACCGTTTCAGCTTCTGTTTAAGTTAGTAAGTGTTTCTAAGTGTTGCAGACGCCCGATGCTTCTTTTTAATGTTTCAAAGAGTAGGTTTTAGTGGATAACCTTAACTGCGGCAGAACCGATAATTTTCTGATTACAGCGGCGAAGAAAGCTTAGTGTAGACTCGGCATTGTTCCTCCCCGAAACCCGAAGCTATGGGAAATACGGAAACTTTCCGTATTTCGTATTTACGGACTTGACTCAGTTTTTGCCATTATGTATTGCGTTTCCGTGTACTTACTGTAGTACATTTCCGTAAAACATTCCGTAAATATACGGAAATATTCAACAATGTATACTCTGTGACTTTATAGGCTGTTCACTGTAAAATGAGCACTTTTGACTGCCCTGTTCAAAATCTACTTGATTGCACGTTGTGTATTATTCCGCCTTACGTAAATTCAACACTGCCACGGGCCTCATAACTTCATTCAATCGTCCGTCAAATTAAACTACGAAATTATTACGAAAGTAAATATTTTATAAATCTGCTAATTTTTACACTAAGATGCATTTAAAGAAACAGAAAGCGGAAGGAATAATTTTAAGTTATTAAAAAAAAAATTGTTACCTAACACTTTTAATTCGACGTGTGGACATGGAACTTCTCTCCCTCCATCGTTACCAACTTTACAGGACACTTGTCACTCAGTGCGCCCCTTTGGAATATACGCAGGTAGGAACAGAGACATTTTTCCATGGTTGGTTTCAGAAGTGCTCACTTTATCGTGGATGGTCTGTGGCATGCATTTGAATGCAGAGTATGCCGCTACAGTGGCCAACTGCACGCCCATTGATGGTCATCCGAAAATAAGATAGAGATGGAGTGGGATGTTGACGGGGGGCCTGGAAGGGGACCGGGGGAGAAAATTTATGCATTGGGCTGTCCGCCCACTTGGCACTGCCGAGGCACAAACGTCATACCACCCCACCCCCCCTCCAACCCTACCCAAAAAAACACGTTATCCGCTACTCGTTTCGTGCCACCCACGTCTTCATTACGCATTCGTGCATCTTCTACGCGCTTTCTCCGCGTGGTGGGTCGTCGACACGTCGAGCCTGGGAAATACTGCCAGAAGAGGGGAAAAGAGGACGGGGACGAAATTGGAAAAGGAGAGGAAAAAAAAATATTTAGGATGCAAGGCGGCTGGACCTGGCTTGTGCGCAACTTTCCCCGACTTATGTCCAAAAAAAATCGCACGTGCGCCCGTGAGCGGGGCGATTTTGCTTCGGCTTTTACCGGCGTCCGGTCGAGTGGTTTATGGGAGAAGTTTCCTCGAGGAGTAGGGAGCTTGCTTTCACCACGCGAGGGCTTCGTGACCGCTTCGAGTAACGCACCAAACCCCTCCGCCCGGAAGCGTCCGCAAACCGCGCAGCGTGCATTTCCAAGAATCTTCCCTTGAGGGTTAGTTGGAGCTGCGCATCCGGGCAAAGAAGCGAGGCACGGGCGACACTAACACGCACGGCTGGCGCCCCATCGCTCCTAAGCGCAATGCGTGCAGTGCTTCCGGCGCGACGCTGGGCTGTGCAAATTAGATCTGCGACAGCGGGGGTTTCATTACACGGGAAGAAAGTCCACAGATTTCACTACGTCCGTGTCTTTTCTACTTGCCTCTTGCCGCTTGAGGAAACTGCAAAGGCAAGCTTTAAAAATGCGATATTTGACCATATATACTAAATATGACAAAAGTAAAATAATAGGGACATAGAGAATTGTTTTTCATCTTTTCAAAGAAAAATTCGTATTTCCAGAACGTTTATTTACCGAGATATGCGTATTCGCGCAAACGACTATTTCACAAAAAACGTGCAGGCCCATCTAATTCTTATTAGTCCGTATATATTTCCCATGCATTCGTCATTTGCGCTTTTATGTGTATCTCAAGAAATAAATGTCTTTGGAATACGACCTTTATTAGGTTCTTTATCAGCTCTACGTCCAAAACAGGGAAATTTCAAGACATATTTCACTATACAAAATGCTTCTAAAACCGGTTCACGATAAAGTGAGCACTTTACAAATCAACCTTAGAAAAAAATCACTGCCCCTAACTGCATATTTTTTAACACGTGCAATGAGTGACACGGGCCCAGTAAAGTTTGTAACGTAGGAGGGGAAGTTAGGTAACCATTCGTGATAACTTAATTATTCCTCTCGCTTTCTGATTTTTTAATTCATCAAAATATAAAAATGAGCATTTTTTTGTAAAATATTTTATTTTCCAATAATTTCACAGTTTCACTTGACTGACGCATGAATATCGTAACGAGGCCCATGCCAATGTTAATGTCACATAAGGCGGTAGAACACACAACGTACATACAAGTAGATCCTAAGCAGGGTTTTCAAAAGTGCTCATTTTACCCCCACAACCTATAGCAAACATTCGCTGGCGAGACTTTTCAGTTTTATTACGAATTACTGAAAAATGTATGCTTCACGTGTTCACACAATTTACATTGGTTATTCCGCAATGAAAACATTTGTTTCAAAATTATTTTGATCTCAGCCTGTTTAGTATTTTCCGGCCTTGAAAATTCCACATTATAGTAAACAAAGCTGCATCTGTATCCATATTGTGTTACACAGTTCGTAATTATAGTCCATTTGTGGTGACGTCCATCTTTTATGAAGCCCTGCTTAAGCTACACTTTCAAAATATTCCTCCGCCTCATGCAATTTTGCGTGAGAACTATTTATTATTAGGAATTGACAGCCCACTTATTACGTCTCTGTTTTATGCATATTAATTTCAAATATCATAATAAAGTTAATATATAAAAGAAAACTAAATGTTCAATTTAATTAGAAAAAAAGAAACATTTATAAGCATAAGTATAAAACGGATGTGATATATGGTATATTCAGGAAACTACCGAACACATCATACATGAAGAGATTTTTTTAAAGGTTTGATTCAAAAAGTAAGAAGAAACCGCGAACAGTGGTTCAACTGCCCATTCCTTTCTACGCTTATGATTTTTCAAGAAATTTCTTCCATATTTAATAACTTTGCTATTGACAAGATGAGAATAGTAAGTCAAATAAAGCGATGCATACAATTCATTAAGTATTATAGACGAAAGCCCCTTTTACTGGAGATCTACACATAGGTCACTAACATAGAGAAGAAGCTACCTAAATATATGAATTTTGCATCAAACTGTTTACTTGTCTGGAATATTGCAATAAATTTTGGACACTCTACCAACTTGTAAGCCTCAAGATCACTACTACAAGCATGTGTATGTTTTTCATTGAAATTCCTGGACAGAATACTTTTGAACATCTTCTTCCATCTTATATGTATTCAGTATTACCTGCACAGAACGATACAGCATTCGCTAAACGATTGTTTATGAGCACTGTAAGAAGTACTACGCACGAAATTTGTCATTTCCAATCCTTCCACATTTGCGTTTAAAATACCGAGTAGTGCGAAGCATGTGCTGAGCAAGTGTTTTCTTATCATATGTTCTCACTAAGTGTTGCACAGGCACATGTCGCTAAGGTAAGACGGAGGAAGGCCAGTCTTAGAGACGTCCGAGTTTATAGAAGTCAGTTACACATTAACCCCACTTCACTACCAAGTTCCGTATGCAATGAAGTAAGTGGTACACTGTTAAAAAAATTGTAATTTTTAGTAAGGAATTGTTTGTAGTTTTACAATTTCCTGTAACAGTACACAGACACCTCTTGTAAAACTACAAGGTCCGTGTTTGTAATACACCTCAAGAAAGGTTTATTCTATACTGACCTGTTTCCACGAGCTTCAGCAAAGTGGCGAACACTCAACAACGTAAAACTGTATATAGCTGTTTGTGCAAAAACTATGGGCGATATAAAATGTAGTTGCGTGCAAAAAAAAGTGCATGAATGTATTAGAAATGCTTTGCAAGTTGGAATAACGTGGAACACTTAAACGACACATGAAACGTTACCGTATTTTTTATTAACGGTTAATGTTTCCTAGCTACACAGAACATTTTAAATGAAATAACTGTATTCTATTCAATGAAATAACTTCCTTAATATTTTTAAGTTCTTCTAATATGCTACGTTCGTAATTTATG
The DNA here is from genome assembly GCA_029891345.1 of Dryococelus australis. Lineage (NCBI taxonomy): Eukaryota > Metazoa > Arthropoda > Insecta > Phasmatodea > Phasmatidae > Dryococelus > Dryococelus australis. The sequence goes on from CM057002.1 coordinate 126,073,953, forward strand.
TTGGTCTTGTGATTAGGATCATTGGCTTTTATAATACGACGGGTGTCGGTTCTAGTCCCCGTGCTGGCGGAGTGATTTTTTCTCGTAAATTATATATATATATATATATATATATATATATATATATATATATATATATAGAGAGAGAGAGAGAGAGAGAGAGAGTGTGTGTGTGTGTGTGTGTGTGTTATTCTTTGTTATTAATTCATTACATTTTTTTTTTGTTTTCTAGAAGAAAAATAAATAATTTTAAGTACAGTTCTTTATAAGGTAAGTTGTAATACAAGGATAGAGTTTGTAATATTACAAATATATGTTTTGCAGATTTCACAAGAAAACTGTTTGTAGTTTTACAAAGGATTTCATTGGCAATTAGTTTCCGAAGATGTTTCTTGTAAAAGTACAAACAGTTGATAGAGTGTATTATATGAATATTAAATAACGTCATCCTGCGGTATGACCCTGAGAGAACTTAAATACATAGAGATGAAACTGCAGCTTATTATACACAAACTCAAGTTCCCACACGTCAGAAAACGTCGTATATGTCCAGCAACAAATCGGAACGCCATTCGGCAATGAGCATAGACTGCTCGCCAACCGGAAATCCAGCAAATGGGGAACCGCATCGTCCAGCGCGATTCCCACATGCGAAAATCCGGTAGTGACCCGGCCGGGGAGTGGACCCGGTTCGCCTTTGTGGGAGGCGAGCAGTCTAACCGCTCAGTCACCGCGGCCCAAACGCGCGTGTGCTCGAGTTTTCATTGATATATGTATTAACGATCTGCAGGAGCTGGGCGCAGATGCTTCAAAAAAATCAGGCGTTTCACAGGAAAGACGCTGATTCCTTGTTTAGTGCAGGAAGAACCATAAGTATCGTTCGTAAGTAGCATGACCTCGCTCAAGGTCGCGGGTACTGAACGTGTTAAGGAAACACGATACCAGAATAAGTAGAGCACGTATAAGATTTAAGTGTTTTTTTGTTATTACCCTAAACAATTTCAACTGAACCTGAAATTATTATGATATATCACACTTACAAACACTTCGTAATCATGGAAATGTTCTGAGTCAATAGCACCTCGATAGCACTCTATATCCTTTGTCCTTTAATGATTGTTTAATAAGATTTTTAACGAAAACAAAAGTGATGATTTAGAATAACGTATCACAATCCTGACTGTGGAAACGAAATAGGATACTAGCTTCATTAATTTATTATTATAAAAGAAAACTATTAGACTTGTGTACGGGACATTGTATCCTAATAAAGAGTCAACATTTCTCGCGAAAAATTGATGTGTCAGATTATAGGATTCTAAACGCAGGTTTTTCTGGAAAACTTGATATTACACCAAGCTGGTGATAGGTCTACATTTTAATGCTAATGTAAAATTATGTAATTATATTGGCTAACGTTGATATTATTAATTTTATTTTGGCGAAGTTGAAACAGTATACCTTCTCTTCCACCTTATATTAATAATCAAATATTTGAAGCAGTTTTTGTACAACTACATATATTAGGATTTTGTTTTGCTGAAATATCGCAGTTGGCAAAAATATCTGGATCCTCTCATAACATGGGCAACAGTAAGTAAAAACTCACCGCAATAACAGAATATTTTTCTGCAATAAAGACGTTTCGGGGGGATATCATTTTATCGGATTTTTCAAGAAAACAATATGTTTTAAAGAACAAAAGTAGAATTGTAATGTGTGTGCCACGTTGAGAAGATTACAGATCTTTTAAAGAGGAGGATTTCACGTCTAAAAATTTCATTCGTTCAGTTTATGAGAGGATCGCCTGGCGGGAAACATGAATTCGCTTCCTGTTCCCAACGGGAGCTTGCCAGCGTAGCAACGGTCTCTGTGGAGAGTCGAACGGGTGATATTCGGCCAGCGTGTCTGATTTCTCCAACCGGTTTGGGTGCACTTCTGTCCTGCGGTGATATATTTGCTAAATTGCATTGAACTTTCCCTTCTCATGGCGCCGATAAACCCGTACTTTCGATCGTTACAACGAATGAGTATTGTTTTTGGAAGTATTTCGGTATCGTTATGACTAGGGACCTACAAAATTCGCGATTTTATTTGGCGTCAAGCTAAACTGCACAATACTGTATGTATTATAGCAGGCGCCGTTCGTTCATCGGCTTCTGCATAGATGTGAAGTCACGTCCTTTCTGACTGAACTTCATCTGATTGGGGCACACATTTGTGAGGTTTTCATTTATTGGCGCGGAGCCACACAGCCTGTGCGAAATAAAGACTGGCTCAATGACAAACATATTGCAGAGGTACATGTAGTTTTAGTTTAACGTGTTCTCGATAATAACGCGAATATTGCAGGTCTCTAGACGCTTTGCTACGCTGTACTTGCATGTGTTTGGCGTTTCTAGCGGTCGTTTGTGGATCTACGGGTTGAAGTCTCAACAGCGAATGAGGTGTCTCACACGTGGAATACTTCCTTCGTCAGCCGCTGTCATCTGTTATTTAACAAAAATGAAAGGTGCTCTTCTCTGCTGGTTTCACGGAATTGACATTTATACACACGGGCTCATAATTTCAACCCACATACACACATTGTAATATTCATAAGAATGTACATTTCGTGAAAAAAGTTACTTTTTTTTTTTCAAAAGGAACAATCCATATTCCCAAAAAAAAAAAAAAAAATGGAGTAAATTAAAATGTCATTTGTGGTTTCACTGATTGATGAAGGCCGTTCACGGTAAAATGAACACTTTTTAAGGCCCTTCAAAAGTTTTCTTTTAAGCTATTTTTTATGTTTAAGACACTTTTTAATATCAGTATTGCCATGTAGCTAATAAATACGATGTATACTTACACCACTTTCAAAAGTTAACATCTAAGACTGCAATAAAATATATTTATTAGTGGTTAATGCCTGTTGGGAGGGCCTTAAAAAGTGCTCGCTTTATCGTGAACAGCCTATATAACTGATTGGACTTATAGTGTAATATGTCAGCCATATAAAATTTGAATGAAATTATTTTACTTTCGCAATCGTTTTAAAATAAATCACATGATAACAATGCAACCTTTCCCGCTTTACATTTTTCAGTACATCTTGTATATAACAAACGTTATTTAAAAAACATTTTTGAGACAAAAAACAAGAGGTCATAACGTTCCACCAAAATGCTAACAGTTACAGTTCCAGAGTTACACGAAGCGCTATGAGAGAAGTGCATTATTTATTTCCCGTAGAGATGCCGAGGTTCTTGAAGCGCTTGCTAATTATCCTTTTAATTGGTCCCTGGCTTTTCTTTTGATGAAGCGCCGAAATTGCGTACAGTAAGACGCCAGCGTCACAAATATCTAATACATTTTTGGACACTCTGACAAGTGACCCCGAAAATTGTAGTGTAAAGGGCTTTTTAACGTCCCCCGGTTTTATGCTTCAAAGCTTACAGACTAACTTCAACCCTTACTTAAATTAACGCCCATGCCTTGCCTGGGATTCGAACTCAGAGCCTCCCGCACCCCAGATTGGTGGCGCACCAACTTACTGCCCCACAGGAGGTCGGCATCCCGAAAACCCGTCAGGTTCCATGCCTATGGGCCAGACTCCACAATCCTCTGTAAACTAATGCGTCTTCTTTTAAACACTGTATGTTAAACCAGTGGGCACAGCTTTACAGCAGATCTACTGATAACAGATAAGAGATTTGTTTTAATGTCTGCATGACACTGGCTCAAAGTTTTACCGGCGTATCGAATAAGATGCGGTCCAGTTAATTCTAAAATGTTAGATGTAACATATATGAGTTTTACATTGTCTAAAAATTGGTATGCGTCCAGCTGAAGCATAAGTAATATGCTGTCCTTCATATATGAATGGTTAATTTGAATTTCCAATGTAAATATATGGTCCGATGTATCGTATTAACCGCCTTCAGGCATACAATACTTACAAAAAAAGAAGTTTCAAATAACTCTTTGTGTAGTGACAAATGAGTGTATAATTAACGTTGGTAAAATCGTAAATATCAGATTGCCGTAGGGTATGTGGGGGGAATGTCATTCGAATACAAAAGGTATTGTATGGAAATGGCTGGCTTGAAGTGGAGTCTGCCGCCCTGATTCGATGCGCCCATAACTTCTCTCTAAGACATTTTGCACGCTGCATTATAACTGCGAAAAGAATACCGCTTTGTAGATTTTTATTTTTCCTGTTGAACCGAAGAGAATACTTAGAGCAGTAGTGTCTTCCAAAGGTCACCGCTCCTGACAGCACAACGCAGGGAAATCATTAAATATTTTAAAATAATAATACACACACTAGTAGTTGTAAATAGATGGTTCTAACTCAGGGGCTGGGGGCTATGGACTCGGTGGACTTGGTCGCCATCGTGGATTTATCTTCTTTCCATCCAAAATTTTCCTTTTCTCCTTTTCCCCTTCAAAAATTCCGATTTTTCACACGAAATTTCCCTTTTTTCCCTCGCGAAAGTTCCTTTGCACAAACCGGCAGGCAGTTTAAACCTACAATGTGGATGCGGTTTTGCACAATGTGGATGAGTTTTTGTACAATGCCGATGAATCGTTCAAAAATTCCGCAAAATTGCGCAACCCATCACTGCGGCCATCTTGGAAGCGAACCTCCTGCTCTGTCATTCCAGCACAGGGGGTTCCCTCGGAATTCTGCCGTGGTCGTCTTGGACTATGTTCTTGACTCATGTGGGAGGTGGGGTGTCATCCTGACAGCAATTCCAGCTCTCGCATTCCGGTCGGTGTTCTCTGGATGCTCCCAACCGAAATTTTTATTTTTTCCTTCGTACCGAAAGTGTGCATGCCCCGCTCACGCACTCTGTGTGGAGGGGGAAGAAGCCATTTCAAGAGACCCTGCGAGCTTCAGGTCAAGTATGAGCTGTGCTTACGAATAAGCATAGCTGGCTTAAATTACCGAACTGTTTGAGATACAGCTACCAAAATCGTAACATACACATAACCCCCGACGACGAGACGGGAGCGCATGGACAAATGTCGACCTGCCTGCCACACCATTCTTTTCACCTATCTCTCTCACCGGGCCCCTCAGCGCCATGGCAAGGCCACACACTTCCTCGCACACTCAGCCACACTAGTCAGCCCACCCTCCACCTTCTCTCGCATTCTCGCACATATTCTCGCGCTCTCTAGTTCTTGTCCTCCCCCCCCCGCCCTCGCGACTGACCGCCTCACACCCGCCCATTCTTCCTCGCGTGCTTGCCATCGCCTGGCCAGACTCCAGCGCTGTCGCCGGGGGACGACACCCATGAGACGGACGACAAGATCGTTCGCGCGAACGTACATCGCCCCCGCTGGTGGCCATCTTGGCAGCAAGTTGGGGGGTCAACATGACACCACTTCCAGCTCTCAACATAGTAGGTCGTAGTTTCCGAACCATTTAAGTTTTAGTTGTCAAATACGTAACATAGGAATCAACCACGACTAGGAGAAGTGTCGTGGGGTCAATATACCCTAAGTCAACATATAAGTATAGTGGGCCATAATTTCCGAACCGTTTAAATTATAGTTGCCAAATTCATAACATAAGCATCAACCATGACTACGTGTAGGGTCGTGGGGTCAAGTATGTTATATGTCAACTTAGAAGCATTGCCTGTAATTTCCGAACAGATTAAGTTATAGTTGCCAGATTCACAACATAAGCCTCAACCTCGTCTATGAGAATGGTCGTGGGTCAAGTATGGTCTATAAGCACATATGGGCATAATTTCAAAACCATGTAATTTAATATGTGTCAAATTCATAACATAGATATCATGTCAGCTGTAAGTTCCAAACTACAAAAGATAGAGTTGACAAATTCACAACATAGGCATCTCCTAGGCATTTGCTTACTAGCATGCTACTACTACTCGCCGACCACCATCTTGCAGCCCCACTGACTGCCAAACATATCCGAACCTTCGCTGTGCATACTTACTTTCGGACAATCGGATAGTACCACCCCATTAGGGAGGACCGGTATTGCACTCATGAGCAGTGTACCGAGACTTCGCTGTATGTATGTAATGAAATGTCACTCGCGATGAATACGCAGTCAACGATAGACAGCCGAGTCGCTGCACATACAACACATGCTAGAACGATAAGGTTCTTATTACGAAATGTATTAACCACTACCTTAACTGATGAAGCAGTGAATACTCGTAGGCTACGAGCGCATCTCGCTGTCGTCGACATGCCATCGCTGGTAGCGGAGACTGCAATGACCAGTCTCGCATTTAGTGCACGGAAGATAACGACCAAGTAATGCATCTCCACCATCACCTCCCCTTTCATTGTACTTAGTGGTATTGAAAGGAACTAATGCTTCTACCCTGAACCATCCTCGATGTTCGATTCCCGTAGAGGGTGGTTATACACGTCTACATAAAATCCGCCACGAAATGTTCGTTTAACGAGTGGAAGCAAGTGCCCACACTGTTAAAACATCACGAATAGAGTAACTGCCATTGTCTACATCAGTGTTCGGAGGTACGAGAAATCCCCGACCTGCACTCGCGTAACAAGCCCAACTAACACACACACACAAGATTTATTAAATACATTTTATAACTCCGACCTGCACTCCTGTACCGAAGCAAGAAATAATAAGAGGGAGGGGTCAAGAATTGGTCAGGGAGAGGTCAGGGAGATGTCACCCTGTTCTGTAATATGAGCCACACACACGCACACACAGTGTAAATGATGATAGACTCCTCTGGTCAAACGACCCCCTTATGAAATGACAAAACGAAACTATCACTCATGACCAAACTGCGACCTGCACACTCATGTACCGAAGCTAACTTATAATTACAGTCAGTCATACCCCATATCAAACCTTTAATTTACAATAGTCATACTCCAACCAGCACTCACATATTAAACCTTCTATGGTCGAAGCTAGATCATACCCCCACAACCACTGGGGACCGGCCTGCACTAATTGTGTACCTAGACTTCAATTTACATTACATACTCAACCATCGATGACTCTAGACAACTGAGTACATTCGAATTAGATATGGTGAATAAGGAGATATCACACACATTTCAAATTCGAATGTACTCTGTTTGTAGAGCAGAAGACCTGTAATTCGTTACGTGAACTCACTGGAAGCTCAGAGCACAAAGATCGCTTTCTTTTTACGTGTGCGGTATATATTACTGGCCATGAAATTACATCACACTCACTCGGAGTCAAAACACACGTACTTGAAAGGAACTATTGCATGTAGCCTGACAATGGTGTATGGAACTTGAAAAAAATGAGGTATCGAAGGTTCGATTCCCGTTGAGAGTGCATGCTGACACATCTGCAGGCAATCGTTCGTCGTTTGTCTCACCGTCCATTAGGAAGAACATGTAGCGACAATGAGAGTCATAAACCGTCTCCAACTTGCACTCGTGTACCAAACCGTTGCATTTACAGACTGTAATACTATGACAACCCCACCTGTGTTCGTGTACCACCCGAGCCTTTTTACAGTTACAGGCAGGCACACTCTGCCGGCCCTGCCGGAACTTTCAAAGTATGTACCAAGCATTTGCATTTACAAGCAGTCATACTCTGTCGACCCTGCCCTACCTTCAATGCATGTACTTACATCATGTATCAACCCATTGAAATTACAAGCATATGACCCTTCCCAGACATTTAATGTATGCACTTAGACTGTTTCCGTCCAGCATCATGTCCAGTTGTTCCACTATGATAACGAAGATGTTGTGTTTACCCATAGTGACAAGTCTTGAACCCAGGTCCTCACAGACAGCTGCTTGCTCTCCCATGCCGACTATCGACCATTAGAGTGAACGAAAGGAAAAAAATTGTTTAAACAAAATGGCTGCAATCAAGCACATCGTGCAATGTATGCTCATCACAAATACTTGCAGTAATAGGTCACACACACTGTGACAACCCGACACACGAACCAAGTAAAGAGGTATCGCAACACACACACAAGATAATTATGTATGTACTATGCTTTTAGAAGACATAAAAAACGTAAAGAGCAGAAGTTTACCTAAACTGGTGTAGCAGTAAAGACCTCTAGATCGCGAGCACATCTCGTCGATGTGTACTCACTGAATGCAGATACTACAATGGCCGTTCCAACTTTCTGTTCATTTTATACATTACCTACAAAGAAAGAAACTCGACACCTGCAAGTATATTACGACTCCTTGACAAAACATTCTTACGTGTTACATAAACTATTGAAACATTATAGGAACTAATACATGTTCCCTGATGTTAGTGGAGACAATGTATCATCCTTTAAAATAAAGTATCGCAGGTTCAATTCCCATAGAGAGAGTCCAATCATTTCACAGGTTAAAAAAAATCTGTGGTAATGCATATCGTCATGAAAGAAGTCATTGTATGTTCGCCTGCAGTGAATAGATAATCGTCCATCGGGCAGCGAGTGGAAGCAAGACAGTTACCCGACTCCCAAACATCGTGAAGACTGTAACTAACATCGTCTAAAAGATCTACCTATACAGAGCAGGCGAAATAAGAGTGTGCCTTGCATGTACACAGCAGGAAGTGTTCGAATGAAAACTAAGTTGATAGTGTACGAGTGTAAAGATATTGAGAAGCCTACTTCGCAGGCTACACAGCTAATTACTTTTGTAAATATTAACATATCTCTTTTACATTAACGATTAGAATAAACTGGTGTTGGTATAAGATTTTGCTTCTGCTACCATACTCACATTTCGGTCTACAAAAAATCTGATCATAGCAACCCACTTCGCTCAGAATGACTTTTCTCTCATCGAGAGGATACAGTGAAAAAATTATGGCATGTGGTTCTTGTGGTCAGAAAGTCTTATCGCCTATAAAGACATATGGAGAGATCACTTGCTCCAGTCGATAAATACACCGGGCTTGCACACCCACATCAAGAATTCCTTCTCGCATATGGATGACATGAAATAAAATATGTTTACAAACACCTACCTATCTATGTACAACAAGTTGAAGAGCAATTCTTGGCTGTCTCCAATTATTTGAATGCTGTCAAGGTAGTGCTACAGTTACAGACACACCAAGAGCCTGTGTAAGACACAACGGAAAAAAGTAGCAACATTAGCAAAAAAAAAAAAAATTCACCTCCAACACGAAAAGATGAACTAATGTAAAGAAGTTGAGAGGTTGAATAACCAACTTCCAATGATAGACAGTAAACGAGGGATAACGTAGCATATTTTCGTCCAGCAGTCATCTACTGAGACAACCCGAGACGAGCAACACAATCTATTATGCAGTGTGAACAGTATACAAGCAAACATAATGTAAAACAGATGTCTGTCAGCGAGTGGGATGGTGGAAAGCAGATTGTGTACACTTCTAATACAGTATGCATACTTACCAACCAGCACAAGCATAAGGGGTTGGGGGCTGTACGATGCTAGACCACATTAGCACAACAGAACGACCCCATTACAAAAAACAGAAATAATCACTCACGATACTAGCAGCGACCGACCATCATTGTGTGATACATAAGGCAGCCCAGGCGGATGACTAGCAATGCAGGCAAGTCTAAGGAATGATACTAGACAACTTCCTTACGAACAGACTGAAACAAAAACCATTTCCAAGAGACGGCATCGCTACAAACCATGTCGGAAGGAAATCATGAAGGATAGAGAGAGAAAAAGATAGAGAGAGATGTGTACCTGGAGCAGCTGGCAAGGTCGACGTTCTGACACAGGGTTGGCTGACAGCCATAAACAAGCTCGCAATTCTGTCCCTGGGAGTCTTTGGTTCAGTGGTAGAGGTAGGCTCATTTTGGAAGGGATCATTCTCACTCTCCGCCCGTCAGTACGAACCATTCATTACCCAGTTCGTTGTATGGGGAGATATAAGGGTTTGAGAAAATGCTGACCGACACAGTTTGCATCCAGAATTAGAAGAGTGAAGATCGGCAGCGGATAACGTTCTCTTCGATCTACTATGCTGAGAGCTGGAAGTGGTGACCCCTCAACTGGCTGCCAAGATGGCCACAAGCAGCGGCGGTGTATATGCACGCGAACGATTTCGTCACTCGCCTCATGAGTGTCGTAGCTCGTCGACATTGCTGGAGCCTGGCCAGGCGATGGGGAGGAGCGAGGAAGAATGGCCTGGGGCGATGTTGGCTGACGAAGGAGGGAGGACAAGAGCTAGAGAGCGCAAGGAAGTGTGGAAGGTGGAGTGTGGTGGTGCCGAGCGGCTGAGTGTGCGAGGAATTGTGTGACCTTGTCATGGTGCAGAGGGGACGGGTGAGAGAGATAAGTGAGTAACAATGGGGAGGCAGGCATGTCGAAAATTGTCCATGTGCCCCTTTCTCGTCGTCGACAGTTAAAAATATATTACGATTTAGGTAGTTGTATCTCAAATGGTTCGGAAACTACAGCTAACTATACTTATAAGACAGCACATGTCATATTTTTCCTTGAGTTCATTTTCGTCATCTGGGGTTATGCATATGTCACGATTTTGATAATTGTATCTGAAACTGTTCGGAAATTGCAGCCAGTATGCTTATTCATATTCATAGCTCATAATTTACCTGAGGCTGGCAGGGTGTCTTGAAATGGCATCTACCCCCTCCACACAGAATGCATGAGCGGGGCATGCACACTTTCGGTACGAAGGAAATAATAATAATTTCGGTTGGGAGCATCCAGAGAACACCGACCGGAATGCGAGAGCTGGAATTGCTCTCAGGGTGACACCCCACCTCCCACATGAGTCAATAAATAGTCCAAGACGACCACGGAAGAATTCCGAAGGAACCCCCTGCGCTGGAATTACAGAACAGGATGTTCGCTTCCAAGATTACTGAATGGAATGGTTGCGCAATGTTGCGGAATTTTTGAACGATTCGTCCGCATTGTGCAAACTGCCCGCCGGATTGTGCAAAGGCACTTTCGGAAGGGGAAAAAAGGGAAATTTCGAAGCAAAAAGGGACATTTCGAGGAAAAAAGCGATATTTCAAGGCAAGAAAGGGAATTTTTTTAAGGGAAAAGGTCTTTTTTGAAGTGGAAAAGGAAAAAGGGAAATTTTGGAGAGAAAGAATGCGAAATCCAATATGGCTGCCAAGTCCACCGAGTTCACAGCCCCCAGTCCCTGAGTTAGAACTATCTATTTACTACTACTCGCACTACAAAGAAAACTGCGAATTTTCTTGCGTACGAAAAAATAATGCATGTAGGCCTATTTTGTTACACTGTCATATTATCTGATTATATTTACTATTTTTAATGTTTTAAATATTTGCTAGTAGAAGTCTGTTTTCCATTTCACTTTAAGACTATTTCCAATCTGATGGCTTTAGAAAGCAATTTTTGTGAAAAAAAAATAAAACTTTTCGGCAGCAGGACCACGATAATTAATATATCTCTGGTTGTATGCAATAAAAAATAGCAATAATTTTTAAGACTATATTTTATAGTTTGTTATAGGGACATCCATTTAAGCAACGAAAGTTATTCATTTTAGAAATGAAAAGGATATTCCCAAAATTAATTATTGAAACTTATTGTATTTATTAGGACGAATAGTTTCTGAAATACAACCATAGCAATTGCTAAAATATTTCTCTACCTTGAGGATTTCGTCTTTTTTCATATGCAATAACATTTACTTTCTGACAATTTGTTAGTGCGTAAACTAACTTTATTTATATGTATAATTATATTTTATTTATAGTGCTTTTTGCATGTAATACAATCCAGTGCCGTGCTATACTGGAAACCTATTTTTTTCCACTAGCATATGAATAGAGAAAATGCAGCTTTGTCGCCACTAACACTGCACAAGGCAGCGAGATATAGTCCGTTCACGGTTACTTCCAACTTTCCTGCAGAACTGCTAAAGTCCTACTTCCAATATATTCCTCCGCCTCGTGCAAACAATGCCTACCCAAGTCTAGAAAATTACACCAAAGCGACAACGCGACGAATTCGTACGCATTCAGTGCAATAATATTTCGCATAAGAACTACTTTCTTAGTATTGATTACCTACACGCTTTTATTCTCTCTGTTTCTATTCGTAATTATTATAAACTAAATATTTTAGTTTAAAGATATCGCTGTAAAAATTTCTGGCAAACTTCCTAAACTGTAATGGAAAATTTTAACCTATACACTGTATGGTAATAATACCACACATCAAGCTGCAGATATATATGAATGTTTAGTGTCGATACTATAGAATGTTGGAAACTTCTCTACGGAATTGACTGTTTCCTGAGCAAATGTCGGGACAGTATAATGAATGCATAGAGGAAAACATTACCATTCCTGCTTTATCACTAAGCGTATACACTAGTACGGTAAATTTTAGAATAATTTCTTAGAGTGTAAGACAAAAAAAAATACAATAACAAAATGATTGTACCAATCATTTTTTGTTATTTTATAATAGCACACGTATTATATAACGCTTGTGATACCTGTTATATTTAGGAAACAACCAAACACGTAATGAATGAGATGATTTTCAAATGTTTCAATTAAAAAGTGTAAATAAACAGCGAATAGATTATAGCGGGAAACAGTTCGACATTCTGAGCTTGGAGGAAAAAAATTACGCTTTTGAAACCTCTCAACAGGGGATATTTCATACAATTCTATATTTCCAACTGACCAATCAAGGATGATTAATAAATATGGACAGGTGTTATTCGCGAAAAGATTTCAAGGCCAGTTGTACTCCAAAACACTTTTGTTCATATGCACTTTCGTGGTTGGATGTTTTTAAAGTTCACGTTTAGTGTCGGAGTACTAGGTACATGTCTCCTCACGTAGACACGCAGCCAATAAAGAGAGACCTGCAAAAATCGCGTTAGGGGACACGTTAAACTTCAAACACATGTACCTTTTGCAATAAGTTTGCTTTTGGGTCATAGATTATTTGACACGCCCCGAGAAACTCTGTGCCAGTAAATGAACACTTCACAATTGTGTAGTCCAATCACGTGTAGTCCAGTCAGAAAGAAAGGGAATGACTTCACATCTGAGAAGCAGCCAATGGAGAAAGGGTGCCGGTTCGAGTATACACAGCACTGTGAAGTTTATCCTGATGCCAAATAACAACGCGAATTTTGCAGGTCTCTACCAATAACCATAGGAAGTTGTGGTTGTAAATGTGGGATATTGAAGACTAGCATGGCCATAAATATTTGCCCGAAAATCACCTATCCCTATCCATAAAATATACCAACCAATCAGATCCAAAGCTCATTTCCGTAGACTCGTGCAGCGAATAGGCTACCGAGTATGCCTGCATCAAAGGGACAACCACTTGAGTTCGCTTCTGTGTGTATACATATTCTACGCCCCGCACTTGACACGGCGTCTTTCTCACTGTCCCTATGTCTAGGATTCTTGGCAAGATTTCGGCATAAATTTCACTCGAATTTTTGTATACTTGTCGGTTCTATAACATTATTTCAATGTTTTCCGATGTAAAGATATCAAAAATTCCTATTCTTTGTGAAATGAAGTACTAACGAAGAAAAACAATTAAGTTGTTAAAGTAAATACACGACTGGCGAGATTGTATCTATAAGATGTCAAACAGCTCTGAAGTAATGATTTTACATTTGGTGTTAATTATACCTGGTTGCATATAATTTTAACGTACATTTCAGCTCGGTAAAAGGTAAAGTTTGTGTTCCTACTTAATCATATTCTAAGTCTGAATTAAGCAGCTAAAATTAATTAAAAAACAGTAAATTTAATACCTATCACTCTACGAAAATTATCTGTTTGTACTGTTAACAGAGCGAAATATATATATTTTTCACATGAATCTGAAATAACGAACTGAAAAGTACGAGTATGTGAATAATTCTTGAGGGATTCCATCTGCAAAGAATGCCGACTTGAAAGCATCAAAAGCCATGTTCCCCCCCCCCCCCCCCCCCCGGTTGGCGACGAAATTGTGAGCGGTGCCTTGTAAGGAAAGACTGTCTTGATCGAGAGAAGAAAAGACAAAATAATTGGCCAGGAGTATATACAGCGCGGTTGGAAACTCCTGGCGACTAACGTGGCGAATTAAGAGAAAGACGGAACAGGCTATTAAATACTTCGCGTGTAACTCTCGAAGAGACCGTAAATTTCTGGGCTCAATTCACGCTACTTTTATTTTTTTATCGACATGCTTTCCGCGTAGCCGATAATTGCTTCTGCAAGTGGTTGAAATGATTTTTGATTTCAGTCGATGTTTTTTAACAGCACCACACAATGTGATTAAGCTTAATAATAACAAAAATGGATTGGAAACTCTTTAATTGATATCATATTTCCAAATTTTACGGGCATTTTTTATTAGGCTACATAAATTAGCGTAACATTAAAAAAACGTGCCATAAAAATATATTATTTTATAAATTCTTGGCTCATTTCTAGTCAGGTTTAAAACATTGTAATTCATTATATAAAATAAACAACAAAATGAGATAAATCGCATTTCCTCTTTCTGGGGTATTTGAACTAAAAGTATGAGTTTAAGTTAATTTTAAAAATGTACGTAAGTGCTCAAATTCGCCGAATAATTGCGTATATATTTATTTCTATATGAGTGAAAAAGTTTTAATTATAACATTAGACAAATTTGTTGTGTGTAGATGAAAACGAAAATAATATATCTTAAGTCAAAAAAATTATTAGTTAAAATAAAATAACTTGGAATTAGAAAGGGCTTATCAACTTCCCCCGGGTTATATTTCTGGGTGACGTCACTCATTGGGATTTTGCACGTCGTAATTCTGCTGGATGACACCGTAGGTTGGCAGGTTTTCTCAGGGATTTCCCGTTTCCCCCGCCCTTGCATTCCGGCGCCGCTCCATATCAACCTCCCTTCACCCTCATCGGCTCTCAAGATCGCAGTGTTAACACATGCCCAAACCCTTCAACCCCCAGCAGCAAAATTTGGTTGGACCAAAGTTGGCCCAACGTTTGGCTCTACCGTTGGGCCAATTTTGTTATATAACGTTGGCCGAACGCCGAAATGTCACTCGGGATTACGTTGGCCAAACATGATTTTTATGTTGGTTGCCAACTGAAATGCAACGTTGGCCCAACCTAATGTAATAGTTTCATGCACACTTTTATAGGAGTATTGTGTTATTTTCAGAAAGGCATTCACACAGTAATTTACCAATATGTTACTAATACCATGTTTTGATGGTGGTAATGCATAGAGACACGTGTATTTCGCGAAAATATTTCTGGCCATGCTAAACTTTATTATCCTATGTCTACGACAACAAGTTCCATTGGTTGTTGGCTGCGTATCTACGTGAGAAGACATGTGCTTATTTGACTGGGCGAATCGTAAGGAAGTACTCCGATACTGAACATCCATGATTCGCAGACAGGCACTTGAAGCGCGTGGCATTAAAAAATAATCCAACCACGAATGTGGATACCAACACAACAGTTTTAAAGTACATTTGGTCTTGAAATATTTTCGCGAAAAACACCTGCCCCTAGTAGCAATATGTGTTCTTCCATACATAATGCCAGCAAATAAACAACATTCTGCCAACGTTGTTTGTCAGTGTTTTAAATACATATAACCTAATAACAATAATTTAGGGAGGGGGGAAATGCGTTGTTCGTATTACATTCCGTTACTTCAAATTACATATTATGGCCTGCAAATTTCCTCGGTGGTTGATGGATTTGAACTCGTGCCTTTTGGATCGTCAGCCCGAGTATTTTTTCAATAGACATCCGCAGCTCGTTACGATCGGTGACGAAACAAGCAAAGTAATAAATTCTGGCATTAACACATAAAAATCAATCACACAGTATATCGAACTGTGATACCAGAATGTTTATTTCTTCGCCTATCGCAAGGAGCTACAGTAGTCTAGTGGATATCTCCTCAGGCGGATGCTCCAAAGGGCACAAGTTCTAATTGCAGTTATATATATATGAAGTGTTATATATTTTTATGTAACTAGGTCAAAATTTACTACTTTGAAACTGAATTTAAAACCTAAAAGTTACAAAATATATTTTTTCCAGGTAAAAAAAAAAAAACAAAAAAAAAAAAAAAAAACTTTAACCACTATGCAAATAAAATGAAATATATGGTTTTTTTTTTGGGAAAAATGTAATAATATCCCATGATAGCATGATGTTCGCAACGCAATTTTGATCCAAGGTAACAAAAATAACTAATCACCAACTGTTATGTTAACAAGATTGTCTCAACACATGAGGATCAAATCAGAGTTTAAAAAAATATTACGTTTATTAATTCTTTATATGCTGTGAAAATTAATGTAGTTTTTTTTTTTTTTTCATTTAAAACGATTATTTTCTATCAGTGAATTTATGTAGGTTGTACATACAATGTTGGCCCAACAAAGATTTACCGTACATATCAAACATCGACATCATGTTTCCCAACAAGTAACAAACATATAACAAACGAAGTAGATTTTAAATAAGACGTGGTTTGTATGATCAGAAAATTTCATTTAAACTATCATACGAAATAAACGGGTTATTTAATCAAAAATATGGCAATTCCCTTTGCTGGAATAATGTTGGTTACACAATGTTGGCTCAACAAAAGTTTACATATCACATGCCAACAGTATGTGTTAACCAATACGTCACCTACAAAGTCAGTTTCAAATAAGGGATTGTTTGTGTGCTAAAGGTTTTTCTTTGAAAGAAGCATACAAAATTATAGTGTTATTTAATTCAGAATATGACAATTAGATTTGTTGTCATAATGTTGGTTACACAATGTTGGGTCAACAAAAGTTTACATATCACATGCCAACGGTATGTTTTAACCAATACGTCACCTACAAAGTCGGTTTCAAATAAGGGATTGTTTGTGTGCTAAAGGTTTTTCTTTGAAAGAAGCATACAAAATTATAGTGTTATTTAATTCAGAATATGGTAATTAGATTTGTTGCCATAATGTTGGTTACACAATGTTGGCCTAACAAAAGTTTACATATCAAATGCCGACAGTGTGTTTTCCAAAAAACAAGTAACAAACACATCACCAATGAAGTCAATTTTATATAAAACATGCGTGGTGTGTTAAAAACATAGGTTTTAATGGCAAAAATACAATATTGAAGTTTTACTTAATTAGAAATATGGAATTACCATTGTTGGCACGATGTTAGTGTTGGCCAAACAGACGTTCACATAACAAATGTTGACGGTATCTTTTTCAACAAATAACCAACAAATGATCAACAAAATCAATTTTATACGAGACAGGCTTGTATGTTAAAAACACAGCGTTTGAAAACATACAAAATTGAAGTTTAATTTTATTAGAAATATGGTAACTACCATTGTTGGTCTAACGTTGCCTTCACATTGTTGGCCCAACTTAACAATTAGTACCAATTAATAACTCTTGTGTGGCCTTCATTCACATTAAATCTGCTCCCACAATTACTGTTACCGAAAATGAATCATTTATTAACACACACGAGTTTTTATTAGATAAGGGCAACAGTAATTAAAGAATAATGAAATCATGCTTATTATAAATTATATATGTTCTAGAGGAATGTGAAATAGATAATTCAACGAGTAGCAAGGAAATTAAATATATATATATATATAATCAAAATGGTAAGCGCTATAAATTTTGCTGGCATTTGAAAATTAAATACATAATGAAAACAATACTAACTCGCATGATAAAAGGGAGAGGCCCATTACAATATATATTTATTGTCTGAATATGCACATTTAGATGAAAGGACATTAATCTTTTAGTAAGCACTAAAATGTTTTATAAAACAGGAATCTTAATTTTGGAACAAACTTTTCTGATTAATGGTCGAAGTTCATTTTATGAGTTGGTAGTTCGTAAACCATGTGTGGAGATGATGCATAGATATTCCGGCGGAGACCGGAAAACAGAAACCGCCACGGTCGTTCCTTGGTGAACGTGACGGGCAGTCACGAGTTCCCCATCACAGCTACATGGTTTGACTGCGAAGCTGCAGTCTTCCCCAAACTATGGCTCGGTACATAGGTGCCTACCGGGAACTGCTACTCTGCTAGCAGTGACTATGAACTGTGATACTGCGATTCAGCTAGCGGTGATGCTGCGACTGGTGATCTGCGACCTCCATACAGAGGTAGAATACACACTGACGTAGCATTGCAGCATTAAAGAAATGTTGGTTACACAACTGTAGGCTGTTCACGGTGAAATTAGCCCTTTTGAAAGAACTGCTTAAGATCTACATATATGCAGGTTGTATGTTCTTCCGCCTTATGTAAAAATAGTCTTGTCATGGACCTCATCACTTTATTCATACTGTTACAATTTCTCTCTTTAGAAATTAAGTGGGCTGAACCAAGTTCGTTAAGGGATGGAGGTCTTAATTAAATAAAGAACTAATTATAAATTTTTACTTTTATTTACAATAACTAAAGCAAAAATTCTCTGAACTCAAAATCTCACAATAAATGGATATCACTAACTGTTCACAAATGGCACCAATTGATTAATTTACAATTACCACAAATAAATCAATGATATTTAATAATTAAATATCAGCCCCAACATACAGTGTATCAACCTATTCAGATATTCTGTAAAATATGTGTCCAAATTTATAGTTCGAATATTAACAATAAAATGCGTATTACACTTCCATTCAGTTCCACCTCAGTGCAGTCCATGTCTAGAGTCCTCCAAGCACCCTCACGCACAGTAGGTTCCACTCGTCGGTTTCACACCCTCTCGAACATTCACGCCACGAACACCTCACTCGCCGTCGTCCTGCAATCTCCTGTCGTCATGCACACTTTACTTAGCTCGCGCGCACTCGCCGGGCGGCCTCCGTCAAAGATTGCCGGCCGATGGGTTGCGCTAGTATATATAGTGTCTTAAACTGCCATCTAGAATCTTCCCCAACACCAGTGATGCGTCGCGGAGGGCCGAGGCGCCAGCCAGTCTCACCAGAACATTCTTGCGTCGTCGCCAGACCCGCAGAAACCTCCAGCAGGGGAGAGGGGCCGTGACGCATGCAAGGTGCCGAGCAGCGCGCCAGCGCACTGTCCATTACTCACGGATTTCCCAGAAAGGGTTTCAGGAGGCCACCCCAGGGGGAGAGGGGGGTGAGGTGAGTTCACCGCCACCGTAACAATACGTCAGTCATGTGAATCTTTGAAATTATTAGAAAAGTACATGTTTTGCAAATCTGCTCATTTTTACACTTCGACGCATAGAAAATGAACAGAAAGGGGAAGAGATAATTTAAGTTGTTACAAATGGTTACATGGCACTTTTTATTCGACGTTAAGATATGGAACTACTTTCCCATCCATCGTTACCAACTCAACTGGGCGCATGTCACTCAAGGTACCCGTTAAAATATATGCAGGTAGGAGCAGTGACTTTTTTCTAAGGTTGATTTAAAAAGTTCTCTCTTTATCGTCAGCAGCTTTTAACCTGCATGATAAAAAAGTTAAGGTAAATGCGACGAAACTATATCGTGTTCACAAGTATATCCTTGAAGTGGCGCGCCATGACGAAATATGTTCACAGCTATAGGCTGTTCACGATAAAGTGAGCACTTTTTAAGGCCCTTCCAACAGGCATCAACAGCTAATTAATGTCATATTGCAGCCTCAGGCATTAAATTTTGATGATGGTGAAATATATATATATATATATATATATATATATATATATATATATACTGTGTTTATTGGTCACGTTGTAATGTGTATATTAAAAAGCAGCAGGTAGATGGAAATTGGATGAAAGGAAAAATTTATAAGGGCCTTAAAAAGTGCTCACTTTACCGTGAACTCGTCGCCGGATGCGGTGGTAAAGCGAAAAATATGCGCCATGTTGAAAAAAATATCCTGTACGAAACCGCGTGTTCAGTTAAACTGCCTGGAAAGGCGTCAACAACTTGGTTGAAGTGTAATTCCTGAGGAGACGAGGCCAGAAAAAGTACCAATGTAGGAAAGCCTTCAATAGTTTAGAATGAATGAAATTCACCGAGGTAAATATCTCTCTTAAAATTAATGAAACCCTATTGAAATAAAATAATATCCGCAATTAACATTAAATTAATATAGTTAATTTGTTAAAAAATTAAACATGAAATACAGGGAAAATTACTTTAAACTACAAAAAATGATACAATTGTGTTCCCAACATTGACACAAAACATGACCAGCTATTTGAAAGAGAAATATGCCAGTTAATAACGTACCTTCATCTTTATATATATAATTCTTCTGTGCGTGTGTATGTCACTGAACTCCTCCTAAACGGCTGGACCGATTTTGATGAAATTTTTTGTGTGTGTTCAAGTGGATTCGAGAATGGTTTAGATTCACAATTCGGTAAAGAGAGGGGGAGAGAGCGGGGGAGAGAGAGGGGGAGATATTTAAGACATATGTACAGGACAACGTCTGTCGGGTCCGCTAGTATTATATAGAATGCAAGAAAGCGGCTTTGTTTTCATTCCAAAATGTTGTTCTGTACTTTTAAATAAAATGTTGGTTGACTAATGTTGGCAAAACAGAAAATAAAGCACGTAGTACTAGCATTAGGTTACCAATTTTTTACCAAAAAAAACTCTGCGATGGCGGATGTCATTAACTATGTGTTTAATTTCTTTCCTGCAAGAAAAATAATCACATGGCTCACACCTCAGAACTGGAAAGTTCTTATTATAGTTAACGAAGTGTGTTCATTAGTAAACTTGGTAATATCCACAACAAGTTGCATCTTACACATTTGCAGGAAAATTCCTAATCGGCAAATGTTATTATGTTGAGTACAGTCAAGGTTACACTTTCAGTTCCAGTGTACACAATTGTGTACATTACGCACGTGTAGGCCATTTTAGGCATTTACTGCTGACTGCGAAGCTCAATGACTAATGATTTTACCTGTGAGTAAATGATTCGCAAACCGTGTTACTGGCTTTGGTCATTATTGGTTCATATCACTGTAACCAAACGTACAGCCTACAGCGCATTGGCCGGGGCAACGAAACAAGCGTTGTATTTACTTTAGTACAGCGCACATCATAAAAATTCGTATTTTTACAACACCTGAAACAGTAACTTAAAATGTATCAGAAAGGGTTAGGAACATGATTTCTGTGAATTAACAGATTTTTGTGGTTACATGAAGGGTGCACAGTGAGTGAGGGACGAGATTTGGACGGCTCTTAACATTAAGGTCTTGAGAGCCGATGAGGGTGATGAGATGAGTATGGAACAGCTCCTGAATGAAAGGGTGGGGGAAACGGGAGATCCCTGAGAAAACCCGCCGGCCAACGGCATCGTCCGGCACGATTCCCACATGCGAAAATCTGGAGTGACCCGGCCGGAGTTTGAACCCGGATCGCCATGGAGGTAGGCAAGCAGGCTAACCGCTCAGCCAACGTGTCCCCCGGGTATACAGTTGTTCCAACGGTTAGTCAGCAGTAGGTAACTGTTTTTCACGAAAAGTTTCTATTATTATAGTCCATTCCCCATTGGAAGCAACTTTCTCAGAGCCCTGCTAAATATCAACTTGCAGGCCCGTTTCATATCCTTCCGCCAAATGTAAACAAACATTGCCATGTGATTGCCATGCAGCATCTGTCAAAATCAATGTTTACATGCCATTGTGTGTGTACATGTGATCGTATACTTTCGGTACGCCTAAACTTAAACATTGAAATGTCACTTCTCCTTTTATACCTGTCAAATGTGTGGTTTACTGTTCACAGCTTTTCAACGAATTCTATAATATCCCAAACACAATTCCGTACGAATATTCACAGTTCAGGCCTCTAACATTATTTAGGTCAGCTTTATGACGTTTTTAAAATGCTTGAATTGACGACAGTTCTTACGGTTATTTTTCATTAACATATTTGTTTTCCACGACATATGACAATACATGTAATGCACGTTAGTATTTTGCCGCGACTGTGTTTAACAATCTTACAACTGCGAGGTAAAGGGCTGTACTAATTATCCTTTTGTTATTGATATGTGTTGGGTTATTTCTTCAAAAGGACGGCCTCAGTTGGAATAAATATTAAAAGGTAGGAACAACCTGTCTAACGAAAAAGGCACATTAAATTCAAGCACGCAACTCGTGTTGCTCATTTTTGTCATACAAATTTAAAAGATAGCGGTGAACATGCACACTAATAAGCCTACAATAACTTTTATTCCGCTCGTATTTATACGTATTGCTACTTACTGTTTATTAGGTTTATTGAAATTTATCGGGCTGTGCTTAGTATTTTTCTTTTGGGATTGTGGCAAATTACGTTATACGACTGTGTTTTAAACCCCTTAGGGCAAAGCTACTACGTTGTGATAAATAAACAGACGCGGATATAAATAATTAACTTCGTCATAACACAACAGTTCACAGTTAAAACATATAAATAGTGCTAATCAAATATTTTAAATCACGCACACACACAGGGTCAGCTTATTGACAAAGGAAGCCCAAAGGCACGCCATTTCACAGGCGCAATTATTAACGAAACACAGGTAACATTATATTTATTACTGCCGTGGAAACTCAGATTTATCACAACATCGTAACTTGCCTAGGTAGGTTAAAAAAACATAAAGTGATGTGGTAATTTGAAGTATTTTTCGGAGCAAGTATAATTTACGCTTCGTTTGGTAAAACAGCAACACGCCATATCATGGCTCGGCAAGTCTGCCAACTTCACTTGGTAACTGACCAGCCATCATATCTAAAAATATTAAAATATGTTCAAACATTAAAATCTCTTTTTCAGTTGTAAATCACAAATTCAAAAATCATTATTTCGCTGTAATAAGTATGAAATATGGTACAATTGAAATCATGAATGATATGTCAGCTTACTAGCGAAGTGTAACTTCCCGAGTGTGAAAGAGAAAGAGAGAGAGAGAGAGAGAGAGCGACAAGCCTCACCTAGCACAGTTGTTTTCTTTTCAGTTGCTCTCTCTCTCTCTCTCTCTCTCTCTCTCTCTCTCTCTCTCTCTCTCTCTCTCTCGATAAAACAACACCGTAGCATTACCGCCTACTCGCGATATTTTCCACTGTTATTTTAAAATGTAAAAATGAGATGTGTTGCCACCGAGGCTACCTAAGTATTTAAATATTTCAATAGGCACCATTTAATTTACAAATACTATACTAAAAACTAGGTTAAAATAATAATTTTAGTGTGAAATAGTTTTCACCGGTAGTTGCCAACACGTCGCTGCTCTCGCTGTTGTTAATTCATATTTAAAAAGATATAAATATTAAAAGTTATAAAATATATTAAAGTAAATTTTCATTTATTCAATAATACAGTACTCTAAAATTAACCACATTGTTATATATTTGTGGAATACATGTTATTGAAAAAACAGGTTGACATGTTATGTCTAAG
Organism: Dryococelus australis; assembly: GCA_029891345.1. Classification (NCBI taxonomy): domain Eukaryota; kingdom Metazoa; phylum Arthropoda; class Insecta; order Phasmatodea; family Phasmatidae; genus Dryococelus; species Dryococelus australis. Next base: position 126,097,387 of record CM057002.1, read on the forward strand.
AGTGTTTTTTTATTTTCAATAGTTGATTTTCATAACTCACTTCCAGTCGGGAATGGACTATAGGCATACATCTAAAGAATTATGCTTAAACAAACTATTTTAATGAATGATTTTAAATAATGCGAGTGGACTGGAGTGGAGAGATTTGTTAAGCATTTAAAAACAAGGTCTTGAGAGCCAATGGAGGTTAAGCGTAGTAAGTATGGAGTAGCGCAGAAATGCAAGGACACGATAAACGGAATATCCCTGAGAAAACCCGCCAAGTTACCACAGTTACCAAGGGCAAAAATCCGGGAGCTATTCCTCCGGGAATCGAACACAGTTCGCTTTGTTCGCCTTCTCCCCCACACCACCGCCGGCATCAATTGTCGCGAGTCTTAAGTGACTATAACTTATATTTAAGTGAACACTACTCACTAATCACGTGAATTTATTACAAAGTTACCTAATTATTATTGATCGAGTGAGGTAAGAAAATTGAATCATAAAGACACATTGCGAATGACCAAAGGAATCTTGCAGAGATGCATGTTGTATATCATAACCAGCCATACGAACCTGTCATTTCGTGATATAATTCGACAGCAGGCTGCGCGTCGTATGATGCTATTACGGCGCAAATGAAACGCCCTAATTATTCTGTAATAGCGGTTAACTATCTCAGTTTAAGTTCTTGGATTCCTTGAGGATACCTGAGATAACAGTTTTGTTGTGGTAAAGCTGTGGTGACTTAAGCTGTTTTGGAGAATTTACATTAGACTATGAAGCTTAGACCAATTATAGGGTTTGTCGTAACTAGACACAATTGTATTCCGCGATAAACCAGTCTCTCTACCGATATAGGTTTTAAAAAACCTACAGCTTGGTTCATAAGATGACATCAAGCTAGATTAAACAGTCCTCTACATCTTGGAGTAGAGGTCACTTATACATTGGTAGAGACCTTCAAAATTCGCGTTATTATTTGAGGACACGTTAAACTTAAAACACTTGTACCTCTGCATTATGGACCAGACTTTATTTGATACACCCTCCGTAGATCTGCGCCAATAAATGAAGACTTCAAAATTGTGTGCCCCAATCTCGCGCAGTTCAGTCAGAAAGGGCGTGACTTCACATCTATACAGGAGCCAATGAAGGAACGACTTATTTTGATAATAGCTGCATACAGTACTGTGAAGTTTAGCTCGATGCCAAACAATAACGCGAATTTTGCAGATCCCTACCAATGATCTTCCCTGTATGCAAATGATTCGTAAACTGTGCCGTTGATCTGGAATACCATTGATTCAAATTTACCATAAACGAAAAAACAAAATCTTACGTACAGCTAATTGGCTGTGATGATAAAACATAAGCTTTCTAACTTAAGTACAGCACGCTTATCTCATTTTTAACACCTGTAACCATAAATAAAAGTGGATCTGAAGGTGTTAACGTGGTGTTATTGGCTCAGTAATCCTTCAGCGTCTCTACCGCCCAGTCGATGATGGACAGAGATCCCGCCCTGTAAAAACTGGTGCTCTCAGCTCTCACAGTTACCGATCCTAAAACAAGAATCCACAATCTGATCTTCAGCCGCATAGGCTTACAAAATTGCCTCACAAATCAGCAAATTTGTTGAACGCCGTACGCCAATCAGCGCCTAGCAACTTACTTTCAGGATACAAGCCCAGCAAATAGGGAACGTTCCACACCCAATTAAACACAACCCTTGTGCCTGAAGCTTCGCGCAATCAAACAGCGCATGCGTACGCGCACATCCAAAGAATCGCCACGCCGTTTTGTGCGTGGACGGGGACACTAGCGAAACCATAGATTATAGATGCGGTAGACTGATCTCGCTGGCTGCGCACAACCAGTCTCCGTGTCCTAACACTGAAATACTTTTCTTCCAACGCATCTAGCGATAACGGCACGGTTTGGATTTTATGTTAGAAAACTGATTTGTAAACAAATGCTTTGAGATGTATGTATACTTCCAGTAACCAATTTGTCGTACAGTTTGATTAAATTTAATTTGGTGAAGGTATTTTATTCATACAATATTGGGTGTCGTTTAAAAATTAAGATACAAACAAACACATTCATCACTGTTAACCAAGTGAGTTGGACAATTGCGTATGGTTGGGGTAGGTCAATTTTGGGTACGTGCGCAGAAGACGAATATGCCGTCTACCTTATCTTTAGTCTATTATCAAAACAAGTACTGGCTCTCCAGGACAGCACAAGAGAATCGTTACAAATTAATTCCTTAAAAACACAGAGTTGAAATAACTGCTTGTTCCGTGAGCTCCAGCCGCACGCGCCACCAAAATGGCGTCACAATCCAGCAACGTGTAGAAATTACGTCTGGCAATTCAGGGCTTGGTAATCTACCCAAACATTAGAGAAAGTCTCACAAAATGTAGTTGGTCACCGATCAGACACAAGTCCCATTCCCAGAGCGTCGCGCAGCCAATCAGAGATTGGGTACGTGCACGTCATAGGAACCAACACGCCAATTCTCCTCTATCTCTACTCACCTACTGTGTGGCATTGTTTTGGCTCAGCGCACAAAGAGATCGCTGGGATTGGCTTTCCTGACGGTCTCCTATAACATGCGTATAACGACCTTTGCCACCACGACTATTGTCTATTCACGGTTATTTACAGACTTTCTGAAGCACTGCTGTAGATCTACTTCCAGGATATCCCTGCGCCTCATCTAAACAAATCAGAACCGAGTCTTGAAAATAACACCAGAAGGCAATACGCACACCGCATTCGCGAGCATTCGGTCAAATGACATTTTGCATCTGAACTATTTATTACTAGGAATTTTTAAAACTTATTTTCTCAGTAGTTTTATTCATATTAATTATCATAAGTAAATAATTATAATTTATAGATAGAATAAAAATAAAAGTTAAATTAAACAAAAGTATGATAATTTTATTTTTACACTAGTACAAAACGTTTCTGATACTGTACACTGCATATTTAGGGACCAAAAAAAAAAAACTCCATACACGCGGCAAATTTTCAAAGGCTTCATTTAAAAAGTATGACGAAACATCGAACAGACTATATCCTCTAAACTGACTTGTCACCAGAGGAAACACCCGGCGGGGCCCATTCAGATCATCCCGTGGTATTTATTTATCTGGTACTTACAGACTTGTTAGGACTGTCCGTGCGATCGTATCGTGGCGAACAGCCAAAACAAGGTTGAAACAGCACATAGATCCGTGTGCCAGAAAGGACAGGACGTAAACAAACACAGCTGTTGAGCAAGAACTACTTTTAATAAACTGTTGCCCCAACTAGCAGACGGAATCGTAAACAAATACGGCAGGCGACCGCTGCTCACCCTACCAGGCGCGACCTCAAGCAAACCTGCTGTCTCACCTAAATCCACTGTGTCCGATGCACAGCCGGATCGACACAGCATGGGCGCGAACGAATCCGAATCCTCTACTGTAACATCGCAATTTCACTTATGTCATGATAATGTTATGAATGTCCTTAATTCTGTGTATTTTTCGTAAGTGTTAAATGTGTGAACTTTTATTCATAGGTTTAGTATGCAAGATGTTTTATTTTGGCAGTTATATTGCTTAGTAGTGTGTGAAATTGTTAGCTTAAATGAAAATGTTGTGTATACAATTGAAAGAATTATTATTTTTTTCAGTTAAATAGTTCGTTATAATGTTGTCTGTTAATCACACTACACCAGTCAGGAATAACTACCTTTTGTTTTCATTTGGAACATTGCAGTAAAATAGAACATTCCTAAAACATTCTAAATGTGGATATCTTGATAGAAGGAGGTAATATACGAAGGGCTCCTGCATTGATTGAATATTTTATCTATTAGTTCGACGTATGTGAATAAGTTAATACATCCAAGTACTAGAAGAATAAACGAATAATAACATTTAATGAATTAAAGCCAAGATAAGTCATGAGCCCGAAGAGGATGTTCCCGTCTACAAATCTCGCATGAGCTTGACGACAGAACAGCTGAAGTTGAGCTACAGTTTCCAGACGACGACAGTTTGAGGACCAGAGGAGACGTCTACAGCCAAGACGAAGGAAGTCCAAGCTGTTCCGAGGCGCGGAAGAACATCAGCCTGCGTCATCAACGTCCGTTTCCAGTCGCGGAGTTCGACGCCATGGGTCCAGCTGAGCGGAACGACGTCGCGATGCCTACAGCACGCTGGGTTGGATTCGACGCCGGAGTTCCTGGTTTACAGAGACGCCTCAGGACTTGGATCGCCCGCAGGACCAGATGCAGAGGGAAGGAGGTGGGGGTGCTGCACTATAGTCCGACCACAGCTAGGTTCTCGCTTGGACGAACAGCTACCGAATGCTTATTCCTTTTTGTTTAAAGAACCATTAATATTGATAGTCTGACAGATCCGCAGCGGTAATCTTTCCGGCTGGTGTATCGTTGGTTAAATTTCAATAATTTATTGTAGTGTTGGTTGAAATTTAATAATTAATGTAAGGATAATTTCTTGTAATTCCAGTGTTCATATGTTTAATTTCTTTGTGATATGTTAGTTGGTAATTTGTTTGACAATGGTGACTATTATGTTATTCAAAGACCCGAGATTTCGTTGAATAATTTCAACTAATCTGGTTGACTATTCTTCATTTGTCTTACTTTAAATTGGCATGTGTGATTTTAAGGTGTTTCTACACATTGATTCATAAATGCTTAACTGACCCTCTTTTAGAAATTTTGAACAGAAATTCTATTTCCCCATAGCCGAGGTATAAACACATTTTCATTCTTTACACACATAGTTTAATGTCTTTGGATACACCGACTAATAAAAAAAAACGTGTAGGGTAGTAGTGTTAGATGTTACATATATATTTTAATTGGTTTCCTCACGTGTGACCATAGGCAAGTAACACCATTAGGCGTGTTATATATTTAATTAGCACACATTTGTGACTCTACGCCACCTTCCTCCTTTGCAACAATATTTTAGTCACACAGTGGATGAATACACAGAGACGAAATGGCGAGGGGGGGGGGGGGGCTTTGGTGTAGACGTACACATTCTGCCATGGGCTGTGAGAGGCTGTGGGGACGGGCTTTCGTCTTATTGGCTACCACGTGCTGCAAAATATTTCCTATTGGCTGAACCGCCGGAGGTCAAGAAGGTTACTTGACGCCGACTGGCGAATGGCATTTCGATGCGTCGCTGGCTAGTGGCGCCATTTTGCTGTTAAATCTTTCCGTCATTTTATTCTATACCTGGAACGTCGCTCACAGGAAGTGGCATTGTTGATCTACTCTGTTCGCGTTACAAAACTGCGTCCAAAAAAGTAGGAACTGGAAAATTTCGCGAATTTATTTTAGGACAAGCTAGGCCTCAAACTCATGTACGTTTCTGTTATATATGCAACTGAATTGCAGTGAGTTTATAACCAATCTGCAAGGAGACAAGCACCAAATTCCGTGCCACCTTGTCTGAGACAAAAGTGGATACACATTGGGGCAGCTCCCAACGAAAAGGAAGCTCATACTTACAGACGATGGTTTATCGAAGGAAAAAATGACTACTAGGATACAACGTACTTCACACATCTCCGACTGTTTCGTTTACTTGTTGGCTGTCATGCATATATATAAAGCTACTACAGGATGTTCACGATCAATTGATCACTTTTTAAGGCCCTCCCAACAGGCATTAACCACTAATAAATATGTTTTACTGCAGTCTCAGGCATTAACTTTTAAAAGCGGTAATAGTGTACACCGTATTTATTAGCTACATGACAATACTGATATTAAAATGTGGCTTAAGAATAAAAAAATAGCTTAAAAGAAAAAGTGCTCACTTTACCGTGAACGGTCTATACCTAATTTCACTGGGTCAATGAGGATTCTCATACTATAAGGCAGAACGTTCGTGATTGGTCTGCAAACAACTTAGCCGAGTCAATACCGTGTTCATGCAATCATGAAAGAATTAACTAGTTAGAGAGTTATTGAAAATAATTTGGTTCAAAATTTTTTCGCGATTTTCCATTGTCTCTGATACTTGAAAATTCATAGTACCGTGGAGTCTAGCCTAGAGGTAATTTATAACGCGAAATATCTCTGTCCCTACTAATAAAGGTAGTTTATCATGTATCATAGATATCACTTCATGAGTCTCATAGTGACTTAAGCAGTTGCTGCCTGTGACACGAAACACACAGTTTCACTGGTTGCGATATACAAAGGAACATTAAATTGATATTATTACAACGCCTAAAATTATAGGATTTATTCATTACTAAAGGAGGTATAGGCTAGGTTTGTAGGAAGTTGTTAAAACTGTAATTAAAAGGTACTAACATTAGTATTCGGTGTATATACAGGAGACAGTCGTGTTCTTATGTTTTACTTCAAGAACTTCAACAGGTATTATTGAGCACAGTTTCGTGGTTAGCATGGAAATGGTTCCCGGGAAAAACTTGATTACAACCTTAACCTAGAGTACCAAATATCTCGCGAGTTACTTCGGAGAATGCTAGACTTTTAACACATGCACATTTTACATCCTTTTACAATTGAATGGCAGTTTGTAAGCACGCACGTCGTACACATTCGAACAATTAGCTACCCTGCAAGGAAACAACGACCGAATCGCGTGTTAACCTGTCAGCATTCGAATAATTAGCTACCCTGCAAGGAAACAACGACCGAATCGCGTGTTAACCTGTCAGCTTTCGAATAATTAGCTACCCTGCAAGGAAACAACGACCGAATCGCGTGTTAACCTGTCAGCTTTCGAATAATTAGCTACCCTGCAAGGAAACAACGACCGAATCGTGTGTTAACCCGTCAGCAGTCAAACGGAGCACCAGTAAAAGAACTACCAAGGCAGTGTCCGAATCCAGGTATATACTTGTGTACTCCCATCCTTGCGTACTTTGCTTAAACCTTGGCAACAAATTTGTTGAATTCGAACAAGTAGTCTTGCTGGCTTTGGCAACAACTGTTAGCCAGCTGATCACTTTTAATTAATGTGTATTCCTACAAATAATTAGACAATTGCAGAAAATTAAAGGGTTGAATAAAAGAGTACCAACAATTTCAATTTTTTTTACTCGACTCATGTTGTCTTGCTGATTATACGTGAGTTTCCAATTTGGATTGCTTGTTTTACCATAGCTTTTGTAGGTTATGAATATTGGCTCAGTGCGAATTTATTGTTTAGACCTTACTTTAAGGCACACCTTACTATAATTATTTACTCATTTGAAAATTCCAAGTTACCAAGCAGTAAGATAGCCCTACTGAGTAACATAAAATATTTACGTGGCATATCAATACTAACCTACAAATTGCTTCTGAAAATGACGGCACATTTACAGCAAGTACGCGAGAAGTATACATCTTCATATACACGTATACTTGCATACGGGCCTAGTTCACTTGCAATTCGGATTACACTTGTGATGTCACTTCCGGCGACAGGTACGCACCAGTATGCATTTCAGGCGAATTCGGACACAGCCCAACTGAGGCTCGAGTGCACAAAGGACTATGGAATATAGCTCGTTGGCGAGTGAATCCACAAAATCCCAGGTTCCCGCCTTAAGCATAACGCGGGGAAGACTCATTTCGCGTATTTTGTGCATGTCCCCGACATGGTTACCATGGTTACATATGATAAGGGCTACCTGATTTTTGGCGAAAAGGTTTACGCGGAGGCTACACTTCAATATCCTATGTGCACACTTGCAGTATTCATTTGACTATTGGCCGCTTGTCATTGTGTGTGAAGATAAGTCTGTTTATCATGAGTGAGCCAATCAGAATTAAGTTTATCCGATACTGACCTTCCGTCGTTTGCGGTTCGAGAGATAAGAAGCGTTACAATTCAAATGATCCAAACACGAAAGTGGTTCTCGACTGAATTGCGTTGGAACATAAATTTCCCTGAAATCTCTCCGCGGAAAACAGGCGTCCCTAAATGCAAGTGTTAGAACAGTGGTGTGACGTTTGTTTATGTTCGGTTTTAACTTCAAACCCGCGCGTTTATGAAAAAATAATCATATTCTGTGTAATTTAATTGTGTAGTATTTACGTTAAGCCGTAGTCGAAAGTAGTGCGCTTTGCATTTAAAAATCTCGCGTTTCAGGAAACAGTGTGCTAACTTAAACCAATCCGCGTGGTTTTAACAGTTCTGTTTGAAGAGCACCAGTTCGCTGCTGGCACACTTCGAGATCCCGGCCTCACGAATGTGGGTTAAGCTGCAATCACAATGATCCGACTAACACGGCATATATGACGTCAGAGCTTGACGGAATTCCATATCAAATTTTAATTCAGTGTTCGCAATACCTAGAAATAGGAAAATTTCGCGATTTCAATGACCTGCATGCTAGACTCCACAATCCTTTCTATTGTCGAACCTCATGTGTTTGTTCATTGGCTGTTGCCCCAGTGCTACCCCACATTTGACAGTGCGGGATTGTCCTCTTGTTCCCTTGCAAGTCGGCTATTGGCGCGGAGTATATAATAAATTATTATACAATTGCAAAGGTGACTTCAGTGTACACGCGTTTGAAATCTATCTTGCCATGAAATGAAGTCGCGAATTTTTCCTAACCCTCGACCCCGATGAAATCTGCACGAAAGGTATGTTAGTTGGATGTTGGAAATTCTAAAACGGCAAGTTATCTTTACAGTAACTAAAAGTTACTTTTTCAAACTCGCGATAAAGTGAATTATTATTATGCCTTTGAAATATTTGAATTTATACGAGAGATAAAAATTATTTAGAAACAAATCGGATTGTAATTTTGGCGGTAAGTTAGTTTATTATTTACTGCAATAGGGAAATACAAACGAAATTTTGTTTTCTAATGTCGGATTTCCATTTTTTTTTTTTTGTGCGCCCCAATGAGTCCGACACGATGGACACTAGAAATAGAATGTAGTTTTATCGTGCTGTCGGGGCTGCGATCTGCGATTTGTTCGGACTGACGTCACAGTGACCTTGCTTTTCATTGGCTGATACTCGGATTTCGTCGTGTCGGTGTTGTCGTGTCATGGTCGTCGGGGTATCATGACTCCGCCTTCAGACGTACTGCCCCATGAATAATCATACTCGGTAGCTATAGTCTATTGGTAATTTGTTCACTGTTCGTGAATCAAACCTTTGAAAAATCACCCCATGGAATACCTGTTTAGTTATTTCCTAAATACGCCATGTATCACAAGCGTTTCGTACCTCTGTTAAAATGAAAGTATCATATGTTTCGTTAAACTGAAGTTTTACACGCATTTTACTTATAAATTATAATATTTAGTCTATAGTAAATATGAAAAAAAACAGCGAGAAAACATGTGTGTTGGTGGCATCTTGTTAGAATAGTTTTCATCCAAAACATTATTACAACTGAGTGCGAACGAATCCGTTGCGTTGTTCCTTGGTGTAGTATTTTATACTTAGTTTGCACGAGGCGGAGGAATATCCTGAATGTAGAAGATTACCAGGGCTTCAGGAAAGTGTCATATAACCGCGAATGGACTATACGACGGTGTAGTATTGTAGAGTTAGTTATACTTAGTTTGCACGAGGCGGAGGAATATCCTGGATGTAGAAGATCACCAGGGCTTCAGAAAAGTGTCATATAACCGCGAATGGACTATACGACGGTGTAGTATTGTAGAGTTAGTTATACTTAGTTTGCACGAGGCGGAGGAATATCCTGAATGTAGAAGATCACCAGGGCTTCAGAAAAGTGTCATATAACCGCGAATGGACTATACGACGGTGTAGTATTGTAGAGTTAGTTATACTTAGTTTGCACGAGGCGGAGGAATATCCTGAATGTAGAAGATCACCAGGGCTTCAGAAAAGTGTCATATAACCGCGAATGGACTATACGACGGTGTAGTATTGTAGAGTTAGTTATACTTAGTTTGCACGAGGCGGAGGAATATCCTGGATGTAGAAGATCACCAGGGCTTCAGGAAAGTGTCATATAACCGCGAATGGACTATACGACGGTGTAGTATTGTAGAGTTAGTTATACTTAGTTTGCACGAGGCGGAGGAATATCCTGAATGTAGAAGATCACCAGGGCTTCAGAAAAGTGTCATATAACCGCGAATGGACTATACGACGGTGTAGTATTGTAGAGTTAGTTATACTTAGTTTGCACGAGGCGGAGGAATATCCTGGATGTAGAAGATCACCAGGGCTTCAGAAAAGTGTCATATAACCGCGAATGGACTATACGACGGTGTAGTATTGTAGAGTTAGTTATACTTAGTTTGCACGAGGCGGAGGAATATCCTGAATGTAGAAGATTACCAGGGCTTCAGAAAAGTGTCATATAACCGCGAATGGACTATACAACGGTGTAGTATTGTAGAGTTAGTTATACTTAGTTTGCACGAGGCGGAGGAATATCCTGGATGTAGAAGATCACCAGGGCTTCAGAAAAGTGTCATATAACCGTGAATGGACTATACGACGGAGAGCGAAAGGAAACACAAAATGTTGAACATAAAATCGGAGAAAACGTAGCCACAGTGAAGTCGCTTAAGTTTACAGGTGGTCCGTCGTTAATTTACAACTTTATATGCAACAGAAAGAAAAAGGAACCCTTCGTGGAACTGCGTGTTATTAACCCGGCCAGTCACTGGCTCGACGATCGGGGGCATGTTGCGTATGAGCGATACTTATGACTGGGGCTGTACATAAAAAAAGTTTTCAGGGCGCAATATTTCGAGGATCTTCTTTGCCGCTAATCTGATTTGAAGAATTTTCTACGCCTCTTTCACATGAGTGGTTAGTGAAGTGAAGAGATATGGACGGTTCTTAACATCGAGGTCTTGAGAGCCGATGAGGGTGATTGAGAAGGGTATGGTTTTAGCGCCGGAATTAAAAAGGGGGGGAACGGGAGATCCCGACTCAGATTATTATAAAATGTATTTAGTTTTGTGCAGCAAGCAAAAACATGATATTAATCTAATCAGTGAGACGATATGTTGTAATTTTAATAACCTGAGGCAATATTTATCCACGAATGGGGATGCAAAGCCATCTTCGAGAAATTACCTATATACACGTCACCGTAAACTAAACAAAGAATTTTGTGATTTAAATTCTTAGCAAGTTGAGCCTCTATGGGTTATTTAGAAATCTACGAATACACTTTATTTAATAGTATATCATCTTGTACAATGTCAAATGTAAACCTTCTTCTATGATTGACATAGTTGACCGTAGCGACAGATATAGTATGTTCATTCAATTTTGAATAATATAAAACGAGAGAACATGACCTTAAATGTAACTCTATAGAAAAGTGTAGAATTAAACTGTGAACGCTAAGCACATGCCCTTAATTTTATTACAGTGAATCAACTCGACTCATTTATTGTTGAAGTCAGTTGATGAGATACATTTGTAATCGAATTTATTATGTAAGGACATGTATTGCGGAAGTTGGATTAACTGGCATGGCCGACTAGACGGTTTTGTTGCATGATCATGTACGTTCATACCATTGTGTACAATATGCGTATTTTGTGACATATAAAACGGTCAACAGGTATAAAATTAATATTTTGTGAACGGGCTTACGTGCATATTTATTAAGCCATCATTTCATATTTCGCTGTTGTCATCAGATTGGAATGCAAAATTGTATTTTACAGTGCACAGCGTGTAAAATTTTATGATTGGTAACAATGTTCACACGAGAGTTATTTCATATGCAGTGAGGTTGTAGACTTAATAATTTTGTGTAAGCTCACGATACACGTGGGTTAACATGACCAGGACATTTCCTTTCTAATATGAAACATTTCGTAACAGTTGTGAAATAGTGAACCGACTTGCAGAACTTGAATTTCGTTTACGTAATATCTCCAACCCGTAGACTTACATCGAGAGATTACAATTTTTTTTATATTAAGACCGCAATAGCGCTGTAAAGGGAAACGCGTTGGTAGCAACTAAATATTTAAATAATTATCTTGGAAGAAAGTTTTTTTTTTTTTGCAAATTTTATAACGTTAATTTTTAAGATTTGTCATTTATGTACCGTTCGTAGAGATACTAATTTACAGGCGCTTGGTTCAAGCTGGAAATGAGCCGCATATATTTATCACGGCAGGAACACATGTTCTTTAGCTATCTTTATTTCCATTTACACAATCTTATTAGCCGGAAACTAAACCAGAGAGTCCCTCGATATTATATAACATTCAATACTGACATTCCTCAGCCAACGGAGAGGCGAGCTGAGTTATACGCGGTCACGTTAATTAATACACTGACGTCTGCACACATTTATTGGCACGTAAGACAAATCAGAACTCAGGCACTTGTATACACTACTGCAAGAACACCTGTTCTGTTGGTGTCTCTGTTTGCGCTCACCGTCGTTTTATTGGGCCATTCCACACCGGACACTACTCTGTACTTTACAGCGTTCATTATTGGCAAGTCATCAACCAATGGATAAACGAGATGATATTGACCCAATCAAATGTCCTTTACCGTATAAAACGATTTACAATCTATCATTACCCTTTGAGCGATTATAGAAAACCAATTCTATCGTTAGCAATACCTAGGGATAGGAAAAATTCGCAAGTTCAATGACCTGCTGGCTAGACTCCACAGTAATGTGTATACTCGAGCCTCAGATGTCTGTTCATTGGCTGCTGCCCCATTGAGTAGCCAGCGTTACTACACACCTGGCAGTATGGGGTTCGCTACTTTTTTCCTAGCAAGTCTACTATTGGCTCGGAGTCGTCCAGGGTTTGTCTAATAAACTGCTATCCAATTGCAAAGTCAACTTAACTGCACACGTGTTTTATGTCTCTCTTGTCTTGAAATGAACTCGCGAAATGTTCTTATCCCTAGCAACACCATCATTCCAGCGCTGTGGTGTTCTTGCGAGGTCATGTTAAACAATAGCCGAACAAAGACTGCACATCCGTGCGAGTTTTGTTCTCAGAAATAAAGAAATATTAAAATTATATTTGCTCGAGTTGCACTCGAGCGTAGTCTACAGAGTGTTAAATCACTTCACATGCATGGTCCAAGACTACACGGTAAAAACTTTCTGTATTACAAGTACAGAAAATTTTTACCGTACAGTATTGTAACTTGTAACTTTGTAAATTATTTTCAAAATAATTTCTTTCAGCCTAACAGCTGAAACACTGTCAGCTACATTTACACAATACTGTTTTAGAAAATATGCTAAGTGGCTCATGTAGCTCAATTTTTGTAATTAAAGGGAAGTATAGGTACATCATTTACTTATGACAATTCAAAATTAGTTTTCACATTCCACAGTAGGGATTTGTGAAATTGTCGCTCATTTGTTTAAAGGGTAACAAATATTATGTCAGGCAACTATTTTACAAGGAATTCGATGTACAAACAGAAAACGTGTTTACAGTGTATGCTTGCATACACGAACAAAATAAATTAATGAAGCCCTATTACTGTATATAGTGATCTCAATGACCTTTTTTTAAATTGCCGCAGAGATAATCTCGTGCGTGAAGTGATCAAAAATATATACAGACGGAAAGTTATTGCCGTTTGGTTTCTTCTGTTTCTTCTCCGTCTAGCCAGACAGAATAACCAAAAAGAGAGAAATGAGCAGAGAGGAGAGTTATAACACGCGCGTATGTTTTTCTCGTCGGCAATCGCGGGACAGGTGCAATTTATCCCGAGCGTCGATGGCATCCATAAAGGGAGGCACCTGTTCGCCTCTCACATTAGAGCCGGCAGAATCACTTCTCGTAAGTGCCAGTCGTAAATCTTCCCCGTTAAAGGCTGTTCACAATAAAGTGAGCATTCTTGAAATCAGCCTTAGAAAAATGTTACTGCCCATGTCTGCATATATTTCAACGGGTCCACTGAGTGACATGCGCCCGGCAAAGTTGGTAACGATATATTGAAAGTAATTGCATATCTTAACTTAAAATAAACAAGTGTTAGGTAACCATTTGTGATATTTAAAATTATTGATTTCGTTTTATGTTCTTTTACGGCATCGGATGTGTAAAAATGAGCAGATTTATAAAATGTTTATTTTTATAATAATTTCACAGTTTCACTTGACCGACGCATGAATAATGACGAGCCGGGTTTAATCCCCGACCGGGTCACCAGATTTTCGCAAGTGGGAATCGTGCCGGACGATGCCGTTGTTCGGCGGGTTTTCTCGGGGATCTGCCGTTTCCCCCGCATCTTCATTCCGTCGCCACTCCATATTCACTTCAACAACTCTCATCGGCTCCCAAGTCATCGATGTTAAGTGCAGCCCAAATCTCTTCCCTCGACCACGGGGCGATTTAAGTCCTCGACGAGATGACCAGCCTCCCGTGGCGCAGTCAGCTGGTCGCCGGAGCGGGATGTTCTGGGTTCGAATCCTCAGTAAGGCATAGGTGTTAGTTTAATTTGGCAGTAAGTTAGTTTGTAAGCCATCCCATAACACCGGAGGGACATTAATAAGCTCTTTTCAATCCAATTTAACTCGGCAAGTGGTAAGTGTAGCTATTTAACGATGCATGTAAACCATAAGCATTTTTTTTTGCCATAGATGCATTTATAATAATACCATAATCAACCATGAGTTCACAGAATACTTAAGAATACAGAGATAAAATAGCAGCTTATTTCACTGACGCTAGCCGTGTCATTAAGTTAAAGTTTGTTCACGGTAAAATGAGCACTTTTGAAAGCCGCTTACGATCTACTTGTGTACACGGTGTGTATTCTTCAGCCTTATGTAATATTAACATTGCCATGGGCTTCATAAATTTATTCATACGTCGGTCAAGTGGAACTGCCAAATTATAAGGAAAGTAAATATTTCGCCAACATTCTTATTTTTCACTTCGGTGCATTAAAAGACAGAAAGCCAAAGAAATAATTTACGTTATCACATATGGTTACCTAACACTTTTTTATTCGACGTTAAGATATGGAACAACTTTTCACATATTGGTACCAACATTACTGGGCGCATATCACTCTGCGAGCCCGTTAAAATATAAGCAGGCGGTGGCAATGAATTTTTTCTAAGATTCATTTCAAAAGTGCTCACTTTATCGTGAACAGTCTTTAGCAAAATAGTTGAACGCTGTTAGCCTACCTGCAGCTGGTGAACTACTCGCCATCAGGCAGCTCAGTCAGTAGGGAACCTTTCGCAACATGTAATAGCCAATCAGATAAATGTTCGTCCCTAGAACTTCCCGTGGATAATCAAATAACGTGTACGCCAGTAGACAAAGAATCTCAACGTCATTTCACGTGTTCCTGCGTACTTTAAAAAAAAAAAAATTGTAATTTTTACTGGGAAATTGTTTGTAATCTTAGAAATTATTTTAACAGAACGAAAATTCCTCTTGTAAAATTACTTTTTTTTTGTAAAACTATACATGAGCCGTGTTTGTAATAGACCTTAAGGAATGTTTGTATTATACTGGCCCGTATCCACGAGCTCAAGCCTAATGGCGGCCACTCGACAACATGAAACCGTACATGGCTGTTAATGTAAAAACTTGGGTTTATGTAAAGTGAAGTTGTGTGCAAAAAGAAATGTGTTGCATGCTTGAATAACGTCAAAAAACTTCAGACAGTTCAAATACTCGTAATAACTGCTGGAAATATGTCTGGCATAGAACGAAAAGTCGTGACTATGCCAACGTTATTACTCGGATTGTATTTCTAGAATAACGTTTACGCAATTTTCTAACGTTCTTCGTCGGGATGCATGCGCGCCACTCGACACTAGTTGACTTTTGTTGCGTTGTCTCTGTGGCAGACGAGTGTCAGCTGGTTTTCAGTCAGCGATGTGGAGACTGTTAGTGAGGGCTTGAACGCAGAAGTGATCGGATCATGTCACGGCAAACAATAACAGAGTTTCAAGGTCGTTTCTCTCGCACGAAGTCGTAATGTACGACGTACGATTTCTGAAATGTTGGGTGCGTCACAATCAAAACTTGAATCAGTGATAATTGAGCCAAATCAGTAAGAACAATGAGAATTTATATTTTTTATATTAATTTTAAAGATTTTTATAACTATTTTAATTATTTGGACAATTTTGTGATTTTTGAGTTTAAGGCCATACAAGTTCACAGGGTCAAGGCCAAAGGGCAAGTTAAATGTCACTTCGATTCAATATGGCAGTAGGGTGACATCATACTATGATGGCCGGTCAGTTCTTGTCTCCTGTACGCTGTATGTGAAAACATTCAAAATCTCAATTTTTTATTCATTTTTAAAATTTTTTTAAAATAAATTTCATTTATTTAAAAATTATTTTTAACTTCTTGAAATAATTCTTTGGTATTTTTGCAAATATTTTGGTATTTTTTGGAATTTATGACGTCTAGGTTATAAAGGTAAAGGTTGAAGGTCAAGGTTAAGGTCATCAGCATCATCATGGTGGACAAGGTGGACAACCTACTATCGAACCCCAGACCTCTTACATCTATAGCTTTGAAAAAAAATATTTTAAAAAATGTTTTAAGTTTTTTAAAATATTTTTAGAGATTTTATAAATTTTTTTTTGCATTTTTTATATTCTTGGTTTAAGGTCATCCAAGGTCATGGGTAAAGGTTCAAGGTCAAGGTAACTGGTCAAAGTCAAAGATCACCTGAATCCAGTAGGTTGGTCGGGTGACATCACGACATGGTGGCCGACCGGTGTCTGGATCCTATCCCAGATCCCGCTGCGCCCGACTTCCCATAGTTATTCTACTTATGTAAAAAATGTTACTTCTCTAAATCACTTGTTCCCAGTTAAGCTTCTTTACTTCTTTATTCGCCGGTAAGAAATGGCTGGCTTATAAATTGACTTTCAGTGAATGTTATTTCACTAATTCATGTCATTGATTCGGATGTAGAATGCACAAAATGATGTACCTAGGACTTGGAGGTGATACATAGAGCCTGGTATTGTTAATAATCGACTACCATTTGGTAGCTCGAGAATCACAACACCTGCTCATGGCCGCTATGTGACAATTAATATATCCCCGAACAATAGCTCAACAGAAAGGGAGATACGAGATCGTCTCCGAGCAGACTCGAGTGTACAATTCTCTGACCATACCACGCATATTCGTCTTCGAGGCAGAGTCCTACGTGCTAGGAGTCCCATGAACATCGGCAGAAACGCTTTCAATGGGCATGGGATCATCACGGGAAGGATGGTCCTACGTTCTGTTCACAGATGAGACGAGGATTTGTTATAGGCCAGATTCCAGAACGTTGACGGTGTGGAGAAGAGAAGGTGGACCAACGTGATATGCAAGACGTCCATCCATACTGAGGTGGAGAAATCCTGGCCTGGGCAGGAATCATGCTTGGAATTCGAACGCCTCTAGTTCGCACTGAGGGCACAATGACAGTTCGGCGGGTACAACACTAGTATCTTTCAGGCTGGTGTGCACCCTTACTGAGAGGTATATGATTAAATGTTTCTGCTGGTGGATGATAATGCCCGCGCACACCGTGCAAGAGTCGTAGATCAATACTGTCAGAAAGCTGGTATTCAATTAATTAATTGGCCAGCAGTACATCCAGACATGAACTGGATAGAAAATGCCTGGGACTTTCCAAAAACTGCCATTCAAGCAGCACATCGACAACCCAACAATCTACAGTAGCTGATATTAGCCGCTGCGGACAGAATGGGACACCTTGCCCCATGAGCGACTGGATAACATCATTCTCAGTATACCTTGGCGCGCCAGGGGTCTTGTGGGTTCTCGAGGAGATAACATACTGTTATAATCCAAGTGGAGAGTGTCAATAAAAGAGCAGAGAATAATGGTGTTTTGCAAACAAACAGTCAGCCAGTGTATTGTTTATTGTAATGATACGAAAGAAACGTTTTGCAATATTTGTGTTGTTGCTTGCTTAAAGGGGTAATAATATGTAATGGTATTTTTGGTACAACAAATCTCTGATGCAAAACGTTTTTGAGCAGTTCAAAACGATGAAAATTTATCAAGAAATTACTGATAACTAATGAGCCTAGTTTCCGCTACATGGGTGCAAATAAATTTTAGTGAATTTCTTGAAAGCTTAGATGGTAGGTAGTCGTTGACGTCTCATTAATAAAGGCTGTTCACGATAAATTGAGCACTTTTAAAATTAACATTAGAAAAATGTTACTGCCCCTACGGGGATATATTTTAACGGGCGCAATGAGTGACATTTGTCCAGTAAAGTTGGTAACGATGGAGGAGAAAGTAGTTCCATATATTAACGTCAAACACAAAGTGTTAGGTAACCATTTGTGATAACTTAAATTATTTATCTCCCTTTCAGTATTTTTTAATGTATCCAAGTATAAAAATGAGCAGATTTGTACAATATTTTCTTTTCTAATAATTTCACAGTTCTACTTGACCGACGAGTGAATAAAGTGATGAGGCCCATGGCAATGTTACTTTTTCCATAAGGCGGAAAAACACACGTGTACCAAGTAGACCTTAAACAGGGCTTTCAAAAGTGCTCATTTTACCGTGAACAGCCTATAGCAGAATTATTATACATGAAACCAGAAACATGTACAACAGAACAGAGACAATTAATATAAACGAGTTTCTTCCCCGGGTTTCGAATTCAGAAAACCTCATAAAATTAAGCTACCTTGCTATCAATTGCACACAATTCAGTAAATAAAAGTGACTTACATATTTAAAAAATATATAAATTAATATAGCTTACCACAAAACAACTTCTTCGCCAAATATGAGAGAAATCTATTGATTGTTTCCGCGATACGGCATAAAAACGATATTATTTCTTGTGGGGCTATCTTGCAAATTAGCTGAGAAATGAGGAATTGCATATACAATTTTGGTGGATATAACTGATACTGTCAGAATACAAAGTTAAAATGAAATTTCTTTTGCAGTTTCGTAAATACAAATTTGGAGCTAAAATGTTTATATGGCTTCCATTTTGAAAATAAGTGTTTCTGCCCTCTCGAAATTTACCAGTTTACATAGCCTGCTATAGTGCTTATTATTAGCCAAATTTCCCAGTTTACATAGCCTGCTTTAGTGCATATTATTAGCCAAATAACAGTTTACATAGCCTGCTATAGTGGTTATTACTAACCAAATTTACCAATTTACATATCCTGCTATGGTGTTTATTATTAGCCAAATTTACCAGTTTACATAGCCTGCTATAGTGCTTATTACTAGCCTAATTTACCAGTTTACATAGCCTGCTATAGTGTTTATTATTAGCCAAATTTACCAGTTTACATAGCCTGCTATAGTGCTTATTACTAGCCTAATTTACCAGTTTACATAGCCTGCTATAGTGCTTATTAATAGCCTAATTTACCTACATAGCCTGCTATAGTGTTTATTATTAGCCAAATTTACCAGTTTACATAGCCTGCTATAGTGCTTATTACTAGCCTAATTTACCAGTTTACATAGCCTGCTATAGTGCTTATTACTAGCCTAATTTACCAGTTTACATAGCCTGCTATAGTGTTTATTATTAGCCAAATTTAACAGTTTACATAGCCTGCTATAGTGCTTATTACTAGCCAAATTTACCAATTTACATAGTCTACTATAGTGTTTATTATTAGCCAAATTTGGTATAAATCGGTTGTTTTTTTCGGAGAACACACAATTTTATTTTGTCAGGTGATATTATTTTACAGAATGGCGGACAAAAGAAATTTCATGTATACATATTATTATTAAAATATATATAACCATTATAAACATTTCCGCGAAACAACCATCTACAACAAAGTAACCATGACACCTTTTCATTTCAACGCAGTCGTTATTCTGAGAATGTAGCAATCCTCAACGTGATTCATGTTAATTTTATTTCACACGAGTAGGTTGAAAAACCATCGTTAACTTTCCTCGTTGTCCCAGATCCATCCATGTTGTAAAAATTGATGTAGCACACGATCTAGTATCGGACAACACTGCAAAAGTGTTAGAAAAATCTACATGGCTTTTAGGATCCTCCAGTTCCTACTTGAATGTGTAAAAAAAGAATCCAGTTCGAAGAACGTAACTAGAATATTATTTTTTATGAGACGGTAACAATTATATATTTTTTTTTTCCGCTAACAGAACTGCTGTAACAGCTTACGTAAAAATTATATAACGTTTTAGGAAAGGATTTTTCCTCAGTGCCATCGCTATTGACACCGGCTACATTTCCGAATGTAAGGATCAACTCGAAACCAGTTGGAATGATGTAGCATTAGTCTTTTTGCACAGGTTTTAAGACTTGGGCGTTTTCCACTAAAGTTTTTTTTTTTTTTCCCCGCGAAGACCGTGCTTTTGTATGTACGAGAGCACCTGCGACTTTCATCCGGTCGTGTCTTTGTGAGAAAACATTTTCACGCTTTACTGAACCAGTCGGAATTGGGTTAGTACTCCGGTAACAAATGTGTGCAAAAAAAAAAACTGTCGACTCACGAAAGTGACTATTCTTCCTTCTTCACGTACTTTCACGGAATTGTTTACGAGCTCTCTCCCTCCCTCCCACCCTCTCTCTCTTTCTGGCGCATCTCGCGTAGTCCGCCATAACTGCCGTCGAGCGCAAGAATTATGGTCGCGATGGTTAACCATACACTTATAGTTACGCTTTCGCCCGCTCGGCCCACCTCCCCTCCCCTACGAACCCCCTTCTTCTTTGGCAAATCTTTTCACTCACGACCGCCGTGATCAAACAGTCACTACCGCATGATTCACTATCCACACGTGTTCCCAGTGCTACCAACCTATACGCATAGCGAAATTTGAACTTGTTCGCCTGGAAATGAGGCCCTTCGTCTTCGAGTTGCTGTCTCTTGAAGACTTGAGGATAAGTCACAGTCTTTTTAAGTAGCGTAACCGCAGCGTGGCACACAGGAGGTGGATCCAGTAAGTTAAGTATATTTTTTGTATACTATCAGTCATATGCCACAGCGATGTAGGCTGTTCACGATAAAGTAAGCACTTTTAAAGACCCTTATAAGTGTTTCCTTTCGTCCAATTTTCATCTTCCTGCTGCTTTTTAATATAAACATTGCAATGCTACTAATAAACACAATGTACATATTTCACTCCCATCAAAATTAAATGCCTGAGATGGCATATATATATTTATTTATTTATTACTTATTAGTGGTTAATGCCTGTTGGGAGGGCCTTAAGAAGTGCTCACTTTATGGTGAACAGCCTAAAGTAAATTGGTACAGGTCTAAAATTGCAACCAAGCAGTTCTGTATCATTTGAAACTAAAATTTTGTTGCTAAAAGTTGTTTTCTAATGAAGACCACTAACAATTTATAATTTCACCTAATTACGTGATCCAAAATCGCAACGCAAGTCATGTTGGGATGTTGATTTTGTTCTGAAATTAAATTTTAGCCACCCACCTATCAACGCAATAATTTACTTATATTTACAATATTTAATTTAATGATATCGATAATGTATAACCAAGTTACACTTTTATATATGTAGAAAAATGCTTTTAATATATATATATATATATATATATATATATATATATATATATATATACACACACACACACACACACGGAAGCTACAAATGATGAGATCTACATGTAGAAGTACGAAATCTGTGAACGGTCTCCTGATATTCGTGACCGCAGCCAAGTTTTTAGAATTCGGAAGTAGAAAAACTCTTCTTCCGGGAAAGAGGTCAAAATATTAATAGAATTAAGGCAAAAATTACTTCGTTTGTTGTTTTGTATATTTTTAGCGGGCTTTATCATTGCCGCAGATTATTCATTGTACTTCTCAGAAGTATAATAATGCTTGCATGATGCATAGAACTTTCACCATTATAATTACGGGATTAGTACATCACCTAACAATTTAATATTCTCAAGCAGATAAACGTTTATGTCAAATGATTTGTTCCCGTATTCCCCAAAGCTTGTACCTTCCAATACTTTGGAGGTTACAGCTTTATTCTAGTTGTTTTCAAAGTTTGTATAAGTAAACAACGAAAGTTTAACATAGTGATTTGTTCTTAGCCATATCAACTTTAATTTAACATGCAGCCATTGTAATAGCGGCCTTAGAAATTGTGACATAAACGTAATGAGAAAGAGTGTTTGAAATCACGACTGCAGAATTTATCACGAAGTGTTCAAGTGGGTGTGAGGAATTGTTGGCGATGAAGTGATCAAGGACAAGCGAACAATGGTGCGTTGCAGAGAATTCGAACACAGCCACTGACAGAGCTCTATAGTGAATAACAACAGTGTTGTTACTTGGGCGTTATAATCACCTTTGAAATATAGTTGTGGTTGGGTGAAAGTGCCGAGTATACGATTCAAACAGCGACATTTTCGTTTACAGTTGCACGTTTTTCCCCCCGCCATTATGTTCGTTCTTGCCTGCTATGCATGCAGTGCTGCGACTATTAAATAATGATTCCTCAGAAAACACGCAAAGCTCCAGGTGGCTCTATAGCTTCGCCTCGTCGCACGAGTTTTATCGCTTCTCGTTTACAAGTCTTGCCACTGAACTAAACAACTAGCTGTAATATTGTTGATTTAAGGTAAAAAAAAAATGTTATTTTATCATCCATTTCAGTTTATTCATTTTATTATGATTAAGCGACTGAGGGGAAATTGCCTTTACTGATATATTTGAACTTTAGTCACAGGGGGCAGTGACATCATAATCTCCCTTCTATATCCTTACCTGTTTACACCACAATCACCCAACACACAGCCATACGGGTAATTCAGCGTAAGTTTTATCTTATGACTGTGGGCATATAGTGCTTCGTAGGGTGTTTCATGTGTTGCTTTGGGGGGGGGGGGAGACATCAGTTAACCTGAAATCGTTTCTCCTGACAAAGTCATTTAACCGACAGGCTAAGGTAATTTTCCCGATGGGTAGTAAAACTAAAATCGTTTCGCCTAAAATTCACTTCAGTTTACATTGTTTTTCTGAAGGTCGCTTTTGCCGACAGTCGATTGACGTACATTGCACGTATATATTTACCTATCTTGGGAAAGGTCTTAACTCAAGCAAAATGCATTATACCTAAAGTAATTTTGCAGCGTCCTTTACCCTTAATGTCGTTTAACTGATTCACTTCACCTACAGTTCTTTAGCCGTCATTTGAGAGAAACGACATTACGCTTTAGGTCTACTGACTGCTGCCCGTTGTGTGAATTAAAGCAGTTCCGTCATTTGAGAGAAACGACATTACGCTTTAGGTCTACTGACTGCTGCCCGTTGAGGAATTAAAGCAGTTCGTGTGTACTGTGATATGCACTGGGCTGTACAGTGCCGTGATGATCTTGAAGTCAGTGCCGTGATGATCTTGAAGTTTTGAAGAAAAGTGTAGTCACGCTGGTCGCCCCGAGTTGAAGCTAGACAATATGCTTGGGGTTATGGAACCATAAAGGTACCAAATACTAACTTGCAATTTTGACGTGAATACCGCTTTAAATTTTCAACCATAGATGGAGGCAATACACTTTGGCATTGCAGCTCCGAATCTGTTGTCTAAATTCAAAATTAAATTACACCACTCGTTTGCCCAAAGGATCAAAGAACATGTTACTTTGAGTGAGGACTGCGAAGCACCCCGCCAGGTCCGGTGGAAAAAAAAAGGGGGGGGGGGGCAATTTTAAGATCGTTTCGTCACTTCTCATAAATTCCACGTAGTATATCTTTTGACTAGGAGATGCTACGACACTCATTTAAGCTTCAATCGACAGCTCTCGTCAAGATCAATCGATTGCGTGTGGTGTGGTTATGGTGAATTTGTATGAGTTTAATGTAAACAATTAAGAAAACTTAACACAATTTCAGCCTATACTCGAAAAAAAGCTAAGTATACCCATAAGACCCCATATGATCGAGTGAAGCAATGCCGGGAACGTAAAGTAAACATTAAGGCGTCCCAGCGCGTCAACTTAGACGTATTCATGCAAAACAAATGGTCGTGTCCTTAAAACAGCCAAACCCATATTTTTTATAACAGTACAAGCGATTTCGGGTAAACACTGTGAAAGGATACTTATTGTTTATTAATGTTAAAAGTCGCTTGAGGCACATTCGTGTTCGTGATAGATGGAGATCTTACTAATAATCAGATAATCGGATAATGCCTTAATTGAATAATAATGTTAGAATATTCTTAGTTGTTATTTACAACATGTAACTATTTATAGCTTATTATCACTTATTATTCATGTCAGTAAGTGAAAAATTGTATGCCAATCTCTACTTCTATGAAAACCTTAAATCACTGTCAGTATATCAGCTAGTCACATTATACAAACTTATTAGTTTCAAGAGCACGATCAAGCGTTCATTACCTTACATTAGCATTATTCTAAATGTCTGTCGCTCACATATCCACCTCCACTTCCCTACAGTCCATTCGATATGTCTCACTGACTCTCCTGATACTCACAGAATACATTCAACACGCCGCCCATCGTCCCGCTGGCTCCACACGCCTGGCTATAATGCCCTTACAAGGTTCCGGTCTTTACGCAGAGGCGCGCCGCGGCTTATATAGCTGAGCTGCCCTGGTCCAGAAGGTTCTTCACGCCACGAGTCGCGCCGAGGCGGTCGACGACCAGAAAATTCGAGAAACGACTACCCAAGACACTGTCAAATGTTTAGACAGTTAGATATGAATTCAAACGTAATTGGCTCTTATAAATTTAATGAATTTTTAAATAAAAGTCATTACTAGTAATCAAGTGTATCGATTAGATGTCTTGAAAAAACGTCAATATCATCCGATTTAGCATCGTCTTTGACTTTAGCACATGGACAGATTGCTTCAACTTCAACGGAAAATCCGAAAGTTTACATTGTGCGAACTTTATTCCAGCAAGTTAACGAATAGCGGTTTTAAAACCATGCAATAATTATCAAAACAGCGTATTGTATAAATATTTTAGCTAATAATAATTTCACTTCAGGCAGTGCCATCGATATTTCTTTCATGAAAACTGTTCTGAATTTTCTAGCCACGGTTGTAAAAGTACACTAGTTCATTCACTGACTACTAAGATATACATAGGAGTTCAAGTCCACCAAATCGGTGAGAAAATCGACTTGGCTGGCAACACCTGAAACATTCGGTTCGTCTACGATAAAAAAAAAAAACCGATGTGATATGCTGGGCGCGTATCGAGGCTTCCACCCTATCCACACCTTGTGAGGCAGAGATGCGGAGCGAGAAAGAGAAGATGATTGTGATCGTCTGCAGGGGAGCGGGGGGGTACGTGGGAGGATATGCATGACTCCCCCTGCATGTCGCGAATACCAGAACAGCTTCCTCCAGCGTGTTTTGTGTCTTCCGCGAGCAGCGAAACCGTGTTTACGGCGCCATGCGCTCGCCGGAGACTTTCACGGCCATCCAGTGCCATGTTCGTCCAACCGTACGACGACACAGCTCGTCTTTTCCCTCGTCGCTCGCGCTACGGTCGTAAAGACGTGCCGATGCCTTCCGGGTTCGGCGTCGTATACAGGATGATTCTCAATTAGACTGACAAACGTCGGGAGGTGATTCTTCATGGAAAAGTAAAAGGAAAACATATTGGACAATTTGTACCTAAACAGAATATTATGGGATGTATGTGCCCTTAGAAAAAAACGAGCTCTTAAACCGTATTTGTGCAAAATATCTGCTCTTACGTTGAAGGTCCCGATAAAATACAATAATGTTCTGAGAATTGTCAATTTATTTTCCTTAGTTACCTATATTTTGCACAAATACGGTTTAAAACATTGTTTTTTAAGGTCTCATACCTCCCTTAATATTCGGTTTAGGTATAAAATGTCACATATATTTTCCTTTTACTTTATCATGAAGAATCACCTCCCGAAGTTTATCTGTCTAATTGCGAATCATCCTGCATAGTCCTTTCACAGTTAAAGTGATGTTCACGATAGAGTGAGCATTTTTTAAATAAACCTTAGAAAATGGCACTGCCCCTACCCTGCATACATTTTAACGGGCGCCCTAAGTAACATGCTCACAGTAAAGTTGGTAACGATGGATATAAAGTAGTTCAGTAACTTAATGTCGAATAAAAAGTGCCAAGTAACCGTTTCTGATCATATAAATCATTTATTCCTCTTTCTGTGTTTTTTTATGCATCGTAGTGTAATTTAATGAAACTACCTGTATATGGAAAACTCTTTAATATAGACTGTAGCTAATATGATCACATACATATTTAACAACATAACAAACACATATCAATGATTATAAACCAATTCTACATAATCTAATATTCCACAAATTTCCACAAGTGTTTGTTTAATTTCTATGCATATAAATTTTATCCCTAACTTTAAATTTGATTTTCTTTCTTGAATACATAACAGGGTTTCCAAATGAACTTATTATAGCAGTACTATTACTAACACCTGCATTCAATGGGAATGTTTTCCAACAAATTATATCTCGAGAATCTATTTCACTAATGTCATTTGGTTTTGGGTCTTTAGAATCATTTGCTCGTCTGAAGAAACTGAACTCTAAGAAACCGGAGCCAGTTTTAGCAGTAATTCCTTGCAGGGCAAATCTAAATAATAATGACAATATTATATAACTTTCTTCAATGTCCACAACTTGTACAGTCCACTCAGTATCATCATTGTCAACGTCCTCTTCAATGGCATGAATACTACGAAACACCTTCCTTGGGAAATATGAACATCCCCCCCTACGAAACCTGTTAACGTACATCTTGACCAGGAAAAACAAAATTGTCGAATTCTCTGAAAACAACGAAACATACTAAATTACAACCACAATACACCGCAAGGGTGTATTGTCCGTAGAAACCCCCTAAAGGGGGATAAATGTTCACTGTCAATAGTCACAGTAATTATGCATTAAGTGTTGTTGGTTGAATCAATATAGCCAAACTTTCCGATAGTAAAATAGTTTAGTTCCTAACCTGAGTATAACTAACCTTAACCAGGTATAGAAAACTACAACTAAACGAAAGAACACCACGTTTGTATGCACTCGGTTTAGTAATATTTCGTATCTAAACTATTTATTATTTTCAATTACCAACAAACCTATATACACTCTGATTTTAGTCATATATATATATATATAATAAATGAAATGTTACATTTCACATACAATTTGAAAGTAAAACTTACGTGTAGCAAAATGTATGATACTTCAATGTTACCGGAATTATAAAACGAGTCATATATATGGGGTGATTTTTCCAAGGTCGTATTCAAAAAAGTGTCAAAGTACCGCGAACATACCATACGAACGGGCACGTGTTTTACGCGCAGAGACTTCCATGCAGAGGTAGATACCAATATTCTACCTAAACACTTTCTCTTTTCTATTGGCTAAATGATTCTGCGAGAAACGTATACTTTCTCGAATTGGTCGATCAGAATCCGTTATTCACACATAGGCTTTCACGGTAAAGTGAGCACTTTTTAAGGGGCTCCGCTCCCCCAGCAGACATAAATGGTATGTTTGGGGCCTTACAGCGTAACTTTTGATTTCTATAAAGGAACATACTGCGTTTATGTTTAAATGACAGTTTTACAGGGTCAATAATCTGTTGGGCTAACTTTTGAAGTCGTTCTTCATATCCATAATTGAACACCCGTGTACTTATTATCTACGACAAACATTTTTGTTAAAAGCTTATTAGATTGTTTTATTTGGCAGATGAAATATTCAGAAGCGAAATGGTGGGGTGTATTGCGAAATCAAACCTCACAATTTGGCATAGTTTTATTCGTTTTCCAACATCATATAGTGGGACATCTAAGTAACAACGCCCATGAGACTTACTTGCCACACAGCAGTAAAGCCAATAAGGAAGCCTTGACATAGTGCAATAGGCAAAACAAATCCAAGACACTTTTCCACGAACCTCGTACGGTCAATGAAAGACCAAGCCACCTTACATGCCATGAGTCACCACATAATTTCGTATCTGTTGTCTTACCTATTCTGTGACTAGACCGTACAAGTATCGTGCAGACGAATTCCAAAAAGTTTCCAGTAGCACCGTAGAGCTCCAGCGTGAGCCAGAATGACCTCCGTTCCACAACTAATGTGCAAGAAAAGCACAATTCTGTGAACCATAGACTTTTAGCAACTCATTAGGCTAATTAACACGGTCACCAGTATTGATGTACAGGAAACTGTAGCGAAATTTTTTACGGGATAAATTTAATATCTTCATTTATGTGACAATTATATTTCGGCGTAAGTTTGGTTGTAAAGCGGTCTTGGAGATCAGCTAATTCAGTAGTGAATTTTCCTTTACACAGAAACTTACACCAACATATTTCATAAGTGTTTTCGTAAGATGTATATAAGGACTGAACTTCGTAATCAATTCAGCAAATAAACCTCTCACTGACCTTACCCAGAAAAGTTATTTCACAAGCGCCAGCTCAAAATATTTATACACATCCAGCGCCCTTATAAAATTCGCATGAAACTTATGGTGTTATCCATAACATCGTGCTTCAATTCATAAGTGTATCTGTAAAGAATTTACAGCCATCCCAAGCTCGAATATATTTCGCTAAAATATTTCCGACTTTATCCATAATATTTACTGTACCTTTCTCTTGCCAGTTATTAATTACTTTAATGGCGTCGTGGGGTTTTTAAAAAATCCGCCAAACGTCAACCAAATTATTAAACTTTGATATTTAGGTTGAAGTGAACAACAGCCTATGGAGCACTGCACCCGACTATACAACATAAAGAACACATAAAAAAAGGAGTAGTGTCACCAAAAAATCGCCACAAAAGTGCGATTTATGCTGTATATAGAAGAATAATGTATATATTTTGCAACATTATGAAATATGTGGCTTAAATCATAGTAATAATGTTTCATATAAAAGTTATAATTATCTTTATTGACGTCAGTTACAGCAATAAATGTTTGTGAGAAATAGATGCATATAAAATCAATTTTTAAAATTATTTCCTTCATTATAATTACAAATTTATTACACACAATCATAGTAAACATTACTAGGATATTCCATAACGAAGATTTTCTTGCAAATTCTGCATTCTGAAGCATCCAGAATGGAAAGGCGCTTAAATTTTGTTAAAAATACAGACTATTTTGATGTATTATATTTTTACATTTGAAAGGTATATTTTAGTAAAGTATTTTATAATGTTGCAATAAATATACATTATTCTTTCATATACAGCATAAGTCGCACTTTTCTGGGAGTGTTCATGGTGTCTGTAGGTACGACTTTTTTTGAGTTCTTCACGTTGTATAGTCGGGTGCAGTGCTCCATAGGCAGTTGCTTTATTTCAACCTTAAGGCTGGTGTTCAATACTGTGTCATTTTCCTTATTTTAAAGAAAGGAAATGTGAGCTATGCATTAAGGATACTTTTTTGTGGTTAACCCGTTGCAGGTGACATCAGGGATAATATTTGTAAGTCATCCCATTACTGGGTTATGAAAAATCCCTTTGTTTTGCGATCTGTACGTTATATCTCACAAAACTGTAGATGCTCTAGCTGAATTCGAATGCTTATGATCTGCTGCATTACTTAGAAGATATGTTCACTTTTGACTTTGATGTTACAAATTTTGGCCAGGACCAGAATTATTCGTGGGTCGTGGTTATTAAAGACTAGAACTCAAAGCATTTTGCGTGTGTATTAATTTTGCAATATGCATACATTTCGACACTAACTACATCACTCCAAGTCAATAATAGTCTATACTCGAAGCTTAAGAAAGAATATATATATATATATATATATATATATATATATATATATATATATATATATATATATATATATATATATAGAGAGAGAGAGAGAGAGAGAGAGAGAGAGAGAGAAAGAGAGAGATTATACTTCAGTATCCAACGAGCACACCTGTGCCTTTCATTCCATTATTTATTGGTTGCACGTTTTTTTGTGAGGAAACAAAAGCGTACTTAATTGGACTATTATTAAGTTGATTTTTGCGATGCTGAGTGCGTATGACTCACAACGAGAAAATAAATATGTTAAATCAATAAAAATTGTTTAATCACTTCATTTGAGCGAAGGTAAAATGCGTTTTTTTTATAACATCTTGTCACGGAATATTTATCCGAAAATTTTTTCTTTGCCGATAAACTATCAACACTACATGCTTGAGTATACACAGAAAATTCAATGACATCCTGTGGCTCTTTCAAACCGCGAATTTTTCTGTCTCAGATGTTTGCGACTTCCGTGGTGGGTTGGTTCACACGTCGGCTTTCGCCACAGGAGTCCGCTAATATTTACGATCTTTAAACTTCACGCTCGCCATAGTCAGAAGCACTTTTCGTTACGACCACGTGCTCATCCAGTGATGTACCTTGAAATGGAATGAAGGTGGAGACGTGCGTGAAGACAGTGGGGGATGTAAATAATCTCTATCACCGTTAGTATTCTACACACTCTACAGTCATTGGCCAGGACTGCTTGGGAAAACTTACCTCTCCAGTTCACTTCGTCCATCACTCTTCTTACTTCTTCGTAGTCTACTCCTGCCTCTTCTACACTTTTTTTTTTCATTCCCTCCAACCACCGCCGCCTCGGGCTTTCTCTTGGTCTCCTACCCACCAATCAGCATGTTAGAAGTTCATAGTTGGTTATCTGTCTTTCTTCATTCTCACAACACGGTAATACAACCCCAATACAGTATATTTTTTCTGACTTTTTTTGCAAAGGTTCGTTTAATATTACTGAAGTACTGTATTGGGTTTGTGCGTGTGTGTATATATATATATATATATATTATATATATATATATATATATATATATATATATATATATATAATAGTAATCTGGCGAATCGTAATTTTTTCCGTTTCATAGTTTATGTTTACTCGCATTTTAACGATACAATGTAGATATTTGCGTCAAACAAATAATAAAACCAAATCACTTGTATAAATGAGGTAATATGAAATGAAATAGGTCCTAACATCTGCGCTACAAGTCTGAATAAAATTTCTTTATATTCTATAACAGCCCGTTGTATATAAACAAATCACTATCGCACGGTTTTAATTTGTGGCCGACTGAGAATTTATGAACTTCGCTAACTACGTCTTAAATTGAACCAAACAAATTTATTTTCGGTATAGCAGTTTTAAAACTTATTTTGTTTAATTTATTAATCGGAATAAATATAAATCAACTATGGCTCAGAGAAGTTATTATAGAAGAATGTACCAATACCAATGTAAATAATTATCCTGATTTCCTCTACGTACATCATATGGGAGTAAATTTTATGGAGTAGGCCTTTATATAACACCGAGATAAAATGAACATTCGTAGGAAAACTAAATATTTCAATTTTCATCATTCGAATAATAGAAATGTGGCCCTCTTAGAGCGTACTTTTACTAGCCTACGGTGGTAATACTTGTTTGAAATTATTTTTGGAATATCTTCATTGTTTCCCGAAATATGACATAAAAGTGAGCTATCTTATTTTTTAACAGTTCGCAATACCTAATTTATTAATTTTTATTTTGGGCGTCTATCAACCTATGATGTTTGTTTTGAACAGTATTTCATTTTGTTTATTTACATTTTAACGTAATTATAATTCCAGCCTATACAGTTTATTTTCAGTAATTTTTAAAGTCATCAAATATTTATATTGTAAACAACGTATCCATTTTATTTTATTTCTCTTCATGCATAGATCCTCTCCCTCACTAACAAAACTTAATGTGTGACCCCTATTATTATAATATAATAATGGAAGACAGATGGTTTGTGTAGACACCTTTGACGTCTGTTGTATAGGCTACTGCTAGCATATAAAGTTTGGTATCTAACTTAATTAAAACATATCAGATTACACATAGCATCGTCGTATATCTTGACTGTCAAATTTGGTAGTAATCGCGTTAATTTTTTCCAAAATATGAGACAATAATTTTCACGTAGAGATCTCTAACAGTACAAAGGAAGTAATAAATTCGTATATGTAAGGCTTGTATTTAATTGTTTCAGTATTTAAATTTTGACTGAAATTAGTCGAACAGTATGGTATATAATATGTACTAAACTAAGATATTTTATCCGCCATATTAAAATTAATTTCCTTGTCCTTTGAACTCACATAGTAATCGAAATGTTGGCAAGATCGTCGGTTTAAAATAAGCGCCTCACCCAACTGAAACACATTTGTTTGCATAGAGTGCTATAGTATTTCTTGTTAGCTAAATTTGGTAGAAATGTGCCTATTGTTACTTAGGATACGACAGAAAAGCCTTATGTGCTTATGTGTGGCTCTCTTACAATATAGTACACAGACTAGGGTATATATATATAAGTATATTTAATCCTTCCAGTTAAGCCATTCAGCAAACCAAGTTTCGTCGAAATTGGTCAAACAGTATGGCATATACACCAAATTAACCTAAAATATTTATATAGCCATCATGTTAAAAATAAGTTTCTTATTAATTTACAACTTAAATGATAGCATCGTCAAACATAGCTACCTTCCCGCATACAAAATTTGGTAAATTATTTTTCCCATCGTATGTTAGAAAAATCAAAATAATCAAAACGTTTATATGGTCGCCATGTTCGAAATAAGTGACCGACCAAATTAAAATATATCACGTTACGTGGTGTATCGTAGGTTCTCTTGTTTGCCGAATTTAGCAGGAATCTGTCAATTGTTTCCCGACATGCCATACAATAACTTCATTTGCTCGTGTGGCTTTATTTTACAGAATCACTGACAAAAGATGATATGTGTTTAGATTTTAAATTGATATAATTGATACTTATACTGTACAGTTTTTGTTCTAAACTAGTTAAACGGTGTGGTATATTGATTAACTTAATTTAAATGATTCATTTCACCTCCATGCAAAAAATAGTTCCTTATACTTTAAGTGAAGCATGGTAACATGGTTTATCATATTATTAGTTACGTGCGAAATTTGGTGCGAAACTACTGGGTAGTTCCCGAGATAATAACTAACAGGTTATTTATTTGGCGCTATCTTTAAAAATGGCTGACGTTTACCAGTAGACATCCCTAAATGAGATATTTTCTTTATAAACTATAAAATCGTCTATAATTGGTTGAATGGTTCCCGAGATAATTATAAAATGGTGCTCTAAATGTTTAAATGACCACAACTTAAAATATAAGCACGTGACATAGAAGGAAAGTATAAAAGGTGAACGTCCTGGCTAAATACTGTATGTGGGCCGTGTTTAGTGAAAGACGGTTTAGGGTTTAAAAGTTATTAGGGGAGGACATAAAGTCCAGAGAGACGTTCTGATGATGTAATAAGCCAATATTTCCAAGAATACAGGCTAAAATTTACGGGAGGAAATTATTTTATATTTACTGCAATTGAAATTGCAACAAACGTTTACTCTTTGAGCAGTGTTTGAGTTATGATAGAATTTTTTTTTTGGCTACTCCTAAGTAGTCCGACCATATGGTGTAGTGAGATCAGGACATCTGGGATGCTGATGAAAGTTGCCTGACGTATTACTTGCCTTGGTCAAGAATTTATTAATTTTGTAACATATACCTTCCAGAAATCATGATTGTACGTCCAGTAGTTTTTTTTTTTTGGCTACTCCTAAGTAGTCCGACCATATGGTGTAGTGAGATCAGGACATCTGGGTTGCTGATGAAAGTTGCCTGACGTATTACTTGCCTTGGTCAAGAATTTATTAATTTTGTAACATATACCTTCCAGAAATCATGATTGCACGTCCAGTAGTTTTTCGCGCATTCATACTTGAATGTATCATTATGTGTTTTTTCTTTCGTTTACGTCATATAATAATTAAAACATCTTAAGTAGGCATGCGTTTTTGGAAAATGATGCAACTGTAAAGAGAAACCGTTTACATGATCCAACTCCAGTGCAATTCGCGACAGAAACAGGTTTGTGAACATGTCCTTAGCTGTCCTTACTTTCTAAAGCGTCCTTATTTTTCAGGACTCGATCGCACAGCTGTTACGTAGTTTTTTTACTGCCAGGATATATTTTAAGGCACGGTGAGTGAATGTTGCAATGAAAAAAACAAGTTTTTCAGACAGTAGTATGTTCTTCTTGCATTAGTTTATGTGTTACCTTGTATTTTTATTTCGATGCTAGTATTACCGACTTGCGATTTTGTATGATATAGAATAAAGAGATTGACGCACTTTAGTGATCATTGAGTTTTAATTTTCTAAAAGTTGTTCAAACATATAATTCCAAACACCGCAGCAGTGAATTCGAAAACAGATATCACTAAGTTTTCGGGCTAAAAATGCCTGTAAAGTTTATAGAACGCGATTAAAAGAATATGTGTTAATACGAGTAATGAATAGCCAATAAGATACGCTAGCGAATTTTTTTTAGTTAGAAATATGTGTTAATTTTAACTCCCATCTTATTTTACTAGCATATTTCTTGTTACTAACTCACCTCACTCTTATTATCTAAGCCAATAAGATTTACTGTCTGTTGTATATATTACCTCTCTTTTTATGTGAAGAAGAATTCAAAGATTCAGTAATTTCCCTACAGGAAATAATTTTTTAAGCACATCACAATTCAGTTATTTCTTGATCGAGTTGCAGTGTCTTAGACCCGTCATGTAAGAATCTGCACTGATAAATATTCTGTATGGAAACATAGACCGAAAATTAAAAACGATCTGAGACATTGGATACATTTAGCACGTGACTGTGGTGTATATACAGTTCGTTACTGATCTCGGTTCGTTTTTGAAGCTTACCAATAACTAACTTGAATTTGAAACCCGTATTTCGTTTTGGGTGTTTTTATTACATTTGTAGAACCACCGCATTCTAACGACAAAGGTCACACTCGACGAAATTATTCGCAAATTTACTATATGTGTTTATGTGTAGAGCGAGAAAGTGAACATGATAAACTGATTTCCCATACATTTCTGCTAGCGTTTCTACATTTGTTCAGGAAACAGCCAAATGCTTAGAAAACCTTCCAACTTGGTATAGTAGCGACTCTTAAACATTCCATATTTGTAGCCATATGCGTGGTATTATATGGGTTAAACACTTTTAATTCAGTTTAGGGAGTTTACCAAACATTTTTTTTTGAGTGTACATGGTAGGTCATGTTGGATGAAAAATGCTTGGGAATAAAATTGTGTTTTATTTAAAGTACACCAATTTTTTCAGAATATAATTAAAACTAAAAAGGCACAGAAATAAAAAAAAATGTAATTAGAAAAGTTTTGTTTAAAATACCATTGTAATAAATGTAAATTATATAATTAAATGAAAATACTTCTAAAACTGAACAAATTTATATTTTTAATCAGTTTTACAGGTTGTCTAAGTCCCGCATCATGCACGTAGGTAAACTGTTAAATTATTTTTAATAGAATGAAAAGTATAGATTTCTCCTAAGTGTGTAAATATGAGTGCCGACAACTCACCTGGTGGCATAGTTGAGAAATTAACGCCTTCTTTGTGTTGAAAACCGAATATAAAATGGAGGGCGCCGACAGCGCAACCTATAAGTTGAGCCCCGAGTATTTCGCGTATTGAGTTGGCAGCAAGCTAGGCTGGACAGCACTCTATACACTCGAGACATTATTGTTTGGTTATTGCTTGTTGTGAACAAGCGAGGCCTCTGTAGTACTGATAGGTACTCACTCATACTAGTGCTTCCTGCTTATTACTGGCTCACAGTTAAACGGGGCGTGTCTAAACAACTGTCGTCCAATCACAACACTAGGAGAAAAGAACAAGTGTTTGGAGCCCACATCGTCTCCGAATGAATTCGCGAAATACTCGTGGCTCTACCTATAATCTACTTTAAAAACATAAACAAATGTGTCTATCACATGGTGGGTGAATTAATACAATAGCGCCACCTAGTGTTAAAAACTTATGAAATCCAAGATGGCGTCCTTTAATAATGTATAAACAAATGACAATCGAAAATCCAACATGGCTGCATACGATAGAATGAGTATAGATTAGGGGTGGTGGGGTGAGGGGACCTCCGGAAATGTAAGTTTTTTAAAACAATTTTTTCTCCATTCAGATGATATTACATTTACTTCTTTTAAACCATTTTAAAGCTCACCACAGTATTTTCGCAAGTAGGAATCGTCCCGGACGATGCCGTTGGTCGGCAGGTTTTCTTGGGGCTTTCCCGTTTCCCTCACCCTTTCATTAAGGCGCCG
This sequence comes from Dryococelus australis, assembly GCA_029891345.1. Lineage (NCBI taxonomy): Eukaryota > Metazoa > Arthropoda > Insecta > Phasmatodea > Phasmatidae > Dryococelus > Dryococelus australis. The sequence continues at coordinate 126,133,639 of CM057002.1, forward strand.
CTCCATACTCACATCAATCACCCTCATCGGCTCTCCAGGCCTCACTGTTAAGAGCCGCCAAAATCTCTTCCCTCACTCACATATTCCAGCTCAGTCCTAATAGCAGAATGGTCGAAGGCATCTGCATGCCGACTGAAGGTGCGGCAGTTCGATCTCGCTCTCCTCCAGACGATATTTTGAGCTCTGAGAAAATTAAGTAAAAAGCAGTACCCTTAGTGGCTAACTCTAGAACCAACATGGCGGCCGAGCGAGAGCGACACCAGCGCCCCTAGCAATAGCCGATGTAAACAAGAGACAAGTGGAAAGAAGATGGCGGACACACACCAGCTCCCCTAGCAGGCGGCGAGAGAACTACGTAATTGACGGGCGAAGAGGGCGACAAGAGTGAAAGAAAATATTAAAAGATGGAATTAGAGAGAGGCAAGATGGGATGACATACAGCCAAGACAGAATGAGAGAGCATGAAAAAACTATATGTATTGATAGAGCATGAAAAATCAACACGGAGTGATAGAGCATGAAAATACAAGACAGAATGATATAGCATGAAAAACAACACATAATGACAGAGCAAAAAGTGCAAAAAATGGCGGCCGGAAACAAGATGACCGATAAAGGTCAAGGTAAAAGACACCTGGATACAAAATGGCTGACGAAGGTTAAGTTCAAAGTCACAAGATGGCGGAATCCAAGATGGCGGCTGGGCCATGGCACCATTCCACTATCCCCTTGCCTTGGATAATACTTTACCCTACTACTTACGATATTCCATTTATTCTTAATACGAACTAAAACGGAGTGGTAGTGCCTAGTAAGAAATAGTACTCATACACAATATTATTTCACTGAGTGCAGACGAATGCGGCGGGCTGTCCCGTAGGTGTAGTTTCCTACAGTCTGGCTAGCTTTTTTTGCATGAGACGGAGGAATACCATGGAAGTAGAACCTTTACAGGGCTTTAGAAAAGTTTGAAGTAACCGTGAACGGACTATGGCCGGGAATGCATATCACAGTGTTATAGGCTGTTCGTGGTAAAATTACCTCTTTTGTAAGCCCTGCTTAAGATCTACTTGTATGCGCATTCTGTATTATTCCGTCTTATGTAAAATTACGTTGCCATGGGCCTCGTCACTTTATTCTTGCTACGGTCAAGTAAAACTGTGAAATTATCAGTAAAGTAAGTGTTTTTTCAAATCTGCTCATTTTTACACTTCGATGCATAAAAAAAAAAACAGAAATCGGAAGAAATCATTTAAGTTGTCTAAAATGATTACCTAACACTTTTTATTCTACGTTAATATATGGAACTACTTTCCCATCCATTGTTACCAACTTCACTCGGTTACGCAGTGGCTAGCGCGCTTGCCCCCCACCGAGGTGGTCCGAGTTCGATCCCTAGTGGGTTCGCTCTTGGATTTTCGCATGTGGGAATCGTGACAGTGCGCCCGTTAAAATACAGAATCCTCGGAAATTCCCCAAAGAGACGGCGCACTCCCGCAATGGAAGAGGTTGTACTGCATCACGTTGAATAGAGTCCGTCAAACGAATACGCGATCAACTGCGCGTGCGATGGGGCTCGAGGCAGGGTAGACGTCGCGTGCCACCAGGTGATTGTCTGAGGTAATGTACAGCCTACCCGTTTGCATACCAACACAGGCACACCCGAGACATTGCTCTTTCCCTCAGCGGAAGTGGACGAGTGATACACCTGATTTGAAATGGGTTTAGCACGGAAATAGTAGGGTTCAAAATATAGTCTACTACTCAGACCCCTCTACAAGTCCTAGGAGTTTGAAAGGGGAATTTTCCGAGCACTCCGTATACGTCAGTCTACTACTCAGACCCCTCTACAAGTCCTAGGAGTTTGAAAGGGGAATTTCCGAGCACTCTGTATACGTCAGTCTACTACTCAGACCCCTCTACAAGTCCTAGGAGTTTGAAAGGGGAATTTCCGAGCACTCTGTATACGTCAGTCTACTACTCAGACCCCTCTACAAGTCCTAGGAGTTTGAAAGGGGAATTTTCCGAGCACTGTGTATACGTCAGTCTACTACTCAGACCCCTCTACAAGTCCTAGGAGTTTGAAAGGGGAATTTTCCGAGCACTCTGTATACGTCAGTCTACTACTCAGACCCCTCTACAAGTCCTAGGAGTTTGAAAGGGGAATTTTCCGAGCACTCTGTATACGTCAGTCTACTACTCAGACCCCTCTACAAGTCCTAGGAGTTTGAAAGGGGAATTTCCGAGCACTCCGTATACGTCGGGATAGTGACTTTTTTTTCTAAGGTTGATTTCAAAAGGGCTCACTTTATCGTGAACGGCCTTTAGGAGGGCCGCGACGCACAGTGGCTACAGCCAGCTCCAGGACACGTAATCCTAATTGAGGGCGGCCTCAAGTGGCAGATCTATTCAGCTCCGGAGTAGTTAGCGCCCACCTCCGACCCAGAGAATGAATCCAGAACGAGTCGTGCTGGGGGCAGGTAACTTACCTAACTTCGTTTCATTTTCGAATTACTTCTTCGCCCCCCTCCCACTTCCCCTCAACCCGTCGGTTCCTCACGCGACCGTACGGCCGGAGAGAACATTGGTCCGCATTACGAGTGACGAGAAAGGCGACTCCAGGAACGAGGTCTCCATTAGCAGCCACGCTAGTTGGCCTGACAGCTCGAAGACGCTGAAGTCCTTCCTGGTTCCACACATTACCGGGACGCGCCCGCTCGGATAACGACGTACAAACGAAACACATTAGCCAGGGCGGAACCTGATAAGAGCGCCGTAAAAATCTGCGCTCACATGCCGCATACGGCCGGGCTCTGATTCCGCCTGCCTGACGACGCTGTGTTCTACAACCTCGTCTCCATCCAGGCGACGGTTGTGTTCACGCGATCTCGATTTCGCAAACGAGAAACACTACCGCACGCCATATAGATTATTATTAGGAGCATGCACCTACTTGCAAAATGGCGGCTATTAAATTATTTTCGATTACGAAACGATTTAACCATACACTAAAAATATGTCTAGTAAACTTCCTAAACTGAATTCGAAGTTATTAACGTATGTATCGTGTGGAAACAATACCACACACCTGGCTACAAATATGGAATGTTTCGCACCGCTACTATACAAAGGTGGTAAGTTTCCTATACACATTTGATTGTTTCTTGAGCAAATGTAGGAACACTAGCATGAATGTATAAGAAATAAGTTTACCATTCGGGCTTTCTCGCTCTACGTAAACACTCTTGTAGTAAATTTGCGAACAATTTCTTACAGTGAATTTTAAACCAAAGTTTGAATGTTGTAAGTGGCCTGTTTAAAGACAATCAAATGTGCCTTTTTTGTCTGCTATTTTTAAAGCACGCAAATTTTTTGCCATATCTCGGGCAACAATCAAGTGATTCCCACCAGATATAACAATCAAGCAATGCTAAATTGCGCCGTGTAAAGCGATAAGGGCATGCGTATTAAATGGGTCACACATTTGTCTTCAAAACGATTGAAACATAAATATTTCATTTTACTCGCATGTTCCTTTTGATCCGTGAGCTATGCCGACACATAGCCGCGACCAACACAGCACGACACGACAAAAAACGCAACCACGAAACATTTCAATGTGACTACTTGTATTTACAGCACGGCTAACACTACGCTCTCGGCATTTAACCTAACTATTTAAAAGGCGCTGATATGCTACGCTAGTTTCAAAGGTGAACAAGAGGGACATTTGTAATACATAAAGGTGACAAATCAGTATTGCCAATGCATACAATTGTAAAATTATTATTTCAAGAGTTAGATACAAACATTTTCAATTTATTTTCCTTTTAAGCTGCGTATTTACCATTGCAGGGAAAACTTGCAAAACAATTTCATTTTGCAAGGTTGTGCATTCTGTGCGTCGTGCCGCACGACACGACGAATCATAGAAATAATTTCTAATCCCAAATTGCTGGTCGGACGACAGAATCGGTCGGGCTTACGACGATCTATCTTGTATTTCATTGGCTCTTGTCCGTCGTGTCGTGCGCGTCGGGGCTATGTGATTCCGGCATCAGAGTGGGGCCAACTTCATCAAGCACACTTGCATGTGTGTGTGGAGTAAACCAGGGTAATTATTGATATTGATGTTAGTAACGTGTATATTTCGTGGTGATAAAAAATGTCGGTTTTTTTTATCAGATGAAAAAGGGTACCCGTCTACTCTCTTATTGGCTTACTTTCCGGAGGTAAGAAAGGCTTATAATATCACTTTCCTGTCCGTGTGTGTGTGTGTTTGTGTATTCGTGGGTGTGTGTGACCTCCCCCCCCCCCCCCGGGGCAATTTTTTAACGTGTGATTAGAATTTCACCAAACTCTGTGCACATATAGTACTAAGTGAGGCCACCTGGGAACTCAATTATAAAATAGCGGCCATTAAAATTTTAGGGCGATATGTCATATCTCGGAAACCACTCAAACGATTTTGTATGCTGACAGCGCAAGTAGTAAGCATTAAAGCCGGAGATGAATATTGTTGTTGGTCAGCCATTTTGTAAGATAGCGCTACACAAAAAATAAATCATCTACATTATATCTCGAAAACTACTCGACCTATTGTCGCCAAATTTAGCACGTAAGCAATGCTATGATTGGCCAGGCAAATGTAAGTAAACAAAGTTAATCAGACACTAATTATCAAAATGGAGGTTGTACAAATATTTTAGGTTTATTTGTTATTACTACCATACCGTTTGGCCAATTTCAACCAAATTTTGTACGCCGACAGTATCTATTACAAGCATCAAATAAGCCATACAACAACCTCTTTTAGCAATTTTGTATGAGTGCGCTACATGAATTAAACAAGTTTTCGTTTTTTTTTTCCGGAAAATAATCTATAGATAATTACATACCAAATTTGGCAGTCAAGAAGTACTATCGCAGTTAATATTTACAAATATATTTCACGTATGTTAAACACTTATTTTCAAATTGGTGGCATGCTAGCTATTTTAACATAGTATGATATATTATCGAAAACAATGAATCAATTCCCACTTAACTCTGTATGCTAGGAGTACATAAAACAAACATAAAGTGTGTCTACACTAAGCTTCTTATATTCTCCATTTTGTAAGATAGTGCCACACAAATAAATAATATTTTTATTTCATATCTTGCGAAAATTAATCGGCCGATTCTTACCAAATATAGCAAAGACGCCGTACTGCGGTAGGCAATGTTAAATGATATGTTTTAGGTAGGCCTATGGCAGACACTTATTTTCAAAATAAATCTATTATAATTTTGTATATTATATCGTCAAAACCATGTAATTAATTCCAATGAAACTTTGTATGATAGCTGTATATATTACAACATTCAAATGTGTACACAAAATCTCTTTCACCGCCATTTTTTAAATTTGCATCACTCGACAAAATAAAATTATGTGATCTAATAAAAACCATCGATTGCTACCAAATTTGACAAACAATTAGCACATTGTCAGACTATGTTAAATTATACATTTTGAAGGGTCAGACACACCTATTTTCAAAATGGCGGCCATATAAACATTTTTAGCTACGAATTTTTTATGTACGAAACTACGAACAAATTTCAACTTAACTTTGTGACCTTTATATCGATATTTTTAATGTTGCTTCATGCGGTCGATTTATATTTATTGTTGGCATTTTTTTTCTTCCGAAATCTTGTCTACCATGGTATTTTTAAGACTCCCACTTTATATTACATTATATGCTTTTTATTACTGTTTCCCTTTTAGATTCATACTTGAATAAGGAGCTACATTTCGAAGGATAGTATGTATCGCTACATATATCGGGGCTGGATGGATCGGGTAACGTACGGACTGGGAAGAGGGGAGTATCGTCTCGACACAAGATGGAACGTATTCCGGAATAACGTGTCGTTATTGTGAGAAGAAATTTTTTTTAAAGCAGCCATGCTCGGCCACATGGGGTCAACTGTATTCAGAATGTTGAACATGTTACTTTCGCATGTGAAAAATACAAATCGCAGTTTGGTCGACGAAGTGGCAACCTGAAAAGGTATCTCGAGACCTGTACTTGTATACCTTCACTGCCTGCTAAGTGTAATCTGCCGACATTCCATCGGAGATGTACTGGGATGGTAACTGACGCTACAGACACTGGAGAATTATCGAAGCAGAAACTTCAGCTGTGAATGTCGTCGACAGATCGTTGATTCCCATCACGCAACTACTACAAACAGACTTTCGCAAATGCTAATGAGGCACGAAGGAATTGAAAGAACGCGCGTGTAAGGAGTTGCAAACCGATGCTATATCGATGTGAGAAGCGCTCTAAACAATTTACTTGCACCAACCGTTAAAAACAGTTATCTGGAATTGTATGATTAGAATGCATCATCCTATGATGCATACTTAATTCATCATTTCTATTTGTAGTTCACAGAACAGGCTAGTCCCAACATAACATCGACACGTGAATCAGAAGCTTCACCTAGCAATTCAGCCGACCTTGCATTGCAACCCAAGAGAGTAAGCTGAATGTAAATAAATTTTTTCCTGAAGGAATCAGAATTCAGGGGTCTTTTGAAAACATATGTTGCTCCGAATCCGCTGACTTCCACGAAAGATATTTGTTCATTTCTGACATGTATGAAACAAAATTTTATAAACCAACTTATAGAGGAGGTGTGGAAATACTGAGCCCTGGAATGTAATATACGGTTGGAATGCAGCTGTAGTAAAGCCCATTTATAAAATAGAAAGTAATCAAGACTTCGAACTTACATGAGTCTAATGCGGATGACATCGAAGCCTGTGATGAAAAAAGCATAAAGAAGGTATGCCGCGAGGAGGAAGAAACGATATTGAAGGGCTTTGGCTGGACACTCGATTTGGTAGATATTCTGCTTCTGAGCACAAGTAGGACCGGTCCACCCATCATCGATGTCGATTACGTGCATTAAAAATGATCCACAATTCGCAGTCTCACAATTTACATTCGGTTTTGACAAAGTGTATATACGCAAAGAGCCCTAGGCATGTGAGAAAACTACGAATCGGCTATAGTTATGCATCTAAGTTACCCACAGTGCTCAGTACTGGGAAGACGTATGTAGCTGGGTTTTGCTGCAACCTCCGTCCTCAGCCTGAGTGACAATTGTAACATCGTTTACTACCTATACCTCTCCACATTGTCAATGCCTACGACCAGAAGGATTGCTGCACTCGTCAACTCATCACCAGGTGCAACAGTGAATGTGCCTTCCACTCCCTCAATACACCGCAATATTCCCATGAAATCGATGACAGATATGTAAGTAACTGGGTTCATTTTATGGAACTTAGTTTGATAGAGGTCTTGGCGAGTGGCAGTTTATAACAGCAGGTGACGGTACCTGGCATAAATATTATGGAGACTTCGGTCGTGGGTCCAGCAGAAGCACCTTCGAGTTCTTCAGATAGGACATGTGCAGCAACAGCACCACCATCGGCATCTTCAGGCATGACGTCGACAGCGCCAGCGACTTCTTTGGTTGGGACGTCTTCAGTGGTGTCGGCTGCAACTTGGGACCAACTGTCAGCTCCATTTCTTACTACAACGTCTGTTTCTTCTCCTGTACCATCCTGTTTTTTTTGGCTGACCTGTCTCCTGCGGAGTTCGGGACGTCGCCTGTATCGCCAGCGCAAGAGAGAACGTATCCCTACAGTTACTGCGAGAAGGTACTTACTTAACAACACACTGCACGGCACCATGAATTTCGTGGCTTCACGAACAATCCCAACCACATCAAACATCTGTGTTTACGGAGTGGGTCGCTTTTCTACCGCAGCGATACCTACTGTCAAATTGTAACGCCAAGCAAAGTTAAACTACTGGCCTCGTCGACACCTCGGCGCTGTATCTACAACAGAGAGTTCTCGCGGCCTACGTCAGCGGAGTGACAGGCGGTGATTTCTCTCATATGGCTCCACTAACCAAATCTGCTGTGACCATTATGAACGTAGAACCTGACACATCATCACTAGGAGCAACATCTCTTTCGACGAAGACATCTTCATCCGTGGTTCCTGCTCCTTTCCGCATGACAGCCGAACCATCTGGGACCGCTAGTGTATCCCCTACGTAACTTTCATTGGCATATCGGTGTCGCTTCTGCTGCAAGGACTTTGCCTTCATGCTTACTGCACTACGGCAAGAAATTCACGAGTGCCCTAATAGTAGGTTTCGTATTTAACGAATTAGAGCTGAAGGTGATGTCTATAAAGGACGCAGACTTTATGCAGACGAACATGAATAATTTTGTAGTAATAGCTTCTATTAAATGTTGATAAGATAAAAAAATATTTCATTTTTTTAACTCTAAATATTTTCTTCCCTGCTATAAACTGATTTTGATAAATAAAGCACTACGATTCACATAATATTTTTAATTAAGCTAATTTCTATGTCAATAAATTGTCATAGGACTTATACACGCATACTTTCTTGGAGCTAGAAATTATGCTTGAAAACTGAATTTTACGAGCCTGTCCCTAAGAAATCTCAAATTACAATCGCATATAACTAATAATCGCTTGTTTGCAACCTGACTTGCAGAAATGTGGGTATACTATGATTTAAGATACAGACCCAACTCAAAAATATATATGTTTGAATAAACGAAATCTCTGTGTTGGGCCAAAAAAATAAACTGTCAACTAAATATTTTGTTGAATTAACTGTATATATTTGTTTCTCCACATATTTGACTGTCTTTGTTCAAAAATACAGCTCGAGAGTTCGTTTGTATTTTTTGTGACTATTATGATAGTAACTGTGTTTGTTATTGAATAGATTAATTCTTAACAATCGTATAAACACATTAATAAAACAATGCAACAATAAATTGACAAGTAAATCTGTCAAACTTGAAATATTTCTTTGCACACGTTGCTCAATATTTGCAGTGCATCTATTTGAAAGCCTTCCGGTGTCATTAGTTGACACAATAGCTGATATTACTAAGGCGTAGCGCGCAGATGCAGGTGATCTAGTTTCGAAACTCGGTATAACTTGCAAAACTTATTTATATCGGGTCAAACTGTTTAATGTACGTTTAGGCAAACCAATCTTCAGTTGTATCAACCAATTCTTATAGTTTGGGGCAACGAAATGAAAACAACAAAAAAATTTGATTTCAGGAAAAAATATTTCATTACCTCTATACAAAAAAAAATATTTGGTTGCACCAAACCAATCTTGTTTGACTCAACAAAACATTTTTTCAGTTCACATTTAAATGTACATAAAATGCAAATAATCATATATTTTCTACAAAAATTTGCAAAAAAAAACGTATTCGTAATAGTTCTTGAGATTATCGTTAGTGAGGGTATGCACGTAACCAATAACAGAATGGTTATAAGATAATGAATATATATGTGTGTGTGTACGCGTGTGTGTGTGTTAGGCATACATAATACACAAAAAACCAAATTAAATATTTGTATGAGAAAATGTGCTATGATCGTTATGACATAGGCTAATATGATCCTTGATTTTTGGAAATTTGGAATAATGGCTTTGAGTGCTGTGAGGAGGTGGTTGGTTGTGGAAGGGTTGGTTGGAGAGGAGGGGTGAATTGATTGATGCTGGTGAAGGTGCGTGGGTGGTTAGGGTGTGTGGGTGGCGGTGTTTGGTGAGGGGATGAGTGATTGTATGTGCTAATTTTTACAATTTTTGTTTTGGTTACATGTTTTTGTGAGGAAGAAGGATGGATCAATGCATCCTCTGACGCGTACCGAAGTGGCAGGCGGAAATTATTTAATTTTTATTTAAATATTTTCTAGGCAAAATTACTAGACTACCTTTTTTGTTTTCATTACATGGAAAAAAGTAGACAAATTGAATTCTGATCTGCATCGACGCTCTAGACGGATATAAATGTTCGAATTCTAAGGTGGTAAGCCCACATTTTTATTTATTTTTGTAATTTTTTTATTAAAGTATTTTTATGAAAATAATTGTTATTAAAACAAATTGTATTAAATCAGCTTTTAGCGATGACGGGGGGACGAACATCCAACATGGCTTCGAGTCCTGGCTGTGACGCCTACCAATATGGCGGACTGCACCGAGCAACATGGTTGCTGACCGAGCCTACCAAAATGGCGGAGGGATCCGAGATCCGATGCATGATTCATGCGCCTAAGTCGCAATATATACACTACTGATATAGATACTTCTAATAAAATATAGTGATGAATACACGAAATCCACGCCGACAAAACCGTGGGAAAAAGCTAGTGTGTATATTTATAAACACACATTTTATTATTTCTTTTTAACATACAGTCGTGTTCGATAGCAAATTCTACTCGATTGGTTGTCAGATTCGTATAGTCTCAATACAGGTCGTATTTAAATCTGTATCGATTTTTAAAAAAAATTTAACCGTAGTATGGAGTATATGTTACCGTAAAATTCAGCTCGTGATAAATGAACGTAGTATAGGTATAATGTCAGCTGAAAACTTCTTGTTGAGAAGTGCCTACTACAAAGTGCAAACCAGTCTCCAAGGAAGGCAAGCGTGAATCCTCGGCCAGTAATGCTGTATTGGCAGGATGCTAATGAGACTGGACCATCCTCTTAACTGACCACGATGGCGCGTATATTCCAAGCAGGGGTCCCCATATCGAGGTGAAATATGAACCGGGGACTTAACAGCTTCTTAAAGATACACGCTCCCGGCTATTAATGAGCGCCATTATGGTCACTTGCCACGCCCACGTTCCACAGCAGTTACACTCACCCGACAAATTATTAGTCTCCCCCCCCCCCCCACTTCCAGCAACCACCTATCCAACTGTTATTTTTCCACGTCTCCGGATATCAGCGCAGAAATACCAGTCTCTAAGTAGAGTTGACAACTTGGCGATTGTCTTACAAGAACTTCATACACTCTTACTGAAGAGTGAAGAGAACTGGCAGTCTTTTAACATCGAGGTCTTGAGAGCTGATCAGAGTGGAACGAGGTGGGTATGGAGCAGCGCCGGAATGGAAGGGCGGGGGAAAACGGGAGATCACCGAGAAAACCCGCCCCGTCAGAAGCATCGTCCAGGAGCGACCCCTCCGGAAATCGAACTTGGTTCGCCTCGGTGGGAGGCGAGTAGTCAAACGACTGCATCACCGCGGTCCTTACACTCACCTGACCAATTATTACTACCACGCCTCCACCCAATACACCCCCTATCAAACTATCATTTATCCACCCCTCCTCCCAATACACCCCTATCACACAATCATTTATCCACCCCTCCTCCCAATACACCCCTTATCACACTATCATTTATCCACGCCTCCTCCCAATACACCCCCTATCGCACTATCATTTATCCACGCCTCCTCCCAATACACCCCCTATCACACTATCATTTATCCACGCCTCCTCCCAATACACCCCCTATCACACTATCATTTATCCACCCCTCCTCCCAATACACCCCCTATCACACTATCATTTATCCACGCCTCCTCCCAATACACCCCATATCACACTATCATTTATCCACCCCTCCTCCCAATACACCCCCTATCACACTATCATTTATCCACGCCTCCTCCCAATACACCCCCTATCACACTATCATTTATCCACCCCTCCTCCCAATACACCCCATATCACACTATCATTTATCCACCCCTCCTCCCAATACACCCCCTATCACACTATCATTTATCCACGCCTCCGGAGACCAGAGCCCAACTAGAAGTTTCGTAGCAGTGTTGACAACCTGGTGATCGTCTCACAAGAACTTCATACGCTCTTATTGCATTTTTTAATTTGTGAAGCACCATCGGCCATTATAACTGCATTTCGGCATTCTACCACATGCATTCTCGCCGTGGTATCAAATACGATAGATACTGTTCTCGGTAAACTGAGCACTTTTGAAAGCCCTGCTCAAGATCTTCTTGTATGCACGTTGTTTATTCTTCCACTACTTGTATAATTAAATTGCCACTAACCAAGTCACTTTATTCATGCGTTGGTCAAGTGAAACTATGCAATAATTAGAATAGTAAACGTTTTACAAATTTGCTTTTTTTTTTTAAACTTATATTAATTAAAGAAAAAAGATCAAAATAAATAATTCCAGTAATCGCAAGTGTTTGCTTAAATCTTTTAATCCGGCGTTAATCATGGAACTACTTTCTTTCTATCGTTATCAACTTCACTGGATGCTTACCACGCAGTGTGCCCTTAAAGACGGCTGCAGGTAGGGGCAGTGTAAATTTTCATAGGTTGATTTCATAAGTGCTCAAATAGCAGTGAATAGCCTATAAATCAGAATACTGGACAGCTCTACATATCCGTAGTTTCTCCTCACTTTTTAAATCAAACATTTGAAAAATCCTAAATATTCCGTGTATCACAAGCGTTTTATACCCCTGTTAACATGAAATTATCTTAATTTTCGTTGAATTGAAATTTTACTGGCATATTTAATTTATAATAAATATGAATAAGAACAGAGAGAAAACGTGTGTATTGGTAGTGCATATAGGCTGTTCACGGTAAACTGAGCACTTCTGAGAACCCTTTTCGGTTTATCATTTCAGCCATTTTTGTACTTAAACCGCCTTTTTGGAATAAATGTATGTATGTAAGAAATTAACACAGTGTGCACATTCCACCGCACTCGGAAGTTAACGTCTAAAGCTAAAATAAAATATATTTATTGACTATTGTTTCAAACGAGGGGGGTTTCAAAAGTGCTCACTTTAACGTGAATAGCCAATAGTAGGAAATAGATCTGATATATAATATTATTACAACTGAGTGCACACGAATTCGGTGCGATGTCCTTTGATGTAACTAGTCAAGTTTAGTTTGCACGAGGCGGAGGAATATCCCAGAAGTAGAACTTAAGCAGGGCTTCAGAAATATGCAAAGTAACCGTGAGTGGATTATACCCGTAACCCAGGTAAGCGCGCGACAAGCGACAATGGTGGCATCTAGCGGCGCGATGTGATGAACGCCTGCGACTCCTATGACGATAGCTTGTACTTACACGTCGCAAAATGTGTTTTTTTAAAGTCGCGTAATGTATTTCACTGTAATTATGCGGCCACATGTGAACTACCGATAGTGTGAGACGGGTGTCTCAATTTACTCCTAAATTAGTCCCCCGCCCCGCCCTCCCAATCAAACAAAACATACCTGTTTGACCAAGAAACCTACATGTAGACCGCAAGAAGATTTTCCTTTAGTGAACTTTAAAACATGTTTGAGAAAACATTAATGTAACGCAAATTCTTTACCTGAAATTATAATACGACTAACCTATTTTTCATGTCCATCGCCGACTCTGTGTAGAAAAGTTTCTTGTTGACTGGAGAAAAACAACATGGCCTGGTACAGATAAAACACATCCTTCTTGCATCGTAGACTTCCCGAATCTGGAAAACGAGAAGTCTGGTGTTTTGCACAGGTGTCGCTGTGTGGCGCTGCCATCAATGTCGGTAGTTGACAAGCATGGAGCATGCGCCACGTGATGCCATTTCCGCTATGTAACAGTTCTGTTTCAAACTTTAAAAACTGGTGGAATCTTCCACGGTCCCTGATTGGGCAAGCATTTTGCGGTACCCCGATAAGGGTTAGTGTATGTTTTCGTGTATAAATAGTCAGGAGATGGCCTCGGCAAATCAGACTTGGACAGCCTGAAGTCTCCGACTTGAGTTAAGTATTTAAACAAGTTAATGTTATAATTAAATAGAGTCATGGTCCTTCCAGCCTGAAAAATAAAATATACGTGATGTCATATTTTGTAGTTTTTTTTTTTTTTTTTTTTTTTTTTTTTCGTGTGAACTGCACCCTGAGTCCTGTGGTGTTTTTGCTTTTGTTACCCGATGGGAGCAATTCCAATGGAAAAGGTTTTCCATGGGTGTAAACTGTGGACCACAGGCTATGTCTCGAGTTCTTTTCCAGGTCCTGGGTAAATACCAATATAAGTTCCTGTTCACCTACATCGATGATGTATGAGTATACAGTGAGATCTTTGGTGAACATGTAGAACATATGAGACTCTTCTTTATTGCTTTGCGTGAATCGGGCCTTACAGTAAACCGAGATAAATGTACATGACCCAAAACCTACGTTTGGTATCTGGGTTTTGTAATTACCAATGGACAACTTTTGATTGACAGAGAAAAGATAAGGCCAGTAGTGAACTTTCCAGTGCCAAAGAACTTGCGCGGTGTTAGGCGTTTCTTGGGTACGGTGGGGTTTTACTCCAAATTCATCCCTCAATTCGCAAATATTGCCGAGCATTTAAACGCCTTAAAACGTAAGGGTGTAGAGTTCTCTTGGGGTGAGGATGAAAAACATGTATTTTGCATGCTTAAGGAAAAATTAGGCATCCCTCCTGTTTTACAACTGCCTCTTTTCGATAAACCTATCGTGCTGCAGGTGGATGCCAGCTCAAAAGCACTTGGTAGTGTTTTATGTCAGAGAAATAGTGTTGATCTGTTGCCTGTTGCCTATGCCAGCAGACTCCTGACACCACCTGAGCAAAGATTTTCGGCATATGAAAAAGAAGTGTTGGCCGCCCTATTTGGGATGGAAAGGTTTATCGATTACCTTTAAAGTGGAGAATTCAAACTGTTCACAGATAATTAGGCGCTGAGTTGGTTTTTAAAAACAAACAAACCAGCTGGGAGGTTAGCGAGATAGTTAGTTCACCTCACATGTTTTCGGTTCACTGTCCTGAATATAAAGGATATATATAATGGAGTAGCTGATGCCCTCTCTCACATGTTAGATGCGGAGGAGTTTTATGTGGATACCCCTAATTCGGTAACAGAGGGAAAGGCCGAGGGTCTTTCCTTAAGAGATGTTTAAAACAATCTTGTAAAATCTGAAAAAGTCATTGTTCTTGCAAAAAATTAAACTAGTGATTTTTGGTACAAATTGAGGAAATAGTATATGTTTCGGTAGTAATACTAGTTATATTTCTGTAAGGCAAGGTAATGTGGTATCCTTGAAGGATAAAACAAATGAAGTCGGTCAGCAAACTCAGGTACTCCAAGAATTTCCACAGGCATATTTTAAACTCCAGTATTATTAGAAAATAGACCCTGAGAGTATCAGCATCAATGCTGATAGTAATACAGGGAAAGGAGGACACTCTGAAACCCGTAGAGGTCTCATCGGGTTTGTAGATCATAAATCTCGAAAATTTAATTTCTATGTACCCAAGGTTTTACATGGGTCCATTTTTCAGTATTTTCATAACAACTATTTTAGCGGACATTTGGGATAAGACAAAACCGTTTTGCGCATTCGGGAGATGTTCTTTTGGCCGGGACTTATCAAGGAAGTCGAACATCTAGTTAAAGAATGCGAAGATTGCCAAAAGGCCAAACCCCGTAATGCAATAATAGTAAGCCCATACAGTGCTACAGTAACCAAGCTTCCTTGGGAAAGGTTGTATTTAGATGTCTTTGGTCCCTTGCCTCGCACAAAATCCGGTTACTTCAATCTTAGTGGCCATTGATAGTTTCAGAAAAAAATTTTCTTTTTTTTTTCCTCCATTCAATGAAATCGGCCGAAATTTGCAAGACACTCAGTCAAAGTCTTTTTCCTATCTTTGAGTCCCCGGTTCATATATATCTAATAATATCACTGTTTCGTTTCTGTCGAAATGAAGAATTTAGCATTTTTGTGGGGAATTAAAATGATTCTGACTACTCCTTACTACCCAAAGGCGAATGTAGTAGAGCGCTACACTCGAAATCTAAAATCTGCATTAAGAGCTTTCCAAGTAGGTTCCCATAAGGAGTGGAACATTGTTTTTACCAGCTTTCTCTGGCCTTTAATAATGTAGTAAGTAGTGCCACCAAAAAGGTGCCCGCAGAAATTTTCTTTGGTAAGAGTCTGTTTCATCTCTTGACCAATGCTTTGGGATTAAATGAGTTTTTCTGGGAGGCTATTGATAAAATGAATTTGGAGGTGGTTTTGGATGAGACAACTCAAAACCTCAAAAGGTATCATAGCAAAATTGGTTCTAGGACTGCGTATAATACTGATAATACTGGCTCTATTCAGTTGCGACCTGGGAATAAGGTCTTTTTGGAGACGTATTACCTCAGTAATAAGGCTGCATCCTTCAGTTCTAAACTTACCTCTAAATTTTCTGGCCTGTTTGTGATAAAACGGTTTATCTCCCCAATTACAGTATTAATTGAGGATGTGAATCATCCTGGTAGTTACAATAAAGCTCATGTGAGCCAGCTAAAATTAAGTACTTATAAATAAGGGCTTGTGTGTACTTGTCACTAGAGCAAAGTGTCTTTTGATTATGTTAAGGTTTAAGAGGGATTATTTGTGAAATGTAATGATATCTATCATCCTTTTCATCTTACGAGTTTTAGTAATTTGGTAATTTTGTGTTATTTTGGACGGATTGGTCTTCATGTTGAAGACCCGGGTTGTCCGCCGTATCATTTTCATGCTCATCTTCATCTGGGCACTCACTTCCATTAAGATTTAAGATGTGTTCATGTTCACAAACATTCCAGTGCAGCTCATGCCCATATAGTTAGTAAGATGTATTTAAAAAATGTATTTCCAGATCTGGATTTATATAATTGGGTGTAGGTATAATTTTGGTATTAGTATGTAATAGGGAATGCATAAATTTGCATTTATCTAACACTTTATAGGGGACCCCCAGGTTTGTATTGGAAAAATATTTTTGAAATCCCTAAAGAATGAGGAGTGAGATAGGGATAGTGTTTCTGCATACTGACGTCGTTTCTTTGGTTTGTCCATGTGTAGCTGATAATATTGACTGTAAGCACCGAACTGCGGATATCTTCCAGGATGAAGATCTGGCCCTCCACCAAGCTTGGCCAGTTTGGTGAAGATTCTGGCCTCTCTTCTGGTTGACGTTCTGAACTCTTCTCCTTTGGTGGGGAGGATTCAGACGGATGTCTCAATTTACTTCTAAATCCCCCCCACAACATCACGCACCTGTTTTACCAAGAAACCTACATAAAGACCGCAAGAAGAGTTACCTTTTGCGAACTTTAAAACGTGCGTGAGAAAACATTAATGTATCGCATCAGCAACGAAAACTATCTACCTGAAATTATAATACGACTAACCTAGTTTTCATGTCCATCGCCGACTCTGTGTGGAAAAGTTCCTTGTTGACTGGAGAAAAATAACATGGCCTAGCACAGATTAAACACGTCCTTCTTGCATCGTAGTCTGCCCGACTCTGGAAAACGAGGAATCTGGTGTTTCGCACAGGTGTCGCCGTGTGGCGCTGCCATCACTGTCGGTAGTTGGCAAGCATGGAGCATGCGCCACGTGACGCCATTTCCGCTATGTGACAGTTGTGTTTCAAATTTGAAAAACTGTGGTGGAATCTTCCACGGTCCCTGGTTGGACAGGCATTTTACTATAACCCGACAGAGGTTATTGTAAGTTTTCGAATATAAATAGTCAGGAGACGACCTCGGCAGACCAGACTTGAACAGACTGGGATCTCCGACTTGAGTTAAGTATTTAAACTACTTTGGTGAGAATGTCTTTTAATGTTTTTTATCCATGCGCCAGTTAATTTCTTCAAAGTTTCATTGCCTATGGTTTGGACAGCGTATTTTTAAAGAATTTTCAAAGTTGCCATGTGTGCTGGCGCGCACATAGATATAGTGACTTCAGTGAATTTAAAAAAATAATCAATGTTAAAGTGTGATGGTGTTAAAATTAGCCACGTGTTGAGTACATTCATGTGGAAAGTTATGATTATCACCTTTATCCACGTGGGGCACTTTTAAAATATCTTCAAATAATTTCAAAGTTGCCATGTGTGCTGGCGCGCACACAGATATTTTGACTTCAGTAAAATTTAAAATGGTCCATGTTAAAGTGTGATGGTATTAAAATTAACCGTTTCGTGGCGTCGTGTGCTCTTATATGGAAAGTTATGATTATCACATTTGTCCATGTGGGACACCTTAAAAATTACCTGAAAGAATTTTCAAGGTTGCCATGTGCGCTAGCGCGCACATAGATATTTGACTTCAGTAACTTAAAAAATAGTCCTCGTTAAACTTGAGATTATTAAAATTCATCCACGTGTCGTGGAACATATGTATATAAGTTTTTCTGTTGTAATTTCGGGACAATATGTAATTCTCGAATAAACCAATGTTGCTAGGCACCGCGGTGCGTTTATAACTGAATTAATGTGTTTTAGCTTTGGTCAGGTTCTTTTGAGCTTAAAGTCGCCCACGTGTTGTGGTAGTAATATAAAAAATTGTACTACAAAATATTTTGCATGTTGTTAGTATTTTGTATGATGGAAATGTGAACAATGTTTGCCACACATTTTGGAGTAAGTGAAAATA
The DNA here is from genome assembly GCA_029891345.1 of Dryococelus australis. NCBI lineage: Eukaryota > Metazoa > Arthropoda > Insecta > Phasmatodea > Phasmatidae > Dryococelus > Dryococelus australis. Next base: position 126,152,046 of record CM057002.1, read on the forward strand.
TTAATCCAAGTACAGTGTTCTTTTTTCTGTAATTGTAGATTGTTTGGGAAAAGATTGAAGGTTACCACTCCTTTGAAGTTGAAATGAGAAAGTTTTCAAAATACATAGTTTTTCTTGATTGATATTAGGGCAGTGTTATGCCCCTTTGCCACGTCCTTTGGATAAGGGCGTCGCAAGTCTAGAGTGTTCCCAGGAATTAATATCAATCATACCTTCTTTTCTATAATGGTTTAAAAACCAAGGAAACAACAATTTTTCTAAAAAATATTGCTACGCGTGTTTTGTAAAACGAAAACGAAAATGACGCCTATCATTAATGTCGCTGGACTCAAAAATTTAAATAAAGTCTTTTATTTTTAGGTTTAATACACCAATGTGTCTAAAAATTGAAGTAAAATTCGAAACCAGAAACTACAGAAGTGTAGTTTAAAAACAGTAATAATAAAATGCAGTTGGGTTAGTAACATACAACAATAAAAATCACTTTAAAATTAAAAATTTTGTCTATTTTTTAACAAAAAGTACACAAATAATAGTATTAATATATAAAATGCTACGTTTTTGTTATATTAAATATTTTCAAATGCTTTTATAAGACGCTACATACAGTCAGACAAACACTGTACAATTTAAATGATAATTAAGTTACTTTCAAAACAGATATGTATATATATATACATATATATGTAATGAAAGTAACTTAATTATCATTTAAATATACATATATTTAAATATATATATTTATTTATATGTGTATAGACACACACGCTCAATATATTAACAATTTGCAGAAGTTTCATAAAACGCACCAGAGAGTCGGACTTAAATTAATTATATCACATCGGAATTAAGTTATTTAAAAAAAGATAAAACCTGACACATAAATACATAAATTCCCCAGATTATACAAATACGTTACAGGCAATTTCTACACTACTATAGAAAAGATCTTAAAAATCCGATATGAAAAAAATTTATTTCGTCAATAAGTTTGAATGTTAAGCTTATACATGCATTTTTCTTTTGATATTTTATTTTATTCTTTCAGCTGTCTTTCACGCTCATCATATGTTCTTTTTACAAACCAATTTATCACTAGATTGAAGAAATTCATTACCAATAATTTTTTATGCACTCATCGCACATTTTCACATGGTCGTGTTTATAAACCTGTGTGTTATTTTGGACCTTGTATTGTTGTAAGATTCATTCAAAAATATCACAAAATATTCATTAATATTCCGCATATTCGTGACGTCAGAAGCAGAAAACAATAATTAGGTTGCAGTAAGTTCGCAATCTCATACGGATTTTCCATAAAAGAGTGAGATTCTTTATACGATGTGAATTTACTTTCATTGGTCAACTTATTGTGAATGTTTGCATGGCAAATGATTTATATATTTCCCATTTTAAGTAATTCCTGTAGGTCTGCTAATAAATATTCGTTTACCATATTGCAGTTTAGCCAAATATGGGACTCCGACGACGTGATGCCTGAGGAATTAAAAATAATGAAGTACTTGTAGGTCTTGGGATATGGACATCTGGAGTAATTATTTTACCAATTAATGTGTATTTTTAAAAACATTTATGTACTACTGCTATGGTAGTTTATTCATATAAATTGGGACTCCTGATGGCATCAGTACGAGAATGGTCCGAGCACACTTTGGAGTTTCATTTTGTAAAGGCTGTTCACGATAAAGTGAGCACTTTTGAAATTAACCTCAGGAAATAGTCACTGCCCCCTACCTGCATATATTTTAACGGGCGCCCTGAGTGACATACGCCCAGTTCAGTTGGTAACGATGGATGGGAAGTAGTTATTGTATCTTAACGTCGAATAAAAAGTGCTTGGTAACCATTTGTGATAATTGAAATTATTTCGTTCGCTTTCTGTTTTTTTTTTAATTGCCTGGAAGTGCAAAAATTTGCAGATTCGTAAAATATTTACTTTTCTAATAATTTCACAGTTACGCTTGATCGACGCATGAATAAAGTTATGATGCCCCTGACAATGTTAATCTTGCATAAGGCGGAAGAATACACAACGGGCATACAAGTAGATCATAAGCAGGGCTTTCAAAAGTGCTCATTTTACCGTGAACAGCCTATACACACGCCTATCATAAACGTTGTAAAATAGCTTATCCATGTTGCCGACTGACATTACTGGAACCATTGTTGGCATTTATGAATGAAACAAGTGTAAGAAGTTTATAGTTATACATACATTAACTGAATACAGCATTTTCGTTCGTGTCTCTGGTATTTTGAGATATAAAATATGAGGTTTTATCCATGTAGTTGAAATTAAAATTCGAGAGTGGTTATTAGCGTCACCCAGCGTTATGCCTGAAGGCTTATCAGGGGACTGCTTATGAAATAATTTATAACCTGACTTAAACTACCACCCATGCCTAAACAAGATTCGAACCCAGAACTTTCCGCACAGCAGACCGGCGGCGCATCAATCGACTGCGCCACGGTGGGTTGGCATGCGGATAAAGTCACATTCCCCACGTATTCCGCCTGCCATTTGTATCTGTAAAACACGCTCAAGTCTCTATTAATTCTTTATACTCCGTAAAACGGCGAGCAGTGACATTTGTTTGTATAGTTGCGTGTGATCTGCGAAGGTATCCGTCACGCAGCAGAACGAAAGAGTGCAGCATCTTCGCACATCTCGCCAGGATTGGCTAGCTGTCCAGTATGATCTTTTATCGAAGTTGATGGTAACCGTATTAGATCCCAAAGTTTCCTCCTCCGCACAATTACATCCGATGTGTCAGATTTATACTCTCGCGCTTTTTTATGTTGGATTTGTTTGGTTTCGTAACAAACTCCCAAACAATCTAAACAGTTGGACGTCAATAATCGCTTTTAAGACGCTTTTCCCGAAGATTATATTAACGGCGAGTACTGGATGTATCAGGTAATATTTATTCCCTATTTTACCCACGTTTTACATTTGCCACACCTGTACACGTGTGCTTGCGTTTAATATGTACGTGTATGTGCGTGGTGAATAAATGTGTAATCAGATTACAGCAATTCTGTGACTTATGTTTTATTATTTACCAAGTAGTATATTTTCTGAACTTGGTGAGAGCACAATACTGTTTAGAGACCAATAATTCATGTTGATTTGCATGTACTATAAGGATCACGTGGGTTTGGCCTTGTTGCAAGCGAAGTATCGGGAAGATTTTCAGCGAGACGGTACTTGACGTCTCCATCTGTACAGTTTGAGAGCACTGTGCGTTTGTACGTATATTTGGGGAATATATTAATAACGTATTCCCCAAATATACGTACAAACGCACGGTGCTCTCAAACTTAGATCTATTTGTAAGCACGTTGTGTATTCTTCCACCTTATGTAAAATTAACATTGCCATTGGTCTCTTCGCTTTATTCATAAGTCGGTCAAACGAATCTGTAAAATTAATATATAAAGTAAATATTTTACAAATCTGCCCACTTCGGGAAAAAAAAAAAAAAAAAAAAACGAGAAAGAAATTATTAAATTTTTCACAAATGGTTAACTAACACATTTTATTAAGCGTTTGGAAATACTTCCCATCCATCATCTTACCAACTTTACTGGGCGCATGTCACTCAGTACACCCGTTCAAATATATGCAGGTAGGAGCAGTGACTTATTTCTAAGGATGATTTCAAAAGTGGTCACTTCATCGTAAACAGCTTTTAAGAAACTGTATTGAGAAAACCAGATGTAATTCCGGCCCTAAAATAGACATATGTCAAAGATTTAGCTGTATAATGGGGAATTAACTTATAAACGTGATTGAAGTTTGTGTGTTGCTACTTACAAGTTATTTAAATTTATCTCTGCATATTAGAAGACATTTATGTCGCGATCCCTGATTGCTACTTCACTTACTTTGGCAAACGGAAAATTTAACACTCTCTTGTAATTTAGTATGCCGCCAAGGTTTACATACAAATGATATAGAAAATAATTTCACGAGTAAAATAATGCCAGAGTTGAAAACGGGCTTGATAGAAGTAATGTATGATTCGTTTCAAACCGTAGTAGTTATCTCACCAGAAGAAATACTGGATTTTATTCCTTTCACCATCAGTTTAAAAAACAACAATTTTTTCTTAGCAGGTGCACGCAGTTCGGAAACTCAATTCACACATCTCACGGGCTCTGCCCGAACTGTCCTCAAGTGTTTTAAATATATTTCCAAAATTATACGTCATAATTTGATACATTTGCGAAGGAAATTAGCCAGAATAACGATGTAAACAAAATTATTTCATTCGGATCATTTTCTATTTTGTGTCAGAATACAGTTTTGTCAATTTGCAAGATTACCAAACTAAATGAACTCCAACTACCTCAGCAAAAATAGTTTTTCAGCTCAATAATAATTTATAGCTTAATAAAATGTTATGATAGAACAATATCAGAAAATGGGGGATTGTTGAATACGATTCGTAGCCAGTTCACTGGATGGATTAAATATAGCTTAATTAATTCAGTGAGTGTTTTCTGCAAAGTGTACTGTTTTAACCACGATGTAACAAGGTCTTAGAATCTTCTCCTCCGTAACCTTTCGTGTAAATGAAGAGAGTTGAATGGCAATTAACATCAATGTATTGAGAGCCGATGAGGGTGAAGCGAGGTGAGTATGGAGCAGTGCCGGAATGCAAGGGCAGGGGAAACGGGAGATCCCCGAGAAAATCCGCAGACCAGCGGCATCGTCCGGCACGATTCTCACTTGCAAAAATCCGAAAGTGCCCCGGCCGGGGATTGCACCTGGTTCGTATTGGTGAGAAGCGAGCAGTCTAACCACTTAGCCACCGAAGCCTCCTGTCGTGTAAAGTTCGCGAATAGTTTTTTCGGGCTGGCTAGACTCCAGCATCATAAACATAAGTGTAATAATCTTTACTTATGTTATTGGCCACGTAGTTTTGCTAGAATACGTTTTTGTACATGTTTGGATTAGTCTAAATTAGTTTGTTACGGCACTGAATGGCTCTAATGTGAGTGAGACACTATATTTGTAGCAATTATAAGCGTCCAAACACGAAACACATATAGTAACGAAATATGTTTACTTAAGTAGGATAAGCTTGCCTAGAACTGAATGAAATTTTAACGTTAATTATTTCCACTATTTGTTAGTTCGGAATCAGAAAAATAAGTTGAAACTTCTAACTTAAATTAAGAAAGTAACTGGTAGTAACAGAATTTTATTTAATAAAAACCCAACCTCTGTTGGTCTACCATACACAGCAAAAAGATTTGTAAACCGAGCTGAAATGTTTTTGTATCATTACAAATACTTTTACTTTTACAAAAAAAAAGTTTTTAAATATGTTTTAATTGTACTATTGCAAAAACATGATTTGTAATACTACTACAGAAAAATTCCTGGACTAATTCTCATGTTTTAGCAGGGCTCCAGGCCCGTGTTTATAGCTGTTAGCAACTGTTGCTATCTTGGTACATTGACGTTTGGTTGTATCGGCGAGGGAGTGAAGCTACCCGCCAATCTCCCTACTGACTTGTTGTACTGTCGTGATGTCCCGTGAAACATGTTGTGATGTTGTCGGCAAGTGGCTAGTGGCTAGGTAAACTTTCGTGTAGTATGTTGACGAGTCCCTATGCTCTAATTATTTGTACTATTACAAGAAAAATCCTGGGAAACCCAGTTGCGAAGAAAATCATTACTTAAACTACAAAGAGCTTACTTGTCAAATCTGCAAACCATTAGTTTGTAATATTACAATTAGTAGCTTTGTATTACAACTTAGTGTACATAAAATATTTTTTTCTCATCTAGAAAACCAATATGATAAATAAAATCACAGAGAATAAATAAAAACATTTCGGAATATCGTTTTCGAAAAAAAAAAAAAACACTCCCAGGATGGGGACTAGAACCCAACCCCCAAGAATAATTAGCTGGGATCGTCAAACACATAAGATCAAATTTATTTACCTAATTAATTTTATTTCAAAGTAAATATAAGTTACTAGCAAGTACATATAAAAGATCGATGAAGTTATTTGGTTAAGAAGAAAAGGAACATTTATTTCATTTTAAGAGTTCTGTTGTTGAGCTAAGAGATTTTAAACGGCTTTTAAAAACGAGGTATTGCCGATTTAAGAGTTCTGTGTAGCTAGAAAACATTAAGAGTTTATTAATACTGCGGTCACATTTTATTGAAATTGTAGTTTTTTTATGATTATTTGTGTTATTTTAAGAATTTCAAGTTATTCAAACTTACAAATACATTTATTTTTGCACGTAACTACACATCACATCACCCGTGGTTAGAGACATGCAAAATTCGCGTTATTATTTGAGGACAGAATGTACTTCAGAACGTTATACATTTCTATTGGTTTTATTACTGGGTTACAGCTTTCCTGTAACCTTCCGGACGTATTTGAGCCAATAAGAAACAATTAACGACATAATAGGCTAATCGCGTCCAACAAGTCGAAAGGAAACATGGCGCCTGACTTCTGCGGCAGCCAATAAACAAATGACCCTGACTCGAGTATACATAGGATGGTGAAGTTCATTGTGCAGTCAAAAAATAACGCGAATTTTGCAGTAGTTTTTGCACAAACAACTATATACGTTTTTACGTTGTTTAGTGTCCCCTATTTTGGTGAAGCTCGTGGTAACAGGTCAATATAGTACAAACATTTCTTGAGATCTATTACAAACACGAACAGTAATAGGAGCGTAGGGGTTATAGATACAAATGGATGCCGCTTTTATTAATATGATTATCGATTTTATATCAAATTGATATCAAAATGGTTAATCCTTAACCCAATCATAATCTGATGAAAAATTGTTTATCCGATTTTTATTCAATCGATTTTTTTTTGTTAATACTTAATCTGATCTTAATCCGATATTTTTTTTGGTTATTTTTATCCGATTAAATGGTATGAAACATTGATTGATCCAATTAATTTGATTGAATTAATCAATCAAAAATTGTTTAGTGACAGGTGTGTAGTTTGGTGCAAGAGTGTGCTAAAGGACAAATTTATTATTTTCTTTCTTTATTTTTTTTTGGGTTGGGGAGCAGCTCTGGTAAATCCTCGCCCTTGGAGCTCTAGAGTCGTATTGAGGTGTGGTGTATTGGGTAAGGGGTTATATATGTGTATGTATATATATGTTGAGTTTTGCGCAAGAGTGTCATAAGTGTTTTTTGGGGTTTGGACGGGATATTGCTCGTAAATGGTGTTGGGAGATAGGCGACTCTAAAAGATAGTATTATGCTGAATGAATAACAGCAGGTACATAATACATTAGATAAGGTTCGGAGTCTTTAGACTAATATAACAGAAATATATTTAATATGAGTTATAGCTATCAATATAAATAAATAATACGAGAGAAGTATAACGAACACAACTATGTCAATAACCTGTTCTCATAACTCACTAAATGATCATAACTGCAGGTGTCATAAATACAATTAAGTAACGAGCTACAACAAATCAAAACTGTCCCTATAAATTAAACGGCAGTCTTTTTAAACACATTAACAAGGGACTTGAAAACACGAACAAATTTCACTACTTGGTGCATACTCCTAAGAGTTCTATGTGTACCTTACATGATTTTAAAACATGTCCGTCTGCCTGTGAGACTGGGGAATGAATGCAGTTAGTATAGGATTTGTCGACTCCTATAACCTGTTTCGAGCTCGCTTGGCAGGTGATGTATCGCAATAATAGCTTAGCTAATCACGTAGTTAACATACATAGAGGAACTTCTGAAACAGAAACCACATGTGTAAATAAAATTAATTTATAAACACTCATAAAAAAAGTTTAACGAGAATCGCGGTTAACAGTTAGTGATTTTGATATATGTCCATTCGCTTGGGAGGTTGCTGCTGCACTGACTTGGAAATACCACTTACGTCGACTTATAAGCTAAACGAGGTGTTGAGAGAAACAGGACCTGCGTGTACATCGGCCTAAGATTGATTATAGTCTGAGCTGAAAAACTCGGAAATGAACGGAAAGAGATGTGAATACGTCTAAACACAAAACGAGTGTTTCCAAATACGTTAAACCATAGACATAACTATGTGACTATTCTGTTTTATAAATTAATGAAGTCGCACAAGCACCTCTCCCAAAACACGCCTGGTCAGCTGTGATGTCAGTGAAGGAATGACTGCGTTGTAGGATGCGCACAAATTTATGTGCTGTTAGATAAGTGGAGCTTGCGGCCAAGTTGAAATTACGGCAAAAACTCTGCATACGGCTCACTTAACGCTTTACAGAACTTATTTCCCTACTTTAGATGAGTTATTATCCATGAACAGTTTTATCACATCTTCCTGAACGTTTCACATGAAATTAAAAAATAAATAAAACCTACCCAGATTTTTAACATAAGTTTCACTTCCCCGGGAAAATTAAATTTCACTATTGTAAGAAGAAGAATTCATGTTTGTGAAAGAGTTGAGTTTTATTTTTAAAAACCATCAATTTTGTTTTCTGAGTTTATGTAAAATATGAATGTGTGTTACCACCAGGCATTATCGTGTTGAATCCACAGCAGCAGCAGTAGTTTTAATCTGTTTTTGTGTGATAATATATATTTATTAAAAGTTAGCTGGACTCTGCCATTCGCAGCTGAAGATTTGAAGAGCAGCAGGAAATGTTCTTGGAGCTGTTGTGTATACCAAAGAGGTTTTTCTACATGCCTCTTAAAAGGTATTTATATCAGTCAACTGTCGGTTTCTTGTGTCCCCCAGCATCCTTCAACTTGAGCTCTATGCTGACGAGGTTTTCTCGAGATTCTTGTGTTAGTTATGCTTTTGTTTGATTTTCGATTCTTTTCTCCTTCACTTTTGTAATTTCCCCTTCAGTCGTTCATAGTTGTTTGATTAAATTTTAATTGAAACGATACTTTAAAAATACATTATATTCATCTCCCCCATGAAAAAGGAACCAAGAAACTTGTATTTTCCCAAGAAAGCAAGCAAACAGGCATCCTACTACCTGAGTTTAAATACAAACCAACAGCTTACCATCAGTGCTAGATATCTTCTCCTTTCATTTTAGCAATACGTTTTGTTTTAAATTTTTCTTTAGTAGTAATAAATTTTTGATCCACTAATCATACACAAATTATTATTTAATGACATGAGGAATCACAAACTAGTAAATAACAATTTACATTACTCCTTTTTTACCATGAAATATTTTTTTCATATTTTCTTTTTCAAAAAGCATCCTTAAAATCTAAATATTTACAATTACTTTAGAACTAACATTGACACACTAAAATACATTTTACAACAAGCATTTTTTCAATCACTTTTGTTTTACTAAATAAAATATTTATATACAAAAACCATTTTCCAGTACTTTAAAATAAACATATCACGAGAATCAAATTTACAACAAACATCTTATGAATTAAATTTAAAACAAACTTTGTTTTTTCAAGCAAATTTAAAGAACTAAATTACCAAACATTTTTCCAATGACATTTAAAGACCAAGACATTTTATGAAAAATAACTTAATAATTACAAAACAATACCTCTTACTATATCTACAATATTCAGTTTCAATGTTGTGTACATTTTAACACTGTTACTCTTTACTGCAACAATTTCAAATCTTCTTACACATAAATCATTATAAAAACCAGATCAAAAATTTATACAAAAATTAATAATAAGAATTAACAAATATACTGCATCAATAGAAAGACTGTATCTGTGTTATCTATATACATTTATTTTACAAACTCTTGAAGAGGTTAGAAAGATGCACACTCAAGGCATTCATTTGTCGTGTAGCATTAGGGAATATATTTTCCAGACACCTACACACGCCAACGACTGTTTCAACACAATTACATGCACACAGTTTCCAGAGGATGTAATATTACACTGTGAATTTCTTCTTATTATAATTATTTGGGAAATGTATCGAAGACAGTTGTATCAGGAGTAATAATATTGAAGTTATATCATGCCTTACAGATAGGCAAAGCTGTTGCAGCATCGTTGGTGGTTTTGCAACAGGTGATGCAAACAGTTGTAGAGATTGTAGATAAATGTGATGCTGATCTGACAACACTACCTTGGTAATGCATTCTTACAGACTTTGTGTTCATGCGAATGGAATTGATATTGTGTCCCCAAAAAACTTATGCAATTTTGGAGGCAATCTCGATCATCCTCGTACCTGAGTGACTGTAACACGTTAGGTTTTACACCCTTCACCATACATATACATTGCTCATTCGCAACAATGTATCTGTAAAGCTTGGACCATAAACCCACAAAGTGTGCGATGATGAGACCAGCACACTCATCTTTCATCACCCTGGTACGGCCTCTGTTCTCGCGAGGGAATACTTGAGGGTTATTGTGCTCATAATTGGATGTACCAAACCGTGCTTTTAAATTAGGGGTAATTACTTTATAAATATCACCACAAGTAACATAATAGACCAAGGAATTGGTATGACAGTAGGTTTCAAGGCTGGTGGAAGAAATTTGGTACACATGTACTGATAATGAAATTTCGGAAGATCAAGAATGGCAACACCAGTGTACAAAGGTTTGTTGAACGCAACATAACTCTTTGATATCTAGATAAAGACCTAGTTTTCATCGATACTCTGCCTTGCCTGGAATGTTGGATGCCCTATCAGCTCTGCAGCCCCACAGATCGTGTCATACCTCGAAACTACTCTTATGTCCCTTTCCTGGAGGACACTCTGCAATGTTCTCCCATAAATCGAATTACTCGTGAGTTTTAAAACAATTTATCGAATTCGTTTGCAGCGTAAGCACGTTTCTCAATATTAAATTCTATGTACGGTCCCATCCATTACTTCTGCTCAAAGCGCAAAACGCGATGAACAGAATGTGTATAACATAATTCTTCCACGGCGCGAGTGTCAAAAGAAGTTTCTCATGAGAGCTTTACGGGTGTATGCTACTTTCGGGGGCCAAAGGCATATCAGATAATGCATCATGATATTCATCCGGAAAAGGCAGATCCTCTCCTGCGAAAAAAAAAACTGTCACCTTCATTCACCATGTTTGAAAAATCCCATGTTGAAAAAACGTAATCTTCAACCCACTCAAAATTACCACTTTAAGGCTAATAAGTGTATAGGCTGTTCGCGGTAAAGTGAGCACTTTTTAAGGCCCACCCATCAAGCATTAACCAAAAATAAATATATCCTATTGCAGCCTGAGTCATTAAATTTTGATGATGGGGAAATGTATACACTGTGTTTATTGGTCACATTGCAATGTTTATATTAAAAAGCAGCAGGAAGATGGAAATTGGATGAAAGGAACAATTTAGAAGGGACTTATAAAGTGCTCACTTTAACGTGAACAGCCTATAATAGACGGTTATAAGCCTCCCGAAGAGCATCGTTTTTAAGTTGTTACTTAATTAAAGAGTCCGCCATTAGCCCTTAAGTCCATATATATTTTTGAAATTATTATTTTGTTATTAATTTAGTTTACGTAATGATCCAACTTTTGTCATTTTTATTTTGATTTTGAACTTTATACACTATTTTCAATATTTAATATTTTTAAATTAAGTATTAATTTAAGACTAACCATTAAGCTCGACCCATTATCCTTCCGTAACTGACCGTGCGTACCTCTCAGCCTGGATTCCTGACGACGGAATGGGTCTAAAATGTTTGCCAGTGCAGCCACATAAACTGCCTTAAAAAACTGTCTTCACAACCCAAGGATACTTGAAAGATGAAACACGGTATCGTAATAACTGTCTTCACAACCCAAGGATACATGAAAGATGAAACACGGTATCGTAATAACTGCCTTCACAACTCAAGGATACTTGAAAGATGAAACACGGTATCGTAATAACTGTCTTCACAACCCAAGGATACTTGAAATATGAAACACGGTATCGTAATAACTGTCTTCACAACTCAAGGATACTTGAAAGATGAAACACGGTATCGTAATAACTGTCTTCACAACCCAAGGATACTTGAAAGATGAAACACGGTATCGTAATAACTGTTTTCACAACCCAAGGATACATGAAAGATGAAACACGGTATCGTAATAACTGTCTTCACAACCCAAGGATACTTGAAAGATGAAACACGGTATCGTAATAACTGTCTTCACAACCCAAGGATACTTGAAATATGAAACACGGTATCGTAATAACTGTCTTCACAACTCAAGGATACTTGAAAGATGAAACACGGTATCGTAATAACTGTCTTCACAACCCAAGGATACTTGAAAGATGAAACACGGTATCGTAATAACTGTTTTCACAACCCAAGGATACTTGAAAGATGAAACATGGTATCGTAATATTTTACGTTTATTGGCAGGGTCTATTACGACAGACATAATTAATCAAATATCCCTATGAAATATTTCTATCTTAAGTATCCACAATTAAAAACAAGTTGAATAAAAAGCGTATTTAAGACCAGAACCGTGAAAAAATGTATCTCAATTATGCTGTATAAACATATATATATTTATATTTATATTTAAATTACACCTCGATATTTTTCATCTGCGCACGTTTTTACTTGTGTGTTATGCGTGGCTAATGCCCTTAGTAATTTGAAACCAGTCGCAGATCATTAGTTGCAAATTGTAGTTAAGTTGTAATACACTACAGGTACTGTTCTGGCGCAAATATGATGTATTTGCAAACATCGAGAAGCCCAAATAAGAGAGGAAAATTAAAAAGGTATAAGATATTTCAGTTGTCTGTAAACAATTTATCCCCGATAGAATAGTCACGATGAGTCGAGCTTGTAACGAACTTGCCTTGGCAAGACTATAAGCTAAAAGCAGGTTTGCTGTCCTAGCCATTAAACTTCAACACACCTTGAATCGAATTAACCACCTTCCACATATCATGATTTAAGCATTCATAATTTAAAAAAAAAATTTACGTGCTTATTTTGGTTACCTGTAAGCGTTATTAAAGCCATTTATGAATAAACTATTAGAAAGTAGGAGCCAATAATATCAATTTAGGCTTGAATCAAGCTTGAATCACTTACCATGTAGCAAGCTTGCTAGGCAAGGCAAACACTAGTCAAATAATGCGCTTGTTGCAAACTTATATGCCGTAGGTTATTAACAGTTAAGTCAGTACTTCTGAAATCAATCTCTAAAAATATCACTAACGAGCTTTCTGACATGCAGGTTTCCAATCGAGATGGCAGCGAGTTCAGTAAAATATTTCGAAGACTTGGAGTTGTATTGCGATTGAAATATTTCAGTTATGGCAAACACAGTCGATGTTTCTTGGTTTATACACACTTGATTACACATATGCTTATTGTTAACTTGTTCAGGTACAAAACAATTTCACTTTTTTCATTTGACCAACATGTGAATAAAATCTTTAGATCCGTGGCTACGTAAATTTTACATATATACTAAAGGAGAGAAGTAGAACTCGATCGGTGCTGTCAAAAGCGTTCAAATAGCCATAAACTGCATCTTATCTAGGATGACGTCATAACGTAAAGTGATTACCACAGCCACGTGCAACAACTCACTGTGTCTTGCTTAGGTCGCTAGGACATTATTTACGACATTTTCAAACGGAACTATTTAACTTCTTCTGCACTAGAGCATAGACTAACGATGAGATAGGCTGATTTTTCGTCTTCTTCACATGCACCGAACATTGGCCTATCCCAAGCCAATATAACTATCAATGTCACATGGTTAACAGTGACGAACGTGATTCTTCATATTTTTATTTTTAAAATACAATCACACACACACACACACACACATATATATATATATATATATATATGAATAAAATACTTTTAGCAATACGAATTTAACCTAATTGCTTAAAACATAAAAACTTTGAGGCCACGGTGTTGTAGTGGCTAGACTACTCACCTCCCACTCAGGCGAAAGGGGTTCGTTTCCAGGTGAGGTACTCATGCGATATTCCAAGGGAAGAACCAAAAATAAGGTGGTTAAGATTTGAGGTCAGAAAAATGTTTATGCATTTAATTGTTTTGTAATATTTGTACAAAAATTCTTACATAGTTATAATGCAGTTAGAATATATCCGAAGTATTTTATTAATACTCAGTGTTTCATACCATATGTGACGCACTTCACTGGTGGCCAAGACACATTAAAAGCAGTGAAAAAAAAAGTTCATTTTAATAACTGGTCAGTAATATGACATGGTTTCGGAGTTATGTGTTGCTGCTTATCGTTATAGGAGGTTCACAAAATTACTACTTCAGCATGAACGTCTGCCTGCAGTCATCATATCATAGAATGTTGTATTCTTTCAAACACACCAGGTCTTTGTCGAGTACATTAGTTAGTAGCCTTCTTGGATAAGCTGAGGATTTCAGAAGAAAAAAAAAAAAAAACAATTGATAGTTCGTGCAAGACCAGTTTGTCCGTCTGCACGTTCAAGAGAGTAAAATCCATTTGATTTTTATTTGTGGGACCACTTCAGAACAATTATGTGAGCAACACCCATTCACGACATCGAAACACGGTGCGTAAAGGATAATACGATATAGTTGGTGTTGCAATGAAAAGAAGGTGGGAATTGGCAGATCCTCGCAAAAACCTGTTTCGTTTATCAACTGCAACAACTGCCACCGCTAAAAACATTTCCATTGCAACAATTCGTGGTTTATTGTCGCAAAGAAAATTTTGTGAAATATGAACAGCTGCAAAGTTGACATGCCACAAACATTTTTATTTCATCTATATATTTTTGGCAGTGATTATATTGCATTGTTGTTACGGTATTTCAACAGCATTTTTGTGCTATATATACGCTTGTTACTGCATGTGAAAGAATAAACATTATGTAGGTTACTTGAGGAATATATATATTAAATAACTTAATATTAAGTTAATTTGTTTATTTACTAAAAACCAATTACACGAAACGGAAATTTTAATATAAACTAGACACGGTGTTGATATATGAAGCAAAATTTCTTCAGTGTAAGAAAAGCTTGGATATTTTTTTATATTTTTAATAAGAGGATCTACAATGCTATATAAGTACAGAAGTATAAAAGGAATATTAATAACAGCAAATCTTACCATCTGTAACATTCCCTTTGAACTAAACCAAAATAGTTTACTTACCATAAATACACATTAAAAAAAAAAAAGTTTCTTCGTAATGAAGAAAGCATTTATACACAGCATGAAATTCACTGGCAAAAATCTGGGTCTGAAGCTGCCAAAGAAGGAACTCCGGTCGCCTTGGAGGTGAGCCTGGGCGCTATTCAGCCGACGACGGTGGCCACGTGATATCGAAGGGAGCATGCACATATTGTTGACCGTGTAAACCTGTCCATAACAGGAGCTCCCGCCGAATGTTGACCATATCGTTACTCCCAATGAAGTAGCTTGCGCCTATTGTTAACCGTGTGAATCCTGCCATGGCGGGAGCTTGTATAAACTATTGACTGTGTAAACGCAGCTATGGCAGAAGTCCGCGCGCGTCGAATGTTCACCGTGTAAACCAGCCCATGAAAGGAGCTCTAGCCGACTGCAGAGCAAGTAAACCCGTCAACTACAGAAGCTCGCGTCCACTATTGATTGGGTAAACCTGGCCAGTGCAGGAGCTCACACCACCTGCCGACAGTGTAAACCCGACCACTGCAGGAGATCGCGCCAACTGTTGAACATATAAACCCAGCTTCGGCAAGAGCTCACGCCGACTATTGATCGTGTAAACATGGCCAATGCAGAAGCTCACACCGCCTGCTGACAGTGTAAACCCGGCCACTGCAAGAGTTCGCGCCGACTGTCGATCGCGTATACCCGGCCAATGCAGATCACGCCTACTGTTGACCGAGTAAACCCGGCCATTTCAGGAGCTCACGCCGACTGTTAGTATGTGAGCCCAGCTATTTTATGGAGCTCGCGCCTTTCCACCGTGTAAACCCGGCCACTTCAGGAGCTCATGCCGACTGTTAGTATGTGCGCACGGCTGTTTCAGGAGCTCGCGCCTTTCGACGGTGTAAACCCGGCCATTTCAGGAGCACACGCCGACTGTTAGTGTGTGAACCCGGCTATTTAAGGAGCTCGCGCCTTTCGAGCGTGTAAACCCGGCCATTGACAGGAGCTCGCGTCAGCTGCTGGACGTGGGCCTACGAAGCCGTGTCGGCTACGCCCACTCTCACTAGCTCGGGATCACGCCTTAGAGTTTGATTGAGGAAGGGGAGAAGGGGAGAGGGAGCCCAACACTAATTGTTTCGCTATCCGCCACCTCCATTCATCACGCCGGATGTAGGCATGTCCACCCCTTCACCAACGCTCGCAGCGCCGCCCCCGCCTCGTGGAAATTCGAAACGCGCCGACTTCTTCTGTTCCTCGCCTATCATTATTTTTATTTTGGTTTCTGTCCGCCTGGCCACCGTGCATCATTTATCCGCGTGAAACACTGTCATCGTTCTTCTGTTTCTGGTTCGGAGACGGCTTTATTTAGCTGCGGCGGAGTTTATCTCCAGGAAAGTTGTCAACAACTTCTTACTTAAAGGGTGTTCACGATAAAGTGGGCACTTTTGAAAACAACCTACTTTTGAAAACAACCTTGGAAAAAAGTCACTGCTCCTACCTGTATATATTTTAACGGGCGCACCGAGTGACATGCACCCAGTAAAGTTAGTAAGGATGTATGGAAAGTAATTCCATATCTAAACGTAAATGAAAAGTATTAGTTAACCAACTTCTGACAACTAAAATTATTTCTTCCGCTTTCAGTTTTTTTTTTTTTACGCATCTAAGTGTAAAAAAATACCAGATTTGTAACATATTTACTTTTCTCATTATTACAAATTTTCCCCTGACCAAAGCATGAACAAAGTTATGAGGCCCATGCGCAAGGTTAATTTTACATAAGGTGGAAGAATACACAAATTGCATACAAGTAGCTCTTAAGCAGGGCTTTCAAAAGTGCTGACTTTAGCGTGAACCACCCATACCAATATGATTTCTTGTTCATTTTAATTTAAAAAATTAATTTCAAAACTTATTGAAAATTAGCATAGAGGAAAAAATATATAATTAACATTTTTAAAATCAGGAATAAAACCACTCTTTTCAGGGTCCACGGTGGCTGAGCAGTTCGCCTCTCACCAAGGCGGTCCGGGTTCAGTACCCAGCCAGGTCACTTTGATTCTCGCATGTGATGCCGTCGACCGGCGGGTTTTCTCGGGAATCTCCCGTTTACCCCGCCCTTTCATTCCGGCGCTGTTCCATACTCACCTCAACCACTCATATCGGTTCTCAAAACCTCGATGTTAAGAGCCTTGCAAATCTCTTCACTTGACTCTGTTCATTGCATCATTTAATAAAACAGTCATAGGCAACAGCGTAAAAAGCTGGCCGCTTCTTTGGATGGTTTAAATAATGGTCATAAAAATATCCGCACTGAAAACACGCACACAAAAGGTGAAACTGGGTACACAGGACCATACACGGTATAAGCTGTTGACGATAAAATGAACACTTTTGAAAGTCCTGCTTAAGATATTGTATGCACGTTGTGTATTCTCCCGCCTTATGTAAGAGTAATATTGCCATTGGCCCCATCACTTTGTTCATGCTCTATCAGGTGAAACTGAAATTATTGGAAAATAATATATTTTACAAATCTGGTCTTTTTATCCTTCAATATATTTAATAAGGAATAATTTAAGTTATCGCAAATGGTTATTTAACACTTTTTATTCGACGTTAAGATTTGGAACTATTTTCCATCCGTCGTTACCAACTTTACTGGGCGCATGTCACACAGGGCGTCGGTTAAAATATATTACGTTAGGAGCAGTAACAGTTTTCTAAGGTCCCATTGTGCTCACTTTATCGTGAACAGGTTTTAGTATTGTTTGGCCTTTAATATAAGGTCATAACTGCGCCCCAAAGGCGAATGGGGCTACACCGCTACACCCCTCGTAATATGAATTTCTATTGTCGTAGGACCAAAATTGTGCAGTATAATTAGGGCATTTGTAGAACGATAGAAAGTTCGTATGTTGCATTCCTCGCGTTAGATTCGACATAGGTATGATTAGTTTATGGAGTTTGAGAGATGGCGAATAGATGGCGCACATGAGATGAGGCAGATCACTTGATGGGAATGCCGGCCACCTGGACATTTGCGAGCGAATTCGACTGGGATCACAACCATCCGTTGCACCCGTCAGTCGCCCGTCCCCGCCAGTCGATCATCCGTCAGTTTTTTTTTCCGTCCGTCAGTTGAAAGCGATTCATGACAGTCCGTCGTCCGTCAATCCTTATTTACGGCAAAATTTCAATGGGACGACTTAACGTCATGATGTTTCTTTAGTTGGAAGTAGTTATGCTTTGGTTGGAAATACATTTTCAAGCGAGAAACATTCGGGAAAGGTAATTTATTTACGTGATAAGAATATATACGGATATATTGTTTACATTCCAAATTTCTGAATTTGCCACCGAAGATAATGATTATACACATATTCAATGCCTTGCATTTTATTCCAAAAATGCTAATTCGTGTCTACGGAATGTCGTCAGAAGGCGGTGGCCCGTCCGTAGGTCCAATGATAGTTAATGTTCGAGAAATATTTGGCGTATTGACGGATAGAAAAAGGCTGTGTTGGGGGCACGTCGTGAATAAGTCTACGTTGACGCGTTCGGATGCATTGATGTTAATTTTACGTCCCCGGCACCGCTTCACTCCATCATATGGTGTTTCGTGAGTATCACTGGATTGCTTTCGAGGTGTTATTTCCACTCCGTATACGACTTCTGCATTTCGACTTGGCTTTTTGGCGAGAATAGGCCGAAATTGTGTTAAGGTTTGTTAATTTTTTTTTACATTAAACGCATTCGATTTCACCATAACCACGCCACACAAATATTTTTATAAAGGCAATCGATCGATCTTGACGAGAGCTGTCGATTGAAACTCACACGAGCGTCGTAGCTTCTCGTAGTCAAAAGTTATACAACGCGGAAGTTAGACACGACGAAATGAACTGAAAATTGTGTGCCCCTCCCCACCCGATGCTTCGCAGTCCTCACTCAACGTAACATAATGTTTAATCTTTTGGCGATCGAGTGGTGTAATTGAATTTTTAATGTAGGCGATAGAGTCGGAGCAGCGATGCCAAACTGTATCCCCCGATTTTGTTGTTATCGGATTTCCTGGATTCTCTCCCACTATGGTTGCAAATTTAAAGACGTATTCACGTAAAAAAATTAATGTCCCTGCGATTGGTTGAAGATCACGTGACGACCGGAAGGACGGGCGAATGACTGATGCGACGGACGATTGTATCTGTGAACAGACGAGTGTACACATACACACCGTCTTCCGGAACAGAATGCCGTATCAAGTTCGCAAATAATCTATTGGTTTTTAAAGAAGGAAAGTCAAGGGGGAGGGGGGGGGTGGTTTCCGCGGGTAGAGCGCCCGCCTCCCACCTGAGCGAACCAGGCTCGTCTACCGGCGGGGTCGCTTCCGGATTTTCGCTCGTGGCAACCGTGGCGGACGATGCCGCCGGTCGACAGGTTTCCTCAGGCTCTCCTGTTTCTCCCACCGTAGCGCTCCAGCGCAGCCTCACGCTCACTCCACTCCACACTAATCTGCTCCCGCGCCCAAGGTCAAGAAGCGAGGGGGCGATACGGGCGACACTAACACGCTCGCCTAGAGCCTCATCGATCCTACGGACAAGGCGTGCAGTGTTTCCGTCGTGATGCTGTACTGTGCAAACTAGACCCGTAACAGTGCGGTTTTATTACACGCGATGAAATACCTCAGATTAAACTACGCCCGTATATTTGTATTTTTATCTTGCCTCTTAAGGAATCATTATAGGCAAGTTATAAATATGCGATATTTGACCATTTTCAAGAATTTTCTTCTCAAAGAATACACTTAATACGACAAAAAAAAAATTAGCGGCACAGAAAATGTTTTATTTTGTAATATATTTTTTGACAAAAAGTCGTATTTCCAGAACTTTTATTTACCGAGATGAGCGTTTACGCGCAAGCAACGGTTCCACAGAAAACGTTTGCGTACATAGGACTCTTCAAGAGTCGCGCAAGCCCCTCTACTCCACTCCAAACGTCTGTAATTGTAAATCATTCAATGTTCTTATAGGAAATATGAGAAACGTCTTTCATCTTGGATTTTACAAGTCTCGGGTAAGGTAGTTTTTTTTTTTTTCTGTGTACGATGTTATAACCCTCAACACTAAGACTACTCGTGAATTTCTTTTTCTGTTTATATGTACTAAACAAGAAGAACTTTGAATTAAATATGATATATTGCAATTTAATACACATTCAAGTAAGCCATTATCATCGTAACTCTCGCATACTTTATTTTAAATTCGCAATATTTTTTCCTTTTTGCTGTGAATAAAATTTCGGGTAGTCTACAAGGATAATGTAAAAAATTACAATTTGAAATTTTATTGGCAACAGCAGAATAATTTCGTTCTTACCATAAACTCGACTTCTTTAGAGTGTCTCCCATTCCCGTAGAAAATACAACAACAAAAAATTTGTTAAGATACACGATATATTTTGTTTTGTTTAAGTGATGAATGTTTTGTTTAAGTGATGAGGTTACCGTCAGCTTGTTCGCAGTCGACAGCCTCATACACAAGTTGCTCTCCGCAGCAGTTCACATTGTCACGGCTCGGTAAGTTATTAATGAATGTATAATAAATGAGACTCCCTGCGATTCTGTCTTCCTCCAGGCCGGTTTCCACAGAAACTCTATAAATGGAAAGTGTGGGCTATCAAGTTTCCACTTTGGATTTACACGCGGTAGTCGTTTCGACGGAGTTAATGCACACGTAAGTCAAGGAAAATCTATTGCGATCGCAAGCTACGTAGTAGAAGCCATAAAACATAGACTGATTTAAAAAAAAAAAAAAAAAAAAACGGTTTTATTAAACCTTCAGTTTTAAACCGATGCTCAAAGGTGAATACGTAAACCTGTATAATTAAATTAAAAATATCTTCTTTACTTATGGGGAGCCACGGTGGTTGAGTGGTTAGCCTGCTCGCCTCCCACCAAGGCGAACCGGGTTCAATCACCGGCCGGGTCACCGGAATTTTCGCAAGTGGGAATCGTGCTGGAGGATGCCGTTGGTCAGCGGGCCTTCTCGGAGACCTCCCGTTTCCTCCCGCCCTCCCGTTCCGGCGCCGCTATATACTCACTTCAATCACCCTCATCGGCTCTCAAGACCACGATGTTAATAGCAGCCCAAATCTCTTCACTCACTCACTCACACTTTGATTATGCTTGATTTAGAAGACAAGGTCGGAAATCGTATAGAAGTTTAGCCGCTTCTCAGTTTTTCCACATCTTTATCGTGGTAAATATTATTCATTAATAATGAGTTTTATAAATACATTCCCATTGTGACAAATTTTTGAAATAAATAATGCGAAAGCAATTACATTAATTAAGAAATGTGCATTTAATACATGCATAATTTTGCATGAATAAGTAATTTCAATAATAGCAAATCAGGAAACTAGCACTTGTCCTTTAAAGTTGCATGCATTTTAATAACTTCCCACTCTAAGGTTGCGTGTACTTTATAAAGACTTTCCGGTTTAAAAGTTTACCTGTACTTATAAAGACTTCCCGGTTTAAAAGTTACCTGTACTTATAAAGACTTCCCGGTTTAAAATTCCAGGTACTTTAAAGACATCCCATTTTAAAATTGCATTCACTTGTAAAGACTTCCCACTTTAAAGTTGCGTGCACTTAGATTTCCCACTTTACATCACATACAATTATAAGGAAACCAGTGGCATTCAAATAATTATGTTCATTAGTCAGGATTCCTTCTTCCAAAATTTAATGATACGAGAAATGTTATTTTTTTCATCTATAATAGGCCTACGCCAACAGATAGAACTACGCTCGATTGTTTTCTTGGGAAATTAAAACAACATTATACGTACTTGAATATTATTCATTAGAATTCGTACGACAATAATTCACTTAAACATATCAAATATCGCACATCTAGTTCTATTTATTATGAATTATACGCCTCCTTCCTTGACGTCATATATTACGAACCAATAGCAAATTTGGTTTCATACTTAATATCGATCTCTCACTTTGGAGCCAAGATCGACAAATCGGGGATCCAGAATCATGAAATTTCGTTTGTGAAACACTTTTACATTGGAACCAATATCAAACTGGATCCTGGTTCGGAACTAGTATCATTTGATCTCGGATAGGGGAAGATGTTTGTGCGACCGCTCACAAGAGATATACGAAAACGCTGGCCACGTCTGCCCAATAATCCCTCTCTGCCGCGATGCATGTCTCCTTGCATGGATTCCTTTCCCTGTAGACTCAATCCTGAGACGCATTAGCTCCCGGTCCTACTTCGGGCGTACATCTAACACTCAGAGCTAGGGTAGGTTAGGGAAAAAAACTGATATTGGGTGTTCACACGACGACTATGTAGCAGTAAAATAAAACATAACTTAAGGTTATAATACAATGAGTGGGTGTATTATTACACTTACTTAAACATGTGTAAATAAACACAAACATTGTGTTTATCAAGCCATACATTCGGGCATTTTTACCAAACACCTACACTACTCTCTGGATTATGAAGAATATGTGTTGCATAATTACACATACTGTAGTTGTTTTTACAAATTACTCATCCAACATGTAAGATCACCAAAAATTTGTATGTGTAAATTTACACTTATTTTTTACAATGTACGGTCGTGGACACATTGCAGGCGAGTGATACTTATGACCGCTATTTTTAGAGTCTTTCCTGTGGCTAATATGATTTGTAGAATATTCTATAGCTCTTTGAGATCAATTGTTTTTTTTTTTCCACTATAATTGAGCATGTACAGCGAGATCTTGCCAAAGCCCTAAATATTCAATGTAGTATATCAGTCGTAGTATGTTTACTTTCACATGTCGTATAAGAATACCTTTTAGAAATAATCATTTATAACACGAAGGGCCACGAATTGCAATACGAACTAAATAAATTGTTTTAAAGCTCCGGGATTCGTGAGTTTGATATCGTCTCAGGTGCAACGAATACCAATCGTGGCGCGAAGAACTTTGCATTTGCTGTGCGGGTGCATCGCCGACGGAATATGCCTAATAAAGAGAACCGCTTCGGGAGGAGTTGATTCATACGTTTTCTAAGGTTAAATTTAGTATCACGATTAATTTCTTTGAACAGAAAATAATAGGTTGTTTGTCTAATCATGAACTCGCGTTGTTTATACAAGAACTATGTATTGCCGTGTAGGTACTCAGTGAAGGGATGCTGTGCAGATTGTAGTGAAGTCACATAGTACAATAGAAAAAATTGACACTGTCGCACTTTAATTTTACTGTCAATTTTTATTTTAAGCCATTATTTGATATGCTTGTTTTATGCGCTTCTATAAAATATTGTAAAATATGGTAGTCGAAGTAATTTTCCAAATATGCCTGTAATTCCACATAGCGAGTTATTAATTTTCGCATTCGCTGTAATACTTTGTTCCTATGTCTAGTATTAATTTTCCATCATCCAATACCTTATGTAACGTAAATTTGAACTATCTTTGGTTTAAGAAAAATTATGAACAAATAAATAAGGAAAATAAATGATAGCATTTCCTTAAAATTACTCCCTAATTCCATCAGTTACAATGTATTATTGAAGTAACTGTTACTGCAGTGGACGAGGTGACCAAAGGTTATTACTTTAGGAAGTTCCGGGGTCGTGGTGGCTGAGCCGTTAGACTGCTCGCCTCCCACCAAGGCGAACCGGGTTAATTCCCCGGCCGGGCCTCTCCCTGGTTTCCGCTGGTAGGAATCGTGCCGGACGATGTTGCTGGTCGGCGGGTTTTATCGGGGTTCTCCCATTTCTCCCATTCTTTCATTCCGGCACTGCTTCAGACTCACTCCGCTTTACCCTCATCGGCTCTTAAGGCCTCGTTTTTAAGAGCCGTCCAAATCTCTTTACTCACTTTAGGAAGTTGAATATATATTGCTTTCTAAAATGATAAGTTGTTCGTATTATCACGATCTCTTTAGTCTAGTCACGGTTTCTTCACACTTTTCGAAAAAAATCATTGATAAATTTGCCCATGCAGTTTGGTTTTTCCTTAAATATGCTATGTAACAAAAGCTTTGTATACTTGTGTGACATAAAACTTCCGTAGTTTCGGTTAAATTACAATTTTATCTATGTTTTGCCCATAAAATGTAATATTTTTTAAACTCGTAACTAACAGGAATAACAACAGTGAAAAAAAAAACAAAAGTATAGGCTGTTCACGGTAAAATGAGCATTTTTGTAAGCCCTCCTTAAGATCTACTTGTATGCATGTTGTGTATTCCTCTGACTTGTGTAAAACCACCACTGTCATGGGCCTCATCGCTTTATTCATTCGTCGGTCAGAAGAAATTGTGGAGTAAAAAAATATATATTTTACAAATCTGGCCATTTTTACACTTCGATGCATAAAAATAACTGAATGCGATATGAATAACTTAAGTTATCGCAAATGGTTACGTAACACTTTTTCTTCGACTTTAAGTTACGGAACTATTTTCAATCTGTCGTTACCAACTTCCAATGGGCGCATGCCACTCAGTGCGCAAGTTGAAATATATGCAGGTAGGGTAAGCAACATTTTTGTAAGGTTGATTTTAAAAGCACTCGCTTTATCATGAACGGCCTTTAACAAAATATTATTATAGAGAGTGCGCACGAGTAGGGCGTGACGTCGCTCTGGTGTAACTTTCTAGACTTGGTCAAGCTTTCTTTGCGTGAGGCGGAGGGATACCCTGGAAGCAGAACTCGAGCAGGGCTCGAGAGAAGTGCGAAGAAACCGTGACTCGACTATATGATCACGTGGGCGGCGGTCTTTGCCAAGGACTTGACGCTCGTGCGACGAGATGGCCTCCGGCCAGAAGCCGCGGCGCGACACGGGGGCCGTCCACGAGAGTCAGCTGGTCTGCGTGCGGACTTCGAGATGATAATGAGCATTCGGTTCGCGGCTTTCTCGCGCCCGAGCCGTGACGGCTGTTGCCGCCGATCACCAGTGTTCTCTCGTGGGCGGTGGCGTACTGGTGCCGGGGCGTCGCTTCGGTACCGCCCCCAGGCAGCCGGAGCTCAGCTCCGTCGCTGGTTGTGCGATTGCGAGAGCAAAAAAAAAAAAAAAAAAAACAATCAGTTATTATTTCTCGATAATAAATAATAATAACAAAACGTACGCTAGTTAGCCTGGCAGTTAGTAAAGACGACTGGCAGGATTGCTGATAAAGGAAAGGGGCGGTGGGATTTAAATGATGGGACACAAGATATGCTGCTTAGCACGAGACACAATTAATACAAATGGCTTAGTCATATGTTGGCCGCTTCGCTTGCTAACGCCAGGTAAACGAGGAATTCCCGCCCGGCATCGCGCGTTATTGGTTCGCATATTCTCCACTAGTAGTAAGTGGCGTATAGTGAGTTGTTTTTTTTTTTATTACAGGTTAAGGAATTTCTACTAACAAACGCAACTTCCAACTTAGCTTACCGTCCACGTGTATTCACCGTTTTATAATACCTAACATTAGTTATAAACGCGGAAACGGAATTAATGTAATAATAATTAAACTGAACATTATTTAGAGAGCATGTTACAAATAATATGAAACTACCGTTTTCCCGAGCACTTTCATTCACTTTCCAAGGAAAAATGTAGGACTGGAGGACGCAAACAGAGCGACTGCTTACCCTGCCGAAGGCACGAGGTCGAGCGTGAGGCGTGTTGTTTGCGAGTTCGATTTATCGCTAGTCGCTATCGTTTGTAGAAATACATACTAGATAGCAGCACTATGCTTGTACAATGTGGGAGTTACGAAAACTCCGTTTCCCGAATCGGAAACGGGACACACAGAATTAAATGTGTTTAAAATTAAGGCGAAAACTATAAAGGCTTAAACATTTCCAATATATGTATGATAAGCGTTGCTTACCTTGCACCTATGGAATAAACACCACTGGTAGCAGTGTAGCGCGTGATTAATTGCAGAGAACTTATCCCGTGCAGTTCTGCAGATTGCGAACTGAGGATTCAGCCGGATGAATCAAATCGTGTCTCCAACCAGGACAAGACTATTGACTTCAACGTGTCTCTTCATCCATGTTTTTAAAACTTCATGGACCTTCCTTGCGACAGTGGGATACAAGAACACGACTAGCCCAAAACAAGAAGCAAGCCAGAAGAGAATTAAAATCCATTTCCAAGCATGCATTAAACATAATGTCAACAACTCATTTATCCATCTCAGTACAATGTGATTATCATTTATAGTCCATTCACGATTCAAACCTTTGAAAAATCTCCCCATGTATGACGTGTTTAGTTATTTCCTAAATACACCCTGTATCACAAGCGTTTTATACTCGTGTTCATAAAAGTTACTTTTTTTTTCTGTCAAATTGAAATGTTATTTATATTCTATCTATAAATTATAGTGTTTCATTTATAAATAATCTGAATAAAATTCAGGGTGAAAATACGTATTTTGGTAGCACCTAGTAAGAAATAGTCCTTATACAAAATACCATTACAACTGAGTGCGCACGAATGTGGTGCGTTGTCCCTCTGGTGAAATTCTCCAGGATTATTTAAGCTGTGATTACACGAGGCGGAGGAACTTGTCCCTCTGGTTTAATTCTCCAGGATTAGTTACGCTGTGATTGCACGAGGCGGAGGAATATCCTGGCAGTAGAACTTTAGCGGGGCTTCGGAAAAGGCTGAAGTAACCATGAATGGACTATAGTGTGAAATATTTCAATCGTTAATATGTTATATTTTTTTTTTAAAGTGATGTATCTAAATAAATAAAATGTACAAGGAAACACTCGCAAACAATTAGAACGCTAACGCAAAATTCTACACTGCTCTTTAAGGTGGTGATCTTAACAGTGCTATCCTGAGTAGAAGCAAAAAAAAAAAAAAAGAAATGTATGTCTTAAAAGTGTAAGTATGTGTTCTCTGAAGGTGGTTGGTGAGGGGTTAGGGAGAACTTCGAAACTACTTCATTTAGCACTACAACACTCTTCGTGGTAATCCATCTTCTTGCCCTTTCGTCCCAATGACACCCATGTCAGTTCGACCGTTGGAGAGACGACAGCTTTACTGGATCGGTCAAAGTTACTACAGGCTGTTCACGATGAAGTGAGCATTTTAAGGCCCTCCCAACTGTCATTAATCACTAACAAATATGCTTCATTGCAGCCTCAGACATTAACTTTTGAGAGTGGTGAAAGTATACGATGTATTTATTAGTCACGTCACGTAAAATTAAAATATTAATAATATTAAAATATGACTTAAATATTAAAACTGGCCTGAAAGAAACATTTGAAAGGGCCTTATAAAGTGCTCACTTTACCGAGAACGGCCTATAGGAGGCGTTTTGTTAGCGCTAATATCCCTGATGTTGCCGCTAACTAAATATGACTCGTTAAAATTCCCTAATGAAGCATTTCACTCTCCCGCTCCTAAACCGTTGGGATGTTACAATTTTTTTTCAGTGCAGTTTTTAACAGCAATTATAGCTCAGTGCAATTGTGAATAATCAATGTGTAACTAATTGTTTACACTTGTTCTTTATAAGAGCGAAGGAGCTCGTTCTGGATGTCTCGTTGGGGTCTGAAATTATTGTTATCATTCCAGCTCCCAAACAATTTAGAATTTTGGCGTACTTGGTAGGACTGCGTTGTATTGTGTAGAACAACTAGGGCTTTAGTTATTGTTTTTACACTTTTATCATTAACATCTTTACTCTCGAAATAAGTGATCCGAACAATATGCCAGCTCTACAACACTATTAACAAAAACAGATAAGCGATGTGTAGCATTATCAGAAACTAGCAGTAGAAATCAGAGATTGGATTTCACTCCATTTTCGTGAGTTAATATTGTAAAATCCAAATTTCTCTGTTCAAAAAACCATGTTTTTGTGTGATTATGGTGTTTCATAATTAAATTTACAACTTCGGTTTAAAACTGATTAATAACGTTGGCAGTTAATGAATTTCTTATTTGCCGTTTCATAATCTACCTTGACATGAATGAGCTCTGCCTCTGTTCAAGTGATCGGGTATAGTGACTCGTCCAGTATTAATATTATTAAGCGGCTAACCTTTAGATTATAGTCTTGGTTTTCAGATATTGTCTAGCTGTTTTAATATTTTTGTCGTATCGCTGATGACAATGATTGGAAGACTATTTTAATATCTCAAAAATGTCGGCTTCTTCTCCTCAGATTATTTATTTACACTCTATGCCCTCAAAAATTGGTTTTTACACAGTTTCTCCTTTGTAAGGGGGAGGGGGGCAGATATTGTTATCTTAACTAACTTTGTTGCCTAGCCTAGTATTCGTGATCAAATGGAACAAAATAATGGCATATTATATTGGTTTCTCCTAAATGCAACATGTACTGTGGGCGCTTGGTTCAGGTTTCGAATGGGCCGTGATGTAAAACACAGTTTTTCGTACAAAATTTTCATTGGCTCTCCAGTGTACTCAAGTGATTAGTGATATATGACTGATCCCTCTCGAGTATCGGTACAGTTCCATCCTGGTTGCTCCATAGTCTCGTGGCTGTACTTCGTGTTGGTGTCCTCCATAACTGGTTAATATGGTTTTAAGTGACGTGACAGCACAGATGCACATTTTTATGGTTGGTTACCTAACATAGAGCAAGCATTGGGAAGCATAACCTCAGATGGAATGAAAGAGCAACTTATAGTATTTAACCAGTGGCGCTATTTATTAAGTATCAATGCTAATACGTTTATCCATTCAATAACTATCTCAATTACAATTCTCAGACTAATCTGTCTTTCTTGTAACAACAATTCTAATAACCTTCCGCTAGATTAAATCTCTCTAACATGACTTCTTAAGGCTCTCGCCTAGTGTGACTATCACTTCCTGCGCCTATTTCGGATTCTCTCTTACACTGGGCATCGACACAATACGGGAGTCGATCGGCTGGGCCCTCATCTCGTCGTGGAGTTGTCCTGTTGACTTTCTGCTGGCGTCGACCCTGGACGCCTGGATGCAGCTCGTGGACGTCGCTCTCGGCAGCCTGGATAAATGGTCAGTCTGGTGGGAGGAAGGGTGGAGAACCGCACGCACGACCTCTTATATACTCCAGGTATCCCTGGCCTGAATTCTTCTTGCCACCCTGTGGTTACAACAAGCATGGCCCCTGCAGTGGGGCCTTGCAGGAGCTTCTCCAGCTTGGCTCACCTAACTTCCCAGCCAAGCCCAAAACAATATCACGCCATTTCAAAAACTCGTATCTCACTTGGTCATTGTATCCTCTAAGGGTGCTGTGGGAAGAGAACGATCGAGTTGTCCTCAGGGCTGTATTTCACAATACTACAAGTCAACAAGTTACAATTTTCGAGCTACGAGCACAATTCATTCTGAAATGTATGCGTTGTATAAAAATACTATCTTCAGAAAGTTGGCACACTGATAAAAACTTTCAAGTCTACAGCTATGCTGATTTTTTTTTGTATTTTACTTTTATAAACGCAATGCTTTACTGTTTTTAGGAGAATATTGTAATCAGATTAAAAAATTTACTCAGAAAAATAAAATAATATTTACAATAACAAACAACCTATCCAAGTTGCCGAAGTATTTGTAATGCAATACACACGTATAAATTGAAAGAGCAATAAACTGTCCAGTTCAAAGGCATTCATATGGAACGTTTAGCTAAGTGGAAGAATGTGGAAAACCAATATTATCATTCGGAAATTGTGTGGTAGTATGATAACATCAATATTATTTTCGTACACATTATTATAAGAAACCATGAAAATTGAATAGATTTAATGTTTTTACAAACACTTCGTCTAAATAGATTGCAGTGAATATAAAAACGCATCATTTAAACTCTCTTATGTGTATTCTCAATAACTATTTAACTTAGGAATCGATACCAATATAATAACTTAACAATTTACAAGTCCTTGTAGGCGACAAGCCACTTTATTAACACAAGTAAAAAAAATTGTAGAAAATACTTGTAAGTTCTAAAAATTCAGTTGATATTATTTTTCAGAAAACACAATAAAACTTGGATCACTTAATCAAAACTTAATATGTTGAGTTTTACACCATCAAATGTAAAATTTAATCACCATAAACAAGTCCAAACCAAGTAATCCATGATTTGGTCATATTTGTTCAAGTTCTAACACAAGTTTGGTTACCAAAGAGCAAGTGTATAGAATTTCGAGTCGAACCGTGAGCAAGTAGCCTACGTAGTTCTGTTGCAGCTTAAAAGTCATAGAAGAATAAGGCATCAGTATGGATTATACCAATATATTAATTTTTAGAACAAACTGAGAACTGGTTTAATGCAGCGGCATAACAATGTATAAAGATTTTACTCCACACGGCGTTTTACCATGTGTGATGTCTTAGAACAAAATGACTGCCTAACATATAAACATTTGAACTAAAGCCCAGATTTAAACACTATACGAAATTATAAATAAAGGGGCTATATAATAATTTTTTGTGTTATGTGGTGCAGGTGTATCATCTGAACCCATACAAATAGATATCTTATTATATTTTATTTTTACACTAATTACGTTTTGTAACGCATTGCCTCAATTGTGGTGAGAAGTATTGACTAATTTAACAACTTTATCAAACTTTCTACAAATTAAAAATGCATTACTTTGTTACTTGTCGACTTATAATTCTATGAAATAGGTTTCAGGACCAATGCTAAATCGTGTCAGACAATTAAATGCATTCGTAGCGAGGAGTGCCTGAAACTTCAAGAAACGAAGTCTACTTGAAGATCCCCATCAGAAGACAAATTGATGCGGTGAGTACCAAATATCTGTCGCATTACCATAGTTGGAGCGCATGGCTCTTGCAGCAGTTTAGGCCTGGGAACGAGTTCCCTGAGTAACGAAATGTTCTGAGAACTGTCCAGTAGCTTAAGACTGGAATCTTGCTGACTGCGATTATTCTAATGGATATCGCCGTCGGCCAAGTGTGTCTCGCGTCCTCGGTAGCGGATGTGCGGTACAGCTGGGATTCTGATATTTCCACTGCAGTGGCCACAGGAAAACACACTTGAGAAAATAAGGCTGGGAAAAGGGAATAGACAGAATTTAGGTATTCGTGCTCATTTCTGAGTTCAGTTTTACCACATATGATCCAGATGTTCGTTTCTAAGCAAGCAATAATGTATGTGTATCACAATAAATACGATCCCGCTATTTCAAGTAATTGAAGTTAATTTTCACATAATTTAAGAGGCCACAGTTTTTCAACAACAAAGTAAAAGGCGTTAAATTTTATGCCAGAAGTACTATTAAGTTAATTAATTAAAATAAATGTAGTAATGAGCGAGGAATTATCTTATCGGCATGAGCATGCTACTTATGTCGAGATCGCGAAAAATAACCCTCGCACGAAAAAAAAAAAAAAACGTTTTAAACTGAGTGCGACAAGAGAACACGGAAGGAATAAACCAGTTGCGTGGTGCAGAAAAAAAAAACAGGAGGCAATGACTCTAGAACTAGAATAATTATAAAAACGCCTTACCTGCTTCCCAGTTCGCACCTTCAGCCAGACCCTGTCCGTCGGAATGTTGCAGGGTGACCTCGCCTTAACGCAGTTTAACTCCATAACAACTTTCCCGGCGATCTGCGTCGTGCGTCACTCACCCGCGACACTACAGACCGTGCCTGGAATGATTGACGGAGTTACGCCACTGAGTAATCCAGCGATACCCATAAAACCCGATATCACCGAAAGAAGCGGTGCCGGGAATGTAAAATGGTAAAATTGTAAATGTAAAAATGTCGAGGCTTCCGAGCGCGTCAACGTAAACGTACTCACGCAAAACAAACGGCCGTGTGCCCAACACAACTAAATCTAATTTTTTTTTTTTAGAGTGAGGTTTTTCCGCACCTCGCGACGAACAGGCATGATGCTC
Organism: Dryococelus australis; assembly: GCA_029891345.1. Lineage (NCBI taxonomy): Eukaryota > Metazoa > Arthropoda > Insecta > Phasmatodea > Phasmatidae > Dryococelus > Dryococelus australis. Next base: position 126,184,142 of record CM057002.1, read on the forward strand.
GGAGTAGAACACGATGCAGGTTGGAATTCTTGTGTGATGGCGGCGAAGGGTGATTGACGATTACGCTGTACGACCACTGTAAAAAAAAAAAAAAGGTGTCATTTTACACTACTAAATGTATGTGACAGCAGTGTCTCCACTGACATCAGTGTAATTTACATCTACATGTCATTTTTTTTTACTCTGCGTCCAACTAAATTTAGCCTACAAATAAGTAACATATACTTCAGATATAGAATAGGTAGTTATATAAAAAAAGCCATCATCTTCAATCAGCGAGAGTTAAGGTTTCATTTTGAACACACAAAAGGAGTTCGAAGTAGCTCTACTCCCTACCGCTAGGTCGCATGTTTTAAACAAATACTTGTGGTTGTATTTGAAGTCGCAGGAGAGTTAGTGTAAACTTACAAATACTGTACTCGTTCTAGCAAATTACACATAAAAATGTAAAACTGTCGAAAATTTGTATGTGTAAATAAATGTATGCCCACCGATACTCCAGAATGTAATGCAAGTTTACACACACTCACAGACATTGTAAAATTACACAACTAAAGATGTACAACCAACCTGACAGTAACTGACGTTGGGTGTTCATACAAAGACTACGTAGCAGTAAAAAAAAACATAACTTAAGGTGAGTGGGTGTATTTTTTTACATATACTTGAAAATGTGTAAACAAACACCAACATTATGTTTACTAAGACATACATTTATGCATTTTTACCAGAGACGTATTCACTGGATTTTTAAGAACATTAGTGTAAAATTACACATACTGTAGTTGTTTTTACAAATTACATTACAAAATGTAAAATCGTCAAAAATATGTATGTGTAATTTTACAGTTATTTTTTTACAGTGGTTCTCTTCAAAACTCGATGATTTATGGCGGACAACATAGGAGGTGAGCCTGCTTCACAAGTCCCTTCATGTTACCACTTCACTATCAAATCAGAAACAGTGGACCTAGGGATATTCAGGAGGTGAGCCTGCTTCACAAGTCCCTTCATGTTACCACTTCACTATCAAATCAGAAACAGTGGACATAGGGATATTCAGGAGGTGAGCCTGCTTCACAAGTCCCTTCATGTTACCACTTCACTATCAAATCAGAAACAGTGGACCTAGGGATATTCAGGAGGTGAGCCTGCTTCACAAGTCCCTTCATGTTACCACTTCACTATCAAATCAGAAACAGTGGACCTAGGGATATTCAGGAGGTGAGCCTGCTTCACAAGTCCCTTCATGTTACCACTTCACTATCAAATCAGAAACAGTGGACCTAGGGATATTCAGGAGGTGAGCCTGCTTCACAAGTCCCTTCATGTTACCACTTCACTATCAAATCAGAAACAGTGGACCTAGGGATATTCAGGAGGGCGTGAGTCTCCCGCACAGACTTCATAAAAAAAGCAGCGCTCGACCACCTGAACACGTCGAAAGTACGTGAGTTCCTCAGACCGTCCCATTCTGCTGTCTCGCGATCGCCGTGATCGCTGACCATGTGTTCCACGCGGTAGATGGCGCTAAAGGCTGTTCACGATACTGTGAGCACTTTTGAAATCAACCTTAACAAATAGTCACTGTCCCTGCCCGCATATATTTTAACGGGAATACTGAGTGACATGAGTCCTGTAAAGTTGGTAACGATGGATGGAAACCAGTTCCACAGGCTAACATTGAATAAAAAGTGTTAACTACTGGTGATAACTTAAATAATTTCTTATGCTATCAGTTATTCTTAATGAATCTTAGTGTAGACATATAAACAGATTTGTAACATATTTACTTCTCTAATGAAATCACTGTTTTACTTGACCGATGCACGAATAATGCGGTGAGGCCCATAGAAATATTAATTTTGCATACGGCGGAAGAATGCACAATGTGCATTCAAGTAGATCTTAAGTAGGGCTTTCAAAAATGCTCATTTTTCAGTGAACAGCCTATACCGTGTCGTTCTCTATATTAAACACACGTCTCGCGGGGTCGCCAGATACTTTTGTTTACATCGTGCATGTGAAACTGATCTTAACTACAACGAATTACCAATAGAATTGTCAATAATATATGACGCTATCCCCTTTGTGCCCGATTGTTTAGATCCAGTTTCCGAAAACTGCTGAACATTCATAAATAAACTCCGCCAAAGGACGTGTACCCATTCATATAAACACAATAATAAGCATTAAATACGAGCTATAAGTGGTTTGAAAGTACACTGACAAAAATATCTTTCAGCGTTGGGATTTGGGTCTAGGTTACAGGGAGGCTGGAATGGACTTTATACATTTCAGGCTCTACAGTGTTGATTGAGCTGTTTTGAAAATCTTGCTAAGGAACTACGTTTCTAATCATATTGTATCCTTCCGGCATATGCGAAGTAAACTTTTCTGTAGACCGTATAATTAATCCGTGCGTTTATTCGTTTTAAACCATAAAAGTATTTAATATATATATAATATCTAAAAATTAATAAAATACACTTGTCATACGATGTTAACACACATAATGATTTTTTCTTTGTCGTTTCCAAGCTCACTGGGAGTATGTCACCTAACGTGTCTGAAATATTTGATATACGACGTAAGTAAGAGAAAGGGTGAAAGATCTCAGCCACAAACAGATTGCAATATAGTCTCCTCTTCATTGCCTTCTGGTGCACGAAAGTCAACGTTCATTCGGCGGAGGCTCTCCGTGTTGCCCGCTATTGGTCGAACAAAACGCTACCTCCCGGATCCTCCACACCAGGTATCTCCCATCGCTGGATGCTGGTCCATAGAACGCTAATTTCTCCGGGTATTTGCGTCATTACGATCCCGCCCGGAGATACCGCTTACACTCGCCCTAGCGGGTGGGCTAAGACTCGAACAAAGGTACGCAGCGGGTATAAGCTCTTCACAGTAAACTGACGACCTATGGAAGCTCTGCCTAAGTATGATATTTATATCATACTTTGTTCATGTTACACTTGAACGAGGCACATTTCAACGTGTATACATTAATTTTAAGTTATTTTTTCATCGCGTTAAAAATATTTAGGTTCTATCGATTTTTGCATCATCACGTGTCCAAATAAAAATTGGAGGGTTATTGGGAGGGCCAAATAAAACAATTTTAAATGTACATAGAAAATTTAACAAGAATGACTGTTAGGTCATTCATTCATTCATTTTCATATATTATTATCATCATTTATTATATACTTATAGACATATAGAAATAAAATGTATTTAATAATGTCCTTTTTCGGACAATTTTAAAATTTAAGATAGTATTTAATGTCGTTATTTTTAATATTTCTTGAAGTTACTCATGATATCTCATTCCAACGTGAATAACTACCTCATTACAGTAAACAAGTGAGTTATTACTATTTCTACATCCCAAAACACTAAAAATACGATTATAACAGGCGCTTATATAAAATATATGCTGTACAAAAATTTTTTATTTGAGGTAATATTACATGTAAATGATTTTTACCAATTGAAAATTATTTTGCATGAATATTAAATAATGAATTTTTGGCTGCCGGTCACAAGAGGTGATCTACTTTCGTACACGTTCTCTGTACGCCCGCCCACGTAGAACTTATACTGTCGTGTTGGTCAAGCGGAAAAAAAAAAGGAAATTTTCAGGGACTGGTATTCCATCTCGTACTCTAAAAGTTTACAAAAAAGAGAGAGAACACCAGCTAGATTTTCCATGAATTTAAATATTTCCGTCGTGATGCAAAGTCAAATTTGAAAACTATGTTACTAAATTCGCTGGCAACTCAGCTGCGGGTCTGCGTTAAGGCTGTTCGCGGTAAAGTGAGCACTTTTGAGATCCTAGTTACTTTTTTATTCCAGACATTTTTTAAATACCTTAACCACCTTTTGAATGAATATTGCCGTGTAAGTAATCAACACATTGGGCGTATTCCACAGCACTTTGAAGTTTACGTCTAAGGCTAAAATTTAAAATATATTTATTGTCCATTATTTCAAACGAGGAGGCTTTCAGAAGTGCTCACTTTACCGTGAATAGCCTATACCAGCATTGATGCAATGCACGGTACACTGAGAAAAAGGTTTTGTTGAATCAAACAAGATTAGTTTGGGGCAAACAAATTACTTGATTGTATAAGGGGCAATGAAATATTTTGTCGCTGGAACCAAATTATTTTGTCGTTTTCATTTGGTTGCCCCAGACTGTAAGATTTGGGTTTTTCGCAGCTAAATATTTGTTTGGCTGCACGTACATCAAACGGTTTGGGACAATATAAATAAAGTTTCGGCCTAGTTTCGAACCTAGATCACCTGCGTCCGAGCACTGCGCCTTGAGTTCAGCTTACGCGACAACTGATTACGCCGGAGAGCATTCAAATTGAAATTACCGCAAAACTTGGGCAATGTGTGCAAACAAAGATTTCAAATTATACAGCTTTACTTTTCAGTTACTTGAACTATATTAATGTGTTTATACGAGTGAAGCACGAATATATGCACTAACAAACACGGTTACTTTACTACTTGTCACAAAAACTACAAAGAAACTCTCGAGCTGTATTTTCGAACGAAGGCAGTCAAGTGAGTGGCCAAACAAATACACGCAGTTGATTCAACAAAATATTTAGTTGACATTCTAACTTTTCTTTTTTGGCCCAACACAGAGATTTTGTATATTCGAACATATATTTAGTTAGACGAACAAAAGTAATTTTGTTACTATTCAAATTTTCTTTACTCAACAATATATTTTGTTAGGACAACAAAATATATATTTGGCCATATACAAACAAATATTTTGTTCGATTTTCTCTCAGTATAAACTGAGCGCTTTTGAAATCTTTGCTTACGATCTACTTGAATAAACAGTGTGTATTCTTACATCACTCGTAATGTAAAGCTGTCAAGGATCTGATCGCTTTATTCTTGCATCCGTCAAGTGAAAGTCAAATTATTATAAAATTTCGTTTTAAAAATTTGTTCATTTTTTTGCTTATATGCATTAAAAAATATATATATATATAATATCGGAAGCTACAATGTTGGCATAACAATATTAATTCGATGGTAATACAAAGAATTACTTGATCTCCGTTGTTACCAACTTTACTGGGAGATTTCCAGTTGGTGATCCCGTTAAAATATATACAGACAGGCGCAGTGACATTTCTCAAAGGGTTGATTTCAAAAATGCTCAATTTCTCGTGAATAGTATATAATGGGCAGTCATGAGGGAATCGTGCCGGACGATGGCGCTGGTCGTCAGGTGCCATTTTCAACTAATTCCGGCGCTGCTCCATACCCAACTCAATCGCTCTCACTGGCTCTCAAGACCTCGCTGTTAAGAGGGGTATGCACCTGCGCGTCCAACAAGGTCAAGAAGCGAGCGAGCGATACGGGCGACACTAACACGCAGCCCTAGTGCCTCATCGCTCCTACTCACAAGCCGTGCAGTGTTTCCGTCGTAACGCTGTACTGTGCAAATCAGATCTGTAACAGCGGGGTTTCATTACATGCACTGAAAGCCCACGGATTAAAATACGCCCGTATTTTCGTACTTTTCTCTTGTCGCTTTAGGAAACTGCATAGGCAAGCTTTAAATATGCGATATTGGAAAATGTTCGCGGTTTTTTTTTTCTTCGTGAATATACTTAAATTGTTAAATGTAAGAACAGAAAGGAATGGATTTTTTTTCCTTGCAAAATGTCGTATTTATAGAACGTATGTTTACCGAGATACGCGAATACGAGCAAAAAAAAAACGATTTCATAAAAAAAAATGTTTCAATGCACACTCCTCATAAGAGACGCCCAAATCTCTTCACTCACTCTCTCTTTCACTATAACGGGCAGTGAAACTTTCGAACGTCGATTTCGAACGGGGTACACTTTATCGTGAATAACCTATACTGTCTACAGTTCATGACTGGTGGATTCTTTACAATCCGTCGATGCTGGAAGTCGTCAGACGCCTCCAGGAGGTGCTTTGTCTCGTTTAGCTGGGCATTCACTCCAGCCATCCATGCACAGGTCTGGAAGGTGATGCGATCTCCTAATTATACCGCCATCCGATAGCAGTTAGATCCTCTCTCCGGGTCTTTTAATGCCGAGTTCTCAAAACGTCTAGCTAGGATGACTCGTCTCAGAAGGGAGATCGCATAATGAGCATCTCTACCACGAAACTTTTTTATTTTCGTTACAGGGAGATAAACGCAGTGTTATATAGGCTAGAACGTCAATAATTTGTCTATTTATATTTTCAAGAAATGTCCGTTTTTTCAAATAGTATAAGCTAACACAATTCACGAAGTAGAAATTTGCATCAATAGTTTTGTCTAACTATCGGTGAATTCACGATTCGCATGACGTAGGTTTCTACAAAAAAAACCTTTACTTGAATTAAAAGGACAAACACACCAAGCGTATTCGTATTATTTTTAATAAGCTGTTGATAAATAAGAATTTCAACTATTTTATTTGGAAAAATATGTTTTCTAAGTGTTTTAACACAATGATATTCAACATACATTGAGCTATTTTTAACATTTTAATTTTCGCGTACGCATACATACATTCCATATTATTTCTCAGTTTGTGTGGCTGCACATGAAATTACCAAAAATTCACATTTCTTATACGATATAAATTAAATTCCACGTCACACATTTGAAAATGGTGTTTAAAAAGCGTGAGTTTATTTAAAAACGGATTTACAAACCCCACAAAAATTTTCATCCTATAAAATATCACATTGAAATCGTTTGCAGCCTTCCAGTGGTGTAGTATACAACAACGATGTTTCAGTAACTCACTAACTCATCACTCAGTGTTAAGACACAAATTGCTTGGTTCTAAAATTACATGTGTTTTAGTTGTTATGCTCTCTTTTGTTGTTTCACTCGTGATGGAAAGGTTTTGTTACGTATTAGCTGTAAAGTTAACATTGCGAATTCTGTTTGCATTTCTGTAGTCTCTTCTGCAATTCGCGTTGAATATCTTCAGTTAGTTTCAATTTTTCTGTAAACCTTAATCATAACATTTTAAGTCTTACATTTCAAGCACCAAGTTGTTCTGTAGTATTATACAGTTAAATTTTCTACTTCACAAACAGGAAAAAAAAAAAAACTGATAACAAAACGAAAATAATTATCTTCTGTAACATGCAATATTAGGTTACGAAAATGTTAAGATTAAATCTTAGCCACAACACAAATGGTATACTCGTAAGGAAGTTTATTTCTTAATCACCTGCTTTAATATGCCGTATTTTAAATACCGATGCGATAGCCTAACTTACAATAACCCAGGCAATATGCCATCTTAACGATGGCAGAAAAATATTCCCGATCGAACAAATTTTATTAGTGTCTTAGCATATTATGCTAGGAGTTTAGAATTCATGTAAGGTATTCTAATTATAAAAACAAGTATTTAAATAATGAGATAGTTAATTTGCCACTAGACCATTGTGAACTTCTTTCCTGTACAAACATCATACATACCCCTTAATTGTCTTTTACTACACTTGTGAGGAAATCTTTCAAAGCGAAAAGTTTCAACTTTCGAATAATGTGAGGTAAAAACCGGCTCCTAACAAGAAGCGTAAATAACCTGCTGTACGCGTGTTGATATTGCGGGCGGGGGGGAAACATAAATTGTAACTATTATGACAACTCGAAACAGGTAGAATATTAATAGACCGGAAGGTCATCTCGCAAACAAATCGTTTCACAGAAAGGTGTTCATAAAGAAATCTCCTCCCGAGGAGAACTGCCATTCCACAATCCTATACATGCGTAGGGACAGGTGTTTGTTTCCCGAAAATATTTATTGCCATGTTAGACTTCAATATCCTACGTTCACGACCACAACTTCCTTTGCTTATTGTCCGAGTGTCTACGTGAGATTTGACTGGGTCAATCGAATTAAATTACGCTGATAATGGACGTCCATGATTTGCGGACAGACACTTGAGTCACGGGACATTTAAAATCATCCAACCACGTAAGTGCATACGAACAAAAGTATTTTGGAGTACAACTTGCCTTGAAATATTTTCACGAAAAGTACCTGTCCCTGCATATATGATATTCACGGTAAAGTGAGCACTTTTGAAATCCGTTTCATTTGGAATAATAGTCAATAGACCTTTTTTTTTTTTTTGCCTTACACGTTAACTTCCGAGTGTGGTTGAGTATACACGCTGTGTCTATTACTTCCATGGCAAAATTAATTTAAAAGGGTTGTTAAATGCTAAAAAAAATTGTCTGAAAGGAAAAAGTAACTAGGGCCTCAAAAGTGCTCACTTTACCGTGAACAGCCTATACATTTTCGCTTTGCGATAAGCCGCCGACAATGACTTCTTCTAAAAATAGTTTTAAGGTGATACGCTGAAGATTGACGTTTCTTGCCTCTATCAATGCAAGCGAAGCTGCTTTTTACCTAAAGTTGAGAAAAAAATTACACGATCCTTTGCAGTATACTCGAGACGCATCCCATTCTCAGGCTTCAAGTCCCTCTGTTTTCACATGGCGTAGGAAAATGTTGTTCACGATTAATAAAGCACATTTGAAATCAATCTTTGAACAACTACAATGCCCCTACTTGCCTGTATTAATAGGCACGCTGATTGGTGTATGCCCAGTAATTATGCTAATGACGAAAGAAAAGCAGTTCCATGACGCAACGATCAAATGAAAGCTTTGGGTAAAACCTAGTGAATACTGTAATGATTTATTAAGCTTTCTGTTTTTTTTAAGCTCGTTAAGTATCACAAATACCAAATTGGCAAAACTTATTTTTATAACAATTTAAGTGCCACTTGGCCGCAGTGTAAATAAAGTGATGATGTTCCTGTTAATTTAACATATGGTGTAAGAATACGCTATGGGCTGTGGTGAATGGACTGCATTCTGCATGTTACACGAACTATATAGGAATTTGAGTAATTTTTGTGAGTCAGTATTAGCAAATAGAGGGCAGGTCTTATCAGGTCTGTTCCTATTTCGATTATTTGTAATTTGTTTTCAAATTTCCCAAATAATCTTACTCGATGGTCGTGAGGTATGTAATCTTTGATTTTCATGTTATGTATGTGTGTTCTGTTAAACTCAGTTGAAATTTCGCGTTATTGAATATATTGTTTATTCCTGTTTGATTTCCCATTTACCATGAAGACCTGTAAATTTTGCAAAAAGTATTTATACTTTTTATCTTATAGTTTCTAATTAACAATCTTTTTGTTTACGAACCTATGGCATTACTGAGATAAAGTCGGACTTATTTTTAATGTAAGAGGCACCCTTTGTATTTTTATAAGAGAGGACATATTGAATGACCAATCAAACTTTTACTCCCATTTACACAATTATAATTAAAAAATAATTAAATTAAAGTGAACTGTTTTTCTCTTCTGCATAGCAGGTTGAAGATAGTTTTGTGTTTCATATTCGTATCAGCACAGAGCATACATGTAGATCTTAAAGCAGGACTTTTAAAAGGGCTCAGATCCTCGTGAACAGACTGTATCAACTTAGTTGATAAATACAGGTCCCTATATTCGTACTATTGTAAAATATTTGGATTATATGACTCACTGTGTCTGCAAAAACCTTTCAGTTCACTGCGTCGAATTCGTTATTACGATTCGTTTAAAGAAGTATGAAATATTTGAAATATTTTTGGACCAAATCTTTAGTTCTTTTAAATATGAATTTTTAGACACGAGTTATTTACCAAATGTATCAATTTAAGTGAGGGAAATAGTAATGTAGGTACACCGATTCCGTTGCAAGGGCTGAGCGCCATCTTGGATTCCCTACATTCTGCTGTCATTCTAGTCACGCAACCGCATTCTATATTCCGTCATCTTGGTAGCAAGTACGGCGATATCTTGGCAGCCAGTACCCTGCCATTTTGTTTTTACACTTCATTATCTATCATTCCATGTAGTTTCTTCATGCTCTGTCGTTCCGTGTTGTATTTTCATGCTCTATCATTCCATGTGAGGTGGTTTTCTCTGAGTGCATTCAATCCCCTTTCTCTCTTGTCTCTCCCTCTCTCCCTCTCTCATTCCATCTCTTTCTCCCTTTTTTTACTCTCTTGTCGCCTCCTTCGCCCGCTGTCTACTTAGTCCCTTCATCGCCTGCTAGGGGCGCTGGTGTCGCTCTTGCTCGGCCGCCATATTTGTTTATGGAGATTGCTACTAGGTGCGCTGGTGCGTGTCATTTGTTTCAGAGTTCGACTACCAGCTTGGATTTCATGTCTTCATCATCTATAGTCCGTCTCAAGCTAATATTGCAGTACAGCGCTTATGGCGCTCACTGTTGCCAGATTGCTTCAGCTTTGTGACGTTACTGGCAAGCTGAGAAACGAACGGGCGGTGAAGGAAACGGCCTGATTACGATAATTTTTATCTGTTTACCTCCCTGCCAACTCGTAAAGGAATCCAATCCTGCGACGCAAAGGTAAGCGGCTCCTTTGAAACTGAAACCTATGAGAAACCCTATCATGTTGATTGCATGGTGCCCACTCAATGAAAATGGCATTTTTTTTGGCTGGATAAAGATAAAACATCAGGCAACAGTGCACGCAGGAACCAGGGCAGAGTTAACGACAGAAACCATGTATTGGAAAGAGAGAGTGAATGTCCATTACACTGCACACTGAAATCTAAGAGTGGGGCGCTCTATAGATGACGCTAGTGTATTAGTTTACCCACCAGGTGACAGTCGTATTACAAAATTTATGTGAACAGGGGTGTCATTATCCATTTGGGCTAATGTTATAGAAATTTTATATAACGAAACAACAATTTTAAATTCTTAAAATCGTAATTCAGATAACAATAAAACCACAAAGCTTTGTGCCGATCTGTGTCAAATTCGATTTCTGTAAATTACTTGTGGATTTCAGTGGCAAGGCAGTCAGGAAATTTAGAAAAACTAATGACACACCGGCTCTTCACGTCGCTGGAATAATTCGCAAATTTTATAGTGACGTGAATTTCTTTCTTTGCTAATTGCACCCGCTCGGATCACAACCCTTATCGAGCAGATTTAAGTATATAACTAATAAGTTTTCCTGAAACGCATAATCGAAGAATACAACACTTGAACGATGGTAATAACTTTGCTAGGGGGGGGGGGACAGGACAAATAGGAAATTCATAGTCGTCGCCTCAATCAAAGTATACCGTACGGCCACTCTTATTTACCTGCTGCTATGGAGCTTGTAATATCGATGTTAACCAGAGACTGGGAGTGGGTTTCCCCTTTAATTATATCTCGGCTCTCGAGACCTCGCTGTTAAGAGCCACCCAAATCTCTTCACTCACTCTTAACTCTCTCTTTAGCTATCCAGTCCTGTTCCAGGGAAATTCAGGTGTATGTCCATTATCCCACTCTTCTAATTCTTCATTCATTAGGTTAAAACCACGCTTCTCTAGGTAAATCAAAGAAAATAAGGATTCTTTACAATCACAGTAAGCCACCTTGTCTTATAGAAAGTCACCCATTAGTTTGTTGTAGATAGAAGATATCAGAGCACTTTCAACAAAAATAAAATAAATATGTCATTCTACATATACTCACATGTCACTGTTTACAGTGACATGTGAGATTTAGTTAATCAAGAATTCCCTAGTCAGAGTTAATTGTGTCAAAACACATTCCTTTAAACTGATACTGACAAGTCGATATTTGGATCAACATAGGGGTGATAAAGGGGCCTATAAGTGATAGTGAGACGAGTATGGTCGTCTAAGATTATTTATGTAGGGTTTTTTAGCAATTTCTTTAGCCAGAGTTGGCAACCTGTGTAGAGTGGCTAGTTTATTATAAGTATTTGTAATATGCATATTTTATCGTATGGTATTTTGCTATATTTTCGGCCGGCCTATTCATACTCTTATTAATTGGTATGTATTTATTGGAAATACTTAATATATTTTATATGGTGCTGCTCTTATGTACTATTGAATATGTATAATCGATACGCAGAGTGTTTAGTGCGTGTTTAGTTGTGAAAGCCGCCCCCAGAATACGCTGATCGCTCGGGGAAACGTCCCGACCGCGAGACGCGAGGGGATGTTGCTAGGGGAGGGGTGGAGTACTCAGCTGTTCCGTGCTGGCGGGCATAAGCTGCGAGTCTCCGGTGTCTTGGATGCATGTGTGCGCGCGTGGCTGATGCAATATTTCTCGCAAATATGACGGGAACATTTTTAACGAGAAGGCGTCCCGGGGGCGCACCCAGCTAATAGTTTATTGTGGCAATATCCGAACACCTTTTCTGAAAGTGACTTGAGTAGGGGCGGGTTAAGGAAAGTAACTTTTTTACGCTGTTTGCCACGGAGTAGAAAAAAACGCCGGTGTTAAAATGGAATCGTTCTTGTGAAAGTATGCAAACTTTGTGTTCGTAAAGTTGACGGGTGGCGAAGGCAAAATTTCGCGAGAGTTTTGTTTGCCGAGTGGAACTATGCTCGCTTTAAAATTGCGCCGATGCATGTGGGGCTGTCTGACAGGTCGTCGGCGTGGTAAGCTTTATAAACTGTCATTATTGGACGTGTGCAGTTAGTTCAAAATATCTTGCCTGCCCGAAGAATTGACATTTTCTACGAGTCGCAAAGTCTTGCCGCTGCGGTCCGGCTACCGATTTAATTAGCTGCATTTGAAGAGGTGCGTACGGGCGCTGGCCACCACAGTCGCTGACATTACTCAGAGTTAAGTATAACCCACAGAAAATATTTTCTCAATAAATGGTAACCTAGAAAAGACTCATGTTGCGTAGTGTTAACCTCTCGTAATTTATTAAGAAGGAAGACTGGGCTACTTTATATTTTGTTAATAGGAATTATAAGGTTTCTTTTGGGAATCAGCTGTAAAATTCGTGTTCAGAAGTTTTGAAGCCGAAATCGCTTTTGCCCCGTGAGTATTTGTGGTCAATGCACTAGTGAGGTATTTCTGAGTAACCTGCGCCCCAGCGGGGAAAGGGCGTCTCAACAGAAATAACTTACATATTCAAAATCATAACACTTTTAACTTTTTAAAACTAGTTATAACAATAATTGACCAATTAAAGTATTTTGCATATCAGTTCGGTTAGTTTGTTTGGCTATGTTACGTCAGGTTGGTTAAGATAAATATTTGAAAACAATTTTCACTTAATCATTGACCCCCAGTGTGGGAATCTTGCATATAGAATAGGTTAAGAGTTCGATTTTATGTGTGTTAATTTTTTCGTGTAATGCACGACTGTACGAGTTGACGAATAATCAGGTATAGAGGAGTGGAAAAGATTTAGGTGGCCCTTAACAACGAGGTCTTAAGAGGCGATGAAGATGAAGAGAGGTGAGTGTGGAATGCATGGGCGAGGGAAACGGGAGATCCCCGAGAAAAATCCCGTCGACCAGCGGTATCGTACGGCGCGATTCCCTCATGTGAAAATCCTGGAGCGACCTCGCTGGGGAAGGAACCCGGTTCGCCTAGGTGGGACGTGAGTATTACACCCGCCGCCAACAAGCAAGTAGAGTTAGTGTTAAGTTTGAACTAGTAAAGGCTGTTCACGATAAAGTGAGCACTTTTGAAATAAACCTTAGAAAAATGTTCCTGCCCCTGCCTGAATATATTTTAACGGGCGCACTGAGTGACATGCGTCCAGTGTAGTTGGTAACGATGGAGAGAAAGCATCTCTATATCCTAACGTCGAATAAATAGTGTTAGGTCAGCATTTGTAATAACATAAATTATTTTTTTAGTTTCCGTTCTTTTTTTTAAGCATATAAGTGTAAAAATAAGGGGATTTGTAAAATATTTACTGTTCTAATAGTTTCACAGTTTCATTTCACCGACGCATGAATAAAGTGATGAGTCCACACACTGCTAATTTCACATAAAGCAGGAGAATACACAACGTGAATACAAGTAGACCTTCACCGGGGCTTTCAAAAGTGCTCATTTTACCGTGAACAGCCTGTAATATTGCGTTTTAACTGAAAGACTTTCGTGGAAGTTAGAAATATCCAACACGTCACTGTGAATTCCAGTACTGACGTGTTAGTTCTGGTTTTAATGAAAGGACTCTGATAAAAGTACGACTTGTCAGAATTCTGATTTCAACTGATTTAGGGTTTTTATATTTAGGGTTTTATTAACCGGCTTGAATATAATTTTTCTAGTTAAGATATTGCTATAACATTAAGGGCCTTTAGTCTGGTTGTTGGTGACAAAGAAATAAGAAAATAATCTCAACATTATTTTACGTGAGAGCAGCAATATGGAAAAATTACAATTTTAAAAAATATCGTGTTAGGACGGGTACATCAAATTTTTTCGACTGACGTTTTTACGTAAGGTTGAAGTAAAGCAACTGCCTATGGAGCACTGTACCTGACTATACAATGTAAAGAACTCATAAAAAGAAAGTAGTACAGACACCATGAAAATTGTCAGAAAAGTGCGATTTATTCTTATATGAAAGAAGAATGCGTATATATTTCAACATTTTAACATTTGTTATTAAAATATACTTTTTGAACGTAAAATAATTAATATTTTAAAATAGTCTCTATTTTTTAATAAAATTTAAGTCCATTTCCATTCTGGATTCTTCAGAAAGCAGAATTTGCAAGAAAATCTTCTTCGAGGAAGATCATTATAATATTTACCGTGATCATGTGTAATAAAATCATAGTGATATTGTCTGACATCAATTTTATAATTAAGTTTATTTACACCAGTTGCTGCCACAAATTTTTGCTACAAATAGATGCACATAAAATCAAGTACAAAAATTATTTCCTACAGGATTATTGCAATTTTCATACATGCAATCATAGTAAATATTAATGCCATATTTCTTGAATAAGATTTTCGTGTAAATTCTGCTTTCTGAAGTACCGAGAATGGAAATGATCTTAAATTTTGTTAAAAATAGAGACTATCTTAATCGATTAATTTTTTACACTTAAAGAGTATATTTTAGTATAATTTGTTATAGTATTGCAAAATATATATATTCTTCTTTCATATACACCATATATAGCACTTTTCTGACAATTGTTATGGTGTGTGTACTACTTTTTTTAATGAGTTCTTCGCATTGTATAGTCGGGTGCAGTGCTCCATACGCAGTTGCTTTACTTCCGCCTTAATGTTAACGAAGGTAATTTCTGCCGTCGCCCGTGGCTTCGTTATGTCCGCGGAGGTCGGCGAACTCTCGATACGAAATTAATCCTTCAAATCGTTGCTCGCCGCTAATTGGTCGGAGTAATTAAACCCAGCACGACCACGTGATTCCGGCCTGAGAACCCCGCCTGCAGTATTTCAAAGCGGCCGCGGAGTTTCCCATGGGACGTGCGACACGCTCTGCCTTTGTAACGGACGCCCGCAAATTGCTATCCCCTGAGAGTAAAGGCCCTTTCACACGAACAAGTTGTTCTTCAATTTACCTTCAATGTTAATTGGATTCAATTCATTAATAAAGACCCTTTCACACGATCGAATTGTTCTTCAATTTACCTTCACTGTTAGTTAAATTCAATTGATAAGTAAACGCCCATTCACATGTTCGAATTGTTCTTCAATTTGCCTTCAATGTTAATTGAATTCAATTCATCAATAAAGGCCCTTTCACACGATCAAATTGTTCTTCAATTTACCTTCAATATTTGTTGAATTCAATTGATAAGTAAACGCCCTTTCACATGATCAAATTGTTCTTCAATTTACCTTCAACGTTTGTTGAATTCGTTCCATCAGTAAAGGCCCTTTCACACGATCTAATTGTTCTTCAATTTACCTTCAATGTTAATTGAATTCAATTCATCAGTAAAGGCCCTTTCACACGATCAAATTGTTCTTCAATTTACCTTCAATGTTAATTGAATTCGATTCATCAGTAAAGGCCCTTTCACACGATCAAATGGTTTTTTCAATTTATATTCAATGTTAATTTAATTCAGTTCATTGAATACTATACGTAGCGGTAGTGAAATTTCACGAAAAGATTTCAAGACAAGCTATATTTCCAAACACTGTAGGGCTCGTTTACCTATCTTGATCGGCTAAATTACTTTTTGATACGTGTTAAAGGCTGTTCGCCATAAAGTGAGCACTTTTGAAATCAACTTTAGAAAAAAAGTCACTATGTTCTCACCTGCATATATTTTAACGTGCGCACTGAATGACATGCGCCTAGCAAAGTTGGTAACGGTGGAGGGAAAGAGGTTCCATGTCTTGACATCGAATAAAAAATGTTAGGTATCCATTTGCCACGACTTAAGTTATTTATTTCGCGTTCCGATTTTTTAATTCATCGGAATTTAAACATGAGCAGACTAATAAAATACTAACTTTTATAATAATTTAAAAGTCTCTCTTGATCAACGCATTAAAAAGCGATGAAGCCCATTACAATGTTAATTTTACATAAGGCGAAAGACGACACAGTGTGAATATAAGTAGATCTTAAGCAAGGCTTTCAAAAGTGCTCATTTTACAGTGAACAGCCTATAACTGTATCTACACGAATTACGTAGCAGCCGTGGCTACGTTGCCGAATTCTGAGTGGCCAGGTCAAATATGAAAACGCCTTCTAAAACAGAGAGCAACCAACAGCAACAGACAAACTGCGGTTGGGTGAGTATTATATTGAAGTGAATCACGTACTCGTATTTTTTCGCGAAAAAAATCACTAGCTCTAGCTGTATGACGTCATACGAACGTCACAGACGCTGCCATATTTTATTTCAATTTCTTCAATGTCTCATGTTCCTTCAAGGTTTTAGTTTTGTACTTGTTCTATATTTTCTTGAATCAAAAATTTCCGTCGCAGTTCACAGCTTTCCCGATCATATTATCGTAAGTAATCTCATTATAAAATGGTTGTGTGCCCACATTTAACGTTGTTAAATAACAAGGTCGCATAATTTTGAAAGAGAAGATGCACAATAATGGAAAGCATTTTTTTTTTTTGTTTAACCGTTTATTTTCGTGTTGAGAATGAACTAGGATACCAATATAATTTTCCTTTTGGTAATTCTTTAACTGGTTGTTTAGAAGAAGTTTGTGATACATTTTCATACGGATAACTTAGAAAACGTATTGAATTGAATCCGTTGGGAGGCAAACGAAGTTAAATTTTTAGTTGCGTTGAATAAATATTTGACCGTGTGAATTGGCCTCAAAGTAGTGGGGTGTAGGTCGGCGGAGTTTAAAAAAAGGCTGCGCGATGGAGAATAGTTGCAGAAATGGAGCAATTACTCAGTGAGGGTTTTGCAACCTGGGGTGCCAGCTCGAACGGGAAATGTGCTAACCCCGGGTCATAAATCCCATCGCGTATCTGTGTCGAATTGCGCTGGTTCTGCTCGCGTCTAATTTCCGACCGCGGGCAAATTAACGGCTCCGTTGAGACACCCCGGCAAATGCAGATGTCTTGACGGAAAATTTTTTCCACGCGAAAATTTTTACAAGGAGACGAAATGTGCGAAATTCTCCCCTTAGCTTCAGATGTGTCTCACGGCTATTGGCAAGGTGCGTATAATCGCAATTAAAATAGGCTATGTCTCGCGTCTTACTATAGTCTAGAAACCCAACACGTTTGACTAATTAAACTGTCCAGTCCTCTCATAATTTATCCTGTAGATTTTTGGAAGTCACACAACGAAGGAATCAGGTGGTTAAATTTCATCACAGAAGATTTATATTGATGTGCCTGTCCTGGCTTTCCCAGCTATATAGTCCCTTCATTCTGGTGTATTCCCGTCAATTTCAAAGTCGTATATTCGAATTGGCGTTGGCGGTAAATACACATAGCGTATATTTTAAAATAATTATGGAGTTCCTTAATTAAATGCTATGTTAAGATTTCGTAGTGAGCGATTACCCCGATCACAAAATATGGAAGAGTATTTTAACCATAGGCTGTTCATGATAAAATGAGCACTTTTGAAACCCCTGCTTAAGATCTACTTGTATACACGTCATGTGTTCTTCCGCCTTATGTAAAATTACCATTGCCGTGACCTCATCACTTTATTCATGCGTCCGTCAAGTTAAACAGTCAAATTATGAAAAAAGAAAATATTATACAAATCTGCTCATTTTTAAACTTCGATGAATTAGAAAATACAGAAAGCGGGAGAAATAATTTAAGTTATCACAAATGGTTACCTAATACTGTTTTGTTTGACGTTAATTTATAAATACTTTCGCCTCTATCGTTACCAACTTTACTGGACACAGTATGTCACACCGCGCCCGTTAAATATATATGCAGGTAGAGGCAGTGGCATTTTTCTAGGGTTGATTTGAAAAGTGCCCACTTTATCGTGAACAGCATTTACTTAATAAATTTGGATGGAATGTAATTAATTTATTAGATATTTGGAAGCGTGTAAGAATCATATGTATCAATAGTTGAGACAGTCTTTAGTTTTCGGTTTGAAAAATGCCAGCTGTTATCGGAGTCTCGTACACCATATTATTCGTAGTGCCTCGAGCGAAATAGTCGACGGTTTTAAGATCTGGTGATCGTGGCGGCCATGCAACAGTCCTGTGTATACACTCGAACTGGCGTCGTTTCTACATTGGCTGCTGCATTGATGCGATGCCACTCCCTTCCTGACTTGACTGCACGTGATTGGGCTACACAATCGCGAAGTGTTCATTTACTGGCGCAGACTTAGAGCGTAACAGAGTGCTGTCCAATGGTAATCTTATTTGCAAAGCTACATGTGTTTGAAGTTTAACATGTACCTAAATATAAAACGAAGTTTGCAGGTTTTTACCTATTACCTGAGCTGCCGGCTGGTAAGTAGGTAACGTTGCTGAAAAATGAACGCTCTTCCAGCATGTGGCTGGCTTATGACTTTTTTTTTTTTTTTTTGCTGGAGTATGCAGCTGCATACCGCGGATTATGTGGCCTTTTCACCTCTCTATTCGTACACTCTATTTTTTTTTTTTTACTTTTACAATAAAAATCCTTGGAAACCCAGTTGCCAACAAATCGTTTGTAAATCTACCAAGAGTTTTATTGTAAAATCTGCAAGGCATTTATTGTAATATTACAAATGACAGCCTTGTATTACAACTGACATTATTGATAAGTGAAAATTTTTTTTCGTCTAGAAAATAAATGTGATACATTCATAACAGAGAATAATTTAAAAAAATATATTTCAAAATATATTTTACGAAAAAAGAATACACACTTTGCCCACAACCCGCTCCCCTTGTAGAGCTAGCCGGCACCCTTAACCACACGACCAACTCGACTCACGTGTTTAAAGTTTATTTTTACAGTAAATATAGCTGCATGAACCTATAACATAATATTGAAGTTACTTGTTTACTAAGAATAGGTGCATTAATTTAATTTTAAGAGTTCTGTTTTTGAGTTAAGAGATTTGGACGGCGTTCATAACAACGATATGTTGACAGGCGATGTGTAGCTGGAAAACATAAACAATAAATGAACAATACGGTCATGTTTTATTGAAACTGACGTTTTGTTATGATTATCATATTTGCTTTACGTGTCTAGGGTTATTCACACTTGCAATACATTTCTTCTTGCACGCAGCTACGCTTTACATCAGCCATAGTAATTGCACAAACAGCTATATACGGTTTTACGTTGTTGAGTGTCCGCCATTTTTGCATGAAGCTCGTGGAAACGGCTCAGTATAGAACAAACATTTATTGCGGTATATTGCAAACACGATCCTTTTAGTTTTACAATAGAAATCTTGTACAGTTACGAGCATTTGTAGAGTTACAAGAATTTATCAGTACAAATTACAAATATTTTTACAGTGTACACGATACGCCTCTAAGTAAATTATTTACCATTGTTGAGTATTTTTCCCATGTAGATCTCTATAATTGTGTACAATAAAGAACAGGTTTCGTGATCACTAACAGGCATATTACTGAAATTATTTCTCGAGTTCCATTAAATTATGAATTAAATTTCCTTTCAGGCGGTGTACTGGAGCCAGACACGCGAGGTTTCAGTGAGGCGGAACACGTACGGGATTACAGCGGGAGGAACGACGCTTCTCTAATCTCGTCGACGTCAGCGCTCTCGCTATTTCGTCGATCGGGCTTCGGTCGACGAGATTCTGCTCGCGTCGCACGTGCTCGACGATCTTGCCGAGCATCGACTGAAATCCTGGCGCCACCCTTACGCACACGCTGTTAAAAAATACCCGTGTACTTACGCGACTTTTTAGGGGAGTGTGCAGCTAATACACGGAAGCGCAGCCCGCAATGACGAAAAAAATGAGTTATGAACGTAAATATAAAATATGGAAAGTCTACGTGTTTCCTGTAGCTTCGGGTTTCGGGGACGAACAATGCCGAGTCCACACGAAGTTTTCTTCGCCACTGGAACAATGAAATTATAGTTTCTGCGGTAGTTAGGTCAACCACGCCCCTAAGGCCTATTATTTCAAACATTAGAAAGTAGCACCAGACATTTACGTGACTATAATAGAAATACCAAAGTTATACCAGAGACATCAAATTGTAAGAGTTGTAGGTGAGTGAATATAGTCGTGAAATTGTAATTTTTTGACTCTTACTCAAATATTAACTTTTTTTTTTTTTTTTAAACTTTTTTAAATGTATTTTAACACAGTAAAACACCCACATAACGAAAATTAAAAATTTTTTTGCTAACTAACTCATTTTATATTATACAGAGTTTCTATAAAATTTACGGAAATTCAGTTTTTAGAGGGAAAAAAAGTGTTCTCGTAATTTTACGGAGAGTTTACGGACAAATCTAGATACATTTTTTACCAGCACTTTTCCGTAAAATGAAGGAAAACTTTTCACCGTGTAACACTCCGCGGTAGCTGTGTAAATTCACTTAACCCCGGGCCACAGAATGCTTAATGCACTGAAAGAAAATATTTGTTTGTGGCTACAAAAACGGTTTGGTTGATGATTTTCAAGGTGAAATTTTGTTGCTGGTAAAAAACAGATTGTGATGCCCAATAACACGTAGATAGATAAATACCAACGCTATTTAGTGCTCACTATAATTGTTTTTTTTTTTTAGCAATAAGTTTATTTACTGCCACCGAAACATATTTGTTGGCAGCAGTAGCATGATAATAAAATTTTGCTGCGACTGCAAAACTACATCCATTAAATTCTGCGCGTGCGCTCTGGCTGTCGTAATCGAAGTGGTCAACTTCTGTCTGGCCACGACGCCATATTTGTCCACGCTCGTTTCTTTGCTTCAGGTTACGAACTAATTCACGAGGAATAACCTCGAGAACATCGTTCATGTCATTCCCTTTCTTCTAAACAAGTAAACGTTACACCAGTAAATGTTTCTAAAATATTAACTTCCCATGAGGAGAAGAGTCCAAGCCTTGTCGTGTGTGCTACATATTAAACGCTGTTCACGATAAAGTGAGCTCTTTGGAAATGTACCTTAGAAAAAATATCCACTGCACCTACATGCATATATTTTAATGGGGGCACTGAGTGACATTCGCCCAGTAACTTTGTTAACGATGGATGGAAAGTAGCTCTAAATCTCAACGTCCAGTAAAAAATGTTAGGTAACACTTTCCGATAATTTAAAACTAATTCTTTCGCTTTCTGTTCTTTTATTCAATTAAGAAGCAACAATGAGCAGATATGTAAAGTATTTACTTTTTAGTAATTTCACAGTTTCATTTGACCGACGCATGAATAAAGTGTTGAAGCCAATGGCAATGCTAATTTCACATAAAGCGGAGGAATACACAATGTGTATATATGTAGATCTTAAGCAGGGCTTTCAAAACTGCTCACTTTGTTGTCAACAGCCTATAGACATATGTTATCTACGTGCTTACAACACTGCCCTATAGTCGAGCAAGGTGGCGCAATAATAACACACTCAGCTGGCATGTGAGAGGCCCAGAGTTCGAGTCTCTCGCTTGGCGATGCTTGTCCCAGCCTTCAAAGGTTGGCGACCACGAACATCATTTGATAGTTGCCACTAAATACTGGAATGACAAAAAATACTTTCGGTGGCGTTAGAAAATATTTTGTGATGTCTATATTGACAAAATAATTTTGTGACAATCAATAAACTTTTGTTGGTCACCGAAAAATCTTTTTTTTTTTTTTTGGTATACATTCAGACTATGTGTACATAAATTTTGCCTGGGCGCTACAGTACGAGGTAAAATGTCCAACGGTCTTTATTGTGGGTAACTGATTCATAAATTATGAATTGCTCTTCTTTTTACAGGCGAACAAGAAAACCGCAGATGATTGGTTATAATGACGAAAAAAATATATACCTGTATTCATAAAGAGCAGCATACATCAGAACATGTTTATATCTGCAATATATGAAATAACATAATTATATCGAATAGCAGAGGGTTAAGAATAGAGAAGAAAAGAGAATGGTTATGCCACAAATTTCATTCTCACACGCCAGCAAAACAGCGTCACTGCACAGCAACAGGTCGGAATGCCGTTATCCAATCAGAGACTTGTTAACTTACTCGCCCAGCCGATAGGAGTAGAGCGGGGATGTTTGGGCGGCTCTTAAACCACCAGGTGTTGCAAGCCGACGAGGGCGAAATGAGGTGGGAATGGAGTTGGGCGGGAATGCGAGGACGGGGGAAATGGGAGATCCCCGAGAAAACCCGCCGGCCAGCGGCATCGTCTGGCACGATTCCCACATCACGAAAATCCAGTAGTGAGCCGAGCAGCTGGAGGTTGAAACCAGATCGCCTTGTTGGGAGGCGAGCGTCTTACCATTATAGTTTTTAGAGAAACTATTATTCACGTGGAGGAATAGTGTTTAGAGACACGAAGTAGTGTAACACTGTTTTATACTTACTCATTCGGTTGTACCGCAGTAACGCCCTCTGCAATGTAAACAAAATTTTCCAAGTGGACTTTGCTACATAACGTGCGCTTCATGTCGATGATATTGCTCGCTCTGTTTGGAAGAAACGTGATATGTTTTGAAGCCACGCAGCTTCTTCAACGCTATTTTTACTCTAAGGAATTGTTTTTCCTGGGGCAGTATAAAATAATTACCACATTTCTCTACAGAGCAAGACTTCCCCTGCCTCCATAATTTACGCAAACTATTTCAACAACTTCAATACAATAAACAACTTACGATACAGGGTGTTGTGTTTCGCAGACAAAGTTTTTAGTGTTGCCAGGCCTGTAGAACTTCTATACAAAGAAGGATCTTTCAGAAAGCGTGAAACAATTAATGCTGAAGGTGACAGATTTTTTAAATCATCTATCTTTATAGGAAGTTCGTGAGAGACGTGAAACATTATAAACAGCATATGGCATCGCTATGGTAAAAGTCAATACCAAACATTGATATAATAAAGAGGGAATTTTTTATTCATAAGCTAATCTAGTATAATTTTTGGAAACAAGATATGTTAAATGAAATAGCTTTTTATTACCGCGTTTACTGACTGTGTTCACGACCATTGACTTGTTGCACATGAAATGTACTTATGGTCCAGACTGTACACAGAAGGCAGTCACAACATGATAACAGAGTACTTCAGAATGCAGAGGCGAAATAGCCGCTTATGCTGGGAACTCCACTTGCATACGCAAGCAAAATTATGTGATTTATTTCTAGAAAACAAATGTGATGAATTAATAATAGAGTGTAAATAAAATATATATATTTCAAAATATAATTTACACACTTCTTGTGTTAAAAGTCCATACTCGTAACCACAAGGCGAACTCGACTTACGAACTTTACACATAGTTTTGCAGTAGATATAGCTGCAAATGCCTACAAAATAACATGCCATTATTTGATTACGAGGAAAATATTTCTTTTATTTTAAGAGTTCTGTGTAGCTAGGAAACAGTTAACGAATATTACGGCCACGTTTGATTGAAATAGTGGTTTTAGTATGAATATTTGAGTTGTTTTAAGTTTTTTTTACGTTATTCGAACTTGCTATACGTTTATTTTCGCACGCAACTACACTTCACATAACCGATAGTTTATTGCACAAACAACTATATACGGTTTTACGTTGTTGAGTTTATGTAATTTCCTGAAGGTCAGGGATACGGGCCAGTATAGTAGAAATATTTCTTGAGGTCTATTACAAACAGGGACCTTGTAGTTTTGCAAAAAAAAAAAAGTGGTTTTACAAGCGATACTTATATTTGTACTGTTACAAGCATTTGTAAAATTACAAACAACTTCTCAGTAAAAATTCCAAAAAAATGTTACATTGTAGCCTCTGATTGACTACTGCATAGGTCGTGTTGGTGACAGTCAAGTGTGTTTCACAGTCGCTGACTGGCTGGCCAGTGACGCCTTCTTGCTCGCGAGTGCAGCTGCAGTTCGCGGTACGAGCTATAATTCCGCTTCTGTGTTCTTCAGTGCTCTGTGATGAAAGAGCCGAGTCAATGCGAAAGCTGGCACTCTTCCTGAGCGTTCACATAACTGTGAAAGTATTCAACTTTACATACCTAGTATTTTCGCTGTCTCTTCACACTTTTGAAATCCAAATTTTGAAGAATTCCTTCACCTGTGACACATTTGATGCTTTCCTAAATACGACTTGTATCACAGGCATATTAGAACTAGTACATTGTAACAATTATCTTATTTTTGCTAAATACGACTTGTATCACAGGCATATTAGAACTAGTATATTGTAACAATTATCTTATTTTTGCTAAATTGAATATTATTTCAATTTCGTTTTACCTATAAATAATAATAATCCTTTTATAAATAACGCGCATATACACTCTAAGAAATTATTCGGAAATTTATCGTACCAGTGCATACGCTTAGTGAGAAAGCAGGAATGGTAATGGTATTCTCCTGTACATTTATTGTAGCGTACCTAAATTTGTTCAATAAACAGTCAAATGCGTAGGGAAGTTCCCAACTTTTATAGCAGTGACGCTAACCTTTCCTATTTCTGCAACTTGATATGTGGTATTATTACCATATAGTGTATAGGTAGAAACCTGCAAGATTCGCTTTAGGTCCTATTATATGGGCGCACGTTACACTTAGAACACGCGTACGTCTGCATTCCGTTCGTCATTAGACAAGACTTTATTTGTTACGCCCTGTGTAGCTGTGCTCCAGTAACTGAAGACTTCACAATTGTGTGCCCCAATCACGTGCAGTTCAGCCAGAAAGGGCGTGACTTCACGTATGTGCAGAAGCCAATGGAGAAACGACGTCTGCTCTAATACATACAGTACTTTGATGTTTAGCTTGATGCCAAAAAATAACGCGAATTTTGCAGGTGCCTATGTATAGGTTAGAAACTTTCATTACAGTTTAGGAAGTTTACCAGAAAAATCTGTACAGTGTAAACACAGAATTGAAACGTGTTAGTTATGCACAGTGAGAAACAGTTGTCATACAAAATACTATTAAAATTAGTTCGCGTAAATTGGGTGCGTTGTCCCTGTGGTGACATTTTCTAGACTTAGTAAATGTTTGTTTGCATGAGGCGGAAGAAATTCCAGAAAGTATAACTTGAGCATCTCTACAGGACATTTTAAAATAACCAACAAAATGTCTCTTACATACGGATATCTCAGCAGTAATAAAAGCCTCCTTTTTGCAGTTCACGTGTCAATAAACATCTCACGGCCTCCTGGGGCCGCGGTGGTTTGGTGGTTAGACTACTCGCATCCCACCAAGGCGAAACCGAGTTCGACTGCCGACGGGGTCGCTCCCGGATCTCCGTAGTGCGAATATAGCCCCCCCCCCCCCCCCAACACAATTTAAAAATAAATAAAATATATAGCATTTATAATGCGAAACAAACGATTTGCTTCACCCCGATCGGGTCTCAAGACCTCATTGTTCACTCCTCGTTCGCTTCGCTCCCGCGAATGAGGGCGCACGAGAGAGAGAGAGAGAGAGAGAGAGAGAGAGAGAGCGAGAGAGAGAAAGTGCGTGATCCTCTCCGCGGGACGAGTCGAGGCTGTAAACAACCTCTCCTCGCCACACTCCAGCACCTTTCATTAATTTTTAATTTGCTCGCGCCGCTTGTTAATGACGCGCACTTCGTTAGCCGTTTCAATAGACTCGTAACTTTCTCTTACACCGGCGCCAAACAATTATCTATGGTAGCACACAAGTCGCTGCATCAACAACGTGACAAGTACCTGACACGCACGGCAATCGCTTGATCATACATGATCAGTTTAAACAGTTTTACAGACACTATTCACAGCTACATGTAACTATTTATGGCAATATATTACTTGTAGCCCCCCCCCTTTTTTTTTGCCAAGATCTTTTCTATTCTTTTTTGGCCAAGACAAGCGGGAGCTATAAGTGTTACAATGGCACGCGCTATAAGACCGCCATCGCTGCAGGGCTGTGAACTGGCGTGTAGTGTTCTCGTAGTGCTGCGTGTACCTAGGTACTTTAAGCTGCAGTCCTGTCATTCTATTGATGAGAAATGTGCAGCAAAGTTCCATACAGGCACCTTTCGTAGTTTGGCTCGTGTCCGGATAGTATGTTTTGAGATACGGCAGTCTGAAAAAGGAGTTTTTCCGCTAACTTACCCTAACTCTAAGAGTTAGATGTACATCCGAGGTAGGACGTGAGATAATTACGTCTCACGGTGAATCCCTTACGCCTACAAGGTAAGGGAATCATGCCAGGGGACATGCATCGCGGCAGAGAGGGATTGGGCAGCCATTAACCAGTAATTGGGGCCATGACTACCTCCCTAAGTGTACCTATAGTTAGCCTTTAACTAGAGCCGTGTTCCGTTCTCTGCACTGATCCGACCAACTGCATAGCC
This sequence comes from Dryococelus australis, assembly GCA_029891345.1. NCBI lineage: Eukaryota > Metazoa > Arthropoda > Insecta > Phasmatodea > Phasmatidae > Dryococelus > Dryococelus australis. The sequence continues at coordinate 126,210,947 of CM057002.1, forward strand.
ACCAGTTGTTCCGTTACTTCGTGCGTTTAATGCTGGGCTGGGGAACGGAACATCTTCTTTGCTCTACTTTCGGCGCATAATTTGAGCGTTTTGTTTACGAATGGCAAGACATTCACATATACGGCGGTTGTAAACCCGTGATCCTGTCGTACGTTTTGACAGGATAACGAGTTTACAGTTGTCATATATGTAAACAGGGTATAGTAAAATTAATAGAATATTAATTATTTAACAGCCACCAAGAGCACATATTAACCTCAAAGTCGTACACACAGCAGATTAATATGTCATAGGTTGGATTTCCAACATTTTTTTATTTTCACCTAGTTAAATTTGCTTTGGTTCTGTTTACTTTATTTCAATGGAAAAAAAGGAAATTGTTTGCCAAAAAATTGGGTGGTGGGGGGGGGGGGGGGGGTTAGGATTAACGTATTTCGTGTGACGGCATTGTTTTGGTGTTTTGATGGAGCAGCGGCAAATTTTGCTCGTATGGAAATAACATTCAAATTATTGTAACATCGAAAATTCTAACTTCAATGAAAAAACAAAACCCGATACATACGTCGTTGTTCGTATTCGTACAGATGCAGCAATACACACACACACACACACACACACACACACACACGCACACTTAGATACACTTTGGCCGAAGTTAACTTTACACTCGTTGAATTCACGATATAGGCAAAGAAAACATTATTATTTACACACTACAAAAGTGTTGAAAGTGCAACTTTTTTAGGCCACTTACATTTCAGTAATTATAGTAACACTTTACAAATACATTATTTACAAAACTCGCAAACTTACTGTTAATTAAATTCGCAACCTCTTAAAAACGTGTTTTCCTATGGAAATACTTACAAGTTTACTTCGCCAAAATACGTTTGTTCGTCATTAGCATTATATCATTTAGTTGCAAAATCATTCAGTAAAATCAACACTGCGCACATTTCCTAGAACCAACAAACTTTCCCTTGGTCGTCGCCGATGCTAGCCTCCAAATACGCACATTCCTGGCATTTCCCCGCCACTGTGACGTCAGCACATGAAGCAGTTGAGCTTTTTCCTCGTGCAGGTCATGCGCGAGATTGCCGGAAGTAGAATGACGTAGGCGGTGCGCCGATGAGCTCGTGAGAAGGGATCGGAACTACTTCGCTGCGCACATTTCGCATTGCGAAGCGAACGGAACACGGCCCAAGAAGAGGCTGGGAAAGACCGGCATAGTCGCCGTAAAAACCCAGTCGACCGGAAAAAAAAAAAATTAAAAAACTGTTGCACGCATTAATCGGAAATGCTACAGGAAGATGAGTGTGTGGAAACATGCGCTTGTTAGAAGAGATGAAAAAACTAGTAGAGAGGGGACAGGAACTTTATTACACATTTGCCTTGGTTTTGTGGGATGTAACGCTGGTCCAACCAGAGTGGTGCTTGCACACCACTATGGTGAGGGAAGTGGCGCTATTGGTCCTCCCCCCTCCCCCCATTCACCAGTACAACCAGAAAACTAAAAATAAAAAGAGTGAACTGCCAGTAAGTGTCAGCAGGGCCAACACTTACTGGTTGTTAAATGGCTGGGAAGAGACTGCTCGAACCTGTGAAAAGAAAATGTTAAATTAAACTAATCACATGGTTTAGTACCAACACATGTCCTCGAGGACGTGTGTGTGTTTGAAACGAACGCTATGCTACCACGCAGCGAGCATGCATGCATACGTAGCCATAGGCTATAACACAGTTTATTTCCACCCATAATGCTGCGAGGGTTCTTTATTATCGACGAGGGACTCTCACCAGCTGCTGTAGAGAAAGCACGCTACGACCACAGCCTCTTCAGATGTTGCAGGTTATCTGACCAGAGGCCGTCTTAGAATCGGCAGTGGCGAACAGACTATACATACATGCAGTTGGCTGGGAATAAGAGGTGTAAACCCAACCTCAACTTATTAAACTAACTCTGTCGTTTTTAAATAGAATCGGTACTTATATTCCATTAGCGAGAGTTAAGGTTTCCTTTTGCACACACAAAAGGAGTTCGAAGTAGTTCTACTCCCTACCGCTAGATCGCACGTATTAAACAAATACTTGTGGTTGTATTTGAATTCAAAGGAACTTTAGTGTAAAATTACAAATACTGTACATGTTTTAGCAAATTGCACATCAAATGTACAATGACCGAAAATTTGGATGTGTAAATATACGAACACAGATACTCCAGAATGTAATGCAAGTTTGCACACACATAGTCATTGTAAAACTACACAATAGAAGATGTACAACTATACCCACAATGGCTGACAATGGGTGTTCATAAAACGAGTATGTAGCAATTAAAAAATACTTAATTGAAGATTTTAATACCGCGAATGTATGTATTTTTACACATACTTCCTAATGTGTCAATTAACACCAACATTGTGTTTATGAAGCCATATATTCATGTGTTTTCACCAAAAACGTAAGTACCCAGTGTATTATTAAATACATTAGGGTAAAAATACACATATTGTCGCTGTTATTACAAATAACAAATATACAATGTAAATTTACCAAAAATTCCTGTGTGTAAATTTATACTTATATCTTACAGTGTAGGAAAACATACTGGGACACGTTTAATGGTTTCGTAAAAAAAAAAAAAAACACATAATGTGAAACATTGTGCAGAGCAGTTTAAGCGTGAGTCAGGCAGAACCCACATCCGGAAAAATTAAAATAATGTTTTAACAGTAGATCTTTAAATTAAATGTGGAAAATGTATTTATTGGTAAAGGTAACTAATTTCTTTTTCTTTGAAAACTTTCAAAAATGAGTAGGTTCCAAATTTTGCAAAATGTTTTGTTTAAGATAATATTTTAAGGTTGACGTAATGCAACTACCTATAGAACACTGCACCCGACTATACAATGTGAAGAACTCATAAAAAATGAGTACAGACACCATACAAATTGTCAGAAAAGTGCGATTTAGGCTGTATATGAATGAAGAATGCATATATTTGCAACATTATAAAATATTTTACTAAGCTATACTTTTTAAATGAAAAAAAAAAAAAAAACGATTAAAATAATCTTTATTTAAAACAATATTTAGGCGTATTTCCATTCTGGATGCTTCAGAAAGAGAACTTGCAAAGAAAATCTTCGTCATGGAATATCGTCATAATGTTTACTGTGATTGTGTATAAGAAAACGGAAATAATAAAGTAGGGAATAATTTTTATAATTGATTTCATGTGCATCCATTTTTCACAAACATTTATGGCTGAAACTGACTTAAATAAGAGCTAATAGTGAAATTGATATGACCCATTATTACTATGATTTTATTACACATGATCGCAGTAAATAATATGGTGTTTTATCTCGAAGAATATTTGCTTTAATATTCTGCTTTCTGGAGCATGCAAAAGGGTAATGCGATATATATATATATATATATATATATATATATATATATATATATATATATATATATATATATATATATATATATATATATATATATATATATATACACATTAATATATATATCAAAGTGCGGACTCTATCGAACGATTTACTTATTACATTTAAAACGTATATTTTATTAAAACATTTCATAATGTTGCAAAACATATACATTCTTCTTTCATATAGAGGATAAATATACGGGATAAATCACACTTTTCTAAAAATTTTTGGTGGTGTCCTTATTCATTTTTAAGAGTTCTTCATATTTCTTCATATTTTACTGCCAGGTGCAGTGCTCCATAGGCGGTTGATTTACTTCAACCTTAATGATATTGTACATACACGTGAAAGAAGCGAAATCGTTTACAAAACTAAAACACGAACGTCCGAATATTAGTGTTCAATTTTACAAAGTCTTTTAAGCATAATTTTTTTTTTAATCTGTAAATTTTATCAAGATTCAACGTATATACCTCATCGGTCTACCTCATGTCTTTAGTATGAAGATATTGCCCTATTTCATTGGGTAAATAAAGGTTTTGATACTTTAAAGTAGAAGGGGCTGCTGTTGTACAGTGGCCAGACTACTCGACTTCTATGTAGGCGGACCTGGTTTGATCTTTGGCGGGGTCGCTCCCGGATTTCTGTACGTGGGAATCGCGTCGGTCTCTGCCACTGTTTAGCGGATTTTCTCACGGATCTTCCGTTTTCCCCGGCCTCTCATTCCCGGCGCTGCTCCATACTAGCCTCGCTTCACCCTCATCTGCTCTTAAGACATCGATGTTAAGCACCCCCGCAACCTCTCCACTCCACTTTAAAGTAGAAAATGTTTGATTGGTCTACAAAGAACTTGGTCGATTCAAATCCTTGACACAGAATATACGATTAGAATGACAGCGAGTGAAAAGATTTGGACGGCTCTCAACATCGAGGTCTTGATAGCCGATGAGGCTGACTGAGCTGAGTATGGAGCAGCGCCGGAATGAAAGGGCGGGGAAACGGGAGATCCCCGAAAAGGCCCACAGAGCAACGGCATCGTCCGGCACGATTCCCGCATGCGAAGATCCTGAGTGGCCCGGCCGGGGTTTGAACCCGGATCGCCTTACTGGGAGGCGAGCAGGCTAACTGCTCAGCCACCGTGGCCCCATTTCGCGAAAAAAAACACCTGTCCCTACTTACGAAACCTACTTTGGAAAACATAGAACAACCTGTAAGGGTGCAATCCCCCCTCCAGGACTGGAGCAAGATCGGAAAAGGGAAACAAATTGCCCGAGTCTACGTCTATAACGCGAGTTATAGACTTAGAACCATATATGTCAAGTGGACAAGGCTCTCAAGAGAGAGAGCCACCTGGTTGGCCGTGTACATGGAGCCCTGTGGTATTTGTGCGTGAAGGCTTTGCTCGTGTTACTTGTAACATGAGCAAGCTCAAACGTGACAACAGAAGGAGAACTGCCTGTGCCATGTTCCGTGCCAGGGAGGTATGGTCAACAGGAGTGCCCGTGGAGGAGGTACGGACCGAACAGCCACGAAGTATCGAGGCTGAGTGGGAAGTCTTCCTCAATAAGGTTCTAATGAGAAACCCCTGAGGAAGCTAAAACTATAGAAATTGACTGGTCGGATGTAAATAACATGGTGGATGCCGCTGTACAGGCTTGGCCTGCACAAGCGGATCCTAACGACCCACAATGGCTGTATAACGACCTGATCAGGGGGGCGATGTTAACGAAATTGGAAGATCCGACGACGTTGACATCAGCTCTTGCCCTTGTCATAAGAAACATGGAGGGGGGGGAGATAAGATACAATTCCCCAGAATGGCAACTGTGGACAGGCTTGTCGTCACCCAGGCAGGCCTGCCGACCAATCAAACAGAGCTGGTCACTCTGATTAAGGAATGTTTCTAGAGTAGGGGCGAAAGATTCGTAGAATCTGACGCCCTTCAGGATGCACATACGGGATGGCGTACATTTGATTACAGTAAGTCCTTCAATGGGTATACCGTGGTCAGGTACTAGTCCTTCACTTCCGGCAGGCATCCTACCACCAGTTTGGTGACGCCACACAGATGTAACACGCCCCTCCCTCGCGAGGGGCCTGGCCAGGTGGAGGAAGGATCTGGGTGGAATTGTTCGAATGGAAGGACCTTTCGAACAGGATTGGAGCAAACAGGGAATGAAGGGGATTAATTCCTTCCCATCGAGCCTCGAACCGCCCGGCCAGTAGCAAATACACCCGATAAAGATTTACCCGGATACGACGTTATGCTGAGCAAAGCTCAAGCATATTTTACTGGACAGACAAAGCTGAAAGTACATATATGAGTTTACTAAGAAAGATGATGGCAAAGCGGGACAGCGCTCAGCGATGGTTTTGAATGTGTCTGTGTGTGCATGAGTGCCGATTCGAAGTGAGTTTTTGGGTTTTTGTAACAAGCTCTTCGCGTCTGGGGGCGAGGTGGAGGGGGATGTGACTGGTTACCGGACATCCCCCGAAACTAAGCCCGTCACAAACCAGACGCACTGAGCCGAGAAAGCAGCTATGGGAATACCGTCATGCTTAAATTCAATCGAGTAGGATTTGCGCTGTCGCGTATTTAGTTAGTGTGTGAGTGAGTAGATTAGTAGTAGTGTTCTTTTACAATTTTCGGAGAGCATGATGGTTTCAAAATTGCAGAGTTCCCGGTGGTTACCTGAGATCAAAAGAGCCGATTTAGTTTTTTGTTTGTGGGGGCTAAAGTAGCTTGGCTAGAAAGAAGCGCTCCAGGTATGACCTTTAATAGGTATCGGCCACCTGGAGGGGAGGTTTGGAGAGGCCAGCGCCGGTTCCACCGGGGACTTTGTCCCTACTTACGAGGCATTACCAACACACCTATTGTCTCCCTGATTTAATTTATATTATTAATTATAAATGAAATATTGTAATTTATAGATAGACATAAGTTACAGAATCCAATTTACCCAAACATAAGATTCCTTTTATGTTTAAAGAAGTATATACGCTTGCAATGCGTGGCATATTTAGGAAATAAACAAGTGCATCATACATGGGGTGATTTTTTAAAGGTTTGATTCGAGAAGTGTGAGGAAGCCACGAGTAGACTATACTTAAGAATACGGAGGTGAAATAGTGTCACACGCCAGCAAAATGGCGTCGCCGACACGTAAATATGTCGGAACTCCGTTTGCCAATCAGCGCATAGTAACTGACTTGCCTATCGGCAGCCCAGCCAATACGGAACCATCCGCAGCAACCGGCGCCCAGTCAAACCCAAGTCCAGCTCCCATAACCTCGCACAGCCAGTCGGGAAATGGGTGCGCCGGCATCGAACGACCTCCACGCCATTTCGACTCTGTGTATTTATCTGCTCTGTGCCCTGGACTACGCGGCGCTATCAACGCCGGACCCAGAGTCACACTGCAGCCCGATACAGAACAGGAACATGTACAGAAGCGAAATACTGGGGTGGTTCCTTTCGTGTGGGTACAGAGTAGGTTACGCAGTGATGAAATTTCTTGGCGGTTCTTTTGATGTGGCCGTACCTGTTCTCTGATAGGCTGCGCAAGGTTATGGGAACGACGGGATAAGAGAATTTCAAACAAATTGGTCTTCTATTCCTCCCCTTTATTTTATTCATACTCTTACTGTAATTCATTTTGGGGATCTGAGATGATATTACACTTGTATTAGGTTGGATTACGGTAGGTTAGGTTATCTTAGGTTAAGTTAGATTAGGTCACTATGATAATGTAACCTTAAACAGTGAAGGCGGTCATTCGCAACTTTAGTCAACATTCACCACTTGAAACCACAGCCTGGACTTACCTATTGAATTTCACCCACAATTAGTTTCAACGTGGAACTATAATTTTTTTTTTTCATATTTTAAAATCAAAATACAATTGACAAACAAATACACTCTCTTTGTACAAAGTTACTACACTAACTTAACCATATTATTAACATATTTTTACGTTTTCATTCCGCCACCTCCACAGAAAACAATAATGCTACTTCTTTCTATTGACACCAGACAGTCTACTGGATGGCCAGACCTCGAAAGTAGGAATCACTATCTGATTGGCTACTGCGAGAGTCGAAATGGTTCCTATTGGCCGGGGGGAGCTGGCTGGCGAGTAAGCTACCAGGTAATGATTCATCCTAATAAATTATTTGTAAATTTAACATGTCAGTGTATAGGTACAGTCGCAAAGCACCAATAGTGAAATATTTTTCCATAGATGCACGGTAACATTCCTACAGTTTCCCAAGAAATAGTCACATTCGAAGAAAGTTCCCAACTCTCTGTATTGACGATGCTAAACATTCCTATATTTTCACTCTGATACGCAGTACTAGTACCATACACTTTATAGGTTAAAAACTTCCATTACAGTTTGGGAAGTTTAGCAGAAAATTTTTTGCAGTGTTGGTAAGCGGTGTTCATGCGTGATGCTGGACAGTGACGTCATCTTCGTGCCGGGTGCGTCCGGAGTCAGCGGTATAAGCCATTGTTTTACTTCTGTATTCTTTATTATAGTCTAGTCGCCGTAACTTCACACTTTTGAATTAAACATTAAAATAAAATAAAAACACGCCATGTAAGAACAACTCCGATGGCTCAGCCGACAGAAAATGTTAGGTATTTAAGTTCATAAGGCGAATAGTTTTTATAAGTCAAGATTTGTATTTTCGCAAAAAAATGCAACAAAACAAAAATATATTTGAGAGAAAAACTGTTTGTTAGTGATAGTACCGGATAGTATCAGTAAAATCTAAAATAAGCTGAATATTGTATTTTTCAAAATGCAATGGTGAATAGTACAACTGAGCACATAATTAAAAAAAAATAAACAATCCAGACAAGCATGCTCGAATAAACACCATACGTTGAAAACTAAACATTTGAAAATACAGGCTTGAAATTCCCTTAATACTCTTGCATTAATTTTGCTAGCATTTGCGTATTATATTGTGTTTATTACTCTTTAATGTTATGCTAATAATCTACAAATAATAATTCTCTATCACTTTCCAAATTTATTTGCCAATAGTCTAATGAATTGGCTTATATTTTACTTCTTTATCTCGATAAAGTGATTTTATCCACCAAAATCGGCGGCTAAAATATTTGATCTCGATATACAGAGGAAATCGAGATAAGGTGCGTGGTGAAACATAGAAGACATATGATCGAGACAGTCTGGCACTTAAACTCTATAAAATATCGTTATCTCGCGTGGTGAAACCGGCCTAAGTAGAATTCTAGCAGGGCTTCAGAAAAGTTGCAAGTAAGCATTACTGGCCTACTATAGGCTGTTCACGGTAAAATGAGCACTTTTGAAAGCCCTGCATAATATCTACTTGTATGCCCGTTGTGTATTCGTACATCTTATATAAAATTAACATTGGCATTATTCTTGCGTCGGTCAAATGAAACTGTGAAACTATTAGGAAAGTATATATTTTACGAATCTACTAATTTTTACACTTTGATGCATAAAAAAAAAAAAAAAAAAAGAAACAGGCACTAATAATTTAAGTCACCGCAAATGGTCAACTAACAATTTTTATTTGACGTTAAGATTATGGAACTACTTTCCCTCTAACGTTACCAACTTTATGGGCTCATGTCACTCAGTGCGTTCGTTAAAATATATGGATGTAGGAGCAGTAACTGTTTTTCTAAGGTTGAATTCAAACGTGCTCACTTTATTGTGAACAGCCTTTATGTAATTAGACACCTGCAAAATTCGCGTTATTATTTTGGGACATGTTTAACTTAAAACACATTTACCTCTGCATTACGTTTGTCATCGGACCAGAACTTATTTGATACGCTCTACTCCAATAAATGAACACATCATACAATCGTGTGCCCCAATCACACGCAGTTCAGTCGGAAAGGGCGTTGACTTTACATCTGCGCAGAAGCCATTGCGAACTTTATCTTGATGCCAAGTAATAACGCCAAATTTGCAGGTCGCTATATGTGATGTGGACTTGCCCATTCTTCGATTGGCTACACGAGGTCAAGAAATGCGCACAGGCGTGAAAAATAGTCGCCTACTCCCACAGCGAAATGGCGTTAATCGCCAGCGAGCAGCCCAGTGAATAAGGACGCTTCCGGAGCATTTAGTAGCCAATCAGAAGTGAAGCCGGTTCACAGGGCTCTCAAAGCAAGAAAAACTGGGCGTGGCTGTGTTGGGGACACGGCCGTTTGCTTTGCGTAAATACGATTATGCGTTGACGCGCTCAAACGCCTTGATGTTTATTTTACGTTCCCGGCACCGCTTCACTCGATCATATGGGGTTTTGTAGGCATCAGTGTATTGTTTTTTAGATGCTGTATTTCGACTTGGCTTTTTAACGAATATAGGCCGAAATTGTGTTAAGTTCTCTTAATTTTTTTACATTAAACGCAATCGATTTATCTTGACGAGAACTGTCGATTGAAACTTAAATTAGCGTCGTATCTTCTCCTAGTCAAAAGTTATACAACGTGGAAATTATGGAACCTATCACACCCCCCTAACCGCCCAAATCGAGCGCGATGCTTCGTAGTCCTTACTCGACGTAAAGTATTCTTTGATCCTTTGACAATCGAGTGGTGTAAATCAATTTCGAATGTAGAAGATGGATTCGGAGCTGCAATGCCAAACCGCATCCCCCCGATTTTGTTATCATCGGATTTTCTGGATTGCCTTCCACTATGGTTGCAAATTTAAAAGCGTATTCACGTTTTGTCGAATCAAACAAAGTTTGTATGGTGCAGCCGAATTTCTTGTTTGTATAGGGGCGATGAAATATTTTGTTTGTTGAATACGAATTATTTTGTTGTTCTTGTTTGGTTGCCTCGAACAAAGATTTGGTTGGTGCGACTAAACACGTTGTTTGGCTCTACGTACATGAACTTGAAGCTCGACCGGGATTCGAACCCAGATCAGCTGCGCCATACCGATACTCCTTAGGAACCTCGACTTAATGACTACTGTTCACAGCAAAATGTTTTTATATATAGGCCGTTCACGGTAAAGTGAGCACTTTTTAAGGCCCTTAAAACAGAAAAAATTACAAATAATTGTATTTTACTGTAGTGTCAGGTGTTAAAATTTTGATGTGTTCAAATTTATACACTCCATTTATTAGTTATATGGCAATGGTTATGCCAACAAGTGGCGTAAAGACAAAAACTGTCTGAAAAATAATATTGAGAAGGGCCTTAAGTAGTGCTCACTTTACCGTGAACAACCTATACATACATTTGAAATACTGGAAAATGTGTGCAAATAAATATTGCAAGTTTTACAGAACTACTTTTTAGTTTCCTGTAGAACTCGTTATATTGAGGTGTTCATACAAATTTTAAGCATCTAGTACATGTTCTAAAAAATCAGTGTTACTGTCCTAATTGCCACAAAAAAAGCAAACAATCTCTGTAACTGTACTTTAAAACGAAAGCAGTCAAATGAGTGGGCGAACCAATATATACAGTTGATCGGACTAAGTATTTTGTGGAAATTCCGATTTATTTTGGGCGAGGACAGCTGTTTGGTTAATTCATGAGTTTATTTTGTTACATGAGAAAAATCAATCCCGTTGCTTTTCAAGTTAAGTTTACTCAAGAAACCAAGCGAGGTGACTCAGTGGTAACTCAACTGGACTTGCATTCGGGGAGGACCCGGGTTCGGTTCCCGGTCCGGCCAGCCTCATTTCGGTATTCCATGGTTTCCCGATATCGCACCCGGAGAACGCTGGTATGGGTCCCAAACATGCCATGGCCAATTCCTTCCCAATCCCTCTTCCCTTGGTAACTTGCATTGCATCGCCTCTAATGACCTCGCCATCGACGAGACGTTAAGCCCACTTACCTACCTTTACTCAACAAAATATTTTGTTGGGGCAACTAAATACATTTTTGACCCTCTACAAACAAATGGTTAGTGGGCTGTTATTTCAGTGCAAGCAACTTTAGGTTGTTCACGGTAAAATTAGTACTTTTGAAAGCTCTGCTTAAGATCTGCTTGTATGCACGTTATGTATTCTTTCAGCTTATGTAATATTAACTTTGCCATGGACCTTGTCACTTTATTCTAGCTTCATCAAGCGAAAATGTGAAATTTTTAGAAAAACAAATAATTCACAAGTCTGCTTATTTTTACACTTCGGCGCATTAATAAAAATATATTACTTAATTTAAGTTATTCGAAATAGTAACCTAACACTTTTTTTCCCCATGTTAAGATATGGAACTACTTACTATCCATCATTACCAACTTTACTGGGTGCATGTCACTCAGTGGGCCCGTTTCTTATATTCAGTTCGGGGCAGTGACTTTTTTATGAGGTTGATTTCAAAAGTGCTCACTTTATCGTGAACAGCCTTTAGTTGGAGAATGAGTACGCCCATACCCCATCTCGTCTGTGTTCTTACATACGCTGTGGCGTTTACGACGTAAACGCAATGCACGGATACTCCGGTGTGTCGTACCGGAGTTAAAGTATACGGTCGTACCGGACTTACGGTGCAACGGCGCGGCGCGTCTATTCGAAATCGGACAAGGGAGCCAGATGCTGTCTGGACGATCCCTCCCTTCTGCGAGAGCCTCTGTCCTTTCGCCGAATGGTCGGCCGCGAGGTCACCTATGACGTCAATCGGGAGGAGGGAAGTTAACTTTCTCCCCACGAGCTTCTTCGTCACCCAGCGAAAAACCTGCCTCCTTGGAATCCACCCGCGATGACGGCAGTTATATAAACCCTGGCACTTGCTCTACTTACGTAACGCCTCCTCGGCAAAATTCGTTTACTAAGTTTTGCGACGACCAGGCCGCCCCGACAAGACTCACTACGCCACTTTCTAAACGTGATCAATGCGTTATTAACACTTTCATTTACAAACAAGTATATCTTTTAGGGCGTCGCAACCACAGACTAAATATGGGGTAGACCGCTCTCGCTGGCTGGCCTGGGGTTCCAGCCAATCAGCATCACTCCCAAGCTGCCCATGAAGGGCCGACAGCCTCTCCGCATGTGGGTGGTCGAACTTCCGCCCACAGAAAAATCGCAGCCCATTTTCACATTGCAATCTCTCTGTGGCCTTGTGATGAAAGTAGAAGAGTTACAGCGACCTGAGGGACCTGCTCAGTGCTCGAACTGTCAGCGATTCGGACACTCAGCTTGCATATGTCGCACCCCCTTCGTTGTAGGCTCTGTGGCAAAGGCCACAGCACAGTCCAGTGTGACTTAACAGACAAGGATGAACTGGCTCTACGGAAATGCGTGTGTTGCGGAGGCAATCACTATATTATTATTATTATTATTATTATTATAAGGCCTGCGAGGCCTATAAAACCAATAAATGGCGTTTCCGTGCACCTCAAGAGTGAAGGGAAAGGCAGTAAAAGAGCAGATACTCTGCTGCAGTCGCATCTCAGCCTAAATCGAATTATGTTGCGCCAATTGTTCCGTGGTTCCGCCCGCCTTTACGGCCCTCCCCCCCCCCCTCCCTCACAAGCACCCGCCAGCCAACAGATGGCTGGAATATTGTCCAGGGCAGACAACAGCGAGCACCTGGACACACTTTTGTGCCCCACTTTGCACAAACTCGACCTGTGCGAACGTCTAATGGCTACAGTGCCCTGGCATATAATGGCTACAGTGCCCTGGCATATAATGGCTAACCATCCGAGGTGAAATTCCCGCCTCCTGCAAACCCCTATCGCCCACCCCAGTGGTAATATAGGAATCCCCGTGTCTCTAAAAAGGGAAAAAAGTGAAAAATTCAAAATCAAAATCTTCGCAGCCTTCTGAGCTGCAGCAGTCGAGCCAGCCCCACCTCTCTCGTGCGGTCGTAAAGGGCGCTCCTGCCTGCGCGGCCAATCAGGGGCCAGCTACTCACCCATTGGACGCGCAGGTTCGCTCGCCTCCGCTACTAAAACGGCCGGAAAACGGCCCAGCCAGCTCAGTCTCTAACACAGTTGACGTGGATACAGCTACAGTCACTCAAACTGATGTTTCCCCAGCTGATACACAGCAGCAATTTTCGCAAATTAAGAACAACCCCCTCGCCAAGAAGACCCAGCTCTGATGGAGATGTTGGAGTCTTTTTTCAAATTATTAGTCAGTTGGACAGATCCTGTGCGAAGTCCAGGCCCTCATGGGATTGGCCCTCTCGGTGAACTCGAAGGCAGATGATGGCTGTTAGAGGGCTTGGCACCAGTCTACCCTCTCTTAGGTTTAATTTAGTCAATAGTATTGCTTACTGCAATGCTAACGGCATTCAGAGTAAGAAACAAGAGCTAGTAGATTTTATTTCTCGCCACCAGATCCCTGGAATATATAATTGCAAGTAACAAATAAAATATCTTGAAAAGTATTTGTTTACACTCAAAAAAAATCTTTACCCAAAGAATCTGTTTTTGCTATGAACAACTATATTCAATACCCAAAATAAAAAAATTTACATTTAAAAATAATTTATTAAGCTGAACACAATTCAATTTCTTCTACGTGTATTTAGCAAACAGCCATTTTAAAAGTACTTTCAAATAATCATTGTGATAACGGAGAATTTTATATGAATGAAGTTAGAGTAAAATCAATGTTTTGTGTGATGTGAATAACAGTTGGTTGTCTGGAACATAACTGCATGTCAGTTATTGGAGAATTTATGATGAAAAAGTGAAAGCCTTGTTCTGTATTGTCATTTATATAAGTACTGTGAGAGAAAATCGAACAACATTTTTTTATAGGGCCAAAGATATTTTTAGTTGACCTAACAAAATATAATTTTGAGCAAACAAAATTTTAAAAGCAACAAAACTACTTTTGTTCGTCTAAAAAAATATATGTTTGAATAAACAAAATCTCTGTTTTAGAGTGCCAAAATAAATTAGACTGTCAACTATGTATTTTGTTAAATCAACTGTATGTATTTGTTTGGCCACTCATTTGACTTCCTTCGTTCGAAAATACAGCCCATGATTTTGTTTGTATTTCTTCTGACAATTAGGACAGTAGCCGTGTTTGTAAATGCATCTATTAATGCTAAACAATCCAATGAATTTAATGATACGCAGTAACGGCATAAACAATGCCTGTGAAACAATCTCAACAGAAAACAAAAAAGTACAGCTTGTAAATATTTATCTATTTATAAACTTTCTTTTTACATAAGGCGTAGTTCTAAAATGATGATTCAGCAAAATCCTCACTTGAGGATACTGTTTTCGTTAGTAAACTTAATTTTAAAAAAATTATGAAGATTATTACGCTTCACTACATTGTAAGAGCTACAAACCTCACAGTACACGCGGTACAAAAGAGGAAGATGTACCATAATATATATTATTTTTGGCATTGTAACGAAAATAACTTTGGTATGGAACATTACTGGCATCAGTACAAATCTCTAACATATGTCGGGACCAGTAATGATATTATTGCCAGTAAATGAGGGACTCCCCCTATTGAACCCCGTGAACATTATTAAATACACTCTTCACTTTTTCAAAAGTCCCACATTTAGAACACTGTTACTGAAAGGGTTAAACGAACACGTTAGGAAATAAATGATTGTTTGAGAGGCGGAAAAAAAAGTCTGAAGTGTTGATGTTTGGAAAGATATCTGGGCCTCGGGGGAAATATCAGCCGCCGTCTGGAAGCTGTGCGAGCAGAGGCGGCGAAACAGCTATGAGTGATGTAATTGGCTAATGAGTGGGTGGTTGCACGTTAATTGGCGGGAGTGAGAGAGCTTCAGATACTGCGAACATCAGTCGTTGTTTATTTTCATGTTCGCTCCAGCGACCTGCAGACTCGTTCACCAGGTCTATAAGATTGCTCATATTCGTTTGTATATGCTATTCGCGGTAAAAAAGAACCCTTTTGAAAGCCCGATTTAAGATCTACTTGAATGCGCGTGGTGTATTTTCCGCCTTATGTAAAATTTACATTGCCACGATCCTCATCACTTTGTTCATGCTTCCGTCAAGTGAAACTGTGAAATTATAAGGAAAGTAAATATCTCTGACGCCAATACGTCTTTAAACCTGCAACCATTGTGGGAGGAATTCCTGAATATCCGATGATAACAAAATCGGGGGATAACGTATGGCATTGAAGCTCCGGATCTATCGTCTACATTCAAAATTCAATTACGCCATTCGATTTACATAGGATCAACGAATATGTTAACGTTGAGTGAGGATTGAGAAGCATTCGAGCCGGGGGGGGGGCGGAGGGGGCAATTTTGAGCTCGTTTCGCCGAGTCTCGTAAATTCCGGGTAGTATAACTTTTGACTAGGAGAAGCTACGACGCTCGTTTAAGTTTCAATCGACAGCTCTCGTCAAGCTCAATCGATTGCGTGTATAGAAAAACATATGTGTGGTGTGGTTACGGTGAAATTGTATGCGTTTAATGTAAAATATTTTTTAAAAACTTAACAAAATTTCGGACTGTACTCGTCAAAAAGCCAAGGCGAAATACAGAAATAGTATACGATTGGAAAGACCATCTCAAAAGCAATCTAGTTATACCCATAAAACTCCATGAGATCTAGTGAAGCGGTGCCGGGAACGTAAAATAAACATCAAGGCATCCGGGCGCGTCAACGAAGACGTATTCACGCAAAACAAACGGCTGTGTCCCCAACACAGACAACCCCAATTTGGTTTTAAAATTTGCTCATTTTTACACTCCGATACAATACAAATACATAAAGCGAAAGAGATAATGTAAGTTTCTATCACAACTAGTTACCTAACACTTTTTATTCGACATTATGATACGGAATTATTTCCCATCCATTATCACCATCTTTACAGGGCGCATGTCACGTAGTACGTTCGTTAAAATATAAGCAGGTTGGGGCAGTGACTTTTTTCTAAGGTTGGATTAAAGAGTGCTTACTTTATCGTGAACAGCCTTTACGTACACAACATGCAACTTTCATCTTAACTCAAATGCACATGATCTTGCTGATGTAACCGCAAGACGAGTACGTCGCCTATTGAGAGGTTTCGAAGTAGCCATTTTCACCTATTTAAGTAGTCTGATTTCACTGCAAGTCACCGGTTTAGAGTGCGACATATGGCTTAGGTCTCTCCTTAACAATCCTACAAATTTGTCAGACTATCTCCAGCATTCAGGTGACGTAGCTACGTCTGTTATGCTGTCTGGAGCACTCGCGATCCAGCCACCAAAATCTAACTTAACGTTATGCTAAATGAGGAACTCTAAACCCATAATAATCGGTTTGTTAAGGCCCCTGATTACTAAAGATAACCCCTCTTTAGTTTTCCCTAAGCCATCTACTCTTCACAGCACTTGCTGTCTTACAACGGGGCTCACTTTAGATGTAGCGCCAGTAATTTTTTATCGGGGTATTGGGACTGTAGGTAATTTGGGTCCCGACGCTAAAATGTGGTTCACTAGATCGTCGGAAACACAACTCACTTTTGCCCCACCATATAGTAAACATGGTACCTTAATGACGCAAACATTTAGTATAAATTCTGGGCACAACATTTCTTGTTAGTTATTCATTTCTTTTGCCGGATCTTGCTGTAAGAAATCTTGGTCGGTGTCACCGATCAAAACAGTGTTTACTACCACTTCTACAAGTTCTACAGGCTCTTGTATAGCTGCCTTTCAACTCAACTGGTTTGTATTCAGACCCCATGGTTGTTTTTCTGGTATGCGGGTCAGCGATTGAGTCATTTCATCCCCAACCCTTAACCGTTTAACCTCCTGTTACCTTGGGTATCAGGAAGGACATTCATTTGATTTATGCGGTTCGCATCAGGCGGTTTTGGAACAATGCCGGCACTCGTGAGTCTAAGGGTTCTTGATTGGCAAAATATTCTGGACTATGTGGAATAACATAATTATTTCCTTGGATAAATGGAGTCGGTGGTAGTTGGCTTAGCCTGTTCTTCAGTGTTGGCTGACCAGTTTCAGACTTTGACTTGCCTGGGCCATTTGGTTGGTATAGGAAATTGTTAGGGTTTTCTCCGGAGTGTCTTTGCTGGTTAAATCCTTGAGAAGGGGACTGTGGTGATGGTTGGTGTTCAGTGAATTCATTTTCCCTATGCCTATGCTTGGTTTCTGATCTATAACCTTCATTACCTCTATAAGTGTCCTTGTTACCCTGGTAGCCTCTACCATGGCGGTACCTCCTACTTTAATAGTACTTAAGCCCCCTGTAACTGTGTTGGCCTCCCCGATAATATTCCTACATTGGTATCTGATACGGCTGCAGATACTGCCATTGATAAGCATTAACTCGCGGGCTTGGTTCGTGTCTAGGCGGTTGTTGACAGAAACCGCGAGGTTGTTGGCCTGGGTACAGTGGCGGACTTCGCTCTTGCGGACCTTGTTTTTTGCCACTCCAATTAGCATATGATCGCTGCAGTAGTTCTATTTGGTTGTAGGCCAAAAGACCTTCCCGAAAAGACACTAGATTGCTATTCATACGACCTGACCAGTGTGCTTGGAATTTGTATGGTATTTAGTGCAGCACCATGGCGATATATTCATAGTCACTGATGGATGGTATAATGTTATGTGATTTGTCGTAAATTTCCGAAAGGTGGGCTTCTGGTCTTTTTCCTTTTCTTGGGAAAAATCTTTAGGCGTGCAATTGGACCCTGAGTTAACCATGTATTTGCTGATTCCAATAATGCTGAACGAAATCATCCTTGAATTCCGAGTATTTGTGAATGGTGGTTCTAACCACTTACCCCTAGTACAAGGCCCTCGACCTCAGAGCTAGTTTAAGGGATCTCGAGATGTGGACATCTGTGAGTCCGAACAGACTGGCACACTCTTCAAAACATAGGAGAAAGTTGACAGGATTTTCTCCTAGTTTAGCCTCAAACTTAATCAGTTGTTCTGACCATAATTTTGATTGGTGGTCCGTTAGAGTCCTCATCGGCGCATTAGTGGTGAAATTTCTTATGGTATTAGACACACCAGCAGCTTGTAATGACGAATTCAGGGGTGGCTCTGTCGGTCCGCCAGAAATAGATTCCATGTTGCCGGTGGTATTAGGCGCTAAACACAGGTTGTTCATGGTATCTACTACCTGGTTAGCTGGTCCACTTTACTGCCGACTTCGGAGAGTTGGGCATTATATTTAGTGATTCCCACACTGCTAGCTTTCTCTACTTGTCACAATATATTCTCTAGGTGGTTGTTGAATGATTCTATTTGATTACCTACTAGATGGTTTAAAAGTGTGCTATAGACTGCTGGTGTAGGTTGGTTTTCGAAAGTGTAGAGGTGCTTCTCCACGGTGCTAATCTGTGTAGTATTCTGTAATACTTCTTCCCTAGTACTGGCTGGTTCTTGTACCAGGTTGTCTTGTGTGGCAGTCACTTATTTCTGAACTGTAGTAATTTCGAGCTGCATTTCTCTGTTTCCATGGTCTACGCGGTCAGTTGATACAGTCAGATGCTGCTGAATGCTACTATGCTCTGTTCTTGTGGCTTATTTTATAGCCCTTTAACCTGCTCAGCCATGCACTCCTGAATTTGCCACATTTGTTCCTGATCTTGCTTCATTTGTTCCTTCAGGTCTTGACTTTGCCTGGTGTGTTCCTCCCGGTGTTCCATTCTTATCTCCTGACTTTACCTCAGTTGTTTTATTAGAATTTGTGCACACTGTGGCATGCATTCAGCGCCAATAATGCCCTGGTTCATAGCAGTGGCGTCACCAGAATTTGTTTACACGGTGGGTGTAACGTCGGCGTTACTCACTTCCTGTAGTGTTTGGTCGGTAGGTGTGACCTCGTGAGTTTCAGTGTTTCCTCCAGATAACAGGCGTTTAATATCTGTCGTCTCTTCAATTTCTGTGACATACAATAATATTAAATAGTTAGTGGGTGTGTGTTGTTATGTAGATTATATGGTGTAAATTGTTGTCTGCTCATTTACAGGGTAGTTAACAGGGAACTGTACTTGCTCTGTTTATTCGGCCCTGTAATATGCCGCCAAATTTTATTAAAAGGGTTAAGTGAGGTTATCTTCGGTGGTAAAAGGTTGAAGTGTAAAAAAGTGTGTTGAAGGGTAGATTTGCCTCTTCGGTGTCAGGAGCACTACTGAGATCTGAGGGGTGGGAGCAACAGTATATATATGCTTACCCCTTCTTTCTCCTACGAGGTCTGCTGTGATTGGTCCGTTGGTTCTTGGAGCAAGAAAGGCACAAGGGACATTTAAGATTTGACTGTTTGGAGTCTGAAGGAAGAGTAAGCTGTGATGCTGGTTGAGGGGAAGGGGGAGAGTGTCGGGAGCAGCAGAGGTTTTGACTGTTCGGTGACTGGAGGAAGACTGAGCTGTGATGATTGTCAAGGGAAGGATGCCGCGAGAAGTGGAGGTCCTGCCTAATTGGTGCTGGTGGAATACTGAGCTCTTATGGTGGTTGAGGGGGGGAGGGAGGGTGTTGGGAGCAGCAGAGGCATTGCCTGGTAAGAGTCTGGAGCATGACTAAGCTGTGATTGTTGGTGAGGGGAAGGGGGAGTGTGTCGGGAGCTGCGAAGGTTTTGTTTGTTTGGTGTCTGATGTGCAGATGAAATGTGATGGTGAATGAGGGGAAGGGAGAGGGTGAAGGGAGCTACGAAGGTCCTACCTGTTCGGTGTCTTGCACGTGACTGAGCTCTGAGGGAGGTCGGGAGCTGCGAACGGCTTGCTTGTCCGGAGTCTGGCACATGACTGAGTTCTGTAACGAATGTTTGAGGTTAGGTCGGGTGTGCAACAATTCTAGCATTTAAATAATAACAAATTTAATGTTGACCGACACAAATATAGCATTTGAATACTAACACATTGACTTTTTATCATTACAAATCCAGCAATGATTAATTACTAAGTACTGAATAATTAGTAAATATACAGTTAGTACAGTTACCAGTTAAACACAGATGAGTACCGAGACAGTCTCAGTTCGAACCCCATCGGAGGTAATAAGAATTTTATCGCCTAGTAAATAACTGATTAATTAGAAATTACAAAGGAAGTACACATACCAAGAGTATTTATCGATACTAATTACACAATAAGAATACACAACAAGACATAAACTAAACAATTGAACAGACAATAAGTACTGAGAGATTAATTACCAATTGATCAAGTAACTTGACAATAATTACAAAAGTTAATTGCACATCCATTCGCCATCACTCCCTACTGCAGATTGAATTCGCATTGTATTTGTCTTTAATTATAAAACTAGATCAGTTAGCCTGCAGGCCATGCGCCGAACAGCCCGAGATCCGATCGCCTCTTGCCCGACCGTCTCTCAGCTATCCCTTGTGTGACAATGGCATAGCTAAGTCACCATTCTGACATGTGCTACCATGCGCGCCGACAAGCCCCTAGTACATTAACTGCTATTAAAATATTAAATTAAGTGTTCACAGCCAGTGCAGTAAAGTGTGCATCACTTCTTATAATATTTCCCACCTTGTGTAAGCAAAGACTAAAAAAAATGATTGTTCCTTTGTGTTTTCCCCAGCATTTCAGTTAATAATTTTTTTAAATCTTATTATTTATGTTACCTATCATTTTAGCAAAATATTATATTGTGTAATTTTTTGTTTATTATAATAATATATTAAACTATTGTATAATGATGTGTTAGATAGGAACTCATGTTAGTATTCAAAACATGCGACGAGCGAAGTACATCTGGCATGAAGTTAGAATTTTAAATTATTTATCAAGAATGAAAGTGTGGTAGAGTTTGAAATGTTTCACTATTACTTGTATGACATGCCAACTGAGTAACATCTCCACTGCTTCGTTCCCCAACTGCCAGCTGAATACTTAAAACAGACTGATTCATGCCGCTGGCCTGGTGTTATTCGTGCTGTATAAACCTACACTAGTTTCATTTATTCTCAATATTCCAGTAAAGTATAATTTACCATAATTTAATGGTCATCCTATATCGCCTCATAAAATCTTATTTAAAAAAAATATATTTTAATAAGAAAATCTGTCTGAAATGTTTCTTCGTGTAATCGCATTACACCAGTAGAATTTAAGTTAGTATTACGACTTATTATATTTACCAATTTGTGTAACTGTCATAGACTCATCATTTCGCATCTTATTATTTGAATATATAGTTTGCCAAAATAATTATTCGTTTTACATCAAACACTTTATATTTAAAAAAGCGTATTCACACATTTAAATATTACATGTAAAATATATATTATACTACTTGTGTAGCATGCAAGCATACTCCAGATCAAATGCGAACCATTAGCCGATGTTTATACCCCGCTGCTCTGTGAGGTCACGCATGGAGAAGGCTGGTCAACATGTCCTTCATCCTCATCGGCTTTTCCGCCGGCCTGCGCCACTCCACAGCTCACTAGCTCCAACAAACATGCGTGAACGAAAACTTAGTGCTCACTTGCGCCTAACTTTCTATTAAGTGTTTTACATTTTACATGCCATTTCTGCTAAATATGGAGTTCATTATTTTTTTGTTTTCATCAATATTTTATTTCCATTAATTTGTTATGTTCCTTCACAATTGATAACGTAGTAAAAAATTAAGTTGTCTGCATTTATGTTATTGTAAAGATTATTATGCTCATGAGCTCAGCTGGGGAGATAATTGAATATGCTTTTCACCCCCGTTTGTCACTTTCAATGTCCCCTGCAGAGAGGGAGCGAGCAGCCATCCGCCCACCTCCGCTGCTGAACTGAAGTGCGTGTTTCGAGAACTACCACCAGGAACTCCACCAGTCATCTCTCTCACCACAACTGAGCTCTTCATTAAAAAAATATTTGGAGTTAAAACCTTTTCCTTTATATTCAATTAACCTTCCCTATACGTAGATGGGACTGGTGTTTTTCATCATAATAACCTTGTTTACAACATTTATTACAACTATAAAAAAGGTTTTAGTAAAAAAAATTATATGTTTATTAAGTGAATTGCAATTTTGGGTAAAAAATGATTTTCACAAATTTACAAGTCAAAGAAAATAATGACGCACGAGAGAAACTACAAACACTAACTGCAAACGCGAAGGGATAGCCGACATTTAAATAAAACAAAAGTTAATTAAAATCTCTCTAATATAAGTCTAATACAACCCGAATTCGTTTCGCGTATTGCAATTTGCATTTAGTCAACATTAATAGTTGAAAGTTTAACAGTGCGATGTACAATACTCAATGTTAATAATATTTCATATAACGCATTAATCACTTGTTATTAGTTTTGTAAACAAAACAATGAATGCCGCGATTCACAGCAAGGGAAAAAAAATTCTAGAGAGTTTGTGTTGTAAATAGATGTCAAGTTCTCTTCATGCACATGAGAATTGAATAATTACAAAGAATATTTCAGTATTGTATAGCTAGCATTAGTAAATTACACATTCCAAACGAATCAATTAGCACATCCAAATAGCGTATGATTTACTATTAAGTCTATATATATATATATATATTATACAACCGAGAGACTCTAATATCAAGCAAACTTAGTAATTAAGACGTGATTTACTCGGGTAATTTTAACACAATTTGTTTCGGAATACAGAGAAAACGTAACAAATGTTTTCATTGCATGTGGTTTATAGTACCTATTTGTTTTCATTGCATGTGGTTTATAGTACCTATTTGTTTTCATTGAATGTGGTTTATAGTACCTATTTGTTTTCATTGCAGATGTACTTTTAAAATGTCTAATTTTTGGTAAATTTCTAAAGTCAGTGGCTTCTAGCTAGCTGGAAGCGAGAAATCTGTCGTCCAGTCCCGGGTGAACGCAGTCAGGCCAGAAACGGGTATCTCCCCTAGCATCCACAAGTTTTGATACATCGCTCATCCACACTTCACAAACGAATGAAAGCCATATAGATCAGGGCACCTCTGAGGCCTCTAAATTAGCAGCCTTTTGAAGTCGATTCAAGACAAGTCTCATGAACTGCGGCGCGAGGACAGATCAAACTCAGCTCGCCACGTATATACTTAGGTATAGAGTAACACATTACATTTTTTTTTTTACTCATATCCAATTAAACTATAAAAAAGTGTAAAGAAACATATATTTTTAAATTTATTTTTAATATCTACTACAAAACATAATCGCCATTTAAAACAACATTAAGCTCCAAATGTAACTCTCGACTCACTCAAATAGTGTTTTTACCATACTACACATAGCGAAAAGGACTTATTTATCAAAAAATAAATAATTGCATTATCAAAACATGTTCATTAACGTTTGCTCTCTTTAACTATTAATTCGACCCTTCTAGGTTAGTAAGATATTAAACTCATAACAAGTATTTACACAGTTAAACCTTGTTTCATCTTACAAGTTGCTTAGGTGTTGTTTAAAATGTAACTACATTTAACTACTTCGAAAACCGTCGCAGTTGAAACATTGATACTGATTTATTTACTACTTCAAAATAAACGTAGCTAATTACAGTTATACTATCGGATTATTTGATTCAAATCCCAACGAGGTAAATACACATCTATGAATTAATATTTGTAACACTTGTTTAAATCCCATCTCTTCGTAAACATTTAAATATTAAATAATAGTTTAGAATTAATTTCATTTTTATCTGTCATTCTGTTAATTCAATATACTGTAATAACAGCCACGCTATGTACTTATTACAAAACAAACCTCGTCATAAACACCTGCATAATCACTCATTATGCATTCACCAACTAAGTTCATGCCATCTCACCAAGCCAACCAGCTCGCGAATTACTTGACAATGCATACATCAATGCTTGTTACCCCACTGTGATATGATGGATTCCAGTTAGATTCACAACAACATCACGCAAGTCGATTCATTTCCTAACATACCCTAACACGTCCAAACACATATTAATATTTATAATAATTTTAGGAAGACTCTGTTGCGATTGGCTGACTACTTCTCACAAGTTTCAGAAGAATAGCATGATTAATTGCTATCTGAATAGGTTAATCTTTTGTTGGATAAATAACCTAAACTACATTTTGAGAGCCATTAAAATAACATTTTTTTCAAGGATGTTAGTCTATGGATACGGTATAACTCACCCATCAAGAGTCAAATATGAGTATTCGTCTGACAGAAAAAAAAAGGAATATTTAGCGAGACTATTTACACACAAATAGTATGTATATATCAATCCAAGAACCATTCAGGGTCATCAGATTTTGTTATTAATTGTATATCATATAATTTAAACAGAGTTTTGGCTTAATTAATATATAATTACAACTACTATGTGTGTAATGAACTGAAAGCAACTGCCCATTACAAGATTAAACACAAGGAACAGGGTTGGAAGACTATTTTAGTATCAAGAATTTAATCCTTGCTTCATATCCCATCAAGAAAATTTATAAATAGTATTTACATTATGTGTAACTAACATTATTAATTACACTCTAAGTACACATCTTATAACAACCAAAGCCAACCTCCGACTGTCATATGCTTGCTATTATGCATAACCTATATAACTCTCATGTCGTAATACACTACACAACAAACATTTAAACAATATGTCTTTCCAATTACTATGCCAGTCAGTCTGGAACTTCCATTATGTGTTCACTGTCTCTCTACTAAGCTATCACAGGTCACCGACGAACAAAGAACATCTATCTCCACCCAAACAATACTCCATCAGACTATCGTCATCTCAGGAAGTGAGAACAATGGACTCGCATAAAAGATAAAGGTGAATGCTAGGAAGGTTGCACAAACACTCGTCTCCGCATTTACGTTATAATATCTTATACACACACGCATATATATGTGTGTGTGTAATTTAAGCATAGAAATATAAAATCCATTTAAAAAATTTAAATTTTAACCTACTTAATAATAATAACAGCATTAAACGACAAGATATTTGTTCCCCACCGCCCGAACAGAACACATTCACCTAATATGACAGTCCGCGAGGGTATCCATACAACCCTTACAAATAGCAACTTTCCCATTTGATACAGAACATATCCACCAATCTGCCACAGTACAACAACACATAGTTAGATTTCGGCCAACACACACACAAACATACACACAGAGCCCGAAATAACCCAATTTTGCAGACTCGCTCCTCTCAAGACTTGCTCTTATTGACCCAAAATTGCCCAAAATAACCCACACTGACACAAAATGGCATAAATTACACAAAATGATAAAAAAATGATCCTAATAACATAGATTTGACTCCAATATGTCTCCTAATGACTCCAAAAACATATATAAACATAATTAAGTAAAGATCAAAACCTTCATCGCTTGTTATCTATGCAGTCTTCCTAACTATGCCAAACAGTTAAACTTTTCGTGAATGTAGTAACATACAAGGTACATTCTATCTTTCAAACCCAACGAGAATGGTTATGCATATTGTTAAGAACTCCCTCTGTGTGCGCGCCATATTGTAAGAACTCCCTCTGTGTGCGCACCATATTGTAAGAACTCCGTCTGTGTGCGCGCCATATTGTAAGAACTCCCTCTGTGTGCGCGCCATATTGTAAGAACTCCCTCTGTGTGCGCGCCATATTGTAAGAAACTCCCTCAGTGTGCGCGCCATATTGTAAGAACTCCGTCTGTGTGCGCGCCATATTGTAAGAACTCCCTCTGTGTGCGCGCCATATTGTAAGAACTCCCTCTGTGTGCGCGCCATATTGTAAGAACTCCCTCTGTGTGCGCGCCATATTGTAAGAACTCCCTCTGTGTGCGCGCCATATTGTAAGAACTCCCTCTGTGTGCGCGCCATTAAAAGAAATGTTTGTAATGAAGTAAAACAGCGGCAGTACGCATGAAAATATAAATCAACAACATGAGAAAACTTAGAAAATAAGAAGGGTTCACATCAATGGGCAGCTTGAAATGACAACTATTTCCTTACACCCTAACTCATGACTACAAAACGGCACAAGGCTTACTCCACCGAGGTCAGAAATGGTCAGTGCAATCGTGTACACTGCCAAGCGACGTTATTGTGTCACACGCAGGAACCCCGCAATAAAAAGGTTCACTTCCTCTGCTACCGGACTCTCACGGCCAGCAGAGAGAGAGAGAGAGAGAGAGAGAGAGAGAGAGAGAGAGAGAGAGAGAGAGAGAGAAAGGGGGGGAGTCATTGCCTGGCAGGAAACTCCTCCGTCCAAGGCTAAGAATTCTGTGTCTCACGCGAAACAAAAGGGGTTTCAAGAGATGACCTCTGGGGTAAGTATCTATTCTACTGCAGCTAAAACAGCCTCAGCGCTCCACTTTATTTCAAAATTTCATTCTATTCTTGTTTGTGTCATACTCGAGGGTAGCATGCCATAGAAATGAACTGAGGGGCTGGGGAATTTATGGAATTTATAAATACCTATATTAACTTACGAAATATAACAGCTGGTGTAGGGGTGGGTTGCCGGGGGGGGGGGGAATATTCTAGCAGCAACAGGGATTATTTATAAGAAATGTTGGTGCTTTAAATACGCCGGTATAATTATTAAACACTGATAATAGAGTCGTGCAAAGAAAGTAAAATTGAACTTATTAATTTGCCTCATGGGAAGTAATTAACGACCGACGCACACAGGGGTAAAATCACGTAGTAGTATACCTGGACACTTATTGATTAAACGTATATATAAATAAAGCCATAAGACTATTGGAAATTGGTAAATAAAATGAGTTAAGTGGAAGTTATTTAGAGCTTAATATAAAAGTGTAAAGTACTGTTGTCGCCAAGACTTGTGATGGATGTAAGCGCGGGGGTGAGAAAGGCCTTGGGCTAGGGGAGGTTACGGGTTTAGGAAGAAAGTGGCCATTGCCTCCGCGCCGTGCTACCTGCCGTACAAAACACATTAGCCCTCGTTCCTCGCAGTAGTGACGGACTGTGAACAATGGAGAGTAGCACGCGGCCCAAGAGGTATAAACCAGTTATACACAGCAAGGAAAGAGAAGTCATCGGGAGTGTTGTAGAAGCTTGTGATGAAGAGGTAAGGAATAAGTATTTGTTGGTTCCTATCAACAAAGTTACAGAGAGAGAGAGCTGCAAAGTACACGGGAGTAAGTACTGCGTCTATCGATGGAATTCGCAAACAAAGCAGAGAGAGACCTGGCGAGCCTCAAACAACTCCAGGAAAGCGAAGGCCAGAACACAATGCTTCCACTGTTCACCGTATCTTCTATTAAGGCTTCCGACACACACAAGGAGCTCAACTTGCAAGCTGTCTCTCTGCCGGCGACTCGCCTACACATCACTTTCAGCAGTGAACACATTTATATTTTAAAGGCACATTAATAAGAAAGAAGTGCAATATGTTTCTCAAGGCAACTCTTTAAGTTTTCGTATAAAAAATATGTGGCTGAAACTGTTATGAAAGCACCCGTTTTAGCCATTCTTACATCAGAAAATAATTCTTTGACCTGCAGGGAAACGTTACAAAGTTACGATATACACGTACATAAATGACGTTTAATAAATTACTAAAGTCGAAACAGCTGTTCACGGATGTAAACATTGGTACTGCTGTTTCCACTGTCACGTGTGAAACCAAAGGCTACTCCAGTGGTCCAGCTCCATTTCGCACGCACGCACGCACGCACATCTTTTTTGCATTCGACACGACACACGCTGAACTAAGCCTCCACAGAAACGCCGGAACGTTAGAAACACAACTTTGCAACTCATGCAAATAGTTTCAAACACAACGTGTACTACATACATAACGTAATTTTGAGTTTCACACGAGCAAAAGGTACTCCTAACAGCCAGTGTCAACAGTCAACAAGCTTTGTCGTTAGTCGTGCAAACATAACGTCCTAATTCGTCCCGCCACTTAGGCATAGCTGACAAAAAATTAGTAAACACGTTATAATATTTTATTTCGCCTTGTTAGGTCTTAAAATAAAAAGAGATAAACGCAAAATGCCTTTCGAATGTGACTAATGGGTTTTGTTGAATAATATGTGATAGATGTAATTATTACCAATAACAAAAGCCCTATTGTCAAATAATCGTAATTATATCGTACTTTTAATAATCCACAGTAAAGTTTTGTAGTACTTAACGCAGTTATTAAAAAAATTGACTTTATTCAACATAATCCCTTTGAAAATATGAGATTTCTAGTTAATATTAAAATCTTAAAAAAAACGTTAAACCGACCAGGATTCGAACCCGAAATTTGTGTTGGGTAGTCGGACACACTACCAGTTTCATTACCACGAAACACACTTTGTGGGCTGAATACACGGCACATACAGGTGTGTCTAAATTCCCACTACACAATGCAAGGGCTTGCAGTGGATACCAAGACGGTTACGTTTTGAATAGGAACTTAGGCGCGAAAACGTACCGTTTCCCCGCGACAAATAAAACACCACAACATCACATGTTGACCTCTCCCACATCTGGAACACACTGTACGTTGTTTTTTTTTGGGGTCCACTTACAAGAAGGGCTCGATGATGACGACCAGCGACGTCTACATAAACGCGGTACCTACGTACCACGTTCTGGTACACACGATCATCAATACCTGGACGTCCATGATCCGCCGCAGCCATAATCCGCGTCACCAGGTCCTCCTCTGATTCCACAGAGGTCTCGTAAATCAAGTCCTACATGTGGCCCCACAGGAAGTAGTCTAGAGGAGTCAAGTCGGGTGAACGTGCAGGCCAAGCAATAGGGCCACGTCGACCTATTCCTCTCGTCGCTCGTTGTTTTGGCGATGTCCAGGAAGGGCTGTAACTACGACACGAGTGTGTTTGTTGCGTGTCAGGTTTCTGTGGGAAACTTCAAAAAATTCCTGTCAGCAGGGCTTTATGAGCAAACATGATCTTGTAATCATACTCTTTGGCATACATCAGCCACACGTAATTTACGTACTCTAAGATGCCTGTGGGTGTTTCACTGATGTTTGCTTGTGGGTCACATGTGAAATTCTGTCAGTCATTTAGTGATAAGTGGCCCGTAATTGGCCACATGATGCCCAACTATCAGAATTGAACCTGTCTACCACATGAGGGTTTTATATGGAAAAATGAGCTTATTTTCATACTCTTTTGGCATACATCAGCCACATGTTTTCCACGTGTTCTAAGATGCCAGTGGTTCACTTTTGTTCACTGGTCTTATTGTGTACCACATAAGAAAACACAGTCATGTGGGCCAACATGTGCCACCTCTGCAAACAGTTGGCCAACTGATATCTACTCGTTGTGTGCTACTTGGGATGCAAATGACACTTTATTAACAAGTCATGTGGTGTCTCTCAAATTTTCGTTTTTAGCAAATGATTTGTCGCCCACACATGAACCACGTTATATAATTTAGGAAGAGGGACGTTCACTATTTTTTTCTCACAAAATCGTATGTGCCATTTTTTTGCTACAATTATTGCTGCAGTCGCGAAAATATTTCTAAGTAATTATAGCTTAAACATAGGCGTGTGTATAAATGTGTGTTTATGTCACACTATCAGTGTCTTTGCGTCATATTTGTACAGGTACACACCCTTCTCAGGATGAACCCCACACAGCTGACTCAGTATTATAACGAGTTCGTACAAGAGTGATCTTGCACAATATTCGAATAACACTTGAACTATTATCAAGCAATTATATGGAACTGTCCCTGGAAAATATACGATCTCTGTGGGAAGTCATAAGGAAACTTGTGGTATAAGTACCCGAATTATTTAAAATCACGGAATTCTATGGTGCATGTGCCATATGATAGTAGATTTTGAGATATTTGCATTTTATTTTAGAACGAGTTTTCTGTCCATCGCTTTATCCGCGTTTAATACCCGAAGCAGCAACTAATTTCCTTTAATCGGAGGGCCTCTTTGTACAACACGTTAGGGTTTCTGCCCTCAGATATTAGGATTACTAGTAACTATAGGCTATTCGCAGTGAAATGAGCACTTTTGAAAGCCCTGCTTAAGATCTACTTGTATACACGTTGTCTCTTCTTTTGCCTCATGTAAGATTAACATTGTCATGGGCCTCGTAACATTATTCTTGCGTCGGTCAAGTGAAACTGCGAAATTATAATATAAAAGTAAATGTTCAACAAATTTGCTAATTTTTACACTTAGATTCATTAAAAAAAAAAGCGAAATAAATAATTTAAGTTATCGCAAATGGTTACCTAACACTTTTTTATTCGACGTTAAGATACGGAACTACTTCCCATCCAGCGTTACCAATTTGACTGGGCGCATGTTGCTCAGTGAGCCCGTTAAAATAGGCCTAAATGCATTCAAGGGCAGTGACTTTTTTTTAAGGTTGATTTCAAAAGTGCTCACTTGATTGTGAACAGCCTTTAGGTGAGCTTACTCTGGAGCAGCCCACGTAGCGCTGCCCATGCGGAAATCAGTCCTCCCTCAAATCTCTCTCTGCCACATTTAGCGACTGTCCGTGGACCTAACTTAGCCATAACGAAACGAACCTTGAGTGAAAATTTGCAGATTATAAATTCGAAAATGTACTCGAATGAAATAGGTGATATGCACGTTATGAAAATTTGTCTACCCCGTGAAAATACAGTGGAGACTACAGCATCAACGCCAAGCCTCCACTTGCACTACATAACAAAGATAGGTAATCCTCTCAAAAATATAAACATTTACCCAATCACCGGATTTGAATGCATAACTGTTAAAAAATACTACACTTAAATCAGTAAAATTATTCACATTAATTTAGTTGCTTGTATTTACTTATTAAGCGTTTATTTTTACGGATTACTAGTGGCCTGGCATGTGGGAATTGGTCCAGACGATTTTTCTGGTCGGAGGGATTTCTCTCCCATTTTCCTATCCATGCAATCCAGCGCTCTCCATACTCAGCTCTCTTAACCCTCATCGGCTCTAAAGACTACGCTGTTAAGGGCCTCCCAAATCTCTTCACTCACTAATTTACAGTAAGACTCAGCGTATCCCACTGATTCGCCACTAGATAACAGCTAATTAACTAGGGATTCAGTAAAATAATTCTACTGATTGAAATCATTCATTAATATTTAGTGTGCATACGCTGAGTAGTAGGACATAGAGAAGTTGGGCACAAGGGGATCGGGGATCGGATTCGGATTATGAGGAGCCGCCATGTTGTTACGTCACCCGCCCGCCATATTGGATGTCATTGACCTTTTACCCTTGACCCACATAGTGTTTGACCTTGACCTTTATCTTGACCTCAAGGACCTTTGACCCCAGAAAACACTAAAAACCCTTTAAAAAATTCCAAAAAATTCTCAAAAAATTCTAAGAATAATCCGAAAAAAATTATTACTAAAAATTATTTAAAAATTGTTAAAAGGATCCTCAGGAAATCCTAAATTTTCCCGGAACAGGCGAGAGAGATCAGTGACTCTAGTGAAATTGGAGCCAGGTGACCGGGATCAGAGACTATGACCTTTGACCTGGAAAATGCAAAAATAAAAAAAATAAAAAAAATTACAAAAAATTACAAAAATATCATAAGAAATATATTATTAAAAAGTATTATTAAAAATTATTAAAACATTATTAAAGATTATTTAAAAACATATTAAAAAATTCTAAACATTAAAATTTCCAAAGGTCCCCCCCGCACCACCATTAGTCACATTAATTTCATCTCCAGCAGACAACTGACTTCCTCACTCCCATTCCCCTCACCTGTACTCATTCCGCCATCTTGACTTTTTCGTTCGTCATTTGTTTATACATTACTAGAGGCCACCAACTTGGTAGGCGACCGCCATCTTCGTAGATGACGACTACCTTAGTACGCGACCACCATCTTGGTAGGCAACCACCATATTCGTAGACAACACCCATAGGCCATATTGGAAGCCAATTACCATGATCTTGAAAACAAAAACTAGACTAAACATACACAAAAGTCACTAAGCATAATACAATACAGACTACTACCGCCATGTTAGACGCAGACAGCCTCGGCCTTAACAACATAACCTTGAATGACCTTGAAAACAAAAACTCGAGAAAAAAAAATTAAAGTCAACAAGCATATTGCATTATAGACTACCACTGTCATATTAGATGTATACTACCTCAACCATGACCCCATGAACTCGAATGACCTTGATAACAAAAGTTCGAGAGTAAATTCTTAAAAGTATGCATGCTGGAGGCCAAGCGATCTGTCGACCCTTGTATTTATAGGATAAAAGTCTTAAGTTTCCACCCTATTTAAAACAGATGTTTCAAACCAGCTGTATACCTAAATGCATGATGCAAGACATTGACGGCTTGCATAATTGATTGAATATATAAATTATATGTTATTTAAAATTTAAAGTTATTCAATTTTGAAAGGTGATTTTATCTAACGATATAATTGTACATATAGTAAAATACTTTTTAAAAAATCTATTTTATTTCTCTCCTTTCAAATTTTAATTATATTATGACAAAACATGAAATAAAATACAATTTTATTCACAGTCACTTTTTTACTCAAGTAATTTATTACGGTCTCTAACACCCTAAAAAAAATTACTATTTTCTTTAACATGTCTAAGTAAATTGTCGCTACGGCTGATCTGCTTACCGCACCTGTCACACAAATTTGGTATACAACAGAAATTTTTAGCACAATTAAAGCGCTCATGTCGCCGAGCATTGCTGCTGCCAATGTAGGTCTTTTCACAGAAGCGACTCTTATAATGTCGGAATGTTTCAGCAGATGCGGGTTGACCATACAGATGCTGCTGGAACAGAGGCCTATGGTCCAGTTGGCGATGTCAATGGAGCTGCCTGAAGACGCCGATGGCTGAACTGCTGTAGGTGACCGACCCGAAGAATACGACGGTGCTGTCAGCACCATGCCTGAAGAAGTCATTGGCACTGCTGATAACACTCCCAAAGAAGTCGATGACACTTCCGTAGCTACCATTAGCTCTGAGGTACCCGAAGATATTGCATATGCAGAATAAGACTTTGATGCGAAGAGGCACAAGCTAGCCAAGACGATCCACTGTTCACGGTTGACCTCCCTACTGTTTACATACGAGTATACAAGCCCTATGACGTCATATCGACTTTGAACCAGTCGTATTGCACCATTAATACATTGTTCGGACACAGATCAGCCAATCACAGAGTTGTCACGTGAATGCGGTGCTGACCTCTAATGACCCCAAAGCGACTCCTAAATGACTCCTAAATGACCACTTATGACCCCGAAATGACCCCTGATTGTGGAGGTGGATGTGGTGGTAAGTGTGGTCTGTCTGTGTGTGCGGGTCGCAAGTGGAAAAAATGCCATGTATTTGAAAATTAAATTGAATTCTCATATCTACAAAAGCTGAAATGCGAACATTTTATTAAATAATTTCGCTTCAAAAAAAATATATATCCAGGTCCCTCGGTATATTTCATTGCTTCCTGGGTAAACTGTATTTACACATTGCAATAAAAGTGGCCAGAACTGCATCAGGCTCCCACCATGCTTCCCAATCGATAGTCGTCGCGCGAAAAGGACTCTTCGTTCGGACCACCCTATCAAGCTGACGGCCATTTTGAACATAGGTGATAACCCGATCGCAGAATCGACACTGGCGACAACCAGCAAGCGATGATGCAGGTCGCGGCTTCATGATCGTAGAGGTGAAAAAGGAAGGCCTTCGTATTCACAATTCATCTTCGCGGTATGAGAGGACTCTGAGAAATCCCACTCGAGCTGGACTGGCGGCCTAGCGGGGGTGCTAGTTAGACCAGCTTTCGGCAGACAGCGCTGCAGTCGCAGCGTATGAATGGCCGGATGTGTAAACACGTGGCAGGAACTGTGGCACCGGAAGTGAAGGTTCCAATATATTTTTTTTTGAATTTAAT
The DNA here is from genome assembly GCA_029891345.1 of Dryococelus australis. Classification (NCBI taxonomy): domain Eukaryota; kingdom Metazoa; phylum Arthropoda; class Insecta; order Phasmatodea; family Phasmatidae; genus Dryococelus; species Dryococelus australis. The sequence goes on from CM057002.1 coordinate 126,245,249, forward strand.
AGAAGCTTTTTGAGAGTTCCATGGGCCCGGATTGGCCGGGCTCTCGATGCTCCCTCCTTTGGAGTGGTAGATGCTTCTGTATATAACGCCAGGAGTTTGTCGGGGGGTCAGAGACCAGCACTCCTGTATGTTAGGCTCACATTTAAATACTTTCAAATATGCTGTAAATTAAATTAATTTCTTGCCTGTCTGGCCATTCTCAGGATGACGTTTTTTTACGTCATGGCGGGTAGTAAAATTATAGGGTTTCAGAAACAAACCGAAGACAGAAACTGTCTGTATGAGATAATCGTCCGATTAAACATTTATCATCCATGTTTTAGGACAGTCGAAGAATCTAACCTACGTAAAAGATAGATAAACTAGTCATTTGAGTATTTTGGACTTTACTCAGTGTTTAGTGGCAGTACTAGTAAAAAAGTTTAATTTAGGAATGAGGAAATGCTAAAATTTTACACTTTGTATTTTGCCAGTATTAAGATAAATGTTCATCCATGTGGGTTTTTGAAATAGTAATATATAAAGAAATGTATTTTAAGAGGGCATTTTTAATACGTGTTTTGAAAGTGAGAATAAACAGGAATAATTAAGTATTTTAGGATGACACCCTTAAACTTGACTAGGAGTACACCAGTCAGATGGATTCATGTTGGGTGACACTAGACAGACAGAAAATTTGAAATGCAATTGTTTCCAAGTGCCACTTATATGTGGAATTCTAGTGTAACTAAGTTAGAGTTTTTTTTAACGAGCATTTGTATTTTACATTTAATAAGTGACATGTGTAAATATTTGAGCCCATATTATATTAAAGGACAGTATTAGTGTTCACTTTTCTGGCTGACTGGATTTATAAATTTTCAATACCTTATTAAATATTTTCTATTTTATTGTGTATGGTTTGAAAACATTTATAAAATATATAAGTTTATGCCAAGAAAGTAATGTGTTTATTTTCTTTTCAACAACCAGAAATCTGTAGAATATTGTTCTGCTTAAATGGTTCTTACGTCTTGTGCGATTGTGTAGTGGCTTTCAGGGCTGTGTATAAACCCCGCTGCCACGCCATTTGTGAAGGGCGTCGCAGTCAGAGATCCTGCCCTACATGCACTCTACTATTTCCATTTTTCTAAGTTTTTTTTTTTTATTTCTGGTTGCCAGTTTGTACACTGTAAAAAATTTTGCGGAAATTACCTTAAATGTAAGGGAAGCTAATTTCCTTTACATGTATGGTAATATTACCTGCCAAATGTGAAGTAAATTTACATTACACATAAGGCACTATTCCCTAATCGTAAGGGAAAGGTACCTGACAAAAGTGGGGGAAAATTCCATACAAGTAAGGTAATATTAAATATATTGTATAATAGAATTACATATAAAAATATACAGGGTATTGGTACTGTTAATTTTTTTGTTACCTATGTCCTCTGACGAATAGTACCTGAAATTTTCACTCTTAAATCCTCGACATTTGCCGGTGGGTGGGCGCGAACTGTAGAGCTCTCTCACGATAGACCGAGGTAACTTCCTATACACCACGACGCCAACATGACATTGGTAGTGAATATTAGTGTGTTATGGGATTGTTTCTTCCGCCCATCCCTCAATTGAGCTGTTGAAAAAATGCTGAAGAGATGCACGCGTCGTAAGGTAATTTTCCCATCCATTTATGGGATTTTCCACCGCCATGTACGTGAATTTTACTCTAGAGTGCTGTAATTACACCTTACATGTAGAGAGTCATGTTGGACAGCTTGAATGACTAGAAAACAAACATTTATTTTAAGGTAGCAAATAACCACTGTACAATTATCAAATAGCTACAAGTCGACTGGGAGATCCACACGTCGTATGGTAGTTTTCCCATGAATGTAAGGGATTTTTACTGCCATGTAAGTGAACTTTACTCCACAGTGCGCTAATTTTATCTTACACGTAAGAAAAACTATGTTTTCCCCACAAGTTTGCGAATATTACCTTACACATGTCAGGTTATTTTGCTATTATTTTTTACAGTGTAAAGTTGAAAAAAATGTTACGCCCCTTTAAGGCGTAGCAGGGCTAAAGGAAGACAAGGGGAAGGACGCATACCATTAAAAAAAAATCTAGAAAGCATGGACACAAAAATTCCAAAATCAGTACAAATATATTGAAGCCCAGCTATACATTATCACTAAGAACAAACAACTTTGCAACTTGATTTTAAAAATACGAATTGCATCTGTAAATGTCTGCTGCTTGCTACAAATCGGTGAACTAGGGGAAGGAGAGAACACACATACACTGAGACAAACAGAAAAACAACAATATTAATATATCCTGAGAAATCACCCAACCTGAATAAACACTTGTAAAATCCCATTAAAAAAGGTAAAATGACTCCCTGAGTAATGCAAGCACCATTACAACTTTAAAAGTAAAGTGGGCCTGATGATTCACTAAAAAGTACATCATGGAATATTAATTTCAAGAACACCATTGGGAAGGAGCAAAAATCCTCATTACACTTAACCATGAGCATAAAGATACGCCACAAAATATCTACTAAACTCCTTGGCAGTAAAATTCTTTTGGTAAATCGTAGTCCAGCAGACCATTCCTACAGCACGCCAAAAAAGAAAGGAAAAAATTACTTCTTGCAAATATTCCCATAAAATACCATATTGAAAATTCACACAATCAGAACAGTGAAGAAACACTTCCCTACAAAAAACCATATACACTAAAATCGCTATTAAAAATACACTACTAAAAAGGACAACTCTACCCCCGGCATTACAACAACTACTCTCATTGTAATACTTAACTTGAGTAGTACTCATATTACGCGAAAACGCGTCTAGCATGCTGAAGCCCCGAAGTACGAAGTGATGTAGACATGAACTATCGTCGGCCAACTCGAAGAGGAACACTGCACACTTGCTCGGGCTGGGGACGAACATTTATACGCGAAAACGCGGCTCGGGAAGATTAAGCAGGCGGCGAGAATAGCGGAGAGGTGTATGGATGGTGCCAGAGTGGGCGAGGCTGAACTCGTTGCCAGTAGTAGCCACCAGAAAGCGCTCGGCCGCGCCAGGAGCGCCGCGCGCCTCTCTTCTGTATAGCTCAGCGCTTGGAAGCGTTCTGATGTGCGCCCCCCCCCCCCCCCCCCCGTGTGTGTGGAGGGGGGGGGGGAAGAAAAAACGAAATACCTTTTTCGGCAGCAAAAATATTGCCTCTTCAAATAGTAACCCCTCTTCAAACAAAATAACAGTTTATTAATCTGGGCTACCAAATACAAGCGTGGAAAATAACCAAGCAGACTTGCTAACCAAGTTTATTAACGTCACGTAGTTCTGTAAACACACCAATCCCATGATAGCAGCATTTAATTGTACTCCAGAAAATTGTAGGCATCACACACTTCACCAGCTGGCGGGACGAAAAATAGTACTCACTTAAAATTACTTGAGTTTGTTGATTGACACGCGTGTCAGACTTGAAGCAGGGCTTCAAACACATGACTTGTTTTGCATCCAAGGAAAGGTTTAACTTGGAAAATTTGAGGAAAAATCAAATCTCTGGACAGTGGTTAGGGTCTTTGTCCTTTTTTGTGTATACTTCATTGTTTTTAATTTTAATCATGGCGACAGTGTGGATCCAGAAACTCAGTAAGCCGGCTCTTGCTCAGCTGTTGACGGAAGTTGGGGGGGGGGGGGGAGGTCGTTGACGAGTGGGAAGGCATATCGCTTAATTAAGAGTTAAGGCACATGAGCTGGTGCGGAGCAGTAATGAAAGAGAAAACATCGTGGGTGCAGCAGTAGGTGTGTCAAACCCAGTTTTGAAATTTTTCATGTTCCGCCTGAACTGTCTGTAAAATTTCCTAGGTTGGAGGATTTGAAACTTGAGTCATTTGTAAAACAATTTTTTTTTTTTTAGCATTACAAGCTATCATTTCCATAGATTTTATTTCGGAGGCAGTTATTTACGCATTTGTAACTTTTGAAGTTCCGGAAATTTTGCAAACAGTTTTCTGTCAATCTAGTGAAAAAATTGGGAAATTGAGGCATTGATAAAAGCATATGTTAAACAGATGTCGAGTGAAGTGTCGGTCATGAACATACGGATGCAATTAATGGATAGCAAACAACTTCCCAAACAGAGTATGCTAGGTTTCGTGCAAGAAATAATGGGTTTAGTAGGGGTTCTTTGGTACCCCTGTGCTGAAGATTTTTTTTCTCAAATATTGTTTTACAATTTACTTCCCAAAAGCAGCCGATTTTTTTTTGCTTTCTTTGAAAAACCCGCCACTTTGAAACAGCTCTTGTAGTTAGTCACGGAATTAGAGCTGACATTAAGGGATTGTACTACCGAATCCATGAGCAGTAATGAGAAAATGAGGAGGAAGGAAGATGGTAAACAGGGAATAACAATGTATTGCATTATTTGTGGAGAATTAAATCAGGTGGCTAAAGAATGTTATAGGAAATTTGTTTTCTTTGTAACACATGAGGATAGCGCCAGTAATGGCAAAATACGAACTTGTACCTGGTATACTCAGACCGGAAAGATAATGGTAAAATAGTTACTGGTGGGAAGACAGAGAAAATTGTTTGTTTATTTTTCCACCAAAGAGGAAATATGACGGCTAGATGCCCCCAGAGAGTGCAGGTAGTTGGGAGTCATTCGATAAATAGTTTGGGATTTGAACACAAGTATGGGTTGTTGTTTGTTCCTGTTATCATTTCCGACCAAGTGAGAGTAGCAGCTTTATTGGATTCAGAGACCACCTGTTTCTTGATTAGTCATGAATTTGGCACTTATCTTTTGAAAAATATGCCCTAGGGGCTTATTAAAATTCAGAAAATAGAAGATCTTGGGTTTTCTCTAGCAAACAGTGTTGTGATAAATTCTCTGGGTGTTGCTTTTTGCAAGATAAAATTGAAAAAAAAAAAAAAAAAAAATTCATGGAAATACGTATTTAGAATTCTCCCAGACCTGAGTAATGAATTGTTACTAGCCATAGATTCCTGGAGAAAACACGAGTGTATATTAATATTGCCACCAGGGAACTAGTTTTTCCTTTATGTAAAAACCAACTAGTTCAGATTATTTCAAATCTATTTGATTGCCAAGTAGTAAATGTTCACCGTCCTGATCAAGGCCAATATAGCCAGTTGGTTCAGTTGCATGAAGAGTTTGCGGATGTGGTTACCATGAAATTAGGATATTATAATCAACATCTTATTGTGTTGCGTAAGAATAAAGATACTGTTTTATCTGCACCATAAGCAAGTTAGATAGTAAAAATATAAGTAATCATATTTTAATATGGCTGACGTACAATGCATAAAATGAACATTATTTTAGTTTACCTGTTAAGCATATTGGATGAGCTTTTACTAGTACGGAAATATGTTGTTAATAAAGCCATGTTAAGAAGAACAAAGAAGACATCTATTTCTATTAGAATTATCCAGTATTTTATATTGTAATAAATTTTAATGGCAATTGAAAAAGTAACGCCAGCCAAATAGGCGCAGTTTACTTATATATTTTAACACACTATAAGTACTCAGTAAATATTAAGAAATTGTTTCAAGACAAGAATCGGCAAACTGTTTCAGGAATATTGTGGTAAAACATTTAAAATTTTTTTTGCGGACTACGCGATAAATATTACGCCACATCAGATGAAAAAAATTACATTCTGGTTCACGAGAAAGCTTTCAGCAAGTTTTCTCTTATAAAGTAGGCGATTAATCAGTCTCCCACGGTTGAACCAAAGCCAGCCACTTTTTGTGACTGATATCTGGAGAAATAGCTTTACACGTACATACATAATCTACATGTCATATTTTATACTATATTTCTTAACTTGCTCGGAAATTGTACGTACAATTTCCTGTTACTGCTATATTGTATTTTTTGGTTAATTCTCGGCTATACTTGTTATGCGGTTCATTGAACAATTTTTAACTCAACATCTCGTTTAAAAGGTTCACTGATATGTCCGTTTATGTACATATCTATATAGGCTGTTCACGGTAATGTGAGCACTTTTTAAAGCCAAAATTTTCTTTTCAACCAATTTCTAAGTTTCTGCCTCTTTTTAATATAAACATTCCTATGTGACTAATAAACACAGTGTATACATTTGATCACTCTCAAAAGTTAACGTGCGAGGCTGCAAAAAATATATATTTATTAATAATGGCTGTTGGGTAAGTCTTAAAAAGTGCTCACTTTAATATGAATAGTATATATATATATATATATATATATATATAAACGGTGTAGCGCATTCAGAGTATTGTTGGCATTGGATTACAAAGGAAGTGTTCATGTAAAGGCTATCCCAAAAGTCACTATATCCCTAGAATATTTCGAGTTTCTTCGTGGACAAGATGTATAGTATGGATGTTTGTTTGTTCACAGGAATTGCAATGGCTGATCCTTTCACACTGGAGGAAAGAATAATCACAGCAGTATGGGTGCACGAACGACCACACTCTGGAAAGACTTTGAGAGCAGTGTTTCGCGATTTTCAAAACAGATTCGGCAAAAAGACGCCAGAAAAAGCGACAGCTCTTTCCTTGGGAAAGAAAATTATTTGCTACAGGGAACGTGATAGATTCCCCAGGATCCGGGAGGCCAAAAAAAACACGAGACAGGAGAAGTGAGTAGATTCTCGCCTCTATGGAACGTTCACCGAAGGAATCTGTGCGGAAACGTTCATGTGAAATAGGGGTGCCGAAGTCAAGCTTGCACAGGGATCTGTGGGCGAATCTTCAACTTCATCCATACCGACCACGCGTTATCAGATGAAGATCTTGTCAGGGGGAGACAAGCCTGCGAGAATTTACTGGTAACATACACCACGCTGCTTTTACGAAACAAGGTTTTCTTTACTGACGAATGTGCAATTTCCCGCAGTGCCCACGATCGAAATGTGTTCTGGAGCAAATAAAACCCACACTTTTAAGAAGGATTTGAGAACAACCAACCTCATGTTATGATATGGGCAGTGGTTTCCGCAAGACACCTGATTGGCCCATATTTCGGTGACGCAACACAGTTACCTGGACATGCCTCGAGAGTGGTTTGTTGCACAACTTCGTAATCTTGGCATCGGAGACGAATATTGGTTCCAGCAGGATGGAGCACACCCACATTACGCAGTTACACTCAGATCATAGCTGAATGAAATTTTCCCGGGTAGATGGATTGAAGGAGGCTCTGCAGTATAACCAGCACCACTGGCCGCCACGAACCCCAGACATGCGACAGTGCACTCTGGGGAATGGTTAGACAGAAAGTCAGCAAGACGAGACATGAAACCACGGACCAACTGAAAGATGCCGTCCGTGCTGAATTCCTCATCATCGCGTCACAGATATTACGAAGAATGTGTCATCGCACCTGGCGTCCTATCATTCTCTTTGCTGAGAACAGTGGAGCCCACACCAACATGATTGACATTTAACTTTTTATTTCTACACTTGTAATACTCTAATAAACACCGAAATGTATCCCCACTCTAAAACTTATTCCATGTAAATATAATTGTTGTACACCCAGAGGGACTTTTGAGACATTCTGTAGTACTTTCATTACAATGGCATTATTTTAAGTTTATTGTGTATTGAAAAGTGCAAATTAAGATAAAAGTTTGAACTGATATTACGTAGCACAAACATATTTGTGCTTCTACTAGTCTCACATTTTTTATTTGCCCAACGCGTGCATGATACACACTGGTTTTATAGCAGTGTTATATTTTACATGATGCGTTTACGAACTGTGCGCCAAGATTTACAATGTATATTGATCAGTGGTAAAACAAATTATTTTACTATCTCAGTAAAACTTATTAGCATATTTAACATAACAAATTACAATCTAGTTAGTAACAACCTCCGTGTTAATATGAAAGTAGAGATTTTTTTTTAAAATCAACAATGTGTGTAGTTATAATATGATGGTTATGTAACTTAATTAGAGAGTTTTCATAACTAAACATGAAATGTAGTAATCTTTTACTTTGACGTAAATGACATGACTTTTTTTACAGCTTTACATGCATGTTAGGTAATATTCTGTTTTGGTGTAAAGCTGGTTCCGCTTTTGAAAAATAGTGTTTCTGCCTGTTGCTTTATTTAAAAGAAATACTTAATACTCATATTATTAACGTTTTCAGGGGTTACGAATAACGCTTAGCGCTTTATTTAAGATAAATAGTACTTTATACTTTAGCAAAACGATTGATCTGTGAGCTTAGTGCTTGGTGGTGGTAATGTATACAATTCTTAACGTTCATTTGTGATGTTAAGGAATCCGTTATCCACAGGTAGGATACCGTCTCACGAACGAGTGCACTTTATCTGACTGCAGTTCAGAGGACAGTCCTGTTTACAGCTGTTTCCACGGATTTAGCGGTGTCTCCACCTGCTATGATTGATACTTACTTAAAGACACAACCAGTTTTCAACCTACCCAATATGTCAAAAAAAATTTTTTTCGTAGGAAATAACTGTAATAAAATCTTCTTTCAGCACTGTCAAAAATGTCACTCGTTTGTGAGAGACTGTAGCATTGGCCACTGACCATTGTTTAAGGTGACGCTGATACCTTCTCTGTATGATTTCATTTGTGTAACACCTTCCTTAACGCGTGAATAAGTGTGGTTTTTTGAGACTGCATGAGTACAGAATGACATGTATAGGGAAATATTCACAGAGAAGTAGGGAAGTGTAAAGCATGTTCGCGATAAAGTGAGCACTTTAGAAATCAACCTTAGAAAAAAGTCACTGCACCTACCTGCACATAATTTTAACGGGCGCTTTGACTGACATGCGCCCAGTAAAGTTGATAACGATGGATGGGAAAGTATTTCCGTATCTTAACGTCGAAGAAACAGTGTTAGGTGGCCATCTCTGATAGTTTAAATCATATCTTTCGCTTTCTGTTTTTTTTTTTAATGGATTGAAGTGTAAAAATGATCAGTTTGTAAAATATTTACTTTCCTAATAATTTCACAGTTTCACTTAACCGACGCTTGAATAAAGTGATGGGGCCCATAGCAATGTTAATTTTGCATAAGGCGGAAGAATACACAACGTCCATGCAAGTAGATACTAAGCAGGGCTTTCAAAAGTGCCAATTTTACCGTGAACAGCCTATAGCTCCACGTACCAAGATGGTGCGTGCATGGAGGTATTAGTCTATGGAGTGGAAGCCGAGACACGAGAGTGAAGCCGATAATGAAAGACAAGGACAGGGCTAACATTGCTTACTATGTAACTTCATAATATGGCGGCTGACTTAAACAATCGGTCTGCGCATGCGCAGTTGAAAGAAGTCAGGCAAGGCACCGGCTTCACTTGATAGACTTGGAGAAGATAGGCTGTTGCCACTCCGTCATCTATTACCTCCATGACTGCGTGGCCACGACATTAATTTTTATAGGCGATATACCACAATATATATTTCAAGGCAACAGTGACGTGCATGTCATATCTCAATACAAAAAAATATACCTTCGAAGCTTTCTGTTTGGTTTACAGTAATGGAATATAGTTTTGATTCAAATATACCTTCAAAGCTTTCTGTTTGGTTTACAGTAATGGAATATAGTTTTGATTCAAATATAAGGGTAAAGAAACTTACGTTCGTTATTATGAATTTTTCCCAGTTTACGTTTTTGTTTTATTGCAATATTAGTTTCTTTTGAGAAAGAAAAATAACCCGTTCTTGTTTGGTTTGCAGTAAAGAAATATTTCTCTATACCAATGAAAGGATTAAGTGATATTAAAACATTATTTTCCTTCATTATAGTTTTAAATACCTAATTAAATATTATAAATGCTATGTTACCAAAAAGATGATCATTGCTATTAATTTATTTATCAAACAAGCTTTTAATTTGTGTCAAACCTACTTCATGGGTGTCCGTATTTAACGATAAACTTTTTGCGGAACAAAACATGTGTTGCAGTAACTGAAGTGTTTCTAGAGTCATCTTATGATAGGTATTGGAACGTAAATGTAGCTTAACACAATTAAGTGTGCTCTTAGTGTGTAAAATAGACCACCTTACATGTTTTAATCTGATAAAACGCCTGAAAGTGAAGGCGGATTTTTCTGGGAAGAAGAATTCGCCCAATAAAAATGACGCCGGAAACGTTACAAGAGCTCAACATTTAAATAAGCTACAGTTACAAAATAAATTATAATGTTTACTACATAATGGAAAATGTTTTGAACAATTGTTTATTAACTGAGATTCAGAATGGAAGAGTAACTTAGAAGAATTTCTTCAATCCTGTTTCACTGTGAAGTACATATATATATATATATATATATATATATATATATATATTATCTTTTCCATTTGGAAAAACTAATTCTCGCACTGAATAATGTTTTTTTTTTCTCGCTGTAACCTTACTTTATTATCAGAAAATTTTTTTTTCAATTAAATGCTATCTTTTCTTGTAGAAACGAAATATTAATTGGCCAAGTATTGAAATTTTTCAGTTTTCTTATTTTCTCATTTATACTGAAATGTTTGACAAAGTTTTGTATAGTAAAAGAAAATGTATTTACGCAGAATGTTAGTCAATGTAATCAGTTTGATCCCGGATTCATTAAGTAACTCAGTAATTACATTAATGTATTATTAAATTGACGAGAAACGCTGTATTCCCATTTTATAAGTAAATGCTTGAAAGCCAGTTTGTGGATTATTCTTAATTTTAAACTACATTTTACGTAACGACGAAAATGAGAAGTGTATATTGATTTACTTTCCTTGATATGTTGGTGTAACTAACGGGATTTCTCGCCCAGATAGTTTGGGGAAAAATAATACACTATATCAGCCCAACTGCATATGGAAAGGTTTGATAGACTAAAAAATAATTACTTGGATTTCTAAGTAATGCTATTTTGTACAGACGAGTCGAAACAGTGAGGCCAGCAAATTTTAAGCTGGAGTCGATATATCTAACAAACCGCACCCCCCCTCCCCCTCTTTCCTTTTCATGCAGCAAAACACAAATAGGCAATTTATTGTTTATAGTTAAAATAACGCCCATTGAAAAAGTGGCAGATAAATAATAAAACTGTGTCGGTAACAGAAATCTTCCTTCCTATTTTGCGATATTGGCCCAAAACTATACATTTAATGTCCCTTAATTAAATGTAATTAATTTATTTTGAAAACAATCGGCATACACTAATATTTTCGTGATGTGAAATAGCAAAAACCCTTCAAGGTTAATTTTCTGAAGGTGGCCGTAACTTAATTTTTTCTAACTTATCATTGAAATTATATGCAGGTGAGCATGTTAAACATTACATATGTCAAGTTATTCGATACTAGACACAAATATATAGCAAATACTGTATTCACAGAAGCTGGCCATAGAAATCTTTTAATACTTGATACCTATGTACATATGAGCTACTCATCGTATATTGTATTGAAGCAGCGAACTCCGAGAGCGGTCGCCATAGAGGCGCCAGCAATGGTCCATCGATGTACCACTTCACAGCCATCAAACGGCCTACAGATGGCTACCCATGCTTTCACCACTAATATGTACAACTTATGTGCGGCCATCGCTGGAAAACAGTTGGGAAGTCATTTATGGGACATAAGTAGTTCACCTACACTCGCTCCATTAGTTTCATTTTCATCACAATTCCATCAGCGTATGCCCAATGTATTGGTGTCAGCAGTTTACCAAAGCAGGGCCAGTTGGGTTGACCGATAATTTTCCTGGGCCAGCAGTAATCCAGCAATGCCATAATGGAAACCACAGATGGCAGACTGTCTCTTGCTACATGAGTTAGCTCTCATTTACGGTTATGGCGAACACTGGGCGAAAACATTCACCATCCCAGCCTCCTCCTAACGTCACTTTATTTTTACTTTATTTATTTTTTCTTCCAATTTCATAAACAGTATCGTAAGTTTTAAACTTGCATGTTGTATGGAGAATTTACCGTTCATCAGGCTGCAAATACCTAAGTATACTGTAAAAACTATTTTTATTTTGCCGAGTCAGAGTAAAAATTTTCTGCTTTTAATGAATCCCCTGTAAGGGCGTTTAAGATTCTTCAAATATTTTATAACATTTTAACATTATTCAACCTATTTTCTTGTAATATCAGACAACAGTCTTGAAAAGTATGAGAATAGAAGAAAATGAATTTCCAAAACAAATGATACAAACCGCAGGAATGTATCAAAATGTATCAAGATTTATCAAACTAATACCTTGAGCTACAGTTAAACATAGTTGCTTGTTTTAGCTTACTGGTGTGTGTTATGAAGAGTATTTCTTGTAAATGTATCAAGATTTATCAAACTAAAAAATTGAGCTACAGTTAAACATAGTTGCTTGTTTTAGCTTACTGGTGTGTGTTATGAAGAGTATTTCTTGTAAATGTATCAAGATTTATCAAACTAAAACCTTGAGCTACAGTTAAACATAGTTGCTTGTTTTAGCTTACTGGTGTGTGTTATGAAGAGTATTTCTTGTAAATGTATCAAGATTTATCAAACTAATACCTTGAGCTACAGTTAAACATAGTTGCTTGTTTTAGCTTACTGGAGTGTGTTATGAAGAGTATTTCTTGTAAATGTATCAAGATTTATCAAACTAATACCTTGAGCTACAGTTAAACATAGTTGCTTGTTTTAGCTTACTGGTGTGTGTTATGAAGAGTATTTCTTGTAAATGTATCAAGATTTATCAAACTAATACCTTGAGCTACAGTTAAACATAGTTGCTTGTTTTAGCTTACTGGTGTGTGTTATGAAGAGTATTTCTTGTAAATGTATCAAGATTTATCAAACTAAAACCTTGAGCTACAGTTAAACATAGTTGCTTGTTTTAGCTTACTGGTGTGTGTTATGAAGAGTATTTCTTGTAAATGTATCAAGATTTATCAAACTAATACCTTGAGCTACAGTTAAACATAGTTGCTTGTTTTAGCTTACTGGCGTGTGTTATGAAGAGTATTTCTTGTAAATGTATCAAGATTTATCAAACCAATACCTTGAGCTACAGTTAAACATAGTTGCTTGTTTTAGCTTACTGGTGTGTGTTATGAAGAGTATTTCTTGTAAATGTATCAAGATTTATCAAACTAATACCTTGAGCTACAGTTAAACATAGTTGCTTGTTTTAGCTTACTGGTGTGTGTTATGAAGAGTATTTCTTGTAAATGTATCAAGATTTATCAAACTAATACCTTGAGCTACAGTTAAACATAGTTGATTGTTTTAGCTTACTGGTGTGTGTTATGAAGAGTATTTCTTGTAAATGTATCAAGATTTATCAAACCAATACCTTGAGCTACAGTTAAACATAGTTGCTTGTTTTAGCTTACTGGTGTGTGTTATGAAGAGTATTTCTTGTAAATGTATCAAGATTTATCAAACTAATACCTTGAGCTACAGTTAAACATAGTTGCTTGTTTTAGCTTACTGGCGTGTGTTATGAAGAGTATTTCTTGTAAATGTATCAAGATTTATCAAACTAATACCTTGAGCTACAGTTAAACATAGTTGCTTGTTTTAGCTTACTGGTGTGTGTTATGAAGAGTATTTCTTGTAAATGTATCAAGATTTATCAAACTAATACCTTGAGCTACAGTTAAACATAGTTGCTTGTTTTAGCTTACTGGTGTGTGTTATGAAGAGTATTTCTTGTAAATGTATCAAGATTTATCAAACTAATACCTTGAGCTACAGTTAAACATAGTTGTTTGTTTTAGCTTACTGGCGTATGTTATGAAGAGTATTTCTTGTAAATGTATCAAGATTTATCAAACTAATACCTTGAGCTACAGTTAATCATAGTTGCTTGTTTTAGCTTACTGGTGTGTGTTATGAAGAGTATTTCTTGTAAATGTATCGAATGGCTTGCCTGTACTACACTTTGAATTCTGAAATAACATTTTTAAATTAAAATAGGCAGAAGTTAAACTATTAGAGTAACTGAAGCAATTGTATGATTTCAAATAAATGCCAACACTCCACTTCTGTGACTTTAACAAATATTAGAGCTGATACCAAACTTAGAGTTTAAATACGGTTTTTTTATTTAAAGGAATCTATATTACAAGTTTTAATAAAACTTGGTGCTTGTTTCATCATCGATATCATGTCCAGCAAACCTTAAATACCTCGAAAACCTTGTCTGTCAAACGGTATTAATTTGACGTCCTCCTGCTCTAAATGAACGGAAGTGACGAAAAGGTCGAGCCTTACCACGGCGGGCGAGCTAGGAAGGTGTTCGGGGAGGGAATGCCCGTGCTATGCCCGGCGGGGCATCGCGCATGCCCGCGGGACTGCAACACCAGGAAGTGTCTGCTGGTCGGAGGTGCTGTCCGGTTCGAGAGGGACACAGTAGCGAGTCCTTGAATGTCTTCCCCGGCGCTCGCCCTCACAACAGCCTCCTCCAAGGCCACCGCCTCTTGTTCTGCTGAAAATCTCTCCCCCTCCCCCCTTCCTCCTGGTTGTTGTTCGTGACACCATCGCCCGGAGATCGAACGCGATTTGTTCCATTTCGAGACGGACCTCGGACCCGGCGAGAGAGGTGAAAAATAAAACGAGTCTGATTTCATTTCCGGCTCGGCTCGTTTTATTGAATACGCTGTCTTTTATTGCCCGGTCTCACAGAGCACGACATTGTACAATCGATTGCACGGATTGACCATTTGGGAGTTGTGGTAACTTCATTCTAAATAAGGAAAGTCACACAAGCTCCTTTCTCCAACAGGAAATCAGCGACTCCATGAATTTAACCGAGTTGGCTCTGAACTGCAGCGAATCCCGCACCCCACGGTTCAGTTTCACCAGTCGTCAATTCCTGGCCACGAAACTATCGAGTGTGCAGAAGGGACAGAACGTTGCGTTTGGGGAAATTGTTCACGTTTCTTGAACAGGCCACGCTCTGCTGCTGAACGTGCAGCTTGTTTGACTGCGAGCAGATTTACAGCGGCGAGTCTAACACCTGGTAGACTCGTTGCTCTGTCCGCCGACTAGAGGAGTAATGTGTGAGCAAGTATTATTAAAACGCGCAGTGCCCATTTAAGTGGGTGCTTTTCTGGCGGAGTTTAGAAGCATATACAGCGGATTGTGTTTAATAATCAAATGGTATCTTTAAGGATTGTTATTATATTGTATTTTACCAGTTAAATTGTTTACTACGAGACATATGTTGATTCTGCTGTCCGGCATCTATTCTAAAACTTTATATTACACACCGATAATTTTATTAAAATACCAATCTTTCACTCAGTTCCTCATGGGGCTTAAGGAATGCACTGTATCCCTGGTTATGTTTTATACATAGTTATTATATGAAAGAACCTTTCGAATGATAAGTATTAAACCAGCCGTTTCTAGTACACTCCACATATGTAGTGTTGAACTTTGAACCAAAGTATTACGAAGAACACCCATGAGGACAGTAGAAGTTGGTCTCATTAAACCGGGAAGCTTACATAAAAGGACTGGATCATCCTTAGCCTGGCACTGGGGTGAAACAACGTTTGGGAAAAATAATTCCCAGACGACTAATTCAGTTTTGAGAGGCAAACTCTTAAAATTATTTCGTTTAGATCTTTGACCAAGAACGTCGCGAATATTTGGGAAACTGTAACTTCTCTTGCTTTTATCAATTCCTTTTTTAAATACCTGATAAATATTTCTTTTTTGTTTACACTTGAATCAGAGAGAACATGCTTATACACAACTATGTTGCAGGCTGCCTTATTCGAGAGTCAGTAACTTCATGTCCTACCTTGATAACCTGGAGAATCGTGACGGGTGCGTCTGGAAAAGTTGTTTGAGCCGTGGTGTATTGGTGGCGTGGGGGGGGGGGGGGGGGGGGGGGAGAAGGGGGGATGATGAGGTGGAATGTAGAAGGAGGAGAAGAAGAGAGCATGCTTCGAACATTAAACCTCACCACAGCAGGAGTCAGAAAAATTTCAGAATGGGAAACTTGTTGCCCTTGTCTGAAAGTATTTTATTTTTGTAACAACATTTCTCGCCTGCCTGTAGTAAAGTCTCGCATGTTGTCTCCAGTTGGGAACATGACATGTGCCTGCCCTGATAGGGATTCGTCACCTGTTTGCTTCACAGGGTTCTTTTCTTTTATTTTATTTATTTCCCCCTCCCCGTTATGGTCTTCTAGGGACCACGAACCAATTTCAATGCTTCGTTCTTTGTTGTTCTGTCTTCTTCCCCCAGCACTCCTTCATCAGGGTTTTATTTATATATATTTTTTTCTACAGTTTTTTAATACCCAAATACACATAAGCATTTGAAATTGAACCCGTGCACTTACTTACAAACTAAATATAATGATTAAAATTTGCAATTTTGTGGTAGCGGACATAGAAAAATTGAGAAACTGCAAGAGTAGGCAATTGAATTGTTTTCGATGAAATTTTCAGCTAGTATTTTGTCAACATGATGTATTACTGTCGGGATACTTCTTAAGCAGTAAATTTGCACGTTTTATTTTAGTGCGGCATAACATACTGCACTTAAGAAATACATAATTCCATTTAATATTCATCTCAAAGCTAACAGAACCTGTTATATTAGGACTGCCCTTTCATGATTTTTTTCTACGTTGTCTTTCAAAAAACACGTGAAACTCAGTTGACTTGTTCAGCGCCGTCTTAACACTTTAAGCTACAGTATTTTAATAGGACGTTTTACAAGAAGTTATTTTATAGTTCTGTACCGTACACAGCAGAAAACATCGTCGAGGGATCAAAGGCTAGCTTGTCACTGCTAACGGCATTCGAATGGTCACTCTCGTGTGGTAAACACTACCGCGATGTTGGGGTTTTCTCGGCGTGTTCTCGTTTCCCGCAGGTCTTCACTCCGCCACTTCGACGCTCGTATCTCGACTTTTTCGCAAAAAGCTTCCAGGCCGGCCGAATCTATAGGCATGTCCCGCTTTCGGGGAAGCTGGTTGCACTCATGGTCACCTGACCTCTGAACTAAATCGCTTGCTCTGTCTAAAGGCGAGGAAGGCGTGGATATTTACATCTGTAGTATTTTCACAGTAACATGGCCCTTTTTTTTGGATCAAACCTTTGAAAAATCGCCCCATAACATTTTTGGTCGTTTTCTAAATTTGTCATGTGTCACAAGCATTTTTGGTCGTTTTCTAAATTTGTCATGTGTCACAAGCATTTTTTACTTCCGTTACAATAAAAGTATTTATTATGTAAACTGTATTTTTACTTTTATTGTATTTATCAATTATTATATTTTACTTATGATTGATATGAATAAACCATAGAACAAATAGGTGTGTTGGTGTGTTGTTCTCATGCAAAATTTTGTTAAAAAGATTGCGCAGAAATTCAGCGCGTTGTCTGTTTGGTGTAATTTTCTTGTCTTGCATGAGACGAAGGAATGGCCTGAAAGTAGTACTGAAGTAGGTCTTCAGAAACGTTGGAAATAACTACGAATTGACTATAAATTATTGTCTTGTTTTGTTGTCCTCTCCAGAATGGGGCCGCCGTGACGTAGCGGCTAGAGCGCTCACCTCCCAGCAGGCCGAACCGGGTTCGATTCCCGGTAACTCCCAGATTTTCGCCTGTGGGAGTCGTACCGGACGACGCCCCTGTTTGACAGGTTTCCTCGGAATTCTCCCATTTCCCCCCGCCCTTGCATTCCGATGCTACTTCATATTCAACTCGCTTCACTATTGTACTCTTTACTCTTCATTCAACTTCTCAAGTCTGACATCACTTTCGCAATCAGTAAACTGCACGAGTCTTGTTCTATCATGTTGCTGGTTCTCCAATCGTTTTTCTTGTCCCATTCAGGTTGTCATATGCTTGTTCCATGTCCACAAATGCCCTAACAGAGAATTACCACCAGCCGTTG
The DNA here is from genome assembly GCA_029891345.1 of Dryococelus australis. Classification (NCBI taxonomy): domain Eukaryota; kingdom Metazoa; phylum Arthropoda; class Insecta; order Phasmatodea; family Phasmatidae; genus Dryococelus; species Dryococelus australis. The sequence continues at coordinate 126,263,166 of CM057002.1, forward strand.
TTCACGAATGAGGGATCAGTTGGGTCATAACACGACCCTCTAAAATTACCTTGAAATGAAACATATACAAACTAAATTTGTTGCGTATTTTGTTTTACAATATAAATAATGTTAAAAAAAAAAACATTCTTTTCATTTTTTAGTTGTAGCATTTTTTACTTAAACCGCTACGAGACCATGAACCACTCCGTTGCCTCGAAACAAAATTCCATGTCCATGCGTGGCCGCGACTGTGACTCATCCAACCCCACCACCAGCCACATATAATATTTATACCAACCCTTATTAGAACATCAAGTACCTATGAATAAAAACGTTCTTCGTCTCTTTCCAGACTGCTGTGATTATATGTTACGTGAGGATCATAGCAACGTAATTATTCACGTAAATCGTCTTCAAAATTATTAACTTCATATTTACAATGCGCTCTGTATACTGGTAAAGGTATAAGTCCATGAATAAAATTAAGAAGACTCGTTAAAGGCATTAATTTTTAAACTTCTGAATATTTGCTATTGAAACGTATCAAAATTTATACTCCAAATATTAGTGTCAGTCCCTTTGCTATTTTATGGAAACGATAGTTTTTTTTTTTTTGTGAGAGAAATAATATAAGTTCTCCACATGTTTTCGTAACTTTTTTTCTACGTATAAAATGAAGCAAATCTAAAGTCGAAATCGTTTTTAAACTTGTAGTTACCTTTTAAAATTTTTTATGAAAAGTTTTTATTCGACATGCATAACGTTTAATGTAGCAATTTGGCAATATACTATTGTTTCTGTGTCGTTGCCTTCCGTCCAGTATTACGTAAGATTAGGCGCTTAGTGTTGGTGACAATAAAGAAATTTTCTCGCAGATTATGGACATACGTGTCTGCTTGTTGCATAAAAATGGTTTTATTTTTATTTTTTTGTCATTTTCCTTTTTACAAGAACTTCAGGATATCGCAAAACTTAAAAAATTTTCCATTGTATTCCGTTTGTAAAGTTTTTTTGTATCGATTGAAAGAACTTATGTTCACATTCGTGCTGAATGTGAGCTGAGACCTAACGTAATGGTTCTGATTGTATCTTAGTTTGATTTCAGCACTGACCTCAGTTATTTGACACTTAACACGTACTAACGCATTACTGTTATGAACCTCTATTTTCAATGAACTTACCACAGTTTTGATAGTGTAATTAAATTTACCTTCTCTTACGAACCACAGATAAACTTGCGTCCCTTGAAATGATATTAAGGCACAAAAAAAACACTATTTACCTAACCTTCATAAAGAAGATAAAATGATAAGCAGAAATTTATATATATATATATGTGTGTATATATATATACATATATATGGGGGTTGAGTCGTCCGCGCCTGTGTTTCCGTATCTATTCCAGCCGCACTCAATGTGACCCATCTAACACAACATCAATCGTAGCAGGACACCACGTGCGCGTTGGTTCGTTGTCGTCAGCGCGGCAAGCGGAGAACAGATGGTGTTACGTCAGCAAGGCGTTGAGAAGCTGTCGCTTTCCAAAGAATGCACATCCGTTTATTGTGTTTACCGAACACGTTGTTACGCGACGATTGCGTACTTGGCAAAACACATCCGCCTCGCTTCGAGCCACTTTGTTTCTTCATGTGGCATTAAAACACGGTCACCGCTTACTGCATTGACGAATAGAATAAACGCGCACGTGCTGTGGTGCAGCGATTCTCTATTTGCGCGCCGCTGATTGGTGCAGGCTGACAACAGCGTCGGAAGTCCAGCTAGCAGACGACGAGCCGTGACGAGCACGTACACACGGCATGGCATTCGGTTACACAAGAGACAATTTTTTTTTACAGCAGAAGAGATGTTTCTTAGATTGGTAGTACTGTGTGCGAGTTACATAGATACGTGTGTGTGTGTATGTATATATATATATATATATAGGCATTATGAAAGTTGTTTGAAAAGATGAGCGCTGCTTAAAAGATGTACAGAGCACAATATGTGAAGGAAAATATGTTGACACATATATGGTCGATTCACATTTCCTTTCACGGGATCACCCTCTGAATCTCTGGTACCTATATACGGCAGATGGAGTATACATGCCGGATGCAGGAGTTCGCCGCAGAAGTGTGCTGGCCGTGGCCAGCCCGGTTGTGTATGCACAGATTGGCAGGTGTTTTATGTCGCCAGACACTTATGCAGTGAAAATGACTAAATGCTGTTCGCGACAAAGTGAGCACTTTTGAACTCAACCTTAGAAAAATGTCACTGCCCCTGCCTGCATATATATTTTAACGGGCAAACTGAGTGACACGCACCCGATAAATTTGGTAACGATGGTTGGCAAGTAGTTCCATATGTTAATGTCAAATAAAAAGTGTTAGGTAACCGTTTGCGATAGTTCAAATTATTTCTTACGCTTGATGTTTTTTTTTAACAGCTCAGTGTGTAAAAATTAGCAGATTTCTAAAATATTTACTGGTCTAATAATTTTCACATTTTCACTTGACCGACGCATGAATAAAGTGATGAGACCCATGGCAATGTTAATTTTACATAAGGTGGAAAAATACACAACGTTATTACAAGTAGATTTTAAGCAGGGCTTTCAAAGGTGCACATTTTACTGCGTAGAGCATATATACATATATATACACACATATATATGTAGAAAAGACGGGCATAATAAAAATGTAACAGCGAAGCGGCGAAACGTATTTACACGGACACATTTCCAAATAGACAATTTCTACCTATGAGGTCGTGTGACGGTTGCCACTGTGGAAATCCTACTGCAAAGTGTCATGGACGAATTCCAACACCTTCGCACCAAAGACGACGTGTTTGTAAGGGCGTAACCATCCATTGAAATCCTCAGCAGGACTATATTGACGCCAATGGTGCTAAATTTGGAACATTTCTTGTAGTACGTCACGAACGCTGGGAGGGTGTACCTGGTATGTATACTTTGTCCACCGTAACAAGGACTCTTGGGTTTGGAGGGCTATTACGCAAAAGGGAAGCTGAATCGGCCATATGTTAACTAACATTTATTCCTTTGCACATTACCTACAATCACCATTTAAGCAGACCCCGTCATTTTTTAACATCAGTATAGCGATTGATTATGATTAAAAATATCGTGTTTTTCACATTTTTGCATGTCAAATGTTTTTTAATATACACTGAAAATTATTTTCTACCCTCTTGTTCCCTATAATAATAAATTTGAATTCGCCATAAATTAAGGGAAAAATACATCTTACCTGACACCTTGCATTCGTAAGTGATGAACTTGTTTGTACAAATATGTTAGAACGCCATGGAGTAAATATCGTTCTCAAACGTCTGCATGTGGCAGCGCTTGGGATCCGTTACTTGGTTCTGAATATTAAACCTCATTTAATTTTAGTTTTAAAGCGTGTTTTCTTTATCGGATCTTTGCAAATCTTTTGAGAATACAAAGTAAACTTTTTATTTCTTAACACTGATGTCGCTAAAATATAAACAGTTTATTTTACAAAAAATATTTAATAACGTTTATATTTAATCAGAATTCATGTTAAACCGTAGAAACAATGGTTCGTCGTTGAAAAATTGGACTATTTTCTAGGTGTAAACTTACTGAGCAAACATAAGTAAACTTCTCGATTAATATTGGTTGTAATGAGTGTAAGACGTATAATTCCTATTTCTCTAGGCAATGACAATTCTGACACTCTAAGACTATAGACACAGTTGAACCACATAGTTATTACCACCTGCTAGTATCCAGAGTAACCGCCCTTCGCAGCACGGACAGCAGCTAGACTAGCTGGCAGTGACTCAGCCAGGTGCTGATAGGTCTCCACAGGTATCTGGAGCCATGCTGTCTGTAGCGCGTCCCACGGCTGTTGAAGGGTGCGCGGCGAAGTACATAGTCGGCGAACACGACGATTGAGGTGGTCCCTCAGATGTTCAATTGGATTGAGATCGGGGCTGTTTGGGGCCAGGGAGGAACTTTTAATATTTGACCGCACTCTTCCAGTGCGGACACTTCTAGCCGTGTGTCGAGGCGCATTATCGCGCCGAAAGATCATAACCCCCGAATAAAGACGATCATCATGTTCGGGTGGACGTGATCGCCGAGGATAGATTCATAACCAAATCGATCAAGAGTATCTTCCACACCGATGATGGGACCTAGGCAATACCACGAGAACATTCGCCAGACCATAACGTTACCCCCACCACCTTGTTTTCATCCAGCAAAATGGATGCAGGGTGTCGGTTCTCCGACGTTTCTCCCCGGGGACGCTGACATCTATCCGTCCTATGCAGCTGAAAACTTGACTCGTCGGAGAAGGCTACCCGTTGCTAATCAGCAGCGGTCCAGTCGCCATCCTGTCGAGCAAATTCCAGTCGTTTTCGTTCATGCACCTGTGTTAGAATGGGTGCAGTCACGCTCCGTCTATTCCAATGCCCCATTTGAAGAAGGTTTCGCAGAAATGTTGCGGTCTGGATGCCACCTGGTTCATTCGGATGGTGAGCTGTTCCACTGAAGCCTATCGGTTGGCCTTCACGCACAGTCGTAGTCGACGTTCACCTCGGACATCAATGGCGCGTGGAGCTGCGCAGTTCCCACGAGTTATTCCCAGTGGTGCCATTCGTCCACTCACGATACACCTTCACCACAGAGGCAGGTGAACATTTCACAAATGTCGATGTTTTGAAATGCTGCCGCCCTTGGCCCGATAGCTGACGATAATCCCTTTAGGCAACGCGGTTTAATCGCTACCCTTGCCCATTACAGCAAGACGCGCACTATGTACAGCCAGCCAGCCTGTCGGTCGCATTATAGAGGTCGCGGAAAAACTTCGTTTCGTAAACGAGAGGAGTGTAAGAGGGTGCAAACACAAGTATTGTGAACATAGGTGATTAGCTTCGGCGCTATACGTTGTTTGCTGCGGCGCTGTCCGCGCGACCATCCTTTTGTCCTCCTTGTGTCCGTCTGTCCGTCGCCACTCCTACTCCCGACAAGGTCATGTGGTTGCATCGGTTAGTTCAGTCCCTGACACTCACGCCGTTCGACGCAAGTAGCACGCTACCTTGTTCGTGTTGCGTCAAGATGGTCACTTCGAAGTTGTTTGCAAGTATTATACGTGCAACATTAGTGCAGTGTTGACGTTTAAGGACGAGTTGTGCTTGGTATTGTGTTCAGCGCGGTGTTAGCGCGTGTTGCGTTGTGTGTGAGTGTGGCACCTGTTCAGCCCCACATGGGCGGACACGAGTACCCGCGGAACGAACTTGCCGACGTGCACCTGGCTTATGGCGCTGCTTTGGGCAATTCAGTTGAGGCTCGGAGAATTTACCACGTGCGGTACCCGAACAGATCTTCGCCTTCACGCCAAATGTTTGTAAACATTGACCAACGCATGCGCGATTCTGGATCGCTGTCTGCCAACGTGATGCGTGTCGACCCCACAGTTTAAAGGAAGAAGTTTTCCGCTACTACCATACACAGAAAGCAGCCCGTCATGTGGGTGTTAACCGCCGCCTTGTCTGGAACGTATTAAAAGACAATGAACGTCACCCGTACCCCAAGGAAAGGGTGCAGGCATTTCTCCCGGGCGATTACCCATTGCGAATAGCATTTTGTGACTGGTTTTTTTTTGGCAGAAACAGATCAACATCCTTGCTTTCTCTGGACGTGTATGGACTACCGACGAGGCATCTATTACGCGAGAGGGTATGCTCAACGCTCGCAATAACCATCTTTGAGCGAATGGCAATCCACACGCTACGTTCGAACACGGGGACCAGGAACGTTATGCGGTCAATTTGTGGACAGGCATAATCGTAGATAATTTGATTGGGCCTTGCATCCTTCCGCCCAGGCTAGACGGACGGAGGTACTTAATTATTCTGCAAGAGGTGTTACCGGAACTTCTAGAAGGTGTGCCATTGGCTGTGCGACACACACGATGTGGTTGTGGTTCCAACGCGATGGTGCCCCAGACCACTTTGCCGCAGCACCACGAAACAACAACATCACGGCAGTGTTTGGTCACGGGTGGATGGAGAATGCGTGGTCCGTTGCCTTGGCAACCTTGTTCACCCGACTTAACTCCACTTGATTTTCGGCGGGGTCACATGAAGGACCTAGTTTATGTAACCGCAGCTGAGAGTGAGGATCTATTCGCGCGGATCGTCGAGGCTGCGCGCCGTGTCCGTGAAACGCCGGAGTATTTCCCAGAGAAAACGCGGCGATGCGTAAGTCGATGCGAATTGTGTCGCCAAGTGCAAGGGAGACATTTTAAACATCTGCTCTGAGGCACTGTACGCCTGTCCGTTTTCATTGTCAGCAGCTAAACTGTAAACACAATGCAAACTGTGCGGCATGTTTATTTGCGCTCGAGTGCCCGGGTGGCTGGCAGCCGATCATAAATCTGTAAGCGCGCGCAGCGTCCAAACCAATCACCTCAGAACCAACCGTTCCCACGCTCTAAAACATTGTTTGCACTTTTACAAAGGAACTCCTTGGAAACCCAGTTGCCAAGAAAATCCTTTATAAAACTACAAAAATCTTCTTGGAAAATCTGCAAAACATTTCTTTGTATTACTTACAAACGATAGCTTTGTATTACAACTGACATTATTGAGAAGTGTACATAAAATTCCTTTTGTCCTTAAAATGACAAATGTAATGAATTAGTATCAGAGAACTAAAAAAATTTTTTTTAAAAATTACTTAGAAAAAAAGTTACACTTCCCCAGCACGGGAATTAGAACTCACATCCCTTATTTTACCAGCCCGCACCTTTAACCATTAGGTCAATTTTATTTCCGCTATTATTGCTTATTTTACTGCAAGTGTAGGTGAAAGTATATACAAAATAATATTGAAGTTATACGGTTTAGGGTATTAGAGCCGATTTATGAGTTTTGTGTTACTAGGAAACACAAACAAATAATGAATAATACGGTCATGTTTGAATTAAATTGTCGTTTTACTATGATTATTTAAGTTATTTTAAGGGTTTTACGTAATTCAAACTGGCAGTACATTTCTTTTTGCACGCAGCTACATTTTACATCACGAATAGTTATTGCTCAAACAGTTATATACGGTTTTACGTTGTTGATTGTTGTATAGTACAAACATTTTCTAACGTCTATTACAAACACAGACGTTGTAGTTTTACAAGAAATATCTTAGTACTGTTACAAGCATTTGTAAAAATTACAAAGAATTTCTCAGTAAAAATTACGAATTTTTTTTTAGTCCATGTTCAAAACACCCGTACGTGCGCCCTCCAACAGACGGACGGACACACTGCAGACTGAAGGATGGTCGCTCGGACAGCACCTGGACAAATGTCGTGTATCGCCGAAACTAATCACCGCATACCTATGGTTCCTATGTTCACAATACTTGTGTTTGCGCCCTCTAACAGTCATCTCATTTCCGCATCCTGTATGCCCATTTCACAACCCCAAGTCACTGGCCACACGTCATGGACTACGCGCTGCAGGTGGTTATAATGATGTGATACGACTATGTATATAGTTGGGCTTCAAAGTATCAAACAGCGTCAAAAATGCATCATCCAGTCATAAAAGGATCAGAACTCTTCGGTTTTTTGGAAGAGATACTAACTCAAAAAAACTTCCCGAATTTCCAGTGCACCAGATTACACTGTGTGCTATGTTAAAATATGTCTCGACCCTATTACTGTTGCTTCGCTGCTAGTGAACTATTTTAAAACAGCTTTGAAACCTAATTTTCAGTATTTAATTCAGAAAAAAAATCGATAGTGAGTGATATTTCACATAAAAATGCCCCAATTGTTCACGTGTTATGTTTTCCCAGCTCCGTGCTCGTCAGTACAAGTTTGATATTTGTTTGTGCCGGGTCCTTTAGGGTTGTTTTTTCTTTACGAATACCACTTTATATGCTATGGTTTTGTAACATTTTGTTTGTTGTTTGTGCGAAGGACTTGGGACATTTCTGTGTTTGTTGGCAGTCGATGTAGTATTTTATTCGTTTCATATTTTTGGTCGTACATGGGCCCAACTGTTTCAAATGTATAAGCTACATTTCATTGAAAGTTGTAAAAAGTTTAAAAAAGCATGTTTAAACGAAGATGATGGTTATGATCAGATACTGCGGCACAGCTTATATTTTTGATGTATGTTTAAGCCTAGCCAATATAATTATTTATATTATCCCAGTTATTATCATACTCGAAAATTCAGATACGTCTATTTATATATTTGTCTCACCGCAATAGTTATCTTTAATCACCACGTCCTCTTTTCCGGCTGCAGGACAAATCGTAAGCGACTTGTAGACGGGGCTAAACAACGGATTACTTTTACAAGTTTTACACACACTCGTGACTGGCTCCTGATACAAATGCGGAACTTCGCTGGGCACTCACACTTGTCACTGCGACATCCTGCTCCTTTACGGCGACATCGTGCTCCTTTACTGTAACATCCTGTTCCTTTACTGCGACGTCCTGCTCCTTTACTGCGACATCCTGCTCCTTTACTGTGACACCGTGCTCCTTTACTGTGACATCCTGTTCCTTTACTGCGACATCCTGCTCCTTTACTGCGACATCCTGCTTCTTTACTGCGACATCCTGTTCCTTTACTGCGACGTCCTGCTCCTTTACTGCGACGTCCTGCTCCTTTACTGCGACATCCTGCTCCTTTACTGCGACATCGTGCTCCTTTACTGCGACATCCTGCCCCTTTACTGCGACGTCCTGCTCCTTTACTCGACATCCTGCTTCTTTACTGCGACATCCTGCTCCTTTACTGCGACATCGTGCTCCTTTACTGTGACGTCCTGACCTTTAGTGCGACATCCTGCTCCTTTAATGCGGCAACGTGCAGAGCGAAATTTGAGAGGATTGACAACACTTGGCAAGTGTCGTCTAAGTCTCGTAAACAGCCACTTACTACTTCAGGATGATTCTATATTAGACCGAAACTAAGGCTGCAGATTAGTAAGGTAAAATAAGGTGAATGCAAATACGACCTACACTCTAAACTTGAAACAGTGAGAACTAAACAAAATCAGCGAAAACAGTGAAAATTGCACAATTTAAAATCAGTGCTAGATAACTTATTAATATAGTGAGTGAATTTCGCTGATTTACTTATGATTTTCACTGAATTTCGAGATTCCCGCTGATATAAGTAATTGCTCAATATTACGTCTTCATATTGTCACCAACACACGTAATAATTCTTATTTCCATGTCCAACTTCACATATGTGTACCACACTTAGGATTCGATTCAGCTCTTAAGTCGTATGTTCATGTTCATATTTTTTATGATAAACCCGCAGCCGACATAAAAAAAAGTTATCTTTATATATGTTTAAGAAATAGGTCCAAGCAGTTAATATGACACCTGATTTAATGGTCCGTAATTGTTGGAATGCATCCCCTGGAATGATGTAAGCCTACAAGGAATTTATTTGTAGGCAGTACAACCTAAAATGACAGAAGACTGAAGATGTTTAGTATACATTTCAGTGCTAACCTGACGCAAGTAAACCAAAATTGCTAGGTCAAATTAATTGTGTCAATTATAAGGAACGTATCAAAACAAAGGAACACAATTGATTTTAAACCTAGATATTATATTATCGATATTTTAGTGGAATTTCATTATAATTTCTTATTTAAAATGTTACCAGAATTATTGTGTAATTTACTGAAATTAAACTTTTTTGTTGAGATTTCAGCGCTATGGAGAGTTTATCAATTAGCGTATTTGACGAGCGTAATGAAATGACAGCATGTCAAGATGTGTCAAAATCACTTTGATTTTACCATAATAATATTAAGTAACACAATTTTGATTTTGCCACAATTATTACATGTAACACGAATTTTAACGAGCTAATCATTTTCAATATAAGTAAATTTTCAATTTTAATTACTTCACACTCAATGACTTTAACAGTGTTATTGGCGTGTCAAAGCTTTCAACATTCTTTTCAGTAAGTTCTAACATATAAACTGTATATTTTTTCATTCAAGCGGTGGTATCTTACAAAAGGAGGAAAAATGTTTTAATGAAATACCATATTTAATATTCAAAATATGCACCGTACGTGTGTCAATTTTGGTTGAAATCCATTAAATAGATTATAGACTGTGTTTTATAATCTAAAATAATAATAAGGTCACCATTTCAAAAGTAAGAGACGGCACTACTAAACGCAAATATACTCAGGGATAATTTATTCCAAATTTTTTTTCAACCCAGAAGTAATTAAAAATCACTTGTGTGGTCACGATAAATGATTTAAGAGCTTTATCTTTCTGGTTGCACTATCTTCCAGAATATCGACTTAATGAGAAGCCATACATGTGAGTATAATAGTATAATTTCTAGCTACCAAATTAAAATGCTTGTTTTAAATGGGTTTGATTTCGATTTTGATTTAATTTAGCATCCAAACAATATTTTATGGGTTCCATTCAGGAAAATTAATCGTCCTGTAAGTTAGAAAAAAATTACTAATTCTGGTTTTTAATATTGTCTTTATGTATGCCATTTTTGGTGAATATTGTGGTTTGAGGGAGGTGGCTACAAAAACACAGACACACAGACATAGACACCTAGACTATCTCAAGAGTATTTTCTCCCTTCTGAAATCAGGATAGAATTAAGGAAATTTCCAAGCGTGTCACTAAAATAAATTACTGTTAAGTGGAATATAAAAAGCCTTAAAATTAAATTGAAGGTATTCTCGAAAAGGAAACACTTTTTTTTTTTGCGTATGAAAAAAAATTACTTTAAAATTTGCGATTTTTAATAAACATGTAAGTGGCTTCCTAATTTTCGAGTGTAAACGATATTTCGTGAGGTAATAATTCATACCGTGAAATGTTTGCACTAATTTTGCTAACCGAACATATTTATCTTGGCACGGCCTGAAGAACTTTCTGAACAGTAATTAAAAGGAAAACAAGACTCAGTATATCATAGCCTTCTGCACGTGTCCAAAATCTGGCTCGAGTAGGTGTTGCCAAAAGAAAAAAATATCTGTAACATTCACGTGTATCAACAATGATGTGCTATATGTATACGTTTGATTTTAGATTAAAACTTGCGCTTTAAAAAAAAAAAATTCTGGACAACTTTACTACGTATTCCCGGATTTGCGCATGTGGGAATCGTGCCGGACGATGCCGCAGGTCGGCGTGTTTTCTCGGGGATCTCCCGTTTCCCCCGCCTTTGCATTTCGGCACTGCTCCATTCTCACTTCATTTCACTCTTATCGGCTCTGAATACCTCACTGCTCAGAGCTACCCAAATCACTTCATTCACTCACTCTTTAACCCATGTCATTTTACGAGGTAGACGGCGTGCAACTCTTTCGGGAGAGTTTATTTGTGAGCTCCCCAGCTAATGAACAAATCGCAACTCTACTAGTTTACAGTTTACGGTCTACGTACAGTTTATAGTCTAGCTTACTGGCAACCAAGTATACAAACAGTTTATAGTCTAGCTTACTGGCAACCAAGTATACAAACAGTTTATAGTCTAGCTTACTGGCAACCAAGTATACAAACAGTTTATAGTCTAGCTTACTGGCAACCAAGTATACAAACAGTTTATAGTCTAGCTTACTGGCAACCAAGTATACAAACAGTTTATAGTCTAGCTTACTGGTAACCAAGTATACAAACAGTTTATAGTCTAGTTTACTGGTAACCAAGTATACAAACAGTTTATAGTCTAGCTTACTGGCAACCAAGTATACAAACAGTTTATAGTCTAGCTTACCGGTAACCAAGTATACAAACAGTTTATAGTCTAGCTTACTGGAACCAAGTATACAAACAGTTTATAGTCTAGCTTACTGGCAACCAAGTATACAAACATTCCTAATAGATTAATTTCTAGCAAGTTTTTTTCAGTACTCGTATTTTTACTAACTTAAATTTTCATTGAAATAATTACTATAAAACATTTTTCAATGTAAATGTATATTAAATTTTCTGAGTTGAAACTTTATAACCAATCATATTCACGTTTTTTTACAGGACACTGGAATAAATAATAGTTTGCTCATGTGTAATACTTTTTGAATGAATTTCAAAAATTCTATCTGGCGGAATGGTGGACGAATTTACTTAATTTGTATACTTTATGGCTACTATGATTAGGGTACAGAATATAGGCAAAGTTAAAGTATAGTAGTTCTTTCCTGTTATACTGATTTCTCGGAAGCTGTGCGGACCAAACTAGATAAACATTAAATATCTGAAGTTCAGAGCTCTCAGAGTTAAATTCAAAACTGTTTTCTCGATATTTTTAAATATTTAAGACGAAGGTTCGCTTACTTCAGATTTACTATTCCGATAAAAAAAATTATATTTTTCTGTCAAGAGGAGATAATCGTGAAAGAAACTACTATACACTTGGACAAGTAAAGCCTTAAATTCTATTGGCGCTGTCAAACTTGCAGATTTCACCATTGTGTTTTGTCCTGTTACACTCAGTTTCAAATAAAACAAAGCATGCTGAGATACGTCTAGATATTTAAATTTAATGTATTTTCTTAAAACACCAGGATGTCTAATTACAGAGATGCAAAGTTTGAAATAACTGTAATTGTATATTACTGGGTATAGGATCTAATATAAGCCATAGTGCAATAAAATATATGTATTAACTCATTTATTTAAACCAACCTTAATTTTCTGTATGATAATGACTTGTTATGTAAACCCCTCTTAATTTTCTGTATGATCACAACACTGTGATTTATAACAAAGAAGTAATCAAAATCGCTGTAGAAACTAAACCATTATAATAGTGTAGTGCGACATGAACTTGTAGCGGTTCGCATTCTCAAAACAGTATTTAAAGAAATTAATTTCTATTTTCTATACGTAGTTTAACAATTTGTGAGTGAGCCAGGAACATTCATCCATGCAGACATTCTGCGACAGATGCGTCCGCGATGCACAACAGTTTACGCGTAAGAAAGGAAAAACAATAGGACGTAACTGCAAGCCCTGACAGCAACTTAACGTTAACGACAAGCAGACAATGCAAGCAAGGGTTGTCACCAGAGCGAGAGCCCGGTAGTTGAAACCATCCATCACGGTCGTCTGACGACAAACACGCCGTCATATACACTACACTGACGACCGCCGAGCACTGCGCGTCGAGGCATATTCACGATGAAATTACGTGTCTGTCGCGACTTTAAAGTCACGGTGGCAAGTGCATCTATCTAAGTGTATAATGTAGAACTTCACACGTGTTAAAAATTCCTTCTCGTTAATGTTGCCAGCGCCAATAATTATAACTGAGTGGTCATGGAGAACAACTTACGTGGCACGTGGTATGACTGAAAATATTTATGGTGCAGCTAGATCAAGAACAACTGTGAACATCAGAAAGCCTTTCTCAGACCCTTCTTCCAATAAACTGTGTGTCTGTACGCACTTGTCAGAAGGTAACGTTGCCATAGCAACGCAACAACACAAAAATTATTACATATATTGACCTGTGAAATCACATTTTAAGTTTTTATGAAGTTATTAGTTTACAAGTTAATTAGGTCGACATACTACTTGAGTAATTAAAGTAGGCATTTCAAGTTGTCGTGTATTTAAATAACATTCTGCCAAAACACCGTCACACAAATCTATTTCTTTAAGCGTCAAGCAACACTGCGCGCTGGTAAAAAAAATATATTTATTTCTTTAATTATATACCCATATAACCAATGTAATAAGTATTAGATATTTAATGATAATACACTATATATCAAACTCAAGGCCGTTTAGTAGTTTCCGATTACATTTTTCTTGCACAGGACCCATATGTAAAGTAGATCATGTAACTACAAAATGGACGAACTATGTACAACTGGTCGAAATTAAAAAGATTCTTTCTGTAAGAGAATACAAAAAAGGTTCACCTTTTACTAATAACATCTTGTCTTGAATACTCTCACGTGATACGTAGAAATTGATAAAATAAATTCGTGAAAAAAATATATAAATCAGAGACGTATACAGCTAGACGGTGACATAGGGGTAGTAAACACCCTTCCCCCCTTCTTTTCATTATTCTTGATTTATTTGGTCAACAGCTAGTATTAAAACTTACTACAGTGCGTCGCACACTTAGATTGCAGTGGCTGGCTAGTCAAAATAATTATATTTAAGTTACGCACCTTTATACAATGTAACAATTTTTGTTGCGTTTTTTACCCTTATCAGTCGTTTATTCGTTTAGTTAGTGTATATCCGAAATATATGTCTGTGAATATAAGTCTACTCTGAGATCATAATCCATATTTTATTTATGTATTATTAGAAATAAATCTTTGTGAACAGATTTTAAAGGCTATCTAGTATAACGAAATACGAATAGTTCAAAACAGTAAGTTTAACTGAACTCATTGAAAAAATGGTAATATTATTTTTAAACAAATGTCACGTATAAGCTATAGTTACACACATTTTTACAGAGAATATACATCCGGAGTGAGAAATTCCTGCGGAATGTTCTCATAACTTTTCCTTTATTTTTTTTTATGATTTTGTCATTGTAATGTACACCGAAAATATATTTTATTGATTACGAACATTTCTCTGAGGATAAAAAGCAACAGGGATTTGAACACGAATAAGTTATATACACTCTAAACCTTAAGCAGTGAACATTGAGCCAAACCAATCAAAACCAGTGAAAACTGCACGATTCATAATCAATGCTAGACAACTTATTAATTTGATAGAATGAGATTTTCTTTATTATTTTGGTTTAACTACACAGTATTTCAAGAAAATTTGCACTGTTAAAGCATGAAACACGTAAATCCGATTTTTTAGTTCTCAAACTTTTCGAATTGTTATTTTGAAAGTGTGGGAATTTTGAACTTGTTTCGTGAAAGGTCGTATCCCAGTGACATATGTAGCAATACTGAGTAGACAAATGTATCTTACACGCACATTAAATACAGGCATGATATTTTCCACCATCTCAAATAAATCATAACCTGAATTTTTTTAAATTATTTGTTGAAATTACTTCAAAGATTTACGTCAAATATGGCATGATAACAATACCATACTTTCTAGTTAAAGCGCAACTTACCAAAACCGCTGTCTTAAATTTATCTATGTTAATATGGATAAGTTGCACAAATTCGGTGTAGATATTTTCTATGATAATTAATATTAGACGCATTTGAATGAAGTTTGAAAATGTAGTAATTGTAAGGTAAGTATCGCATACTACTGAAATCCTCTTCATTATTCATTTTGTGAAACAATGGAAACTGGGACAATTAAGACTATGTTTATTTCGGGAATTGTCAAACATGTTATTTTAACAATAATATTGGTATACATTAAATAGTATTTGAATAGAATTAGAGAAACTAATTAAAAAAATTAAATTCGATTGTTAATAAACTTCAACTGTTAGTTAAAGGGATGGGTAAAAAGTAAAATTATATTTTAATACATGTTTCCCTTAATGTTCAATATGTTCTTCCTTCTCCCGTTTATAAAAAAAAAATCCCGCAATGCTATAACTAGGAATAGTGAAATTTCGCGAAAAGATTTCAAGCCAAGTTATGTTTCAAAACACTGTACGGTCGTTTACCAATATTGATTGGCTGGATTATTTTTTGACACGTGTGAACTCTGCAAAGGAATCACCTAGGAGCCGTGTAGATGTTGCCGAATTCTGAGTGGCCGCGTCAAGTTTGAAAATGCCTTCTGAAGCTGGCAGCGACAAGTGGCAATAGACAAACTGCTGTTAGGTGCTTATAGTGTTGAAGTACACCGTGAACACATATCACTAGCACTAATCACTAGCTCGAGCTATAGCCAGTAATAAAGCTAAGAACACTTAAATATCAGTATAGAAAAGTTGGACTTTATAATAAGCTTGTGATTTGTTTGGAGTTGATATTCTACCGTTTACATTAGATCATGAAATTGAAGAATTCGAACACTCTACACGATTGTATACAATGGCTTATTTCGATGAACAAACCATTTATAAATGTTTCATTGTAAAAGGTACAAGAATTTTATTAATATGGTATTCGTGAGAGGGCGTTGAGGGACAGCATACAGAAATTTCATTGAAGAAAAATAAATATTTGAAAGAATAAACAAAAAAATTTTATGAATAAAAATACTTTTAAAATATTTATATTTTATTTTCTAAGTACATCTTTTCGTAATTTTAACAAGAAAATATATTTTAAGGAAAGTTATTGAAAATATTATTTTTATAAATTCTTATTCTGGAATAATAATGACAACAAAACGTACATTTTTTTAAAACTCTATTTTTTCCCCCCCTTACACATGAATTACATATACTTCTTTTAAACCCTTGTCACAAGATGGTATGAGGAAACAAGATGGAGGAAGAAATAAGATGGCAGGCTGAAACAAGATGGTGGGCAGAACAATAAGACGAGTGGAAACAAGGTGGGGGACTGAAACAAAATGGCGGGCGGAAAAATATGGTGGCCAGAAACAAAATGGCTGACAAAGGTCAAAATGGTAGCTGTAATGTCATCCAAGATGACGGAAAACCAGATGACGTACAGCATCATGGCACCACAGCTTCCAGCCCTTGTCTTCGGACATACTACTTCTATCTGCTGAATTAGGTAATTTTATGTTGACAGAAATACAGAACGCTTGCGTTATGATTTATTTGGAAAACGCAATAGCAGGCTTTTAACCAGAGGGTAGTTACAAAATTTACTGTATACATCAACATTACAGCCTACAGTACACGAATACAAACATGAATTATCTAGAAACACGCCTTTAGAGAATTAGTCAGAGTTATCAGAATTAATATTCTACACTTTAAGAAGATAGTACACAAACAACGAAACCCATAATACATGGGGTGTTTTTTCCCAGAGCTTTGATTTAAAAAGAGTGTAGAAACCGAGAATAGATGATACATTTCAGAAACAGTGTTTGGTACCGTTGCCAGCATTTGTTTATGAGACTGGAAGATACAGTCTCAACCACTAACAAAGTCTCCCACTTGTTGGGGACTTTCTATATCGAACATTGTTTTCTGTTATGTACTGTGTAGGACATTTAAAATCTATTTCCAGTGTAGCGGCGTTCAATCTAAGGACCACCGCCGAGAGGGTTAAAAGCTCCTGATTATACACTTTGAGTGTTGCCAATGCAACATGACGTCGTCTGAATTTAACTCAGTTGTAAGCAGTTTGGTGTAACATTTCGACATACTCCTATTTTGAAGATGTGGGCAAATAAATATTACTTCGCAAGTAGTTTTCATAACTTATTTTACATCAGCAGCACCCGATGCGAACATGATGGAATGTTTATTATTATGCGAAGGAAAGAACAATGGATTGGGGCACTTTAAACTAGGCAATGCACTGTTTGAAAGCCGGCCATTGATGAATGCGGTGTTGTGTGAGCCTATAGGACAGTGTTAAGGTTGAACTAAAGCAACTGTCTATGGAGCACTGCACTTGACTATACAACGTGAAGAACGTAATACAGACATCATAACAATTTTCAGAAAAGTGCTATTTATGCTGTATATGAAAGAAGAATTTGCAACATTATAAAATATTTTACTCAAATATAATTTTTAAATGTAAAAAAATATATTAAAATTGTTTGTATTTTGAACAAAATTTAAGCATATTTCCACTCTGGATGCTTCAGAAAACAGGGTTTGCAAAAAAAAAATCTTCGTCGTGGAATATCATCATAATGTTTACTATGATTATAAGTAAGAAAATTATAATAATAATTATGGAAATAATTTTTATTATTGATTTTATGTACATCCATTTGCTACAAACTTTTATAGCTGAAACTGACGTATATAAGGTTAATTGTAAAATTGATATGATACATTATTACCGTCATTGTATTACATATGATCACAGTAAATACTATGACGATTTTTTTTGTAGAAGGTTTTATTGTAAATTCTGCTTTCCGAAGCATCCAAAAGGAAATGTGTTTAGATTTTGTTAAAATGCAGAACTATCGATCAATTAATTTCATACATATAAAAATTATATTTTAGTAAAATATTTTATAATGCTGCGAAACATATACATTTTTTCTTTCGTATACAGTACGAATTGCACTTTTCTGACAATTGTAATAGTGTTTGTACTACTATTGTAATGAGTTCTCCACATTGTACAGTCAGGTGCAGTGCTCCACATTGTACAGTTGCTTTACTTCAACGTTAAATGGAACTGAAGAGCCAGAAGAACCGATGATCGTGGAGCCTTCACTTATAGCTTGTCTTAATTCTCAGTAAATCTGTGGCCAAAAACTGGAAACGTTAGGAACAGGCTGATCTGGAATACACAAGAAGAACTCAGCAGAGCCTGTCGCCCTTTGCTTGCCGGCGATCGTAAGAAGTCATCATTTCTACAGCGGCACCCTCCGCCCGTGGGAACAGTTAACTGGGCGTTTCCAGCTTCGCGCCTACATCTTGATAAAGTCCTGTCTCCCGCCGGGCTTTTCTGCCATCCAAGTTTACGCTGTCTTGTACGCTGGGAGCCATTTGGATCCTCTGTCAGCGACATCAGCACGACATCGTATAATCACTACAAGAAAATCAAACAGCTTTGCAAAAGTGGCCCGCCTGCATTGCGTTTGAACTGCGATGCAGTGAGTTTGAAATAAATGTATTTTTTTCCCCCACGAAGCTATTAAACGAGCTTTCTATATGCTGATGTTCGGAAAGACCACACTCTTCAGACGACGTCTGTTGGGTGATTTCAAGACGTCACGTGCATTAGAAAAATAATTTCATCGAACTCCAAAATGGCTTAGAAAGAGTTTTTTTTCAAAGCGTTGTTTCTAAACATATATTCGTCAGATACCTACAAATTTACGCAATGGACATGCGTTAAACCTTTGTACAAACTTTCCATTCAGTAAAATAATATTGTCACGACTGAAAAGTCCCACAGGTAAACGCATAGGTTTCTGCTTAGCGGCGATGGGGCACTTGATGTGCATGGCAGTGTCGTCTTTATCGATTCCCGTACTTCTAGACCTCAAACGCGAAAAATAAGCTCCCGGAAAAAGGGGGGGGTGGGGGAGGGACATAAAATAACAATTTAAATATACGCGAAACATTCGCGGATTCGTTTTAAGTCGGGATAGACACCAAACCGCTCTACGTTCGCATTAATTTTGCGATTGGTCCATGAGTTCTCTGACGCGTTGCATAAGAAGCTGGGCCGATAACAAACATGTTTCAAAATGCAGCCCCAATTGTAGCCTTCCGTTGTGGTAACCAGCAGCTAATAAGGGTCAAATTCTGCTTCAATCCACAACATAGTGTGGAGTCAGTACTAGCGGTGAATGAAAATGCGAAATTCTCCGACCTCTAAGAAAAGGCATGATAAAGTACACGTCGTGTTCAATTATTAGTTTTTAATTTATTTAAGTTGTTAAAAAGACAGCTATTTTAAAATTACGTCTATGCCTATCTTGCTATATCTAACCCTTGCGCTATATATAAAACATATATTGAAATCGTTTGCAAGTTATTCTAAGGTAATTATGCAGCATAATTTTTTAATTTAACAATGTATTCTAGCCGTTTTACAATTACTCATTACATGTGGGTAAATTTTTGCGACTACATTTGAAGATATTTATAAAATGTGAACATGCTATAGTAAGACACATTTAGTTATTCACTGAAAAAAAATTTTTGAACATAAATTACAATTCAAACGCTGAGAAACACTGTATTAATTATGTTGACCCTATGCGCGACAATTTTCTAGCCTTACAGCAGCGAGCACCAGAGAGCATCTTTGATTGTATAGAAATTGTTACCTTGGCAATCCTCTTATTAGCCCCTCTGCCATCACTTGGACGGCAATGATGAGTTTCTCGAAGCAAATTAAAGTTTTTAACTATCACTTCGCTCGATAACGGCAAAGCGAATAATTTACTAAGATGTGACGTCTACAATTCGAAATGTCACTAATTTTTTTCCTTCCCACAAGTACCGAAACCAAGCCAATGGCTGTCCGCGATAAAGCGAGCACTTTTAAAATCAAACTTAGAAAAAAGTTATTACTCCTGCCTGCTCGTATGCGTACAGTAAAGCTGGTAACGATGGATGACAAGTAGTTCCATACCTTAACGTCGAATAAAAAGTCTCGGGTGACCATTTGTGACAACTTAAATTATTTATTTCTCTTTCTGTTGTTTTTTTTTTTATGCATCGAAGAGTATAAATGAGCAGATTTACTTTTTCTTTTGTAAAGATTTCACAGATGCACTTCGACCGACGCCGCGTAAATAAAGTGACGAGGGCTATGGCAATATTAGTTTTGTATAAGGCGGAGGAGAATACACAGCGTGCATACATGTAGACTAAGCAGGGCTTTCAACATTGCTCATTTTACCGTGAACAGCCTATAAAAATTTTTTTCCGGATTGCGGGACTGGTCGCACGACCTAAGGCTCCTGTCTAACTGTGTCGCAGTGTGTTTGAAATTCACTTTATTCCACGAAAATATGAAATGTGTCTTCAATATACTGATCTACAAAAATAACACACACTTCAGATGAATACTATTGAGTGCTTAAGACATCAAGCACTTAAATTTCAGAGTACTCAAATTTTACTTAAATAAAAAAAAATAAAAAATAAAAAATTCTCGAGCACGGTTTCTCAAAATATACCCTTCAGATATATATATATATATATATATATATATATATATATATATATATATATATATATATAAACAACCCAAGTGTCATGAATTGTATTTCTCTACAGAGTTTCATTCTATAAAAGAGAGGGTTGACGCTGAAAGCTCCATAGTATACGCAGCAAGATGAGAACACAGGGGGCCGCGGTGGCTGAGCGGTTAGACTGCTCGCCTCCCATCAATGCGAACTGGATTCAATCCCCGGCCGGGTCACTCCCGGATTTTCACATGTAGGAATCGTGCCGGACGATGCCGCTGGTCGGCGGATTTTCTCGGGGATCTCCCGTTTCCCCCGCCTGTCCATTCCGGCGCTGCTCCATCGTCACCTCAATCACCTTCGTCGGCTTTCAAGACCTCGCTGTTAAGAGTCGCCCAAATCTCTTCACTCACTCACGAGAACACCGCATGCCAGTTTAGAGCCTTGCGTTTAGTGGCGATGGCGCATTTGATGCGTGTGGCAGATTCCCCCTTATGGCTCCCGTGCGGCTCTGCCGCAAACTGCCAAAACATCACCAAAAAGGCGGTACAATTAAAATAAGTAGATATTACTGTAGTTATTGTAAACGAACTCAAGTACCACCGTCTAAACTTAAAAATGATAAGTTATATAAAAAAAGGTTTCTTTGAAATATAATAAAACAAAGTTGCAATTAGATAAGACAACTCAATGTTACAAAATGGTTCCATGATCAATCACATTTTTTAAATTTTATGCGTGACCCGACCTTAAAATTAAAGTGAAATATATGTACTGTAAAAAAATTTCTGACAAACTTCCTAAGCTGTAATGGAGTTTTCAACCTATCCAGTGTATGAAAATAATACTACATGTCAAGCTGAAAATATTGGAATGTTTAGCGTCTCTGCGATACAAAGTTGGGAACTTCACTTCTCATTTGACTCTTTCCTGATCAACTGTAGGACCGTTACCATGGAAGTATAGGAAAATAATATACCATTCGTGCTTTGTCACTATAGGCCATCGTATACATTGATATGGTAAATTTATATA
Source organism: Dryococelus australis (assembly GCA_029891345.1). Taxonomy (NCBI): domain Eukaryota; kingdom Metazoa; phylum Arthropoda; class Insecta; order Phasmatodea; family Phasmatidae; genus Dryococelus; species Dryococelus australis. The sequence continues at coordinate 126,284,941 of CM057002.1, forward strand.
ATTTGAAATTCATATTCGTACACTCATTTAAATTCGAAGTATGGGAATTTTGACACTTCTGTACATACTTTGAATTCTGAACTGGTACGAAGCTATTTGCGAATTGTATTTCTTTAGAAACCTCTGAGGCGTGGAGGAATTTTCGGAAAAGTTTAGGCGTGCATACAAGCAGAGAAATTACGGTATGATAATAGGCCTAAGGCTTGATTGCATAGCACCGAAGGTGTTCCACGGGGAAATTGAAAGTACTGTAAGAAATTATACTTGAACGGTCTGTTTTATTGCTAACATTGAAAGTTAATGATAGTGCTGTTTAGCTGTCACCTTCCAGTTGTAATAAACTTGTTCTCGGCGGCAGTGTGTGCGGTGACCTCGGGCACAATTCCCGCACGCAGTTCTGCCAGAGGCGACGGCACCTCGCCCTCTCGCCTGAGCCGCGGCGAACGCACGCACGGGATAGCGAGGGCGGCGATTTGCAACATATCGCGCGGCACGAGGCGACAATCGATTTCGACCCCGAGCTGTCGCACACGCGCGCACAAAAAAAAAAAACAGCCACTTTGGCACGGGGTTTAATGGCGGCGACCGCAAATCGTTTAAGGCAGGCCTGCGGTCAGCCGCGAAGGTTGTGCCTCCAGACCTCAGGATTTCCTTGTGAGATGGCGCGCGATAGTCCCCTTGGGCCTTCCTGCGTTCCCCAGGGACGCGCGATATTCCCCTTGGGCCTTCCTGCGTCCCCGAGCGGCGCGCGATAGTAATCCCGAATTGCACACGCGGGGTAGAGGGCGTGTCCAGCCCCGCGGGAACATGCTGTAACACTTGTCCTTCCTCCTCTATCTAATTATCTCTCAATTGCAACTCTTACTACTTGAAACACTATCAGTTTCTCTTATACAGCACTAAGCGGTAAGGGGTGTTACGGGGGATAAACTATAGATGGTAGTTAATAAGAAGGATAATTACAAACATATACAAATATCATTACAATAACTCTTACTTTGGAACAGCTCAATACGGATACTTATACAAATAATATCCGACAACAATTACTTTGCCATAAGAGACACATTCAATACTCAATTAATATGACACGCAGCTAATCCCTAACCTTGCCAGAATAATACTTTAATGGGATTGGACGGTGACTCGTCAAATATCGTTACGACCTACCGCTACGCGATTATGCTCACCCGTAGATCTGTGCTGATAGGCCCGAGAGCTCCTCTGGGCCGTGGGTTCCCATTGCCTTCTGCTTCAGCCTGGACTCACACTCGCACACACACTGGGTCGTGTCTTGGTGTCATCTGGGGGAAGGCGGGCGCCACGAGAGGGCTCTTAAATATCTGGGCAGCCTGTAGCATGTTCGGCAAACAATTGGGCCCGGCTACCAGCGCCAGGTTCCAGCTACGATGGCTGAGATTTAGGACTCACCGGTCTTCCGGGAAAAATTATGTCAGGGAAACTGGCAATGTTGACGCGCAATCATACACTCTAAGAAATCATTTGTAAATTCACCATATCCGTATATAAGTACATAGACATAGCGAGAACGGGTAAAATTATTTTTTAAGACCTGAAAAATTTTCGGGTTCAATGACCTGTAGGCTAGACTCTACAGTCTTATGTACAAATATGCCGATATCAACTGCACGTTGGTTGTCTGCTGTCACAGTGGAAGGTGATGATTGGACCACCGTTCTTCAGGAGCTGTCAAACACCGTGTGGACCAATAGCTAAAGTTATACAGGTGAGTCCTTTAAAAGAGGCCCCGTGGGACATGTGTGTAACGGAGCGAGGGAACGAGGAAATACAGACCACGGGACCTCTCTTAAAGGACTCATCCTGTATAAACCCACGTGTTTTGAATTTTAGTTTGTCCCCAAAATGAATCTGCGAATTCTTCAGGTCTCTAATTGTTATCCAATGTATTCATGGAATCGTTCCTATAGTTGCTCGGGAAAGAGTCAAATGCATAGGGAAGCTCCCAACTTTGCATAGTGGGGATGCTAAACATTCTCATATTTTTAGACTGACGTGTAGTATTATTTCCATACACTGTACAGGTTAAAATCTTCCATTACAGATTAGGAAGTTTACCAGAATTTTTTTCTGGTTAGGCCTACGTCTGGTTAACAGTACTTGGTGTCCGCAGAAAGGTTCATATGTAGGTGGTTGTTCGTTGATTGAGCTGTGTTGATCTCAACCCTGCAGAAAATTACTGCACTTCAGTTCACACACGTTAACTTAAAAAATTGTCATGCCTACAGGCGTTAACGTAGCGTTTTAGCGAGATTCAATCCAATTGTAACCGTCGAATTTAAAGTGTAGTATTAAATAGTTGTTCTTTGAAGTTTGTATCTATTAATTTTTATTAAAAACTATAACTATATATATATATATATATATAACGTGTGAAAATAAAGAAGCAGAGTTACTCAGTGGGGAAGGATCAACAAGACACAACCGAATGATAAAAAAAAAAAGGGCTCTCTTTAGGGCATGGCGCTTGTTTAGCAGGGAATATAGTATACCGGACTGCATTTGATACAAAAGTAATTTTGTTTCATTCGTACGATTAAGTCTACTTAAGTTTCGCACGCCCAGACTGCATTCTGTGCGAACTCAAGAGTGTCCAAGTGGAAAGAGGAATGTTAAAATACTACCGCGTGAAAAATGTGAACAGTATGTACAAACTTCCTAATACAAGATAGAGTTTCTATTGACACCAGATGGTCAGCAACATCTAATACACTAACAGGAGTCATTAAATAAAGGGAAAAATTTTATGTGTTTTTACTAATGTGTTTTATGTATTTTACTATTTTGTGAGACAAAACATTAGAGGGATATAAAGGGGTAGCGAAAAACAAAAAATGGGGTTGTGATTAAGTTACCTTCAAGACAATGAGTTTCAAACACTATAGTTGGGTGGTAGCTTAATTGATTTCCGTGAAATATTATAGCGAAGAAAATAAAACTACCCAATAATTTCGTACAACTCATTCAAGAACGTAAATGGTATCCGAAAAAACTAATTCAGCGTTGGAATGCGCAACGATATGATTTATGACATACAATAAAAGTAGTATGTAGAGTATATTATTATTTTCTGTTGCGTTAAATTTATTCACGTATGAGCAGTTCAGTTAGATATACCTGCAGCGTGTTCGATATCTAAGGACAGCCGTTTTTACGGCCATGCTATACTTCAATATCCTACCTTCACAAACACAACAACCTTTCGTTATTGATCGCGTGTATACGTGAGAAGACATGTGCCTACTTGACTCGGCCAATCGTAATCAAGTACCCCGACGCTGAACGTTCATGATTCGCGGACAGATGCTTGAAGTACGTGACATTTTAAACCATCCAACCACGAAAGTGCAAATGAACGATAGTGTTTTGGAGTACAGCCGGTCTTGAAAAATCTTGTCACGAAAAACCTCTGTCCTAATAGATACCCCATTTCACTCTCATAACGTCGATTGTGTGGTATGGCATGGATTCAGCGAGACACGGGAAGTGGTCGGGGATACAGCTGCACATTGCTGACACGAGGGTTCCATCGTTCCCTGTGCTAGGCGACACACTCGTACATTACACTCTAAAAACATTTGTAATTTTTACTGAGGAATTGTTAGTAATTTTACGAATGCTTGCAACAGTACAAAGATATCGCTTGTAAAAACAGGCACTTGTTTGTAAAACTAAGAGGACCGTGTTTGTAATAGATCTTGGGTTTGCACTCTACTGACCCGTATTTACGAGCTTCAGTAAAATGGCGGACAAACGTAAAACTGTGTATAGTGTTTGTGCAAGAACTATGGATGGTGTAAAGTGTACTTGCGTGTAAAAAGAAATGTATTGCAAGTTTGAATAACGTTGAACAATTAAAACAAAAAATATATACCTAATGAAACGACTATTTCAGTAAAACCCGACCGCCGTATTACTCATTAACTGTTTCCTAGCAACACAGAATTCTTGAATAGTCTCTCAAGACCTCGTTGTTCAAAGCCGTCCAAATCTCTCAACTCAACAACAGAACTTTTAAAATGTAACAAATATGTTTTTCTTAATCAAATTTAATTTATAAGTCAAGTTAGGGGCGTGGGATAACACAATGGGTATGGTCTCTAGTCCCCATGCTGGCAAGGCGTAACTTTTTTTTTGTCAATTATATTTTGTAATATTTTTTTTAGTTATCTTTATTATTAATTCATCACGTTTGTTTTCCAGGAAAAAAAATGATGTCCACTTTTAATTAATGTAAGTTGTAATACGAGGCTAACATTTGTAACGTTACAATATACGCTTTGAAGGTTTCACAAGAAAACGGTTTGTAGTTTTATAAAATAATTTATTGGCATCTAAGTTTCCAAGGATTTTTCTTGTAAAAGTACAAAAAATGTTTGAGTGTCTACCATCGGAGTGTATAGGCTGTTCACGGTAAAGAGTGCACTTTTTAAGGCCCTCCTAAAAGGCCTTAACCCTAACAAATATATTTTACTGCAGTCTCAGACGTTAAATTTTGAGAGTGATGCAATTTATACACTGTCTTTATTAGTCGTATTGCAAATGTCTACATTAAGAAGTGGCGGAAAGATAGAAATCAAACGAAAGGAAAAATTTAGTAGCGCCTTAAAAAGTGCTCACTTTACCGTGGGCAGCCTATCAGAACACGTACCTGGCGGCTTTCCTCCATGGACCGAGGATCCAAAGTCGGTGTTCCCGTTGAGCGTTGAGTCTTATGACCTGCGGTGAGCAGAGATACCCTAGTGGGGCGGAGGCTTCTGTACCCCATAGCGAGGAGATGGTGCTGGAGGGTATGGCTGCAGACAGGCCGTAGGGGACTAGCAACGATCTGGCTAGTGAGCTGCTTCACTGTGGGCTGTCTATCCGCCGATACGAACCGATGAAACCCTTTAAGGCATTTTTCAATTTGCTGTTTCAGGTGTTGCGAACAGAAATTTTATAATGCGAGCTGTACATGTTTTGTTGCCGCAGCCAATGCAGGGACATCCAAAATGCTCGTTGTTTTCTGGCAGCACGCTAAAATTCACCGTCCTATACATGTTATAGCCGGCGCCACTTCTTTATTGGCTTCAGCAGCAGTGAGGATACATTATCCCTTTCGACTTGATTGGACGTGATTGGGCCAGCTTCTCGTTAGTGGTTTCCTATTGGTCCAAAGCCGTCCTAGGCGTGTCCTAACAAACTGTAGTCCAATGACAAAGGGAATAAAAAACACAACTGTTTGATGTCTCGTCTATCTTCCAATAACAACGCGAATTTTGCATGTATCTACCAATGAGCTACAGTTATGAACCAATTATGGGAATCATTTACTCACAGGTAAGATCATTGGTCATTGAGTTTCGCAGTGTGTAGTACAAACCAAAGACCACCTGCACGTGCGTAATGTACAAAATTGTGTACACTGGGTATGAATGGGTTAGATGGCGGCGACCCCTGTCGTCGATGCGTCGTACGCCACGACAGTTATCCATGATGGCGGCGGTTTTACAAAAATCCGTGAACTCACAGTACACTGCTGACACAGTGACCCGTGGGAATTTTAGTGACAGGACGACTTCGGAGATGGAGTTCCCCAAACGTTTGGCCCCAACGATTCGGCCGCGATCAAGTGCGCTCAAGTTTGGCTTGCTGCCCGGTGTGTGCTCTACTGTAACTCAGCAAGTCAGTGAGTAGCTGGGCGATATTTATTTCGGCTAAGCAAATTAAGTGAATTTTTTTTAAGGCTGTTCAAGATAAAGTGAGCACTTTTGTAACCAACCTTAGAAAAAAGTCACTGCTCCTACCTGCCTATATTTTAACGGGCACACTGAGTGAAATGCGCCCAATCAAGTTGGTAACGATGGATAGGAAGTAGTTCCGTATCTTAACGTTGGATAAAAAGAGCTAGGTAACCATTTCTGATAACTTACATTTTTTCTTTCGCTTTCTATTTTTTATTAATTCATTGAAGTATAAAAATTAGCAGATTTGTTAAAAATAATTTTTTAAATAATTTCACAGCTTCACTTGACCTGCTCATGAATAAAGTGATAAGGCCCATGGCAATGCTAATCTTACATAAGGCGGAAGAATACACAACGTGTATGCAAGTAGATCTTAAGCACGGCTTTCAAAAGTGCCTAATAGCACTACGACCATGCTTGAACTAGAAGGTTTTGCTCACGAATTGGTGACCTTAAAATGCACGTAAAAATTAAGCATTTTGTAATTTGGTGCCTAGTATTTGATATCCAACGGAATAAGCCAAATTACAAATATACCAAGAACGACGCTTCCTTTTAATTATCTCACTAAAGTTAAAAGAGGTTCGGCAAACTCTTGAAATCTTGAGAGCCAACGATGGTGAATTGAGGTGGATATGGATCAGTGCCAGAATGCAAGGATGAGAGAAATGGGAGATCATCAGAAATAACCTGCCGTCCAGCACAATGACCACGTGAGAAAATCTGGGAGGGACTCACATTGGATAATAAGCGTAACTCAGGAGTACATTTTACGCTGTTATTTCTTTTGTTGACTCTGTAGTGTAATTCAACGGACTCAGTGTAGCACTATTTATAATTAGATAAACGAATAGTTTGTATTAAAAAATATATAATTGCAACTGACATTTTCTTGAAAATTAGTAATTTTTTTAGGCCTGCAGGAAAACTTTCTGTATTTCCCTTTAATATATATTGTCCTTCATAATTTATCTCTAGTGTGGAAAACCACGGACAGTGGGACAGAAAACAAATATAGGTTGACAAAAGCCAGTCATGGCTAAGTAATACGAACCATTTTATACATATTGCAATTCCTCTAGCAAATACGAAAGTTTGCTAATTGTAATTTATTATGACTATGTCAGAGTACCGTGTCGAGACACAGACAGCTCAACACTTACGGTTTTGCCAACATTACAATGGAAGTGCGTGTTGAACGAATAATGCACAAGGGATTTCTGTCTGCGATAAAACAGCAAAGAACAAGCCAAATTCTTTTCATAGTTTTGTTCGCGTAAGTAGTTTTTTTTATTTAATACTGTAACGATACACTGAATGAAATGTGTTCCATTACGATACATCTGTCTAGACCTACGATAAAGAAGTGATGATATCATGTATTTCAAATATATACATAGAGATTTTAACACATTGAGGTTCGCACGCATTTACTGGCACTTAAGACAAATTAGAAGTGAGCCACCTATATCCACTACTGCAAGAACACCGGTTCTGTTGGTGTATGCGTTAAAACTCACCATCGTTCTATTGGTACATGCCACACCAGACACTACCCTGTGCTTTACAGCGTTCATTATTGGCTTGTCATCAACCAATGAAGAGCCGAGCTGATATTGACCCAATCAAATGTCCTTTATCGTACAAAAGTATTTAAATCAATAACGTCGCTTTGAGTGGGTATAAAAGTTAATTCTTTCATTAGCAATATTATTGTTACTGCGGTGTTGTGTTCTTGTGAGGTCGTGTTAAACACTAGCCGAACAAAGCATCCATACGAGTTTTGTTCTGAACAACAAATACATTTTCAAACTAGCTTTGCTCGAGCTACACTCGAGCATAGTCTACAAAGTTTTAAAAAATATTTTCGAATCTGCGTCATCTAAATCGCACCATTACGTAGCCTAAAGTGTTAAGTTTAACTCTCAATTTACAGCAAGTGCCCATATTTTCTCCCTTTGTACACGCCAACGTTACATATGTTTATAAAGACGAGAACGTTTCGATGTTTTACACTGCATTAGACCGTCTAACTGATCATCACATGATTATCTAGTGCAGAAATATGATCTGTTAGACTGTGTTTTAAAGACAAGGTGAAGGGGACAAAAATATATTAATTCATTTCAAGTGTGATTTTAAAGAGCGATACATAGAAGGAACGCGTCATTCAGCGTCAGCTGATGTTCTTTAAACTGTATGTACTATCACTAGAGACCTGCAAAATTTGCGTTGTTATTTGAGGACACGTTTAACATTAAAAAAAAAACATGTACGTCTCCTTTACGTTTGTCATTGAACCAGACTTTGTTTGACACGCACTGCGTAGCACCGGGCCAATAAATGAACACTTCACAATTGCGTGCCCCGGTCACACGCGGTTCAGTCAAAGGGCATGACTTCACGTCTATGCAGAATCCAATGACGGAACGACGCCTTCTCTAATACATACAGTACTGTGGAGTCTAGCTTGATGACAAATCACACCGCGAATCTCGCAGGTCTCTAGTTATCACTACCAGCACTGCATCCGCACGTGGCTCCACGCGATCAACTCGCGTGCGACGATAGTGTCAACATCACTGCTAGGGCCGTGAGCGTTGTCAGGGATAGTGCGCGAGTGGTTTTTCTTGTGTGTGACGAGACGGCTACAGACGGACAAGTTCTTTTCATCTCGGCATTACATTTCTACAAAGGGTTAAGTAGTTCTGCATTTAAGAGTCCTTTGTACGGAAACGTTTTCTGTGAAATCGTTGTTTGCGCGTTAACGCGTATCTAGGCAAATAAAACTTCTGGAAATACGACCTTTTGTCAGAGAAGATAAAAAAACTATTATCTATGGTCCAATTTATTTACTTCTGTCATATTAAGTGTATTCTTGGAGACAATAATTCGTAAAAATGGCCAAATGTCGCATTTTTTTAAGCTCGCCCATGCAGTTTCCTTAAGCGGCAAGAGAAAAGTACAAGGATACGGAAGTAGTTTAATATGTGGCCTTTCATCGCGTGTAACAAAACCCTTACTGTTACAGATCTAATTTGCACAGTACAGCGTTACGTCGTAAACACTGCACGTCTTGCGCGTAGGGGCGATGAGGCGCTAGGCGTGCGTATTTAGTGTCGCCCATATCGCTCCCTCGCTTCTTGACCTTGGACGCGCAGCTACATAGTCCCCTTAATACCTACAACCGCTCACGTAAAACATTTGTTGCGTCACGCGAGTCACGTTTAAAGGCGGATACAAATGTTACGGGCATCTTTCAGCAACTTACACGTACAAAGAGTTTTTAATATATCTTTTTGGATATAGTGTTTTGCAAGAGCTGTAGTTTTCCCAGGCTTCCGCTCTCCTTCTCTCACGCTAGAAATATGACACCTAGGCTTAGTTACACATTGCATTTATACGCGCTATGCATTATACATGCGCCAGTACGGCGACAGGAGCTACCGCACATCTATGTGGAAATACGAGAACTGTTTGAGAAAGTATTGCGTATGAATTCATGCAATGGTGCATTATTTGATTATGTAGCGTGGAAATGTGACAGAATAATGCTTCACGGGCACAACTAATGAGACCAGGTGAAATTAATGTGTTTTCAGGAGTAAATTAGAAAAAAAAAGGAAGCAGTGCAATAGAACAAAATATCGTTTTCTAATGAACCGCTGTACGTTGCTGGACGGAAAAGTTAAGTTGTGCAGGTCTAATATGGAACGCACACCGTGGAGACCAGTGAAACGGTTTAGCCAAAGTAAGGCGAAAACAAAAAGGAAACATATTCTGTCAATATTACAATAAATACTACGTAAAGAGCTCGTACTTACTATGGGAGCTTCTTTGAGAATGTCTGGCAATATGTATGCAGCAGAAATTCTTAAAGCAACAACGTCTACCAGATATAAAAGGCCTTTAAGGTCATCAACACCAACGCCAATACACCAAAGTGTACACGAAGGTTTGAATTTTAATTGAAAATAAGTTATCTACAAAATAGTATCTTAATATACGACTTGGGGAAAAAGCAAGATATAGTAACATTTACAAATAATATAATGTAGTAAGAGATGCCAAAAAGAAGTGCTGCCCATCAAAGGATACTGTAACAGCTAAATAAGTGCTGCCCATCAAAGGATACTATAACAGTTAAAGAAGTGTTGCCCACCAAAGGATATTATAACAATTAAAGAAGTGCTGCCCATCAAAGTATACTATAACAGTTAAATAATATCTGTCCATTAAAGGATACAATAACAGTTAAAGAAAAGCTGCCCATCAAAGGATACTATAACAGTTAAAGAAGTGCTGTCCATCAAAGGATACTATAACAATTAAAGAAGTGCTGCCCATCAAAGTATACTATAACAGTTAAAGAGATTTGTGCTGGATAACTGTTCAAGCTATTGTGAACCATACAATTCAGCGACTTATGATTCTACAAGAAGGTGCAATAAAAGAGTGTATTTATAATTGTGGTACAGCGAGGCTCTGATGGCAGCAATAATCAGAGTGTTTATAAAAAAAAAACATTTCGGTCGTTGGAGATAAGTGATTCAGACATGTTTGTAATTTCTTTGATGCATTTGCAGATATATTCAACTGCAATTGAAACCAAATATAATGTAATAATTTGGCAGGATCCCCTTCCTTCATCTCCAAAATTTTGCCGTCCCATCAAATTACTGCACAAAATGGAGACAACTGAAATATTCAAGGGATAAATGAGTTCAATTGAGGAACAAATGCAGTCTTTCCTACCAACAGCATTTGTTGTCCATGCAGAGAATATTAATGTAATACCGCAACTTGGTCTGACCATGGTTGACGGCAAAGTTTGCAGTTCAGTAAGTGAAATGTCAGAACATAAGTGTTACATTTGTGGTGCCACTAAGATAATATATTAATGACAATCAGTTAAGGCTACAAGAATCGAATGTTAGACAACATACACTTGGCTTGCCACCCTTACATGCAAATGTAAAATTCTTTGAATGCCTTTTACATACCTGTTACCGTTCTGATGTACAAAATGGCAGATACGTAAACCAGAAGACAAAATGGCAGATACGTAAACCAGAAGACAAAATCAAGGTAACTACAGAGAAGCAGGAGAGTATGAAACGATTTCATTCCGAAATGGGTCTAATTATTGATCACCCTAAATTTGGAAGAATTAGAAATTATAATGAGGGTAAAACTGCACGGAGACTCTTCTGTAATCTAACTAAAAAAGCTGAAATGACTGGACTCAATGAACAAACACTTAATAAAGAACTTTGAAGTGATTCTGCTTACTACATCGAGCGGTTTCCCGGTTGATGCAGACAAATTCGATCGATTTACGGACACAGTAAATCTTTATCTTCAACTGAACCCTTAGTGCTTTCTTCCATCTAGTGTGCATAAAACCCTCATATACAGAGGAATAATAATTGAGTCTGCAATCTTGCCGATAAGTATGCTAAGTGAAGAGGGACAAGATGCTGACACCAGTACTTTCTTCCATCTAGTGTGCATAAAACCCTCATATACAGAGGAATAATAATTGAATCTGCAATCTTGCCGATAAGTATGCTAAGTGAAGAGGGACAAGAGGCTGACACCAGTACTTTCTTCCATCTAGTGTGCATAAAACCCTCATATACAGAGGAATAATAATTGAATCTGCAATCTTGCCGATAAGTATGCTAAGTGAAGAGGGACAAGAGGCTGACACCAGTACTTTCTTCCATCTAGTGTGCATAAAACCCTCATATACAGAGGAATAATAATTGAATTTGCAATCTTGCCGATAAGTATGCTAAGTGAAAAGGGACAAGAGGCTGACACCAGTACTTTATAATGTTTAGAGAGTCATATGCAAGAAATTCATCTCGAGAATACAATATCCGTGATTTTTTTCATCGTTTGCTATTAAGTCCCGACCCAGTAGCAACAAGTGCTCCTCCATCTTTGCAGTCAAAGAAAGCGCCATTGCCATGTGAGGTCCGACAACTCTTGCGGAAGCGACGATTTCACGTGGAACCCAGCACCCAATTCTGGAGGCGGTGGAGCAGGAGGAGGAAGAAGAAGAAGAAGAAAAAAGGAGAGGCCGAGAACAGTAACTTGAATTTTGATGGTAAAGATTTGTATTTATTCTAACTGAACAAAATATAACTTGTTTTAACGTGTAGAAAATAAATGGTATTATGACACACAACTTACGTATTTACTTATTTTTATATTTTATTCCATTTATTGATCTTATGGGCATGTAACATCACAATTACAGTTCGATACATTGCGAAAATTACATTTTCCTGTAAACAAAGTTCAACAGTAAGAAAATTACTTTGTTCCCGCTAGATTTGGGTTCTGTCCCACTGTGCAACGGAATGTTTGTGCTCACGCAGAAACTTAGAAAAAATATGATAGCTATATGCTAAACAGTTTTCAGGAGTTCCAGTGATTCCGAAGGTTGCTAATGTCGACTAATTAAACCTGGCCTGAAAAAGACTACCTTTGCTTAGCACACATGTTTTTTGATAATAAAGATAACTGTTGCCAACCTAAAATAAAGGCACTGAGACTGGATGCTACAGTTGAATATAGGTGTTATAAAATGCACATTAAATATGTTTCACAATCAAAAGTAACTTAAGGACAAATATAATATATTCACATGAAATCTAATTGGCAAAGATTTTATGCGATACATCATAACAATTACTGCGCTACATTTTTCCCATTGATTGTCCGTACATGCACAGAATATATTTAACTCTGTTGCGGAAGTGCTTCTGATACTTCATAGGCATACTACAGAATGGATATTTTTTTATAGTGAGTGAAGAGATTTAGGCATCTCTTAACACTTATTATGGAGTTCTTGAGAGCCGATGAGGGCGAAACGAGTTTAGTGTGGAGCAGCACTGGAATCCAAGGGTAGGAAAAACGGGAGATCCCCGAAAAAAACCCGCCGACCAGTGGCATCGTCCGGCACAATTCGCGACCCCGCCGGGAATCGAACCACGTTGGTGGGAGGCGAGTTGTCTAACTACTACATCACTACGGCCCCTTGTTTCTTTGTAAATCCTTGATCTATGCTCCAGCCATTTATAATAATAAATGCTTATGGGAGTGGACCCAAGACGAGGCAACACCCTCCGAGTGACGGCCTTTCCAGCTGGGACCCGTAGGTGGCCGTCATCCCTGAACATGACATGGAATGAGACCCTAGGATGGAGCGGCGCTGGAATAAGGACGGGGGAAACGGGAGTACCCCTAGAAAACCCGCCGGCAAGCGGAATCGTCCAGCACGATTCCCACATGCCAAAAGTAGGAAGTGAGCCCGCCGGGGATCAAACCCAGGTCGCCGGGGTGGGAGGCGAGCGCGCTAGCCACTGCGCCCCCGCTGCCCAGTCATTTATTTATGTCTCTCGTGAATAATACCGACGACCGATTTGTATGCAGATTAATGTTACTTGTATGAAAACAAGGCAAGTGTGTCACCAGACGCTAATTGGCGAACGGGTATCTGACATTTTTCTGGCTACGACGCCATTTTGGTGGCGTGTGCGTCTAAAGTTCGCGGTGCAAGGTGCGGTTTCACGTCTGTATCCCTAAGTTTTCTGTGATTAGATGGTGGTGCGGGCGTAGTCACACGCGGGTACACTTTGTTGAATCAAACAAGATTTGTTTGGAGCAACCAAATTATTTATTTGTATAGAGGCAATTGAATATTTTGTTGCTGAAATCAAATTATTTTGTTTTTTGTCATTTTGTTGCCCCTCAGACAAAGATTTGGTTTGTGCAACTAAAGATTTGTTTAGCTCCACGCGCATTAAACAGTTTGGGCCGAAATAAAAGAAAGTTTACAAATCCGACCGCGTTTCGGACCTAGATACGTCGCATCCACGCGCTGTGCCTTAGCAACCTCAGCCGATGTGACAACTGATGAAATCTGAATGCTCTTAAGTAGATATACTGCAAATACTAGGCATCGTGTACAAACAAATTATTCACGTTTTCCAGCTTTACTTTACAATTTCCGGTTCCATTGTTTTACTAATTTGTCCATACGAGTATAAATACACGGTTACTATACTTATTGTCACAAAAAAAAACTATCGAGCTCTATTTTTGAACGAAGGCAATCAAATGGAGTCGCCAAACATAAGTATACAGTTGATTCACCCAAATATTTAGTTGACGGAATAATTTATTTTTTTGCCTCAACACAGAGATTTTGTTTATTCAAAAATATATTTTGTTAGACGAACAAAAGTAATTTTGCTGCTTTTCAAATTTTGTTTCCTCAACAATATATTTTGTTGGAGCAACTAAATATATTTTTGGCCCTATACAAACAAACATTTTGTTCGATCTTCTCTCAGTTTTTGCTACGAAACAGTAGATGCTGTTTGACCACCTCCCGGATACCTGCAGGTGTTACAAGTGGTGGATATGCCGATGTGGTGTTCGTACATCGCATCTGCAGAATGAAAATGCATCTGCTGCTTGTGCGGGCGCCGGCTACACTTTCCCAGTCGCAGAGTTCTAAACAGGAAGGTTTTTTTCATGTCAGTGTTAACGTATATCGCGAGAGGACGAGTTCCATCCCATCGCTCGCAGATCGTACGAGCGCCAGTCATTCAACAGGATGTGAACGAGCGAGAGAACGTTCTTGACGTGATACATCGCAGTACACGTGATAGTACATGACGCATTGGCGCACGTTTTCTCGTGTTCCCCTTGTTACGAGAATGACAAACAACATGAAGAATGAAGGTACTCATATCATGTCATGTACTTTTGTAACCAGCTGAATGACGGCGACTAGATGTATAGGTACATTTTCTCCTGTGACGAAGCAAAATTCGCCAGAGAAGGCATGAGCAACACACGTGATGCTCATGTTAAGTCGGAAGTAGATCAGCATGCCACTTTGGACACCAGTATTGAACACCACTTCAGGGCCAATACGTGGCGTAGGGTTGTAGTTGAAACATTCGCCTTTCAGAGATATCTGACGGGGAATGTGTATTTGCAGTTTCTAAAGGAATGAGTGCCGCATTGACTGGGACATGTGCCATTGGAATCGCGGCAATGTACGCACTCCGAACATGGACGCGCGCCACCCCATTTTTTACCTGTACGGTGTGAACGTATTGCGCGTGTGGGGGCGAACGAAAGAGCTTGTCTAACAAGAAAAGGTCGAATCGCGAGACAAACTACTTCCTTAAACTGGGGATGCTGCAAACCGCAGATCAGACACATTCGTGCAGCGCTTTGGCGAGCAACATGAGCCATTCACGTGTGTGCGGCGAAATGCATTGACGTCGAAGAAGGTGTGTGCGAACATCTCCTGTAAAATCTGAATACCATCACACACACTTACACGTTTGTGATTGTATGTTGCATTTTACTATTTTCGTTTTATATTGTTATATTCTTAATATTATAACTTCACTGTTTCATAAATTATCGTCCATACTATTCACATTTTTATTTGATGCCCATCATCTTAGAAATCTTGTACATTGTCGCCTGTCTCATTCAGATGTGTATATTAGAAGTATTGTAATTAAATTTACAAGTTTTCACACTACATGCATTTGTGACGCTTGTTCACTTCAGAGAAAGTATTTAAAAATTGACGGTACTGAAATTTGCTTGTACTTTTCCCAAAGCAATGCGTTTTTTTTTTTGGCCAGTTGGTTATTTATAAAACTAGATACGATTGTATATTACAATTATAGTACCTTCTCAAATGGTTACAGGTAAAGTAATTTATCACACGAGAAATATTATAAAAATGTACACAAAATTAAGAACTTATTATTTTGATTATTTTTCCTTTCCAAAGAAAGTCAAGCCCAGCGTATGAATGATTTCCCTTCGTTGTCAACCTTTAGCACTATACACGATTTTAAGCGACTGGAATATACTCTATTATGGACTGTTCACTGTAAAATGAGCACTTTTGAAAGCCCTCCTTAAGATCTACATGTAAACTTGTTGGGTATTCTTCCGCCTTATGTAAGATTAACATTGACATGGGTCTCATCACTATATTCATGCGTAGGTCAAATGAAACTGTGGAATCATTAAGAAAGTAAATATTTTAGAAATCTGCTCATTTGTCCACTTCGATGTATTAAAAAAAAAAAAGCAAAAAAATAATTTTGAGTTACTACAAGTTGTTACCTAACACTTTTTATTCGACGTTAAGATATGGAACTACTTTCCATCAATCGTTACCAAATTTACTGGGCGAAAATCACTCAGTGCACCCGTTAAAATATTTGCATGCAGGGGTAGTAATTTTTTTCTAATGTTCATTTCTAAAGTGCTCGCTTTATCGTGAACAGCCTTAACCGGACGAGTCCGCGAAATGTCCAGTCGCGAACGGCAAGTAGCCCGAGTGTGGAGTCGCTCATGCTATGCTGGCGCAGTTTGTGTGGCGTGGAAGTCACACCTGGAAGCTGAACGGCAAGTAGCCCGAGTGTGGAGTCGCTCATGCTATGCTGGCGCAGTTTGTTTGGCGTGGAAGTCACACCTGGAAGCTGAACGGCAAGTAGCTCGAGTGTGGAGTCGCTCATGCTATGCTGGCGCAGTTTGAATGGCTTGGAAGTCACTCCTTGAAGCTGAACGGCAAGTAGCCCGAGTGTGGAGTCGCTCATGCTATGCTGGCGCAGTTTGTGTGGCGTGGAAGTCACACCTGGAAGCTGAACGGCAAGTAGCCCGAGTGTGGAGTCGCTCATGCTATGCTGGCGCAGTTTGTGTGGCGTGGAAGTCACACCTGGAAGCTGAACGGCAAGTAGCTCGAGTGTGGAGTCGCTCATGCTATGCTGGCGCAGTTTGTGTGGCGTGGAAGTCACACCTGGAAGCTGAACGGCAAGTAGCTCGAGTGTGGAGTCGCTCATGCTATGCTGGCGCAGTTTGTATGGCGTGGAAGTCACTCCTGGAAGCTGAACGGCAAGTAGCTCGAGTGTGGAGTCGCTCATGCTATGCTGGCGCAGTTTGTATTGCGTGGAAGTCACACCTGGAAGCTGAACGGCAAGTAGCCCGAGTGTGGAGTCGCTCATGCTATGCTGGCGCAGTTTGTGTGGCGTGGAAGTCACACCTGGAAGCTGAACGGCAAGTAGCCCGAGTGTGGAGTCGCTCATGCTATGCTGGCGCAGTTTGTGTGGCGTGGAAGTCACACCTGGAAGCTGAACGGCAAGTAGCCCGAGTGTGGAGTCGCTCATGCTATGCTGGCGCAGTTTGTGTGGCGTGGAAGTCACACCTGGAAGCTGAACGGCAAGTAGCCCGAGTGTGGAGTCGCTCATGCTATGCTGGCGCAGTTTGTGTGGCGTGGAAGTCACACCTGGAAGCTGAACGGCAAGTAGCTCGAGTGTGGAGTCGCTCATGCTATGCTGGCGCAGTTTGTGTGGCGTGGAAGTCACTCCTGGAAGCTGAACGGCAAGTAGCCCGAGTGTGGAGTCGCTCATGCTATGCTGGCGCAGTTTGTGTGGCGTGGAAGTCACACCTGGAAGCTGAACGGCAAGTAGCCCGAGTGTGGAGTCGCTCATGCTATGCTGGCGCAGTTTGTGTGGCGTGGAAGTCACTCCTGGAAGCTGAATGGCAAGTAGCCCGAGTGTGGAGTCGCTCATGCTATGCTGGCGCAGTTTGTGTGGCGTGGAAGTCACACCTGGAAGCTGAACGGCAAGTAGCCCGAGTGTGGAGTCGCTCATGCTATGCTGGCGCAGTTTGTGTGGCGTGGAAGTCACACCTGGAAGCTGAACGGCAAGTAGCCCGAGTGTGGAGTCGCTCATGCTATGCTGGCGCAGTTTGTGTGGCGTGGAAGTCACTCCTGGAAGCTGAACGGCAAGTAACCCGAGTGTGGAGACGCTCATGCTATGATGGCGCAGTTTGTGTGGCGTGGAAGTCACACCTGGAAGCTGAACGGCAAGTAGCCCGAGTGTGGAGTCGCTCATGCTATGCTGGCGCAGTTTGTGTGGCGTGGAAGTCACACCTGGAAGCTGAACGGCAAGTAGCCCGAGTGTGGTGACGCTCATGCTATGATGGCGCAGTTTGTGTGGCGTGGAAGTCACTCCTGGGAGCTGAACGCTACAGCCAGGGCGCCGTGGGAGTACACATCACCCTGCTCTGCTCTGTAAAGCGTCACTCGCACCCGAACTCGGAATTGCGACACTAGGGAGTGCGTGACAACACCTCGTTACGCCACGGTTAGCTGTAGCCGTTGGCCATTTTGGGGGGGGGGGGGGCGCATCCTGCCGCTGCAGCTACACACCTCGGTTGCTACAGTAATTGGGGTCCTGATTAACATGTGCAGACTCAATGGCGTGGCATCTAGTATAAACATCACTACAGTATACAAAACGTTCGGATACTCAGTGCCCAAATTCCAGACAAAGGCCGTGCCCGAATTGACACATTTCGATATTTCGTTATTTTGTAAATTCGTGATTTTATAGGTAACAATTAGAGAATTGTCGACAGCCACTATTTTAGCACTCGCTTCAACATATTATTACAATAACAGTGCAGGTTATTTTGATCTAAATTTAATGCTTAAAACAGACGCAATATTTTTGCAAGCCTCGCTGGAATACGTTAGTAAATAAGAAAATGATAAATTATTCAATAATGAGTAAAAAAAATATTTTTTCGGTATATATATACGAAGCACAACACTTACTTGCTTTTTTAAAACATGCCTAGTGTATTTCACAAAGAGTTATTTGTTATAAAAGTAATTTTATTTACTCATTCGCGCATGTGATTTTAAAGTACAAACAAATATGGCGCTGATTTCGTCAGCTTGTATCTTTGTTAACATTCTCAAGATACAAAATACGAAATACCAAATTACCAAATACGTCACAATTTTCGTAAACAAAATCGGGTCACGTGGTCATTTTGTCTACAAAATCAGCCAATTCGGACACGGCCAAAGTTTCACAAAAGACCCAAACACTTATATCCACAAACGTATTTTTATATCGGTAATTGAGTTCAAAGTTGCGCCGTGCATGAAGAACAAATTGCATAGGTCGTAGGCGCGCGAGGCTGCACAGTTAATAATTTAAATTCTCGCGCCTACGACCTATGCAATATGTCTGGCATTCGTGACCGTGTCACAATGTTCTGCAGGCACTGTACGCCACGAATTTGAACACAACTGTTTTAATATAGAAATATGTTTCTGGAAATAAGCGCGAAGGGCGTTTGTGTTACTGTTGGTTCAAAGAAACTATTTCTGGAGTTTGGGCACTGAGCATGTGAATACATTACTTGCTCACCGGCTGTTGCCACAGTAGGCACTTATTAAATGATCATATTTATAATTATTAAAATCTGATCTGGAGTGTAAAGAAATGTAATAAAATTTGGCTTCCTACTGGAAGTATAGTGTGGTTAAATATTTCTTCATTTTGTTACATTTAAGCATTAAATAATAAACATAAATTAAAGGAAGTCTCCATTTATTGATATCTACATTAAGTGTTCACGTCTTACTCTAACGTAATATAAGACAAGTCGTAATGCCCAAATGTGTCATTTAAAACAAATAGCTTCTAGGACTCCTCCCACTATACCACCTGTTGCAAATCCGAAAAAGTGAAGAAAATGTAAATAAATATGTGTTTCTGGGGGCTTTACTCTGTGCAAGCAGAGGCAAGATGTACAATGGCTATCGGAGGCTTCCATATATAAATTCTTCGACATTGAAAACAGCAATTAAATGCCATCATAATTTATTCATGTGAATGAACTTATGTTGTAGTTTGCTAGTGGCTTACAGATCTCCAGGTGATCTGACTGGAAACTTGAAAGGAACGTAATTGAATATATTAACTCAGCCTGCAACAAGAAGAGTAAATGAGTTCCCCGGTAAAGTTTTGCCGTTTCGATTGCTGGTGAGATTTGTTCACTTTGTTTACCACTGCAGGTTTGTTTTGTTCAGTGTCAGCGGACCGATCTCCCACAACTGGTGTCACATCACGTGTGGTTAGATTACCTCGATCCTTACCCTTAAATGGTTCCACTAAATCCTGGAGGTGATAGTAGCTATTTTATACACGTCGGATATAAGGTGATTGTCGGAAATTTTACGAATAAAAAAAAAAAAATTCTTCTTAAAAAATTGTTCCGTGATCATTCCATTCTACTGGGAATAAGACACATAGAGAATGCAAGAAAATAGATTTTGTTCAGTAATCAGTTTATGCGTAAAATCATAAAAACAGTAATTTAGTCCGGGTTAGTGAGAGTAATCCATATTTACTTTCGTGAATGTAGGCCGGGGACGATCTTCAAATGTGTGATCCCGCCCTTAGTCTTCGCCAAATATCATGAGAATTCTGTAGTTATACGGATATGTTGTTTTCGAGGAAATATATTTACACAGGTCTGAATACACTTTCTGACGAATGCGCATGCAGCCTTGTGAGTATTGTCCACGAGTGGGGTGATGAGAACGATGTCCAATTCATAAAGTTTGTGATTTAGGGGCAAAAATGTAAGAAATTAAACAATTTCCGACTGACATTGATATATGATTCCAAGTGACGCAAACAAGAATAACTTTTGAGCCATGCTCTAGAGTCTATTCACGGTTTCTTCACACGTTTGAATAGAACCGTTGATAAATCAACCCATCTAAGGCGTGATTTAGTTATTTCCTAAGTATTCTACGCGTCACAAACGTTTTGTACCTCTGTTAACATGAAAGTATATTATTTTTCGTTATTTTATTTATAAATTATATTATTTAATTTATAATACATTTTAATTTAAACAGTGAAAAAAAAAAAACCTGTATGTTGGTAGCACTTGATAAAAAATAGTTCGTGTGCAAAATATTATAACAACTGAGTGCGTACGAAATTCCTTGCGTTGTCATTTCCTACACTTAGTTAAGCTTCGTTTGCACGGGGCGGAGGAATATCCTGGAAGCAGAACTTTAGTAGGTCTTCAGGCAAGTGTGAAGTACCCGTGAATGGATTATAGCTACGCCGATTATACGTTTGATCGATAATCACGCAAAGTGAACTATGTGCTCGGTGTGTGACGTCATTGGAGAGATGCTCTCTCGGACGAGAGCCCGAGTCATGTAAGCCGTAGGAAACACTAGGCACCAAGCATCGGTGTCTCCTGTGGCGACCATAAATCACCCTCCGTGTTCAACGCGTGCACGATCGTGAACGGCAAAAGTCGTCCAGTCATGAAAGTGGATCTGAGCTTAAGTGTTTCGGATAATCGATTGTCCGTGTACGTATCGATACCAAGGCAAGAACGACTTCGACGCTTTTAGAAGAGTGAAAATAAACTACAAACTTGAACATGACGGAAGAAATGAGCTTTTAATGAAGAATCAGCGTGGCTTCGTATGAAGCAATGTATACGATTGTGCAACACGCAGAACTCATTAAAAATTACTACACGTGCTACCAAAATTATTAATAAAATTGTAATTTATATTAGATTCACGGAAGACTGCATGTATATTTTAACGGCTCTACAATATTTCCTTAAGGTTGCCTTATTTTAATGTATTTTTAAGTGTTTATTTTCAATTAAAATCTAAGCGTGTTTGCGAAACACGTTTTCCAAGAACAGCTTCATATAGTATACCAATTATAATCTTAACTAAGGTTCTATTTAAGAAAAAAGTCCGGCACAATTAAAAAATGTATTGTAATATAAATTTATTACAAACATATATTTTATTTAAAAAACTACAATTTTTGTAACTGAAATGGATGTGCTCAGTATCCATTTTTATAAATATTTGTATATTTTATTTCTGAATTTCAATTAATTTTGTGGCTAATTTTTATTCAATATTATAATTGTAATTATTACGACGGTCTTGTCTCCTGGATGCTTTTTTAAAATTGTTTTCTAAATAATTAGGAACGGAAATAAAATTAGAAGTTTGTATATTACTTTTAATAATTGATCGTTTCAAAATTTGCATAAGTGATTTCTAACAAAATATTTTACTGTTCGCATGCAGCGTAAATCCCACTTTTCTCACAATTTTGGTTGTGTGTGTACGACAGCCAGTGGTCTTAAGGGCTGGCAGCTGCTAAATTTGAACAGGAATCACCATGTTAAGGAAATTTCGCCTCAGTGCATTAATTTTAACGACGGGCGTTTCAAACAAAATGCATTTTTCAAGGATTTTTTTAGGAGACGTGCCCTACAGTGGAGATGTTTCATATAGCCTGTTTGTAAGGAATGTTTAAAATGTGTGTTTTACAGTAGAGTACATACCGCCTATCTATATTGAAAATACACTCTCGTAGAGATCTTCTCCTAAAAATTTAGTCAAGAAAACAATTTATTTTAAACGCCTATCTTTAAAATTAACACACGGAGGCGAAATTTCCTTAACATGAGATTCCCTATATAAATTTCGCTACTGCCGGCAAGTAGAGAGTGCCCTTAAATGGGGAATCAATGCCAATGTAAGTTTTTCCCAAGGTAACAATTTAAAAAATAACTTTCTGAAATTAATATATATATATATATATATATATATATATATATATATATATATATATATATATATATATATCAATTCATACATTTTTTGTAGGTTGCAAATTAAATTGATAATTTTAAATATAACTGATATGAAAATACTGACATTTCTTAGTATTCCGTAAAATACGTTTTGTTTTAAATGGTTAGGTTTAAAATCTACCTACCAAGATCGATATTCCTTAATATTGCACCTCCTTTTAAGCTCAGTCCCTTCAGGTTTGGCAGAAAGTGATCTTAAAAGGCACGGCGCCACCCCCTTTGTGCATAAATTATTCGTTTACGCGTAATTATTTTAGATTCATAGTAATTACTGTCAATGCACGACAACGGAAAATTTACATTTTTCGAGTTGTGAAATATTTGTGTACGTAATTTTAATTGTGTCTTATCTGCGTGTTGTAAAAGTCGAAAACTTATTAATAAAGTATAAATATTACAGGCTGTTCACGGTAAAGTGGACAATGTTAAGGCCATAGTTACCTTTTCCTTTTAGATATTTTTTACCCTTTAACTATATTTTTAGATAAATATTGCCACGTTCGTAATAACTCAGTGTGTATATTATATCGCACTCGGAAGTTAACATCTAAGGTTAAATAACATATATTTACTGACTATTATTCAAAATGAGAGGACTTTAAAAAGTGCTCACTTTAACTTGAATAGCCTATACTATGAATCCGAAAGTATGACGCGAATAAGAAGAATTTCAGCATAGGGGGTGGAGCCGGGCCTTAAGCAGATATTTCTCTTTTATTAATTTTATTATTTTGGTTATCTGAGAGAGGTCTCAATGCAGTTGTTAGTAGTTAAATCATTATAGTTTTCAAAATATAACACTCAAATTCCGACACAGAAATGTTATAGGCAAGTTAAAAGTGTGACTAGAGTCGAAGCGCGGCATACTGCATTTGTGTTACAAGCTACAAAAAGAACAAAATAAACTTTTACTCCGCAGTCTATGTTTTAAACTATTTATTAAATGAATGTTAACCGTTTTGCTAGAATGAACCAAAATACATTTACGACAAGTCTGACCCCTTTTTTCAACAAAATTCAGTGTGCGTATAAATTTATAAATCGCAATCTAACCGAATCAGTATGTTCTGCACACCATACAGATTGCATCAAACGCAATTTGACAGGAAAAAATTCCCAGGGCAAATCCTAGTATGCAGCAGAATTCGGGAAATTATGATTTTTGAGTGTTAGATTTTGAAAACCATTATGATTTGACAACTAATAACTGGAGACCTGCAAAATTCGCGTTATTATTTGGGGATACGCCGAACTTCAAACACACGCACCTTAGCAATAGGTTTGTTATTGGACCATACTTTATTTGACACGTCCTGTGTAGCTCTGCGCCAATAAATGAACAATTAACGATTGTGCAGTCCAATCACGCGCAGTCCAGTCAGAAAGGGAGTGACTTCACATCTGTGCAGCATCCGATGTGGAAACGACGCAGGTTCGAGTATATACAGCACTGTGAAGTTTAGCCCGATGCCAAATAACAACGCGAATTTGGCAGGTCTCTGCTAATAACTGCATTAAGGGGGAACTTTTCGAAAGCTATTTCAGACGAACAAATAAAAAAAAAAAAAAAAAGTTAAATATGACCTTAAGCGACCCAAGGAGGCGTGCTCCGCAAGGATAATTGTTTCCGCCTCCACTTAGCGTGCGAGGTACAGATCCTCTGCCCCCGCCCGAAAACCATAACTCACGCCTTTGACAGGACGATTGATCCCATTGTCTCGGCGGCTGAAGATCGCTTCCAAGTCCCACTAGTATCTCGCCGTAGCATCGCCGGCGCAGACGAGCGACACTTTCAAAATAACAGTTTTGTTGTGTGTATATATATATATATATATATATATATATATATATATATATATATATATATATATATATAGTTTTTAATGACCACTCAATGTATGCCGAAGCTCTGTGTTAATGCTTTTAGAAAAATTATGTAATTTTCTACGGGAAATGGTTTTCTCTGTGTACTTTGCACTATATATATATATATATATATATATATATATATATATATATATATATATATATATACATGTTGCGAACCCCGCAACATCGGGCGATGCCTTCTCGGGCGTGACTCCTTTGCGCGTGAACCGAGATGAGAGATACGCTCGACTTGAAAATGTATTAAGTCCGTGTGCGGGCAATCTATCGCTGCTAGAAACAAACCCATGTTCTGCAAACCACGTCCGTTTTCTTATCTTGAAATGTGGTTGACTGGCTGACGTATGTACTCAAGGTAATCACTTTACTGCAAGGAGGAGTGAAAAATCATACGAACTAATTTAAGATTTTGCGCCGATATGGCGGTCACGCGTTTAATTTTTGGCGTGCGTTATAAGGTATCATTCCTACACTGTAAACGAAAATTGTGTAATTTTACACGTACTGGGCGTGCTAGCACTGTTTCCAACAATGTACGTGTATTTTTTACACAAACGTATTCATCGGTAAAATTACAACACAAGGGAGCGTTAAAATACTGCAGGAAGTGTAAAATAACGCAGAATTCGTGCTTGGAATTTTACAGAAAATTCACTGCAAAATTACAAAGGCAATGTTACAGTAATTTTAACATCCTAGGTGTTATTTTATACTAATTAGCTGTGTAAAATTACACAGCCTTTGGGAGTGTAAATTTGACATTCCTTTTGTGGGTGAATACCAGCATGCAATGTTAAACTACATGCATTGTGGATGCAATTCTTACATAATATTGCGGTTGAATAGCTACATGTAGTGTAAAACTACATAGGCGTTATGGGCGTACTATTGATATACTTCATGTGAAATCCTCAATTACAGAGTATAATTACACAGGCATTGTGGGTGTAAGTCTAACTTTATATCGTGCGGTGATAGCTACATGTAGTGTAAATGTAGCTACACAAGCATTTGTGTGTACTATTGATACACTTCTTCTGAAATTCTTAAGAACAGAGTAAAATTACACAGTGCTTGTGGGTGTCATTCTAACATATTGTGATTGAATAGCTACATGCAGTGTAAAATTGCACAGGCCTTGTGGGTGTCATTCTAACATATTGTGATTGAATAGCTACATGCAGTGTAAAATTGCACAGGCCTTGTGGGTGTCATTCTAACATATTGTGATTGAATAGCTACATGCAGTGTAAAATTGCACAGGCCTTGTGGGTGTCATTCTAACATATTGTGATTGAATAGCTACATGCAGTGTAAAATTGCACAGGCCTTGTGGGTATAATTGTAACGTTATGTCGCGGGGTAATAGCTGCATACAGTTTAAAACTACTTAGGCATTGTGTAGCCATTTTTAATGACCACTCAATGTATGCCGAAGCTCTGTATTAACGCTTTTAGAAAAATTATGTAATTTTCTACGGGAAATGGTTTTCTCTGTGTGCTTTGCGCAACCACGAATTTTAATACGTTGCTTGCTACCGTATGTGCATGGAACTGATTTACTGTGCCATCAGATTAATGCGAATTACGGTATGTTTCCACAAAAATTTTGCGAGTGATATAGGAAATGCTAAACTGAGTCAAAACTACATCATCCAATTATAAAGTCATCAAGACGCTGCAATTTGTTCAAAAACATGCAGTAACAGATAATTTTCTAGAGTTTTGGGTGTTCATACTTATCAATAACTCTAATCAGAAGTTGTAGTAAACGTGATTAAAAAAAAAACCTCACATACGCTCCAAAACTATGTTTACACAAGCCAACCGTTTAAATAAAAAATAACTGGAGAGACTCGAATAAAAAGGCAGGATATCAAAGTAGCATTAAAACGTTATTTTGTGGTTTATTTTCAAAACTGGGCTCGTTTTTATCTCATATATGTTTGCATATGCCTTTTCATTGAGTATTTCCCTACTATAATTGAAATGTATACTGAAGATAATTTAATCAATGCTAGTGTGACGATAGCCGAGCTTTACTCCAATCCTGCCAGTGCCAAATTAAATGCTTTCAGCTGTAGAAGAAATGTGATTTCTGATCCGTGCTGGACTTGCAATTGAGCCAGTAATATTCCTTTCTCAAAATCAACGCACTTTGTGCTTGTTAGTTGATAGTGGTATGAATCATTCAAACTTGAGAAGACACTTGACGTCATTCATCATTAAGCCTTACTTTGTACAATACCGGCGAAATGTAAACCTACTTTTCAACTTGTACATGCATAACTCTCTGAATGGGTTAGAGCAACAGCACTTACTTATTCGCTTACCGTTAAACAAAAAAATTTCGTAAGTAAACTTAACATTAAGAGTCTGATTCCACTTGCGTCTAGATTAAAAAATCATTACTTACCGACCGCAGATATTACAAAAATAATTTTTTTTTTTTTAGAGCTGCATTTAAACCCTTAGACCAGTTGTTTCTTTTTAATCTATCAGCGGTAGACTTTGCATTGGGTTTCAGAAATATGAACCATTCGTAACCAAGACAAGCCGCTGGGTTTAGAAATACGAGCCTGTTATAGACTGCCACAGTAAAGTAAAGACTTTCATGATAAACCATTGGAAAGAAAATATTACCGCTCGTTAGAGGCAAATATGATACCGTACACGTTGGCGTGTCAGCTCGCAGTTAGGTTCGCTGCTAATTACGTAAAATAGTTCCAACTTGACGTATTCGGTGGGATATTTTTAAACTAATGGCATATCAATACATTTATATTCGTCACAATTTCGCTCTTTCAGTTCAATGATGCATGAATAAAGTGCTAAAGCTATTGCAAACGGAAATGTTACTTATAGCAGAGGGATCTTCTTCGGTTTCGTGTCACAATTTCAGTTTCAGAGGTATTATTGAAAATATCTGGTTATAGAAAATTTTCAATTTACTAGTTATCTAATAAGGTTGTGTCTAATTTCCAATGTGTGTTATTTCCTACTTGCTAAAATGCAGAAACTTATTGATGAAATATAAATATGTTCCTGACCTTTCCACTACAAGCGGATAACGTAGCCTATAATTACACTTACGCAAAAAAATATTAAACAACCCGTAAAATGTAAATTTTGTATAATCGTACTTTGTCAGTAAATACTATGAATCCGAAATTAAAACGCGAAATCGAATACATCCTGCAAAAGAGCTGAACAAAAATGCTCTCATTTTATTCCGTGAACAGCATATACCGACAAGGAAGATAGACGGGCTTTAGCATTGCAGTACTGTATATGCTATACTACCGGTCTAATGTATCTTACCTGTGAGATGTGTATAGACAATTTTATTCATGATTCTGAATTGATTAATATTTCAAATACGACGTTTAACTACTAGATTACTTCACAAAATACGCTGCCCAAATGGAAAAAAAAGTCACTTTTTGCGAAGGAGGAAAAAAGTGGATTTGTGTAGGGGCTACTTTTTTCAGATGTCATTTTCAGCTGGTTATGGGTCCTATGTACTGAATTGTTTTCTGTGAAATCGTTGTTTGCGAGTAAACGCGTATCTCGGTAAATGAAATATTTATCTATGGCCCTACTTTTTTACTTGTGCCATATTAAGTGTATTCTTGGAGAAAAAATCGTGAAAATGGTCAAATATCGCATTTTTAAATCTTGCCTATGCAGTGAGGCAAGAGAAAAGTACAGAGATACGGACGTTTTTTAATGCGTGGGTTTTCATTGCGTGTAATAAAACCCCACTGTTACAGATCTAATTTGTACAGTACAGCGTCATGACGGAAACACTGCACGCCTTGCGCGTAGGAGCGATGAGGCGATAGGCGTGCGTGTAACTGTCGCCCGTATCGCTCTTCGCTTCTTGACCTTGGCCGCGCAAGCTACGTAGTCCCCTTAGTGGCGAATCAGCAACCACAAGTAATCAGCAAGGGCGATTGATGCTTGACCTTGGAGAGCTACAGGTCACCGTGACCTCTAGACCGCAGAGGTCGGAGCACCCCGCGATCGCCGACAAGAAAGAGCGAACATCGTGCTCGCGAAACACGGAAACAATATTAAATCCGTTACATCCGATGCCCAATTGAGACCCGGATTTCTCTAACCTTTTAACATTTTTACAGTTCGCAGGAAATAATTTTTCGCTACATGAAAATGTCAGAAGCTTCTGCAACTCCTTTTTTTTTTTAGTAAAATCCATTCGCTGATCCTTCCAACTTTTCTGAAGCGGCGCTAAGGTTCTACTTCCTGGATATCCCTCCGCCACATGCAAAAAAAGCTAAACTAAATCTTGAAAACTACACCAAAGGGACAACGCATGGCATTCCTGCGAACTCAGTGAAATAATATTTTCCATAAGAACTATTTCTTACTGGGCGCTACAACACACCTATTTTCTCCCGGTTTTATTTATATCAAATATAAATTGTGAACTATAATTTAATGATAAAATATAAGTAAAATTTCAGGTTAACCAAAAATAATGCTCTTTTTTATTGACACATAAACTTATGACACGTGCAATATTTAGGAAACAACCATACACGATATATTTGAAATAATTTTCAAAAGTTTTTTTTTTTCAAAAAGTGCGAAGAAACAACGAATAGTCTGTAACAACGTTTCGCTAGGGTTTTTCCACTCGAAGAGCACCAGAGAAACGTAATTCCCTTCTCTTGTCTATGTTTGTGTTCCTGTACGTGTGAGTGTATAAGCGTGTCGTTGAGCGCGTCTGTCACGATCGGTCTCCCATCCCTTTCTGGGCAAACTTCGAGGATATTTATTATTAAGCAAGAGGTGTTACAAGATGTTGAATTGTTGATTTTTTTTTCTTCTGAAATCGGTAAACCGATTTGACCTCTTCGTTTAACTCTTAAATTAATGGATTAAAATTAAAAAAAACTGTACTACACCATTTGTATATTGTCTACTTTATACACAAATTATTGTTTGCAGACTTAAAACTGCGCAGCAGAACGTAATTAATGTAAAGAGAGTGTATTATAAAAAAAAAATTATCCCAAAAAGATTTTTTTTTTATCTTGTTTTGTTTATTAAATCAGTTTCCAATAAAAGTGGCAAATGAACTGGCCTATTTAGTTATTTCTAATATTTAACGATGAATATGTGAATAGAAGATTGATTGTAAGAAACTATAATTATCGGTTTATATAAAACAATTATTAAAATGTTATTATAAGGCAATTATTCGATGTATTCTTTTAAGTATAGTTAATCAGTTCGTACCCAAAACATGTATGAGATATCGAAGTTGGTTATTTTCCTACATTTTGTGAATAGCAAGCAGTTTTGGGTAAATAATTTAATTAGGAACAACATAACATCTAGAATAATTCAGAAAATTTCCTTCATATTAAATGTCTGAGAGAAAAAGAGATTCCAGTTTAATATTACATCGAATTACTAAATATTTCAACTGGCAAATTTTGCCACATAACTGATTGTGCTATATAATATATTATTTTACAACTTCACGTAAACAATCGTTTTCCAATTTTTACATTTTATTCGTAAGAAGAATTTTGTTTATCATTGCTTGGCAATCTTCGGCGTAATAAATGTCTAGTTTTTTATAAGAATCCTAAATATAGAATAAAAGCAACTTTTTAATTTACATTCAATTTATAAAAATTAATACATATTTCAATATGAGTTATATGATTTCTTCTTTGGACGTAAATGATATTTTAGTAAATATATATTTCTTTATACGTGTAATTTAATTTTACCCAAAATTAAAAATGATATTAGCTAACAAACTAAATTATGGATAAATTTACTTTGCAAAACTAAAACTTTTTAGTCCAGATTTTCTTGTAATAAAAATAAACATTTTTTCCGCATACGTTTATCTTTGAGTTCATTGAACACTTAAATTACCAAACATTTGAACCGGATAAAAATATTAAAATTTAAATAATTTTTAATTAAAATGATAAATTATGCGAAACTAAGCTCGAGCTAAATGGTTTGACCCACCAAACGCCTCAGCGAGATTTTAAGTATATTTATGATTTGTTAATTAATCATGTTAATATGTTTTTGTTTTAGTATTTTGGATTTAATGATTCATTAAAGCCCATTGTTGTATTTAATTTATTGCCGCTTCTCTAGATTCGTATTTGATGATGCATTAAATCAATTTGGTGTAACCTTGTTCCAGCCAGGGGTAACACTTTAAAGCCTGCCTTATTAAAGTTCAGACGAATTTTCTAAGATGCCCCCATATTACACCGTTCTTTATCAATAATAATTTTAACCTTAAATTACACATCAAGGATTGGAAGGTCTTCAATTCAAACGAAAATGTGTGATATAAAATTACATTTACCGGTACAAAGTTACTCCAAAATGTGTATCTGTTCCTTTCTGATGATATATTTGTAACTAAATATAGAAATTTTGATGTCTTTGGCGAATGTGAAAAGGCTTTGGGGAGAAAAGCAGTGACTTTTAGTTGGACTAAACTTTGGGTAAGATTGCGACACTTAACGTGATCAAAGTTTTGTTGCAGCAAAACTTTAAAAGATTGAAAATATTATGTTATAGTATACTACTATAATAAATATTTTGGGAAATTTTTTTCATAAAACGTTACACCTACTATAGTTAAAACAATATTTCTCACAGAAAATGTTTACTTTTTCCAAGCAGTCAATCTAAATGAAATATGAAAGAACAGTGTCTTAGCCATACGAGTAGTTTTCCCAATTCATGTGCCCTAAAATTTTTTAAATTTTTACCTTGTTGCTTAAGAAAGGAAAAAGGAATAATAATATTTGATCTAAAAAAACTTCACTGTTTATAAAATATACTTGTACCATCACCCGCCCCCCGCCCCCCACTTCTTCCACAAATTGTTTCCCAACTGACTATAGAGCAATAATGAGCTGACTGTTAAACATAAACAAAATCTTTGAGAGTCCATGCCCTACGTTTTCCGCAGTCAAATAATTTACATTTTATAACATCATATTAATATTAGTTTAAAAACTCTCGGACCATCGCAATCGTGAAGCTTTGTTAGGATACTCTCTTGGTTCGACCAATGCCTTTCAAATATTTTTATTCAGCCAGGACTTTAGAAATGACTTTTCCAGTAATCACCATTTTTTCACGCAGTGTCTTACAAATTGTTCTTTTATATAATAATAAGTGAAGCCTGTACAAAACACGTATACTGCAGTCAGCTTAAATGGGAAAACTAAACAGGCAAAACTACGAAAAGCGTATTTAACAAAATAAAATAAGTTGTAATTTGATAAGTCAGGTGACTCACTGTATATTTTAATCCACACGTCTCGAAAAAGTATTTTATCATTATGCATTGCAATAATAAAACGACTTAATAATAATGCAGAAATAAGGAAAATTGTTTTCTTCAGCAATAGTTACAAACACAATTTCAAGAACAAGAATATCTTCGAGTTGGAAATATTCTATTTGAATGTATGTACAAGTGGCGTAAGACATTCTCCATGGACTTTCAAGGCGGCAAATGATACATTCAACTCCACGCTCGTTGAAATCATAACGCAGCTGGCGCTTGATAGCTTGTTGCCGGAAGGAATGTGGAAAAGTAGCACAAACTTCCCGTGGCTGCCCCGCCTCGTCAAAACGTGGAGCGGATAGCAAGGCTATTTCTCGGCAAACCTCAGGCTCGAGGGGACTGTAAACCACACCCTCAGTTCCACATCTCACCAGAAGAAAGTGCCGAGAGAAATTGTGCCCCTAGTTACCTGAAGGTCAGCAAAGGTGACGAGTTGGCCAAGCGAAACCTCTCTGGACATTTCTAATCCTTAATCAGTTGGTTTAAAGCAGTGAAAATTTTGATGACTTCTAATAACAGTTATTTTATCTCGAACGTGCAGTGCAATAACACGCTGAGACTACGTACAGTGGATTTCACTTCACGGTTGTTCCGAAGGGTGAGTGAAGAGATTTGGGCGGCTCTTAACAGCGAGGAGTTGAGAGCCGATGAAGGCGATCGAGGTGAGTATGGAGCGGCGCCGGAATGAAAGGGCGGGGGAAACGGGAGATCCACGAGAAAACCCGCTGACCAGCGGCATGATTCCCACATGCGAAAATCAAGGGGAATGACCCCGGCCGGGGATTGAACCCGGTTCGCCTTGGTGGGAGGCGAGCAGGCTAGCCACTCATCCATCGCGACTTTTGATCCCAAGGAATTGTAAAGCGAATATACGAAGACGCTGCTCGTAATGTCGGAATACGTAATTTAACAGTTCCGACGCTGGGCGAAATTGCGTACTGGAGTCATCACTTCCAAAAGGTTTGATGGCGAACTTTTGTACGTTCCTCTGAAGCGTGAGAGAAGAGATCTGTGCTGCTCATATCGGCGAGGTCTTGAGAGCCGGTGCCTTTGAAGAGATGAGCATTTCGTTGATTATTTCACTTTTGCGCTTTGCTTTTGACACGTATAAATTCTTCTGGCCTTTTCCCCGCGTACCGGCAACATCAATGCATGTCTGCTATTGGCCCGTTGTGTTGAAGGGTGTGGCCAGCTGGACGTGCGCCAATAACACTAGCTATACTTCAGTCTAATGTTTCTAAGTTTATCATGATCTGGCTGCACCAATAACAGATTTCAAGCAGCCTCGCTTGCATAAAGCAGAGTGTCAGCAGCCTTTCTGGCTGCACCAAAAAGTAGAGCTTGCTGCGTCCTAAACCAAGGAGGTGGCAAGGCAGGATTTGCATAAAAACTTAGCAAAACCAATCAGAACACTAATGCAAAACATGCAAAAAACAATTTTTCTGTACAGTTATGGGGCAGTTCAATGTTTGAAACGATTTGTATTAGAAA
The DNA here is from genome assembly GCA_029891345.1 of Dryococelus australis. Lineage (NCBI taxonomy): Eukaryota > Metazoa > Arthropoda > Insecta > Phasmatodea > Phasmatidae > Dryococelus > Dryococelus australis. The sequence goes on from CM057002.1 coordinate 126,318,031, forward strand.
CAAAGGAGTGTGGCCATGTTATTTTATTTTAAGTACTTGTTTCTAATTTTTCTTTTCATTCACATTTCTTTCTCATATATTACACGTGGAAGACTCCCTTGGTTAGCTTTCCTATCCCATATATGACAATTTTATACTTAAAAACATGTACATAAAACCCAGGTTGCCAAAAATACAGGATATAATGGAACCCAAGTCAGGTACCAATACTTTCGCTGATATTGAGCTAATACTTATATAGGTTATATTTACGATCCTTACTAGCCGTATTAATAAGTAAATACAAACTGCAAAAGGCCATCACAAAATATATTGACCAGGCGACCCCAATTTACCCTAGTTATAAATTGCTACTATACCCTGTCGCACCTACAATTACCATTGCCATTATTACATCATGTTCCATTCCTACACTAGAAAGACCCAATTTTGGTAACACATTACGTGTCATCAAACAATAATTATGTTTTAATTTACTCGCAATCCTAGGTGGATGGGAGCAACTGATAAGCAATGCCAGCCTTAACTACACAGAGTAAATAGGATTTTTGAACAAGCCCTAAACTTCGTAAAGTTTCTATCAAAAGTCTTAACAACCAGGAGTTTCGCATAGCTCCTACTTAACACCAGAAGCTGAGACCATTATTAGCAAGTGTTCACAAAAGTTACAAAATGTTTACCAAGGTTTGCAATAGTTTACAAAATGTTTACATGTGGTCGCAAGAGTTTACCCGTGGTTTCTAGTGGTTACCACAACTTTACGTCTTGATGACGACATAACCACTAAAACTTGATTACAAAAGTAACAGTATTGGGTTTTTGGCTAAAAGGCCACCATTTCGAAAAATTTATAAACTTTGAATTATTTTAAGGCCATTATGGCCCCTGCCTAACGTGAAAGTGACTTACGGGACCCGTTCGCTTTAGGAGCCTACATTGGTGATTCAATAAAGTGCTACTTATCTCATGGCAGAAGCTTCCCCGCTCGAGTTCGCTGAACCGACTCCGAGAACAAAGCGTGCCGGTATTAAATACACCGCTCCGCCTACTTGCGCTACCAAACAATTTACTTTTCCCCTCAAAAGCCGTTTTTCTAAGAAATCGTTGGGTTTTCAATTACTCCTAGGAAGGGTCAAGCTATTCACAGCCAATGGCTGAAAACATTACCATTTATGGTGACAGACGCAGAGGACACCAATTTCCCTTAGGGGGTATAACACAATGAAATTCAAAACATCCAATACAAATACATCCTCAATTTACGTCCTCTAGACCAAGATACCGGAAGTGCCGTAACAAAACGTCACGTTTTCGGCGGCGAGCGCATCTTCTCAAGCTGGTCGTCGACTGTGCTGCGCTCCCACAACGAATCACAGAAACATCAGTCAGCTGCACATTTCTTTACCAGGCTGTGGTGTTGCTGCACGTGGAAATTAGTTACGGACATTTACAGTTATTACTCCGGGTACCTCAGATATATTAAAAGTATCTTGTAGTGACGTGAAGCTGGCAAGCACATCACAGTTCTATTTTATTAGTTTTTTTAAACCACGTCGAAAAATTTTAAACCTTGAAGCTACGTGTGCGAAAGTTCGTGCGTAACGGATCGTACGCTGCACAGTTTGACAGGTTACCAGGCAGACACAGTAAGCACTTCTTGTGCTACACGGTCACACGCCCCTAATTTGAAGAGTGTGTTTAAATTGTTTTGCAGGTTGAAAATGATTCACAGACGTGCGGTGACGGGTAGCCCGTCACATCGATCAGCGACGTATTTTGTAGTTGAGCGGTTTTATTTGGCCTATCTCTAAAGTGTGTTGCTAAATTGCAAGACAATACTTGGGGGAATCATTCCTCAGATCTGGAGGGGGAAAAAAAAACATGCTGTATGGACATAGGTCCACAAACGCTTCGTTTACACAACGTGCAGTGTATGGCCCGCGGGCTGGATCATGTTACTGAGGATTGCCATCATAGCGTTAGTTTTAATAATACACGACACCTCACACTACGAGACTACGCCTACAACAGTATTAACTGCACAGGAATTAGTTATACATATGTGAAAGCTTATCGTCAGTACTACAGGAAATGTTCAAAATTGCACGGACACCCGAACGCGCCGATGAACCCCTGGAAATTTCCTGACTGTTTCGCAACAGAGGGTGGCCCGCATCGTCCACTGGGGTTGCACACCCAAGTGCCTTTAAATGTCCCCGCAAATGAAAGTCTAATCGATTCAAATCAGAGCCCTTCGGGGGCTGGTATGGAGCTGCCAATTACAGTTGCGATGGCATTCCATAGTAACATGATCCAGTCCGTGGGCCATACACTGTACGTTATGTATTACGGGTCGTGGTAAACAAACTAAGCGTTTGCGAACCTATGTTCATAAAAGGTGTTTTTCATCCTCCATGTGTAAGGAACGTTTCCCCGAAGTATTGTCATGCAATTTCGCAACACTCTATATATTGCGAAGAAAGAATGTTAGATGTGTAGGATTTTAAAACTGATGAAATGTTAGTAAATCTTTGTCCGCATGGTAAACGGGTGTCGTGACTATAGTCCATTCGCATTTACTCAAAACTTTTCTGAAGTTTTGCTCAGTTGATAATTCCCGGATATTCCTCCACCTCATGCAAACAAAGCGTAACCGACTCCAAAAAATTACATCGAACAGACAATGCACCGCATTCGTGCGCATCCAGTGTAATAATATTTTGCATATGAACTATTTCTTTGTAGACATTACCAACACGCCTCTTTTCTCGCTGTTTCATTCGTGTTAATTATAAATTATGCATTATAATTTATAGGTAAAATATAAGTTCGATTTTGATTTTAACAAAAAGTATGTTAGTTTTACGTTAACACATGTATAAAGCGCTTGTGATACATGGCGGTTCATCGAAATATTCAAAGTGTAAATTATGATGCATATAAGGATAATGAAACATGGTTTCGTAAAGTATTAAGTGTAGAAGAGAGTTTTATTCTTTCGAGTTATTTATATATATTTAGTTCACAATGTGAGTGAGTGAAGAGACTTTGGCGTCTCTTAACAGCGAGGTCTTGAGAGCCGATGAGAGTGATTAAAGTGAGGTTGGAGCGGCATCGGAATGAAGGGGCGGGGTAAACGGGAGATCCCCGAGAAAACTCACCGACCAACGGCATCGTCCGGAACGATTCCCACTTGCGAAAATGCGGTGACCCGGTCGGAGGATTTAACCCGGTTCGCCTCGGTGGGAGGCGAGCGTGCTAATCGCTCAGCCACTGTGGCCCCTTGTTCACAGGGGCCACGGTGGCTGAGCACATCTAAAGCTGGAAGTGGATTTTGCAGTTGTGTTTTTCTATCATAAACGTCGTAATTCTGGAAACACTACGTTTACCAGTTTATCTGAATTGGATACCCAGCACATTACTTGCTGGATGAAAGTGCCAGTATGTGAAGGGATATTAATCAGAATGCTGTAATTAGTATTTATTCATCACCTGTTAAGTTCTCTAGTAAGAAGATGAAGTTTCAGCTTGGTGATAAAATCTGGATTTACAGAAAATTAATTGCTACCACTGGCAATTTGCATATTCTTGGTCATGTAGAGCTTATGTATAATGCATACATGTCAATAAGGTTTGACCGAAATCGGTTCAGAAGTTGTCATTTTATGTATGAGGGTTATGGAATTTAAAAAAAAATTTCTCACCTCTCTGGCACTATACTAATATTAGATATAGCATGCCGAGTTCAGCCTTTTCCCAGTGTGAATTTAATATTGGAGACAACACATTGTAGCTGGGAGTTCATATATGTTGTTTGCTTCGCTTAGCTGTGAAGAAACCATAAATAGGCAATACTATTTCTGAATTTCCAGACCCTAGTAATACATTTCGTTCTGTTGTACCCGTGGAAACAAACCTACTTCGAAACCTCTCAATAGGAGACGTATTTGTCTTTCGGTTACATCAGCAAGATCATGTGCATTTGAGTTAAGATGAAAGTTGCATGTTGTGTACGTAAAGGCTGTTCACGATAAAGTAAGCACTCTTTAATCCAACCTTAGAAAAAAGTCACTGCCCCAACCTGCTTATATTTTAACGAAAGCACTAAGTGACATGCGCCCTGTAAAGATGGTGATAATGGATGGGAAATAATTCCGTATCATAATGTCGAATAAAAAGTGCTAGGTAACCAGTTGTGATAGAAACTTACATTATCTCTTTCGCTTTATGTATTTTTATTGTATGGGAGTGTAAAAATGACCAAATTTTAAAAACAAATTGGGGTTGTCTGTGTTGGGGACACAGCCGTTTGTTTTGCGTGCATACGTCTTCGTTGACGCGCCCGGATGCCTTGATGTTTATTTTACGTTCCCGGCACCGCTTCACTAGATCTCATGGGGTTTTATGGGTATCACTAGATTGCTTTTGAGATGCTCTTCCCAATCGTATACTATTTCTGTATTTCGCCTTGGCTTTTTGACGAGTATAGGCCGAAATTTTGTTAAGTTTTTAAAAAATATTTTACATTAAACTCATACAATTTCACCGTAACCACGCCACACATATGTTTTTATACATGCAATCGATTGAGCTTGACGAGAGCTGTCGATTGAAACTTAAACGAGCGTCGTAGCTTCTCCTAGTCAAAAGTTATACTACCCGGAATTTATGAGACTCGGCGAAACGAGCTCAAAATAGTCCCCTCCCCCCTCCCCCCGGACGGAATGCTTCTCAATCCTCACTCAACGTTAACATATTCGTTGATCCTATGTAAATCGAGTGGCGTAATTGAATTTTGAATGTAGACGATAGATCTGGAGCGTCAATGCCATACGTTATCCCCGATTTTGTTATCATCGGAGATTCAGGAATTCCTCCCACAATGGTTGTAAATTTAAAGACGTATTGGCGTCAGAGATATTTACTTTCCTAATAATTTCACAGTTTCACTTGACGGAAACATGAACAAAGTGATGAGGATCGTGGCAATGTAAATGTTACATAAGGCGGTAAATACACCACGCGCATTCAAGTAGATGTTAAATCGGGCTTTCAAAAGGGTCCTTTTTTACCGCGAATAGCATATACAAACGAATATGAGCAATCTTATAGACCTGGTGAACGAGTCTGCAGGTCGCTGGAGCGAACATGAAAATAAACAACGACTGATGTTCGCAGTATCTGAAGCTCTCTCACTCCCGCCAATTAACGTGCAGCCACCCACTCATTAGCCAATTACATCACTCATAGCTGTTTCGCCGCCTCTGCTCGCACAGCTTCCAGACGGCGGCTGATATTTCCCCCGAGGCCCAGATAGCTTTCCAAACATCAACACTTCACACTTTTTTTTCCACCTCTCAAACAATCATTTATTTACTAACGTGTTCGTTTAACCCTTTCAGTAACAGTGTTCTAAATGTGGGACGTTTCGAAAAAGTGAAAAGTGTATTTAATCATGTTCACGGGGTTCAATAGGGGGAGTCCCTCATTTACTGGCAATAATATCATTACTGGTCCCGACATATGTTAGAGATTTGTACTGATGCCAGTAATGTTCCATACCAAAGTTATTTTCGTTACAATGCCAAAAATAATATATATTATGGTACATCTTCCTCTTTTGTACCGCGTGTACTGTGAGGTTTGTCGCTCTTACAATGTAGTGAAGCGTAATAATCTTGATAATTTTTTAAAATTAAGTTTACTAACGAAAACAGTATCCTCAAGTGAGGATTTTGCTGTCAGCCGCTCAGTAGTGATGCTGAAGCTTCATTTTAGAACTACGCCTTATGTAAAAAGAAAGTTTATAAATAGCTAAATATTTACAAGCTGTACTTTTTTGTTTTCTGTTGAGATTGTTTCACAGGCATTGTTTATGCCGTTACTGCGTATCATTAAATTTATTGGATTGTTAAGCATTAATAGATGCATTTACAAACACGGCTACTGTCCTAATTGTCAGAAGTAATACAAACAAAATCATGGGCTGTATTTTCGAACGATGGAAGTCAAATGAGTGGCCAAACAAATACATACAGTTGATTTAACAAAATACATAGTTGACAGTCTAATTTATATTGGCACTCTAAAACAGAGATTTTGTTTATTCAAACATATATTTTTTTAGACGAACAAAAATAGTTTTGTTGCTTTTCAAATTTTGTTTGCTCAAAATTATATTTTGTTAGGGCAACTAAAAATATCTTTGGCCCTATAAAAAAATTTTGTTCGATTTTCTCTCACAGTACTTATATAAATGACATTACAGAACAATGCTTTCACTTTTTCATTATAAATTCTCCAATAACTGACATGCAGTTATGTTCCAGACAACCAACTGTTATTCACATCACACAAAACATTGATTTTACTCTAACTTCATTTATATAAAATTCTCCGTAATCACAATGATTATCCGAAAGTACTTTTAAATCGGCTGTTTGCTAAATACACGTAGAAGAAATTGATATGTGTTCAGCTTAATAAATTATTTTTTAATGTAAATTTTTTTATTTTGGGTATTGAATATAGTTGTTCATAGCAAAAACAGATTCGTTGGGTAAAGATTTTTTTGAGTGCAAACAAATGCTTTTGAAGATATTTTATTTGTTACTTACAATTATATATTTATCTCATTGTACAGCAGGTATTTTTTCTACTCGAAGCTGTACGATGGAGAGTCCATACTTTATAATGCGTGTAACCAGCTACATGCGTAACTTACTTGACATTTCAAGAGTCGTTTTGGGATGAGCATTCCACAAACCAGAGATGTAGAAACGTGAGCAAGGAGTGAAGAGATTCGGGCGGCTCTTAACAGCGAGGTCTTGAGAGCCGATGGGGGCGATTGAGGAGGGAATGGAGTAGTGCCGGAAAGCAAGGGGGTGGGAGAAACTGGAGATCCCCGAGAAAACCCGCTGACCAGCGGCATCGCCCGGTTCCGATTCTCACATACGCATATCCGGGAGTGACGCGGCATGGGATTGAACCTTGTTCGCCTTGTTGTGAAGCGAGCAGGCTAACCGCTCAGCCTCCGTGGTCCTTGCAGAGACGTCAGCGAAGTTGTATGCTCACAGGAAATAAAATAATAACTTTGGGCACTGCTCTTCGGTGTGCTGTGTCCAGCACAGGTCATTTATACAACATGCAACACATCCAAATTTATGAACTGAGGGGATACATGGGCTAAAAAGAAATATGATTGGGCAAATATGTTTTACTAGGGAGCAAGAAGCTTGAAAATTTGTAATAGAACACACACTGAGAGAAAATCGAACAAAATATCTGTTTGTATAGAGTTGTGCTAACAAAATTTGGGAATAAAAAAAAAAATTCTCATGTATTGCAATAATATAAAGAATAACTAACAATAATTCAAGAGCGTTACCTCGTTTGACGGTAAAGAAAGAATAATTTAGCCACACTACATAATTTATAATTAAAAATACTTTTTAAGCAACGTCTAAAATTTCAAAACATTTAATACTGATTTCAAAACAATTAATATAAAACTAACTGACATCCTTTTCTTCTAGTGTTCAGTATAACAGTAAAACAATTCTCAGATAGCTAACTAAAGACAAAATGCATTGAACATAAATATAATGAATAGAATACCTTGGATTCATTTTCGACAAACAAAAAACATTTTTTATAAAGAGCTGGAAGGTGTAAACTAGAATAAAAAAATGTATGTCTGTGTGCGCAAAATGAGAAATTTTGTATTAAAGATAATAAGGTGTTGGACGTGATACATCATATTAAATTGATTATGTGTCGTAGACAAGATAAAGTGATAGAAATAATTTATTACATATAAACGCGCAGTGTTATGTTAAATAATAATGCGACTTAATTCATTTACAGTTTAATGCATTGTGCAATTGCCATATATAGGTAATATGTAATATTAAAATACTTTCGTGTATGAGACACGATACAGCTGGTGTGAGCCACAGAGGCCTGTTTATCATTGGCCGACGGCACAGCCGAGGCGAAACAATGTGCGACCCAGTTTACATTTCAGAAACAATGCACCGCCAATACTCCCCCCTGCGCGCTATTCAGCAAGAATGCGTGGATGAGCACCACGTGGTTTACAAACGTGTGCCTGAGCGCGCGCTGCTATTCTGTAAACGTGCCATGTTTATAACTGCGTCAAATTAAGAGTTTCCTTATGTTTAACAATGTCACGCACTTCACTCATTTTAATGGTAATACGGAATGAGATGGATTGATTGATTGCCATCTAACCAAGCAGTACGGCGATCCGGAAGCCTAGCCAACTTCCGAGGTACCAGACATACTAGTGATACGCTGGACCAGTCATTAATTTGATGCGCCACCTGTTGGAACGGATGTGAGAACGGATGACTTTAGTGGAATGATAAGGATATTAACGGATTGGGAACTAGTGCCAGAGTCACGCCCACTTCGGCTGTGAGAGTCGAATACACGGTATATCCACATTCGCTAAGGCGATAGTCAGTTTTACTCGAGAGGTCAAATATTCTCTTGAGTGAGACGCAGGAAGAAGGCCATATGGCGGCATAGCGAACCGACCAATATAGCCCATAGTGTTGTACACGAGTGCAAAACCCGGGGTATATTTTCTTTTGTGCTGTAGAGGTGCTCCAGCCAAAAGGACGAGGTGAGAGGGTTTATAGAGATGCATGGGACTTTAACTGTGTGTCCTGGGTTATTACACAGTTAATTAGTGGTTGGGCTTTTACTGCGGGTCATGCTCATTACACAATATGTAGGGAGTGTACTAAGGGAGCACGTAACAAAAAAGACCTCCTGAGAGTAAAATCATTGAGTGCAGAATTCCGCTCCCCATAATTTATTGTATCATGGTTTGGAAGTGCTGGCATATGTTATAGGAATTGAGTATTATATGTTTACAAGAGAGTTATATTAAATTTAATTTACGTGACTGTATTTTTCAGTATGTGTTAAAATAAATATACTATATTGGTAATAATTAAATATAGTTAAATATATGTGCACACAGCACACATAGTGATTAAATTGATAAAATGTTTGTTAATGTCGAGAATTAAATTGATTATTATGATAGATATTTTGCATGAAAAAAGGAGTTTCTCACGCATATTAAAAGGCATAGCATGCCCCAACTCACTACAAATATGTAATATAAAAATTAAAACACTGTAATATATGTATAACATATAAGTAATGAGTTTCAGTGTGGCCGAAGAAATTGAGACGATAGGCGGGAAACTCTGTCAACAACAGTGACGTAGGCATGAGGTAACACGTCATCAGACCCACCAGGCCGCCGATCCAGCTGTCCACAAGGCTACATTTCATCACGCATCAGCAACAACACACACGTAAAGCCGCGTGCAGATATGGCCGCCGAACCCCGTGGCGTACAGTGTGGACGGTACCCTGCCGTGGACAATATGGAGCCACCACTTGTCGGAATTTTCTCCGTCGCATCAGAGGGCTGCGCGCGCTCAAGTTACAGTCAGTGTGGACGCGCACCAAACCTCAATGCGTAACTTCAGTGTGCTGTGTCCATGCAGCGAACATGGAACGGACAGAGGAAATAACTCTACATTTTATTGAAATGTATAGAGCTCAAGAACTCCTCTGGAATGCCAAACATCCTAGACATTTCAACAAGATGTTAAGGAACGGCTTGGGAAGAGTTGACATCCGAACTTTACACAACGGCCGAGGAATGCAGCAAGAAAATTACTGCCTTGCTTTCTCACTTCGAAGAGGAAAATTAAAAATTAAGAAAAGCATGGGAATAGGAAAGGGTACGTTGAAATGCAAGTAGATCTCTCATATACAGTAACAACATTTCACATTTAATTATTATGTAATGTATACTTTTATCGACCCAGTGTTTCACTATACATATTTACACACGTAGTAGTCTATTGCACTATTATATTTTCTTTTTTTTTTTTTTGTTTATAGGGCCTGACGAGAACTACCAAAGCACGTGGTTTGCTTTCAAGAGTTTGCAGTTCCTGTGGGACAAAGACAAGCCACGAGAAGGACTAAGCACTGTAAGTTAAAATTAAAACCTTTCTATTATGCAGTAGGCATGCACTTGCATGAATTCACAAATAGTCACGCGCAACGATCTTGCCATGGGATTCTTCCTTCATTCTGCAAAAACTGGGCTATTTCTTCTCTAATTAACTTTGTAGATGTGCATGACCTACGAGGTACGTTTCTGAGAGGACGTAACGATGTTGGGTTGTCATTGTTATGCCTCCAGTTTGCCTCCAGTGTGTGTCCTTCTGGTTCATGATCCAAGACCCCAGGTGGTGTGTAGAAATTCAAGGCGCTAGGGCTTCTTCGTAAACAATTACGTAAATGAGTTACTGTCATTACAACCAGTTCAGGCCTTTCAGGCTGTAATAGCATTCGCTTTCTGAGAATTCTAAAAACCGCAGACAGAATACCGAAAACATTTTCCACGACTCTTCTTGCTCGACACAGTCGGTAATTAAAAATTCTTAGTGATGAACCTTTAGGATGAATCCCTGAATAAGGTTTCATTAAGTTTTCACTTAGAGCAAATGCTTCGTCCCCGATTAAATAATATGGAATACAAGTATGTCTTCCTTTGAATGGCTTAGCTTGTGGAAAGCATAGGCTGTTTTGTTCCATTGTATTGGACAGTTGACAATGCTTGAAAACACCTCCATCTGAAATTCTGACTTGGCAACCAATGTCGACAAATAAAAAATCGTAATCGGCGTCCACCATTGCAAACAGAACACCATCAGTGCACACAGAGCAACGCTGAAAGTAGATTTGTAGTTAAAGAACTCGCTACCCTAGCTGCTAGGAGCTTGTAGGACATGTTTCCCCTTCTAATGCACCCAAGCAGTGAGGGAAGTTCCAAATACGTCCGTATTGTTCTGCCACGGCTTTCCGTCGTTCTTCTGTTGTAGGAATCTGGATGGGGGGGGGGGGGGGTAGATGCGGGTTATATTATAAACCTGCCAGCGATATGTACCAATACAGTAACAATATGACACATAAGTAGGGACTGGAAAATTTCGCGGATTCATTTTATACCACGCTAGACTGCAAATGCATATGTATATCTTTTCTGTGTATATCTTGTCATGTGTATATATTTCCCAGGTTATTTCCATTAACTTACTAACGTGGGTCCAATGTATAAACTGGCTACACATAGAGGCAGTAGCCAATGAACAAAAACCTGAGGCTCGAAAATATATAGGACAAGGAAGTCTAGCCTACAAGTCGTTTAAAATGTGAAATTTCCTGTCCCTATACATAAGAAGGAAACATGTTTTTATTTCGCCGCAGGATGAACTTAACACACTTGATGTTCGTACACGCTTTGCTATTTTACTACTTTCCATTTAATAACTTATGTTATGTAACTGCAAGGGAATTTGCGCCACTTAACAATAGAGTGACCCGATCATACGTAATAATTTCAAATCCATATTTCCTTTGTATGTCAACAGCAGTCAACATCCAATGGAGACACACTAGTATAAAAAACAATTGCCACCTGCCACAAAAATACTGAGAATCTGCGGAGTAGTATCCGAGATATTATGTAAAAGTTTACATATTTGATGTTGTGCTATCTTCCAAAATGGCGAACAAACGAGGCTTAGTTTTAGAATATTTTATGCCTGTTGTTGAGTTTCGTACGGAATTATGTATAAGAGTGTAGTTCATGGATGTAGCCATATGGGCGCCTTTTCACATGTATATTTGTTAACATCAACTTGTAAATTATATTGAAGAAAAAGTACGAAAAAAAAAAAACAAATATAATCTTCAGAATTACCACCTTAAAGCATCATGCTTACTGGGATCATAATGGCAGAAACTTGTACTAGTAATTATTTAATAGTGCAACCTTAAGATACGCTCTACAGACAGAAAGCACTTGTAAAAATCAAGTTTATATTTTTTTATAAACAGGTAATTCTAACATTACACAGGACTACATGTCACAACTACCCTTCAATCCTACAATTTAAAAAAAAATCAAAGAAGGAAGCACTACTATCTTTTGTCAGAAAATTAATAAGTTGATAATAAGAATATGATTACTTCTAGAAATCAAATTTAGGATGTTCCCTAAATACTCCATGATAGCTAAACAACGAATAAATGCAAATGAATATTAAACTCAATCAAATGGTCCATGAAACTGCACTCCTACATGGGCCATCGGCCAGTAACTCAGTCTTACAAAACAACGAAAATTCTGGATTGTGTGACTTCAGCTTCACATCAAATAATTATCAGGATCTCTGAGACTAAGCCACTTTGATGAATCACTGGCTAGATAAGTTTGAAACAAAAGTTCATTATGAAAATTTGGCACATATTTAACTTGACGTAATGCAGACACGAAGTTATGAAGAGCTGGTCGCGATCAAAGTCAAAGGTCCACCAAACCATGAGTTATGAAACTTGGACAGCAGCATCGGTCCAACACGTAGATGTAGCCGTCATCTCATCAGGGGTGGACGATACTCTCCAGGACTGCAGGACATCATCTTCATCCACAAATCTTTTGGTTAGGCAGGACACTAGTTGCAACTACATACTTATTTCAACAAACTTGTTTTTACAAATCGTCTCCATTTAGTGCTCTCTCAATTCATGTTCACGCCAAACATTCCAAGCAAAAACAATAACTCTGCTTGGTTACCTTCACGATATCTGCACTTTTTCAGAAATAAATTTTGTTCTCTATGTAATATAAATTGCACAGATTAACAGTAATCATGTAACAATTTAACAAAATACTTTATATGGAAATTTTAGTAATACGCTCAGTGATGACTTAGTTTAACATGTGAACCATTTTATGATCAAATGAATATTAAGCGAAATGATAAGTAAGAACCAACTGTAGGGGAATTTCTTACACTGTTGTTAGCACTTTCAGCATATCTAGTTTGGTGAAAGTAGTCAGACGTTATAAGAGATACACCAAAATAAAACTAATATATTTATATGGCCACCATTTTGAAAAAAAAACATTGTGGTAGATATATATTTGGATCATACATGTTTACATGGCTTACTATAATATTAGTTACCTGTAGAATTTCGAGCATATTTATAAATTAGTTCCCGAGATATGAGGTCATAGCTTTGTTTTTCATGTTGCACTTTCGTCCAAAATTGTGAACCAATAGCAATAAACATCTCTGAAGTAAACTTTTCCATGATGAACGGTAAAAACTGACAATATTTTATAAGATCCTGGAACCTAATCTGGTATCACGTAGACGGGAAGCTTTAGTGGTACGTTTATACCAATAATATGAATAATAATTACTATTTATAATATTCGTAACTGTATGGGGTTTTATGTTACAGCTGCTAGTAGCAGACATGGAACATGAAGAAATACTTCATACAGATGACAGCACAGACTTCCCCACCGATCCCAGTCGCACAAAAAAGAAAAATAAAACTTGATGACCAGAAACTTGATAAAGCGTTTGCAATACTTGCTGTGTCTGCAAGCAAGCAACTTGAAGACTACGTATGTCAACTGTTCGTAGACTTCGTTGCAAAAAAGATGCAAAAATATTTTGCTTTTGAACCAGGTAAAATTCAGCATGATATTATGAAGATTTTGCTCAGTGCAGACAGGGGTCAATATGATCGAACCTATAATCATGCTGCCTTTCCACATCAGCCTCCATATTTCCAACATCTACCTTTTCCTCAGCCTCACGCTATCCATCCACCACAGTACCCGCTACTGCCTCAAAATAATAGTGTTGCAGCAACTAGTATACCACTTCCCCTATCCTCACCAAGTAGTGCACCTACTATTTCTCCCAGTTCAGATTCATATCCTACCTCAGTCACAGAGTCCCGAGATAGAGATATGTATTTACAAGGCTTCCTTCGTTTTGCACAGAGAAACCGACACGTGTTAACAACTGAATCTATCAATGCAATACTTAATACTTTAATAATGAATAAATGAATTTTCCAATTAAATTACTATACTAACTTACCTGTATAGTTTCTTTCAACGCTTCAATGAGAACTTGACACACTTCCGGAACAATACCACTATTAGCCCGTTAAGAAACTTTGAAGAGGCACTGTAGACTACTGTATGTATCACCAGACGCCAAAAAATTCAGTGTCACCGCCAGTCTTTCCTGGACAGAGATAGCTTCCCTGAATGCGGTGTCCTTTTTGGCTACTTTAGGACCTTCTAAGTTAATTTTTGTAATGCCCACTAACTGACTGAAACTGTAGATGACGCAACAAACTTGAAGCACCATTCCACTTCTATGTGCGTATAACTGCGTTTGCCACCGACTTTGTCCCTGTTTTCTTTTTAATGCGCAATGCACATAAATATAAGCTGCAGAAGCAACTTCCATTTTTGTAATTTGTTGCAGCGTGAACTTGTGGAACACACGCGTTACGACGCGGGCGGAAAAGTTTATCCTGCAACCGCGTCGCGTAACCTCGCCCTGCTTTAACATCGGCGTGCGACGCGTATCTGTACGCACCTTTACAGCAGAGCTGCTTTAACTATTTACTTACCTGTTTAAACAACATTTAATACTGCACACCCTGGCCAGGTAAACCACTCAGTCACTCGCACACATTACATAAAATCCTGGATACATTGTAATATAACATACTGTACACACACGCTAACGTGAATTAATTGAGAAAAAATTTGAGCAGAACACAAAGTTATTATTATATCTATAGGTGTTTCAACAAGCCAGCAATCGGCGAATGAAATAATAACGCATTAATTATTTTTAAATATTAAGTGAACAGGTGCCCTAAGTAAATGATGCTAGCGCAGATGCAACAATATAATTTTCTTGTGAAATGACTCGGTTCCATAACGTATTTAGAAAAAAAAAATTAATTAAATGAAAATATATATAGTACTGGGGGAAGAAGAAGCAACAGCAATGGACGAAGCATTTAAATTGGCTTGTGGTTCCTAGAAGACCCTAACGGAAGAAGAAGAATAATATATAATGTTAATGTTTATACAAGAGTATACATTCAAAAGAATATTTTGTATTATAAAATAAATAACTTTACATCAATATTACTACTATTAATATTGTTATTAATATAATTGGTACATATAATTGGAACACGGGTATAAATACTTAAATAATGATATAATTCTATGAATATGTATATATATATATATATATATATATATATATATATATATATATATATATATATATATATATATATATATATATATATATTAATCTTATTGTTTTTGTTCGCAATCAAACCGGTGTTAAACAATGTTTAGTAATATAAATATAGTCGTAAGTTAAATTAAAGATTCCTATCAATCCTTCCTTACGTATTGAAACGTAGTTTGCTATTAAAAGTTGACATTTTAATATTTTTTTAATTCTTTTTATAACTGTTGATGTAAACGTAATGTACTACATTTCCATACAAACTCCAGCCACATCCAGCTATAATATAGTGACCACATAGATTTTAAGAGTTAAATATAGTAAATGTATCATATTTTGTTACATATTGTTTATTGTGCATTGCCATGGCATAAAATATGATTTCTTTCAGCACGCACTTTTAGAGGTATAAACATAATATTTTGTAACGGAGAGAGCGATTTAATGTAATTTAATTTTACAGCACACTATGTAATTGGTAATTCAAATTTTAAATGCAAATGAACACTTTCACTTTTGCAATATTACTAGTAATTCACACTTTTAAGCCACATATAATGTAGGGCATTCCAAACCTCAAGTAAGACTGACGGGGCATTCCACAGATCGTGTGCGCAGCCGTGATTCGCGAACAAGACACTTTGCGTGCCCCTTGCAAAAACGACGTCCAAGGCCATCCGCCGTGAGTACTCAGCACGCGTGACAAGCTACCCCTCCACGCCACGACGCCGGTGGCAGTTCCGCTTACATTTTTCCTTTCACGCCACAACTCGCCAGTAAAACTTTAAATTATCCTATCTGCAGCGAAGGCGAAGTTTGTGTCGTCGTGACACTGCGCCAGCAAGACGTCCAGAGATGGGGGCGTGCCGTCCTCCTACATGCGTCTAGTCTTCAGCGTACGGCATCATGGACAAGGAGAAGTCGGAACATAGTGAACTAGTCAGAGTGGCCTTTTATATAAACAAGTAATTTAATAACGAATCACATTAATACGCAACACAATGTAACCAAGTAAGCTTAACGAGGGCTCCTCCCATTTAACGAGTAACAAACATTCTGTAACGAGTTGTAAAACATATTGTAACGAGATGTAATTTTATAGTGTTTTAAATACAGGGACGAGACTGAATATATTTGAGTTCGCCATTGAGTACGCCTAACCCCAACATGTATGTTTAATATCCTCCTACTATATAAGGAGACGATCTCTGTCCGTTTTTGTCCCTTGAAACTCAACAAAAGTTCTTCAAATTTTGCAGAGCGAATTCTCATGGTCTGATACAGGTCAAGTTCGAATTTCAGCAAGATCATGTTACGCAATAATTAATTTTGTTCGGGAAATAAATTCGTATTAATTTTGACATCTTTGTAATTTATGGACTCCCTGCGACATTCTGTCTCTACCAGTGGTCGTGTCTGAGGTGTTGTCAAAATCTCTGTAAACTGTTTGCGGGCTTAGGTGTAGTTATATCATCATTGTCATCATCTGATTAAAGCGATAATGGATATGTCTTTGCAGGCCTCACCTTCATCCCTTGAGCTACTGCTTCCAAAGCTGCCTTTCGGTGTTCCTCTCACTACACTCCTCTCTTTGGTGGCATGTTCTAAATAATATATATAGAAATTTGATTAGTAATGATGTACAGATTGTTTTATTTAAATTAATCACGTGATTTGATAATGAATACTTTTAACAGATATTGTGGAATATTGTGTCAATTAATAACGTAATAATTTATAACTTACAGGCGGAATGTACTAAATAAATAAAATAATTATAAATAAATACATTCATTTCCATTCTCTTCAACCGTACACATTAATGCCACTTAGTTTCCACACTTATTAATGGTAACTTTTCGAGGTAGTATGTCCTTTTTGTGAGGGTATGAACTTAAACAACAAAGTGGCTTGGATGAGAATATTTAATATCATGAGTTTGGACGTTTGTTCCTTTTTATGGGTACCGCATACTATATATGGGCACTGTTTGCCTTATATGGGCACTCATCATGCTCATATTAAGGGCTTCCACACCGACATTAATAACAGCTACATGAATAACACATATTATATCTTTAAATGCACTGTATTCCACCACTCATAAACATATACAGACCAAATAAACAATTTCAATAAACTTGCCTTACAATAATTACCGCGACACGAAAATTATAAGTGGTACATCTTTCACCGCACTTCAATGCAATGGCGTCATTCTCTACATTCTCAGTTCTTCCTATCGAGCGCTATTGTTACCAACCCACACCGCATACAGCGTAGCACTGTATTGTGCTGCAATGAAGCAGCAATTATGCCCTTTACGTGGAGTTCCATACAGTACCCATATTTCGGGCCAGTGCCCATGTTTGATCAACCTACCTTACAAACTGCGATGTAGGCACGTTCGTAACATATGTCTGAACTGCATATGTAGGCACGTTCGTAACATATGTCTGAACTGCATATGTAGGCACGTTCGTATCATATGTCTGAACTGCATATGCTCTGGTATTTCAGGCGTGTATTCTTTCTCAATCGCGCTTACGATGTAATCGCAACATTTTTCAGGTAGTGGGTTTTCATTTTAAAACGCGTTAATTGCGTTCGACATAATGCTTGTCTCTCGAAACGAGAAAAAAAATCATCGTCCTTAATTGTGAGTACTACATAATCGCATCGCAATTCAGGTGGAAAATTTTTGCTTCGTGAACAACAAAGTGTTTTGGAAACGGCCGTATAGGTAAAATCCTGCGAGGAATTCTCTCGATGAAAACTGCCCCCGGGCTCCGAAACTAAGCTTTTCCTCTGATGTGCTGCAGCGCAGACGTTCTCTTTGGCGCGTTCTGCTTCTTTCATCCGCACACGAATACCTAAAATTTCAGCCTGAGGATTTTCTTTTTCACTTTCTGTGTGGCATCAGGTTCAGGAAAGGAATTTTCTTCCCCCCATTCATCTGTTGTACATAGTCAGGCTTTATTTCTCCTAAACCAGCTGTTATGATAGTCTTTCGTTCCTCCATGATAGCCTTTATTTCTGCCATCTGTTGTGCCTTGTCCTGCTGCATCTGTGCAAGGCTCGCCTTCATTTGCGAGTTGGTTTTGCTGTGTCTGTGCAAGGATAGCTCGAATGTGTGAAAGCATGCACGTTATTTGGCTAGGTTGGTTATCACTGCCCAGTGGAGCTGCAGATGCTACATGAAAGTCCACGGCATTTGAAAAATAACTAACCTCCACTGTTCATTAGTGTACATGTTCCACAACTACAGTCTCCACTGTACTCTGCTCTATAGTAGGTCACTTGCTTGACATTTATCCATTTAATGATTTTATATTCGTTTGTGCGATAGTCTAGGGGTATCGTTTCTCGTATACTATAGGTTGTCCTATTTGCCCTACTCATAGACTATGTGCAATCTTGGAGCAACTAAACAAAAAAAAACCACCTCCCAATGTTCGTGCCCCGCGTAATTAGCGTCAAATGCAAAACATATGTAATGTATATGAGACATATGTGAGGAGAGCATATGAAAGGAAAGTGAGGACCAATCGATGACCATACATGCCAATGTGATATGATAGTTAGGATAGTAAGTAAAGTGGTTATCAATCGTGTGTGTAATGCTCATACGCTAGGCTGATTACTATGGGTAAAACCAACATTGAACATAAAGCTGTTTACATACAGGCACCGTATGACATGTACATCAGAAAACACTAATGGCACATAAATGAATATATTACATTTCCCTTACCAGTCTGATTGGCAATATTAAATTTCAATGTATATAGACACTCGTTAGGGAATTCTCTCTTTTGCTCTAGCTCAAACACACTGGTAGTGTACACGAAATTCACAGACACTGAAGGAAATATATGAGAAACCAAGCTACATGCAACTTATAAATGAAAAAAATTATAGGTGAAGAGTTATGTTTAATAATAAGATTATTAAATCAGATTACAAGAAGTAAACTTTCAACTCAATATGTCACATAAACACACAGCAGCTTAAGATCGTGTTCTACCTTAATGTCTGATACGAAATGACAATTATGCACAAAGTGTCTGGTAACTAGTAAACATGTCCTTTAAAGTGCCGTTAAATTAAATAAAACAAAATTCTTCAGTGTTAGTACTAGTTCAGCTGGTATATTAAATCACATACACAATTTAAGATGAAACTTGATTAGTAAGATTTGAACTCAAAACCTTTGCTTGGCTAACAATAAATGATCAGTCGAGAGATTAGAGTTTTTACTCTTTATGTGTCCACGACAATAATTATAAGGTGATGAAAATAAAGTTAAATGGCTTATTGGACCTCAAACACCTCACCGCTGGTCCAAACTCCAGTGAATACAAGTGGTGGAAATACCTTGCATATTTCTGCATATTTCGCTGTTGGCCTGTTCTATAGCCCCTTTCTGGGGAGTTAGTTCTAACTCTTTCGGCTATGACACAATTTCGAGCATATAATTAGGGTCATTGCACCAATTTTTCTATTAAATTCAGCCCTGTGTTGGGCTGAAAAAAAAATTAGACTCTCAACTAAATATTTTGTTGAATTAACTGTAAGTATTTTACTTGGCCACTCATATGACTGCCTTCGTTCTAAAATACAGCTCGAGAGTTTGTGTGTATTTTTTGTGACAATTAGGATAGTCACCATGTTTGTTAGTGCATATATCGATGCTTAACAATCGCATAAACACATTAGTAAAACAATAGAACAAGAAATTGACAAGTAAAGCTTTAAAACTTGAAATATTTGTTTACACATGCTACCCAATATTAAAAGTATATCTATATAAATTCTTTCCGGTGTCATCAGTTGCCACATTCGCTGAGATTACTATGGCGTAGCACGGACGCAGGTAATCTAGGTTCGAAACTCGGTCGAACTCGTAAACAAATTTTTTTTCGGCCCAAACTGTGTAGCCAAACAAATCTTTAGTTGCACCAACCAAATCTTACAGTTTGGGCCAACGAAATGAGAACAACAAAATAATTCAGTTTCAGCAACAAAATATTTCACTACCCCTATACAAACGAATAATTTGGTTGCACCAAAAAAATCTTGTTTGGTTCAACAGAACCTTTTTCCCAGTGCAGGTGTAAACATTAGGGCCATTGGTGCATTATACTATTTGTATAATTTGCGTCATAACTTGTTTCACAGCGTATTTTGTTTTTTTTTTTTTTTTAAATTTTGGCTCGTCAAGATGTACATAAAAACTTTTAGTACCTTCTTACGTTGTTAGATATTCACTGCCGCCATTATTCTCGGAGCACTAATCGAAGAGAAGAAACAATTTTTGTTTACTTATCTGCAATTAGTGCTCCGAGAATAATGGCGGTAGTGAATATCTAACAACATAAGTAGGTGTTAAAAGTTGTTATTTACGTCTTTACGAGCCAAAAGTTTTTGAAAAATACGCTGCGAATCAAGTTATGACAAAAATGATCTAAATTGACTGCTTTCATGCACCAATGGCCTTAACGGACAGGTTAACGCCGGCTTCCTCATCCTGTGATGTTGGCGGATACTGCGGTCATCGGATGCACCTTGACATTAAGCCCGCGCGTCTTGCGCTCTGGAAGGCTGTGTTGGGCAACGGCGGCTCTGCACTGCCCCCAGCGCGGGTCGGAGGTCACTGTCAGATCCTCTGTAATGAGGATAAGTGAAGGGCGGCGGCCCAGCAAGCTTGGAGCTTCAGCTGCCTGTGAGTCCCATTCTGAACCTAGTTCGTTGCACTTGCCCTTGGCGAAGAGAACTGCTTCAGCGTGTCAAGTCTACCGCATTCCCTAATACAGTCTTTTAAAAGTTATTCAGGATAAAGTGAGCACTTTTGAAATTGACCTTAAGAAAAAGTCACTGTCCTTGCCTGCGTGTATTATAACGGACTCACTGAGTGACACACACCCAGTAAAGTTGGTAATGATGGATGGATAATAGTTCCATATCTTAACGTCGAATTAAAAGTATTAGGAAATCATTAGTGATAACTTAAATTATTTCTTCACTCTGCGATATTTTTTTAATGTATCGAAGCGTAAAATCGAGCAGATTTGTAAAATATTTACTTTTATAATAATTTCAGAGTTTCGCTTCACCGACGCACGAATTAAAGTTACGAGGTTAATGGCAGTGTTAATTTTACATTAGGCGGAAGAATACACAACGTGCATACAAGTATATCTTAAGCAGGGCTTTCTGAAGTGATCGTTTCAACGTGAACAGCCTTTAAAATGAAATTAAACGGTTTCGGATCATTAGTGGCGGTGAGATAAGTAGATACGACAGTAGTTAATTATCAAATTCACCAACACCCGGACGAACTGCCGCCTTCTTGCACTCATAACATCAGAGTGCAGTAGCACTTAGACATTTCAAGGCCCACATAAATAGTCAAAATCCCATTCAATTGTAAACTTTTCAATTTGACTGTAGAAATTGTTCTCTTGGCAGTGATTTCCCATCATAAGTTTAAGTTAATTAAATAATACATTAAATTATAGTTATAGTTATAATATAGTAGATAGGTTAAATAATTTTTAAATGTTAAATTATATACTTCCTTTTAAATAAAAACCCGCTCTCCAAAACCAAATTAATTTTAATTGATGTATTGGATTTAATATAACAGAGTTCAATACTTTTAATTTGGATAAATGTGGTGATGGGGATATTAAAAATTTGTCCAAAGATCCCCCTTTCGGCTACTACCTGATAAAGGAATAATTGTGTAATGTTAAATAGGAAGTCCATTAATTTTATTTGGTTTTAAATATATATAAAATAGAGATCAGTTATGGCCAACAGCTGGGTACTGATAAAATGTAATTTGGCTCTGTTCTGTTCTGGCTGCGAGACAGTAAATCTCATTCCCTTACGAATGTGTTTAAGTTTCCTGCGGTCGGTCGCCAGTCATATGTACTTATTGGGAACACTAGCGTAGATTTACGTGGTAGAAAAATTAGGTTTATTGATATTTAAATGGCGAATAATATTTCAGTTTATTAATTTTCATTTTGTCTAATCTTTTGAGTGCCCCCATCTCGCAAACAGCAACAAGTAGAGAAACACTACAATTTAATGGGATGGGGATTGATACGGCCAGGGCTTGTATAAAGGAATCATCGCAGAACTCGCATGGAGCGATTTCTAAAAAACCCTGGGAAACCTTAATCTGGATGGTCGGACCGGGAATCGAACCCATGTTATGCTGACTGTGAGCTCAGTGCGTCATCACTGCGCGTCCTCGCGTGGTGTAGACCGGACCAGTGCTAATTGCTGTCGCTCAGGAAAAACAACAAAAAAGTATTGAATTCCTAGAAATAATGAATGGTCTGCTCTTTAGTTCAGTGATGTGATTTCGCTTACCTAACAGCTATTCATGCCAAATTACAGTGAATCACATAAGGGGAAAAAGTGTTATGAAAGCGGCTGGGACTAATTCAGTATACGTTCGTGCGGACACATATCAGTGACGACTATTACATAACAATATCAGTTCCGACTATTATATAACAATATCAGTGACGACTGTTATATAATCATATCAGTGACGGCTATTATATAAATTTATTGGTTCTACTGGATATTCTCTATTAACTGCCCCTGAGCCGTAACCTTAAGGTTGAAGTAAAGCAAATGCCTATGGAGCACTGGACCTGACTATACAACGTAAAGAACTCATAATAAAGTAGTATAGACACCAGAAAAATTGTCACAAAAGAGCGATTCATGCTGTATATGAAAGAATAATGTATATATTTTGCAACATTATAAAATATTTTACTAATATATACTTTTTAAATGTAAAAAAAAAATAACTGATTAAAATAATATGTATTTTCAACAAAATTTAAGCTCATTTCCTTTCTGGATGACTCAGAAAGCAAAATACGCTAGAAAATATCGTTCTTCTTCAAGAGAGATCGTCACAATATTTACTATGATTGTGTGTAAAAAAAATTGTAAGAATAATGCAGGAAATAATAGTTGTAACTATTTTTATGTGCGTCCATTTGTCACAAACATTTATGTTTGAAACTGACGTAAATAAAATTAATTTTAAAACTGATATGATACATTATTATTATGCTTTAATTACACACAATCACAGTAAATATTATGGCGATCTCTCTTAAAGAAGATTTTCTTGCAAATTCTGCTTTCCGAAGCGTCCAGAATTGAAATACGCTTAAACTTAGTTAAAAATACAGACTATCTTAATCAATTTTTTTTAATTTAAAATGTATATTTAAGTAAAATATTCTTATTTCATATACAGCATAAATCGCACTTTTCTGGCAATTTTTTTTTGTGTCTGTACTACTTAATTAATGAGTTCTTCTCGTTGTTTAGTCGGGTGCAGTGCTCTACAGGCAGTTGCTATTCTTAAACCTTAAAGAAAGGCTGGCGAATCATAACCATAGCGCGTTGGTCTACCCTCACAATCTGCAGTCGGTATTCTCCTCTCGCATTAACGGAGCGTGTTGCCCCGCAAATAGTGAAGAGATTGGCCTTGAGAGCCGATCAGGGTGATTGAAGTGAATGTCGAGCAGCGCCGGAATGAAGGGGCGGGGGAAACGGGAGATCCCCGAGAAAACCCGCCGGACCAACGGCATCGTCCGGCACGACTCCCACTTGCGAAAATGCGGTGGTGTCCCGGCCGGGGATGGACCCCGGTTCGCCTTGGTGGGAGGCGAGCGTGCTAATCACTCTGCCACCGCGGCACGTATCTGCAGCGGTGCAGTTTGTCCAATCACGATGCACTTCAAACAACGAAACAGCGCGAACACATCACGAGATGCCCTTTTCCAGAAACGCTTCGTCTGCGACCTTTCAATTCCATACGTCATAAATCACTCGTTTCAACCACGTAAACAAATGTTCGTAAGTTTACGGAATTCCTACATTTTACCTCATATATCCATCTGCTGGATGTTAATAAAATTCTCACTCAACTAATACATTTACCTCATATATCCATCTGCTGGATGTTAATAAAATTCTCACTCAACTAATACATTTACCTCATATATCCATCTGCTGGATGTTAATAAAATTCTCACTCAACTAATACATTTACCTCATATATCCATCTGCTGGATGTTAATCAAATTCTCACTCAACTAATACATTTACTGTACTCTTTTGACTATGTTAAAAGACTTCAAACAAAGGTTGCAAGGCGTTAAATGCCATAAAAATTTTTTGGCAATTCACAAGTGTGCATATTTTTTCACGAAAATAGATAGCTAACTTGAACAGTAGTTTCGTTTCAAAGCTAATACTTACTTAACGTGCAAGGTAGAACCTAAATGAATGATATGTTAACAGAAGTATATTGTAGAATAACTTCAACATTCATTGAACCGGAGGTCGGAAAATAAAAACCCGAAAGACAAGTCACTCGTGGTCGACGCTCCAATGCTTTTTTGAAAGCCCTCCTTAAAATCTACTTGTATGCACGTTGTGTATTCTACCTTCTTATGCAAACATTAACATTGCAGTGGACCTCATCACTTTATTAGTACGTCGGTCAGGTGAAACTGTGGAATTATTAGAAAAGTAAATATTTTACAAATATGCTAAATTAAACCTGTAGATGCATTAATAAAAAAGAAGTAGAAATAAATATTTCAAGTTTTTACAAATAGTTGCCCATCACTTTTTATTCGAAGTTAAAATATAGAACTACTTTTCCTGGGCGCATGTCACTCAGTGAGCCCGTTAAAATATTTGCAGGCAAGGCCAGTGACTTTTTTCTAAGGTTGTTTTCAAAAGTGCTCACTTTGTAGTGAACAGCCTTTAACCACCTGACCATACACGGCTGGTTGTAAGCTGGCCAGGCGAGAACTCGGCTGCGTGAAAGACTACGTAAATGGATAAATGACACGTTTACAACACGCAACTAGTTTTCATCCTGCCCTCAATGAAGATTTTTCTGATCGTTTACGCTCTAAGGACTTAAACACCAGTAATTTCGTGCTTCAAATAAAAACGTCGAGGTATTATAAAGTGTTAATTATATGCCACTTATAACGCCTCTTGTTACAGCCGAGCGTCAACTGGCTGCATTTCAATGGTTTATTTAGGCTGGTGGTAACGAAGCTGTTTTATGTTATCGTTATATGAAAGTTTCTTCAGTGTGTTTAGAAATAATATAAATGAAACATCGTTAGAAATGAAGAGCAGAATTTGGAAACAAATTGTGTACTGTAAGCGCTTGGAGTTTCCATGTTTCACAAACTGTAAACTGTTGGAAGTAATATCTATAAGTGTTTGTGAGGTTTCTCGTGGTTTGTGTTGATAAAAGGTTTGTAAGCCGAAGGAATTTATTTTAGAAATAGTTATTCTCTATGATTGAAAACCGTATTTCCAAAAATATTATTTGAAATAGAGTGAATACATATTTTATCAAGAATAATGCAAGTTTTCATAATATTTTACTGTAAATTACTTTTCATAAAAAAGGGATAGTTTTCTGACAACAACAACAATATTAAAATAATTTAAACAATTTCGTAAATAAAATGTAACATCACATGGCATTTGCTATGGGCGAGTTAATAATAGTCGAACATTCACATAGGTATAATGAGCTAAAAACATTTTATTAGAAAATAATGGCGCGTAATGCAGAAAATTAATAGTGACGAAGTTTTATGCAATATTTTGTGCTACATTTAATGACATGAATTATTTATTGTGTTCTTTATACATTCTTCCTTTAAGGTATTTGGAGAGGGAATGTTACATAATTACTGAGAAACATACAACAATGCTATATTTTTGAAATTACTTCGTCCCAAATCAATAAGGTGAAAAGAATGTAATATTTTGATTTCTAAGTAGCACTTGGAGAAGAATAAAAGAAAAAATAGTTATTACAAAACACCACTTTTGTAAAAATTATTTGTAATGGTACAATTCCGTTATTGAGAAAGACGAATTATTTGTTTCATTGCGTAGACCAAGTAGATCAAAACCGATGTAAATATATGTAATTCCGAAAGCAATATGGCTTGTAATGTTACACGAATACCAAGGCCGGTTTGCAAATAACGGGTGTTCAATAAATTCATAACTAATAAAGCTTTAAGCACTTTTCACATATCTGATTGCTTACTGAATTCGAAGAACAACTGTTTCACATGGTTACAAAAGTATTCTGCGCGTTTTTTAGTTCTTGTTTCACGGTGATAGTTTCTTTCCAAATGGCAGATCTATGGTGTTTGTAATAGGCCTATTTAAAGTATTTGTTTAATACCGCTACCATAATACTGTTGATGTGGGAACGTAACGAGGGATTCATTGAACATTGCTCCAATGTACGGTTTCTAATAACGTGACCGGTTTGTTCGGAACCGGTTTGAGTATTTACAGTAAAAAAACGAGCCGGACTGAAATTTTACCGAGTGATATACTCCGAAATAGTTCGGGGAAAAAAAATTGTCTTAACAAGAACCGTTTGTAACTGAGAAAGGAAGCTGAGTGATAGCCGTCTCAAGATTTCCAGAAGCAAGGCGTTTTAACGCCCGAACTTCCGCCGCTGTCCCAGTTAACGCGTGCACGTGCGCCTGTTTAACTGCGCGTAACCAGAGTTACGCTACGCCGTGAGGGAAGAGAGCCCACAGGAGAGCTGCACTTCCTTTTTAAGAGTCCACGACGTCTGTCAGAAAACGAGGCTGTCTTGCAAGCATGCGTGCGTGATCGACAGTTGAATAGCTAGCTCCACGCAATAGCTGCCACTTCCGGGGAAGTTATCAAGACGACTCTCTCCCTCTCTCTCTCTCTCTCTCTCTCTCTCTCTTTCTCTGCAAATTCTGCGTTCGCCTCTGGAACGGAATTGAGATAACTTTTACGGAGAACGCTTTCGTAGAAATATTGCGAGAGGAGCGAAGGCCCCGTCGAGGGGGAATTTATGCAAAGTTCTTCTCTCACGTCTGACAATAATATTAAGTCATCAGTAGTTATTTCCGATTATTATAATATCTAGAATAATAACAATATTATGCGTGCATCTAGTCTCTTTCATCCAAACGCTGACTAATAATTCCTTTAAATTAATTCATTAAAATGATGCATGTGTGTGTGTATATATATATATATATATACATATATATATATATACACACATATATATACATATATACACATATACACATATATACACACATATATATATATATATATATATATATATATATATATATATATATATATACACACACACACAATTAAGTAGTGAATATTGTGATTTGGTTATTCCCAATATAAAATTTCTAACATTATTTCTGTATTTCGCAGTGGAAACACTGTATCTGATTTCTGTACAATTACCAGGTAGGTTATTAAGTTTTTCTAACCATTTCGGCGATACCTTGCATGCTAGAAGTATATAATTTTCACGCCTTCGCTCGCCTTTCATGAAGCAGAAGGCTCCAACTTTACGACTCAGATCTTCGAAATGGGTGGTCGACTGGCAGCACGAGTTTCAAAGTGATCCCTTCAAGCAATCTGCTAGTAGATAAAGGTTGTTCGCGATCAAGTGAGCACTTTTCAAATCAACCTTAGAAAAAAGTCACTGCCCTTGCCTACATATATTGTAACGGGCGGACTGAGTGACATCCACCCAGCAAAGTTGGTAACGATAAATGGAAAGTAGTTCCCTATCTTAAGGTCGAATAAAAAGTATGTAGTAACCATTTGTGATATCTGAAACTATTTCTTTCGCTTTAAGTTGTTTTTATTCTTTAAAGTGTTAAAACGAGCAAATTTGGAAAATATTTATTTACTTTTTTAATAATTTCACAATTGATGAGGCACATGACAATTTTAATATCCCATAAAGCGGAAGAATACACAACGTGCATACAAGTGGACCATAAGCAGGGCTTTCATAAATGCCCATTTTACCGTGGTCAGCCCATAGTCATTTTGATGGGCTAGGTAAGTGGCATAAGTTTATGGCGAGGGAGCAGAAGGTATGCAACATGAGTGAAATCGTGAAGAAAGATTTACGATTGAAGAAAGGAAGCTGACGATGAGCATAAAAGCAGCAGACCAGTGATCGGAACATATGCCGTCAGCACAGCCAGAACTGAAGAAGTGATTAAGGACGATCGACGAGGGATGAAAACGTCGTAACGGGTTTGGCATTACACACGTGATACCTAGCCTTCTTCAAGGGCATGAAAACATATTTATTGATCATTCACGAAGAAGTTCAAAGCAGCGCCCTTGGCTGTCTTGGTTATGGACTTTGCTCTTTCTTATACACAAAGATGGACTCACCGTGTGTTTATGCAGCATGAATAAACATTAACAGCTGTAAACTACCATACATCAACATGGCGATAAAGAGAATCACGAAGTCACAGTTAAATGACATAAATTAAATACGGACACAATAATTTATTCCAAATTTTCTGATTTAAAATAATCTCAAGTAACCTAACACATTCAACAAATAGAGCTTTAACACGCAATGAAACACATCCAAGTGCTCTGTTCACAGTACTCTAAAATTATTTAATAGAATTTTCAATTTGTTAAGAACCATGTAAGTTATATGAGAAGAAGTTAGTGATTTCGTTCATAAAATTTAAGAAGGTAATCATTTTTACACTTCCTGTGAAGGAAAAACAACCAAAGGTTGCCTATCATTTATGGGGAAAAAATTTATAATGTGTGGACTTCTCTGAAAATGGTATAATTTTAGTATAACTTACGCAGATTTTAACAAGTTAAATATAATTTTCTTCTTGAGAAAATTAATCAAGTAATACTTTTGTTTAAAAAATACACTCAGATATCTGCTATTTGAAAATTACCGTAATTATAGTTTTTAACAGAACGAGGCACTATCCGATTTTGTATTATCATAGATTTGTGTTTCATATTTTTTATATTCTACAAGGCAGTATAAGATTGAAATATCCCTTCCTCACAGCTTTCACAGCAAGTTCACACGTATCATAAACAATTTTTATAGCAGGAAAGAAAATGTCATTATTTTGTACCCACGATTACTACTTATTTCAAATTACGAGGTGTAATTCAAAGTTCCAAGAAATAATTTACTACAGATTGCACAATTACAAACAACCGTAGCTGACTTAATGTTCCCAAGTAGTCTCGCGTTGCAGTGATGTAGCGTTCCTGGCAACATTTTATTGCTCAAAGCACTCATGGGAGCAATTTTCTCTCATTTACTTTCAATGTATTCTCCGTTCTCTTTCTAATCTCTCCTGCCATCTCAAAATTTCTTCCCCTAAATTATATTTCAATTCTCTGCAGCAAAAATAAAATGCGAGGGTCTAAGTTGTATCTGAAAGCGGGTAGGGAACAGAAGTTGTGTTCGTGGAAGTCAAGAACTGAGGCACGATGAGCAATGGAAGGGCAGATGTTCGCCATACCAGCGCTAGAGTAAGATATGCATATTAATTTTTACAGCAGTATGCACAGCACCTATCAGCATGATCTTCAGTGTAAAGCGATTATATCTAGAAAATTCCACAACCTGTCTTTTTAGAGCTCGATATTCCATGCAGAATCAAACTGTCTACGAATCGTTTTATCAGTTCACAATATTGAATAATGAAATTTTATTTTACATATAAATTCCTAAAATAAGACATGTGTACGCCACTTCCTGGAAAATAAGAGAAAAATGGATGAATTGTGAACCTAATAAATTAAAGATTTAAAAATATTCAAAACTTTCTATGCTTTGTCCCAAAAATATGATTTTAATCTTGCACTGGCGCATTATTGAGGTGCAACAGCCACGACATGTTGTTACACATTTCGAGACGTGTCCGTCAAATGTGTCCCATAAAACCCTTCAGCACATCTCAGTAGAATAGGTTATTCATAATTTGCCTTTAAGAGACAAATTCCTTGTGGATGAGCCCTGATGGTAATGATTCAACTTGCAGAATATTTAGACAAACGCCTCATTTTGTTAAAAGACGAGGGAATTTTTACCGTCGCAGTATCTTCATGTAACACTTGACTTGCAACAGGACCTAGGCGTCGTCGTTGTGTGTGCAGACGGATATCTGTAAGGTATGCATCTAGATCGTCAACCACCGAGTAACACCAGTGTAGCTTGCCGGTACACTCCAGAAACGCTGCACTCATCTGCACGAAGCCACCCACAGGAATCCGAACTGTACACGCCCAACTACCAGTGTATAAATGGCGAGTGTAGCGTAATACATTTTAAATGGGACACAGGGGGTACAGGGTACAGGCGCCGAGCGCTGGCCGACCGCCATGATATGTTGTTAACAGACCGCCATCTCGGATCGAAGTTACCTTGACCTTGATATCACGTCCCTCACCTTGAATCTGTTGCCATAACCTCGAGTAACTTCAATCACAAAAAAATTCTTTTTTAAAATGAAAAACGCATTAAAAATAGTTATAAAATATATTTAAAAAAAAATCTAAATTATTATAAAAATATTAAATTTTTTAAAAAGTATTTGAACCAGTTCGGTCACACATAAATATCTCATTTCAGGCGTTGCAACCACGTGATATTTTTTGGCCAGTGCTGTACTTGTGATTACCACTTGTCTTGCATTAAATGAACAATGCGCTGCGTGCTAGAGGATATTGGCACTGACCATATCAGGGAGGAGTAGAAACTTGCACAAACGAGATTAGCCGCAATGAAGACTGGGCACTGAGACTTCACTACGTACAGTAAAGGTCATAAATATCGTGCACGCGCAAGGCGACCGGACGAGTTAACACTCACATGCAGGAGGTCCGGGGCTCGAAACCCAAGATGGCGCAGCACACATCCTTCCAGCACGAAGACCAGCAGAGGACTCAGTCCAACACTAATTGTTCATTGGTTAATACGTCACCTCCTCCCCCTCAAAACCATTTATCGACTGAATAGTCGGACCTCCTATACCCGTTCAACCGCACCACACATTTTTATTGGCTCCGCTCTAAGATCTCATTGGAATTTCGTTACACCCCTCACCATAAATCGTATTGGATATCCTTAAACACTTCCCCACACCTATCACTGGCCATTTGTATTATCAGTTTAATTGCTCCCATTTCTCCCCCTCCACCCGTCAGATATTCTTTTGGATTTACATCAACCCTCCCTCCCTCCCCCCTTTACTCCACAAAGCATTCGCTCACACATTCGTTATACACACCCCTAATTTCACCCCCAGCCCTCCTCAAGACGACACAGATACTGTCGTGCGTTTTCTTTATTATAGCCAAACGCTAAGCCCACAGCCCATTAACTGTGGTGACGAAAGAAATGCTATCTCGGCTTTAAGTGTAGCACTGTACCAAATAATTTTATTTTGCAACGCATTATACCATGGGTTAAAGTGCGTCCGAAATGGGTGGGATACTTCATTTCGATAAACCGTGTACTATGAACAGGGCAAGAGGCTACGATTTTTTTGTCTATTCACAATTTCTTCAAACTTTTTGATTTAAATGTTTGGAAAATTTCCCCAAGTATGACGTTTTTGGTTGTTCCCTAAATATGCCATGGATGTAATACATTTTATACATCTGTAAACATGAAAATATGTTATTTTTCATTAGACTGAACTTCTACTTATCATCTATCTATAAATTATATCACTTCCTTTGTAATTATCATAATTAAATTATAACTGGGAGAAAATAGGTGTGCTGGTAATGCTTAGTAATAAAGAATTTCTTACTAAGAATATTTTTTGAAGGGAGCACACACGACTGAGGCACGTTGTTCCTTGGCTTAATTTTCTGGACTTGGTTCAGCTTGACTTTAATAAGGAATATGGATAGTTCAGAAGTAGAACTTGGGCAGCGCTTCAGGAAAGTTGGGAGTGACCGGGAATAAACTAAACAATGTGACCGCAGCAAAGGATTAGCGCATCTCGTACAGTGAGTTAGAATATTATAATCAATAAATTATTTAATATAAATTATTACAATTTTTTTTTTGCAAATACATGGAAACGATTATGGATATTAAAAACAATTCTCTAGTATGCAATAATAAGAAAACTCAATTTATTTTAGATGACAAAAATAATATTTGGTTTAAGGCAGATTCGCACCCGCCATCTTGTATTTATGCAATTTTTTCCATACTCTGGAAACACAGTTTTGTATAATTTTTTTTTTTGGAATGACAGAGCATAGAGCATTGCCTAAAGCATTGTCTAAGGTCAGTGTTTCATGTTTACTGTTTGATATCATCGCCTTTGTAATCGTTCACAAGCAATAACCTCGCGTTTCACCTCGACAATTACAAGCTAAAAATTGATAAATTTAGCGAAGCTGTGGCATTTCGATACAGTTCGGGAAGCTGCTCTTTAGGATATATCGTGCGAGAAATTTCAGTACACCTTCTGAAATAGAAACTTTCGCAAAAAATCTATAAGTTCAAGGCCACGGGTGTGAATCCGCCTTAAAAGAAAAGACAGTTGCGATACTTCAGTATATGTTAATTCAAGAGATGCTTTAAAAGATAATATTAATGAAAATATATTTAAAATAATAAAGATATTTTAATTGTAGCCACCAGCTACACTTACATCCAGATACTAATTTTATTAATGAACCACGTTCATATAAATGAATTATGAAATAAAAATGAAAATGGCAAAAAAAATTTCGAGATTGTTTTTTTTGAAGAAGTTTTAACTTCAATTAGAAAAAGAAGGGTGTATGTGAAATACATATTAAAATTTCAAATTTAGAAATTTAAAATAATTATTTATAAGAAATTAATAACAACTAAGACAGTCATATAGATAATTTAAAACAAACTAGAGATATAGCTATTAAAATAATGAGAGAT
This sequence comes from Dryococelus australis, assembly GCA_029891345.1. Lineage (NCBI taxonomy): Eukaryota > Metazoa > Arthropoda > Insecta > Phasmatodea > Phasmatidae > Dryococelus > Dryococelus australis. Next base: position 126,351,106 of record CM057002.1, read on the forward strand.
ATAAGTTGGGTTTGGCTGTGTTGGGGACACGGCCGTTTGTTCTGCATGAATACGTCTACGTTGACGCGCTCGGAAGCCTTGATGTTTATTTTAAGTCCCCGGCACCGCTTCACTCGATCATATGGGGTTTTATGGGTATCACTGTATTGCTCTTGAGATGCTCTTTCCAACCGTATACGGTTTTTGTAATTTGACTTACCTTTTTGACGAGTATAGGTCGACATTATGTTAAGTTTGCTTAACTTATTTCATTAAACTGATAGAATTTCCCGATAACCACGCCAGACAAATGATTTCATACACGCAACCGATTGACCCTGACGAGTGCTGTCGATTGAAAGCGTCGTAGCTTCTCCTAGTCAAAATTTATACTACGCGGAAGTTATGATACGCGGCGAAACGAACTCGAAATTGCACACTTCACCCCCCTCGCCAACCGCTCGCGATGCTTCAAAATCCTCACTCAACGTAACATATTATTAGATCCTTTTGCAATCGAGTGGTGTAATAGAATTTCGAATGTAGACGATAGATTCGGAGCTGCAATGCTAAACTGTATCCCTCGATTTTGTTATCGTAGGATTTCCTGGATTGCCTCCCAATATGGTCGCAAATTTTAAAGACGTACTCACGTCAAAAAATGATGCAATTGATGGATTGGAAATAAAAGAGGAAATGTACCCCTGATCGCGTCGGCAGGTAACTAGCGGTCGGCGGTGACTCGGAAATGCAACGGACAGCGGCGTGTGGCGCTGCAGTGGCGCTGCACTCGCCCGTGTCTCACTTTCCTTTGCCGACTCCAGACTGTGATCCAACCGCGCAGGCGGACTGTAGCCATCTCACATCCAGACTGCTCGCCACGCCAGACTGACTTAAGGCCATTTCACACGATCGCATACTTGTTGAATTCGATCACTTCTATTCATTTTAAAGAACTAAAAAAAATCACTTTATTTGCCTTTCAATTAATTAATTGCATTCACTCAGCTTTCAAGTCTCCGAATTAAAAAAAATTACACTTTTTTTTTCTTCATGAAACCAGTTTAAAAAATTCCAAAAGTAAATTTTTAGAAGTATCCACGACTAATGCACGACACGAAAATAATTCTTTAAAGCCCAACTAATTTTCTTTAATTAATAGTGTATTTTATTTTAAAAAAATGCGCATCCTTATTTTGCAAAAACGTGATATGTACGGACGCAACTTTATTATTATGATATTACTTCCATTAATATACTGTCAGGAAATCTGCTGCAAAGCTAATTAAATTTTCGATTCAAAGAAAATATAGAACATCTTCTAAACGAAAATCTTGAAGAAAATACAGGTCTCTCAAGAGATTGAAAGAGAAAATGGCGGCTATTATGACGTTCCGATGACGTCATATAACATTGAATTACTTGGCTTCAATAAACATTGACAGTAATTTGAAGAAATACTTGATGTTGTGAAAGGGTCCTTAACGAGCACGGCTAACGTAGGCACAGTACCCTCATTACGGTACTAACACACACACACACACACAGAGAGAGAGAGAGAGAGAGAGAGAGAGAGAGAGAGCGAGATTGCCACCGTGATACCGATCCGACACCATGATAATACCCGTATTTTATTCCATGTCAGGATGGACTCTTGTAACTTCAAGTCTTGTAGTAGCTCTACATTATTCAATGTTGCTATATGCTGTTCGCGGTAAAGTGAACGCTTTTGAGACTCTAGTTCCTTTTTTACTAGCAGGTATTTTTTTTATCATTCAAACTCTTCTTAAAACAAATATTGCCATGTAAGTAATCAACACAGTGTTTATATTTCACCAGAGCCGAAAGTTAAAATCTAAGGATACAATTAACAAGATGTTTATTGAATGCTATTCCAAATGAGAGGGCTTAAAAAAAATAGTTCACGTTACCTTCAATAGCTTATACAAGTGTAAGCGGAACTTCAACAAATTCGGATATTTAATAATTTATTACGACATCTTAAAAATGAATACGTCGCAATTATAAATCAAATCTTACTCTTTAAAAATTTTAAGTTTCGATACTGTCTCAATTGTGCTGATCTTGATCTTCAATTTTTTCCAATAAATTTGAGAGAAATCTGTAGCATGAGAACTGAATAGTATGGTCATATTTAAGAAATAATAACACCGAGTCTTAAAGAACGAAACTCACAATAGTAATTTTCCTAGTCAGTATTTTCTTGCATATTTAAAAAATTATTATTATTTTTTTACATTTTTGGAGTTGAAATATTAAAATACAATAGTAATAAATACATTTTTTTAGGGCGTGAAAAGCCGTTTACTATAAAGGAAGAACATATTATGTTCGATATTAACTACAGCTTTATTTTTCTCAGCGATAAGCCCGTATAAAAGACACATTTACAATCAACCCATATGGACATACCAAGAGTTCCTCTCTGTGATAAAAGTCGACGGGCATATGCGAGGTGCTCAAGAGAACACAGAGTTCCGGAAATCGGATTGCACGCAGGTCACTGAACTAGCGACGTTTTCCGATCACTAACAACAAGATGCGTGGAAACGTTCATGTTTACGTGCGAACTACTTTGCAATGTAATTTCTAAATAAGCTTAAAATTAGAGCAATCTGCGTAAAGTGACTGAAATACGTTTATGACACACACACACATATCTATATCCGAATGGTTTTACCATTTCGGGCAGAAACCACGATGTATGAGATAAGTCTAGCACAACGTGGTGGAGCCGATTGCACAACCTTCCCAGCCAGAGTAAAGATGGATTCACAACTTACAATCAGCATACGTGCGTAAGAATAAGGGTTAAACACTGTGTATTTGCATGCACCCGTTCACATTCACACTTAGCGCACATGTGGAGAAAAGAGAGCCGTAGCATCTCAACTTGTGACTTACAGCGTACGTACGTACGCTCTAATAAATTATTCGGGAATTTACCGTAATTATGAGTACACGATACACTTCAATATTGTAAGCACCCGACAGCAGTTTGTCTGTTGCGGTTGGTTGCCGTCTGCTAGAGAAGGCGTTTTCATATATGACCGGACCACTTGGAATTCGGCAATATCGGCACGGCTCCTCGCGATTCGTGTACATGCAGTTAACACGTATCAAAAAGTAATCCAGCCAATCGAGGCAGACCCTACAGTGTTTTGAAATAGAGCTTGTCTTGAAATCATTTCTCGAAAGTTCACTACCCCTAATAATAGAGCATACGCTTAGTGAGAGGGCAGGAATGGTATGTTTCCCCCTATACATTCATTGTAACGTTGCTATATTCGGTACGGAAACAGTCAAATGCTAGGGAAATTCCGAACTTTGTATAGTAGCGCTGCTAAACTTTCCTATATCTGCAGTTTAATGTGTGGTATTATTACCATACAGTGTGTGGGTTAGAAACTTTCATTACAGTCTAGGAAGTTTACCCAAAAAATTGTTTACAATTACGACTGAACTCTCAACCAATCAGAATGTCCGATTTAGTAATCAACTTATTTTAACTTACACTTTTAACATACCGATATAAATATATGCAATTCCATTTTATTTTGCCAGTGATTTAAAATTGTACAATATTTTTTGCACAAAGCCAACAAAAACTAAACAAAAAATAGTAAACTCGCTTCGCAAACTTCCTATTTTGTTTGAATGTTTGCCAAGAGAAAACGTGCGAAAGTACGTTATGAAAAACTGCGAGTGAATGAAGACATTGGCGCAGCTCGTAACATCGAGGTCTTCAGAGCCAATGAAGGTGAAGCGAGGTGAGTATGGAGCAGCGCCGGAATGCAAGAGCGGTGCAAACGGGAAATCCTTGAGAAAACCCGCCTACCAGCGGCACCATACGGCACAATTCCCACATGCGATTTGCCACGGTGGGAGGCAGGCAGTCTGACCACTACACCAATGTGTAGTGAATTGGCCTTAACGGATGAGGTGAGATGCGATGGTGCTGGAGCAGCGGCGGAAGGAGGGCGGAGGAGGAAGTGAGAGCACCGCGAGAAGACCCTCACACCACAGCATTGTGTGTCCTACTCATCGCATTAGATCGCAGCTGAGAATTGTCCTGCCCACCTCGACGCGGGATCGAACCGAGTACCCCAGCTGGGAGAGCCCAGAGCATAGAATACTGACCCAATCGCAGGTCCTGCTGTACTTCATTGCATTATGTTGCAGGGCCTAGCATTACATTTCACTTTATTGTATTATATTTCCTACGTTATTTAATATCCCAATACATGTTACTACACTGTATTACATCACATTATGTTACATCTTTAAGGTTTAATTTAAAGTTAGTTAGCAAGTGTTTCTGCAATAATTATTGTGTCAGACGAAATATGTGGTTATAAATGAGAAAAATTATTTTTCGCAATACTTGAAGAAGAGGAAATCTCGCTAACTTACTGAGCGACAAAGTAGACTTGAAGTATTTACCCTACGGCGACGCTAACGTGGTGGTATTACATTACTACCGAAACCAAATGAATGGCTTTGACAGTGATAAAAATGTAGCATGCATATAACCCAGCAATCATGTGCACGCCGTCTACAAAAAAAACTGCTTTTCACCTGAGCAACAGCCAATGAACGATCGACAGAACACAGATCAAGTTTGTATCACAGGGCAAACATTTTTCCCGGGTGCAGTATATGAACTAGGCTCTAAAATACTATGACTGACGCAGGAATACTTGCTGTACACTCTAAGAAATGTTTTGTAATTTTATCAGTTCAGTGTATACGTACAGTCACAAAGTGCGAATGGGAAAATATTTTTCCATAAATTCTTGCTAACGTTCGTGCAGTTGCTCAGAAAAGATTCAAATGCGTAGAGAAGTTCCCGACGGTGCTAAACATTTGCAGCCTGATGCGCAGTACTATTGCCATATTCTGTATAAGTTAAAAACTTCCTTTAGAATTTAGGAAGTTTACCAGAAATTATTTTTTACAGTGTATCGATGACTTGTAGTTTACGAATCGCTGTCGTTTCTTGCATGTTTATTTGCTTCTACTACAGTGAGAACACAGTTATTCATCTATAGGCGCTCCCGCACATTTAGTTCGTTTTTTAACTGCTCCAATATTACAAAGAATTTAAAACAATAATTAGTGTCGAGCCATTATATAAAGACAGTGATGTCCAGATTCTGAAGCATAGCCTGTCCTTATAATATAATTATCATAAATTTCTTCAAATGTCTGTATACATATATATATTTTTTAAAGTTTTTTTTTTTTTTTTTGGTAAATGCTGTTTATATGTTATCTCAAATCTGTTTACCATCGTCACAACCAAGAAAATGCGAACATCGTGTTCTGGAGTCAGTGAGGTTGTCCATTGATAGATAAGACTTGCATTCGATGCCGAAAATGATCATATCGCTCCGGAGAACACTCTCAGTGGATTAGGCACTGGATCTCGCTGTGCACAGCTAAGTCAACAAAGTTCATTCGCGCTTACTTACAACTTTCCTGAAGCCCTGCTGAAGTTTTACTTTCAGGTTATTCGCCATTCGAATGCAAACAAACCAGAACTAAGTCCAGGAAATTATGCCGAAGGGACAACCCGTTGTAGTCGTGAGTATTCAGTTCAATAATATTACGCATGAGAATTGTTTTTCCCTTGCCAACGCACCGGCTTATCCGTTTTAGCTGTAATCATTACAAAATGAGTTATAATAGTTTATAGATAAAATATAATTAAAATATCAATTTTACTGAAAATATGTTAATTTTATGTTAACGTTAGTATAAAACTTCTATGATACAAGACATATTTAGTAAACAAGCAAACACGTCATAAATGGGGTGATTTTTCAGAGTATGAAGATACGGCAAGTAGAATATATAAACTGTGCTCTACCATTCAACACGTCTAGAGGCTGTTCACGACAAAGTGAGCACTTTAGAAATGAACCTAAGAAAAAAGTTACTGCCCGTGCATGCATATATTTTAACGGGGGCACTGAGTGACATCCATTCAGCAAGTTGGTAACGATGGATGGAAAGTAGTTTCACGTCTTAAAGTTTAATAAGAAGTGTTAGGTAACCATTTGTGATAACATAAATTTAATTACTTCTTTTTCCGTTTTTTTAATGCAGCGAAGTGTAAAAAATTAGCAAATTTGTAAAGTATGTACTTACTTAATCATTTCACCGATTCATTTAACCGACGCATTAATAAAGTGATGAGGCTCGTGGCAATGTTAATTTTACATAAGGCGGAGAAAAACAAAACGCGTGTACTAGTAGATTTTAAGCAGGACTTCCAAAAGTGATCATTTTACCTGTAAGTGGTAAACACCAGAATGAAAATGTTAAAAGAGAGCGTAGTGAGCTTCTGGTATTCTTGGCTGTCCACTCAGGAAAACCCCTAGGAGGAGCCCATCAACCCGACGTGGACGCGAGGTCATTACGTAACAGAAAATCTGGGGAAGGAATGCCCACGAGGCTTCAGAATGGGTCCCCAACCAGCAGACGTCCCCAGCGGCACGACAGGTTCAGAGGCGCCTGACCACGTCCCTCAAACTGCGCGGCTCTCCTCGAACTGGGAGGACCCGACTAGCCCATAACTGTCGCTCGTTCGCCTCTACCCAGCGTTACGTATGCCGGCTCCCGGGTTCATAACTAACCGGGCCCTCGTTAACGCTTTCGAAACTCGACTAAACTATCACGCATGACACCTCGTTTCCAACACGATGAATGAAAACGTCTTTACGTGTTAATTAACAGTGTGGCATTTCATTGTCAATCAAACTTTCCTGTCATCATTTCTGCATTTTACTTTCTCACGTAACCAACCGGATGCATCGATTAACGTTGTATAATCTCCCGCTGTGTTCGAAGATGTGGATTTCCACTCGCAAGTAGTATAATACCGGCGTCATTAATACAAGTTTTTTTTGAGAACGCAGACAAATACAGACTGGTTGTTCCTTATATATATATATATATATATATATATATATATAGAGTCGCAAGTCACCAAAGGGTTCATTCGAGTTCGTCACGGGACTTTTTGTTATTTTACACACTAAAGCTAAAGTCGAATCAGTGGAATGTCACTGATTCACTGTCAAATCCAGCTACATTTGATCAGTGAAAATGGCTCTATTTGGAATAAGTGGAAAATCACTGATTGCTTCGAAGGGAAATATTCACTGAATGAATCACTTGAATACATCGTATATTGGGTTGCTGAAATCAATTTTTTTGTGTTTTTATTTTGTTGCCACAAATGTGTAGGATTTATGTGGTTCAGATAAATATTTGTATGGCCGGAAGTACAATAAAATTTATGTTGTTAAAAACACCTCTACTTGCCCGACTTTGGAAGCCACTATCTCTAGTCGCGGATCTCCAAGCCTGTGCTTCGTCGGCAAATATGATTGGTGTCTTGGAATGGCAATTTAGAGATTTATCGAATTGTAAAGCATAGCGAGTGCGTAGATAAATATTCTCACTTTTACAGCTTTGTTTTCTGCGGATATAAACCACTTACAAACACTGTTACTATCCTAGATGTCAGAAAAAATACACACAATTTCTCGAACTGACACACATTATTTAACTAATCAGTCAGGTAAAAAGCAAACCACTGAAATACAGCGAATGAAATAGTGGAAGAATCAGTGGAAAATGTCATTGAATCAATAGGTGAAGGAAAACGGGTGTTTTTTTTAACTTATTCGTCAATAAAAATTAACTGAAGTGGCTGTTGAATAAGTCAGATGCTGTTAACTGATACAAGCAGCGAATTTCTCACTGATTCAGATATAGCGTGTACTTATAATGCTACACAAGCAGATATTACTTATAACTTTAAAAGTCATCCATCTCTAATATTGACGCTTATAATTCTCAGAACATGTAATAATTAATGCCCATCTCAATAATACTTAAATTCCTTATACTTGCCAGAGTCGCATAATCTGTCATTATTTTCCCGTATTCAATCCTGCTGTCTATTGCCAACATATGAAATGTATGTCGCTCACGAATCCAGTACCATTGTCCCACACCGGCCAGTTCACTCTCCACTGTACCATTGCTGGCAGACTTCATTCTCGTCGATCACTGTCGTCGACGCTCGTATTCTCGCTGGTAGTGCAATCACGAGGCTCGAGACCGTACACGACTCCAGACTCTCGACTCGGAAGCCCGCTGACAACCTTTTACCATAGAGGCATTCGCTTAGACACAGCGGAGAGCTCCGCGTCACCAGTCGGTAATATTCGGACGAGCGACGCAACATGGCGTCCATTTTGAGGTTATGTCAGATTCCAACTCGCAACTTCATATATTCATATCTCATCAACCACTAAACGGATTTTAATAACTGAAGCACCATTAGATCGCAAATTCTTGGCAGAGAACATACATATCTAATACGATCCTTAAATATAAAATAGATGTTAAGTCAAAAGTTCCTCATAATAACTACAAACAATGCAACAGTCTAAAAATAGATATTACATCATAACAGTCTGTCCTTCTCTAAACACATATCCTTGTGTTACTAATAAGTCTGCCAACAATGTGTATATGCCACAGTATGTTAAACTATTACTTTATTTCGATGAATCAGTACACAACAATGTATCACTACATTATGTTAATCACAGTTGACCTTGTTGGTGCAGGGTTTGGCAGGGGAGTATGTGTAAGATTAATAACTACAGTATCGTTCTGTATAATTTCCTTTAAATTAACTAACAACTGTTAAATTAAGATTGGACGCCATTTTAAAACCATACATTAAATTATGACAGTTCCGCTGAGCAAGGCGATGGCGATGACCAGAACATTCTTGCAAAGATAATCCCAGACATTCGAATATCTCAAGGTCGGAAGCGGCATGAGTTCCGATAGGCTTTTCGGGCATACATCGATCATCCGTCACGACCCGTTTCTAATTCTGCCAGGCTATTGTCTGATTACCGGTGATATATGCACGCGCCCGACGAGGTGAGTTTAAAGCCAGGAAGACAAAGGGGCCCTTTGTAACAGTATGTGCCACTTTTCACGCAAGTCCTTATTAAGGGATTTGTTCTTCCCCAAAATAGAGCCGTCAAATGCTTTTAGTTAATAATATCAGCAAGTACGTGTTACTACGTAACAAACCGGGGAATATAGATTTGTATAACGGAGACTCTCACTGCAGTCACGACAGATCGGCTCATGTGGGAATCACATAGCCCCGAAAAATACATCACTACATGACAAAAACCGCTACCACGACACGACATTTATATTTTCAAAGTGACTGCCCGAATTTACAGCCCGACAGTTTACTGACGCGGCAACAAGAGTAAAAATTTTTTGCAACATTTAGAACGCACTGATTAACTACGCTAGTTTCAAAAGCTGGGGACAGTTGGGAAATTTCTAATGCACGATGGTGACAAAGTGATTTCTCTAATGCATGCAAAGTTGAAATTATTATTTTTTAGAGTTGAGAACAGTAATTTTCAAAATTATTTTTCTTTTAACTAGATTACTTGCGATTGTAGGGGAAGCTTGCCACACAATTTCATTTTGCAAGTTTGTACACATCTGTGCGTCGTGCTGCACGACACGACGAAAATATAAATAATAGATAATCCAAAATGCTGGTCGGGTGACAGAATTTGCCGGGCCTCGTATTTCGTTGTCTGTTTAGTTTTAAGTGTCGCGGCGGGGCTGTCGTGTCGTGCTTGTCGGGGCTATGTGACTCTGGTATCGTGGTCTCCGGGCACTCCAAGCGGTTCGACCCGCGCATGCGCAAAGTCACGTGACCGTGGCTAACACGAAGGCGACCGGATTTTCGGTGGAGCGATCCGCCCAGCCCTTGCAAATGGCAGCGTTTAAATTCGCCGCGGTCAAATTCCCGCGCGCGAACGAGTTGCGGGTCCCCTCCCTGCGTTCCGCCCCCCTAGATTCCCGCCGAGCAGTTGCAGAATCCAGCCCAGAGGATCCAGTGTCTAATTTCTGCGCGTTCCTAGAAGACTGGGTGTGGAATTGAAAACGTTTCATTATAGTTTGCTCACGGTTAATCGCGAACTTCTGAGAGCCATTATTAGGAACTGCTTTCCTTTTCGTTTTGTATCCTTAAGTATACAGAGGTTGAAACAGCCTACTATTTCGCCAAGCCTACCTCCCGTGGCGCAGTCGGTAGGTGCGCCACAGATCTGGGGCGCGGGATGCTCTGGGTTCGAATCCCTGGCAAGGCATGGGTGTTAATCTAAGTTGGGTTATAAGTTAGCCTGTAAGCCGTCCCCTTCCAAGCCTTCAAGCGTAAATACGGGGAACGTTAAAAAGCCATTTACAATACAATATTTCGCGAACTTCAGACGCACATTCCAGCAAATTGGTGTCACTTACTAGCATCATGTGGGAACTCCGTTCACCAAACAGAGCCAGGTGACTTATTTGAAGGCTGCTCACGATAAAGTGAGCACTTTTGATATCAGCCTTAGGAAAACGTCACTTCTCCTACCTGCGTATATTTTAACGGGCGCACTGAGTGACATGCGCCCAGGAAAGTTGGTAATTATGGAGATAAAGTAATCCCATATCTTAACGTCGAACTAACAGTGTTGGGTAACCGTTTGTGATAACTTAAACTATTTCTATCGCTTTCTATTCTTTAAAAGTATAGAAATGTAAAAATGAGAAGATTTGAAAAATATTTTTTTTAAATATTATAATTACAAAGTTTTACTTGACCAACGCATGAACAAAGTGATGAGGCCCATGGCAGTGTTAATTTCACATGAATCGGAAGAATACGCAACGTGCATACAAGTAGATCGTATTCAGGACTTTCAAAAGTGCTCAGTTTACCGTGAACAGCATGTATCAACCGGCAACTCAGCAAATAGAGAACTTTTTGCCACATGCGGTAGCCAATAGCACACAACACCCGTTCACAGAATTTCGCACAGCAAATCAGCGAATTGACACGCCCACATTGAAGGAATCCTCACTCCGTTTCACCACTGTGTGTTTATCTACTCTCTGTTTCAACCATATGTATAATTAACATTGCCATGGACCGCCTTAATTTTCCCATACGCCAAGCATATGAAAACATCGAAATTATGGAAAAATAAATATATTAATGATAAGCACATGCTTGCACCTGTGAAGGCCGCGGGGCTGTAGCGGTTAGACTGCTCGCCTCCCATAATAGGCGAGCCAGGTTCGATTCCCGGCGGGGTTGCCCCTAGAATTTCGCGCTTGGGAATCGTCCCAGACGATTGCGCTCGTCTCGGCGACCCTACAGTGTTTAAAAATATATCTTGTCTTGATATCTTTTCGCGAAATTTCACTATCACTACTCGTCCATATATAGATCGCATGCGATGGATGGAGAGACCCGATTTTCACGGAAATGTTTCACGGCCAGTTGTATTTCATAGCACTTTAGCTCGAATCTACTTTCGTGATTGGATAGTTTTAGTGTTACGCTTCTTATGTGTCTGCACGCGAACCACATGCGTGCATTATTGAAGTTCTCTAATTCTGATTGGCCAGTCAAGCAGGAAAAAAGTCTTCACACAAAGACGCAACGCCGACAAGCAAAAGAAATCTGCTGGTACGCCCGTACAGTATTGAAATCTAGCACGCGGGTTAATATTTTCGCGAAATTTGGGTGTCTCCAGCAATGGACAGAGACCTGCGAAATTCGCGTTGTTGTTCGGAGACACGATAAACTTAAAACACGTGTGCCTCTGCATTACGTTTGCCAATGGACCAGACGTTGTTAAACACGCCCTGCACTCTAAATTCGAATCAGTGGAAAACAACTGATTTGTTTGCGTGATTCCACTGATTGAATTATTGACGCGAAGCAATTTCACTTATGACTAAGTGACAGCCGTCTGCAGTGGCGAATGAAATATTATTTTATTGAATTTTGCCAAATAATTACCGCACGGAAATAAAACATATTTACGACAGTTTACTATTTATATAGCCCAATTTACCGCAAGTGCATCATTTCCGTACTACAGCACATGAAACATAACGTACAGTGTTCGACCCGCGGGCTGGATAATGTTACTGTGGAATGCCATCGCAGCTGTAATTGGTAGCCCTATACCAGTCCCCGAGGAGCCTTGATTGGAATCCACCAGACTTTCATTTGTGGGGACATTTGAAGGCTCTTGTGTAATATGTGGGCACCCTCCGTAATCATGTTGTGGCGGGTTGCGAAACAATCAGGGAATTTTCCAAGGTGTTTATCAGCGCATGCGGAAAGCCATGCGAAGGCGGGTTGATGCATGCGATCATGCTGATGGAGGGCATTTTGAACAATACTTTTAGAGCCGACGATAAGCTTTCACGCATGTGTAACTAACTCCTGTGTAGTTCGTAGTGTGAGGTGTCGTGTATCATACAAACTAACGCTGCGATGGCATTCCATAGTAACATGATGCAGCCCGTGGGCCTTGCAGTGTATCTTATGTATTACGGGCTGTAGTGTCGAAACGAAGCATTTGCGTACCTATGTTCATGTAACATTTTTTCCATCCTCCAGATGGGACGAATGTTCTCTGGAAGTATTGATATGCAATATTGCAACATCATGTATATAACTGTGAAGTTTAGCCTGGAGGGAAATAATAACGCGGATTTTGCTGTTCCCTAACAGTGGAATGCCAAATATAAACCTGAAACGCGCCTCACTTTCATATACCACACTGGCGCGTGAGGTGCGGCCTTCCTTTCTAACACCATGACCGTATAGAAAGCCCACAGCTCTGGTCCGCTAAGTGATGCTGGCGAGTGTTTCTCGTGACATACGAACGGCGTAGTAATAAAACAATTTTTTTTTTCAAGTCTCGGGACACTCCCCTTCGGCCAAGCAGCTACCGCGGCCTTCTGCGGCGGAACGGTGGCCAGGCATTCTAAAAGCGACTGGCCGCTCTAGTCTCTCCCCCCCCCCCCCCTGGGCAAATCACACTCACTTCGGCACCGAGCGACATTGACACCCGCGGGACCCCGCCCATACCATTCCATTCTCCACGCGAGGCGATGACAGGTCCCTTTACAAAGACAATATCGACTGTGTTCAGCTGCTGATTCGCGTCTTATTCGACTCAATCCCCAACTCCTGATCGCTGGGGGTAGTGCAACTTCGAGAAAATATTTCAACACAAGTTATATTTCAAAACAATGTACCTATCTTGATTGGCTGAATTACATTTTTTAACGCGCGTTAACTGTCTGCACACGAATAACGTAGTATCCGCGCCGATGTTGTCGAATTCTGAGTTGCCCGGTTAAATACGGAAACGCCTTCTCAAGCAAACAGCGACCAATGGCAGTAGACAATCAGCTTTTGGGTGCTTTCAGTATTGAAGTCTACCGTGTACTCTTATTTTTTTTCGCGAAAAGCCACTAGCTCTTCTGTTTGCGAGGTATTTCAACCCTTTCAGTCACAAGTGGACGTAACACTTTGTATACTATTCTCGAGTGTAGCTCGAGTAAAGCTAATGTGAAAAAAATCCTTGTTTTTAAGAACAAAACTCGTATGGATGTGAAGTCTTTGTTCTGCTAGTGTTTAACATGACCTCACAAGAACACCACATGATATTGATAAGGATATAATTTTTTATAGCCACTGAAAGGGACATGATTGAATGTATAGGCCGTTCACGGTAAAGTGAGCACTTTTCTAGGCCCTTCCAAAATTTTCTTTTAAGCCAGTTTTTATATTTAAGCCCCTTATAATATCACCATTGTCACGTGACTAATAAATACAGTGAAGTCTTTCATCATTCTCAAAAGTTAATGCCTGAGGCTGCAATAAAATATATTTATTAGTGGCTAATGCCTGTTGGGAGAGCCATAATATGTGCTCAATTTATCGTGAACAGCCTATAAATAATTTACACCATAAAAAGCACTTGATTGGGTCAATATTATGTCAGCTCTTAATTGGTTGATGACAGGCTAATAATGAACGTTGTAAAGTACAGGGTAGTGTCCGGTTGGTTATGAACCAATAAGTAGGGATAGGAAAAATTCGCGACTTCATTTCAGGACAAGATAGATTTCAAACGCGTGAACACTGAAGTCACCTTTGCAATTGGATAAGAATTTATTATATACGCCCTGGACGACTCCGCGCCAGTAGCCGGCTTGCAAGGGAACAAGAAGCGAATCCCGTACTGTCAAATGCGGGGCAGCACTGGGGCAATAGGCAATGAACAAACACACGAGGTTCGACTATAGAAAGCGCCGCCAATATTTCTAAATGTAAGATGCTATTGATGTGCTGGTTTCACAAATCTGAAGTGAAGGAAACCGCTCATAACTGCAGCCCAGACACAGATTTTATTACTATTAAAATTTTAACTAAGTCGTTGCGCTAAATCAAGTTCGTTAAGGGACGGAGGTCTTACTTAAATAAAATAATTAATTACAATATAATAATTTTATTTACAAAAACAAAAAAACCAAATTCTTTAGGCTCAACATCTCACTATAAATCGATATCACTGACGGTTTACATAATTACTTTAATGAAAACAATTTATAACACCTCAAATATAATAACTACATTTAATAATTAGAGATCAGTCCCAACAGAGAATCTATCAAAACCTATACAATTATTTAATATATTAATTATAAATATCGGACAGTTATAATATTTACAATAAAATCCGTAATACATGTTCATTCTGTTCCACCTCAGTTTAGTCCATCTCCCGCCAGTCCGCAATGTTCTAGAGTCCTCCGAGCGCCCTCGGGTTTCACGCTAATTCGTCCATTCACAATACAAACAACTCTTCCGCGTTGCCTCGTAATCTCCCGTCGCCGTTCATCCCTCGCCGGGCATAACTTCACTCGCGCACTCAGCCAGATGGCCTCCGCCAGACTGCCCGCAGTCCAGCTGTGGCTTGTTTTTATAGGATCGTAGGCAATCGCCCAGAAATTTCGCTAAATCTCGCGTTGCGCCGAGGGTCCTAATTGCCAGAATATCATTGCGCCTCCTCTAAATTGTTGGTTTATCCAGCAGGGAGGAGGAGGAGAGGCTGTGAAGCCAGCCAGACATCGCCGCTGTGAATCATACCCCAGCTGCCCCGGCGGGGGAAGAGGGATGGCGAGTAGGCAGCGAGTGCGTCTGCCCTGGAGGAGGGGAGGGTCGAGGCATGTCAGCCCCCACAGATCCGGACCGCGCCTAACGGGAGCTTGCAGCCGGTGCGAGGTACAATACTTATTAGTAGGGACAGGCGTTTTTCGCGAAAATATTTATGGTCATGCTAGACTTCAATATCCTACGTTCACAAACACAACTAAATTTTTGTATTGGCCGCATTTATAAGTGAGTAAATATGTACATATTTTACTGGGCCAGTTGTAATAAAGTACTCCGACGATGAACATCCATAATTCATTGACAGACACTTGAGGTACGTGACATTTTAAATAATCCAATCACGAAAGTGCAAATGAACAAAAGTGTTTTAGAGAAAAGTGTTTTGGAGCACAACTGGTCTTGAAATATTTTCGCGAGAAAAGTCTCTACAGATTATCTTTGGTATTTTTTGAGCATAGTTACATTTTTTTTCCAAATGGAACAATGTCTATTCACGTCAATAAAATAAAACTACAAGAAATGATGATGCCAAGTGTGTCTTTTACAGGTCTATAGTGCAAGTAGTTTACTTGCCTGACTTATGCCACATAATCTTGCAATTCTGCGAGATCTAACTTGCGGATTTACAGCAACAGCAGCTATAACACTCATTTAGCCCTCTTCTCTGGCCACTCATTTGTTTCCGTTATGTTTTAGAGACGTTACACTTCCAGTTTCCTGTAATCGGTTTAAAAGGTTCGGGAATGATTGTCGAGATGGCTGACGTCTATTGGGATATCGTTTAGCGTACACATTACAAGAACAAACAGCATTCGTCCTACATGCACCACAGAATTTTATTTACACACACACACAAGCATCGTAGCCTGAGAACTAAGCAGTTAAACGGAACAGACAACTGTCGGCATTTAAAATTGTCATTTTACGATAGCGCGTATAGTACTAGCGCTAGGCTCCTGCTGGTAATTTATTGGCGACAACAATAAAATTGTCCTAAATAATGGGTATACTTCGGCCATCTATTAATTTAAGCCACCGTTCTTTGGTGGCTTCTGACGAATTGAATTAATGGGCAAGTTCATCAATTCTTTCAAGTTTTTGTTCGACTCGGAATTTTTCAAGACAAGTACAGCAGAGTTTAATGTTCAGAACTCCAATGGGACCATATAATTTATTTTCACGACTAACATATTCGTAGAACAGTTACGTACTTTTGAAATCAACCATTGAAAAAAATTTCGCCACTCATAACTACACGTTTTACACAACACGCTGTCATGCAGTATACCAGCTTAGTTGGCATCGAATGTAGTTCTAAGACTTGACGTTGTGCTGAGAGTGAAATAAGCAACTTTTTGGCTATAGGATATTAGCAGTAAAATCAGCACTCTTGAAAGCCCTGATTAAAATCTACCTGCACGCACTTTGTATATTTTCCGCCTTATGGAAAAATATCTTTGCCATGGTCCCAATCACTTTATTTATGCTTCGGTCAGGTGAAACTTCGTAATTATTAGAAAAGTAAATATGTTACAAATCTGGCCACTTTAACACTTCGATGCATTAAAAAAACAGAAAGTGAAGAAAATAATTTAAGTCATCATAAATTGTTACCTACCACTTTTTTATACGACATTAAGATATGAGTAGAGGGCGCACAGCTATACCGCGATCAAAAAACATCTAAAGTGGCACAAGGGACATTTTATTAACCTCGGTAGGGGGTGTCTCCACCACCCTCTTCCACCTTCCCCTGGGAGGTGTGATGTAATTGGCTGACGGGTTGCCTCATACACCTCCCCTCCCTCCATTGTGAGGTGTGCTGTGATTAACTGATGGGTTACACTCCCTCCCTATCCCCCTCCCTACCACCCCTGGGAGGTGTTCTGTGATTGGCTATTGGCTATGGGGGCACCCTTTTAGTTAACAAAAGGTCCAAGTGACATTGAGTATGTGTGGGCAGTCCTTGGTTCGAAACCCGTCGAGGGTAATTAGGCCTAATTGAGTAATGAGTGATTGCGCAATTAAGCGTAACTAGTAATTAGAAATAGCGTAATGAGAGTAAGTACACATGTCCACTCTTCGGTTGGCGAACCACAAGTGTTGAGGTTAATAAAATGTACCTTGCGCCACTTTTGATGTTTTTTGATCGCGGCATTCATGTTCGCTTCCTACTGATATGATAGTACAGGTAGGGGCAGTGGCTCTTTTCAAAGGTTGATTTAAAAGTGCTCACTTTATCATGAACAGCCTTTACTGAAGTGTGAAGTTGAAATGAGAGCGTGAATTTTCATGTTGTTAACACATATTCTTTCCACAAATGTTATTGGTTTCCATTTGGATGACGAATGAATAACGTGGGACGGTCTGTGGCAATGTTAAATTTAAATACGGCGGAAGAACACAAAATAAGATAAATCTTAATCCCGAGGTCTTTCAAAAGTACCCAATTGTAGGCTGTTCATGGTTAACTGAGCAACTTAGGATCTACTTTACCCTCAACTTGTGTCCTTCCTCCATTTGTAATATTGACATGACCATGGGATCTCTCACTATATTCATGCGATTTTCGGGGAAAACAGTGCAAATCCGCGCTCTTAAAGTGCATAAAACAAGAAACACTGCATTCAGTAGCCACACATTTAAATGTTACACTATTAATGCAAAGCTTAAGTGCGAAGCTGATTTCTTGTTACTCGCTGCCAACTTAACCGGGAAGGGGCTGCAGTGGCTGAGTGGTAATACCGCTCGCCTTCCACCAAGGCGAACCGACTTCGATCCCCGGCCGGGCCACTCGGATTTTCGCGAGTGAGACTCGTGCCGGACGATGTCTCTGGTCGGCGGGTTTTCTCGGTGATCTCCCGTCTTCCTCGCCCTTGCATTCCGGCACTCCTCCATTCACACATTTCACCCTCATTGGCTCTCAAGACCTCGCTGTTAAGACCCGCCTAGATCTCTAAGCTCAACTCAACTTAAGTGCGTGGTCGCATACCAATGCGTACTGTGGCTTGTACGTATGTCGTTATAGGCACTGAGTTTTTCAAAGATTGATTTCAGAATTGCTCACTTTACTGTGAACAGCCTTTAAGGAGGCTGCCTGCCTGCATCGTTTTTCTACTTTTTTGAGCGAGAAACGCGGGATCTATAAGGGTTAAACTGGCACGCTCTACAAGAGCGCAATCGCCGCTAATCGCAGGGCCCTGCTCGACTAGGATCTAGGGAGTAGGCGAGGGTGCAGGGAGAGAAATACGTGCAGTAAAAAACTATAATATATAAGAAAAATTAAAAGTGGAAATATAGAAAGAATATTAAACAACAGAGAGATCCAATTACTACTCTTTCATTGCTCGAGACGTTATATGTCAGATGTACACACCTTATTATAGAGGAAAAAGGACAGCTGAACAATATGAAACGAAACTACATGAATAATTGAATAAATGGATCAAAATAATAAGGTTTCAGCTAGACAATGAACGTCCTGAAACAACAATGCCAGCCAGTAATAAATAAGAATAAACAGAAATCAATTTAGAAGAGAAAAATTTTTTGCGGATATGTAACAGAAAAAAAAGTATAGATCTTTCGAAACAAAATATAGTGTTACGTGTCACTGGTCTGCGCAGCTGACATTGGTTTCGCATCCCGCGCGATTGAGTTCCAGAGAGCGAGCCGACACTTTAATCTCTGTAGCGGCGCATTCTGCTGACCGTAGGCAGTATTGATTTATGCGTTTATTTCAAGAATGATCTGGATTACTGACCTCGTTCTCTCAGCGCATCTCGGGGTGCGTTGAACCTTCCAGATGATAGGACCAACGCTATAAATATATCGGTAGGCTTCCGGGCGGAGAGTTGAGTTCAGTTGCAGTGGATGAATGAATTAGTGGCTCAGTTACGGACGATAGAAGACGAGCAGCGGAAGAAGTGACTAGCGGAAGAAAAGTCTGCGACTGCGAGTATCAAGCAGTGAAGGACGCGGCTGGCAGGCTGGACCATTGGACTAGATGCGCGAGTGAAAGACATTATAAGTTATGGCAATAGATAGACTGATCACATGTTAATAATACGCATGAGTTAATAGACTGTAGTCGACAGAGACGATTAAGAAGGACGTTAATTAGAGATCAAATAGATATTAAATATTGCGCTCACTGTAAAATAAAAACATTAGAAGTGGACACAATACAATTTAAATCTGTAAATAATAGCGGAGTGAATAAATTTGAAAACTAATTAAATTAATTAATGATTTATTCAGACAACCTTCCCTCACGAACTCAGATACGCCCCTCAGGTGTCCGCATGTAGCAATATGATTGTGCAATTGTCTTATTCTTCACGTTCCTGTGTGAATTTGACCCCCTATAAACGTATGTACCCGTTCACAGATTTTCACCAAACCCATTGAAATTTAGGTAGCCCTACTTTCTATGGAACACGCGCCTGTTTTGTTAATCGACGATACCTGATGCTTATTTACAGAATAGGAACATTAAAAAGTATTATATGCTATCTCCAATGTCAGGAACCATACAACTGATTTGGACATATATTGAAATGTTAACAGTCCATGCTATTTGCGATTTAATTAAGAAAGTAATACCAGGAATCTCATTATATTTGGTTATATGTTAAATAAGTAAGGGCAATAAAGAAATATTTGTAAGTTAATAATTCTCACCATTGTCACTTAAAATAAAATAAAATATTTCAAACTGTAGTTAATATATTTCATTTCTTTGGCATTTTAATGTTTTCTATGTTACTCCCTGAACATATCTGAGTCTGTGGAGAATGTCTATTTTCATTAACTCTATTGGGTGAAGTCATTGACACACATGTCTAAAATAAATGGCAACCATTTAATAATTGACAGTCTCTCGGAAATCTACACAACAGCTGAATCTAGCCAAATGCCGATAATTATATCCGCTAATTCTAACATCTCTAACTGCGTACATACATTAGAGTCCCTATAATTTTCCGTAATTTTGACTACCAGGCTAGTGCATATTACAGTAAGACAAGAACTTTCAATGTTCGTACTGCAGGCCAGTTTTAAAGTCAATTTCTTTATTTACTATAACAAAAAAATTGCACTGCAGAATGGTGACTGTTAATCGTTAATTTCCCCAGGGCGCGCCGAATGCGCGACTGTCCAATGATGTAAGTGAAGGGAACATACGATTGCGAGAGTCCCAGACGTTTACGTAAACATGACAAAAAATCGTGGGGGTCACACACTACAAGTGGAAAGGAGAAATCATGAAGAGCTTTCTAAAGCGCACAATTAAGCGTAAACACAACACGTGTGTTCTATTTTTTTTTCTACTTTCGTCAAGCGCACCGAAATGAAAGGGTTTTCTTTGAGACGTGGTCACGTATGTTTTATTTGTTTGTCCCGTCGGCGATTATTTCTCTGGAGTGTGGAATAATTCTCTCCCCCCCCCCCCTTCCAATTCTGCTCCTCCCCCACCGCGCCAGACATCTTGCTCTGACACCTTTCACCCCGGGGACAAGACAACTTGGCCTCGCGCTCTGACGGGCGTTGGGGGGGGGGGGGTGATGTTACGTAACTTTCGTCTGTCGCGTGCCGTGTACCCTTGTGCGGTTATGGCGACGTGGCGTCGAGACCTACCTCGTCTGTTCAGCCACATGTCGGCGCTGCTTCGACTCTCCGCGAGTATCCATACGTTGCGGAACTTGCCCTGCATATTCCTCGTTCGTAGCGACGGGATGATCTCACGGAATGATGCAAGGACACGCTAGATTTCAAATGCTTTGGTGGTTTATTGTTAGAAACGCCGTTGACGTAGAGTACATAAATAGACAGAGACGAAATAGCGTGGTTGTTCCCGGTAAACGAAGCACTTTTGAAAGCCTTACTTAAGATCTACTTGCATGTACAGTACACTGTGTGATCTCCCACGCAAAATTAACGTTGCCATAGGCCATATGTCATCCACACATCGTGTAAAAACGTAAAATTACTAATCCCATTAATAATTTAAGAATCAACCAATTTCTCCACTTACGTGAATTAATATACAAAAAGCGAGGAATTAATTCCAGTATTCACAGATATATACCTAACAATTTTTATTCGTTGTTTAGATATACAACTACATATCCCTTTACCATTACTCATTTCACTGGCCACATATCGGTCAGTGTGCACATTCAAATATATGTAAAGGTTTTTCACGATAAAGTGAACAATTTTGAAATCAACCTTAGAAAAAGTCACTGCATCTACATATATTTTAACGGGCGCAGGAAAGTTGGTAACGATGGATGGAAAGTAGTTCCGTATCATACTGTCGAATAAAAAGTGCTAGGTAACCATTTGTGATAGTATAAATTATTTCCTTCCATTTCGGTTTTTTTTTTTTGCTGCTTCGAAATAGAAAAAATAAAAGTCTTGTAAAATAATTATTTTTCTAATAATTTCAGATTTTCACTTAACCGTGCATCAATAAAGTGATTAAACCGATTGCAATATTAACTTTACATAAGGCGAAATACTACATAACGTGCATACATATGGATGTTAAGCAGGGCTTTCAAAAGTGCTCAAGTTCCCATGAACAGCCTATAGGTGGGTAAGGTGACCGTCTTCAATGGTTGATTCCAAAAGTTGGCGGTTTTACCGTGAACCGCTTATACATGTTTTATTATTACCTGCGGGAACATGCCTCGTGCACTTTTCGCTACCACGTCCAGCTGGCAAGTACGTTGCCGGGCGCTGATTGGCGAACGTCAGACAGGTTGCTGTGGCCAGTGAAGCCATTTATCTAGTGCGTGTTGCTGGAGCACGCGACGCGGTATGTGTGTGTCTGTATGATTTCTCAGTTAAGACTTTTGTGGTGAAGGTGAAATGAGATGAAGATAAAAGCAGCAATCGAATGCGATAATTGTGAAAAAAATGAGTGCCTTAAAGAACTCGCCGCCAGACGGCAATATACGCTACGTTTACCACACCCAAAAAATGCGAGACGAACTCGGTTCATCACGTCATAAGATCACGTTCTCACTGCGGACCGCTATGACAAAATACATGGACAGCCAAAGCAATGGTGATCTATGAACAATGGCAATGGGGCTATGCATTTATACAGTAAATAACTATAGTTATATTTCCCTGCCTTCTGGCCTTAGCGTCAATAAACTGCGTGAAGACAAATCTTGAGTATTTTTAAATTCAGTAGAAATAACGTAACACATGAGTAGCTAACAAAGAGCGTCGTAAGAAAAAACTATCCAACCAAAAGAAGAAGGGCCTCGGTGGCTGAGCGGTTAGCCTGCTCGCCTCCCGCCAAGGCGAACCGGGTTATTTCCCCGGCCGGCTCACTCCCGAATTTTCTCACGTGGGAACCGTGCCGGACGACGCCGCTCCCGTTTCTCCCGCCCTTTCATTCCTGCGCTGCCCCACACTCACGTCAATCACCCACCATCGGCTCTCAAGACCTCGCTGTTACGAGACATCTAAATCTCTTCACTCACTCATTACAATCAAAAGTATACGGACACCCCAGAAGGTTCTATATTGGCCAGAGCAACGCGACACTGGGAGATTGGTTGGACAGAACGAGTAGAGGAAGAGAGACTTTGAATGTCGTGTAGGTATTGGTTTCAACATCTTGTGGCAATAATCTAAAGTAGTTTCCACCCTTATCAATTTTCCCAAGTAGATCGTCGGGGATGTGATTGTGAAGTGTAAACGCGAAGGCACATCCACAACAAAACCACTGACGTGCAGGCCACCTGTGTCAACAGACAGCTTCGAGCATTGGAGTAGGTTATCGGGAACATCGTATGTAACCTTGTAAGTCACGAGAACCGGGATTGATAACTCAAGCAGCTGCCCATAAACCGCACATTTTCCCTGTGAACGCGACGAGACGATGTAGAGAGCACCGCCACTATAATGCGGACGACTGGAGGTTCCCTGATTTGTAGTGATGAATCACGCAATGCCGGGTGACAGTCCGATAGAAGGACTAAGTGTGGCGAATGTCAGATGAACGCTGAACGACTGGAATTCGGTGGAGGTGGGTTGCAAGGTAGGGCTGTTTTTCGTGGAATGGACTTGCTCCTCTTGTAATACAAAGGTTATGTTGAATGTGGCAAGCTATAAGGACATTTTGACTGTGTTTTGCCTATGGTGGAATACCAGTTGCCTATGGTAGAATACAATTAGAATACTAGTGGTAGAATATCAGGTAGAATACCAGGTAGTATACCAGCATATGAAAGAATACCATAACCTATGGTATAATACATTACATATGATAGAAAACAGTATATATGGTAGAATACCAGAATATAGTAGAATACAAATATGTGGTAGAATACCAAAATATGGTATAAAACCAGCATATGGTATAATACTAGCCTGTAGTATAATACCAGTAACTATGGCAGAATACTAGTATCTGTGGTAGAATACCAGAATATCGTAGAATACCAGTATGGTAGAATACCAGTCTTTGGTATAATACCAGCCTATAGTAGAATACCAGTAGCTATGGTATAATACCAGTACCAGTGCAAGAATACCAGAATATGGTAGAATGCCAGTATGGTAGAATACCAGTATGTTTGAATACCAGTATGATAAAATACCAGTACCTATGGTAGAATACCCGTGTGTGTTGCATCGTGACAGTGCTCCCTACCATAAAACACTGTATGTTCGCGAGTGGTTTTTGGACTACAGGACTACGGTAATGGACTGGCCAGCAAAGTTTCCCGACCTCAATCCCATCAAACGCCTCTTGGATGAACTGAAACTGCGACAGCGTGCCAGACCCCAACGAAATTCACTTACTTCACTTTCTACAGCGCTGCACGAAGAATGGTCCGCTATCCCCCGTCAGACGTTCTGACATCTGATTGACAGACTTCCATAGCTGGTTTAGAGCCAGTGAGTGAAGAGATTCGGGCTGCTCCTAACAACGATATCTTTAAGAGTCGATGAGAGTGAAACGAGGTGAGAATGGAGCAGCGCCGGAATGCAAGGGCGGGGGAACGGGACTGCACGACTTCTACTTGCGAAAATCAGGGTGTTACTCGGCAGGAGATTGAATCTGATTAACTAATTAAGCTCATCCACTGCAGTCCCAGAAAGGACAACAAAATGTTGGTAATTAAAGTTTAAACTTAAGCCTTTTCTTATTTTAAATCACAGATAATAAGCTTGTTACCTGTTAAGTAAACGTGGCTGTCCTCAAATTCTTTAAAATTTATCCGTCAACTCTGAATCTTCCAGGACGCGTGTACCAACAAGTGTTAGAATTATGTAACTAGACTACGTAAATTTTTATTTATAAATTTCCATCAAATAAATTTGCGGAATTTTTCAAATTCCCAATAAACAATAGCCTTTCTTTAATTGTCTTGCATTTTTTTTTTAAATTTATCGTGCGAATTAAAATCATCCAACCACGATATTGTATCTGAACTAACGTGTTTTGGAATTGAACTAGTTGTGGAATCATTTCGCGAAAAGGTTGTGCTTTTTACGGTCTGTAAAATATGAATTTCCGTTAAACATTTCGCAAAACGGACTATACACCAGTTGATCAGGCGAAGTACCTGCTCAGTTGATTAGACAAAGTCTTAAAGAATATCTTTCCCGTTGGAATACACAGTAAACCTAAAACGTTATAACTGGTTCCAGTTAAGTGAAACCGGTGAGCTTGGCTGCACTGGAAACCCGCCGCCGCAACTTGCTAATTTTTTATGGTGGATTTACTTCACTGATTTGTCCCTAAACTGCGCCTACTCACGCTACCACATGCTAATGGTTTACTGAGTAACTAGCCGGTAACAGTTCATTAACCAATTTCAGCGACTAGTATTTCACCGACTCTTATTACAAGATATTTGCAAAATTCGCGTAATTATTTCAAGACGGGTAATAAATAAAACATTTGGGCGTTTATGTGGGATTTGTCATTGAACTGCAGACTGTTTTACACAATATCGACGACTTTGAGCCAATAAGGAACATCTATTGAATATCCCAATCGTGCCTAGCCAAGTCGAAAGGAAAAAGCGTTCTCGTTGCATCAGAATGCAACAAATAAATAAATAAATAAATACATGAACGGCGTGATTAAAAATAAGAACATGTTTGCGAATTATAGTGTGCTGTTAGAAAATACCGCGAATTCCGCAAATCTGTACCAATCGCTTATTCGGATGTATTGCACATTAATATTCTTAGAAAAATTAATTAACTAAAAAAAATAATTTTTAAACCAACCTTTTATGCATAATTTAACTAAACAAAGAAAAATAATTATAGTAGTTACAGCATTTTTAGAAATGGTAAGACATGGTCGAAAACAGGTAATAAACTTTACAACAAATTATTATGTTTATATAAATTTATATTTTATATGTAAAAGCTTGGCTCAATATAGAACGAACACCTCATTTGCGTAAGCGTAGTAAACACATATCTTGAGTAAGAATCTTAACTTTTAACAATATAGAATGTATACCTCATGTGCGTAATCGTAGTAAGCACATATCGTGCGTAAGGCTGTTAAATATTCGCAATATAGAACGTATAACTCACTTCCGCAAGCATAGTAAGAACATATCTTGCATAAGGATCTTAACTATTCGCGCCAAGCTTTTATTAACTAAATATTAATTAATATAAACATAGTAATTTTTATTACATTTATTATGGTTTATAATAAGTCTTACAAATTCTACAAATTCTGTAACTACTTTCATTATTCTTCTCTTTTTTGTCAATTTATAAATAAAATGTTGGTTTTAAAACGTTTTTATAGTTAATTTACTTTTCTGTTATTAGTCTAAACAATTTTTTTTTGTTATTATTAATATCTAGATAAATTATACATTCCTGACACTAAAAACTCTAAAAATGTGCAGTTAGACACTGATGGCTCCTTTCAAACTTTGGGCTGCAACCTCACGAACAGTGATGTAAAAAATAGTTGAGACTGAAAAGATTTAAAAAAAGTGACATAAACACTGATGGCACCCTTCCACACTTCGGGATGCAACATGACGAACAGTAATCCGCTGCAGGCAGAATTCATGCCAGTTCATCGCATAGAGGTCGGACAGACACCGTGCATATAAACAATGCAAGTTAAATAAAACCTTGTAAAAAGTAAAATACTGCAAGTTCAACAGTGAAAATTGTGGTGTACGATCTCTAAAGTTTATGTTTAGGAATTTTCAGTTGTTACAAATTGTGATCAGGCTCTGAAAGAATTATTAATAACATAATGCCACAGTGCTCATTTATTCATACAACACAACCACCGTTTATTTACCAGTAAATAACATATCGACGTAATTTTGCGGCATTTGTGTTTACTGTAGAGGGAACACAAAGAAATGAGTGCATTAAAGCTGTTAAGTAATAAGATTCTGGATGCTCCATTTGATCGGCTATTTTGCCAATAAGAGTGTCAAAATGATATAAATTGGCGAATCAGTGTTAGAACATTATATATGCATTAATTTATATAAAACGATGGTGTGTAAGGTAAAAACTTAAGGCGACCTTGTTATATGTTATGTACAGTAGATCACTAACCCGCAAGGAACAACAAAACTGCTGGAGAGTAATATTTTTCAGTACACATCTGGGGTTCTTATTCCTCCTTTATTATGAAAAGGTGGCGATATCCACACCCAATTTTTTATAGGGTGCACTTCATTCTTGAAAAATGATAGAGGCATAAGATCAAAGATTCGTCTTTCATTCTGGTTGTGTTACTGGTAATAAATATCTGATTTATCTATACTTTCAAGAGCGGTTATACACGTTTGGCATAAACTAAGTCTATATATAGGTATTAAATATTTTTTCTACTTGTTACTTGACGAGGAAACCTAAAGACGTTTGTCGGTATATTTCAGTTCCACCTTGTATATAAATACATACACAAATAGCCAACCACCTTCATGAAGCACAGGTCTGGGTATGCTGGGAAACAAAATAAAAAAGGAATCCTACTTGAAAACATGATTCAGAAAGCAAAGGGAGCAAATCATGATCAACCATTGTTGGGACACAAAATATTTAAGAGTAGAGAGGCGAAAAAACCTCATAACACATTCTGGACTATGCTCGAGTTGAGTTCGAGCAACGCCAGTTTAAACATTTCTTCGTCCTTGAATATAAAGCTCCCATAGTCATAGAGCTATTGTGCCTCTAGTATTTAACAGGATCTTTCAAGAACCATACCAGTACAATCCAGCAGCTAAAGTTCTCTTACAAAATATGTATTTTTGCTATGCCCTTATAAAAGGACAATATTGACTGTAAACATTTTACCAGTAAGATATATTTGATTGGCGCATAATCTGCTCTGCGGTCCCCGTTGCTGATGACCAGCCAATGGTGAACGTTGTAGAGCACAGTAAGCACGCCCATTGTGGTGTGGACCAATAGGAGAGTGGTAAGTTGGAATACAGAAACCAACAGAATAGACCTTCCTGCAGTGGTGTACACAGGCGATTCACTTCTAACTTGTCTTTAATTGTAGTAAATATGCGCAGACCTGAATGTGTTAAAAGGGCCAAGTCCTACGACAACAACCACCAGCCAAATGGCATCACTGCCCAGCAACATATCGCGACATCAACTCGGCGGCCAACACGGGATCTCTTGTGGCACGCAGTGGCCAATAAGGCACAAGAGACTCATGCTGCCAATCGGAAAATGTGTAACGCCCACATCGAAAGAAACCACCGCGCCATTTCATATCTGTTCAGTTATCTATTCTGTGTTCGGGAAGCGCACATGGGATGATAAATAGGGACATCCCAATTTCGCGAGAGTTGTATTGTATAGTATAGGGCTTATTAACCTACCCTGGTGTTATACCTGAAGGCTTATCAGTGCACGGCTTACAAAATAACGTATGACGTAATTAAACTAACACCCATTCCTTGCCTGGGATTCGAGCCCAGAGCCTCCTGTACTTCAGCTGAGGGGCCCACCAACCGACTGCGCCACGGGAATTCCGCGCATGCTATGTTTCAAAAACGTATGGGAGTGCTAAACGGTTTTCCTTCGCTCATCGGCAGAGACCCGGAAATTCCGCGAGTTTATTTCAGGACAAGCTAAACTTCAAACATGTGTAGATTCTACTTTCTTTCCAATTAATCCTGTATTACCTAGTGTTGGGTTAAAACTGGAGCAAAAGCCAATAAACAACTAACTGTGCCCCAAGTACACAAATAAATATGGATTCTAACTTGTAGCCCAATGTATCCGCGAAATTTCCGGTTGTCTGCTCATTGGCCACGAGTCATTGTGAAAATATATTTTCTTACTTGAAGGGTCAATCAGAATTATGTAACGCCAATACTGTACGTCTGCGATTCGCAGGTATGCGCCTAAAACACCTGGACCATCCAGTAAATAAAGTGGATCTGAGCTAAAGTGTTATGAAAAACAACATGTCGTGAAATCTTTTCGCGAAATCGGGGTGTCCCTAGCGACAAACCAGTGTTAAAGACTGTTCACGATAAAGTGAGCACCTTTTAAACCAACTTTATAAAAATGTCACTGCTTGTACCTGCATATATTTGAAGGGTGCACTGAGTGACTTGCGCCCAGTAAAGTTGGTAACGTTGGAGTGGAAGTAATTCCATGTCTAAATGCCGAATTAAAAATTTTACGTAAACGTCTGTGAAATTTCTTTCGCATTGTTTTTTTTTTTTTATACGTCTAAGTGTAAGAACTAACGGATAAATAAAATATTTATTTTTCTAATAATTTCGCAGTTTCGCTTGACTCGCGTTCAGTCCGAGAGTACACAATTGTGTACATTACGCACGCGTAAACAATTTTTGTTGTGTACTGCACACTGAGAAACTCAGTGACCAACGATTTTTACCTGCAGGTATATGATTCGCAAATCGTCTTACTAGTCTATATCCTGATTGGTTCATATAACTTTAGCTAATCATATAGCCCACCGCTCATTGGCTGTGACGATGAAATAAGTCTTGCGTCGACTTAAGCACAGCACACATAATAAAATATATGGTTTGTAACACCTGAAAACGTAAATTAATACAGTCAGGTCTGCGCATATTTACTACAATTGAAGACAAGTTAGAAGGGAATCACCTGTGTACACCACAATGTCTATTCTGTTGCTTTCTGCATTCCTACTTACCACTCTCCTATTGGTCCGCACCACACTGGGCGTGGTTACGGCGCTCTAGAGAGCTGATTATGCTCCAATCAAATGTCTCTTACTGTGTAAAAGGTTTACACTCAATCGTGTAATTTTATAAGAGTAGGCCTATAACTAGAGCCACGAGTATTTCGCGAATTCTTTCGGAGGCGAGGCAGACTTCAAATACTTGTTCTTTTCTCCTGCTACTGTGATTGGACGACGGTTCTTTAGATACGCCCCGTTTAACAGCGAGCCAGTAATAAGCAGGAATTAGTGGCGTGAGTGAGTGATTACTGCAATCAAAGAGCAAACGATAGCGTCTCGCGTTTATGGGGGACTGTCCGACCTAGCTTGCTGCCAACTCAATCCGCGAAATACTCGGGGCTCTATCTACAACAAAACATACATTTTTTGCAGGAAAAATTTAGCTGCTGGGCTGTGTTGTTCTTGAAATATCCTGTTAAATATTCGCGGAACAATGGCTCTATAACTATCGGAGTTTTATTTTCAAGGAAGAAGAAATGTTTAAACTGGCGTTGCTCGAACTTAGCGCGAGTGTAGTCCAGAATGTGTTAAAGTGGGTCTGGCAGTGTTAATTAAGTGTTTGGGCAAACGGCAGTGTTAAGGTGGAAGGATACACAACGTTCATACAAGTAGATCGTAGTCTACCAAAATAATAGTTGAGTTGTGAGATTAGGGCGGTTCTTAACCATAAGGTCTTGAGAGCCGATGAGGATGAAACGAGGCGAGAGTGAAACAGCCCCAGAATGTAAGGGTGGGGGGGAAACAGGAGATCCCTGAGGAAACCCGCCGACCATCGGCATCGTTCGCCGCGATTACCACTCGCGAAAAATCGGGAAGGAACCCGGCCGGGGACCGAACACTGTCTGGCCTCGGTGGGAGGCGAGCAGTCTAACCACTCAACCATCGCGGACACCGCTTTCAAAACTGCTCAGTTTAACATGAGCAGCCTTTAGATGAGGTTTCGGTCCGAGACGCGTGCATGACGTAGCTTGCTCTGGGGCACAGATCGCCCCCCCCCCCCCGGGAACAGCTGGAGCATGGGGCTATGTAATTCCGTCACGACGAGTACAGCCCGGCCTCAGTGGTCGCTGTGGTTTGTTTGTGTTTGTACTTGCAGCTCGTCCCCACCCGAGGCTCGTACTTGTGTTGATAGCAGCCGGCTTCCCTGCCTTCCTCACGGACTGAGAGAAAAATTAACAAAATATTTGTTTGTAAAGACTGAAAATATAATCACTTCCCCTAACAAAATATTTTGTTGAGCAAACTATATTTGAAAGCAACAAAATTACTTCTGTTCATCTAAGAAAATACACGTTTGAATAAACAAAATCTCTGTGTTAGGCCAAAAGAAATTAGACTGCCAACAAATGTGACAATTGAAATAGTAACAGTTTTTTTGATAGTGCATATATCGATGCTTAGTAACCTTGTAAACACATTAATAAAACAAGTTGAGCAGGAAACTGAAAACAAATGCCGTAAAACTTGAAATAATTGTTTGCGCACATTGTCCAGTGTTTCCAACATTGCGATTTATTAGTAGTCACGTAAACTGAGTTTACCAACGCTAGGTGCTCGGACGCAGGTGATCTAGGTTCGAATCTCAGTAAAAATTATAAAATTGTATATATTAACCCAAATGTTTTAATGTACGTGGATTACACTAACCAAATCTTTGTATGGGGAAACCAAATGAAATAAAATAATAATAATAATAATAATTTGGTTTCAGCAACAAAAATTTCATTGTCCCTATACAAACAAATTATTCGGTTGTGTCAAACAAACTTTGTTTGATTCAACACAACCTGTTTCTTGGTGGGGACGCCGCTGACGGAGGTAAACTGCACGAGGAAGCGCGAGCGAGGTCTCGAGAGCCGATGGGGGGTGATTAGGGCGAGCAAGGAGCAGCGCCGGAACGAAAGGGCGGGGAAATCGGGAGATCTCCGAGAAAAACCCACACAACCAGCGGCAAACCAGCGGCATCTCCAACCACGATTCTCACCAGCGAAAAATCCGGGAGTGACCCGCCCGGGGATTGATCTCGGTTCGCCTCGGTGGGAGGCGAGCAGGCTAACCGCTCCACCACCGCGGTCCCGTCTGAGGAAGGAAAGCTAATCACTATGTGGAAGTACCCGAGATACGTACCACCCAATATTTGTTGCACCAAGAACATTCATGCGACTTACTTTGAGGACAAGCTACACTTGGTTTTTGTAATTGGTAGATAGTTTATCAGTAGGAACATGCAACATACGTGTTATTTTCTGACAGCACCCTAAAATTCACCATCCTATAGATATTAAAGTAGGTGCCATTTGTTTATTGGCTCCTGTAGAACTGGCCCATTCCCCCCCCCCCCTCTCCAAACCATTTTTCTTGGTTGTACGTGATTGGACCAGCCTCTCATTAGTTCCATGTTATTGCGCCAAAGGAGTCCAGGACGTGTCTGGACAAACTGTAGTCCAATGACAAACGCTGTACAAAAGCACACGTGTATAAGGTCTAGTTTCTCTTGAAATAATAACGCGAATTTTGCACGTATGTTTTTATTAGATACGGCGCAGACGACACATGCGGTCTATGAACGAACAGGATAAAAAGGACAACAGATTCTACTCTTCGTATAATTTTCTTCCAGAAATATCAATGTCCCTTATTTTTACAGTTACTGGAAAATGGCGCAAAATTTTTTAGGCAGCATATTTGTGACAACCTTCTAGCTAGTTTGTCCTTTTATAAATGGTCGAACTTAGTTTTCGACTCAGTTAAGTTATGTGTAGACCTATCGCACACGTTCTGCTTAAGAATACTATAATCCTTATATTGGTACAAAATGTGAGAATTGGGGAAGTGTTATTTTATGCAATTGCGGCGTCATTTGTTTGGAGCGACAATAAAAACATGACATAGAGTTATATTCGTCTAATGCACTTTCCACAGATTTTGTTTACTATTTTCTCGCAAAAGTGTCGAAAAAACGCATTGGTACAGCGACTTAGACAATTGCGAATATTTACTTTTTAAGAGTCTCGTGTTTTTTTTTAAATCTTTAAGTTAATATCGGCTCTCAAGACCTCTATTTTAAGAGCCAACCAAATCTCTAGACACATGCTGCAAGTATATTATGGATATAGTATGAACATATGTCAATTCGTGTATTAACTGATAGGCACAGCGTACACAATTGTATTCGATCTGTACTGTACACTACGGAGCTCGATGACCAATGACTAGGGACAGGTGTTTTTTCGCGAACATATTTAAACACCAGCTGTACTTCAATCAACTTTTGCTCATATGCACTTTCGTGGTTGGATTATTTTAAATGTCACATGCTTCAAGCGACTGTCCGCGAATCATGGACGTTCAGTGTCGGAGTACTTTGTTACGATTGGTCCAGTCAAAAAAAGGTAGGCCTATATGTCTTCTTACGTATACACGTGGCCAATAACCAAAGGAAGTTGAGGTTGTGAACGCCTTGCTGTCTCACCGGTCTAGGTCATAATTGGTTCATGTAATTGTAGACGAACATATAGCCCACACCTCTCAGACTGTGACAACGAAAAAAGAACTGTGTCAACGTATGTACAACACGCATAATAAACTTTGTTGTTTGGAACATCTGAAACCGTAAATCAACGTAAGTATGAAAAGGTTAAAATATTTATTGCAAAGTTGTGCTTGCTTTAAATATCTGCCTAGTTAATTTTTACTGTTGACGTAGTAATAAATATGGATCGACGTTGGCTCAAGGCTACTGTGCAGGCGATATGCGCTCATTTACTCATATGTAGGGACCTGAACAATTCGCGAGTTCAACGACCTCCAGACTAGACTCTGCGGTCTTATGTGCATTCGTGCATATATCAATTGCCCATTGGTTGCGTGCTGCCACAGTAGAAGGAGATGATTGGGCGTGCATTTTGTTGCATGTTTGTCATTGGCCAGGTTTCTCTAGGAGGTGTCAAATAACGCACGGGGACCAATGAACAAATGTGACACAAACGTAAGTGTTTTCCAATTCCAGCTTGTTCCGAAACTAACCTGCTAATTTTTCAGGTCTCTGCCCATATGCAAATACGAGGAAATTATTTATACTGCAGTTATCCAGGAACTAATTCACAATCTCCCAAATGCTTGAAGATATGATAGCTCTTCCATCACGAGAACAATTCGGGATCTCACTACCTGTGAACTGAGAACAGCCAAGCTGTAGTTGACTAGTCTCGTAGGAAACTATAATAGGAAAACCGGCTAGGGGAGAGTTGGAAGGTTACTATTCATGTCTACATCATATTTATAGTTTCTGAAGTACAACGCACCTATAATTATCTCCATGCAAGGCAAGCTAAAAAAAAAAATGTTCCCCATTCTTTAGACTGGCCGTTCCTTTCATTTTACTAGCGAGGTAAGTTGTGAATTTTGGGAACTGTTAGTAACGACGAGGTACATGATAGTGTTGACGTTTTTCTTAGGGCGTGAACATGTTTGTCCTCATTCAGAGCGGTATCACCAGAAGGAAACAAGTTTCAAGTCGACATATTTTCACAGCTATTGTTAATTATCTTAGAACTTATTTTTCGGTTTTTACAATTTCGATACGCGCAAAGTACAGTTCTAACATATACAGTTTTTTTTTTTTGAATGAAGAAACCAGTAATCTACAAAGAAAAAGTCAAATGTTCTTGCAATAATAAAATCGCTATTTAGGTATTTCTTTAAACATTTAAGCTGTAGTAAAGTTAATAATGTTGCGATCAAGTTAATAATGCTAACAATTTACATAGCCTTATATTTATGTAATGCAAATATGCTGTTCAAGTATGATGATAATAAAGCCTTTAAGAAATGTTTCCGCAAACCAAAGTTGCATTACTCTAAAAATAACGAGGACAAAATATTTCGTGTTACTCTGACATTAAAGAAATGTCCAACGAACACAAGTTTCCACTGACTTGGCGTTGTAAAATGGCTGATAGTAGTGAACAGTGATAACCACGTAAAATGAAACCACTACATTGAAATTTTAAAGTTTACTATGAAAACTAACTGTAGCTTGGACCAGATCCCAAGCCTTGTAAAGAAGTTTACGCGTGTCAATTGTGCGTAGAGCATAAACATAGAACATAAAGTATTTCCACGTTACAAAGAAGGAACTGCAATTTCTCGTTACGTTATACCGAATTCTTTAATATGAAACGAGATAAGGCAAGCTAAGATTGAGGAATTGGTACGGAGGACGGCTAAGTTCTTCTCAAAGCCGTAATTTTTTTTTTTCCGTTGTGATATTTCTTTTTGTGACAAAATAATTGTACTGAATTTTTTTTTACATCGGAATGATTTTTAAAGCATAGAAATACAATAAAATTCTTAACACACATGTTAACATCAATTCAATCCAAAATTTGTTTTGCAACAACATAAACACCATCTTAATGTTGACAGAACAGTAAGGAGGTAACGTTTTTACATGAGTACTTAATGTTGCATTAACATAAACAGCGGCATTAGTTATTGATGGCTCACAAAAAAACAAAAAATTACTGTTTTGGTAACAGTAATACTGCTGTCACAATACTTGAATGTTGCTGCATGCCAATCACTAATTTCCACCACAACATAGCAGATCACATTCCAGAATTAAAATATGTTTTTTTTTTTACTCTCAAATTAACAATTTCAACATAAATAAATGTACGGAAACTACATAAACGTATAAAATGCAAATGTAAACAAACTACTTTCACAAGAAGGTGAACAAAAAAATAGAACAGTCTCTGAACGATTATAGCTATCACACTAGCCCTTGCCTGCAAGCCACTTGCAAGCAAGTTAGCCAGTCACACGATGCAAGTTGACTTCTACAATAAAGGCGGAGTGACCCGGCCGGGGATTGAACCCAGCTTGCCTTGGTGGGAGGCGAGCAGGCTAACCACTCGGCTACCGCGGTCCAGGTAAGAGCTGAATAACTGAATAGGAATCTTAAAATATTTTCATAAAATCTTACATCAACAAGAAATTGAAGAATTTGATATTGCGTGTGAGTTTATGCATTCGCCTAGTCCGGTATCATTTTACGTGGAAGAGGCAAATATGTGTTACGGGCGGCGCCCACAGTCATAGGGGCCGCGGTGGTGTAGGGTTTATATTACTCGCCTCCCACCTAGGAGAACCGGGTTTGATTCCTAACGGGGGTCGCTCCCGGATTCTCGCGTGTGGGAACCATGCCGGGCGATGCTGCAGATCGGTAGCGCTTTCTCGGGGATCTCCCGCTTCTCCCGCCCTTGCGTTCCGGCCGTGCTCTGTCCTCGCCTCTCTTCACCCCCATAGGCTCTCAAGACCTCGCGGTTAAGAGCCGCCCAAATATCTTCGCACCACTCCACTTCGCCAACAGACGCGTGCAAAACGGCATCGTCTCCACGTGAGAGGCTTAAAGTTGGCTTGTAGTCGAATTTAAGTGGTGACCCTATAATTTTATTGGACTTCTAGGACCAATGACGTGCTCTAACACCAAAGCCTTCAATCAATACCTTACCTCAGCCCCAACAGTAAGATGTAAACGATTGTTACATCGACATAATTCGGATTGGATATGTTTGACTTAGCAGCCTAACAATCGTTGCCAGCGCCTGGTTTAGTAAGAGACAGTGGACTAAAGCGACGATAAGTGGCATTCTTAGACGGTTCTTAAAAACTGACGTCTGAAAAGCCGATGAATGTGAGTGAACTAAATATGGAGGGGCGGTAAAATGTAATAGGGGGATAGAAGTGTGTTCTTGAAAAAAAAAACACACAAGCCAACGGCTTAGACTGTACATGTAAATACACATTCTGTTTTTGTTTATATTACTGTACTTTCTTAAGTAATATCATGTCCGTGCATTTCGCTGGTGGCACTACACTGTTTAACCCTTAAGCCATAATGATTCCGTGCGAAAACATCTGTTTGTAAATGCGATAAAGGCATTGTTCGGGCCGCCTTTTTTTTTCGCGAAAAGAATCACGCGGAGACTATACTTCAAAATCCTATGTGCACACCTGCAGCATTTCTTTGACTATAGGCAGCTCCCCTTTGTGCGAAGAGAGTCTGTTACACGAGTGAGCCAACCGGGATTAAGTTTCTCCGGTACTGACCGTCCGTGATTCGCGGGCAGACAGAGAAGTAGCGTAAAAATTCAAACGATCCAATCACGAAAGTGGTTCTCAACTAAAGTGTTTTGGAAGACAACTTGTCCTGAAATCTTTTTGGGAAGAAAAAAAAAAAGGTGCCGCTAGGTATTGTGCACAATTTTACATTGATGTATGAGTCAAACAAATTTCTGTTATAATTTTTACAGTTTACAAAGTGGAAGTTAAAAAAAAAAAATATTGTCACATGCCAATGACGTGTTGAAATGGAAAAATTCGTTCACCTCAGTGAATGTGGGGATCACATTGCGTTTCACGGTATATCATTTTAGTGTTGATGGCTTACAATCGTGCAGACTATGTAGACAATTTTTACTATTTTTTATCAGTGTTTACAGCAATTTATTTCCGGGATATATATCTTTTTTTTTTTTTTTCGTTTTGGACTGGTCGTAACCTTCAAATACCAGCAAGCCAACATTCCAAGCTTACTACACGCCCTGACACTCTTTTAATTTCCGCTCCTGAAGTATGGCCCCTTTTCCGCTGGAAGTAACGAAAGCGGAATTTCACGAAACAAACCCGCAAGCGAGGTCGGACTTTCGTCGGCGCTGTGAAACGACTTAGCTCATAAATGCGTCGTCACGATGACAAAACATTTCTAGCCTGCGGGAGCATCGCTTGCGAATGCGTTTCTCGTTCCATGTCTGCACGAGGTAGAGTTGCTAAGTTAGCGATCACAGGAATCATCGGTGCCCGTTTTTCGGCCCGCTCATCACGCCAAATGTTTGTTACGTCGTCTGCATTAAATCACACTGCCTAAAAGTAAAATGAATAGAGGGGCATTTTAAATTAGGCTTCAAAATCGCTGGTAAACAGTTAAGAATTGTGTCACTTCGTGTTCAGCTTTAAAGCGTAGTGATTTGACGCAAGCAAAATTTAAGAAAAACTCCGACGCTGTGCCATGGCGCCTACAGCATTTTCTTTTCTGGAGGTTGGTTGTGTGCAGCTTTTGAATATGAATTGTAGCTTGTTGGATATATATGATGTTCGTATTTGTGGAATTGCACTATTATCAAAGGAAACCTGTGGTTTTGGATATCTGCAGCAGGAATAGAATCTGCCTTTGTTAGTTGTACGTGAAATGGCAGCAGCTTAGAGTGGAGAGAGTGGAGAGATTTGGGCGCCCCTTTACATCGAGATCTTGATAGCTGATGAGAGTAAAACGAGGTGAGTACGGAGAAGCGTCGGAATAAAAGGGTGGGGGAAACGGGAGGTCCCCGAGAAAACCCGCCGACCAACGGCGTCGTCCAGCACGATTCCCAAATGAAGAAATTTAGCGAGCTACCCCACCGGGAATCGAACCCGATTCACACAGGCGAGAGTCAATTAGTCTAACCACTACACCATCACGATCTCTAGCAGCCAACAATACAACTATTTGCCGATTGTCTATTGTCGTTGAAAGAGACTCTTTATAGCCTACTTTGCGATGAAAGGAAATAAAGGCTTATGTGATCACTTTCTGTCTGTGTCTGTGTGGGTATGTATGTATATGTGTGCGTGTATGTGATTGTGTTTAACCCCCCCAATTCCCTCCCCCCTTCTTCCCCAATTTTAAATTTTTGAATGCCTAAACCGAATTTCACTAAACACAGTACATATAAAGTACATAGTAAGTAAATCTTACTCTTATAGTTTCGACCACGCCGGACACTTGCATACAAAATTGTGGCCATTAAAATATTTAGGGCGAAATGTAAAATCTCGGGCAGCATTAAAACGATTTAAACAAAATTTTGTATACTGGCAGAGTATCGTGTAAGAGTTAGATTTTGAAATATATATTTTTGTAAGTCGGCCATTTATAAGGTAACATCTAATGAAGTAATTCAGATTTTACATTTTATCTCTAAAAGTGACAAAATTTTTCCTCATGTATTTTGGCATGTAAGTGATACTATGACTGGATAAGTAAACGTAGGCCTAAGTAAAATAATTCGCTTGAGTAACTACTTAAGGTTTATTTGGTATATCTACTATACCATTAAAACCAATTTCGACCAAATTTTTTATGCAGAAAGTATCATATATGCCAAGTATCATATATGCCAACACTATGCCGTTTTTGTCAGCAATTTCGTAAGATAGTGCCACATGAATAAATTAAATTTTTATGTCATATATCGGTAACAGTAAGCCGATTTCTACCAAGTTTGTCAAAGAAATAGTAGTACGGTAGTTTAAGTTTAATTACATATTTTAGGTATGTGTAAAACTAATTGAAAGTATAGTCATATTAGCTTAGAATGTTACATCATCGAAGCCATGTCATCAATTTCATCTTAACTTTGTATGCTGGCGGCATATATTACAAATACCAAAGGCGTTTACACGGAGCATCTTTTGTCCACAATTTTATAAGCTATGCCACACAAATAATTAAGTCTTATTGTAACATATCGGGAAAGAATTTACGGATTCGTACAAAATTTGGCAAACAATTTTCAGTGCAGCACGTGATGTAAACTGATATGAGTCACGTAATTGAGGCATATATTATGAAAATGGTGACTATTTGATATTTTAGTTTAGGATATTTTACCAACGAAATAAATTCAACTGAACTTTATATGCTGGCAGTGTCAATTACAACCATCAAATTTGTCTATACAGAGACCCATTTCTCTGCCACTTTATAGGTTAGTCCCCACTATAAAGAATAAGTTTTTGTCACATCTCGGAAATCAATCGCCCTATTCTTACGAAATTTGGCTAATAATTTGTACTGTGGTAGGAAATATAACTTTAAATCTTTTTCTAAGTATGAGAGACACTTATTTTCAAAATGGGAGCTGTAATAACATCTTTTCTTAGTGTGCTATATCTACAAAGCTAAGTAATCGATGTTAGTTTTACTTTATTTACTAGCAGTTTACAATCACTGAATATGCTAGTACATTACCTTTTTGTCCTCCATTTACAAAGATCGTCACAAGAAAAATATGGCAGTTTACTCAGGGACCAATCTACCAATATTCAACAAATTCTTCACGCAAGTAGCACCATGGTAGCCCTTGTAAACGTACGTATTTTAAGTGGCACACTCACTTATTTCCGAAACGACGGCTGTGTAAATATTTTAGGTTTGTAATCTCTATCATTTGAATCATTAAACTGATTAAATTCGTAATTGATGCTCGGATCCGACGTTCGTAATTCTCTGGATTGCGCGCTAGTTAATGGTATAAGATTGTCTGGGTTCGAGTCCCGAGAAAGGCACTTGTGTATTTGTATTCGTTTCGCTACTGTTGCATGTTTATAGTTTCAACTCTAGTGACATTGCTTTCAAGGAGGCGACAAGTCCTACCTACACACTCAGCTTTTAAGAAATTATTTAATAATTAATGGCACACATGTGAGGAAAGAACGCTCATTAGTAGAGACCTGCAAAATTCGCGTTATTATTTAGACACAAGCTAAACCTCAAACACATGTGGCTTTGCAATAAGTTTGTTATTTGGGCCATACTTTATTTGACACGCCCCGAGTAACTCTGCGCCAATAAATGAACAATTGACAATTACGTAGTCCAATCACGTGCAGTCCTGTCAGGTAGGGAGTGGCTTCACATAAGAGAAACAGCCAATGGAGAATCGGCACTGGTTAGAGTATATACAGCACTGTGGAGTTAAGCCTGATGTCAAATAATAACACGAATTTTGCATGTATCTACTCATTAGTTATAATCCATTCACGGTCAATTGACACTTTTCTAAAGCCCTGCGTAAGTTCTACTTCCAGGATATTCCTCCACCTCGTGCAAACTAAGCTTAAAAAAGTCAAGAAAATTACACCACAGCACAACGCACCGTATTCGTGCGCTCTCAGTTGTAATCATATTATGTATGAGAACTATTTCTTACTAGGCGCTACTAACACTCACGTTTCCTCACTGGTTTTTTTTTTTATAAATACTAATTATAAAATTAATATTATAAGTTATAAATAAAATATTATTTAAACTGCAATTTAACGAAATATGAAATCACTTTATGGTAACAGAATTACAGAACGCTTGTGATACATGGCATATTTAGAAAATGACCAAACACGTCATCTGTGGGGTGATTTTCCAAAGGTTGGATTCAAAGAGTGTAAACAAACCGCGAATACTCTATACAACAGTAACTTCTTGTTGCATTCGGTTTGGTTGTACGTCGTGCCACCGTATATATATATATATATACACATACATACATATATATATACACATACATACACACACACACACACACACACACACACAATATATATATATATATATATATATATATATATATATATATATATATATATATATATATATATATATATATATATATATAAGTACACGGATGCGAAAGGCTGTGGCGGTCTCTTTGCTTTCGGCGTACCCGTTCCGCGATTCGCTGGGCGTGGCTCTGGGAAATTAGCCTTGGCTCTGATTGGCTAATGGATGCAGCGAATTGTTTCCTATTCGCTTGGCTTCAGGCTGGTGAGTGGGTTACTTGCCGTACTGGCTGACTGGTGGACGACGTTTCGACATTCTCCTGGCTGGTAGCGAAATTCTGTTGGCTTGTGTGGCTACAGTCCGCAGTATAAGATGCAGTTTCGCCTCTGTATTTTTAAGTACTCTGCGGCTATAGGATCACGACATTTTTTGATGTTTATTACTGGGTAAAGTTTCGCTTAACTCTAAATTCGAATCAGTGGGGAACCACAGATTCGCAGTGAACTTCAACTACTACTATTTCAGTGGAAATGGCTCCCCTTAGGATCTGTGGAAAACCACTGATTGTTTGAGTGAAAAAATTTCACTGTTTGAATTAGTGACATGAAACAATTTCACTGATTGAATTAGTGACGGCCGACTACAGTGGCGAATTAAATATGTTTTTTAAAAGAATGTAGCGAAATAAAGACGTGAAATAAACGTATTTACGATAGTTTACCTTGTACACTATAAAAATAAATCAGTAAGAATTTCACTGTTTCAATGAGTCAAACGTATCTGACTGATACATCAGTCACTTCAGTGAATTTAACTGATGAACCAGTGGAAATACACCATATTTTTCACTGATTGGTTCAGTGATATTTCCTACTGATTCGTCAGTCATTTTTTTCATTGCTTACTCAGCGGTTTATTTTTTGGCTGATGGATCTGTGTAACATCTCAGCTACTTCCTTTCCATCTCTATTTTTGAGTGATGTATAATTGAAACAGCGTGGAAAATGACCGTCGAGCATCGTTTAAAACTGGCCGATAAATAAAGTGTAGTAACAATGAATAAACAAATAAAACTAATACAAAATACTTTCTGAAATGAGTTTCGTCTTTCAAAACGCCATTTTGCGAGGTAATGCACACACAGCCTTTCATTATGTTTGTAGACTACGTCTTTCAATTCGATTACATGTAATCGTCACAGTGCTGTGTTTGAAGTTTTAAACTGTATTTAATATGGCGAAGAGAGTGTTCTTATATATACTATTCGTCTTATCAATCCTAACGGCACCAATCAAACCAAACACGAAAAGTATGAGCATACAACTACAAACTACACGACTTCGCAGCGGAATTATAACACATGCATTTTCCTCCCATGATTTTAACTTGACATAGTAGCTCAAACGGTAACCGCTTAGAGTCGAAAGGTGCGCGAGTTCAATCCCGGTCACCTGCAAGATTTCTTTACTTTTTCTATTACGGTAAAGTGCACAATATAAAAAGTAAACTATCGTAAATACGTTTATTCCACGTAATTATTTGGCTACATTCATTAAAAGCAATATTTAATTCATCACATCAGTCGGCCGTCACTTACACAATCAGTGAAATTTTCTCACTGATACAATCAGTGGTTTTCTAAGTGGAGCCATTTTCACTGATTAGAGTAGTTGAATTTCACTGCAAATCAGTGGTTTCCCACTGATTTAGAGTGTATATTGCGCAATTTATCGTAAGTTAAAAAGTAACTAAGTTCTCGGAGGTGGCCAGGAGTGAACTCACAGACCCATTGCACTGCGGTTGTAGGCCTTTACCTTACCACATACGTTACCAAGACTAGCGGGGAAGGTTCTAGATCGGCGCCAGCGGGACTTATTGTGCGTGACCCGAAACGCCAAATGTTTGAAGACAGCGAAGCGACGAGTTGGCAACGTGGCGAGTGGTGGAGATAGTGACAATCGGGAGTGAAGTGTGCGGACTGTGACCATTGGTAAGGCGAAGGGTGCGAGACTGACTAGTGGGGCCACTCAGTTTGAATCGTCAGTGTACAACATTTAGAATGACGGAAATAAACAGATTGAACATGTGTAAATGATAAGAGCGTACTGAGTGACTGTAATGAAGATATAGCTACTGGCAAGGAATTAAACTAGAATTGAGATAGACATTAAATATTGCGCTCACTGAAAATATTAAGTGTAATATTGAAGATAGTTTAGTGTTGCAAATAATAGCTCTGTGAATAAATTAAAATTAGAATTAAGTATTTTTACTAAGACCTCCATGCCTCACAAACTCGAATGGCCTCTTGTAATGATATGAACACACGACTACAAGTTCTCGATGTACCTACAGCATGCCACCGAAATAATTTGCGAAATTAACGGACATCTAGCCAGGACCTGTATAATGGACGTATCACGGCATTCACCTGAAAAAAGTCGGGAAATAAAAAATTTTAATGCCGAATTCAAAATGACGAGAACACTGTCCCACAGAGCTCTGTTCCTCCGATGATGTGTAGGTATTGTATTTTTAGTTGGGTTTATATCCTGCTGGATTATAGCTTGAAAGGCATTGGCTGATAACATATCACCGCGTAGCCAGGACGTTTGCACTGTAATAAAGGTTAATTCGAATTTAAAAAAATCATTTATCTTTTTATTGTCTAAACAAGTATGCAGTTGCTCTAACAAAACATTTTATTGTGTAAAAATAGTTCAAACCGTGAGAAAAAAATCATCTCAACAAAATAGTTACTCGAGCTACCAAAACCTGTGTGTTAAGTCTACAAGTTTTGAACGTCAACAAATCATTAAGTTGGATGAAATGTATGTTATATTTATAGCTCGGCAAATTTCGCAATTTCTGTCGGTGGCATGTCAGTCTTCAAGAACGTGATCTATGTGTGACGCGTTTTAGGCCCCAGCCTGCGAATCACAGACGTAAACTAGCGGAGTCGCCTCGTTCTGATTAGCCAGCCGAGTACGAAAATGTTTCCTCAAAAAGTCACGCCGCCAGCAAAATAACACTGCTCGTATGCCCGTAGGATATTGAAATGTAGCATGTGCGGAGATCGTTTCGCGAAATCCGGGTGTCCCTACAAACAACGTCATGGATACCAACTCTTACTAATGGCAATATACCCTGTTCACGGCAAAATGAGCACTTTTGAAAGCTCTGCTTAAAATATACTTGTATACATGTTGTGTATTATTCCGCCTTAATGTAAAGTTAGCATTGCCATACGCCTTATCACTTTATTTATTCGTCGGTCAAGTGAAACTATCGAATTTTTTTAAAAGTAAATAATTTACAAATCTGCTATTTTTTTCACTTTGATGCATTAAAAGAAACAAAAAAAGCGAAATAAATAATTTAGCTTATCACAAATGGTTACTTAACACTTATTATTCGACGTTAAAATAATGTAACCAATTTCCAGCCACTGTTACCAACTTTACTGTGCGCATGTCTCGCAGGGCGCCCGTTAAAATATATGGAAGTAGGAGCAGTGACATTTTTCTAAGGTTGATTTCAAAAGTGCTCACTTTATTGTGAACAGCCTTTAACTGTGATTATTTTCTTGCAATAATTTTGCAATATTTTCTTGCAATAACACAGCGATAGATAGGTATTGTAGTATTTGCATATTTCAAGATGAAATACTGAGTGTCTGAATAATGTGAAAACCGAACAACAAAAAAAATAACATATATTTCTCTCTATATAGCCATTTCGCCTGGGTGGAGAGTTTGGAGGATGATATGCTCTTCTGTATAACTGCTGTCAGATGTCAGCGATACTTTCGCGTAAGTGGCTAGTGAAGTATCTAATTTACGCCTGCCCTCGATGCCATGGGAAGAATACGGTAATCGGCGAGCCGGATAAGCTGCGCATTTTGCGACGACTCACGCGCAAGCAGCCGAGCAGCTGCTGCACACATCCCAAGACTTCAGTTTCAGTGGGCTTTAGTGACTGATGGGATAACCCATCCAACAACCAGATGGAGAGAAAAGCAAAGACCACTTTGAATTTGCAAGCGCTCGTTACCCTGCCATTGACGGTTCGCGGTTTGCTCTCGGTCCTTATCGTCTGCCATTGCTGCCACGTATTGTCTGGAGAAAGGAC
Organism: Dryococelus australis; assembly: GCA_029891345.1. Lineage (NCBI taxonomy): Eukaryota > Metazoa > Arthropoda > Insecta > Phasmatodea > Phasmatidae > Dryococelus > Dryococelus australis. The sequence continues at coordinate 126,395,962 of CM057002.1, forward strand.
AAAAAAAAAATTAGAACTTGTTCGTAGAGGCTATTCGCGGTAAAGTGAGCACTTTTTGATGCCCTTGCATTTGGAATAATGGTCAATAAATATATTTTATTGTAGCCTTAGACGTTACCATCAGAGTCCAGTGTGATATATACCCCGTGGTTGTTACTTACGTGGCAACACTTACTTTATTAAGTAGCAGAAGGATAAAAAAAATGGCTGATAGTAAAAAAAAAGTAACTAGGACATCAAAAGTGCTCACTTAACCGTGAACAGCCAATACCATGTGTACGTTGTTATTTCACGTTTGTTTCACCCAGCTGAATTGACAGACGTGTTGCCCATATAATGTCAAATGTTCACACTATGAATACCTTGCACAAATTTTTCTTGGACATATAATTAATAATTAGAGATAAGTCAATTTCTCAAATTGTTCTCGTGGCCATGCTAAACTACAATCACGTTTATTGTAGCCAGTGGTAAACAGAAGAGAATAGGGTATTTCGCTAATTAATTTGAGGACAAGCTAGAGTTCAAACACATGTACATTCGGTTATCTTCTCAACTATATCGCAGTTTGTTTGACACGTCCTGGGAAAACAAGAGCCAATAACCAACCAGCAAGAAGAACACGGCCGAGCACCTTGTTACTTGGACTGGACTAAATGTGGAGCACCGGCCATTGAACAGCTATAGTCTATTCGCGGTTTCCTCGCACTTTCTGAATCAAACCTATCAAAAACACCCTATGTATGACGTATTTAGTTATTGTATCACATATGTTTAACACCTCTGTTAACATAGAAGTATCTTATTTGTTGTCATATTGAAGTTTTACCTGTAATTTATTTTTAAACTTTAATATTTCATTTATAATAAACATGAATTAAAACAGTGAGAACAAATCTGTATTGGTAGCGCCTAGTAAGAAATAGTTCTCATGGAAAATATTATTACAACTGAGTGCGCATGAATTAGGTGTGTTATCCTTTGGTGTAATGTTCTACGCTTATTTAAGCTTAGTTTGTACGAGGTGGAGGAATTATCTTTAAGTAGAACTTTAACCAGGGCGTCAGTAAAGTTTGAAGTAACCGTGAATGGATTATAACCAGTGATGGGTATGGGGATCCACCGCACGGGCCGCCATAATGTTCACAGGATTGACTTGACCACTTGTATACGGCCGAGCAACCAAACAGTGTTATGAGAGGCACGTTGCAAAGGCAAACAATCAGAACCACTGCGTTGTGGGAATCTAGGCCAATAAAAAGGCACGTGCGTTGTGGGAATACGGTCTTGTATCCTCCGTCTTTCATCTTCCGCGTCTCCAACGACCTAAGGGGGGGGGGGGGAGGGGAGTAACTGCGATGTGCGAGAGCCCTCGAACACCGATCGACTTGGGTGGGGGGGGGGAGGGTGTCTGAGCGGTTAGCCTGCTCGCCTACCACCAAGGCGAACCGGGTTCAATCCCCGGTCGGGTCACTCCCAGATTATCGCATGTGCGGGAATCGTGGTGGACGATGCCGCTCGTCGGCGGGTTTTCTCGGGGATCTCCCGTTTACCCCGCCTCATCGTTCCGGCGCTGCTCCATACTCACCTCAATCACCCACATAAGGTTCTCAAAACCTAGATGTTAACAGCCGCCACAAGCGGGCCACTTCCGGCTTTCTGCTTCTGGCCTGCCGTAAGTAAATCACATGTCGTTAACCAACTGTTGGTAGGCCACTTGGGGCGCAGCTATTGGCATATTGTGGCTCACAGAGACGCAACTTGCCATGCATTTTCAAAACAAAAAAAATAATTACCTAACCCAAATAAAATGGATGTATTTACCATATTCATATGTGTTATATCCAGCTTTATTTCACAATTAGTAAAATTATTTGGAGAAACCTGCAATCGAACCCACAAACCTTTCGTCTACAGTCAAGTATGCTATAAACTACTGTACTATGTATTCATATGCGACATTTTAAGTAAATCTGGAAACTTTATTCACATCCATAATGAATTATTAGCTTTGCTATGTACCCATACAATGTTAGTATCACGAGTCAATACTGGGATTTATGTGTTTTGTTTAAAAGACAAGTATTTTAGTTTCAGACTACTTTAAGGTATAATTTAAAATTCAAAAAATATTTTTTTTTTGTGAGATATGCTTTCTAGGTTTCTGGTCTAAATACTATTATTACTATTACTAGCAATACCACGTGATAATTTTACTTCTTATATACATGAAATGAAAATAATCAGTTTAATACGCATATGCTATTTGCTACTACACAACAACATATAGTCCGTATGCCATACATCGAACGTAAAATTGCTGATCATGTTTCCTCAATAATACGGAACAGTTGACATACCACAAAAGGCGGTATGTACTCTTTGGCAAGCATCACCAACAAATTCTCTACATACTCTAAGACACCTGTGGGTGTTTCACAGACATCTGCCTGTGCGCCATATATGAAATCCCGTCTGTCACTTTGCGTTAAATGGCCCACAATTTTCCACATGATGATGCCCAACCATCAGAAAGGAGCCATTCTACCACGCGAGGCTTCATGCGCAAACATGATCTTATAGTCATACTCTTTGGCATACATCAGCCACATGTTTCCAACGTGTTCCAAGATGCCGGTGGGTGATTCACTGAGGTTTGCTTGTGGGCCATACATTAAATTCTGTAAATCGTTTTGTGATTAATGGCCCGCATCAAAAATACTTCCCAAGCAAATACAGTCACTATTGTTCAAGTGGTCTTATTGTGTACCACGTAAGAAAACACTTACAGTCACGTGGGTGAACATGCACCACCTGTGCCAACATTTGCCCAACTGTTACCTGCTTGTTGTACGCTACTTGGGATGTTGTCAGTTTCACAATATACAGTGCTGTGCGTGATTCACTGTTTATCTTCTGCAAGTTTATTCTTTGCTTTTATATCTCTCAAAACCGTGTGCCATAAAGAGTGATGAAATTGTTTTAGTAAACTAAATGTACGTGCCTTTGTAATATCGCACATATAATAAAGGCTGTTCACGTTAAAGGGAGCACTTTTGAAAGCAACTTTATGTAAGAGTCACTGCTCCTACCTGCATATATTCTAACGGGCGCACTGAGTGACATGCACCCAGTAAAGTAGGTCGCGACGGAGAGAAAGTAGTTCTAGGTAACCATTTGTAATAACTTGAATTATGTATTTGGCTTTCGGTTTTTTTTTTTTTTAGTTCACCAAAACGTAAAAACGAGCAGGTTTTAATATTTACTTTTTCTAATAATTTCACAATTTCACTGGACCGATGCACGAATCAAGTGACGAGCCTCATGACCATGTTCATTTTTCATACAGCATAAGTCTACACAACGTGCGTACAAGTACAGTACATCTTAAGCAGGGCTTTCAAAAGAGCCCATTTTACCGTGAACAGCCTATGATGAGTTCGCGAACTCTCGACTCAACTCACTACCGACCAGCCAAAGAATACTAAAAGTTTGCGAGGAAGAAACGGCACTCGCACGACTCAAGAATGTTGACTTGACTTGGCGGCCGAACGCGGGGAAAAGCTGTTCGTCAAATCAGTGCGCTGACTTGCCGGAACACGGCTGGGCCAATAGGAACCTTCGGGCGGCATGGCGACGCGAGTAAGAAGCACTGCGTTCTCGAAGAACCCACTCGGCCAATTGGAGAACGGGTAGGCAAGACTACATCAAACGTGCTGAGAAACTATTTCACTTCTGCGCACGTATACTGCCTCTGGTTCATCGTGTTTGCGTATGCGTGTGGAGACCTGTTCCCGTGATAGGCCTAAGTTATATATTTTTTTTTTTTTCAGGTGATAATATAAACTTAGTTAATAGATTATTTTTTGACTCGAATACGTCTTTAAATTTGCAACCACGTGAAGCAATACAGAAAATCCGATGACGACAAAATCGAGGGATACGGTTTAGCGTTGCAGCTCCGAATCTATCGCCTACGTTCAAAATTAAATTACACCACTCGATTGCCAAAGGATCGAAGAATATGTTACGCTGAGTGAGGATTGCGAATAATCTGGGGAGGGGGGATGGGGGTGGCGCCACAATTTCGAGTTATTTCCACCGCGTCTCATAATTTCCGCGTAGTATACCTTTTGACTAGGAGAAGCTACGACGCTCGTTTAGGTTTCAATCGCCGGCTCTCGTCAAGATCAATCGATTACGTGTACAAAACATTCGTGTGGCGTGTACATGGTGAAATTGTGTGCGTTTGATGTAAAAAATTTAGACAGCTTAATACAATTTCGGCCCACACTCGTCAAAAAGCCAAGTCGAACATCCAGAAATCATATACGGTTGGAAAGTGCATCTCAAAAGAAATCCACTGATACCCATAAAACGCCATGATCGAGTGAAGCGGTGCCGGGAACGTAAAAAATAAAAACATCAAGGTGGCCGAGAAAGTCAACGTACAGGTATTCACGCAAAACCAACGGCTGTGTCCCCAACACAGCTAAACCCAATATTTTTTTCGTTATAATAATTTTATGTTTGTGTTCGAGGTACAATCTTTCAGTATCAGAGTGACGTCATTTATATTGGTTTAATAAGTATTAGCACCAAATTTCCACAAAAAAAATTCGCGGGAAAATTTTTTAGGAATCTGCAGGTGAGCACCTGTGATATCATTATTTCGCTTGAGCGGAGTTGATTTCTTTAATATTAGGTGTCCCTACTTTTGAAAAAAAGTAGTTCCATGAATGCATGTTTGCTAGAGGGGTTGGCGCCTTCAGTCTTAAAGGCTGTTCACGATAAAGGGAGCACTTTTGAAATCAACCTTAGAAAAATTTCATTGCACCTACATGCATATATTTTAACGGAAGCTCTGAGTGACATGTGCCTGGTAAAGTTGGTAACGGTGGAGGGAAATTAGTTCCTTATCTTAAGGTCGAATAAAAAGGGTCAGGTAACCATTTGTGATAACAGAAATTTTTTCTTATTGTTTCTGTTCTTTTTAAAGTTCCAGGGTGTAAAAATTAGCAGATTTATAACGTGTTTGTTTTTCTATTAACTTCGCCGTTTCATTTGTCCGACACATGAATAAAGTGACGAGGCCCATGGCAATGTTAATTTTACATAAGGCGGAAGAATACACAACGTGCATGTAAGTAGATCTTAAGAAGGGCTTTCAAAATTGCTCAGCTTACCGCGAACAGCCGATAATCTCATTTACTTTGAAATTAATTCATGCCAGGACAGCAACAGTAAGTTACGAAAATTACTTCTTTAATACTGTGAAAGACTAACTCCTGCTTAACTTATTCAGTCTCGGACAATTTGTATAAGTATTACAGAATTACTACTCTCCAAGTCAAGTATAGTTGTTGCACTCCAATTTTAGGAAATAAAAAGTTAAATTACTAGCAAGCGGAGCATTAAGCAGTCCCCATTTTATTAAACGCTAAATTTCAAACCAAAGTCGCGAAGGACTATGAACTCGTATCAAAACTGCAAGAAGACAAAGTTCACATTCATGCAATGCGACATGCGGTAAACACGCACTGCATTGTTGCAGCAGCCAATGAAGAAACAACCTACGCTCACCTGTACAGAAGATTGTGAAGTCTAAACTGATTGTGCCACTCTGCTCCCGAAATTATTCCGTTGCTAAATTTTTCTCCATACTTTGTACCCAGAGGCCTGCAAAATTCACGTTATTATTTTGCGTCAGGCTAAACTTCACAGTGCTGTATATACTCGAACTGACGTCGTCTCTCCATTGGCTGCTGCATTGATGTGAAGTCTCCCTTTCTGACGGGACTGCACGTGATTTGACTACACAACTGTAAAGTGTTCATTTACTGGCACAGAGTTAGTTAGAGCGTAACAAATAAAGTATGGTCCAATGGCAAACATATTGCAAAGATAAACGTGTTTGACGTTTAACATGTCCCTTAATAATAACGCGAATTTTGGTGGTCTCTATACATAGCTAGAGAACTGGAGAATTCGCGGATTCATTTCGGGACAAGCTAGAATTCAAGACACGTGTGTTTATATAAATTTAGCTATTGGTCCACACGATGTTTGACATCTCCTGGAGAACGCTGGCCCGATCGTCACCTTCTTCTACTGTTACAGCAGACAACCAATGTGCAGTTGATATCGCCATATCTGTACATAAGACTGCGGAGTTGTGTCTACAGGTCATTGAACTCGCGAATTTTGCTGTTCTCTGTTTATAGCGTATCGCCAGTGTTGGTGACTACACAGAGGGCGGATTGAGAGAGAGATAGATATATAGATAGAGAGAGAGAGAGAGAGATGGGCCTCCCCTTTCCCTTTTCTGTAACAACTTTTTAATTCTTTCAATTTTGTTAATTTGGATCCTTCACTGAAAGCCTTCAAATAGTCGTTCTATAAGAAAACCTAACTTTATACTATCCAAAGATGGTATATCGTCTCTAATGACATCGCCCCACTACCTATCTACCTGACGCCGTACTAGCAGTGTGTAACATCGCGATATTTCTGGTGATAAACGTCATACTTGTCGTTCATAGAATTTCTGCGTAGACATTTTAGTCTTAAATTTGACATTGTTATTTTTGAAGTATATAATTGTTGAACAACTTTGAGTGTGTGATATTTTTGTGTGTGGAATGACAACTGTAGTCTAAAGCATTGCATTTTATTTCGTTTAACCAATTCACATGGACATCCGATTTTCGGGAGAAAGATTTCACGACCAGTTGTATTTCACAACACTTTATGTCAGATCCACTTTCGTCATTGGATGGTTTCCTTGCAACACGTTATTGGGCGCCTGCGCGCGAATTACAGGCGTACAGAATTGACGTTACCTAATTTTGATTGACCATTCAAGTAGGGAATTGTCTTCTCACGAAGACACTGTCAATAAGCCAAAGGAAACTGCCGGTACGCCCACAGGATATTGAAATCTAGCAAGTGTGGAAATTTCTTCGCGAAATTCGTGTATCCCTACCATTCAGAACCAGTGAACACAATTTTGTGAATCATGAACATTAGGCTATTTGTGGTCGATACAACACACTGTGAGGCTCAATGGTAAAAATAATCCCCATGGGAGACTGATTCACAAATCATGTCATTATCATATATTATGATTGCTCAGTGTTACTATAACTAAACGAAAAAAACCGTACAGATAGATGGCTGTGACAAGGAAACCAGACGTGGGTCTAAACTAGAGCACACGTCATTGAGTGATTTGTATCCCAATCCTGAAACCGTAAATTATTGTACGGTCGGAAAGGGTTGACACTGCTGTTCCATGAAAAACCAAGCACATTTAAAGCAGGGTACCTCGTTCAGTAAAGGAAATAACAAATATGAAAGTGGAATTTGTTTTCCCGCCTCTTGCAGCCATGTTACGTCTTTATAGAAGGCGAACTAGTTCAACAGCTTGAATTTTTCTTTCCGGAGAGAAATATCTAGTTTTTCTCTCCTCAACGCTGGTTATATTAGCACCTGTTTCTGCGGGACATTGACTTTAATAGCGTCGCTTATTATGCCGCCTAGGTTCGTGTACAAGGAAAAGCTTTCTCAACTCTAGTGGTTTTGCGTGCGATAAAGGAAACGACTTTGCCCTCAATAATGCACTGGTGTGATTGAATAACTCGTCGTATCAGCAGATCACATGGAAAGCAGTGATTTGCCAAACATTTATAATGTCGCAGATGACGATAAAGTTTAAAAGTATGCGCCTTTCACAAATACACACACACACATGTATTTATGAATAAAATAATTTAAAGCATTCCATTTTTGTTTTCTTTTATTGTCAGGGATAGGAAAAATTCACGACGTCGTTTCAGGACAAAATAGACTTCAAACGCGTGTACACTGAAGTCACCTTTGCAATTGGATGAGAATTTATCATATACGCCCTGGACGACTCCGTGTCAATAGCCGACTTCCAAGGCAACAAGAAGCGAATCCCGTACTGTCAAATGTGGGGTAGCACTGGGGCAACAGCCAATGAACAAACGTATGAGGTTCGAGTATAGAAAGGATTGTGGAGTCTAGCATGAAGGTCATTGAACTCGCCAAATTTTCCTTACTCTATTTATTGTACAACAAAAGAAATAAATTTAGTTTTTCAGATCAATTTCGAAAATTAAAAGTTATTTTAAAAATTAACATCATAGTCAATAATAAATTGATTTAAAATTGTACAATTGTTTTAAACTGGCCGCCACGTATCTCATACACAGATATAAATAAAAATTAATACGCTTCGAATGCTGCCGCCTGAAAACAACTGAATTATTTGGAGTTTCCCGTATTATTACGGCATCAGCATTCTTTGAAATGACGTATAAAGACATCGCCAGCAGATTTCGTAAGGTTTTCACAACGAAATATTACTGGGAAAGTGCAAAATTTGCGATGTTATTTGGCATCAAGCTAAACTTCACAGCACTGTATGTATTATATCAGGCGTCGTTTCTCAATTGGCTTCTGCACACATGTGAAGTGACGCCCTTTCCGACTGAACTGCATGTGATTGGGACAAACCATTTTTAAGTATTCGTTTACTGGCGCAGAGCTACACAGGACGTAACACATTAAGTTGGATACAATGACAAACGTAATGCAGATGTACACGTGTTTTAAGTTTAACTTGTCTCCAAATAATAACGCAAATTTTGTAGGTCTCTAGCAGTAGGCTATACTCCACAATCCATTGTGGTTCAGATTACCACACTGTAAAAAAAAATCTGGTAAAGTTCCTAAACTGTATTGGAAGATTTTAACCTATGCAGTGTATGGAAATAATACTACATGTCATGCTGAAAATATAGGAATGTTTAGCATCGTTACCATGCATGTATTGGAAAATAATTTACTATTCCCGCATTGTCACTGTACATACACACTGATATGGTAAATTTCCCAATAATTTCTTATAGTGCAATCACTAGTTCATTGGCTGTTGCTTCCTTTTAACCACAGAGTAATTAACACACATATAAGAAACAGTTTTTCGATAACTCCACACACTAAAAATCTGAATCAGTGAGAATTTCACTGTTTCAATTAGTCCACAGTATCTGATTCAACAGTCAATTCAGCGAATTTTACTAATGGGCCAGTGAAAAAAATTCCCGCTTTCCTTCATTTATTGATTCAGTGACATCTCACGCTGATTCGTCAGTCATTTTCTTCACTGTTCTTCAGTGGTTTGTTTTCTGACTGATGGATATGTTAAACATCGTGTAAAAATGACCATGGAAAAACGTTTTAAAACGGCTATCAAACAACGTGTAACAATAACTAATAAACTAATAAAACCAATTCAAAATACTTCCTAAAATGTGTTTCGTCTTTCAAAACACCATTTTACGAGGTAACACGAACAACCAGTCTTTGTTTCTATTTTTATGCCTTTCATTTCGTTTTCGTGTAATTATCAGAGCGCTCTGTTCGGAGGTTTAAACTACATATAACGTGGCGAAGAGAGTGCACTCTTATGTGCTCTTCGTTTTAACAATCGTAACAGTACTAACTAAACAAAAAATGAAAAGTAAGGGCATACAATTTAAAACCACGCATATTCGATAAATACGCGCTAGACATTTATTTTCCTTACAATTTCGTATTTGACTCCGTAGCGCAGATGGTAAGATAACAGTCTAAAAGCAAAGAGGATTAGGGCTCGTGAGTTCAAACTTGCACACCTCCGAAAATAGTTTTTACTTTTTTTAGTTACGGGAAATTTGCGTGATATAAATACCTAGTGAATTATTGTAAATATGTTTATTTCAAGAAATTATTTGGTTACATTCAATAACAATTATATTTAATTTGCCAGTGCATTAGGCTCTCACTTATTTAATCATTAATATTGTTTCGACACTAATTAAATCAGTGATTTTTTTTCTCTAAAACAATCAGTGGTTTTCCACTGATTTAAAGTGGAGCCATTTTCACTTATTTAAGTAGTCTGATTTCGCTGCAAGTCACTGGTTTAGAGTGCATCAAAATGGCGTTATTCTTCAGCAACATGTAGGAACGGCGTTCGCCAATCAGCACCTGGTTACTTACTTTCCAACCGGCATATCAGCCAATAGGAGAAAATCTTGCAGCACGTGGTAACCAATAAGACACTAGGCCTGTCCCCACAGCTTTGCACAGCCAATAAACGTAATGGGTCCAGCTACATAAAGTAACCTCCACGCTATTCGGTCTCTGTTATTTAAGGCTGTTCAAGTGGCAGAACTATTTTTTCTCTATATTTAAGATATTTTACGATATTGTGATGCAGTATCAATAACACTTTGATAAAAATGACAAATAAGTTTAAAAATAACTTTCACATTACTTATATACCTGCGAAATTCGCGTTATTATTTGAAGACAGAATATAATTCAAAACGTTATACATTTATATTGGTTTTATTACTGGGTTACTGCTAGCTTGGCACCTCCAGGATGCATTTGAGCCAATAGGAAACAATTAACGACATAATAGGCTAATCGCGTCCAAGAAAGTTGAAAGGAAACATGGCGCCTGACTTCTGCGGCAGTCAATAAACAAATGACGCTGACTCGAGTATACATAGGATGGTGAAGTTCATTGTGCAGTCAGAAAATAACACGAACTTTGGAGGTCTCTCTACTTACAGGTGAATGATCAGCATTTTGATTTTAAAGGTTTTAACTAAAAAAAATTATTCTATCACAATGTTTGATATTAGCTGAAGTGTTTGTTGAAGTCTTAGAAACGCCACGAAGAAATTTGTTTGAATTCTGCCATATTATTCGCCCATGATTATATATAAATAATGAATTCCTGTAACTCCCGTAATTAAATTTTGTAAATCATTTTACAGTGTTTTTTATCATTATATCAAACTACTATTCTATGTGATAAATCAGCTTCATAAAATAAACTAAAAATATTTAAAATCATCATGAGCACTTGTACGCACTTAAACTCGTATCTTATATTACTAGAGACCTGATTAATTCCCGGAATCATTTCGAAACAAGCTAGAGTTCAAATCACGCGTGTTTGTATAACTCGAACCTTTAGTCCACATTGTGTTTGCACCTCCTGGATAAGGCTGGCCCAATCGCCGCTTTTCATTGTGAGGGCAGACAATCAATGTGTAGTTGATATCGAAATATTTGTACATAATACTGTAGAGTCTAGCCTACCGGTCATTGAATGTGCGATTTTTTTCAGACGTCTACTTATCACGGATGTGGATCTCGAATAAAGGGTTTCAAAACACATCTGGATGGAGTACAACTGTTTCACAGCTTGATTTTCACTAGTCAGACTCCATTTAGTTTCCACCGAATCTACGATGCATGTTGGCCACTGCGACGAGCAGCAGATATTACTGGTATCAGCTAGAGATACCAGTTTTTCGCAGAAATATTCAGTTATGAGTTATTTCTAGGGATAGGAAAATTTCGCGTAGTCATTTCGGGACAAGAAAGACGCCAAACAAGTACACATTGAAGTCACCTTCGCAATTGGATCACAGTTTATTAGACCCGCCCTGCTCACCTCTGAGCCAATAGTAGACTTGCAGGGAACACCTTGCGAATCCCATAGCTGCCGGGTGTGGGGCAACAGCCAATGAACACACAGCTGATGCTCAAGTGTGCTGAGGAGTCTAGCCTACAGGTCATTGAACTCGCGAATGTTTCCTATCCCTAGTTATTTCTCAGAGCATTATATATCAGATTCATTTGGGCGAATGGATGATTTAAATAGATGTATCGAGAGATTTGATCCGTTGGATGTGAAGTGAGGGGCGAACAAAGCGTCGGCAGAACGTGCGGATCGCGAAAAAGGGGGGGGGGGGGGGGGAGGGGAGAACACTAAGAAACTCGCCAGAAAAGGCAACATCCGTCACGTTTCCAGCACGTAAAACTCAAAGTGACAAAGCCGGGAATCGAACCCGGTGTGACCACTACACCAACAATGCGTCTATTTGAACACACACTAAGAATATTTTTCTGACATTTATCATAACAGTGTATACTGTTACGTTTGCGACATCACAAGCTAGTCCAAGCTCGGCGGGAACGCGGCCAACGCTTGTCGTATAAACTATAACTGCAGATAACGAGGACAGTGTCGCAACAGAGGAAAGCGAAGTGGGCTACAGGAGTTAGCAGAAACTTTGGGTCTGGCGGACATAGAATATTGGGACAATTCCATCAGAAATCGTCTCAGTAACCCCGCCCAGGCGTCGTGGGAGATCCAATGGGAACAGAAGATTGCGGCAAAGATGGGTCGTGAAGGAGAAGCGTAGTAGTTGGAACAGCAGTGGACCAGGGTGCCAGTCGGCGACCGTCCACAGAGATCTGCGGGTTCTGAATGGCGAGTGCCTTCAGCTAGTGTGAGAGAGCTTGCCCGTTCCATAGACCTTTATCCATCCAGCCCTGTACTTGACCTATCCTGAACCCATCTTCATTCTACCACATCACGTACGTTTGTACAGTAAAAAGGTGTCAGTGAGATGCATCTATACTAGTTAAATGTGAGTTAATTCATAATCACATAAATCCCTACCCTAACCAGTGCATAGTCATGCTAATGAATTTATATACCACCCAAGGAAGTGTTTAACAATATACTTAGTAAGAAAGCAGGAATGGTAGTGTTTTCCCCTGTACACTCATTGCAGCGTTCCTACATTTGATAAGGAAAAAGTCAAATGCGTAGGGAAGTCCCCAACTTTGTATAGTAGCGATGCTAAACTTTCCTATATCTACAGCTTGATGTGTGGTACTATTTCCATACAGTGTGTAGGTTAAAAACTCCCATAAGAGTTTATGAAGTTTGCCAGAACATTTTTTTACAGTGTAGTTGCATGTTATGAGTGTCTACCTGCTAATCACGCACTCTAGTGGATTGGAGAGACACGCGCGGCTCTTAACAACGAGGCCTTGAGGGCCGATGAAGGTGAAGCGAGGCGAGTATGCAGCAACGCCGGAATGCAAGGGCGAGGGGAACGTGAGACCCCAGAGAAAACCGGCCGTCAGGCGGCATCGTCCGGCACGATTCCCACATGCAAAACAATCTGGGAGCGACCCCGCCTGGGAATCGAAGCCGGTTCACTTAGATGGGAGGCAAGTAGTCTAACCGCTATACCACCGCGGCTCCACATACTTCATTATCGGAGTACGTAATACAGTTCTGGCAGTCCCTGTCAACTAATGAGCTGTTGTATCAGAAAGACCCAATGCTCTTAACCAAAGGAACTCAGGATGTTTGAACGTTGCATTTTGAGGTGTAGCTCACGTAGGGAAAATCCTATATTCTCCAAGTTTTTAACCCTTGGAGGACGAAACAGATTTACAGGCACTGAAGGCAAGGTTTAAGTGAGCTGCCTATATTCTCCCCTACAGCAATATCAGCTGTGTTGGTCTCTGCATTTCCACTTAACTTCGTCCTATTGGTCCTGGCTGAATCGGGCACGAATACCTCACCATGCAATATTTATTATTGGCGGGCCGTCAGCCAATGAAGTCGCGCGATGACTGTGTGCCAATTAATATGTGGCGACAGATGTAACAGGTTTTACAGTTCACCCTGTTGATTTGAAGAAGTATTTAAAAGAACAGTTTTATTCTTACGAGCTTAAAAGTTGACAAGCTATAATCATTTGTTCAAATTCCGATAAAGTCCAGAGAAACAATAAATATATCAAAGTGTGAGCTTTGTCTGAAAGAGCAAAGAAATTTCCACGTACATGTAGCCCCGTGTATTTACGTGCATACTCATCAAAGGATTAAAGATTATGCACGTAAAATTTCCTTTTATTTCTTTACATTATTAAACAAGGACAATAGATTTTAATGTATGCCCTAAAAATAAGTCTTACTGGTGAACGAAATCTCTAAAAAATAAAATACGTCGGTGAACACTACGAAATTATAATTAATGGTGACAAGTACGATAAATGTTACAGGTTTCACCTGACAATACCCACGCCCTACATACACAGCGGACCAATAACAGACATCGTCTGTACAGCTGGTAAGTTCTGAGTGGTCAAGAAACAGCGAGATGTAATGTGAGCAAAGTGCAACAATAAATGAAACACTCACGGCTTCACATGAACCTGTAGAGATGGTTCGCACGAAGTCTGGTGACGATAATAATTTCCGTGCGTAATTTTGCTCAGTACCGAGGGTGTTGATATATCACTACTTGACGAGATCAAATTGATTTCTAGTCGCTTGTGATTGGTTGAACAAGAAGAGCATGTACGGCGGAACTAGTGGATCAGAGGGTTACATATGATCCCCTTATAATCTGCTGTAAGGGTCATCTCCTCAGAAGGGAAAATAAACCCGCAATGCGCCGCAGTTGGTAAGCTGTAGTTGGAAACACTGCACCTTGACTCTGCGTCATCCATTAATGTTAAACACTCTGTTTATTTTTGTAATGTTTACATCCTTGTCTGGAAACATGGCTTCGCTCGACAGTAAATCAAGAACGTATCAATCACACGGCTGTGTTAGTTGTAAACCGAGATCTGACAAGAAAATGTTTCCAACTTGGATATTGCCAACAAATTCATTTCTTCAAAAGAATTTTAAAAAAAAATAGTTTCTGGCTTCGCCCACATGTAACCTGTGTTTAATTCACTAACAGTATGACTTTTTTTTTTGAGAATTAATACGTAAAGACAAATTTAATTTCAATTTTAAAATTGAGTAAACCTTAATATTAAAAATGTAAGAATTTTCTGTGACATTGTAATATTTGCATGCTTTAATTTTCATTTAAAATGCATGTCACCTACGCAGAATTTTCTTTTAACAATGATAATAATGACAGATATTATCGCGGGAAAAGTTGACTGTTTGCTAGGATTCAATGAACTCTACATATTTCCAACAGTTTTATTTTCTGATTAGCCGTCATGAATGTATGAAGCTACTACCTTATTTCACTGGCCCAATGAGGACTCTGATACTATTAGACAGATCGTTCGTAATTGGTCTACAAACAACTTAGGGCAGTCAAAAACTTGTTCATCTAATCTTGATAGAATAAACCAGTTAAGAGTGCTATATAAGATATGTTGACTCAAATCATATTCGCTATTTTCCATCATCTCTAGTAATAATATTGACCCTTGAGCCACCAATGACGAACTCTAAATCAGAATCAGTTATTTTTTACTGATTGCCAGTTGAAACTGCTCCATCCGGAATCAGTAGAAAAAGAAAACTACTAATCTCTTCAGTTAAATGAAATCTACCAATTCGAGCAGTAGAAAACTAGTTATTTATAGTTGGTTGATCAACAAGCACAGAGTATTCCCATGTGATGTAAGCTAGGTACGATTTAGTTTGTTGCATAACACAAATATTGTCTACACTAAAACGTTTTTGGAGGTGGTTGGACTCGAACCTCCGCCCATAAAGCAAAGCATGCTGAAGCTCTCATGATCATCCTTATCCACTGTCCTACTTTACCATTGCCAAATGCGTGCCCGTATTATGGTTATTGAACCACAAAATGTAATGCCAAATATTGCTGTAAGTTTCGTGATGTGAAAGTATTTCTTGTTGTCAAAATGTATAGATATTCTGCGCATTTACACGTCTTTACAAGGATAAATATAGTGGTTTCAATGTACGAGGTTATCGATGTCCAGTAGCATCCGCCATTGCACATGCATGGAACGTGAACGGGGCCCCCTGTCCTCTGTATTCTGCGACGGAGGCAGGTAACCGCCAAGTACGGCGCAGTAAAAGTCTCGTCCGTAGAACGAAACGGCTGCGACGCGTCGCGAGTTGTAGACGGACGGGGGCAGAATGGTGGCGGCGAGGTAAAGCCAAAATAAGCGGCGACTGGGGTGATTTATCCGACGTCCTATGGGCCGGACAGAGTTAGGACGTTGGCAGCTCCGGCGAAGCACATTCCGAACACGTCGCGCACGACCAGCAGCGAGGGTTTCTCCCGAATACCCAGGATGGAATATTCATCGCGGGAGGTTCCCCCTGGCAGACGCCGGATCTCATCTCAGCCGCTCCACACTGTGAGAATCACACGAAACACGTAGAGAACAGAGACTATGTCAAGTACCAGAAACCTGCACAGTGCGAGTTACTACTTGCAGACACGTTTACCTCAACACACGTGTAAATTCAGTTCACTATAAAGTGAGCACTTTTTAAATCAACCTTAGAAAAAAGTCACTGCTACTGCATGTATATATTTTAATGGGCGCATTCAGTGACATGTGCCCAGTAGAATTGGTAACGATGGATGGAAAGTAGTTCCGTATCTTAACGTCAAACAGAAAGTGTTAGGTAACCATGTGTTTTTTAATGCATCAAAGTGTAAAAATGAGCAGATTTGTAATGTATTTGCTTTCTTGATAATTTCGCACTTGAACGACGCATGAATAAAGTGACAAGGTTCATGGCAATGCTAATTTTGCATAAGGCGGAAGAACACACAGCGTGTATACAAATAGATACTAAGCAGGGCTTTCAAAAGCGCTCATTTTAGCGTGAACAGCCTATACCTCTGCACTACGTTTGTCAGTGGACCAGACTTTATTTGACACGCCCTGCGTAGCACTGCGCCAATAAATGAACACTTCACAATGTTGTGCGCCAATCACACGCTGTTCAGTCAGAAAGGGAGTGGCTTCACATCTGTGCAGAAGCCAATTGAGAAATGAGGCCTGCTCTAATACATACAGTACTGTGAAGTTTAACTTGAAGCCAAGTTTTGCAGTTCCCTGGCAAGTACACAGAGAAGGAATGGCTTGACAGGGTTCCACCTAGGCGAACCGGGTTCGAATCCCGGCGGTGTCATCCCGTAGTTTCGCACGTAGGAATCGTGCCGGACTATTTCGCTGGTTAGCGAGGTTTTCTCGGGGATCTCCCGTTTCCACCATCCCTTTCATTCCGGCGCTGCTCCGTACTCGCACTGACTTCCCCTACGTCGGCTCTCAAGACCTCGACGTTAAGAGCCGCTCAAATATATTCGTTCTCCCACTCTCTCGGCGGGGCCTTTGATGCGGGCGTACTCATCCGCTAACTGGTCGAGCCAGGCTGATGGGCAAGTAGCTTATCAGGCGCTGATTGGCGAACGGAATGCCAACATGCTTTGCTGGTCTGTGACGGCATTTGACTGGCATGTGTGGCTGTAGTTCGCATTATAAGCAGCTGAATTCTTATCAACTATCTGACATAGCCGAGCGAAAAGTGTGATACCATTTTCAAGCTGTAACTTCTTCTGTAATGTCAGTATACTAGACTGCTCAGTTACTCAACTAAAACTTACGTTAGGAATCTACGTTAGTTAACTTTGATTATAACAAGCTTCAAATTCCTCGCCTAACGTGATGGTCCCTCTGGCGCGACTTTGTCTTATGCTTACCATCGAGTTTCTTTGGCCCAGACGTTCTGCTTGGACCTCGAACGATATGAGCTTCCGCCGACCTCGTGGCGAGGTCGTGCGGCGTGGCCGCGGGGGCTGAGCGATTAGCACGCTAGCCTCCCACCAAGGCGAACCGGGTTCAATCGCCGGCCGGGTCACCGGATTTTCGCCAGTGGGAATCGTGCCGAACGATGCTGTGGGTCAGCGGGGTTTTCTCGGGGATCTCCCGTTTCCCCCGCCCCTTCATTCCGGCACCGCTCCATATTTGCTTCAATCACCCCCATCGGCTCTCAAGACCTCGCTGTTACGAGCCGCCCAAATCTCTTCACTCTTCGCGTCGTGCGACCCTCGGCTGGCGTCGACCCTCGACAGCAGCAATCTCGACGGCCTGGACGCAGTCTCAGCACAGTTGAGTGAGACGGGGTTGGGGGTGGGGGAGGAGAGGTGCGTGTGTGCCCTCTGTATACCTTGGGGTGTCCGTGGTCCTTTCGTCGTGCCACCCTGTTTACCAAACATGTTCAGCGCCTGCCTCGACGCTCAGCTGCTCCCCGGGAGCTGGTCTGGCCGCTCGCTCGGTATCGCAGGCCTTGTCCCGGAATATGGCCTCCCAGTTCCACAAAAAACGTACGCTCTCGTTAGTTGGGCCCTCTGGTGCAGCATGGCGACGAATTTTAGGGTGGCGTCTTGCCGAGGGTGCTAAGGATCAGAGATGCTTGCTCCTCCCGTAGGAGGAGATCGCCGAAGCCCTCTTACACGCACTCGCGAGTTAAGCTGGTTCCACGATAATGCGTCGCGTCGCGTTACGATGAGCGATAACCAATCAGGATGTAGTCGATTCCGTCGCAGCGCGTCGGCGTCGAGCGCCTTTTTTGAGTTGCGTTTATCGGCGACATCTTGCGACGGAAAAGAAGAAGAATAAGTATTATTTACAAGGAAAAATAAATAAACATAGTTTTTACAATCTGAAAAGGACGATCGCGTTTACGCCGGCGATTTCTTATTTGTATTTTTATTGTTGCTGCGTCGATGTGCAAAATAGAAGACAATAATAATATATATATGGACAATGTCATTCAATTCGTTTATTAATATCAAAATAATTATCCTTCGTCTTATTATGTCTCGTTACCGGTAGTTTTCGCCATACATCGCGTTCATGCTACCCTGTTTTTATCTTCTGCCACTTGAAACATACAGTTTTAACTTTTTACGCGTGTCTCTCGTTACATTCGTGAGGTCTGAAAATGTAATTTCCACCCTTAAACTAGATAGCAGCACCATCCCAGACGGCGTCCGTCGCCGACAGACCATCGCTTGGTTGTGAAACAGCAAGTATAGCTCGTCGTATCGCATCGCATCGCATCGCACTATTGTGGAACCAGCTTTACAGTGCAGTGATTGAAAATGTCTAATGAGAGTCATCGCGTACTGATTATGTAAGACCTATAAAGTGCATATTAGGACTGCCCTCCTTTGGCTGACTATGGTATTTGTTATAATTAATTAAATTTATAATAATTACGTTATATATACACTTTACTACTATACTGAATCGAATTGAATTACATTAAAATTTTTGCCTCCATACTATTTTTGAACCTATGATTTCTTATCATTTCAAAAGAATCATCTATATGATGTCACTCATTTTTGATTCCTGTCGGTGCATGGATGTGGGAATGTTCTCGGCAACAATTACCCCCCCCCCCCCCCCCAACCAAAAAAAAATTTTGCTCTAGGGCACCGAACACCAGGATTGTGTGTGTGTAGAGGGGGGGGGGGGGGGTATTCGGTGCACCTTATTCTCCGACAGTCTGCAATTTTGTGTAGTTTAGTATTCTATGTGAACTTATTCGTATTTATAAAACATAATTGCTCTACTTTCAATTTATTATTATCGTTTGTAGTGACAATTTTTTCCCCTTACTATTCTAATTCATACGAATAACTGTATTTTCATTATTTTACAATGATCCATTACCTGTAGTTATGACTCTACATATCTCTTAGTTATTTTATTAATTCAACAATTACTTTACAATAATTTTATATGCTAATTGTACCTATAGTTTTGTTAGCTAGCTTCTAATTTCCATGACATATATAATTCTTATAGCCTATTGTCTACAGTTATTGCAGTTTTTATAGTTGTGGGGCGTTGGTTGTGTTTTTTTTAAATATATTTTTTAAAATTTTACCATGGTTTTTGCACATTGGGACAGCGCCTAGTGAGTGCTGCACCCTACTTGCTGGCTTGTGCACAGCATAAAAAAAGACACATGAAGCAGCGGAATGTGTGTGAATGTATGCGCCGAAGGTTCGTCGCTAGTCTTATGAGAATACGAATAATTTATTACAGGCTAACGGTATCACCTGGTTCGCCTTAAGAGTCCTATGTACGGAAACGTTTTCTGTGAAATCGTTGTTTGCGCGTTAACGCGTATCTTGGTAAATAAAACTTCTGGACATATAACTTTTTGTCAGAGAAGATAAAAAACAATTATCTATTACCATATTTCACTTTCGTCATATTAAGTGTATTGTTGGAGAAAAAAAAAATCGCGAAAATGGTCAAATATCGCATTTTTAGAACTTGCCTATGCAGTTTCCTTAAGCGACAAGATAAATATACAAATATACTGAAGTAGTTTAATCTGTGGGCTTTCATCGCATGTAATAAAAACCCCTAGGTTACGGATATAATTCACAAGTACAGCGTCGCGACGGAAACACTGCACGCCATGCGCGTAGGAGCGATGATAGGCCGTGCGTGCGTGTTAACTGTCGCCCGTATCGCTCCCTCGCTTCTTGACCTTGGACGCGCGGCTACTTAGTCCCCTTAACAAAGCTTATACAACGCTGCTATGTGGTGAACTCCGAGGTTGTTTCCCTCAAGTACGCGACGTGCTTTTGCTTAATAGTACGCGGCGCTACTGCGTTGCTGCAATTAAGCAAAGCTCGTTGTGTCTCAATAATAACGTTAGTGCAGCTATTATTGGTCGTCCATGGAAATAAAACGCTATCCCGCACGTGTTGGTTAGTGATCGTGGTCGGTTATGTCCGCCGTTAAAGATGGCGCCGTGCGCCGTTCTTATCCATTTTAATTATAACTGAAATATTTTTATTTGTAGATTAAATATACATTGTTCATTTCGACCAAAATATTAGGTAGTTTTACGTTAACACAATTATAAAGTTCTTGTGACATTTTAGGGAAAGAACCAAACACGTTATACATGGGTTGATTTTTCAAAGGTTTGATTCAAAAAATGCGACGAAACCTCGAGTAGACTATAGCTGGGACCCGAAGATAAAAATGTATAGGTAGAAGTTGCGTGTTCAACAGATGCGTAGTTTAGTTCCGTTTTTTCATCTTTGCGACTGTAAATATCCGTAAATGTTAAGTGAATACGCGGGAAGTTTAAAAAGTGTATTCGTGGATCATAAATTTACCTTTAAACACGCGAAACTCCTAAAAATTATTTTTTAGCAAAATGTGTGGTGTTTCGACTGGACAACAATATGGAACTGAGCTGTAGATACGCAAAACAAAATTATATCCGTACAGTTTACTTGAAAAAAAAAAAAAAAAAAAAAAGGTAACTTTGCAAAACACTACATTTGTCAGGTTCTCACATGAAAACAACAAAAGACTCAGGTATTTTATTAATTAACGTTGTGAGCTGCATGACTTCCAGCAGTTCCTATAGAAATGGCGTTTTGTCATCGGACAGTAATTTATTAGACACTGGCATGGAAGGCCATGAGCGAATATTAGGAAGGTTGGAAACACCATGACCTACTCACGCAAACCAAGGTCAAATTATGAAATTCTTCTCTCTGTGCAAGAAACCAACAAAGGAACGTCATCTACGTCACTGAAAAATGTGTGGGAGCCGCGGTGGTGTAGTGGTTAGACTGCTCGCCCCAACATACGCTAACTGTGTTCGATTCCCGGCGGGGTCGCTCCCGGATTTTCGAATTCGGGAATCGTGTCGGACGATGCCGTTGGTCGCCGGGTTTTCTCGGGAGTCTCCCGTTTCCCCCTCCCTTGCTTTCTAGCTCCGCTCCACACCTCGTTTGACCACCTTCGGTTCTCAAGATCTCGATGTTAAGAGCCACCCTAATCTTTTAATTTATTTAATTAAAAAGGGGATTACGACATCTACCTATTGGTCTGAATAATTCATGATGATTCGAATTACTTTCCGGTGACGTTTACCAGAAAATAGTTGGAAGTTGTGGTGGAGGAGACAAATTTTGAAATACGGCCGCCACTGATGTCCCAACGTCTGTTCTACACGCTGACTGCTAGCGTACTTTGAAAAATGAGTGAGATTTTCGTATTCTGTAATATTTTCATAGGTGCGAAAGTGCTTATAGAGACCTGCGAAATTCGCGTTGTTATTTGGCATCAGGCTAAAAACTTCACAGTGTTGTATATACTCAAACCGGTCTCGTTTCTCCATTGGCTGCTGCATTGATGTGAAGTCGCACACTTTCTGACTTTACTGCACGTGATTGGACTACACAATTGCGAAACGTTCGTTTACTGGCGCAGAATTAGTTAGAGCGTAACAAATAAAGTATGGTCCAATGGCAAACTTATCGCAAATGTTTATTTGTTTAAAGTTTAACACTACCTTTAATAATAACGCGAATTTTGCTGGTCTCCACTTACAAAATATATATGCTCTATTCGTGCAGTTTTTAAACTTAGCTAAACTACTACAAGAAAAATTAAGTGGACCCATACTGACACGTAAATCATTTTTAAAGAAGTCTAAAAGATAACGCAATATTTTGACATTTGTCTGGTTCCAAAGCTGTGCGATGAACTAAACTATCATTAAAGCTTACGCCGAACAGTTTCAACCCTAAGACGATGTCAGGTATTGCTACGAAGAAGTATGTTTGCGCACGTAAGATTTAGGCTTGCCTAGCATGAGTGTAGTTGTCCTACCGCACCCGGCAATCGGGCTATTGAATTATGCCTCGGCCAGAGCAGTTTCTCCCCGAGGATAATTTATGTAATTCGCCGGAGTCGCCCCAGAGAGCACATCCAAATTATTGGACGCAATGTGCGGGTACATCGCGGCAGCTGGGCATTAGCGATCTCGTGATTGGTGCTCCAGACGAACTGGGCCACGCCCTCCCAAGCGCAGTTCAACTGACGTCGAAACGGGTAACAAAAAAAATTTGAAAAATTCCGCGAGGTACATGGAACATCTATTCGGGCCACGTTTCGCCAACGAATGTGGCAAGGTCCTTCTTTAATTTTTTTTACGTATTCTGCGGTTCTTTAGTAACGCAAATTTTAATGATAATTACTTATGACCTTGACATCCAGGAATGCAATGTCTTTTTATACCCTATACTCAACTGATTTCACATTCGAAAAATTAAGATTTTACACGAGAGAAAATAATTGTATTTATGCAACAAATTTTTAAAGTTGATATTTAAAATATTTGAATAAAACTGGTTTGACCAGAATGTAAATCAGAGTTAAACAAACTCACTAAAATTTTAAAAACGTTTGTATACCACCTCACATCATATTACAATTACGAAAACCATTTAAATTTCCGGGTTCGTACACTTGCTACCTACCGCTCCGGATATGTGTTGCAGATGCTAAAGGGCGTGAATAAATCACTACACAAAATACATTAATTTAGTAGATTTTGTTTGTATAGGAGTCGTGTGTGTTCAATCCGTCCAGTTAACGCAAATTAATAGGCAATCTCTGATCAAAATTACGTTCATGTCACGCAGATACAATCATTTATATATATATATGTATTTATATATCACATAGGAATGTATAATTACGTATAAAACAAATCTAACTATTATTATATTTATATATGTACACATATACACCTACAAGCATATTAAAATTACATTTTTATGCAAGTATCTGCGTGATTTATTCTACGCAGAACGAGTATATGGGTTTTCTCAGAGTGTTCCTATAATTTTGTAAAATTTAAAATGTATGGCAGAAGGCCTTCTAGAAGAATAAGACGGGCTCCTTAAAATATCAGTAAAATAAATGTTTCTCCAATCAGATGAATCGTTCACAATGTATTTTGTGAAGTGATTCAAGGGGTTAAGTTCGTACAGTGGATGAAAGGTTCGTGGAAATTATTGCGAAATGCATAGCAATGGACATCGAAGATTATGGCGAGTGTATCGTCGGTTCGAGTTCAGATGGGATAGTGCTACATCGACTATCATGGGCATGCTCTCGAGTGAGTGGTGTTGATGGAGAGTTATCCAGCGTTTGCTCGTTTAACTCGAGAATTCATCGGGCAATATCTTATAAAACAGTATCGGCCATGCGCCACATGCCAAATTTCTGATACCCAACACGACATTCAACGAATGCGATGAATTATCCGCATATATAAATGAATATAATTATGCCTCATGGATCAGTGGTTATTGAACCAGCAAATCCGTAACATCTTGGCAGGAGTCAGTCTGCAGCAGTCAGCCGGCAGGTGTCAGTCAGCAGGAGTCAGTCGGCAGGAGTCAATCGGCAGGTGTCAGTCTGCAGGGCTCAGTCTGTAAGAGTCAGTTGTAAGGAGTCAGTTTGCAAGAGTCAGTCGGCAGGAGTAAAGTGAATAAATTTATGTGTTATTGAAGACGATGCAAGTCATTAATGATGTGAAATCGAGTATGCCATGTACGACTACATGCATTCCACTCAACGACTGCCAAAAAATTACACGGAAAGCAATGCTGTTACTGTGTCAAGTCCTTCAGTAAAAGTGGCAATACGCGGCGACATGAGAAGAAGGACTGTTTGAAGAACCACTCTCATGATTGTCTTATCTGCTATAAATGTTCCATACAATTCAGTCGACGTGATATCTTAAATACACTATGTAGTGTTTTTTCACCCTTTGAGAAACAGCATGTGATTGCTTCTTTACCTCACGTTAATACACCACATCAAATGTTCACAGACGACAGGGGAACTCGCACGACGAAGCATTACGGCAATGATCACACGCAATTCATGCAAGTTGATAAAAATAAAGGCACACATCATGAGTTGCAAGGGTTCGTCTACTGGGAGCAAGCAAGTGATGTTGCCAATACCGCATGTTTCATCGTTGGGTACTGTTTCCGCAGACGATTACGACGAAACAGTTAATGCTAACGATGGAATGAGAGACCTACGAGGCACGACAGAGTCGGTATGAGTGGAATGCACACGTGCACATATGCAAGGCGTTCGCGTGAAGTCGATGAACTTAAAAAAGAAAAATGATTGTCAGCTCTTAATACTGAAGATAACCATGTGACTCCTACAAAAGAAATTAATCATGATATTGGGAATGAAACAAGAGGTGCGGACGATTATGAAGATAGCATTTATGAATATGTCTATGGTAACAGTGTTGATGAAATATCTGACGAGAAGAATGATGGTTCTCTTGGCGTTCGCACGCATTTCACAGAGTTCCCTTCGACAACTGGTGCGACGAAGAAGGCTTGATGTGTCAAGAACGCTCATTACATATTTCCCGAAGACTCATATATTTTACTGACACGCAAAAACGAGGATATCTATCACGCATTGATGAGGTATCTTCAGTCATTGATAAACTGAAGGATCGGGGTTACATCAGATGATCTACAAACGACTGATAAATGTTAGGATCGAGCTTAAAAATTAATTTGAAAGATAAAATGTGTAAAAAAGTAAATGAATTAAACTTATATATACATAATAAGGCGTTTCTAATTGCCTATACAGCCTCTTCTGCTTCTCTAAAAGACTTAATAAATCAGTGGTGTAAACAATCGATTGCGAGAGTCTGTTTTAGATAACATTTATGATAGCGTGTGCAGGAGGATGGCTATGGTTTGATCTGAAGTATTATTTCTTACTCGGGTCGTTTAAAATGGATGAGTTCTATATGGCGAACGAATGAAATGAGGCGAATATTTTTTGAGGAATTTTTCACAACTTGTTGGTTGGCCTGGTCAGATGGCTTGGTAAGTTAATATGACGCTTTCGTATGATCAGCTGTGCTAGAAATGTTTTGCGCACTTTTTGTGAAGATTCTAAGACATTAGTTAAGAGACTCTTATTAGAGACTTTATACTAGATTGTCCATCATCATTTGTATAATTGGGTGGTATGACAGGTTGGTCTTGTCGGTTGTTTTAGAGAGTCTTACAGGAACTGGTCTCGTCAGCAGGTAGTATTATGCTCAGTGAGAATGTTTATTCAAACCTACTTCATATTAAAATATGCAGATATGTGCGACGTGTTCGAGAGGTTTAACTTTCTGAATGTGAGCCTCCAAGGAAGGGACAAACAAATAATGGAGCTGACTGACAGTATTAACATTTTCAAAAGAAAGCTACGTCTGTGAGAGAGACATACGAAATCCAGTGATCTTGCAATTTCTCCTACGTCACACAAAGTTATGCCAGTAAGTGAGATGCTATTTAAAACGAAATTGAAGTCTGTGTTTATTAATCATCTCTTTAAACCATATGCCTTATTTGACACGTACTTGTTTCCAGAAACAGACCAACAAAATCTGTTTTCAGCATATCCACCAACAAACCTTTAAAATACTAAGCAGTAGGATCAGTGCACAGGAGTTTATTCACACTTGTATGTTTGTAGACTCCTCCACATTTCTGGAACAGTATGTGTGCTTAAAGGTTACCCGAAATTACATATTATGAAAGGCATAAGAATAACGCTGTCGCTTTCATTTTCTAGTTTCTACTTTCGCGATGCACAAATTTCAACCATGAGAGCATTAAAATTCAAACACACACTCTAAATTCGAATCAGTCTGACACCACTGATTCGCAGTGAAATTCAACTACTTGAATAAGGGAAAATGGCTCCACATAGAATCAGTGGAAACCCACTGATTATATCAGTGACAATTTCACTGACTGAATTAGTGACGTGAAATTATTTCACTGATTGAATAAGTGACGGCCGACTACGGTGGCGAATTAATTATTGTTATTATTAAGTGCAGCGAAATAATTTTGTGAAATAAAAATAGAGGCCTGTGTATAAAAAAAATAGAGGCCTGTATATAATAGTCTACTATTAATATTGCGCAATTTACCGTAATTTAAAAAGGCAACAAATTTTCGGAGGTGGCCAGGATTAAACTCACACCCCCTTACCACCCTGCTTTCCAAAGGGATAACGCACCGCATTCGTGCGCAATCGGTGAAATAATAATTTGCTTAAAAACGATTTGTTATTAGGAACTGCATTACCAACACACCTATTTTGTTTCTGTTTTTATTCGTATTAATCATAAATAAGTATTGTAATTTATTCATGAAATGTAAGTAGATGTTCATTTAAAAGAAAGAAAAAAAAAACTGCAACTTTATGTTGACAGAAGGATAAAACGGTTGTGATATACGACATAGATAACTTAGGACACGACCAAGCACGTCTTAAATGGGGTGATATTTCAGATGTTTAGTTCAAAATGTGTGAAAAACAACGCAAGTTGATTAATGTGGTTGATTCTTGTCGCAGGAAACGAGTGTCCTTAAAACAGAGACCGGAACATTTCGCGAGTTATTATAGTAACAGGAGACACACTGAGAGAAAATCGAACAGTATATTTGTTAATATAGGGCCAAATATATAGGTATTTAGTTGCCCTAACAAAATATATTGTTGAGCAAACAAAATTTGAACAGCAACAAAATTACTTCTGTTCGTCTAACAAAATATATGTTTGAACAAACAAAATCTCTGTTTTGGGCCAAAAAAATTAAAACCGTCAACTAAATATTTGGTTGGATCAAATGTATATATTGGTTTAGCCACGCACGTGACCGCCTTCGTTCGAAAATACAGCTCGAGAGTTTGTTTGTAATTTTTGTGACAATTAGGATAGTAACAGTGTTTGTTAGTGCATCTATTGATACTTGACAATCGTATAAACACACTAATAAAACACTGCAACAAGAAACTGACAAGTGAAGCTGCAAAACTTGAACAATATTTGTTTGCACGCGCTGCCCAATATTGACAGTATATCTATTTAAAGCTTCCCAGCGTCTTCAGTGGTAGAAAAACTCGGTCGAACTTGTAAATATTTTTTATTTCGGCCCAAACTTTAATGTACGTGTAGCCAAACAGAACTTTAGTCGCACCAACCAAATCTTACGGTTTGGGGCAACCAAACGAGAACAACAAAATAATTTGGTTCCAGCAACAAAATATTTCATTGCCCCTGTACGAACAAATAATTTGGTTGCACCAAACAAATATTGTTTGATTCAACGAAACCTTTTTCTCAGTGCACTTGAAACGCCTGTACGATTTAATCGCTGGCATTCGGGAGACGAAATGAAATCGCTGACACACAATACCGGAGTGAGCGTGGAAGCTCTATGAGAGTGGGGACGCGGTGGTGTACTGGTCAGACTACTATCCTCCCACAAAGGCGAGCCGGGTTCGATTCCTGGCTACGTCGCTCCCGGGTTTCCGCATATGAGAATCGTGCCGGAAGATGCCGCTGGTCTGTGGATTTCCTCGCGGGTCTCCCGTATAACCCGTCCTTACATTCCGGCGCCGTTACATACGAACCTCACTTCATCCTCATCGGGTCTCAAGACCTCGATGTTGAGGGTCCTATGTTCTGAAACGTTATCTGTGAAATCGTTGTTTGCGCCTTAACTCGTGTATCGGTAAATAAATGTTCTGGAAATACGAAGTTTTGACAGAAAGGATTTAAAAAAAAACTACTGTCTATGTCGCTATCTTTTTACTTTTGTCATATTAAGTGTATTAATGGAGGGAAAAAAATCGTGAACGCGGTAAAATATCGCATTTTTAAAGCTTGCCTACGAAGTTTCTTTAAGCGGTAAGAGAAAGGTACGATTATGCGCAGAGAAAATTTGAGCTGAGTACTTTCATCGCGTGTAATAAAAACCCCACGGTTACAGATCTAGTTTATACGGTAAAGCATTAGGACGGAAACACTGCACGCCACGCATCTAGGAGCGATGGGGCGTTAGGCGTGCGTGATAGTGTCGCCCGTATCGCTCCCTCGCTTCTTGACCTTGGACGCGCAGCTACGTAGTCCCCTTAAAATATCCTCAAATCTCTCCCCTCCACTCATAAAGCCGGCGGCCTGCGAACAAACTGTAACGACATGAGTGTACACGCGAATGCAAAGTCGTAGATAGAGATCACGTCAAGAACAGAGAAGTGAAAAAAAAAACCCGAATTCCAGATGCACATGCCAACAAAAGTGTGTCATTGACCAGCATCATGTCTGTGTGCCCTTCGACTAGAGACCTGAAAAATTCGCCGATTGATTTTTGGGACTATCTATAGTTGTAAAACACTTACGTTAAGTCACATTTGCCATTGGTCCGCGGACTTTTTGACACCTCCTGGAGAACCCCAGGCCAATGAGAAACAGACAACGAAATGCACGACAAATCATCGCCCCCCCCCACCCCCAACTGTGGCAGTACACAACCAATGGGTAGGGACCTGCAAAATTCGCGTTAATATTTGGCATCAAGCTTAAATTCACAGTGCTGTATGTATTATAGCAGACGTAGTTTCTTCATTGGCTTCTGCATGGATGTGAAGTCACGCCCTTTCTAACTAAACTGCACGTGATTGGGGCACAGAATTGTGAAGTGTTCATTTATTGGCGCTGAGCTGCGCAGGGCGTATCAAATAAATACTGGTCCAATGACAAATGTAATGGAGAGGTATACGTGTTTTAAGGCAAACGTGTCCCCAAATAATAACGCGAATTTGGCAGGTCTCTACCAATGGGCAATTGATATTTGCACGATTGCACATGAGACCGTGGAGTTTAGCCTGGAGGTAATTGAACTAGCGAATTTTTCAGGTTCTTAACATCGACTTAAACTCGTGGCAAGTTACTTTGGCAACCAGCATCCCTGCAGATAGGGTATGCATCCGCTACATACGGTAGCCAATGAGACGAAATGCGAATTTCTGTGCCTCGTCCAGTTAATCAGCAAACGGCTGCGCCCACATCAAATTGAATCTTTCAGATGCACTTTTATTTACGGTTTAAGCTGTTGCATATAAACCATTTTATAATGCGAGCTGTAGGTAAATCGACAAAGTACTTGTTTCGTTGTAAGCTTTATGTTCTGTTACAGTTAGGTATATGAACAAAATTAATACCTAGACAAGTAAGACAGTTTTTCGAATTATTTAACCCACAGGTAGGATCATTGTGGCCATTATTTGGGGTAATGAAACTTCGCGAAAAGATTTCAAGACAAGTTATAGTTGATTGTTCGAATTACGTTTTAACACGTGTTAACTGTCTGCACACGAATCACGTAGGAGCCATGTTGATGGTGCCGAATTCTGAGTGGCGCGGTTAAATATGAAAACACCTTCTCAAGCAAACAACGACCAATGTCAGTAGACAAACTGCTTTTGGATGCTTTCAGTATTGAAGTCTACCGCGTACTCTAATTATTTGTGGCGAAAAGTAACTAGCTCTAGTTATTGAGCTTCGCAGTGTTCAGTACAGACCAAAAATTACCTACACGTTCATAATGTACACAATTGTGTACATTGGGTATGAATGGAAACTACGAGTAAAGAATTACGTGCTTATAGGAATACATACTAATATCCTGCAATTTACACTGCAGGTAATTTAAACTGCAAAATTTTTAAGTCTCTAATGAAATATATTAGTACTGAAAACGCTTATAGTTAAGAAACTTTCATCTAAATATAAAAATTCTATGTTTAGATTAAGGTCTCTTAACTATAAGCGTTTTCTGTACCAACAGCGCCCACAGAAAACTGTTGGCTCACATCCTCAATATGTTGCGCGGAAATTGGTCATTGATTGAGTGTTGATATTCCTTTCACTCACATTTCTTCAGAACATGTCTCATTTGTCGTTATCTATGTGCAGATGTTACAGAAACTTATCATCTAGATTGTCGTAAATTCAATTTCCGAAATTGTTAGTTTTTTTTTTAATTAGTACTTTTATAATTAAAAGTTACCCACAGCACGATTTTCAACGCTGTTTAAAAACTAGATAAGTTTCGATCTTACTATAATACAAAGCCCCACAGTTACTGCCAAACTGACTTTAATGACTATGTAGTTACTCTTACCAAACTAGTTAACTTATTTTTTAGCCAACCTGTTTTTTGAGGTAGAACAAACTCCTTTATTTGGGACTGTTTCGTTTATATAATTGTCTGAATATACCTTGCCTGATTAGGTTGGCGATATTAAAAAATATTTATGCAAAACAATGTTTTAAGAAATATGACACATCTAAAGTATGTTAAACAAACAAATGCATTTTTAACCTTTTTATTTATAAGGAGATGATTTTATTTTCTTTGAATGCACTGCGTTAAATCAAGAGAATGAAATGTTCCTTACACAAGCTCCGTTCCACTTCTATTAGGAATGACGAATGACACTTGTGTTGCCAGATGGTACGATAGTTGACCGGTTCTCAAGTTCCTGCGCGGAAACAACCAGGAACGACGTCATTAACTACAGATATTTATCTGCGAGAAACAAGAGTACAATTTGTATTTGTCGGCAGCTTTCCTCGTCTTACAATCTGTCGTCTGTGCATGAAGTTGTGTCTCAATTTTAATAGCCCAGTGGGAAGTATGATACGTTTATAACTAGAGCCCATATTATTTAGAGAATTCTTCAAGTGGTAGGGTAGATTTTAACCCCTTTAAGGACCAGGTTGATTTTTTTTTCAGGCGTGGCAAAGGAAGAAATTGTTGGTATGATAAGTATTAATGCATTCGTTATAACCAGAGACTTGCATAATTCGCGTTATTATTTGGCATCAGGCTAAACTTCACAGTGCTGTATACACTCGAACCTGCGTAGTTTCCACATTGGCTGCTGCACAGATGCGAAGTCACTCCCTTTCTGACTGGACTGCACGTGATTGGACTACGTAATTGTTAAGTGCTCATTTATTGGCGCAGAGTTACTCGGGGCGTGTAAAATAAAGTATGGCCCAATAACAAACTTACTGAAAAGGCAAATGTGTTTGAAATTTAAAGTGTCTCCAAATAATAACGCGATGTTTGCAGATCTCTTGTTATAACTGGCCATTTAGATCGTATGGAAAGTGTTTCTGTAGATTCTCGGCACAAGAAATAACCAATTACATAATAGTTGATGAGTCAACAGCAACTAATAGCATTGCCCATACATTTTAAATTTTTAAAAATATGGGAGCACTCTGAGAAAATCCGTATACTTTCATGACCTCACCCTCTCACCGTCCTCTCACCACCCTCGCTATCCTCTCCACCCACTCTCCTCATCCCCCTTCAACCCTGCTCAGCCCACCACACCACCCCCCCTAAACCACTTAGCCTACCCCCTCAACACCCCTCTCCAACCGCCACCATGAATATTTAAAGTTAAGCGATGTATCATGTATCATAGGGCGCTAAACGCGACACGATTAAACGACCGGAGAATAAGAGCGAGGCCGGGCCCTGTATTTCCAGTGCCGCAAGGCCTAATATCCCAAGCAGGGTTGTCGATGAGCAGCGACTCGGGTAGTAGGGACTCACCGACACACTACACACACTAGTTTAACTAGCCACTTGGAAACAGCACTACAGCATGTTCTACAGACAACAGGACACTACAACACGCCATTCAGGAGACTGGCAGGGAGCTTCACTCCCTCGCCGATAACAGCTACAGTAAATATATTAAGAAAGCAACAATGGTTATACAGCTATAAACACGGGTGAAACATATACACTGCAGCCCGCCGTCGGCTCAATGATTTGACCCAAGTCTGTCTGTCGGGCTGCATTTTCTGTTGCAACCCCCTATACGAGTTATGGGAACTTTGGTTCCTGGTATCGTGACGGCACGGCCTCCGAGGGCATATGAGAGATCGGCGGATATAGTGCTATTAGCGCTAGCTTTAAGGCTAGCAACACATAGACCATAATTTACCTATTCTGCAACCTGCCAGACGTGAATGAGTATACTAGGTATGGTGTATCAAGAAGTAGAAGAAGTTACAGATTTGTTCTAGCTTTACGATTGGACTGCAGATGTCTAGACGGATTCTGTGTAACTGCTAGCCAAAAAAATAAATAAAAATAGACAGCAAAAGCGCGCCCGAGTCTTGAGAACTGCTGCACAGGACCTTGCACTGTGGCACCAGCTTATACAGATGGTCAGGTAATTCGCAGATACGGACTGCACCCCAACGAATCTGTGAACAAAACTAAGTAGAAAATTTCTCTTTTGGAAAAAAAAAATGCGCACGGGCCTCAGTTTACGAGAAAAACTACATTAAAAAAGACACCACGACTTTACTCCACGTTAAGCACAGCATACATTAACAGCATACAGAAAGTAGAAACGTCATAACTAGAGACCTGCAATTCGCGTTATTATTCGGCATCAAGCTAAACTTCAGAGTATCAGAGCAGACGTTGTTTATCCACGGGCTTCTGCACAAATGTTAAGTCACGCCCTTTCTGACTGAACTGCACGTGATTGAGGCACACAATTGTTAAATGTTCATTTATTGGCCCAGTGCTACGCAGGGCGTATCAAATAAAGTCTGGTCCAATGACAAACGTAATGCAGAGGTAAACGTGTTTTAAGTTTAACGAACCCCCCAAATAATAACGCGAATTTTGCAGGCCTCTACTCATAACAGGTATTCGAACTTGCTCGGCCCGTAGGAATGCACTTTCTCGCATGTTTAATGCATGCAGCATGCATGGAACTTTGCAACTGGATGCACCCATGACAATTTCCATGTCCCAGTACTCACTGCATGTGAACTCTATGGCCCCCTTGGAACTGCTAGAGCTCGGCTCATTTCCTTGCTAGGGGCAGTGATATTTCGCGAAAATATTTTGAGACAAGATAAAATTCAAAGCACTGTTAAATCGTCTAGGGTTTTTATATTGGTTGAAGTGTATTCTGGTACATTTTTGCTGTGTTTACACTAAACACGATGGTTCAGCGTCGGAGTTATCAAATCTTGAGTTACTCGTTGAAATACGGATCGATACCAGCAGCCAATGAAAGTATGACAACAGCCGGAGTGTATGTAAAGTGTTGAAGTCTAGTGTGTGTTCCGATATTTCACGGAAAGATACTGGCCCTATCCCTCGCCGTATGCTTTACTACCGGCAAATTAGTTGCAGTATTGCCACATCACCTTGCCCAATAGGGCCACTTCCCTCACCAGAGAAGCGTGCAAGCACCACTCTGGTTAGATGCCGGCATCATGTTAATGAATTAATACAGATCCCGCCCCCTCTCTACCAGTTCTTTCAACTCTGCTAACTAACAGCACGTTCCTGTCTCCTGTAGCATTCAATTTAATTTGATTTAGTGCATGCAATAATTTTGAATTTTCTTCTCTGTCGCAGTGGTTTTCACGTCTCTCTTGACGATCTTTCCCTAGCTGTTTCTAGTTAAGACTAGCTCTAAGTACACTCAGGGAGGTAGTCGTGGCCCCAAAGTGCAGGCCATGGATGCCCAATTCCTCTCTGCCGCGATGCATGTCTCCTTGCATGATTTCCCTTCCTTGTAGGCTTAAAGGGGTTAGCCCTGAGAAGCAATAAAATCCCGCCCTAAACACGGGCCTTCACTTCACACAACATTTAGATTAAGTTAGAGTAGAAAAAAAGTGCCACATCACATTTGCGTTATCTGGTTGGAATACCATATGTTTACTGCAAGGTTTTTGGAGCTTTCATGGCTTTTTTTTTCGTATCGAAGTGTATTATGTATTTTTGTGTCACAGTATTTTCTACTTAGTTTTGATTATAGATTCGTGGGGTACATTCCGTATCCGCGAATAACTTGACATTCTGTAGGCAGACGATGGGGGTGCGAGTGCGTAGATGACTGTGAGAAATATATATATATATATATATATATAGTCAGCAGGATACAAGCACAGCTGCAGATTTTTTTGTCACGTATCTTAATGAGAGAACATTATGGCAATTTACCTGAGAAAGTTATATTTCAGTAAACAATATATTTGTTTGTATAGAGTCAACAATATATATAATTGGCCCGACAAAATAATTTGTTGAGTACACAAAACTTAATAAGCAAGGAAATGAATTTGTTCATATAGTAAAAAATACACGCTTGAATTAACAAAATCTTTGTGTTGGGCGAAAAGAAATAATACTGCCAACAAAATATTTAGTAGAATCAACTGTATCTATTAGTTTGGCCACTCATTTAATTGTCAGCGTTCGAAAATATAGCTAGAAAAATTTGTATTTTTGTGAATATTAGGATTCTAATAGTAATTGTAAGTTCATTTATTAGTGCTTAATAATGGTTTCAACATCCTAATGAAACAAGTTCAACGGAAAACTAGGAAGTAAAGCAGTCAAACTTGAGATATTTACTAGCGCACCTTGTCCGGTACTTTAAATGTATGCATTTAGAATCATTCCTATATCATTAAACACTTCAACTGAGGTTGCAAGAGCCTAGTTCTCGCGAGTAAAACATCTACATAGGATCGAATCTAGATCGAGGTTCCAATTATTTGATACTAGCCGAAACGGTTTAATGTACGCAGAGTCAAAATATCTTAAGTCGCTCCAACCAAATATTAGGTTTCACCAACCAGATTTTAAGTTGCAGCAACCGAATTTTTGTTTGCGAAAACCAAATAAGTGTGGACCTTCAAAATTCGCGGTATCATTTGGCATCAAGCTAAACTTCACAGTACTGTATGTATTAGATCAGGCGTCGTTTCTCAATTGGCTTCGGCATAGATGTGAAGTGACGCCATTTCTGACTGATGTGCATGTGATTGGGGCACACAGTTGTGAAGTGTTCATTTATTGGTCTGGTCCAATGACAAACGTAATGCAGAGGTACATCTGTTTTAAGTTAAACGGGTCCCTAAATGCTAACGCGAATTTTGCAGGTCTCTACAAATAAGAACGAAAAAATTATTTGGTATCACAAACGAAATATGCCACTATACCAAAAAATTAATTTAATTGGACTTAACGAACTTTGATAAGAAAAAAATTCTCAGTGTATCTGTGATTCGCGGGTCGGAAACTAAGACGCGTAGAAATTCAAATTGTCCATACGATAAGGAGATCTTATGTAAGGTACTTTGAAATACAACTGGAAAAGAACTATTTTAGATATAATTGGGCGTACCCACCCTTAACAAAAGTCCCGTGTCTCTGAAAATAGTTACCGAGCGGGGTGGCGCAGTAGTAACGCTCACCGGACTCGCGTTCTGGAGGACCGGTTTTCGATTCCCGGTCCGGCCATCCTGATTTCGGTCTTCCGTGGTTTCCCGACGACATCACTCCAGACGAATGCTGGGATTGGTCCTTAACAAAGGTCATAACCGAGTCCTTCCTAGTCCTTCCCCAATCTCCCTTCCCTGTTGTTCTGACTGCTCGGCCAGACTCGTAATACAAGGTCAAACTCCACTAAGTTAACTCTCAGCTAACTATATAATTATCTGGAGTGGGGGCTAGAAGACGTTAAATAATAATCCAGATAATTTACAAAACCACACTTTCAATCTCGGCTTGAAATACAATAAAATATAAAATATTATATAGACAAAATGTAACTAGTTGCTTGGTCGGATCCCTCTGACTATTTATGCAAGCAAAATAACAAAGTATTATAGCTGAGATACTACTTTAGATTCCATTAGTTTAGCTCTTCGATCACGGAGCGTAACTTTTCCTAACTGAACCGGCCTGCACTGGGAACGAGATCTAGCTACCACTGAATAATATCTGGACCACGCACGAAGAGCCTCCATCGTGGGATGATCCTGATGTTCTCGAAGCTGACTGGCCCACGTCCTCCGCGGCCCGGAGTTTCCTGGTCACCGGCTTGCAGACGACCTGCCCCTGGAGTCCGTCGCGTCTGGGGATCGTACAGATGGGGTCTGACCTGGAACTGCGCGCTGCTTCATATGCGCCTCTGATGACGTCGTTGCCACTCTGCGAAACGCCCTGCCTTCCACCGTCGGTGGGCGACGTAGGGCATACACTTGCCGGGGTGTCGCAGGTTCGGATCCCGGTGCTCAACAACACTCTGGAACTTGCACCGTCTCTAACACTTCTAGTGCAGCACGCGGCGTGATGTCACGATGCGTCGGCCAATTTAACTAAGTTGTATGAAGTTTGCTTTGATATTTCGACATCCGCATTCTGTACAGGCACGGGCGAGTAAATATTACCTCGCCTGCACTTTACGTAAGGTTCTATGCAATATAATATTACGTTAGCAAAAATTAACCCTTCCCGACCCACTTTAATTTTAGGTTCCAGTTGTTGCGAAGAAAATTCTTTATGATGCTGACTTTACTCAAATAAACGCTTCACTTGTTTCGTAACCACAGCCAACGACTGTAGGTTATACGTTCTGCTACAGTAATATGAACCAATCACGATCAAGACCAGTGAGAAGGTTCGCGAATCATTTACCCACGAGTAAGCTCATTGCTTGTTAAGCTTCACAGTATGCAGTACATACCTAAAATTACCTATAGGCTGTTCACGGTAAAACGAACACTTTTGAAAGTTGATCTACTTGTATATACGTTGTGTGTTCTTCCGCCTTGTGTAAAATTAACATTGCCATGGGTCTCGTCACTTTATTTGTGCGTCGGTCAAGTTAAACGGTGAAATGAGTAAAAAAGTAAATTTTTTACGAATATGCCTGTTTCTTCACGTCGACGCATTAAAAAAAAACAGAAAGCGAGAGAAATAATCTAAGTTATCACAAATGGTTACCTAACACATTTTGTTCGACGTTAATATATGGAACTAGTTTCCCATCCATCGTAACCAATTTTACTGGGGACATGCCACTCATTGCGCCCGTTAAAATATATTCAGGTAGGGGCAGTGACTTGTTTCTGAAATTGATTTCAAAAGTTCTCACTTTATCGCGAACAGCCTTTACACGTGAATAATGTACACAGGAGTGTAGGCCCGCACTGGGTCCGAATGGGTTAAAGAATAAACTACTGAAATGAACAGAATGGATTGCACACACTTATACAAATCAAATAACACTAATTGAATGGGACTCTTGCAACTCGGCATTATACTGGCAGCGAGCCACGCCCGTGATGAAAGTGGACCAATAGGAATATAGATAACAGTAGAGCTGATAGTGATGAAGTTACGAATATAGAAGACTCAATTCTAGCTTACTCCGTTGCCAGTAAATCTGTTCTGCACTCAAAGTGATAATTTCCTCACTGTCGACGATACATTAAGCCCGATACCTACAGAACAATAGTTCCACCACATCGAAACTGTTTCTTCAAGCTGTCAGTTTAACCCATTCAAACAAAGTGAGTACAACTATATACATTTGGCACGCGCATGTGTTTATGGCCTTTACTGCTCACTGCCAAGTTCAATGACCAGTGATATTAACTGTGGGTAAATTATAAGCAAATTCTGTTACTTGTATAGGTCATAATTAAAGACCTGAAAAATTCGCGGAATTATTTTGGGGCAAGCTAGAATCTGAAAACTCTTACGTTTGTGTCGTATTTGCCATTGTTTGACACGCATTGTTTGACACCTGCTGGATAACTCAGGGCTAATGCAAATTATACGAAAAATACACGTAACCTATGAGCAATTGATATCTACATGGTTGCACATAAGACCGCGGAGTCTAGCCTGGAGGTCGTTGAACTCGCGAATTTTTCATGTCCCTAGTCGTAATTGGTTCATATAACTATAGCCGAACATATAGCCTACACCTCACGGGCTTAGACAACGAAACAAGTGTTATGTCGTCTTAATTACAGCACACGTCATTATTTTATTTTGTTTGCAGCACTCGAAACCGTAAATTGAAGTGGCTTTGAAAGGAATGAATGAATGAAGAGATTGGGGCAGCCCTCAACAGCGAGAGGTCTTGAGAGCCGATGAGGGTGATTGAGATGAGTATGGAGCAGTGCCGGAAAGAAAGGGCGGGGGAAACGGGATATCTCCGAGAAAACCCGCCGGCTAGAAAACCTGCGAAAATCCGGGAGTTACCCGGCCGGGGATTGAACCCGGTTCGCCTTGGTGGGAGGCGAGAAGGCTAACCGCTCAGCCACCGCGGGCCCGGTTCTGAAAGGGTTAAGGCCCGGCACATTATTTTGAATGCGCTCGATTTTTTTTTTGTGTATGCGCGCGGTTTTTTGTAGCCAGCAAAAATCGACAAACGTTATTTATTATTTTCCGGGGAAATATTTCGCTTGAAGCTAGACTTTAATACCAAACTTCTTGGCTTGCAGCTGACATGTGAATATTTCTCTTGAAAAGACATTGATTCCTTGACTGTACAGAACGTAAATAATAAACCCAATGAATCTCTGTGAATTGAGAACTGATTTATGGAAAAAAAAAAATAGTATTCCATTGTTAAAAAGACGATATGTACCAAAGCGTTCATAATTTAAACAAGTTTTATTGTCGTTTAGTTACCTGCTTTTGAAACAAATATATTATAAAAAATAAATTAAAGGTTTGTACCGTGGTAAAAAACTTTCTCTTGTATATCCGATGTCCACGTGGTTAGAGCTTCACATTTTGCGGTGTATAAAATAACCCGAGTGGTGCGACTTGGAATTCGCTTCCAAGATTGGGCGAGGTGTGAATGCCAGGTATTCACACCCCGTCCAGTATAACGCAAGCCTGCCCGGACCGGCTTCGGCTATATATGACAGTTCAGTAAAATAATTTGGACAGTTAAAATTCTACGACAAGATGCCAACAAATTCAATGGTTTCTCAAAGGTCTTTAGAATTTACAAAACCCGTCCATAGTTTATGAAAGCTGATAATCTTACTGCACACATAGCCGAATATTGGTTTTTGCTTGTAAGTGCCTGTATATAAATTTGTTAGAATACATACGCCGTCCAGTACGAAGCCTTCGGCAGCTTGTAGAAGCCAACCAGATACGAGAACCAGTTACAGAGTCCCGTCAGGACAATTACGCTGACACAGTTCACAGGTTTTGTATTCTGAGAACAAGCCTTTGGGAACCAGATCCCATTATTATTTTCGAATCACTATACGCGAATTAAAGAAAACTGTACATACATCGCGTAACTGTGGAATCCACATAGCTTTCGTTTTGCATTAACAATTGGGTAAATTATACATTACGGCGTAGTACGCACGGAGGTGCATAATAAATAGTTTATGCAGGCTACAGTTTCCAGCTTCTACACTGCAAAAACGTTTTGTAATGTTTACTGATAAATTGTTTGTGATACTTGTAACAGTACAAAGTTTTCTCTTGTAAATCTACTCGCTTGTAAAACTAGAAGGGCCGTGTTTGTAATAGACCTCAAGTAATGTTTGTACTGTATTTTACTTCAGGAAAATGGCGGACACTCAAGAAAGTAAAACCATATATAGCTGTTTATGCAAAACTATGGGTAGGGCCACCTGTTTATCGCGAAAAGATTTACGCCGAGACTAAACATCAATATCTAATGTGCACACGCACAGTCTTCAATTGGCTATTGGTAGCTTTTATTGGTGTGAAGACAGTCTGTTATATGGGTGAGCCAATCAGAATTCAGATTCTCCGATGCTGACCGTATGTGATACGCGGACAAACACATATGTTGCCTAACAATTCAAATGATCCAATCATGAAAGTGGTTTTGAACTGAAGTGTGCAGGTGTCCTGAAATATTTTCGCGGAAAACAGGTGCGTGGGTGAAAAAAAAAAAAAAAAAAAAAAAAAAAAAAAAAAAAAAAAAAAAAAAAAAAAAAAAACGTATTGCTAGTTTTAATAACGTAAAGCGCTCTAAAACAATTCAAATACGATATATACGATATTACTCATTAACTCTTAATATTTCCTAGCTGCACAGAACTCTTAAAATGAAATAAAGATACTTCTCAATGTATTCAGCTTAATCAAGAAATTACCTTGATAATTATTCTGTAGGTACTTGCAGTTATATTTGTTATGGAAATAAGTGTCAAGCTCCTAATTTAAGTTGGTCTTGTGGATAAGGGTGCGGGTTCTAGTCCCTGTGATGACGAAGTGAGATTTTTTTATGAATTATATTTTGAAATATTTTTTAGAAATTATTCTCTGTTTTAAAGTCATGATATTAGTTTTCTAGCAGAAAATTAATTTAATGTACAATTCTCAGTAATGCTTCTAATACTAGGCTATCATTTGTAATATATGTTCTGCAGATCTTACAAGAAAGCTGTTTGTAGTTTTACAAAGGATTTTATTGGCAACTGTGTTTCCAAGGATTTTTTTTTTTAAATTACGACATGTTATTTAGAGTGTACTGTAACAAATAACTGGTTCAGAAAAATGTTACAGTGTAATAATTATATTCAGTGACAATTATTTATTGCTGGGAAAGCAGACTGGTAATAGGTTTCAACGTACTGGCAAATGTCAAAAATCTTTTTTCATTATTGGTTTCCGGGTGTGTGTGTATGACGCCACTTTCCCACGCCTTTGGAACAGTGGGAATTATTAGGGCCACTGATTTGTTCGCAAATAAATCGGAGCCCACAGTAGACTTCAATACTGTATATACACTTCGACTTTAGTCATGCCTCCAATGGCTGCTGGTGTCGTTTCCGTATTTGACCAAGCCACTCAGGATTCAGGCACCATCTACTTTCGTGATTCGTTGGCAAACAATTAACACGTTCCACATCAACACGGAACGTGCTTCAGTCAATCAAAAAATTAAGATGACACCACAGTGCTTTGAACTGTATCTTGTCTGGAAAGCTTTTGGCGAAATATCACTGCCCCTAGGAATCATCGCTGGAAACCAACCATACATTTTTGTGAAAATTTAGTAACGCCTGCATTTTTATTCAACTGGAGGCCGCATTTATCTTATAATTGACCACGGAACTCCCTCACTCTAATTCTTAACGTTCACCAGCAGCTAAGACACTTTTCAAGGACTTATGAAA
The DNA here is from genome assembly GCA_029891345.1 of Dryococelus australis. NCBI lineage: Eukaryota > Metazoa > Arthropoda > Insecta > Phasmatodea > Phasmatidae > Dryococelus > Dryococelus australis. The sequence goes on from CM057002.1 coordinate 126,437,386, forward strand.
CTAATAACGGTCCAGTTACACACGAGTTTCGAAAGAACAGCTGGAAATCATAGGGTTCCTAGTGCTTCTCAGACGAATGATCATACGAGGAAAGAATGACTTCTGACCACTTTTCAAGCGCGTTGATGACAGAGAAATCCATCAAGTAAGTGGACCACACATGACGTAATGTTTCCTTTTAAAAACTCTCTGGGTCAAAGAGTGGACTTTCTTTTTTCGGGCACCTCAGTGATACACTCTGAGAACTAGCGCGGTCCACCTTGAGACGTGACGCCAATCTCGCACTTACGTACGTTTTGCCCTAGAGCTAAGTGAAAGTGCCCACCTGAATTAATATTAGACCTCCCAGCTCAGGACCAGTTACGAATGCGCTGGTGTTCCTCGCTATTGACGCGCCTCTGGTTCTACGTACATTTCCATAAAGGTAACACGTATTGGTTGTTCAGCCTCGGGTCACGCCCTTACGGACGCGTGTACAGGGTTTGTAATTAAACTGATGGCCACCTCATCTGGACACCTAGGAATGACGTTTAGGGCGAGGAAACGGCGGCATAATGCGCACGTTTTGCTTTGCAATCAAGTGAAGGTAATATTTTCCAGTCTTCGCGATCATTTCGTCGCACTCCTTCGCCCGGTGATTTAAGCACGTATATTCTCCGAAGGTCATTCAATTAAATGCACACAGTAATCTAATCAAATTAATCCGTTACACAAATGGACATCGGCTTAATTTTCTACCTCTACCTTCCGAACAGTTTCGACCACACCAGTAAAACTCCACTTCTGCGGATTTTTTTTTGTTGTAAAATTCAATTAATGATCTGCGCTAGATTGTACATACCTGTATATAATCATGCAACCTTTATTTTTTCACTTGATGGCACTGTCAGAGTTGGAAGACATTTCCCGTCTGATTGTATTCCATGCGATTCGTTCGCGCCACTGCGAAGAGTACTTCCAGGTCGTGAACAGATTAAACTGATGTCCAATGACAGAACTGGCGCAGACTCATACATACTTGTAGTATTAGATGTAATTAAGTAACAACGAGAAATTTGCATTTATTGCTTATGAGCAGAGTCTCCGGAATTTCGCGAGTTAATTCAAGGACATGTTAAACTGTATACGCACGTACCACGAAGTTTCGCTTCTATTGGACCACGGTTTGTTATACACGCCCCGGATGGCTTTGGACCAATAACGCACTCGTAGGAACATGCTTCTTGGTCTGGGGTAAAAATGGAGCCACAGCCAATGAACAACTGACTGAGGCTCAAGTTCACAATGGGCTGTGGAGTCCAGCTTGTTTCCAGCTGTATCCGCGAAATTCTTGGGCCTCTACTTATGAGTAGAGACATGCAAAATTCGCGTTATTATTTGGCATCAGGCTGAACTCCACAGTACTGAAGATACGGAGCCGGTGTCGTTTCTCCATTGGCTGCAGCACCGATGTGAAGCCACGCCCTTGCTGACTGAACTGCGCATGATTGGGGCACACAATTATGAAGTGTTCATTTGTTGGCACAGAGTCACCCAGGGCGTGCCGGATGATGCATGGTCCAATGACAAACATATTGCAAAGATAAATGTGTTTATAAAGTTTGACGTGTGCCTAAATAATAACGCAAATTTGGAGGTCTCTAAGTTATGAGTATGGACACCCGATTCTCTTGAAAAGAATTCCTGTATAATCATATTTCAGATACACTTTCGGGACTGGAAGATTTTTTAATTCCTATCCGCACCAGAGTGTCTGTCCGTGAATCACAATAATTCAATACCGGAATAACCTGGTTTTGATTGCTCAAGCCAAATGCCAGAATGCGTTCCCATAAAGACACGCTTGCAAATTACTAAAGGAATACTACAAGTGTGCGAATGAGATATGGACGCTTAGCCTCCATTCTACTAGTTTTGTGAAAATCATCTTTTCTTAATTATGCGGTTCTAACGTCAAGGAATTCGCTAATATATGTGTGTTTTGGAGAATGATAGAGATGATGGTTTATAGCGGAAAAAGTTGACTATTTGCTAGGAGTCAACTTACTGTACACATGTCTGAAGAGTTTTCTTTTCTTATTGGCTGCGATGCATGTCTGAAGCTACTACCTCATTTCACCGGGCCAATGAGGATTCTGATACAATAAGGCAGAACGTCCGTGATTGGTTTGCACACAACTCAGCCGAGTGGAAACCTTGTTCATCCAATCATGAAAGAATAAATATAGTGAGAGTGCTACAGAAGATATGCTGGCTCCAAAATTTTCGCGATTTTCCATCATCTCTAATTATATGCCATTTCGCTAAATATTTGTAATGTGGAGATTAAATGATTTAGTTCTCTACAAACCAGCAAAATAATCACAAGTCTAGACTCTAAATTTGAATCAGTGGCAAATCACTGATTCCCAGTGAAATTCAACTACTCTGAACAGTGAAAATGGCTCACAGTGGAAATCTTCTGATGGTTTTAGTGAAACAATTTTACTGAAGGAATTAGTGAAGTGAAACATTTTCACTAATTGAATAAGTGACGGCCGACTTCAGTGGCGAATTAAATATTTTTTAAAATTGAATTTAGCGAAATAAATACTTGAAATAACTGTACTTAGGATACCTAGTTTACTACTTATACTGCGCATTTTACTGTAATTAAAAAAAAAAATAGGAGGTAGCTGGGATTGAACTCACACATATTTTCCACTTCGCTTGTAGGCCATTACATTACCATTTGCGCATCCAAGTCAAGTTAACAATTAAGAGCAAGATATTTGTATTATATTTCGTATCGAAATCGGGAGGATTTAAATTGCATGCCCTTACTGTTCGTTTTTGGGTTAATTGTACCGTTGGGATTGTTAAGACGAACAGTACATATGAGTGCCCTCTCCTCACCACATGATGTGCAGTTTAAACCTTCAAACAGAGCGCTATGAAGATTACATGAAAACGAAATGAAAGACGTAAAAACGGAATGAAAGACTGAATGTTCATATTACCTCATAAAATGGTGTTTTGAAAGACGAAACACATCTTAAAGAATATTTTGTATTGGTTTTACTAGTTTATTCGTTGTTATTTCAGTTGATCCACGTTATTTAACGGCAATTTTTAAACGTTATCTGATGGTCATGTTTACACGCTGTTTAACTGATCTATCAGTCAAAAAACAAACCACTGAATGAAAAACAGTGAAAAAAATTACTGCTGAATCAGTGGAAAATGTCACTGAGTAAATAAGTGAACGATCTTTGGCAATTTTTTTAAAATCTGATTCATAAGTTAAATTCACTGAAATATTTGTTGAATTAGTTAGGTACTGTTGACTGATTGAAACAGTGTAATTCTCACTGATTCAGATCTAGAGTGCAGTGGTTAATAGAATATTGATTACTTTGCTTCTTACTTATGAAGTATTTGACTTGGCCGTATGGAATTACACCCAATGGAATTTTTTATATTTATCATAATCCAAAATATCAGGCATGTACAGATCAACCTTTGATGCAATCCTTAAGGTAGACAAGTAAGTTTTTTTTTTTTTTACTTAAATATGTTGTATAGCAGTGCATCTCTTTATTTCGCAAGATGAGAGTATGATGGTATGGATTTATTTAGGATATTGAACACTTGATTGTCAATTTCAAGGATATTAAATAGAAAAATTTCATTGCCACTTCAACTCTATGCCTGAAGATGTAACTTAAAATAGATTAAAAATTGTCACAACGTTTGCGCCGTAGCATGTTGAAATCATGATTTTCCTGTTTTCCTAACTCATAAAATAACTATTTTACTTGTAGGAAAAGGATGATTTACCCGAAAAAAATAAAGTTAAATAATCAAACAAGGAAAATATTTTGCAATTTGAGAAAAAAAAAGCTAAAATCGTATATTATGTATATTTTTAAACCGTGGTTCATTCTCAACTATCGTAAAAAAAAATTCAATCACGTCTACAGAGAAAGAGGAAAACACTTTTGCATTATCTGTTTTCATTTTTACAGATAGTTTAACTTATTTTGGTTTTCAAAAAATATCGGAGGAGTACTTTATGTTGTAGTAGCTGACCCGCGCGACTTCGTTCGCATGGCATTTTTGTAAAGTTATTAAAAATTTAAGCCCACCATAGTTTAATGAAGTTTGTATGTTTAGAATACTAATAAACATTTTTTCAGGTTTAATGGAGTTATTACATTAGACCCTACCAACACTTCGCTCATGTTTTTTTTAGGATGATATTTAGGACTTCGAATTGAACTTGCAATTTTTTATTGGGTTCTCTAGCCACTGAGCTACTGTGGCCCCACTATTGGGTTCCCTACCCAGTGAGATACTGCTGCCCCCTTATTGGATGCTCTAGCCCCTGACCAGCTACGGCCCCACTATTGGGTGCTCTAGCCACTTAACTACTGCGGCCCCACTATTGTGTACTCTAGCCCCTGACCAGCTGCGGCCCAATTATTGGTTTCTCTAGCCCCCGAGCTACTGCGGTCCCTACTATTGAGTTCTGTAGCCACTGAGCTAGGCGGCCCCCTTATTAGGTGCTCTAGCCACTGAGCTACTGCGGCCCCACTTTATGTATATCTATCCACTGGGTAACTGCGGCCCCACTTTCAATAACTCTAGACACTGGGCCACTACACCTTTTTGGAAGGAAAGGAGGACAGCCCATAGACAAAAAAGAAAGGAGAAATGGCGGCGTTTTTTTACAATGCTTTTTATGCAGCAATCCTAGGAAAAGCTTAATCCAGTACCTATTTACATCGCTGATCACAATTTTTTCCGGAACCGTTTGAGATATCTCGATTAAACAAAGACTAAATTAACCATCGGGTTATTATCTATATACTGTGTGAAATTGATGTCAATACGGTAAGTGATTATTGAGTTAAATCCGTTCGGTCATACAGACACACAGAGACGAAAAAAATTATCATAAGATATGGCTTAGTTATCAATTATACTATATGAAAAAATATTAAATGTGAAAAATTTGAAAACACAGACAGACAATTATATTTTCTTTAGTAGTATAGATTATATCGAGAAATATACAATAACAGTTGCTTGCTGGAAATGTCCGTTAAATGTGTACAAGTTGAAATTGGTTTAAAAACAGGCCAAAGTATTTTACAACTGTAAAATACTTTGGCTTGTTTTTAAACCAATTTCAAAAATATTAATAATAATAATACATCATTTTGAATATATTTGGTTTAGCAATAATTTCTTATTGTGATAACTGTCTTGCTGTATACAGAAAGGGCTAAACAAGTCATACGCTTGTGATGGACTGCAGATCACTTCGCAAAAGTTAAAGAAGAGAGTGATAATACATGTTCAGATTGACGTGTTTTTTTCAACTATTTCATCAAAGTTTTTTAATCTGTGTTTAATTGGAATCCTATTTCTTGTACTATAGAAAATAAATCCTGTTTTGGAGATCCAATTCAATGTTATTTACTGTCTTCTTCAGAAAGCACTTTTCGATATTGATTTCGTTGCTACAAATGAGTGAGAAGCGTCCGTGACTTTTGCGAAAGCAAGGAAATAATCAAGTACAGACAAATACATCCCAGGGGCCACGGTGGTGTAGGGGTTAGACAATACGCCTCCCACCAAGGCAAGCTGGGTTCGATTACCGGCGAGGTCACCGCTGGATTTTCCCACGTGGGAGAATAGTTACGGACGATGCCTCTGGTTGGCGGGTTTCTTCGGGGATCTCCCGTTCCCCCCGCCCTGTCCAATTTCGACGCTGCTCCATACTCACCTCAATCACCTTCATCGGCTCTCAAAACCTCGATGTTAAGAGCTGCTTAAATAGGTCAACGACTCCAGCCCAGACGCACACACCTGCAAAACGGCATCACTGACCAGAAGCTTGTAACAGCGTCGTTCGGTAATAGGAAAATTGGAACTTACTCTCAAGCCACCAGTCTGAGAAACAGAGAACTTTCAGCATCACGCGGTAGCCAATCAGCGAATAGATTTGCCCACAGCGATGGAACCACCATGCCAAATCACTCCTGTGTGTTTATTTACTGTGTGAGGATACGTTATAGATATGGACCTGTAAAATTCGCGTTATTATTTGCCATCAAGCTTAACTTCAGAGTACTGTATGTATTATACCAGGCGTCGTTTCTTCATTGGCTTTTGCATAGATGCGAAGTCACGCCCTTTATAACTGAACAGCATGTTATTGGGGCACACAATTGTGTAATGTTTTCATTTATTGGCGCAGAAATACACAGAGTGCATCAAATAAAGTCTGGTCCAATGACAAACGTAATGCAGAGGTACATGCGTTTTAAGTTCAACGTGTCCTCAAATAATAACGCTAATTTCGCAGGTTTCTAGTTATAGATACTAGTACAGTACAGAAATAAATATTTATCCCTTGTAAAATTTAAAATTACATTTCCGCGCATGCCTGAAATAGCTAACCGCTTAACGTACACATTGCATTTTCGTTTCTGGTGTTGTAAAATAAGAAATTTTTGGTGTGGAAAGTTTTTAAGCAAATTCCTATAGAAAGTGACACTACGGAACCTATGGAAGTATAGAAATAGTTTGTGTGTCAGCAGCAACCTATAACTTTACTCAAGGAAAGACGCGACCTGTATTAGTGTCAACTGCTGGACTTATACAGCACCGATCACGGTTTCAACTATTCACGTCACACGTGGAGTATGCCGGAGAGAGTAAGCTAATGTGTTAAGTAGCAATAATCCTCCAACTACCAAAGGTTACAGTAACCATTTCAGACCAAATTCTAATTACTGGTCTCAGATGCTGCTTATTGCCTTGATTGTCAGTAAATCTGTACTGCACTTAAAGTGTTCATTACCTTATTGTCCACGATACTTTAAGCTCGATACCTACCTAGAAATAGTTCCACCACATCGAAACTGTTTCTCCGAGCTGTCAGTTAGAGCAATTCCAACAAGGTTAACACAACTGTGTATGTTAGGCACGTATAGGTATTTTTGCCCTCTACTGCCCACTGCCAAGCTCAATGACCAATTTCCTTACCTATGGGTAAATTATTTACAAACTCTGTTACTGGTCTAGGTTCATAATTGGTTCATATAACTATAGACGAACAAATAGCCTACACTTCACAGGCCGTGACAACGAAACAAGTGTTGTGTATACTTAATTACAGCATATATCATAATTTAATTTTTTTTTGCAGCACTTGAAATCGTGAATTGAACTGGTTCTGAAAGGAAGCGAGAGGTCTTGAGTGCCGATGAGGGTGAGTGAGGTGATCATGGAGCAGCGCCGGAAAGGAAGGGCGGGAGAAACGGGGGTATCTCCGAGAAAACCCGCCGGCAAGTGGCATTGTCCTGCACGAATCCCACATGCGAAAATCCGGGAGTGACACGGCCGGGAATTGAACCCGGTTCGCCTTGGTGGGAGGCTAGCAGGCTAACCGCTCAGCCACCGTGACTCCAATTTGATTTGGTACATTGTCAATTTATTTTCTTTTAAGTTAAAAAAAAAAATTGTTGTTACTGGAGTTAGGTTTACTTTTGGAAATGAAATTTTGTCAGTGACGTTGTCAGAAGCAAAGGTCGCCCCGGTTCTATCTCAATCACTATCATGGTAATTATACCTAAGCGCCACTGGTAAAATTAAAAAAAAAATAGCTGATATAGTAAAGTGACTATATTGAGGTACCAAGTCCTGGTAAAATATATTCCATTCACACTTTGAACAGTTCGTCCTTTTGCTGCACTAATCGACAAACTTTCACACCACAAAAAAATTAAGTGCTTGCAAAAAATTATCCGTGACGTAACACAAACATTTTATATAATCTGGCAGCAACTAAATCTTAAGTTCTATTTCAAACGCTAAGGCGTAAATAGTAGCTTTATGCTTCTTAATTCTTTAATAATTTTTCATTCTAAACAGCGCCAGTCTTGCAGCACAGGCTATACCTGTGCGAGTGTCGGGACGCGTCGTTCCAGCACCTTCGCCAAATACGCGTCTGGGAACTGCGTAGGCCCGATCTCTTTGGTGTAAAATTCGCCAATGGTGGGTTCGCCGCGTAGGTCTTCGAGGTCTTGTACAGCTCTGAAGACAAGTTCTGACGGGACTAACGGAATGGAAATAAAACCTAATTTAATTCATAAATCTGGAACAACACAAACACGAATTAGTCGCGGATAACCTTCGGGCACCACGGCTAAGAGCTGATAAATAGTCATATGCTAGGACCACCTGTCTTTCGCGAAAATATCCCGGAACTACGTGTACTTCAGAACACAAGAGCTCAGATGCACTTCCATAATTGGATGATTTGAACTGTCTGCCCGTGAATCAGAGACACCCAGGGTCGGAGTTACGTATATCTGGTTGGCTTAATCAGGTAAGGAACTGTATTCCGACAAAGACGCCTGGCCAACGACCAAAGGAAAGCTGCACGTTTGACATAGGACATTGGAGACTAGCCTTCGCGTAAATCTTTTCGCGAAACACAGGCGGTCTTTGTAATGCAACAGAGTAGATCAACGCCCAGAGACGAAATCGCGGGCTGGTTCATTTGGTGTCGGCTTACTGGTATGAAGTGATCAGACCTTAGTTGGACGGCCTGCCTGCCTTTAAACATTGAACCAGGACACGAGCGTGATTGCAATGACATCTTACGAAGGGTAGTTGCAGACTAGTAAACAGAGTAAAAAACGTTAAACAACGCTCCCTTTATAGACCAACGTAAAAGGGGGGGGGGGCGTCTTGGTATTCCACGTAAGCTACCCTGATCTATAGTCACGTAAATAGTTATTGTACAATCCTTATGTTCAGTAAACCCCATCTTATACTTCTGTGATCTACCTAGTCATTACTCATTATTTAGTTGCGCCCATAAACATAAATCTTTTCAGGCATGAATTGGCTACAAAGAAAATTCGTAACAGTATCTATTACCTGATTGACTGTGCAAGGATCTGGAGACTGGCCTTGGGTCTCAATTGGCTATCGCGTGCTGCGAATGGATCCCTATTGGCTGGACTGCTTGCAAGCAAGTAAGTTACAAGATGCTGATTGGCTAACGGCGTTAAGACATGTTGCTGGTGGGTGACGCCATTTTGCTGAAGAGTGCAGCTGGCGTTATTTCCCCTCTGTATTTTTTATTGTTCTGTGGCAACACCAAGCAATAAACGAAGATAACAAAAGTATAGTTTCTTGAGATTCGACCATCGTTTACGAGTGATGAGTGCTAATGGCATTGATAGCCTAACACTGAATAATTAAGGTCCTAAAATTTCACGTCATTATTTCGTATCAAGCTAAACTCCACAGTACTGTATGTATTGTAGCAGGCGTCGTTTCTTCATTGGATTCTGCATAGATGTGAAGTCATGTCCTTTATGACTGAACTGCATGTGACTGAGACACATAATTATGTAGTGTTCATTTATTGGCCCAGAGCTGCGCAGGGCGTATCAAATAAATACTGGTCCAATGACAAACGTAATGGAGAGGTATACGTGTTTTAAGGCAAACGTGTCCCCAAATAATAACGCGAAATTTCCAGGTCTCTATGAATAAGGCTTTGACGTGGACGATGTTAGTTTGAATTGAGTTGAGAGAGATGTTAGCGGCTCTTGACAATGAGGTCCTTGAGAGCCGATGAGTGTAAAATGAGGTGAGATTGGAGCAGCAACCGGAATGCAAGGGCGAGGGAAGCGGGAGATCATCGTCCCACACGATGCCCTCTTGCGAAGATCCGGAGTGACCCTGATGGGGATTGAACCCGGGTCGCCTCGGTGAGTGGCGAGTAGTCTAACATCTCAGCCACCACAACCCCCACATAGAAGTGTTGTGAACTATTCACAGCAGTGGCGTGTTGTGAGTTTTGTTTACAGGGTAAGCAACTTCACACTAACAAATGCAACTTCCAACTTTGTTTACCCTCCACATGAATTTACCGTTTAATAATACCTAACATTAGTTTAAAAAACTGGAAAATAAATTAATGTAATTATAATAATTAAACTGAATATCATTTAGAGAGTATACTACAAATTGCAAGAAAACTCCTGTTTTCCCGAACACTTTTATCTGCTTTCTAAGCAAAAACGTAGGACTGGATGACACAAAGAGAACGACTGCATACCCAGCCGGAGGAAGGCGTTCGAGCGCGCGGCATGTTGCTTGAGAATTCGATTCATCGCTAGTCGCTCCAGTTTGTGGAAATAAATACTAGATAGCAGCACTATGCGTTTACAGTACGGGAGTTACGAAAACTCTGTTTCTCGAATCGGAAACGGGAAACTCAGAATTTGATGTGTTTAAAGTTAAGGCGAAAACTATAAAGTGTCAAACATTTCCAACATGTATAAGTTAAGCATTGCTTACCTTGCGTCTATGGGATAAGCGGAACTGATTCACAGAGACATGCGACTGTTTCGTTTCTAGGATGTTGAGGCGATATTTTAGTCGTGGTGTTACGCCGAGTGTTCGAGAGTTATCATTATTATTATTATTTTTACATTTTCGTAATGGGTGCGGGCCAAGACCACTTGGAAGTCACGGATATGGCACCTGGCAACTTCTCACCAGCCCATACTGGATGTGGGTGGGGTGTGTGTTGTTTTCGCAGGTGGACCGCACGAGGTTGGTGCTCGCGCATGAGTCGGCAGCTTGCGATTGGCTGAAAGACGTGTCGTGATTCGTGACGTGCCACTCACGGTCGAGCTGCGTGTGCCACCCACTCGGAACTCGCGATGACGTCATGCCGCCCGAACGGCCTTATTTTAACGGTCGAGCGGAACGCCATCTCCTTCGCCCCGGCCTTGAGCCATTCTCCGAGACAGTGCGAAATCGCAAGTGTGGGGGGGGGGGGGGCGGAATTTATGTCAGCTCATGCTCATACATAGATATGGACACAGCACAAGATTTTTGCGAGTTAAAGCTGTAGTGGTAAAGGCCTGAAGCACCATTATGTTTTGGTGCATGGGTTTAGACTACTCGCCTAACACTAAGGCGAACCGGGTTCAATCCCCGGCCGGGCCACTCCCGGATTTTTGCAATCGGGAACCATGCCGGACGATGCCGCTGGTCGGGCGGGTTTTGTCGGGGATCTCCCGTTTCCTCCGCCCTTGCATTCCGGCGTTGCTCCATTCTCAACTCATTTCACCCTCATCGGCTCTCAAGACATCGCTGTTAAGAGCCGCCAAAATCTCTCTCAACTCAAATCAAACTAACAACATCCGTGTCAGAGCCTTTTTCGGTGTAGGGCTATCAATACCGTTATCAGTCATTGCTCGCAAACAAAACCCGAGTTTCAAGAAACTATACTTTTGTTATCTTTGTTTATTGCTTGGTGTTGCCACAGAGTAGTTAAAAATGCAGAGGTGAAATAACCCCATATTTTGCGAACTCCGGCTGCACTCGTCAGCAAAATGACGTCACCCACCAGCAACATGTCTTAACGCCGTTAGCCAATCAGCGACTGGTGACTTACTTGCATGCAAGCAGTCCAGCCAATAGGGATCCGTTCGCAGCACGCGTTAGCCAATTGAGACCCAAGGCCCGTCTCCAGATCCTTGCACAGTCAATCAGGTAATAGATACTGTTACGAATTATCTTTGTAGCCAATTCATACCTGAAAGTCCCTTTCAGGTATGGACGTAGCTAGATAATAAGTCAATCAGATACAAACTTTTTTTTATCAATAAATGTTACGTGCGGATAATAACCCGTTATATAAAGGAAAAAAAAAAACTATATTTTACAACTGGTAAAAAATTTTCGTCAAGATTAAAATTAACACACTCTCGTACTCTGGTGACTTCACGTAATTTTCAAGATAATGAATGAAATCATACTAGTAAGCCATCAATTTATGTAATAATTGAACAGTATGTGCTAACTTGTTTTTTTTCATAGATCTACGCAGGTTATTGACTCGTAGCAATTCTACGAATGGGGTCATATTTACTACATACTACACACTGCGCACCCACCGAAGGTGCTAATTGCTGGTAAGCACACTTCTGTCGTGTAATATGAATATTCCATAGCGGCCCATATAGCGGCTGGTATACCGGCTCGTGCGCCAGGCCTTGTACAAGAACCAAGTACAATATCGGCTAGAGGAAGACGCGGGAGGAACGTCGCTGGAGACTCGAGGCGGTGGAGTCCCTGTGATCCCGCGGGCCAGCTGCGGAAGGCGAGGAGAAGATGGAGCGTGTAGCTGACTGTACTTCACACGTGACTGCCGGTTAGTTGTTTCCGTACAAGTGACGTCGCTCGATGCGCCGCGGTCATCCAATCTAGGTGTTTTACGATCGCATCAAGTTACCGCTGGCACTAATGCACTACCAGGTCTTAGAAGTAGAGTAATTTTCATCTCCTGTGCTTGTCCACAGCCTTTGATCAAGAACTGCCGTCAAAACTATTTAAATTCCCTAAACAGCTGCGGTTTGTTTAAATTCTGCTGCCATAGTTAGAAGAGATTTTTTAAAATGATCTATTATTATTAGGTACAATCTTTTATTCTGCTAGCAGCACTGGGCATGTAGGTATAAAGAAATTATTTTAAGTACTAATAGTGTACAAAAAACAATAAAATTTCATAATTTTATCCTCTCACTGAATGAATTCGAAATATTTACGTCTTATTCTGGCGATATATATTTAATTGTTATACTGACGTCTGTTAGTGATTAATTTCATTCAACGAGTTTTTATACGCAACACTAAGGTAAGTGATACAACATTGAAATCTATTCAAATGTGCAACCAGTTTTGTTACAATTATTTCTAAAAATTATATTCATGCACTACATATTATTCTAAAAAAATTTACGGGAATCTGAAAAAAAAAAAAAAAAAAAAAAAAGGGGTTATTGAGGATATGTAAAGTAATAGCAGAAAAGATTTATTGAGTATCCTCAATTTAAAATAAGTAAATAACCGTCAAGTCAACCACAAAAAATGTTCGAAATACCGCAATGATGTACTTCATATTCAGAATAGCTAATGACCAGACCAACATATTTTTTCTCAATAACAAATATAAATAATTAACATTTTCATTACAAACCATTGACTAACCACACAGACATAAGAACTAATTATATATTACAATCACTACGCTTAATTTGACAATACGAGAAACTTTATATTGAGTGCAACAAGGTTCGATGACTCAGAAATTGTAGAAATTAAGTATAATTGAAGTAACTACAGTTCATCTACATATGAATGTGTTGTGTGCTCAGCCGCAGAGGTATTTCCTTCCCCTGGGCTTACAATGTCAGGTGGTCAGAATCTTCCTTCGCCAACGGTTCATGAATTATTTAATGGGTATAGTAATTTTGAGGATTGTCTACTTGATAATACACATTATATCCTATGAAATGTCTTAATTAGCTGTTGCTTGTGCGAGAGATAGACATAATATCCTCTAGATATAATCTTATAAATTGTTAGGTATACTGGTACATGTAGAGGATATCACTCCATGAATGAATGCTGAACAACATACCAAAATGCATGTATATGTAGCCAAACAGGGGCAGAAAAAATGATCTAATTTTCACATATAGACAGAACTCCAGTGACCTAAAATACAGAATGACTGGTAAGTATAGTGAGAGCTCCATTTTGGGTCATACGTTGCTGGGCCCGATGTGGCATTGAACCGACGAATATCTGAATAATATCGCTGGGTATCATGAACCTTGTGTTGTTTATCATAGCTCAGCATTTTTTGTTTCACTTTGCGGAGTAGGAGAGTATTCAACCTGCGATGAATCTTGACCCACAGATACCCACTTTGCAAGAGATCGGGATATTGGGCTGGCCAAGGAAGCATTTGCACACCTTGAAAGGCACTGAGACTGATCTGAGCTGTATGTGACTGGGTGTCATGGTGTTGAAAACCTGAATTTGGGACGCCATGTTGATATGGTTTGTGCATGGAACCTCGTCGACATAGCGGCATGCCGTTATTGTACCCATAATGTACAATATTGGTTAGTAGCTGTTGGTGATGACAACACCCCAAAATATGACACCACATTGAAGGATAGTGTCGCATCCCAGTGACAGAATAATCATCCCGATAGCCACGAAGCTGCCAGACCCTTACACGGTGATCATCATTCAAGAGACAGAAACAGGATTCGTCGCTGGAGATTGCACTGTTCCATTCTGCACACCACGCAGCTCTCATTCGACACCGTTCTAAGCGATGTTGACGGCTCGTAACAGACGGCGGTACAATAATAATACATATTTCGATCTCTTGACCCCACTTAGCTATTGGCCATCCGGGGTTTCAGATTCTCACTTACATATGCCTGTTTATTTTGGTCACCTACCCCACTGGGCTCTTTAACCCCGTTGGGCAATCTCCTGAATAGAATAAGGAACCCTACCAACTGCCATCACGAATATTTAAACCACAGCCAGCACAAGTCCTACCTCACCTGACCACGTGGGTGTTAGGGAACCTCGGAGTTGAAGACCAGACCTGACTTACAAACCCTTGTACTAAACAGCAAAACTTCGAGGTATCCACCAACTGAGAGAACCTCCAGCAGGTTCCTGAGGTCAACACATGCCACTCCACCCTTTTCACGACACTTTCGGGTTTTCCCGATTGATTGAACTGAATCCCCCCAATCTTCAGCCCCGGCCTCGTCCATTGCCATGCATTAGAATTTATTCACATTGAAATCCTTGCCTCGAGTCCAAGGTCTGATCATGAAAGAGTCGATCGGCCACCACCAGGCACCACAATCATTACCCATGATTCAAGCTTAGCCAGGGAGGCTAAAACATGGCATAGCGGATGCCCTGGCGTTTCTCATTTTTGCTAGCCACGATACACCGAGGTTACCCAGCAGTACCACAAGGAGGTATTGGGTTCTCTTAAGCTAGGAGAAGCTGTAAGAGATGCATCACTAGCAAACGGCTAGGCAACAAACCTGCCTCAGCCAATCGGCGTGACACTGTCCTTGTCATTTCTTTCCTGGGACCACTGTCGCCAAATGCAACGAAAGGTTGCGTCATCACTCTGCGTTATTTTCCGGAATGGGGCTCAAGGTTCGACCAACAACACGGAGACCTATGATGAAATATCTCGTGAATTCACCCATCTTGTGGAATTACGTATAATGCTGTCTTAAAGCCATTGCATCACCTTATTCGTTCTCCACCTTAAGAAACTGCCAAAACACTCGCTTTGCACGACGGTGAACATTAATCGAAAAATGTCTTCACTTACTGCTTGTCTGCCTGTATCATGAAAGCAGTACGTACGATTCGAAATAAAATTGCAATCAAATGTTTATCACGCATATGTACGTACATCCGCACTGCAAATCTCATGAAACTGCATTCACGCCTCTATGGTGGGGCAGTGTCTATCAGGCAGCATGTATGCCAAGGCGGTGATTGCATCCACTGCGTTCAATTGCCTCAAGTACTGTTCGACGTTCCTATCACTCAGCCTCTAGATATTAGCAACATACTGCCTGAAATTCCATCGAGAACAATTATATTCTTTGATCTCAATTATTTGGTTAGTAGAGTGGGCTAATAAGTGCCCAAATGTTTCAACATAAATCAAGTGGTTAAGCCGAGGAAACGACATGACGTGCCACTTATATTCCAGTGTAGTAATTATTCGTACGTAGATTGACTGATTCGTGCTGCTTGTAATTCCCGGTTTTAAACCTATTAAGTTCGTCTCTGGGTACTGATTGGTGGATAATGGTGAACCGCTTTTGCGAAATTGTCCGAACCGTATTTTCGGTCGTAAGTAGATTTTTCGATCCCGTATACTTGATTATGCTGTGGCTGAATATCTACATGGGTTTGTATAAAAATTATATATTAAATCCTCGACTGATTAGACTTTGAAGTGGAAGGTTTCGATACATTTTTGTATTTGAACGGAACTTCAATTATCACGTTTTACATAGGCTAAAACTTCAGCGCCATAAAGGACGATTTAATAGCAATCGAACTAAACTTCATAGAATGTGTCTCGAAGTGTAACTGGTTCACAAACTCATAAATCTGTGAGGTCCGTAGATGTTGTTTTTAAAATAAAGGCGGAAGTGAGGAGAGTAATTTGTAAACTGCCCCACATTCCTGGTGCCGATAACTTCAGGAGATGTATATGTGAGGTGCTAATCGCCTCACTTTAATAGCTGTCAAACAATTGTGTAATTTGAGGAGATGAAGTATATCATTTGAATACGAGCCACTCAAGCGTGAAAATTTGCACCAGTGTACAGTGACACACACAAATACACCACACGACTTAATAACTACAAACCGGGATAGCGATAAGATTATAACAGTGTTCAACTGAAAGCACAAAACAGCAGAGACATTTCAGAAAATGTATATAAATTTAATTGGTAATCTTGCCAAACAAAACTTACAAATAAGTATCTAAAATTGCACGAGAAAATTAAATTAATCATTATATCTATTAAAAAAAAATATGTAGACCCAAATTTCAATAAAAAAATATGAAGCCGAACAATGTATTAGTCGCCTCGGCAATACTATACTTACCATTTCATGAATTAAATTCTCCATTAAATCGATTGATTGCCTGATACCTGTAAGAATTACCAGGACGGTGATCGTACAGGCCTGCTTCTTACTAGCTTAGCTCACGTGCTTTCGTCTGCGTCGAGACGGCCTGTTTACACGTGGGAAATCGGGAGAAGTTACTTCAATAACTAATTGTAAACCTGCAAGCTGAACTCACGCGGATCCGTGTCTTGCCGTCGGAAACCAGGATGGCTAAAAGCTCTTCAAAAAAAAAAAAAAGCCTAACCTAAGAAGCCTTCGAAAATCAAGCAATCACGAGAGTTATAGAGGCAAACGTCGCTTGGTTGCTATGACAACGGATTAACAAATGCTCAGAAACTAAGGGCTTTTTTTTAACAAATAACATTAGAACAGAATGGAAAGACTTACAAATATGTATGTTGCAATAACAAAATATAACCGAAGAATATCTTACGAGTTAATTAATATAATAAAAAACATATTTACTGTACCTATCTTAAATAACATGAAGGAAATCAAAATTACGTTTTGACGTTACAAAAATAAACAAATCGTCAAAATTATATATATGGCCCAAATTCACGACGTTACAGGTCTGAAGTTATATACCTTTTGCTACCGGGACCCTTCGAATTTCTCACAATTTTTTTTAAATATTTTATATCATGATTACAAATAAGAGGCACATTGAATTAGTCTGATTTAAACTTTTAATTAATTGTCAATGTTCATTCCTTTACGAATTTGACTAATACACTAATAAGAAATTGTACCGAAGAGTGCAAAGGTTTCCACTTAAAAAAAATTGTGTTTAAGCACCTGGTAACGTTTAAAATCCAAGAATCGTTAAAATGCTATTTACTATCGAATTCGCTCTGAACCTAAACGCCCGTGATATTTAAATACATTTATTTTTGTCACTTAAATGTGTTAACATAGCATAAAATTTGAAATACAAAAGCGTAGAAAAAAGTTGATCATTAACTTGGGTAAAAACTTAAGATACTATTTCATAACGGGATGCTTTGAATTTTTCGGAGGTCTAAAAATGTCGGGAATACATTTGGCCACAGAGTACAGTTGAAGCAGTTTTAAAATTCTTTTTATTTGCATATTAATTTACATATTCCCTGGATGGCAGTTCCGTTAGATCACGGAGAAATGCCATGATAGTATCATCCACGATTTGGAACTTGGAAAAAAAAAGGCAGAAGAGGATAGTGAGCAGACGGTGACTTACTACACAAAGGACTTGGAACATTACATATTTTTAATTTTTCCAGTCTTATGTTCTCTTCGAACCGGAAGTGAAAGTAATGTCAATCCCAGCGAAAAATATCAGTTCATCACGGAAACCACTCACTCGTCCAGCAAGGAGTGTAAGTACCGACACAGCAGCAATCCACCTTCCACCTGCTCGGGATGGACAGTGAGGCGTCTGGCTGAACTTACTGTTCCCAGACATCATTTCCATCTATGTGATACTTTGCTGCTGACGGTGCAAGCAGTGTAAGTACCGACACAGCAGCAATCCACCTTCCACCTGCTCGGGATGGACAGTGAGGCGTCTGGCGGAACTTACTGTTCCCAGACATCATTCCCATCTATGGGATACTTTGCTGCTGACGGTGCGAGCAGTGTAAGTACCGACACAGCAGCAATCCACCTTCCACCTGCTCGGGATGGACAGTGAGGCGTCTGGCGGAACTTACTGTTCCCAGACATCATTCCCATCTATGGGATACTTTGCTGCTGACGGTGCGAGCAGGTATATATCCTCTTTTCTATATAGCGTGTTATTCAGTGATCGTTTGGGCGAAGAGAATAACACGCGTTCTCTACTCTGCAGGCTACAGTGCGTGTAGTAATTGCACTGTAAAATATTTTTGAGTTAAAATTCCCTTACATGCAAGGGAAGCTTATTACCTCTACATGCAAGGTAATAATATCTCCAAAATGTAGAGTAAATTTACATAACAAGTAAAGCACTATTCCCTAATCGTACGGAAAAAGTACTTGACAAAAGTCGGGGGAAACCCCATACAAGGAAGGGAAAATCCCATACAAATAACGGAATATTAACTATATTGTACAATAAAATTATATAAAAAAATATCCCTGATTATAAGTGCCGTTATTTTTTTTTATTATCTACATACTCTGACGAATAGCAATCGAAAAATTATTTCTAAAATCTTCGGCACTTGCTGGTGGGTGGGTGCGATCCGTGGTCCTCTAAGGCAGATGCGATATCCATTACACCACGACTACAGCGTAACAGCACCTGTGAATATTATCGTGTTAAAAGATTGTTTCTGCCGCCGCCTTTCCTCCCACTTAGCTGTTGAGACAATGTTGAAGAGATGCACCCGTCGGAAGGTATTTTTCCCATCCGTGTATGGGATTTTGCACGTGAATCTTACTCCCGAATATTATATTTTAGCTTACCCGTAAGGAAAACTATGTTTCCCATACAAGATTGCGAATATTACTTTTATTTGCCAGCTATCTTTGTCATTATTTTTACAGTGCTACATGAGCTACGAGCTGCGTGAAGTGAGATATGACATATGCACATGTACCGCATGTTATGGTCACAGAGGACTTAACCAGTAATTCCCATATTAGTTTATGGCGTCTGGTGTTGCAAGTAAGACATTTTTTTGATGCACGCTGTGGTTAAACTGACAAAGAACTTGTTTCATTATCACATCCAATAAATAAGCTGTATGCTTTTTGTTCGGTGATCAGCGATATCAACTAGACATAACGTAAATCACAAGCACGGTTAACGAATCAATCACCACCTCGAACGATCAGTGGGCACCGGGCTTCGCAATGTATAGTATCGCTCAAATATAACGATCCTGCATAGCACGTGGACAATTTTCTATAATGTACACGAAGAGATTGATACTACAGAGGTGAAACAGTCTTTCATACTCCAAACTCCAGCCGCACATGCTAGGAAAATGGCTCCAGTGGCCAGAAATATTGGGTTTGGCTGTGTTGGGGACACGGCCGTTTGGTCTGCATGAGCACGTCTACGTTGACGCGCTCGGACGCCTTGATGTTTATTTTACGTTCCCGGCACCGCTTCACTAGATCATATGCGAGTTTATGGATATCACCGGATTTATTTTGAGATGCTCTTTCCAACCGTACACGATTTCTGTATTTCGACTTGGCTTTTTGAAGAGTGCAGGCCGAAATTGTGTTAAGTTTTCTTAATTGTTTACATTAAACGCATATAATGTCACCATAACCACGCCACACAAATGATTTTATACACGCAATCGATTGATCTTGACGAGAGCTGTCGATGATTGAAACTCAGCGAACGAGCGTCGTAGCTTCTCCTAGTCAAAAGTTATACTACGCGGAATTTATGAAACGCGTCGAAACGAACTCAAAATTGAGCTCCCCCCCCCCCTTTAGCACGCGAAGCTTTACAGTCCTCATTCAACGTGACATATTCTTTGATCCTTTGGCAATCGAGTGGTGTAATTGAATTTTGAATGTAGACGATAGATTCGGAGCTGCAATGCCAAACTCTATCCACCGATTTTGATATCATCGGATTTCCTGGATTGCCTCCCGCTATGGTTGCAAATTTAGAGACGTGTTCACGTCAAAATGCTGGAACACCGTTCGATAATCATGTGCCTGGTAACCTACTTGCCGACCGGCAGCCCAGCGAGTGAGCTAACTTTCGCATCTTACATCAGCCAATAAGACACTAAGCGCGCTCCCGTAGCTTCACGCAGCCAACGAGAGAATGGGTACGCCCACATGAAAGGAATAGCCACACTATTTCGTCTGTGTATGCATTTCTACTCTGTGCTATGGTCCCTAATTTTCTGGCAGGTTTGGTTATTTTCTCAGTATTTACACACCTATGCATAATAAACTGAGTAAAAATTTAATGTTACTTAAAGTGTGTTAAAATGAACCACTACATATTTAATATCGATTGTCATTTTTTTTTGCATAGCTAATTGTTCTTTGAACCCATATATTAGCCTACAAGTTCTACCTAATATGAGGCGAAAATAACTACAAAAACATAACAACTTTCAAGTGTGCAAGACTAGAAATAATGTTCAACAAAGCTCGTCCGTTCCAACGAGTACAGTCAAACGATCTCGCGTTAGGTTTCTGCAATTAATTCGCTTTTTTTTTTGGCCATCGCAAATTTGGTACGTCCTCGGAAATTCTAAATGCAATTGAAAGCATATAGCAATCGTGAGTGCGTATTCCGTGTGATCTCGAATCGATAACAAGAAATCACCTTCCTAGAAATCAGCAGGCAAATTAGCTGTTCAAATAGTTTTTTTCGTGAAGTGTAGGAGAAGTGGGGAGGAGTGGAAGAGAACTAGGCCATTTTCCGTTCCTGGTCAGTTATTTCAGTGATGTCAGCTGTGGTCCAGATCATAGACTAGAGATGAGGTAGCCCGATCTCATTGGCTGTGTACAACCAGTCTCTGTCCGTGCCCCAACATTGAATGGCTTTTCTGCCATCACGTATATAAAACCTGAGATGCACTGGATTCTGGGATAGAACACTAATTAGCAAGCAGGTTATTGAGAGCGATGTATACTTCGTGTAATAACTTTGTAATGCATTTTGATTAGATTCAAATTGATAAAAGTATTTTATTAATTTAATAGTCACGGATTTTTGAAAATTGAGATGCAGGCAAACGCGTTCATCATTGTTGACCACGTGACTTTGACAGTTGTGTTGCTTTGGGGTAGTTTAACGTTGGGTGCATGCGTAGTCGACAAATAATATATGTCATCATTTTTGTCTACGGTTTCTGATACTGGCGACGAGCTTCGACAATCACTGGCCGTCGTTTTGGCGAACAACTGGGTTGAAACTTACGCAAGACTGGAAAGATATTGAAAACAATGAAGTCACCGAGGCTCAGGAGGATGTGTAATACCACTGAGGTGAGTCATTAGCGCGTTATTAAAGGTGTATGTTTGTTAAAGGCCGGTCACGATAAAGTGAGCACTTTTGAAATCGACCTTGGATAAAAGTCACTGCACAGAGTGACATGCGCCCAGCGAAGTTGGTAATGATAGATGGAAAATAGTTCCATATTTTAAAGCCGAATAAAGAGTGTTGGGTAACCATTTGTGATAAATGAAATTATTTATTTCGCTTGCTGTTTTTTTTTTTAATGCATCAAAGTGTAAAAATTGCCAAATAACATTTGGCCATTTACTTTTATGAAATTCCACAGTTTCACCTGACTGACGCATGAATAAAGTGACGAGGCCCATAGCAATGTTAATTTTACATATGGCGGAGGAATACACAACGTCCATACAAGTAGATCTTAAGCAGGGTTTTTAAAAGTGCTCATTTTAACGTGAACAGCCTATAAACGTATTTACGGTACAAATGTTCAGGAATTAGTATGTAATATTATATTTAAAACAGTCCTTATAGAAATTCTGAGAAATTATAGTAAAACAATAATTTACAGATTCAATTAGTTATTTTATGATAGTGTATTATCCGGAAATTCTACAGGATTCAAAATTATGTATAATTTATTATGTAAATAATCAGCGAAACTCAATATAAGAATGTATTGCACTCTTAAATCTCACGTATTCCCCTGAAACATAATTTACCGCCAAGTGATCTGAAACTGTCAATTCACTGACTTTGCAGTTGCTGATAACTCTCCCCTTACTGCTGTTGAACAGACACGAATTATTAGTAGAGAGCCGCAAAATTCGCGTTATTATCTTAGAACACGTTAAACTTCAAACACATGTACTTCTGCAAAAAAAAAAAAAAGTTTTTTTATTGGACTATGTTTTATTTGACACGCCCTGGCTAACTCTACGTCAGTAAATGAACACGTCTCAATTGTATAGTCCAATCTCGTGCAGTTCAGTCAAAAAAAGGAGTGACTTCATATCTGTGCAGCCTCCAATGGGGAACCGATACAGGCTCGAGTGCATACATCACTGTGAAGTTTAGCCTGATGCTAATTTCGCAGGCCTCTACAGTGGTTTCAGTGCTTATCGGCAGCTACAGAAGGTGATCCTAGTCGCGTGAGTGCAGCCACTCCATTGTTACCTCGTTACGGGCACTGCCCACCCAAATACACGACTTGTAATAACGTAAGCGCCTTGTTGCCGCCTGCGGCAGGGACGTGATGGATGGGCTATTAGGAGACGAACACCAGGCGGGAACACCAGGCGGACTCGGCAATCCTGCTCCAGGTTCTGTCATTTCTTTCCGGTGCACCTGGAGAATGGATGATGTAACGAGTAAGCACGGTTTAGAGCACTTCTGGAAACGCAGACTGGAGAAAGAAGAGGAGAACGTGCGAGGGGAACACGTCATTTGACCTAAACGTTCTTGGCCTAAAAATAATTTTATGCCAAATAACTTTCCGGCCAAGTGACTTTTAGGCCAACTGATCACTAGGCCAAATGCATTTTATGTCAAGTGACTTCTAGGCCTAATGAATTTAATACCAAGTGAATTTTAGGCCAAGTGAATTTTAGGACAACTGACATTTAGGCCAACTGACTTTTAAGCCAAGTGAGTTTTAGGCGAAGTGACTTTTAGTTTAGGTGACTTTTAGGCCAACTGAAATTTAGGTCATGTGACTTTTAGGCCAAGTGCCTTTTGGCCAAATGTTTCTTTTCGGCCAAATTCCTTTCAGGCCAAATTACATTTTGGCAAAATTAATTTTAAGCCAGGTGGCATTTAGGCCAAATAACTTTAGGCGAACTGATTTTTACGCCAAGTGACTTTTAGACCAAATGACTTTCAGTGAAATGAAACTTTTCCTGTAATTTTGGGCTAAATGACTTTTGGGCCATGTGACATTTACGCCAAGTGACGCACTTCCCGTGCGAGCTCTAGCTGTTGGCAATCCCCAAAAATCGGTACACTATTTACAGAACCCCTGCCGTTCTGGTTGTATACTTAATCTGGTTACAGTTTCCAGTTATGGCTAGAGATCAATTGATAACAATTATAGCCATATGTCAATATTTTGTCCCCCTTGACTAGATTACGAAGCACCCAACTTTCAAATAAATCTTCTTTTATCTTGTGCTTTTCTATGCGTGTCAATTTTGCAATTATATAAAGGCATAAAAAGAATATACGTGCATGTATGTGAAGTATACACTCCAACTGAACAACAGGGTCATAAAATTGAGCCCGTAATTTCTAGTAAACAGATTTGCTATTAATATTTGAAAGTTCATCGCATTCATGTGCGTCTTCTTTAAAAAGTTTAAACTTTATAAAAGGGCGTTTTCGTTTTAAAGCTGAATTTGAGAATATAAATCTCTTCAATTATCTGTGTTCTTTTTTTAGTAGGGTAATTTCTACTATATTGACATGTCAAATTCTTCAGCATTATTCGGACATTTATAATAACTCTTCGAAAGCGACAAATATGTTAAAACATTAACGGTTGTCGTATTATTTTTTAACACATTCCCGTCGTTTATTGTTTCTTTCGAAAAAAAAAATAGCGAAGCTGTGATGTTAAACGTGCTTGAATTCAAAAGCTCATGCGCTTAGAAAGATTAGAGATTACTGATTTATCAGCCACTTAAGTAGTAACGCGGAAAATACACAACGAAATTAAAACAAGATAACATCAACTAAAAATACGATTTGCTTCTAACAATTACTTTTCGACTGAACAGCAAACGCTCTTTATGTTTGCATACCACTGCAGAAATTCAGCTAATATTGACCTCAAAATATGTCCAGGCACAGTTAGTTCGTAGAGAGACATTTTCAGTTATTAGTACACTGTGAAAAATTTCTGGTAAACTTCCTAAACTGCAATGGAAATTTTTAACCTACACACTGTATGGTAATAATACCACACATCAAGCTGCAGATATATATATATATATATATATGAATGTTTAGCAGCGCTACTCTACAAAGTTGGGAACTTCCCACTTCCCTACGCATTTGACTGTTTCCTGAGCAAATGTAGGGACACTACAATGAATGTGTAGGGGAAACATTACCATTCCTACTTTCTCACTAAGTATATACACTGGTATGGAAAATTTGCTAATAAAATCTTATAATGTAGGAAGTTGGGCTAACTTTTCTAGCGTGTTTGCGCACGATGAAAATGCTAAGTTCGATGAAGCTATTTTTGCTTTCAGTGAAACGATACAATGAAACGTTTGGAAGGGACCTATGATATGCTTTATGTTTAGGAAACAAAAATGTTTTCGTACAGAGAACATATTTATACTTGTGCAAGATAGGCTCTATCTTCAGGACTGTGAGCCGAAGAAAGATTTGGTGTGCATGAACAGTAGTCGTGGGCAGTGAACCAGGTATTCGAGTATGGACACCGCTTTCGACGTCCAGCTTGACGGTATAATAATATATGTATCGTGAAATGTCAAGGTCTCCGAACATGTGTGGCAATGGGGTTCACGCTAGATCATAGTAACATAGAACCAAGAGCTACGAAAATCGTTACTTATTAGTGCGGCAAGCTTGTGAACTTCGTATAGTACACAGCGTTGTAGATCATTTCCTTTGACGTACGACAACATATAACACTTCGGGCCGCAGAGTACAATAACACGTGTTGGATAGAGACCGCTGTGAATTACAGCCCATGGAAAACCAGCCACATACGTTCGTAAACGTCTGCTTGTAGCTTAGCACGTGTGAGATTGATGTCGTCGTATGGTGGAGGAGGGACTTAAATTACAGCCCATGGAAAACCAGCCACATACGTTCGTAAACGTCTGCTTGTAGCTTAGCACGTGTGAGATTGATGTCGTCGTATGGTGGAGGAGGGACTTAAATTACAGCCCATGGAAAACCAGCCACGTACGTTCGTAAACGTCTGCTTGTAGCTTAGCACGTGTGAGATTGATGTCGTCGTATGGTGGAGGAGGGACTTAAATTACAGCCCATGGGAAACCAGCCACGTACGTTCGTAAACGTCAGCTTGTAGCTTAGCACGTGTGAGATTGATGTCGTCGTTTGGTGGAGGAGGGACTTAAAATTACAGCCCATGGAAAACCAGCCACGTACGTTCGTAAACGTCTGCTTGTAGCTTAGCACGTGTGAGATTGATGTCGTCGTTTGGTGGAGGAGGGACTTAAAATTACAGCCCATGGAAAACCAGCCACATACGTTCGTAAACGTCAGCTTGTAGCTTAGCACGTGTGAGATTGATGTCGTATGGTGGAGGAGGGACTTAAATTACAGCCCATGGAAAACCAGCCACATACGTTCGTAAACGTCTGCTTGTAGCTTAGCACGTGTGAGATTGATGTCGTCGTATGGTGGAGGAGGGACTTAAATTACAGCCCATGGGAAACCAGCCACGTACGTTCGTAAACGTCAGCTTGTAGCTTAGCACGTGTGAGATTGATGTCGTCGTTTGGTGGAGGAGGGACTTAAAATTACAGCCCATGGAAAACCAGCCACATACGTTCGTAAACGTCAGCTTGTAGCTTAGCACGTGTGAGATTGATGTCGTCGTATGGTGGAGGAGGGACTTAAATTACAGCCCATGGAAAACCAGCCACGTACGTTCGTAAACGTCAGCTTGTAGCTTAGCACGTGTGAGATTGATGTCGTCGTATGGTGGAGGAGGGACTTAAACTACAGCCCATGGAAAACCAGCCACATACGTTCGTAAACGTCTGCTTGTAGCTTAGCACGTGTGAGATTGATGTCGTCGTATGGTGGAGGAGGGACTTAAATTACAGCCCATGGAAAACCAGCCACATACGTTCGTAAACGTCTGCTTATAGCTTAGCACGTGTGAGATTGATGTCGTCGTATGGTGGAGGAGGGACTTAAAATTAAAATCGTGAACATATGATGAGCATGAAATATAAACTCCGAGTGGCCTCGCAAAATATGCAGTAATCGGTCAGAGAGGAACCTAGGCAGCTGATGAATTTGAATTAAATTACGAACGTAATGGAAATGGAGTATTTAGGGTTAAATTTGAATGGATAGCTCACCTGTTTTTTTTTTCTCTCTTACAACTGCGTATTATTCCTCAAAATATAAATATTGCCATTACAGTAGAATTTCTGAATATTATGCATAAGCTATATAGATTAAGTCACGTGTAAACTTCAAATCGACAAAATTTCTACCTTTGCAATATTATTTTCGCTATTGTTTACAAAGCAAACTATACTCGCCAATAATTTTGAATAGTGATATATTAATAAAATCTAAATAGTCACGTTCAAAACTACTCATAATAATATGTAATTTTATGTGTATATGTTCCAGTGAATGTTCACAATTATCGACGAGCAGGAAATACTTTTAACGATTTATTTGAAAAGTCTTTTATCAACTGCTAAACTATCTGTTCCATTCTCTGTCCTTACGATTTCCAAATGAGTGACAAGGAAGTAAAGTGTGGTATTACATGTCCGAAGTCCTTTCTGTGTTTTCAACACTCACGTCAGATTTTAGAGTCAACCTTCATAGTCCGAAATTTCGAATCAACAAAATTTTGAGGGGAAAATTGTATCAATACACAACTATATGTACTTGAATATAATATTATGTTATATTTACTATCATCTACGAACAGCTACTATTAGTTTTTGGATAGCAAAAATTAATTGGATGTTATTTTTACTAAACGAGGGAAAATTTTGAATGTTTATCTGTAGATATGTTGACACATAATTCAATGTAGGCTACGCTTTTGGGACATACACTTCTGCTCTATATTCAACTCGACGCGCCACGAAAGATCCTAAACCAATAATAAAACCGTAACGTAGAAGAACCGAACTACATAAAACACAGTTATTATGACATAGTTAAGCATACACTACAAACTGTTCCTGGTCTCTAGCGGTCGTGTATCCACATCGGAGGGGCCACGGGGGCCAAGCGGTTAGACTGCTCGCCTCCCACAGTGCCGAACCGGGTTAAATCCCCGGCCGGTTCACTCCGGTTTTTAGCAAGTGGGAATCGTGCCGCCGTTCGGAATGTTTTCTCGAGGATCTCACGTTTCCCCACCCCCTCCCTGGCCATTCATTCCGCCTCTGCTCCGTACCCACCTCGCTACACCCACATCGGCTCTCAAGACCTCGACGTTAAGAGCCGCCCAAATTTCTTCACTCACTCACACATGGGAAACATGGCGGGCGATGTCTTTGGTGGTGGGTAATTTCGCACCGATCATAATCCTCTACCATAACATTCCACAGTGTATTCATGTTCGCATCAACTATACTATCATCAGGGTGCGCCGAGAACGTTTGTCAGATACATGTGACGTTTTATAATCGCGACCCACCTGTTACATGTTTAGCGAAGGAAGGCATTTTTCAGGACGCATATATTGTACTAGAGGACAATGCTTCGTGTATAGTATATTTGTGGTTTCGTCACACTTTCTGAATAGAACCTTTGAAAAACTACCCCATGTAAAATATGTTTAGTTATTTCCCAAATATATTATGTGTCATAAGTGTTTTATGCCTCTGTTAACATTAAAGTATATATATATTTTTTCGTTAAATTAACGTTCTACCTGTGTATTTTGTTAATAAATTATAATATTTCAATTATAATAAACATGAATAAAAATATTGAGAAAACATGTGTGTTTGCAGCGCCTTGTAAGAAATAGTTCTCATACAAAATATCATTACAACTGAGTGCACATGATTACGGTGTGTTGTCCTTTGGCGTAATTTTCTAGTCTTAGTTAAGGTTCGTTTGCACGAGGCAGAGGAATATCCTGGAAGAAGAACTTAAGCAGGGCTTCAGGAAAAGTGCGAAGTAACCGCCCCTATTCGTTGTTACGAGGCAGAGAAATATCCTGGAAGAAGAACTTAAGCAGGGCTTCAGGAAAAGTGCGAAGTAACCGCCCCTATTCGTTGTTACGAGGCAGAGGAATATCCTGGAAGAAGAACTTAAGCAGGGCTTCAGGAAAACTGCGAAGTAACAGCCCCTATTCGTTGTTACGTACGAATCGTCCTTCTGTTATCGCAGTTTCACAAACTACGCAAACGTGCAGAGACGAAACGACCTCTTGTTCGTCGATCTCCAGTCACGCACACCGCCAAAATGGCGTATCTAGCCAGCGACATGCTGCCACTGTAGAAAATAATGGAAAAATTACTTGACGAGTGTAAGGTAATAATCGCAAACTTATGGGGGAAACGTAGTTTTCCTTACGGGTAAGGTAAAATTGCCGCACTCTGGAGTAAAATTCACGTACATGGTAGTGGAAAATCCCATAAGTGGATGGGGAAATTACCTTGCAAATCCTGCACCTCTTCAGCGTTGTCTGAACAGCTAAGAGCAAGGACGGGTGGAAGAAACAATACTTAACACGCTAATATTCAGCGAAGTTGTAACGATGTTGTCGTGTTGTAATGGCTAGCGCATCGGCCTATCGTGACAGAAGACCATGGTACGCGTCCATCCACCAGCAAGTGCTGAGCTTTCGGTTACTGTTCGTCAGAGAGTATAGGCGATAAAGAAATTAACAGTACTAATCCCACGCGATAATTTTTTAATATAACTTTATTATACAATACAGTTAATTTTCTGTTACTTGTATGGAATTTCCCCCCCTACTTTTGCCAGGTACTTTTTCCGTACGATTACGGAGGAGTACTTTACCTGTAATGTAAATTTAATTTTCCTTTAAGAGGTAATTTTTACCTTACATGTAAGGGAATTTTACCTCGATTTTTTGTACAGTGTGGAAGACCTTTCGTCAATCAGCGGAGGCTAACCTACTAGCCTGTCAAAAACTTGAGCCAATAGAGAATCTTCTGCAGCACGCACTAGCCAGTCAAGACACAATGCCCGGTTTACAGAACCGCGCGTAGCCAATGAGAGTTTGGGACGCGCCGACATCAAAGGAAATGACACACTTAATCTTATTAGCGCAAACAAATACCGCAATTACATTTCTCAAAGCTATTCAGACAGTTACTATAGTCGATTCACGGTTAATTCAAATTTTTATTATGAAGCCTTGCTAAAGTTCTACTTCCATTATATTTCTCCGCCTCATGCAAACAAAGCTTAACCGAGTCTAGAAAATTACACCAAAGGGACACCGCACCGCATTCGTGCGCACTCAGTGTTATGATATTTTGAATAAGAACTATTTCTTACTGAACATTACCAAAACGCCTATATTATCACTGGTTTTGTTCGCATCAAATATCAATGAAATGATATAGTTTATAAATAAAATTCAAGGAAACGTTCAATTTAACGAATAATAAGGTACTTTAATTTCAACACAAGCATAAAACGCTTCTAATATATGCCCTATGGCATATTTAGGAAACAATCAAACACGTTATAAATGGGCTAGTTTTTCAAAGGTTTCATAAATTTAAGTATAAAGAAACCATGAATATACTATGAATTAAAAACGGCAATTGCGAACATAGAATACTGTATTCCAGTCTGCGTTGATCGCTTTTCGCAAAAATCAGCTGCCCCTACATAAAATGATTTTATTATCCTCAAAGTGTTCAATAAATGTTCTGCATTGTAACAAAATGTAGTCTAAACATTAGGCAGAAGAAAAAGATTTACTGACTTTAAAAAAATTGCAGACATCATTATAAGAAAATTGCAACCCAATTTGTCAACTATAAAATGCCAGACATGTTTCACACAGGAAATGATACCGCTTAACCTTGCTACGTTTTTCATAGCACGTGCTGTGTTCGCGGATATTTCTGAAAGTGTAGGTTTTGCTCCGAGTTAAATATTCGCTATGGCATTCATAGAAATAAACATAGGTATTAGTTCCAAGTTCCGTCACCGCGAAACGACTTTCGATATGTTAACGGTACATTCCACACTGAAGGTCGGTACATTCCACACTCGTGTCCCAGCCTCTGCGACACAGGACACAGGAGCGTGTGTTTAAACTATTGGAGTCGGAAGCCCGGGGAATGTAAACAGCGGGTATCAATGACTGGTTTATTCGCGGCTACGAGTCCAAGCTATGTACAATTACAGCTGGCCCCCGCATGCGCGATTTGCGACAAATAAGCAAGTGCACAACTGGAGCGAATATTCGAAATCGTTGCGAAAGGCGAAACTCAAGGTTTCTCCGTGAGTGTTTCAATGTGTTGACATTCTTCGCTCTGCAGATTATCTGGTACTGCCACTACAATAACGCTTCCGGTAAATTTGGCTTCCTTGTAATACCGTTATATGATTTAAAAAAACAGCGAATATATTTAGAGATAGATTTTTTTCTTTTAATCCATACCAGGAATTCTGAAGTTGCACGTTTTTAGTCACTCAGGAATTTTTTTCGCTTCTCAATCGTGTTAAAATTGATATACTATATTCCGGCTAGAGTTGGGGAACTCAGACTTCCTGGTTGTATCTTTCGTGCCTATGACGACTTAATTTATACTTTTCTAAGTTATGAGAAAAAGTTACCAATATAACTAAATAACCTATTTCCTTTCGTAGATCAGT
This sequence comes from Dryococelus australis, assembly GCA_029891345.1. Lineage (NCBI taxonomy): Eukaryota > Metazoa > Arthropoda > Insecta > Phasmatodea > Phasmatidae > Dryococelus > Dryococelus australis. Next base: position 126,468,449 of record CM057002.1, read on the forward strand.
GGCGCTTATTCCAAAGACGAAAGGTAAGTAATGCTTATCCTGTACATATTGGAAATGTTCGACCCTTTATAGTGTTCGCCTTTACTTTAAATTTAAACACATTTAATTCTGAGTTCCCTGCTTCCGATTCGAGAAACGGAGTTTTCGTAACTCCCGCACTGTACACGCTTAGTGCTGCGGTCTAGTGTTTATACGCGCAAAAGGGATCGAGTAGTGATAAATCGATGAATCGAACTCGCAAGCAAACACACCATACAGCTCCTCTGTCACCAACCACGTACCTTAGGCAGGGTAAGCAGTCGTTCTGTTTGCGTCCTCCAGTCCTACATTTTTCCTTGGAAAGTGGATGAAAGTGTTTGGGAAAACGGGAGTTTTCTTATAATTTGTAATATGCTCTGTAAACAATATTCAGTTTAATTGTTATTACATTCATTTTGTTTCCGTTTTTATAACTACTGCGATGTATTATAAAACGGTAAATACATGTAGAGGATAAGCAAAGTTGAAACCTGAGTTTGTTGGTAGAAATTGAAAATGGCACCACAGCCCGGCACTAGCAAATGTTATCTAAAATACTCAAATATGCGGGGCTTTTATATTTCTTATTAAGCACCGAATAACTTTAATAATATTTCGTAGGTACTTGCAGCTATATTTACAGTATAAATAAGCTTTAGCTTCGTAAGTCAAGTTGGTGTTGTGGTTAAGGGTGCCGTCTAATAATAGCCTACAAATGGTGTGGGTTTTTTCGTCCCCGTGCTGGCAAAATGTAATTTTTTTGGTAAGTTATGTTTTGAAATATTTTTCTTTAGTTATTATCTATTATTAATTCATCACATTTGTTTTCCAACAGAACATAAGTTCATTTATTTTATTTTAAGAGTTCTGTTGTTGAGTTAAGAGATCTAGGCGTCTCTTAACAACGAGGTATTGAGAACTGATTTAAGGCTTCTGTGTAGCTAGGAAACATTAACAGTTAATGAATATTACGTTCACGTTTTATCAATACTGTAGTTATATTTTGGTATTTGAGTTGTTGTAAGTGTTTTACGTTACTCAAACTTGCAATACATTTACTTATCACGCAGCTACACTTTACATCACCCATATTTTTTTGCACAAACAGCTATACACGGTTTTACATTGTTGAGTGTCCGCCATTTTGCTGAAACTCGTGGAAACGGGTCAATATAGTACAAACATTTCTTGAGGTATATTACGAACACGGACCTCTCAGTTTTACAAGAAAAATCTCTGCACTGTTACAATCATTTGTAAAATTGCAAAAAAAAAAAATGTCTGAGTAAAAATTACAAATTTTTCTTGCAGCGTGCAAGGAATAGTGATTTAACGATGCAACATTCAAATAATCTTAACTGTACAGCTGAAATACCTTTTTGCATACACCGAAATATGACGCGGGTGCTTTTCCGTGGTAACTCACTTCGCATATAATGCCATCATTTAAGGGTGAATAGTTAGAATAGTTAGAAAGCAAAAAAAATATATATATATCGCAATTTAAAATTTGTGAATATAGCATGCATAGTCCTGGTGATTATAATATGTTAGCCTATTCATTCCCACAGTAATGTATAATTTCTGGTAATGCACATGTATGATCGTTGGCTACTGAGCCTCGTGAAGTACAGCACCGATCAAGGGTTAGCAACCCGAAGTTTGGAGAGAATTTCAGGCAACTTTACGCGGGGTGGATATCGGGGTAGAAGTTCGGGACATCAGGAAAGAAGAATTTCGCGACGTTTATCATTGTTGGAGATTAAAGGCTGTTCACGATAAAGTGGTCACTTTCGATATCAACACTGGGAAAGAAAAAGTCACGGCTCCTACCTGTATACATTTTAACGGGCGCACTGATCGGCATGCGCCAAGTAAAATTGGTAACGATGGAGGGAAAGTAATTCCGTGTCATAATTTCGAGATAAGTGTTTTATAGCAATATTTTATAACGTAAATGATCTGTTACGCTTCCTGTTTTTTTAATCCATATAAGTGTAAAAATGAGCAAATTTGTAAAATATTTACTTTACTAATAATTTCCCTGTTTTAGTTGACCGACGCATAAATAAAGTGGCAAGGCACATGGCAATGTTACTTTTACGTAATGCGGAAGAATGCACATCGTGCATACCAGTAGATCTTAAGCAGGGCTCCCGAAAGTGCTCAGTTTACCGTGAACAGCCTGTAGATACGTACACAGAGACGAAACGGCAAGGCGGTCCCTTTGATGTGGTTCGTACCGATACGCTGATTGGCTGTTTGCCGGGCTGCCTTCCAGCAAGTGATCTCCGATTGGCGAACGGCGTTCCGACATTTTGATGCCCAGCGACGCCATTTTGTAGGCGCGAGCTGCAGGAGTTCGCGGTACAACAGGCTGTTTCACTTCTGTATTCCTGAGTATTTCGTGCCAATGTCTTAACATTTCGGGGAAAACTCCAAGCTCCTGTGTCGGGAATCGAACTCATGTCCTCGAGATTAGAGGCGAACTTTCTATCCCTAACATTGCCAAAGTGCTCAGAAGAGGACTTGAAATATTTGGTGTAAAATCAGCAAGTTTTGTAAGAAATCTATGTAGAGATTTTTCACGTTAAAGTGAGCAGTTTTGGAAGCCTTACTTAAGATCTGCTTGTAAGCACATTGCGTTTTATTCCGCTTTATTCATATGTCAGCAAAGGAAAACTGTAAAATTATTATTTAAGTAAATTTTTACAAATTTATTCGTTCTTATAATTATATTCATTAAAAATCATAAATAAAATTAAATCATTGTGATATTGACACATGTTTAACGAAAACATTTAACTCAACGTTGAGAAATGAAATAACTTTCCCGCCACCATCTTTACGTTACCAACTCTAGTGGACATACACCGCTATGTGTTACCTCTAAAAATACACGCACGTAGGAACAGTGACATTTTCAAAATTTCAGTTCAAAAGTGCTCACTTTACCGTGAACAGCCTGTATTGTCGTCACGCCGTCCATGGTAAATTTACAACTTTTGGAAGCCCTCACATTTAGCATAGTAATCAATAAATATATTTTATTGTAGCTTTCGACGTTGAATTTCGAGTCCGGTGAAATACAATACACCCTGTTTGTTACTTGCATGGCAATATTTATTTTTAATGTGGCGAAAGGATAAAATAAGACTGATGGAAATAAATTAATTAGGGTCTCAAAAGTGCTCACTATAACGTGAACAGCCTATAACTAAATTATGAAAGCCACACCTTTCCACCAACCCAAAGAGACGTAGGTAGTTACCGGACAATATAATATATCCATTGATTTTTTATCGTTTAGATAAAATTTTAATTTCATATTTTATAACATTAAGAATTCTCGTTCTGAGAAGTAAAAGTACGTTCCTACAAACACGTAATTGTAACTGACAAAATGGAGCTTATGAGAAGGGTTGAGCTGAGAGATTTGAGAGGCTCTTAACAACGAGGTCTTGAAGGCCGATGAGGGTGGAATGAGGCCAGAATGGAGCAGTGCCGGAATGCAAAGGGCGGAGGAAACGGGAGATCCCCCCAGAAAACCCGCAGGACCAGCGGCATCGTCCGGCACGATTCCCACTTTCGAAAAATCTGCGGTGACCCGGCAGGGGATCGAGCCCGGTTCGTCTTGGTTGGAGGCGAGCAGAGAAACTGCTCTCTCCTCTCCTCCTCCCTGCCCCCTTGCGGTTAAGAGAAGAGTTTCTGTAGCTGCGCTGCACACGGAGCGGACCGTTGTAAATTCTAACACAAGCAGCTGCCAACAGGGTTACATAACGGGATGCTGTGTCGGATCTGGTGCTAGTTCCCGATCGCGAACAACACCGGTCGTGATTTGAAATGTTGTGAAGCATTCCGTAAATGAATGAGTGTACTCAGGATAACACGCCAAAGAAGAATAAATGTAGCTTCCGGTAGATAATTACACCTGACTCTACAATTTTTAGAGCTCGTCAACGTGTAGTATACACACTAACAAAATTGTCTCAAAAGTACGATATACATTGCGCATCAAAGAATAATGCATATGTTTTGTAACAAAGTAAGATAGGTACTTTGCTAGAATTGCCTTATCACACATTAGTCATGTTTAAAGGTATTTATTCACTTAGTGCTTCAAAAAACATATTTTGAAAGAAAAATCGTCATCGAGTAGGGTAATGATAAATAATATAACTGTGTTAGGAAATATTGCTAGTAATGTCAAATATTTTTAGCAATAAATTTTATATTTATTGGCTGGAATTGATACGCATAATATCAAATATTATTATTAAAACTAATGTGTATAACTTTTTTTTTTTGTGCAAAATTTTTTTTCTGAAATATTTAGAGTGGCGACACGATTGAATTTTTTATTAAAAACAGGTTCTTGTTAATCTTTTTAAATATTTGAAATAATTTTTTACTAACAACTGTTCGCGATAAAGTGAACACTTTAGAAATGAACGTAAGAAAAATGTCACTGCCCCTGCATGCATATATTTTAATGGGCGCACTGAATGACATTCCCCCAGTAAAGGTCGTAACGATTGAAGTAAAGTAGTTACATATCTTAATGTTGAATAAAAAAGTGTTAGGTAATTATTTGTGATATATTCCAATAATTTCGTTCGTTTTCTGTGTGTGTGTTTTTTAATGCACATAAGTTTAAAAATTAGCAGATTTGTAAAATATTTTCTTTTCAAATAATTTTACAGTTTCATTTGACCAACGCACGAATAAATCTTAATTAAAAAAATAGTAAATTAAATCTTATAAAATAAACTTATGACGGTGGTATACACACTGATCACAAATTCAAGAAAAATTATATCGAGGACTATCGATTACGGAGCAGATTCGTCTGAAAAGACTAAAACACCGCCAAATTCTTTAGGTTTAAAGAACATAGCTAATACTACCCTGGCAAATAGTTAACGTATAGAATAACAGGGTATCTAATCCTAGTTTATACTCTACATTTCATAGAATCTAATAAAACAAGATTAATAAAAATTTAAATTTTACCTAAAAATCAATCAATCAAACTTAATTTTACATAAGGTGGAGGAATACACAATGCAACTACAAGTAGATCTTAAGCTGTGGTTTCAAAAGTGGAAATTTCACAGTGAAGATCTGCACACTTCGGTGCACTATTGGTGCAAAGGAACCCACTTACACTCCACAGGATGTTTCACTCGCGCGCATCCCCTCATGGTCGTCGCTCATAAATGTCGGGTAACTGACACGCCTTAACGTATGAGAAGCACGACGACATGAGCACTGGAGACATGCGCAACGGAGTGTATAGTCCTCGCGTGTACATGAATGTGCGTCTTGGCGCTTCGGCCGTCGAACCCACACGTGCAGACGTGTGCTCACGGTATCAGCTCATCCCCCTGCTGTCGTGACGTGTTTTTTTCCCCCTACAGTACGAGCCCGCACTCAGTGAAACAACGTGTTCGTCTTCCATGCGTACTTGACAAAAGTGTACATAAAGGCGAGCCTGCGATAATTTATTGAACAGTTAGAAGTAGAGACCTGCTAAATTCGCGTTATTATTTGGCATCAGGCTAAACATCACAGTGCTGTATATACTCGAACCGGCACCCTTTTTCCATTGGATGCTGCACAGATGTGAAGTCACTCCCTTTCTGATCTGACTGCACGTGACTGGACTACAAAGTTGTGAAGTGCTCATTTATTGGCTCAGAGTGACTCGGGTCCTGTCAAATAAATTATGACCCAACAGCAAACTTATTGGAAAAAGTAAATGTATTTGAAGTTTAACGTGTCCCCAAATAACTACGCGATTTTCGCTGGTACCTAGTTATAAGGCCAGGAACTGTCGGCAAAGTCCAATGTATGGTGAAGAAACTAGAATTAAGGGGAACATTGCATGTTGTGAATGAAGGAGAACATCGAGAACTGCCAGACTTAACGGCGCGAGAAGCGAGAAATAGACTGCAGAACCTCACCAAAAAAGTCGTTGAGTAGACTATCCCAGGAGTTTCCACAAGCACGTATCACAACATGCTGCAAAGACACGCAACTTTGCATGCGTACCTGTGTTTCTGCCGAGCAATAATTGTATATAGAAGCGAAAGATGGTATTTATTGTTATTGGCTAGGACAGTTTAATTTCAGTGCACATCTAACCACTTGACTGCACCTGGCTATCTAACCAAGCGAGGTTCGTTCATAGATAGGGACAGTTTTTTTTCGCGGAAATATTTATGGTCGCGCTAAACTTCAGTATCCTTCGTTCGCAACCACGAGTTTCTTTGGTTATTGGCTGCGTGTCTACGTGAGAAGGCTTGTACCTAACTCCGATACTGAACGTACATGATTCGCGGACAGACACTCGAGGCCCGTGACATTAAAAATCATCCGATCACGAAAGTGCGTATGAACAAAAGTGTTTTGGAGTACAACTGGTCTCGAATTATTCTCGCGAAATACACTTGTCACTGTTCATATAACACCCGACTTCAGGCTGTAGAGAATATTCGCGCTTTTCGTGAAACACGTCTGCTCGATGACAATTATTCGAGTGTGCCGCACTTTATCAAGGAGCCCCCCTTACAGACACAATATTTTACAACACGGCAGTGAATAGCCGCACTTTATCAAGGAGCCCCTCTTACAGACACAATATTTTACAACACGGCAGTGAATAGCCGCACTTTATCAAGGAGCCCCTCTTACAGACACAATATTTTACAACACGGCAGTGAATAGCCGCACTTTATCAAGGAGCCCCCCTTACAGACACAATATTTTACAACACGGCAGTGAATAGCCGCACTTTATCAAGGAGCCCCCCTTACAGACACAATATTTTACAACACGGCAGTGAATAGCCGCACTTTATCAAGGAGCCGCCCTTACAGACACAATATTTTACAACACGGCAGTGAATAGCCGCACTTTATCAAGGAGCCCCTCTTACAGACACAATATTTTACAACACGGCAGTGAATAGCCGCACTTTATCAAGGAGCCCCCCTTACAGACACAATATTTTACAACACGGCAGTGAATAGCCGCACTTTATCAAGGAGCCCCCTTTACAGACACAATATTTTACAACACGGCAGTGAATAGCCGCACTTTATCAAGGAGCCGCCCTTACAGATACAATATTTTACAACACGGCAGTGAATTATGACGTCATCGTGGGTATCTTCCAGGAGTCTGTGAATCAGTTGGAAGACTCGGAACACGTGCTGGCTATTTTAACTATAAATTCATTGCCATGCCCGACTTAACTCTTTGATACATGTAAAAAAAAAGAAGCGAAAGAAATAATTTAAGTTATCAGAAGTGGTTACCTGACACTTTTTATTCGACGTTAAGACACGGAACTTCATCCCATTCATCGTTACCAACTTTACTGGGCTCGCAAGTCACTCAGTGCGCCAGTTAAATTATCTTTATCGTGAACAAATTTTTACCAAGAATTATAGATGCCTACTTGCTGGAGTGGTCAGAAACTTTAACCTGGGGAAATCAACTATATTTGATTCACGTTATCTTAGGCCTTTTCGCAAGCCCTGCTAAAGTTCTACTTCCAGGATATTCCTCCGCCTCGTGCAAACCAAGCTTAACTAAGTCTGGAAGATTACACCAGAGGGATTGCGCACCGGCGTGCGCACTCTGTTGTAACAGTATTTTGTATAAGAACTTTTTATTACTAGGCGCTACCAACACTGGTGTTTTCTCACAGTTACCATTCAAAATTATTTATAAATGAAGCATTACAATTTATAGATGAAATATGAATAACATTTAAATTTAACAGAAAAAAAGTAACTTTCATGAACACAAGTATAAAGCGCTAGTGATACACGGAGTATTTAGGAAATAACTAATCACGTCATACATGGGGCGATTTTTCAAAAGTTTAACTCAAAAAGGCCAAAGAAATCTTTAGTGGACTATATATAGGGATAGGAACATTTCGCGAGTACATTTCAGAATAAGATAGACGTCAAAACATTTGAAAACAGAATTTGACTTTGCAATTGGATAGCAGTTTAATAGACACGCCCTGGACGACTTTGAGCCAATAGCAGACTTGCAAGGAAACAAGTGGCGGGCGTCATACTGCCAGGTGTGAAGTAACACTGGCTACTATATGCGGCAGCAGCCAATGAACAAACATCTGAGGCTCCACCATACACATTACAGTGGAGTCTAGCCTACAGGTCATTGAACTCGCGAATTTTTCCTATCCCTAACTATAGGTTGTTCACGGTAAAGTGGGCACTTTTTAAGGCCCTTCTAAATTTTTCCTTTCTTCCAGTTTCCATCTTCCTGCAGCTTTTTAACATAAGCATTGCCATGTGATCAATAAACACAGTGTATATATTTCACCACCCTCAAAATGTAATGCCTGAGGCTGCAATAATATTTATTTATTTGTGGCGACGAACTGTTGGGAAGGCCTTAGAAAGTGCTCACTTTACTGTGAACAGTTTATATATATCTTAGTCCAATGGTGAGGCGTCAACGTCTCCAGGAAGCGCTTACACGGGCACCTATAGCTGGCTAGCCTATAGAGCTACGTTGTGAACCCCCCCCCCCCCCCGGGGGGGGGCTTGTATGGCCAGATGCGAGCGGGCACTAGAGTTTCCGGCTCCTGCTCTCTACCGGATACATTGACGCTATGAGTAGGGACGTGCAAAATTCGCGTTATTAATTGTCATCAGGCTGAACTTCACAGTACTGTATTCACTAGGGCCGGCGTCGTTTATCCATTGGCTGCTGCATGGATGCGAATGTATTCCCTCCCTAACTGAACTACGCGCGATCGGGTTACACAATTGTGAAGTGTTCCCTTATTGGCGCAAAGCACCCAGGGTGTGTCACATAAAGCATGGTCCAATGATAAACGTATTACGTAGGCACATATGTTTCGAGTTTAACTTGTCCCCAAACAATAGCGCGAATTTCGCAGGTCTCTAGCTATAAGTAAGCTGCTGCCCGTGGCAAGACGTTCACAGCCGCTGCGACAAGACGTCCTCCAGGAATACTAAGATTGTGTCCCTGCGTCACACTTCGCCGACTGCTTTCCCTTTGAATAGGCGAGTCTTGCGTGGTCGTTGTCCGCGTGCGATCCACATTCAACTCCGAGACACTCGCGTCTAGTTTATTCTGCTCGGGTAAAGGCCGTTCACGATAACGTGAGCACTTTAGAAATGAACCTGAGAAAAAAAATCACTGCCCCAGCATGCGTATATTTTTATGGACGCACTGAGTGGCATCCGCCCAGTGAAGTTGGCAGCGATGGATGGAAAGTAGTTGCATATATTAACATCCAATAAAAAGCATTAAGTAACCATTCGTGATAACTTCAAATTATTTCTTTCGATTTCTGTTTTCTTAATGCCTCGGAGTGTAAAAATTAGCAGATTTGTAAAGTACTTATTTACTTTCTTAATAATTACACAGTTTCATTTGACCGACGCTTAAATAAAGTTATGAGGTCCATAGCAATGATAATTTTAGATAAGACAGAAGAATACAAAACGTGTATACAAGTAGATCTTAAGCAGGTCTTTCTAAAGTGCTCATTTTACCGCGAACAGCCTGCAGTGAACAAGACGTGATTTTTCGTGGAAGAGTTTGGCATACACTCTAAACCTGAATCAGACCGTAGAGTCGACGGGTGCGCGAGTTCAATCCGTCACCTGCGAAACATTTTTTACTTTTTTTTTTAATTTGCCGTAAATTGCACAATACAAATAGTAAGCTATAGTAAATATGTTTATTTCACGTAATTATTTGCCTACATTCGATAAGAACAATATTTAATTCGCCACTGATGTCGGCCGTCACTTATTCAATTAGTGAAATTGTTTCACGTCACTAATTCAATCAGTGAAATTTTTTTCATTGAAACAATCAGTGGTCTTTCACTGATTCTAAGTGGAGCCATTTTCACTGATTAGAGTAGTTGAATTTGACTGCGAATCAGTGGTTTCCACTGATTATAATTTAGTGTGTAAGGTTAAATGATAAAAAAGAAATAGCTGAAAGGAAAAGGAAACTAGGACCTCAAAAGTGCTCAGTTTACCGGGAACATCCTATACCCAGGGATAGAAGTTATTGCTTATAGGTATTTAACAGTTAGAATACTACGCTCGATTGTAATACGAGATCCATTAAAAATTAAGGCATATTCTCTGTTAAAACAGAGTTCGCGCGAGTGTTTTTAATTGTCGCTGCTTGACAGGAACTAAAAATAAATCCGCGTTACACTAACTATCGTCAATAAATATAATATTCATTTATAGTAATCCAAATGAAGAATACAGGTGGAATTATAATGCATTCAAGATTACTTCCAACTTTTCTGAAGCCCTGCTTACGTTCTACTTCCAGTGAATTCCTCCGCCCTATGCAAAGAAAGCTTAACCGAGTCTAGAATACCACACCAAAGGGTCAACACACCGCATACGTACGCAGTAAGTGCGGTACAATTTAGCATAAGAGCTATTTATTACTTGATATTGCCAATACACCCGTTTTATCTCTGTTTTCATATGTAAATATCAGCTATAAATGAATAATGACCACTTTTAGGTAAACTATGAGTAAAATTCCAATTTAACGAATAAATATGGCAATTGTACGTTAAGGGGAATGGTGCACGCAAACCGTAGATATATTACTTTTGTATTATAATTTTTGTCATCACTGGATTTACAGGTGGATTTTTCACAATTCTTGGTTCGACAAGATGTAAATAACAATTTTGAGCATCTTCTTACATTGTTACAAGTTCACGGTGCTCGTTAATCTCGGAGCACAGCTTGAAGATAATAAAACAAAAATTCTTTCTTTCCTTCCATCAGTGCCTGAGAATAATGGCGGAAGTGAATATCTAACAACGTAGAAAGACGTTGAGGATTATTATTTTCATCTTGTCGAGCAAAAAATTTCGAAAAAACCTTTGCTAAACGACTTATATCGAAAATCGGGCAAATGCACTGCTTTCATGCACCATTCCCCTCAGCACAATAACCCTTGTGTTACATGACATGGTTCGGAAACAAGCAAGCACGTCATAAGTGGTCTGATTTTTCCTAAGGTTCTATTCAAAAAGTGTGAAGAAACCACAAATATACCACACCTCTGATATATGAACGGATAATTTAGTGCAAGAATGTAAACTCGGCTCTCCATTGGCTGGTATTTATCCGATAAATATTATCCGTCGGAGTACTCATGTCGAAATGCGATACAGACCAATAGGACGGGGGTGTGCAGATAAGCAGAGACCGCCATAAATAACGTCCCTATGATGGTGCGTATAATGGACATAATTTTAACATATCTTAAATGTCAGTAAATTAGTATACAGTGCAAAGTGTTAAATCTTTAAATTATTTGACTTCTTAAGCTGGGCTCAGAACCATCCGTTGCATCTGTCAGTCACCCGTTCGTCAGTCAGTCATCCGTCTGTTGAAAGCGACTCACAACAATCCGTCATCCGTCAATCCTTCTGAACGACAAAATTTCTGTGTGAAAACATAACATCGCGATCTTTCTTTAACTGGAGGTATATTTTGGTTAGAAATACACTTTCAAGAGAGTAACATTTTGGGGAAATAAATTTTTTACGCGATAAGATTTTATGCAGAATTATTATTTACATTTTAATTTCCTGCATTTACCACTAACGATAATGTACGTACAAAAATCCACAGCCTTGCATTTAATTTCAAATTGCATATTCGCATCCACGGAATGTCGTCACAAGGCGGTGGCCCATCCGTCAGTCTGTCCAAAGTTAAAGTTCGAGAAATATGTGACGAATCGGCGGATTGGAAAAAAATGGGATGTGGCTGTGTTGGGGACACGGCCGTTTTTTTTTTTGCGTGAATGCGTTTACGTTGACGCACTCGGACACCTTGATGGTTTTTTTTTACGTCTCCGGCACCGCTTCACTCCATCATATGGGGTTTTATGGGTATCATTGGATTGCTTTTGAGATGCTCTTTCCAATCGTATACGATTTCTGGATTTTCGACTTGGCTTTTTGACGAGTATAGGCCGTCATTGTGTTAAGTTTTCTTGATATCTTACATTAAACTCATAAAATTTCCCTATAACAACGCCACACAAATGTTTTTATACTCGCAAACGGTCGATCTTGACGAAAGCTGTCGATCGAAACTCAAACACGAGAGTCATAGATTATCCTAGTCAAAAGTTATACTACGCGGAAGTTATGAGAAGCGGCGGAACGAACTGAAAATTGCGGCGCTGCCCCCCCCCCCCCAACCAACTCCCTCATGACCGCGATGCTTCACAGTCTTAACTCAACGTAACGTATTCTTTGATACTTTGGCAAACGAGTGGAGTAATTTAATTTAGAATGTAGACGATAGACACGGAGCTGCAATGCCAAACTCTATACCCCGATTTCGTTATCATCGGATTTTCTGGATTGCCTTTCACTACGGTCGCAAATTTGAAGACGTATTCGCGTCAAACAGTTGCCCTGCGATTCTTTGAAGATCACGTGATCGCCTGACGGGACGGGTGAATGACGGATGCTGCGGATGGTCCAGAGTCCAGCTTTACTCTAAATGAGATTACCGCTGGATAGCTAAAATCATGGTCGGTGCTGTGCGAGGTCATAAGCTAGCAGCGTTATACGGAGTGCCTTCAACTGCCTTACCCAAGTGTTTTCGGCCGCTGCTCCTGCGGCACAACCCCAATATTTAGTTGCTGCTTGTGCCATAAAAAAAAACATAAATGTTTTTATAACCCGTCGTTAAGGAAGTTACTGGAGAGAATTTGTATTATACATTTTAGAACCAAAAATCTTCTCTTGCGTAAGGCCTGAAACGAAAAAATTATTGCTTGAGTTGAGAACCCAATGCCACATAAAGGCATTGTTTAATTTCGCGGTTTGAACGATTGCTGTAAAGGCTGGAATATAACATGTTGATATAGGCTATTCGCGTTTAAATTATTGCTTGAGTGAAGAACGCAATGACACATAAAGACATTGTTTAATTTCGCGGTTTGAACGATTGCTGTAAATGCTTGAATATGACATGTTGATATAGGCTATTCGCATTTAAATTATTGCTTGAGTGAAGAACCCAATGCCACATAAAGGCATTGTTTAATTTCGCGGTTTGAACGATTGCTGTAAAGGCTTGAATATGACATGTTGATATAGGCTATTCGCATTTAAATTATTGCTTGAGTGAAGAACGCAATGACACATAAAGACATTGTTTAATTTCGCGGTTTGAACGATTGCTGTAAATGCTTGAATATGACATGTTGATATAGGCTATTCGCATTTAAATTTTTGCTTGAGTGAAGAACGCAATGCCACATAGAGGCATTGTTTAATTTCGCGGTTTGAACGATTGCTGTAAAGGCTTGAATATGACATGTTGTTATAGGCTATTCGCATTTAAATTATTGCTTGAGTGAAGAACGCAATGACACATAAAGGCATTGTTTAATTTCGCGGTTTGAACGATTGCTGTAAAGGCTTGAATATGACATGTTGATATAGGCTATTCGCATTTAAATGAGCACTTTTGAAAGCCTTGCTAAAGAGTATGCACGTTGCACCTTCTTCCGCCTTATGTAAAATTAACATTGCCACGGTCCTCAGCACTTTATTCATGCGCCGGTCAAGTGAAACTGTAAAATTATTAAGAAAGTAAATATTTTAAAAATCTGCTGATTTTTAAACTTTTGTGCGTTATAAAACCACAAAGGCCAATAAATAATTTAAGTTAACACAAATGGTTACCTAACACGTTTTATTCGCCGTTAAGATATGGAACTACTTTCCATCCTTCATTACCAACTTTACTGGGCGCATGTCGCTCATTGAGCCCGTTAAATATACGCAGGCAGGGCCAGTGACTTTTTTCTGAGGTTGATTTCAAAAGTGCTCACTTTATCGTGAACAGGCTTTAGTACCTCCCTCTGTGATTCAACGGTCATTAAACGAGCATGATCTCCAGAGCTGAGAGCCTTCTAGAGCGGCTGAATTCCTCAAAGTTATCTAGTTACGGAAGTAAAAAGTTTTAAACAAAACCTCCAGCCAATCCTTTACTGTCAGAACTGCGAAGTAATGAAACGATGGGACATACCACTAACACCAAGGTGTCTACTATTGTAACAAAATTATCAAAACATGACTAATGCCGAAAATACTTACGAAATCCACCTTCCCCTAAAGACATAAGACGAATATAATTTTTAGAACCTGCGAACGAAATTCAGGAATTTCACAATACCGACTGTTGCATGACAGGCAAACTCGGTCTCTGCAAAATAAACTGAAGAAACGGTTAGAAGCAATTACTGTTTCATAAGCAATATATTTATGAAAAATGCTAGGACCTCTTAATTCGTTCGATCCACGATTACATCGCAGTTGTTCACCAGCATTCCAGCATCGAAGTTACCATCTCTCGATCTACACACAAAACGGTACGAGAGAAATACTTCGGATGAGTAATCTCATAATGTATGAAGGATAGTCATGGGAAAATAATGGGGAAACGTAAAATGCATGGGAAATGGTGGGGGAATTCGTTGAGTTCTGCCATTTTGTATTCTCGTTACATTTGGCCACATCGCCATTATGAAATCTCAACTTAGCAATTTTACATGCCGGTCGGAGACTAATTGCCACTTCACACTATCAAAAATTTATTGAATTAATTTACTTAAATTCAATTTATTGAGCTAAAAATTCACTTAATACGAGATTCGATGAATAGCACTCAGTAAGATTACAAGTCTCAACATAAAAATTATCACAAAACTATAAATTAAACCAGTTTTAAAAAATACCAGAAATAAATATTTTCAAGTAGTTATGAGTAGAGACCTGCAAAATGCGCGTTATTATTCAGGGGCATGTTAAACTTAAAGCATGTGTACCTCTGCATTGCGTGTGTCATTGGAAAATACTTTATTTGATACGCCCTGCGTAGCTCTGCGCCAATAAATAAACGCTTTACAAATGTGTGCTCCAATCACATGCAGTTGAGTCAGAAAGGGCGTGACTTCACATTTGCGCAGAAGCCAATCGAGAAACGACGCCTGCTCTGATAATACAGTACTGTGAAGTTTAGCCTGATGCCTAATAATAACACGAGTTTTGCAGGTCTCTAGCTATGACTAACTGTACGACACGAAAATAATTGGTTAAACCAGGACAACTCATCTTCTTATCATTGTAAATTTTTATTTTAAAAAATTTACGTCCTTACCAACTTTAATGTGTGTACATAACTTTATTATTACAAGATTACTTCAATAATATTCTCAGAAGAGTTACAGTAACCTACTGATAGTTTGGTTTTAAAAAAACAAGCAATATGTTCTTAATTAATATCTTGGAGAAAATGTAGACATTTAAGAAATTGAAAGAGGTAATGACCGCGATTAAGACATTCGTATGACGTCACAAAGCCTTCACTATTTTGAATTAAATAAAAATTGAAACTAATTTGAAGAAAAATCTGATAATGGGAAATGACCTTAAAGGAAGGTATCTCGTGTAAAAAAAAAGTGGACACAGAAACTTCCTCTCCATTTCATCCATGACTGCTCTGCCTGAGGCAGGAACGACAAGATAACAAATTATCTAATAAGAAGAGCTCACTAATTCCTTCAAATAATATGAGGTTTGAGTGTTGAATTTTTCCGTTCGATTGGTTTGTTTTTCCCGGAACCCAGGCTCGGCCGACAGGAAATTGACGGCACATGATGATCTCGACAAGAACTGCCGCGACAGATAGCCACAGGTTGGAAAGGAAGTGGCAGTAATAGGTAGCCATTTAGACGTGGTGGAATGGCGGCGAGTAGAGTGGTAGTGGAAATTGCTGTCTTCCGAGGAAACACGTTTCGGGTCCGGTCCACGCAGCACAGGACAAGGGCCTCGTGTAGTTTCCCCTACATTCAACACAGGTTTTAATTTTACGAACTTTATAGCAAATTCCACGTAAGTGATCTTAACGTGTTAGGACCACCTAGCACAGAACAGGTGGCATGTGCAGTTTCCTGTACATTCAGGACAGATTTTTATTTTACAATCTGTATCATTGTCGCTAGCCCGAATAATGGGGCTAGAGACAATACTTTTACACTAACTTAAACTCTTTCACTTATAACAGTGAGTATTGTGCCAATATTTGGAGCACCTGTTCTTATTTCGGGCACTTTCTTAAGGCTACAACTTTTTCACATAACATAAAAAAATGGCTGCTTATCTAAACATTGTCAACTCACACTATTAGTATTTGGTTTGAGGGTA
This sequence comes from Dryococelus australis, assembly GCA_029891345.1. Classification (NCBI taxonomy): domain Eukaryota; kingdom Metazoa; phylum Arthropoda; class Insecta; order Phasmatodea; family Phasmatidae; genus Dryococelus; species Dryococelus australis. Next base: position 126,484,773 of record CM057002.1, read on the forward strand.
TACTTCCCACAAAACCTAATTTTTTCCGAACATTTCAGTTTACGATTTCTGAAATTGCTTATGTATGTCCCTATTTGGTGGCCTACCTTAGTAATAAATTTAAAAAAAAATTTAAAATTCAAGAATGTATTTTAATATTTTAACCCTAAACTTTTTCACCCCCTGTTATAAAATTATTTTGATAAAAAAGCACTATACGGCAAATATATTTTTTAATTTAGCTGATCACTTTGTCTATAAATGGTCGCAGGGCTCACACATGCATACTTTCCTGGTGCTAGAAATGATGCTTGAAAACTGAATTTCACGATACTGACCCTAAGAAATCTTAAATTGTAAACTAATGTGCTAATTACAATTCCCTTGCTTACAACATGATTTGCAAAAAATGTGGGCATACTATGATCTAAGATACAGACCTAACTGGAAAATAGATACGAGCTCTTATGTTAAATCACTTAACATTAAATGTACTTAAAATACAAACAATCATAAATTTACTATGAATTTTTGCAAAGAAGATATATTTGGAAAGTTCTTAAGGTTTTCGAAATTGAGTGTATGCACTAATACAACAGTAAAATTGCTATAGGATAATAAAACATATATAATACATATAATAAAAAAATTTAAATATTGGTATTAGGAAATGTGCTATGATCGATTTTTATTATTGGATGGTAGGGTGAAAGGGGTTATGAAGTTACACGATCCTCGATTTTTAGAATTTTGTGGGCCAAGGGCAGGTGAGGTGATGGTGAGGGGGAATGAGAGGGTTGATGGAGAGGAAAGTAGGTGAAAGTGGTGGTGGTTGGTGAGTGGTTAAGGTGGTCAGTGAGTGTGGGAGGGGGGGGGGCAGGTTGGTGTATGGTAAGTGGGGGAGGTGAGGATGGTGAATGATGAGGGTAATGAGAAGTGGAAATAGGTAAAAGTTTGGTGCGGAATGAGGGATTAGAATGCTGGTGGAAGGCGAGGGGATGAGTGGTGATGTGTGCTAATATTTACGACATTTTTTTGTTACAGGTTTTTGTGATGGAGTTGGTGTTCTAGTAAGGTGAGGCGATGGTAATGAGTTTTGGTTATTAGAGGCTGTTCACGGTAAAGTGAGCACTTTTTCAGGTCCTCCCACCAGGCATTAGCAACTAATAAGTATGTTTCATTACAGACTGGGGCATTACGTTTTGAGAGAGGTGAAAGTATACACTGTATTTATCAATCACATGGCAATGTTGATATTAAAAAGTGGCGTAAAGACAAAAGTTTTTTTACAAGGAAAATTTTGGAAGGGCCTTAAAAAGTGCTTACTTTATCGTGAAAATTCTATATACGACTTGAATCTGTTGCCCTAGTGCCCATTTCTTTGTCCGAGAAAGCTCACATGTACCTATACCAGATACGTCTAACAAGTTTTAAATCATGTTTCGTATGACCCTATATGTGAAAACTCTTTACCTGTAGCCAGATCCCTCGGGAGAAGGCTGAGTTATAACCTACACTGGACCAGAACCTCTATATGCAAATGGACATGAAAACTGTTGAAGGGTTGAAGCATCCTTGAGGCCCGCTATAACCCTTTATATAACAGAAAGAGACTTAAACTTAGGTGTTGCAGTAAAGAAATGTTTTTCCTTGACACTATACTTTTATCAGCATAATGCTTTGCGTATATCGGGAGCAATAAACATGCGTCTGTGCTTGGCGCTATCATGTACGACACTATAAAATACATTCCCAACGACGAATAATATATCTTACATATGAAGGATTAACTCATTGAAGACTTTTTTCTGCTGTGTTCAGTGTAGAGAACTAAAATCATTAACTGTACAAGTCCTATACTATATGCAGGTATCTGTTTAACAGCCGATATCTTCAACACCGATGGGGGCGCAGAGGACTTAACTATACTAAAGGCTGTTCACGATAAAGTGAGCACCCTTTAAATCAACCTTAGAAAAATGTCACTGCTTCTGACTGCATATATTTTAATGGGCGTACTGAGTGACATGAGCCCAGTGAAGTTGGTAATGATGGTTGGGAATTTATTTCCATATTTTAACGTCGAATAAAAAGTTTCATGTAACAATTTTCGATTACTTAAATTATTACTTTTGCTTCGTTTTTTTAATTGCATAAAAAAAATTAGTAAATTTGTCAAATATTTAATTATATGATATTTTTAGTTTCACTTAAAAGACGTACGAATAAAGTAATGAGGCACGCGGTAGTGTTAATTTTACATAAGGTGGAATAATACGCAATGTGCATACAAGTAAATACAAAGCAGGTCTCTCAAAAGTGCTCATTTTATGGCGAAGAGCCTATTCCTAACAGCAAGGTCCGTTGTGTTTCCCACATGCGTTCATCCGGTTTGACCAATTCTGCTTCTGTAGGAGGTGAGCGTCTGACCACCACAAAACGCAGCCTCTCTTAACAGAGTAGAAAAATACTTTAAAATATAGCTACCACGCTTATTGGTGGTTCAACGGAATAATTTTTTAATAAGATATAATTTCTTGTCAAAACAATTTGTAAATCTAATTATTTTCGTATTTTATTGTAAGTTCCCTAGATGTTTCATTAGCTTCTCCTGATTCTAAGACAAGCTGAATAGTTCTGTATCCCCTGGCGTATCATGGCTGCTGCGACAGTATAAGATTTTGTACTTCTTTGCGATGTTCGGTGATGATGCAAAGGAGTTTATATTTATTTATTTTTCCCTCCATTCATAGTTTTCCAGACCATGTCAAATAAATTGCAGTGAATAGTAGAGAGCCCCACTGTAGTACAACCAACTTACTCAAAATATAATCACTAAAATTGTCGAATTTCTTTATATAGGGAAAATGGGTTATTTATTCATAACTATAGTTACACTTGTTCGGTGAAGACTGTTTCGTGGAAACTTGAAGCGTATATTCGCTCACTTCTTTAATCTGCTGACCTAAATGACGGACATTATTACGAGGTTTCTTGCTGGGCTTATCTCCCAACCGCCGGTCAGCTACACAGAGTAAAAAAATGCCTTGAACAAAACAAATTTTTTTCGGCGCAACCAAATTATTTGTTTGCATAGCGGGAGTGAAAATTGTTGAAAACCAGTTTTTTTTTTTATATTTGGTTGCCCCAAACTATATGATTTGGTTGGTTCTACGTACGTTAAGAGTTTCGGATATTTAAAAATAAATATTCTCGACCGAAATTCGAACTACACTACGCCCTAGCAACCACAGCTAAAATCACTACTTACTAAGTGTGAATGTTTTTAATGAATGCAATGTAAATACTGGACAACGTACGTAATTAAATATTCTAAGATTTTCAGCATCACTTGTTAGATTCCAGTTGAAATTATTTTATTGAGATTTTTACGTCATTGAGCATCAATAAATGCAGCAACTGTCGCGGTTATTATACTAATGGTCATAAAAATTACAAAAACGAAATCTCGAGCTGTGTTTTCGAACGAAGTCAGTCAAATGAATGGTCAAACAAATTGCATACAGTTTGTTTAACTAAAAAATGTTATGCACAGTGAAATTTTTTTTAAACCAGATATTACACAATTTTCATTCAAGCTTGAATATTGTTAGACGAGAAAAATCAATTTTGCTGCTTTTCAAGTTTTGTTCACTCAACGAAACATTTTGTTGTGCCCACTAAATATATGTTTGGCTATCCGCAAACAACTATTTTGCCGGCTTGAATAAGCCATTCTTCTAGTGTGCATCGTCACTGCGAGCCAGGAATGCCATTTGCACGACAGGCAATTGTAATTGGCTGCGTGGCCGCCAGGCCGGATGGGGAACCAGGGATCAAGCAATCACGACTAACGAGCCGGACGGACGAAATGTCAACGAGTTTTTACGTACGGAAAGTGTCTTTCCGTTCGTCATTTGTTTAGAGGACGTAGAGCGACTACGCCCACGGACGTGAGCACATGGGCAGTGAAGGATGAAAAAAAAAAAGTCGTTCCTTAGGGCAGTGATATTTCGCGGAAAGATTTTCAAGGCAAGATACAATTCAAAGCACTGTAGGGTAGTCCAGCTTTCTTTTTGGCTGGATCATGTTTTAGCTCGCGTCAACTGTTTGCACAAAGATCACGAAGGCTCCGTGTCATAAAATACGCAATCTTGATTGGCTCGGTCAAAAGCGGGAGCAGCACAACCAGCGAATGGCCGTATACCGACAGCTGGGGTGTATACCTACATACTATTAAAGTCTACTGTGTGAGCATAATTTTTTTCGCGAAAAATCACTTATGGGTTGAGACCTGCAAAAATCACGTTATTATTCGGAGACACGTTAAGATTCAAACACATGCACCCCTTTGCAATAAGTTTTTTATTTGATCATACTTTATTTGACACGCCCCGAGTATCTCTGCGCCAATAAATGAACACTTCACAATCGCGTAGTCCAATAACACGCAGTCCAGTCAGAAAGCGGGTGACTTCACGTCTGTGCAGCAGCCAATGTAGAAACGACGCCGGCTCGAGTATACACAGCACTGTGAAGTTTAGATTGATGTCAAATAATAACACGAATTTTGCTGGTCTCTACTTACGGGGATATTTTTACAATCGTACACATTTAATGCCCACGTCAAGAACAAACGACCGCTGTGAATCCGGTGGATACAGAATGTACTGCAACCACTCAAGAGAATACACGGAGATGACAGAATGGAGCTTAACTTCGCATACAAACTTAGTGATATAACTCGGTATTAAATGAGGTGGAAAACAAACTGCAAATTATCGTGATTATTAACGGGGCTATGAAACTGGAACGTGAACCACGTTGCAGAGTTTTTAAATTACAGGTTTTTCCATGTAACAAAATTAGAGTACGCTGTATGTACTGATCTGCGAAAAAAAAAAGTACGCCCGAAATAAGGTATTAGCACGTCTTAAAAGTTACCGCGCGCATTAAAAACCCTACTCCCTGGATCTCCAACACAGCTTAAAAAAAACTGCCAATTTCACACTGCCTAACACACGATAAAGTGAGCACTTTTGAAGCCCTAGTTACTTTTCTCTTTCAACCAATTTATATTCTCCCCCCCCCCCCCACTTGTTACTGCAAACCTTGCCTGGTGAGTAGTAAACACAGTGTATACAAAGAGACTTTAAATAATTCGCGAGTTCAATTCACTTCAGGCTACATGTCTAATGTACAAATATGCCAATGTCAACTGCACATTGGTTGTCTGCTGCCGCAGTGGAATGCGACGATTGGGCCACCATTCTCCAGGAGGTGTCAAACACCATGTGGACCAATGACTAATGTTATCTACACACACATGTTCTGAATTCTGGCTTGTCCCAACATAAATCCGCGAATTTTTCAGGTCTCTATGTGTACATTCACCATACCCAAAATAAAAAGTTCGAGGCTATAGGGAAAAGTATTTATCGGTTATTAATTATTACGTCTGATGAGACAGCTTCAAAAAGTGCTCGCTTTACCGCGAACTGCCTATACCTCTCAAATATTTAATATGGACATGTACTGAACTTTCTATAGACTTTCCACTATAGTCTATTCGCGCTTTCTTCACACTTTTTGAATCAACCTTCGAAAAATCACCCCATGTATGAGTCATCAAGTTATCTTATAAATACGCCAAGGATCACAAGCGTTATATACCTCTGTTTACATGAAATTATCTTATTTTTTGTTAAATCGAGGTTTGGCCAATATTTTGTTTATAAACTGTAATCTTTAATTTTTAACAATTATTTATACAAACAGTGAAAAAACACGTGTGTTGGTAAGGCGTAGTAAGAAATTGTTATCATACAAAATATAATTACAACTGAGTGCCCACGAATTCGGTGCGTTGTCCTTTGAAGTAATTTTCTAGACGTATTTAATTTTAGTTTGTACGATGCGGAGGAATAATCTGGAAGTAGAACTTCAGCAGAGCTTGAGAAAAGTGTGGCGAAACCGTACATGGATTATAACAAAATGGTAGGGTCACTGCTTTAAATCACATAGTTCCAGTGGTAAAAAGGGAACAATGAACACAATTTCAGAACCTTGCGTGTAGAGGTCCCCAGACAGCTGCGAGTTCACACGGCTGGGACCCGACACAGGAGCTTGTTCACATAGTTGGTGCCCTGACAGCTGTTAGTTCACATGGCTGGAGCCGCAACAGCTTCTAGTTCACATGGCTGGTGCCCAGACAACTGCTAATTTACATGGCTGTTGCCCAAGACAGCTGGTGCTGCACATGACTGATGCCCCAGACAGCTGATAGTTCACATAAGGGTACCCCAGACAGCTGCTAGTTCACATTGTTGATGCCCCAGACAAATTCTAATTCACTTGGCTGGCACCCCAGACATCTGCTAGTGCACATGAGTGGTGATCCAGACAGCTGCTAGTTCACATGACTTCTGCCCTAGACAGTTGATAGTTCACATGTCTGGTAACCCAAACAACTGCTAGTTCACATGGCTGGTGCTCAAGACAGCTGTTAGTTCACATGGCGAGTGCCCTGCACCTGCATGTTCAACTTGCTGGTGCCCAGAAAGCTGCCAGTTCACATAACTGGTGCAACAGACATCTGCTAATTGATATGGTGAGAGCCCCAGACATCTGCTAATTGATATGGTGAGAGCCCCAGACAGTTGCTAGTTCACATGACTGGTGCACAGACAGCTGATAGTTCATATGACTGGTGCCCAGACAACTGCTAGTTTAAATGACTGATCCCCCAGACAGCTGCTAGATAAAATAACTGGTACCCCAGACAGCTTCTATTTCACATAGTTGGTGGCCCAGAAAGCTGCTAGTTCACATGGTTGGTGCCCCAGAATTCTGCTAATTCACATAATAGGAGATCCAGATAGCTGCTAGTTCACATGACTTGTGCCTAAGACAGCTGATAGTTGACAAGGATGGGCCCCCAGACAGCTTATAATTTCCAACAAATGCTAGTTCACATGGTTGATGTCCCAGGCAACTGCTAGTCCACATGGTTGGTACCCCAGATAGCTGCTAATTCACATGGCTTATGTCCAGGAAAAAGCTGTTAGTTCACATGACTCATTCTCCATACAGATGCTAGTTCACGTGGTTGATTCCCAAACAACTGCTTGTTCACATGGCTGGTGGCCCACACAGCTGCTAACTCACAAGACTGTTGCGGCAGACAAATCCTGGTTCACATGACTGATGCCCCAGATAGCTGCTTATTCACATGGTCGGAACCCCAGATAGCTGCTACTTCACATGGTTGATGCCCGAACAACTGCTAGTTCACTTGGCTGGTGGCCCACACAGCTGCTAATTCACATGGCTGAAGCCCCAAAAAGTTGCTGGTTCACATGACTAATGCACCATACAGTTGTTAGTTCACATTGTTGGTGCTTCAAACAGCTGCTTGTTCACATGGCTGGTGCACCAGACAGCTGCTAGTTTACATTTCTGGTGCGCAATCAGTTGCTTGTTAACATGGTTGGAGCCCCTGAGAGCTGCTAGTTCATATCGTTGGTGACCCAGACTGTTGATCGTTCACATGGCTGGTGCCACAGACAGCTATTAGTTCACAAGATAGCTGCTAGTTCATATTGCTGATGCTCCAGCCAAATGCTGGTTAACATGGTTGGTGCCCCAAATAGCTGCTAGTTGACATGGCTGGTGCCCAAGAAACCTGCTTGTTCACTTGGCTGCGGGCCCAGCCAGCTGCTAGTTCACATGGTTGTTCACCAAACAACTGCATGTTCACACGAATGGTGCCCCAGACAGCCGCTCTTTCAATGGTTGATGCCTTAGACAACTGCTAGTTCACATAGCTGTTGCCCAGACAGCTGCTATTTCACATGGCTGTTGACCCAGACAGTTGCGGTTTCACATGGCTGGCGCCCCAGACGGCTGATACTACATATGGTTGGTGCCTCAGACAGCTGCTAGTAAACATGCTTGATGGACTAGACAACTGTTAGTTCACATTGCTGATGCCACAGACAGCCACTCGTTCACATGGTTGATGGCCAGAACAACTGCTAGTTCACATGACTGATGACCAAGACAGCTGCTAGTTCACATAATTGGTACCACAGACAGATGCGAGTTCACACGGCTGGGATCTGACAACTGATCTAGTTCACATAGTTGGTGCCCTTACGGCTGTTGGTTCATATGGCTGGAACCCCAAAAACTGATTGTTCACTTGGTTGGTGCCCCAGATAGCTGCTAGTTCACATGACTGGTACACCATACAGCTGCTGGTTCATATGGCTGGTGCCCCATACAGCTGTTTGTTTACATTATTGATGTCCCAGACAGCTCCGAGTTATCATGGCTGGTATCCCACACAGCTGCTAGTTCGTATAGCTGGTGCCCCAGAAAGTATCTAGTTCACATGGTTGGTGCACCAGACAGCTGCTAGTTCACATGGCTGGTGCTCCAGAAAGCTGCTGGTCCACATGACTAGTGCCCCAGACAGCTACTCGTTGACATAGCTGATGCCCCAGACCGTTGCTTGTTCACATGGATGATGCACCAGACAGCTGCTAGTTAACATGGCTCGTTCCCCAAACAGGAACTAGTTCACTTACCTATTCCTCAGACAGCTGCAATTTCACATTGTTGGTGGCCCGGACAGCTGCTTGTTCACGTGGCTGGTGCCCCAGACAGCTGCTAGTTCACGTGGATGGTACCAAAGACAACTGCTAGTTTACATTGTTGGTGCCCCATTCAGCTGCTAGTAATCATGCTTGGTCCCAGACAGGTGCTACTTCACATGGTTGGTGTTCATACAGCTGCTAGTTCACTTGGATAGTATAAAAGCTAGCTGTTAGTTCACATGGCTGGTGCCCCAGACAGCTGCTAGTTCAGATGGCTGGTGACCTAGACAGCTACTTGTTCACATGGCTGGTGCTCCAGACAGCTGTTTATTCACATGTCTGATGCCCCCAACAACTGCTTTTTCACATGGCTGGTGCTCCATACAGCTGGTATTTCGCATAGCTTATGCCCCATACAGCTAATAATACATATGGCTATTGTACCAGGCAGCTGCTAGTTCACATGGCTGATGCCCGAACAACTGCTAGTTCACATGGCATGGTGGCCCACACAGCTGTTAATTCAAATGACTGATGCTCCAGACAGCTGCTTATTCAGATGGTTGGAGCTTAAGAAGGCTCGTAGTTCATATGTTTGGTGCCTCAGACATCTGTTTATTTTATGTTTGGAGCTCCAGACAGCTGCTAGTTCACATGACTGAAGCCTCAGACAGCTGCTAGATCACATGCCTAATTCCCCAGAAAGCTGATAATTTACATGGTTGGTGCTCCAGGAGCTGCTAGTTCACGTGGTTGATGCCCAAACAACTCCTAGTTCACTTGGCTGGTGGCCCACACAGCTGCTAAATCACAAGACTCATACCGCAGACAACTGCTGGTTCACATGACTGATGCCCCAGACAGCAGATAGCTCGCATTCTGACATTGTAGACAGCTGCTAGATCACATAGTTGATGCCCCAGACAACTGCTGGTTCACATGGCTGGTGGACCAGACATCTGATAATTCACATGGTTGATGCCCAGACAGCATCTAGTTCACATGACTCATGCCCCAGACAGCTGGTCGTTCGCATGGATGGTGCGCCATTAAGCTGCTGTTCAAATGTTTAGTACTTCAGACAGCCGCTAGTTCACATGGTTGGTGTCCCAAACAGCTGCCAATTCACATGTTTTGGGAACCAGAGAGCTGCTAGTTCACAGAGCTAAGGCCACAGACAGCTGTTTGTATACATGAATCATGCTACAGAAAGCTGCTATTTCACAAGGCTGGTGACCGAGTCAGCTACTTGTTCACATGGCTGGTGCTCCTTACAACTGCTAGTTCACACATCTGGTGGCCCATATTGCTGATAATATGCATGGCTGGAGCAACAGGCAGCTGCTAGTTTACATGGCTGATGCCCCAGAGAACAGCTAGTACACAGCTGGTGCAACATGCAGCTGACAATTCACATGGTTGATGCTCGAGACAACTGCTAGTTTACATGGTTGATGCCCGAACAACTGCTAGTTCACATGGCTCGTGGCCCACACAGCTGCTAATTCAGAAGACTGATGCCGCAGACAACTGCTGGTTCACATGACTGATGCCCCAGTCACCTACTTATTCACGTGGCTGGAGCTTAATAAAGATGGTAGTTGACATGGTTGGTGCCTCAGACATCTGCTTATTTACATGTTTGGTGCTCCATACAGCTGTTAGTTCACATGACGTCTGCTTCAGACAGCTGCTAGTTCACATTGCTAATGCCCCAGAAAGTTAATAATTTACTATGGTAGGTGCCATAGCAGCTGCTAGTTCAATTGGTATTCCAGAACAAATGCTAGTTGACATGGCTGGTGGGCCACACAGCTGCTAATTCACAAGACTGATGCCACAGACAACTGCTGGGTCACATGACTGATGACCCAGACAGCAGATAGCTCACATATATGGTATTGGAGACAGTTGCTAGTTCGCATGGTTGATGCCCCAGACAACTGCTAGTTCACATGGCTGGTGGGCCAGACATCTGCTAATTCACATGGTTTATGCCCCAGATAGCTGCTAGTTCACATGACTCATGCCCCAGCTTCTAGTTCACACAGTTGGTGCTCCGTATGGCTGCTGTTAACATGTTTAGTACTTTAGAAAGCTGCTAGTTCACATGGTTGGTGCCTAAGACAGCTGCCAATTTCATGACTTGTTCACCAGACAGCTGCTAGATCACATGTCTGAGGCCACAGTTAGTTGTTTGTATACATGACTGATGTTACAGACAGCTGCTAGTTCACATGGCTGGAAACACCAATAATCTGCTAGTTGACATGGCTGTGTTAATAGACAGCTGCTATTTGACATAGCAGGTGAACCATACAGCGGTTGGCTGACATGGCTGGTGCCCCATATCAGCTAATTTACATGAATCACGCCCCAGACAGCTGCTTGTTAACATGGCTGGTACCCCACACAGCTGCTAGTTCACATGGCTGGTGCCCCAGACAGCATCTAGTTCACATGGTCAGTGCCCCAGACAGCTGCTAGTTTACATTGTTGGTGCCGCATACAGTTGCTAGTTCAAATGACTGTTCCTAGACAGGTGCCACTTCACATAGTTGGTGCCCGTACAACTATTAGTTCACTTGGATAGTACCTAAGACACCTGCTAGTTCACACGGCAGGTGCCCCAGACAGCTGTTAGTTCATATGGCTGGTTACCGAGGCAGCTGCTTGTTCACATGGCTTGTACTCCAGACAGCTGCTTATTCACATGTCTAATGCCCCAACAACTGTAGTTCACTTGGCTGGTGCTCCATACAGCTGCTAGTTCGCACAGCCGGTGCCCCGTACAGCTGATAATACACATGGCTGGAGAACCAGGCAGCTGCTTGTTGACATAACTGATGCCCCAGACAAATACTATTTCACAGCTGGTGCAAGAGGCAGCTGATAATTCACCTGGTTGGTGCTCCAGATGGCTGCTAGTTCACATGGTTGATGCTCCATACAACTGCTAGTTCACATGGCTGAAACCCCAGACATCTGCTAATTCACATGGTTGAAACCCCAGACAGCTGCTAGTTCACATGTTGAGTACTCCAAACAGCTACTAGTTCACATGGTTGGTCCCCAAGACATTAGCCAATTCGCATGGCTGATGCATCAGACAGCTGCTAATTCTCATGGATGGAACATCAGACAGCTGTTAGTTCACATGGCTGGTGCCCCAGATAGCTGCTAATTAACATTCCTGGATCCCCAGACAGCTTATAGTTCACATGGTTGGTGCCCCAGACTACTGCTATTGCACATGGATGGAACCCTGGCCTGCTTCTAGTTCACATTACTCGTGACCCAGACAACTGTAAGTTCACATTGCTGATGCCCCAGAAAGCTACTAGTTAACGTGGTTGATGCCGAGAAACAGCTACTTCACTTTGCTGGTGTCCCAGATAGTTGCTAGTTAATATGGTGCGTGCCACAGACAGCTGCTATTTTATATGACTGATGCCCCAAGACAGCTGCTATTTTATATGACTGATGCCCCAAGACAGCTGCTAGTTCAAAGGGCTGGTACACCAGACATCTACTAGTTCATATGATTGATGCCCCAGACAGCTACTAGTCTCACGACTCATGCCCCAAACAGCTGCAAGTTCACATGGTTGGTGCCCCATATAGCAGCTAGTTCACATGGTTGTTACTTCATACAGGTGCTAGTTCACATGGTTGAAGCACATGACGTCTTGTAGTTAACATGGATGGTACCCAGAAATCTACTATTTCAAATGGCTGGTGACCCAGACAGCTGCTATTTCACATGGCTTGTGACAGTTGCTTGTTTACATTACTATTGCCCCAGACAGCTGCTAGTCCACATGGCTGCTACACCAGTGAGCTGCTAGTTGACGTGACTGGTGCCCAAGACAGTTACTAATTCACTTGGTTGGAGCCCCAGACAGCTGCTAGTTCATATTATTGGTGCCCCAGATAACAGCTAACGCACATGGATGGAGCCCCAGGCAGCTTCTAGTTCACATGACTCGTGCTCCAGAGATCTGCTAGATCACATGGCTGGTGTCCCAAACAGGAACTAGTTCACATGGCTGGTCCCACGGAAGCTGTTAGTTCACATGACGGCTGCCCCAGACAACTGCTAGTTCACGTGGCTGGTGCCCCAGACAGCAGTTTGTCCACATGGTTGATGCCCCAGACAACTGCTAGTTCACATTACTGGTGCCCCAGACAGTTACTTGTTCAAATAACAATTACCCAGACAGATGCTAGTTCACATGACTGGTGTCCCAGACAGCTGCTAGTTCACATAGCTGGTGCCCAAGACAGCTGCTTGTTCACATGTCTGTTGCCCCAGACAGCTGCTTGTTCAAATGGTTGATGGCCAAAACAACTGCTAGTTCACATGACTGGTACCCCACACAGCTGGATGTACATATAGCTGGTGCGCTGGACAGCTGCTATTTCACATGGCTGATGCCCCATATAGCTGCTAGTTCACATAGCTGGTGCTTAAGACAGCTGCTTGTTCACATGGCTGGTGATACAGACGGCAGCTAGTTCATATGGTTGTGCACCAGACATCTGCAAATTCATACGATTGGTGCCACAGAGAGACTGCTAGTTCACATATTTTATGCACCATACAACTGCTTGTTCACATGGATGGTACTAAGATAGTTGCTAGTTCACATGGCTGATGCCCCAGTCAGCTGCTAAATCAGATAGCTGGTGCCGAGGACATCAGCTGGTTCACACGTCTGGTGCCCCGGACAGCTGCTAGTTGACATGGCTGAGGCCCCAGACTGCTGCTAGTTCACATGGATGGTGCCCCATATAGCTGCTATTTCACATGTCTTGTGCCTAAGACCGCTGCTAGTTCACATGGCTGGTGCTACAGACAGCAGCTAGTTCAAATGGCTAGTGCCCCAGACAGCGAGTAGATCTCATGGCTTATGCTCCAGATTGCTGTATTTTCACATGATTGGTGCTACAGTCAGCTGCTAGTTCACATGGTTGCGCAACCAGACAACTGCAAGTTCATAAGACTGGTGCCCCAGAGAGACCGCTAGTTCACATTGTTGATGCACCAGACAATTTCTAGTTCACATGGTTGATGCTCCGGACATCTGCTAGTTCACATGTACGGTACCCAGACAGCTGCTAGTTCACATGTCTGGTGCTCCAAACAGCTGGTACTTCAAATGGCTGGTGCCCCAGACAGCTGCTAGTATACATGGTTGATGCATCAGACAACTGCTAGTTCACATGGCTGGTGCCTCTGATGGCCGCTTGTTCTCATGGTTGATGCGCGGCACAACTGCTAGTTCACAAGACAGATGCCTAAGACAGCTGATAGTTCACATGGCTTAAACCCCCCAGACAGATGCTAGTTCACACGGCTGGGGCGCCACACAGGTGCTAGTTCACATGCTTGTTGCCCTGGCAGCTTTTAATTCACATGGCTGATCCCCCAAAAAACTGTTAGTTCACATTTTTTGCCAACCCAGAGAGTTACTAGTTCATATGACTGGTGCACCATACAGCTGATGGGTAACATGGCTGGTGCCAAATAGAGCTGTATGTTTACATGATTGACGCCCCAGACAGATGCTAGTTATCATGGCTGGTACCCCACACAGCAGCTCGTTAACATGTCTGGTGCCACATACAGCATCTATTTCACATAGTTAGTGCCCCAGAGAGCTGGTGCCACAAAACAGCTGCTAATTGACATGTTTGGTGCCCCAGACTGCTGCTTGTTCATACGGCTGGTGCCCAGAAAATTGCTAGTTTAAATGACTTATCCCCCAGATAGCTACTAGATCAAATAAATGGTACCCCAGACAGCTGCTATTTCACATGGCTGGTACCCCATTCCGCTTCTAATTCACATGGCTGTTGCCCCATACAGCTGCTTTTTCACATAGCTGTTGCGCCGTAGCGCTGCTAGTTCGCATGTCTGATGCCCAGACAAATGCTAGTTCACATGGGTGGTGCACCAGACAGCTGATAATTCAAATGGTTGCTGCCCCGACAGATGCTAGTTCACATGGTTGATGTCCCAGACAACTCTAATTCATATCGCTTGTACCCCAGTTAGCTGATAGAGCACATGGTTGATGCCCCAGACAGCTGTTGGTTCACATGGCTGGTGCCCCAGACAGTTTGTTAGTTCGCATAGCTTGTGCCCAGACAGCTGCTAGTTCATATCGCTTGTGCCCAAAGTAGATGCTATTTTATTTGCTGGTACCTCAGGCAGCTGCTTGTTCATATGGCTGATGCCCTAGACAGCTGCTCGTTCTTATGGCTGATGCCCCATACAACTGCTATTTCACATGGGTAACGCCCCATACAGCTGCTAGTTCACTTGGGTAATGCACCAGTCAGCGGCTAGTTCACATGGGTAACTCACCACACAGCTTCTATTTTACATGGTTAGGGCCTCAGACAGCTGCTAGTTCACATATCTGGTCCCCAAGACCGCTGCTAGTTCACACTATTGGTACCCCAGGCACCGACTAGATCACATGGCTGGTGTCCCATACACCTGCTAGTTCACATGTCTGGTGCCCCGGACAGCTGCTAGTTCACAGGACAATTTGAGTGAATTCAGTCGTTTTTCTTGCAGAATTCATCTTGGTTCACAGTCCTTTAATGCTTGTGTTAGTAAATATTCATACACAGGCAGAAGCTACTGAGCTCTAATTGCGTTGGAAATAAATCGTGTTCTCAAATAAACCAGAATAATTTTCTGGTGTAGATTCATGACACGATGACATCACTTTGATTAGGTTGTAGAAATTTCGAATGTGTAAAATAACAGGTACTTCCAGAATATAATAATAGAATGACTTTTAACAACATTAATGAGTAAACTTTTTTTCAGTGCGTAGTTAGCCACTGAGGAATCATATGACTCTGGCATAATTCCAGTAAAGACTTTTCACGATACAGTTAGTACTATCTATATCAACCTTAGAAAAAAGTCACTGCCCCTACTTGCATATATTTTAACGGACTATCTGAGTGACATGCGCCCAGTAAAAATTGGAAACGATGGATGGAAAAGTAGCTCTGTATCATACTGTGGAATAAAAAGTGTCAGGCAACCATTTCTGATAATTTATATCATTTCTTTTGCCTTCTATTTTTTTTTTAATGCATAGGAGTGTAAATATGAGCAGATTTTTTAAATATTTACTTTTCTAACTATTTCACAGTTTCACTTGACCGACGCATGAATAAAGCGATGAAGTCCATGACAATGTTATTCTTACATAAGGCGGAAGAATACACATTGTGCATACAAGTATATCCTAAACAGGGCTTTCAAAAGGGCTCACTTTACCGTGAACCGCTTTAACAATTAAAGGTGAAATTACGAACGCGCAGTTTTTTGGGTGATGTAGAGTGGAGAGGTAAGGCGGTTCTTATTGTTGGGGTCTTGAGAGTCGATGGGGGTGAAGCGGGGTACTATGGAGCAACGCCGGAATGCAAGGGCAGGTGAAACATGTGAAATCCGAGAAAACAATCCGACCAATGGGCATCGTCAGACATGATTCCCAATTGCGAGAATCTGCGAGTACCCCGTCGGGGTATCGAACGCGCCTCGCTCTATCCACTGCGCCACTGCGGCGTCTCTTAACCCTTGGACAAGATGGCACACTCCGCACAGTTTTAGTGAGGGTAACTCTGTGGCGGTTATTACTAGCCCACGGCCACGCCGCAAGCAAAATGAGTTTACTTTCACTTATCTTATTAGACGGAAATTCGCGTGGAACACACCACGCGACTTTAAACCAGGTAAAATTAATTTAACGCATGAGTGGATTTTGTCCGCTGGACCACATCTCGTCGCTTCAGATTAAACCATCAGTAAAAACAGAAAAAAAAAAAAAAAGGTGACGGATTTTCCTAATTCTTTAATGTATGTTTTCCGGGTCGATGGTAGGCATGAGGTAGAGCTGTAATTATTTTCCTTTATAAAAAAATTGTTCTTCGTATACTTTAATTATACCGTTAATTTTACTACATACACTCAATTTTTAATTTTGGTTTATTTATGTGTCTCACATTTTATTCAGTACTATACTGAGAACTAATTCGTCGTGGGCAGAAATGTTATACATTAAGGAATAATCGATATACTATTGACTTACTAACATAACTACAATATCAGGTATCAGATGATACCGAAGTGATAAACACGTGTTTAGTTGTGGTGAGAAACAGAACAACTCAAGCGAAGTAATTTTGTGACAGGCAAGAATTAAATACATATATTTCCATCTTCCTTTTACAATTCCATCAGAGATGAGTACAAACACTGGAAATTTCAGACATAAAAACAAACTTTCATTCGTCTTTCTTACGGCGCCAACGTCCAATTATCACAACGTCCAAACCAATGAATGAATCGCTACAGTTACATTAACTGGAGACTTTCGACTGCAGCCTTAAATCGTAGAAGATGATAATTTTTCAGCAGCTATATGTAGTATGAAAAACTATATTTATAGAGGGCATTGTGTCAAAGTTACAGTTAAAGATGTTAATCCCAAAGTAATAATATTATACATAGTACAAAGGTGTCTTCTTTCAAGTAAGTTATAAGTAGTATATGGGTACCCTGAGGACAATACAATTTTTGCCCCAAAATCCTCCAATTTTAACCCAAAACCAAGCAGTTTTACCCCAAAATCAAGCAGCAATTTAAATTCTTTTATAATTGCAATATTTTTTTTTAAGTAGCCCCAAAAACACCCCAAAAACCATTAAAAAAAAAACCTAAAAAACCATCAAAAACAATCAAAAAGTATCAATAATGCCCAGAAAACGCCAAATAAGCACAATTTTTTAAACCGGCTTTTTATCCACATGAATAGTAAAAGCAAGATTTTGACCCAAAATCAAGCATTTTTACCCCAAAATCAGGCAATTTTACTTCAAAAACAAGCAAATTTCACGTTTTCTAGAAATCCCAATTTTGCAAGCGAGGTATGTAAATCAAGCAAATTTAAGCTAAAAACAAGTAAATTAAGCTAAAAATAAATGAAATACTATCTTATTATTCTTTACAGTTTATATTAGAAGATCTACTAAACTAATTTTTTAATAACTTCTATATGCTCTAGATTTTCACCAATATTTCGAAGCTCATATTTATCGTCATTGATATCTAAGAGTGATAATTATAAGATTTGTAAATTTCAATGAAATTTGCGAACCATATTTTTAAGATCTTCGGTTGCATTATCTAATATATTGAAAGATGGCCTAGAACCACTAACATCAACTTATAAAATGTTAGTCGAACTGCATGGAAACAAAGTTATTTATATTTATTTATAAAGAAATTAAATTTTTTAAGAGAAAGAAAAAACTCGTTTAGAATTAAGAAAATTATTTTTTATCTTATCAAATAATTCATCTAAATTTCTGAAAATTTGCAAAACTTTTAAATGTGTACTCTCAAATATAAGTCCAAAATGGTGTATTAAAATATCGAAACATTTTGTTGATTCTTCCATTTATTAATTTGAAAGATTGTATATCTTCAGTAATTCTTTCTTTCGAACAATCATACGTTAGATTTCTTTTACTATTTAAAACAACATTACAAACTATACCTGCTTATTCAACCTTTTTATTAAAAGCAAAACTAATTCTTATATTTGTTTTTTTTTTTCTAACAACAGTTGTTTTTCTATACATACAGTCTATAATGTATAGCGGTCTTCGCCCAAAAAATGAATAATAATTGATATCGCCTTCGAGGTTTACAGTTGGTTAGTAATGAAGTTCATTAATTCTACATATAGTATCTAGTTTTGTTTCTGAAATTCTAAAATTACTATAAGCAAGGAACATTTTATCAGAAAGACCCTCTTCAATATCTAGATTCCAATTCTCATTTGGAAAAATTTCATTTCAAACCATTTTTAACATAAATATTTTCCACATTACAGTGGCCGAACATAGAAATTTGCACAAACTCTTCAACACGATTTTTTTCTATTTTTTTGAAAGCCTACAATTTCAAAATCGGGAATGTAAAATTGTAAATTACTAAACTGATATTTTATATCAAAGTTAAAAACAATTATTTTAGCAGCGACTTCTTTTTCTAAAATTTGCCAGTAGTAAAAATTAATAGGTATTTTAAGATGTTTGTATATATTTTCTTGCATTGTAATTGCTGTGTTAGATTCGTATTCAACAATAGGCCACCCATTTTTCTAATTTTTCTAAAACAATTTTACATGGATCAGCATATCTTTTCTGAAGCGTACCATTTACATTTTTATTTTCATAAACAGTTGTTATCAAATGAATTTCGAAAAAAAATAAAAATTTATAATCGCCTTCTGAATAAATTTCATTGTTCTAATGAATAAAATCAAATAAATATCTCAGTGGATACGTTATTTCATTTGTTTTGTGACTATGGAAAGATTTTACTCGATATTTATTATCAACACCAAACAATTCTAAATAATTTTGTTCACCTGGGGATCTTAATTAAGCATTCATTATTATTAATGTTATACCTGGACTATCAACAGCTTCAATAATATTTTCATGTTTTGAAATTTCTACTCTAGAAAACTGAAAAGGAAAAAAGTTCGAACAAACATCAATATTGTCTTATTTTACATAATTTGCGGCATCTCCAACTTTAGCTCTCTTTGTAATTTATATTGATCATTAACATAAACGTAATTTGGAAAAGAAAACCCATCCCATGTAGGAATATCAAATTCGATTATATTATTGTAAACATTTAAATTCCCCTAGTTTGATCATTTGGGTGAAAAGTTTGTCTCTCGAAACTCTCAATACTTTTATGACTCATTTAGAAGAAAAAAAAATTATATATAGATGAACGATTCAAAGAGCATTTCTCGAGTTGAATTACTCATCGAGAGATGCAAAAATTATAAAAAATACCATGAAGTGGAATATGAAAAAAATAAGAAGAAAGATCTACCTTTAATTGACGAACTGTGCAATATTGGTAAAAAAAAAAAAAAAAAAGCAAAGCAAGTTAGTGAAGAAAATGAAAATTTAATAACACCACTAGTACCTGTAGTACATAAAATTTAGATTATCCACCTACTCCTGAAGAAACATCAATCGAAAGAGAATTATTTTCAGAACAAATATCTCCTAATTTAGATTATCCACCTACTCCTGAAGAAACATCATTCGAAAGAGAATTATTTTCACAACAAAAATCTCCTAATTTAGATTATCCACCTACTCCTGAAGAAACATCATTCGAAAGAGAATTATTTTCAGAACAAAAATCTCCTAATTTGGAAGACCAAATAGGAATCGTACAGCTGAAAAATTTTTCCGCACGCAGCGTCTACTATAAATCTAGGAACAGAAATTTCTAAAAGAATAAATGTTATTGATACACAATATCGATTACGTGCAGAGGACAAAATTTTTACATAGGTAATGCAGAAGTAAAGATAGGTGTTAATAAAATAACCGTTAAATATAAATAATATGAATCAACGGCAGGACTTTCTAACGTGTTAACAAAACAAAAAGAAGAAGTTCTTAAGGATAATTTCACTGATAATGACTATGAAAACTACACGAAAATTATTTTAGATACCAATGTTGCCTTCCAAGAATATAATCCGAAAAAGAAAATAAACTGGAATAGAAGTTGGAAATACAGAAATATAATTAAACCAATTTATGATGAGCATATAAAAAATCATATTCAAGATCAGAGCCAAACACACACAAAACAATGATTTCTCCAAGAACTTCCAGATCTGGAGAAGGTATAAAAAATACAATAGATGATGTTAGAAATTTAATCTATATATTGTTAATTATTCATGGTGAAGAAAATGCTGGCAATAACAATTATTACAATGAAAAAGTAAGCATAGTGAATATGTCGGACAAAAAATTTTCTGATTTTGTTGTTAATATTCCAAAATGAATTCCTCATCTTATAAGAGTTTTAAATGTAATTCTACATTCATTTTGGAATTCTGAATATCACGGCAAAGGAATTATAAATTGGGCATTGAAAAATTTAAATCTTCCTGAAATGCATTTGCCTAGTTATAATTATTATGGTCAATTTGCAAAATTAAAAGAAATATTGGAAAGAGTTGATAGTGGAATAAATAAATTAGATAAAACCTGCAAATGCCATATATTCCTTATAGAGATAGTTATTAATCTAGAAATGAACCTGATAACAATTTACAAAAAGAAGCAAAATAAATTATGTTAGATCAAAACACAGCAATTGGTGAAAAAATGGCTTCTACTGCTGTTGCCTCAACTATGTTTACAAAAAGAAAACTTGGTTGGGGAATTAAAATGTTTTATTAAATTATATATATTTTTTACTAATAAATGAAGATAACAAATATAACTTTCGATATTCCCCTTGAGGAATTAAAAGATTTGGGTACAGATAAATTTTTAACAAAATACCAAATTGAGAGAAAAAATAAAAAAATTAAAGAACTTAAAATTGTGAAATTAACTTTATCACTACCAACAGTCAAAAAGATGGTCAAAGAAAAATCTGGAATTGGTTTACAACCTTGAGGAATTATTCTTATTATAGTTGCTGCTCTAGGTACACTTGGCGCCTTAACTGGAGGAGCTAGTGCAATTTACGATTCTGTTGAAAAAACTAGAAAAAAAACGAACTAGAAGGACAACAGAGACCCAATTTGGCAATGGAAAATAAAGCAGGAAGTGGTTTATTTGTAAGAGAAAAGAGGGGATTTGAATATATACCCACTATCTAATATCGATATTGAAAAATATGTAATACTATAAAATAATAAAAAATTCAGAAATGTTTATATGATATACGAATTACCAAATAGAATGATCAAAAAGGAGTGTGCTGTGGTTAATTTTGACATCTCAATAAATCCTGGTACTTATTGGGTTTGCTATTTTAAAGAAAACAACAATGTTTACTATTTTGATTCATTTGGAGGTAATATTCATAATAATTTAATTAATTATTTCAAAAACAGAAATATTTATTACAATGATGATCGAATTCAGAATTTTGATTCAGTTATTTGTATACATCAATATTTTATCGTATAACATCTTTTTCTTGGAAAGATTTTAAGTTTAACGAAATAATTTATTTTATATTAAATTACAGATATATTTGGAAAACCATTGATAAAGTCTTTAAATAAAATTTTTTAATACTAATGCTTATGCTTTTTAAAAAAATTTTGATTTAAAATACAAAACTATTGCTTCTGATTTTAAAAAAAATGTAGATTCCTGATACAATACTATTATTTCCGATTGAAAAAAAGATGTAGATTCGAAAAATAAAACAATTGCTTCTGATTTAAAAGAAGATTTAGATTCAAGTTACAACAGTATTGTTTCTGACTGTGCTTTAAAAACAGATGTGGATTCAAATTACAAATATGTTTTATCTATAACTTCATATTTAACTTCTGGTTATGCTAACAATTCACATGTAAATTCAAGATTCGATACTATTGCTTCTGATTATGCATTAAAAAAAGCCGTAGATAAAAAAAAAAACAATTCCATTGTTTCTGATTATAAAAACTATATAGATTCAAAATACAGTATTATTGATTTTATTTACCTGTAAGGTGGGATAAAATAAGTAATATTTTTCACTTAGATAATAATATAATTTTCTTTACTTTTTGTCGGATAGTACTGTTTTTAAAATAACTACTGCTAATCTTATTATTTTTTTGATGCTGTGACTGTTATCAAGGGAACTAAAAAAATAGATTACAGTAAGCCTTTTGATGTTTACAGAGACGATATATTATCTTTTAAAATCAGAAAAGAGAAAATATCTAATTATAAAAATGGGGTGAAAACTACAATAGGAGTATTCGTGAAATATAAAGATTAACTATTTTTCATTCTTTTTAAATGGAGAATACGTGTTGCTTGAAGTGCAAGAAAGCCACCAAAAATAATATCAAAACTGAAAATACAAAAAACGGGTGATTAGTTCAGATATGTAATTTAAAAAAATTAAAAAAAAAATGAAATTAAGAGAAGGAATTAATCAATGAATTGTGTAAACCTCACGAAAAAAATTTCCAAGAATAAAAGTAATTTCGTGTGGAATTGGTGATTTATGGCAAATTGATCTTGTTGAGATGGACACTGAAAATTTAAAAGGCATATCACATATAAATAATGGATACAAGTATATTATGACAATTGTTGATGTTTTATCAAAATGTGCATTTGCTATTCCAATTAAAGATAAAACAGCCAAGAATGTAGTAAATGCCTTACGATGAATATTATTGAAAATAAAACCGCGTAATATCCAAAGCGACAATGGCTTAGAATTTTATAATATAATATTTAATAAACTTATGCAAAAATATAACATCGACCTTTATTCTACATTCAGCGAACTTAAAGCCAGTTGCATAGAGAGATATCATCGTACAATGAAGAACAAAATGTGGACGAAATTTGCTTTTAATGGCAATTACAAATGGGTAAATATTTGAGATGATTTAGTGAAAGAATACAATGATACCAAACACAGAACCATTGGTATGAAGCCAATTGAAGTTAGTAAAAAAAATAGAAAAATTTTTAAAAGGACAACATCTTGCGAATGTGATTAATAAACCGAAATACAAAATTGGCGATATCGTCCGCGTGAGTAAGAGTAAACGAATCTTTGAAAAGTGTTATACAGCTAATTGGATAACATAATTATTTACAATATTTGAGGTTTTAAATAATGATGTGCCAACTTACAAACTGAAAGTTGAAAAAGGAGAAGAAATAAAATATAGTTTTTTATGAATATGAAATTATGAAAACAAACTATCCTGATGAATATTAGGTTGAAAATGTTTTATAAACTAAAGGTGATAAAATTTATGTTAAGTGGTTAGGTTTTGATAGTTCTCATAGTTAATAAAACAGATATTTTGTAAATAAAAAAATAAAAATTTGCTTCTTACTCAATTCGATAAAGATTATTAATATCATTAATCAGTTGTTGCTTAGTACAATTATTTCCGGCAATATTAAAATAGTTGTGGGAACACTCAATGCGGCCATTCAATGTTTCTTTCGTTCTTTGATATAAATTGATAGAATTTGGAATATAATTAAATCTCAACAATTATTCACAAATTGGATGTCTATATTCAATTCTATACAATTGTCTTTGAACATTTTCATTGAGTTCTAATGACATAGTAATCATATTCACGGTCATCATCAAATAATTTTAAAAGAATGAAAGTTGGAACTAAATTTTGATTTTGTGTTTATTGTACAACATGAGGAGACATTACTCTGACTTCCTCGTTTCTGCGAGCTACTACATCGAAAGCCATATCAACTGTCTCTCTTAAATTTTCAATATGATCATCTTTAATTTTATTAAAAAATCTTTTAAATCATTAACTTTTATATGCTCTATTTGACCTTTGTATAAATGCATTATATCTTTTTTAAACTTATATTCACCATGTTTTCTAATTGATAGTAATTTTTTGTAAACCCAAACTTAAAAATCTAAAGCATTTGGCAATTTTGATTTCATTACTAGTTGATATATAGCCGGTTTGTTAATAAATATTGTGTTTGGATGTGCTTTTTTAGATAGCACCATTAATAGCCTTTCTAGGTCTTTCGTATCCCAATATTTCGGCTAGTTGATTTTCACAAAACCAAGAGTTATTATTCTCGTCAATAATCATAAAAACTCGTTTATCAAAGTAAATAAGCTTGTTGTTATTTATGTCTAGAATTAACTCCATTTTTTATGTGCAAAATTATGTGCAAGTGAAATTGGCGAGTAGTAATAAGTATTTTTACTAGTATTCTATTTTAATAAGCAAATGAAAAACCAAAGAAAAAATTAAAGAATATAGACCAGATTTATTGATAAATATTGTATGCTGGTGAGAATGTGAGGGTCGTGTTTTCGGACCCTTGTTTAAATAGCAAAATTTTCTAAATCATTAACAATATCTTTCATTTTATTTATTATACCAAACAAGGAAATGCTATTTTTATCAATACTAATCAATTTCTTTGTAAATTCGTTATATTCTATGATAGTTTCGTTACTAAAGAAATACAGTAAACCATTTGTATATCCCAAAGCCGAGTCTATTATATTTGGCAAATGAGGAAATTTCTTGCTAACTAGACGAGTCTCTTTTATCCGGAAATTACATTAGTCTATTTCGGTATAGTGCTCCTTTTCACAGAAGGTAAAAGTTTTTCCCAAATATTAATTAAAAACAGCATTGATTATATATTCATCTCTTAATCCACATGAATGAAATCCTTTAGGGTATCCATTAATAGGACGATAACTTGGATAATCAACCATATAACGATATAAATTTCATCATCTACAAACAGAACTAATTCGCCCGAAGGCCTTCAGTATATAAAAAAATTGTTGAAATTGCTCGTTAAAAACTTGAACCAATCTGCTATCAAAAATGGTTTATTGATTATTTTGTTTCATTTAAACTTTTTTTCCAAACATTTTTATTGTAAAAAATATGCAATTTATGATCAATAATTAAAAATGTTTTTACATGTTTGCTTTGCCATAAATCAATTGGTTCATTGTCATTAAAATTATTTCGTGTGGGGTTGTCCATAAAAGTTTTGAATGATTTGGATGTCATCTAGTTGCAAATCAAACAAATCATTAAGAATCGGTTACATGTTTGCATTTTGATCACATGTATGTTGTAAACCCAATGCCGATTTCGTGGATCAAAACAGCCAGTAAATTAACTTTATTTTCAGGAGTGTTTTTTCCATCATTATAGCAAAATTCCTGCTTATTGATATTAATTTCAACAGGACTGTTTTGTTAATTTGGAAAAAAAATGAATGTGCTAGTGTACTACCAAATGGAAATAATTTAGACCGATAAAGCCTAGATTATATCTGATATTTATGTTGGCCTTGTTTGTAATAAGTAAGTATATCCAGAGAATTTCTATCATAAACAAATTTCAAATTTGTATGCTTTTGCCAAATTGTAAAAGCCTCTTTTTCTAACTTTGTAACTGAATTATTTGCAAGTGCAAAATTCCATTGTAAATATTTTTATTCCATTTGTTGGATGATATATAATTAGCGAATACTTCATTCTAACACCGCATCTTGGCTTATTGATTAAATTAAGTGTTTCTTCATCAAGTTAACTATCAAATGAAGAAGTGTTATAATATTCTTGAAATATTCTTAAAGAACTTTCGTACTTTTCAGTATCAATATTTGAAAGCGAATGTGCATCACTCTCTAGACATCCATATTTATTTAAAAAGTTTATAAAGCATTCTGTCCGATTCCCTTTTGTGGACAGTGCAAAATTTATATTTGTGATAGCAAGAATAATTATATACGTCTTCATTTATGAGCAAAATAATTTCTTTAAGAAGATGAAAAAATTCCTTTAAGTTTATGTAAAACATATACACTAGGCAAACTGTTATGATATAAAATGTTGGATCTTGTTTCTGTACTTAACACTGTTAATTTTGTAGTCAAATCTATTGTGATAAAACAGTAGTCTTCATTCCAGAATTATGAACAAATTTCGTTAAACTTTTCAGAAGACATATCGCCACCAACAAAATCGCTATATATGTGTTTTAAATTTGTTTAATCTTGTCTGAATATACACACAAAGTTTATATTATTTCTCACCAATTGCTTGGGCGTCTCGAATAAGTCTGTGCCAAATAAAATACACCAACATTTTTATGCCTTCCAATAGTAAAATATACGCGGATGACATCCTGGTTTAATAAAATGACATCGTCAAATATAACTATGAGACTCGTTTTCACACTGATCTAGTGGAATCATCTCAGCATTGTTATTTTAAAAAATATGCAATTTTTTTTTCCATTAAACTTGTGGGATATGATATCAAAATCTTTTGCAACTGAATATATTTTGGTTGATTTAAACTTTTTTAGCAAACATACAATTTATTAAAAATTAGCCATCCTGACTTATATATAAAATTAATCATCAGGTTGGTTTCCCACATTGCTGGGTCCAATGATAATTGTTCTAAGGTCATCAGGTAACAGCTCGCCATTATTTTCATGTTTTGTATTTTGTTCGTAAATTAAAATACCGACACTACAATCGACTTTTTTCTATTTAATTAGATTTTTTTGCAATAAATGGAGAATAAAGAATTAAAGTTAACAAATAACAGTTCTATACTAAAGATGAAACTTCTCTATGATGTATTTCATAAAGATAAATTGATGGCATTAGTTAGTTTCCATGCGAAATTTTTAGTTCGTAATATAGACAATAATACTATAATGACAATTGAAAAAATGATAGCTTTCTTTGATAAAAATGAAGTTATCACTATTCCTAGAGGCCAATACGATGTTGAATCTTTAAAATAAGCTATAAATTCAACCGATCAATTTTCAACAAATAACATTGAATTGACAGCAGACAATGCAAAAAACAGAACATATTTTAAATCTAAGTTTGATATTAAATTTTACGATCGATCGTCCATTAGTCATGATTTTGAAAGAAATATGACTATAGAAAAACACAAAATTGTCGTAGGTTCTAAGTTGACTAATTTTAATCCAGTTAAAACAACAAATGTTTATTTTAATTGGGCATATTGAATGTTCATAAAGTATGACGAATCTAATCATTTAGAAACAGATATAATTGCTAGTTTTCCACCGAAAACCAAATTTGGCTTTACAGATTATGTTAGTTATGAGCCCGCATATTCAATTTTTTATAGAATCAATAATGAACATTTTAATCACATTGTTCTAGAAATTAGGGATGAAAATGGTAAACTGATTGATTTTGATGGTGCTGATATTGACATTGTTTTATAGATTGAAGATGTTTAAAATATAATATAGAAATATAATAAAACAAAATATAAAATAATATGTTTAATTACCCCATGTTAATGATCTAAAATATTGTTTTTTTTTTTTTTTTTTCATTCAAAATCTTGCGTTTGCCATAGTTAAAATTAAATTCTTTGCCATAAACTTATTCAAAAAAAATTTTGTTTTCTTATCTCTTGTAGTCATATTGTTTTTTATTATCACATTTTTCATAGTTATTTTGTATCAATTCACCCATTGATTTCATGTTTGGTTGTAAAACATTTTCGTGATTTAGAGTGAAGCCTTTAATTTCTGTAACTTGTTTTCCCAAAAAAGTTTCATAAACATTGCTTTTTGGACCAGTACTTATCCATTCGACACTATAATAATTTTTTCCAAATTTGTCTGTCTATTTCCCAAGCATACAACCTGTTTTAACAGTATTTTTGCCATCATCAATGTAGACCACATTATCTGTGTCATAATATACTACTTTGTCACATAATTTATCTAACAATGCATACAAATGTAATCGTGCATTTGGAGAAATAGAATTTGCTATAAATATATTTGTTGCTAAGCTATCTTCTACATAATTATCGTCGTATTTAGATGATACTACAATTATTTTTTCATTGGTATATACAACATTATTTATTTATATTCTATCATCTAATAACAACTCGTACCATTATCAGTAATATATTCTGTTTGTGTCAAACTTTGTCTTGTCCAAATTTTCCCCAATATGAATTTAAACCAATTTTGGCAACATTGCGTTCTCCTAGATTTTTATCAATATTTTTGATGTGTAAATGGATATTTTGTTCTTTTTTTATAACACGAATAAATCGACCCTTTGATTTATAAATTTCTTCCATGGACTGGCTTCTAATTTCATTTTCATAAATGTTTTAATGTAGTCTCAAAACATCTTATTACTTATTTGTTTGAAATCCCAAACTTCATGAATTTTAAGTAATTTGTTACCTTTTCAATAGCTTTATTTAGTTATAATGTAGTCCCTGTACCATCTATTGCTCTTTCTTCGTCACTGTGTTTACATTCTCGTCTTTTCTCTACAACATATTTTGAACATAAAGTAAACAATAGTTTATCTTAATTAGTTGGAAGTACTGGATGTATAAATTTCTAGGTGGTAAAACTTTACATTTGATCAATCCAGACCAATTTTGCGTCGTAATGTTTAGGGTTAAATATTCTAATGGAATGACCAACTGGGTAATAATCATAAAACATCACTGTTGGATATAAACTACATATCTTATTTTTTTCCCTGAGACTTTTAATTTTGAAGCATTGTTTCTAACTAGGCTGTAATGGTTCAATCACATTTTTAGTTTTTCCTCAATTATTTTTGTAGAAAATCGATGTTTTTCCATTTGTAAGCCCACATTTCCCTTACTTTGAAACCATTTTGTCTTAAAATTGTCGTTCGATTGTTTGTTTTAGTAAGAAAATCATCCATACATTCATTGTTACAATTATTTATTGTGTCTGGCGAATAACAATTAGGACATCCATGCCAAGAAAAGCCATGATATTGATATGTCTTAGTTTTGCCATCATAACCATAAACTTTTACTCCACAAATAGTAACTTCTCCACCATTAAATGCATATCGAACATTTGGAAATGTATTTAACCACGAAATTGATTCTTTACTAAACATTACTTTTTTATCATCTTTAACTACTGCAATTGTATTTTCCTTAAGAAATTTCGATATATAAATAGCCATACAAACACCCGCTATTGTTATGTAGCAAAATGGGTCTATATTTGCGATTTCTGGAAAAGATTCTCTAAAATTAAGACATACACGTCGTAAAATATCAACATCAGAATCACAATATTCAGCAAGTTCTTTTTTGAAATCGAAGACATAATTTTCTTTTATTTTTTCAGCAAGCCACTTTAAAAAGTCTTTTCGTTCTTTTTCCTTCATTGTTTTGTCTCCATAATATTTTGAAGCAGGTATTTTTCCTACGTAATTTTGATTTTCAGGTATATTAAAAAAAAAGTGTAGAAATATCCTTTTTTAAGGTCTTTTAAACCAAATGTTTCGGAAAATGTTGCAAGACTTTCTTGAATAATGTGTATACTATCAATTATTTTGATATTTAGACTCGATATTTTAAGTTGCATAATTTTTTAACCTTGATATATTCTTTGAGGTTTTATTCTATTTCTAACACAATACTGAAAAATAAAATATGAATCGAAGCCTTTATAATTATGTGCAATAAATGGATATACTTTATTTTCTTCAGATATCACACATTCGCAAAACTCATCATTTGTACTAAAATGTATATTGTTTCTGTTAAAGTCTAGAACAGATATAAAGTTTGGTGTGTGAAAACCAGGATCTTGTGTGGCTTCATAATCGAGAAAGTAGTATTTTTCTGTGTAAGAACAATCCATATCTTTTTCTGGTTTTTGCTATTACAAGTACAATCTTTTATACATATACCCCTTTTTTATTGTCTCTCTTGCATATAACATTTATGTTCATTAGTTTTCACAAATTCCTCACAATTCCAACAATTGTTATAACCACAGTTATGCGTTTTATTTCTCAAACATATTTTGTTATACGTTTTGCGTTTAGAGACTACCTTACACACAGCATTGTGATTAGTAAAACATTAATGTCCAAAACAATATCAATTGTTATAACCACAGTTATGTGTTTTATTTCTCAAGCATATTTTGTTATACGTTTTGCGCTTAGAGACTACCTTACACACAGCATTGTGATTAGTAAAACATCCCTGTCCAAAACAATATCAATTACATTTTTGACAATATATTCTAATTCGATCTTCATTTTCGTGCTGTGGTATTTTTTACACAAATTGCATATATTATTATTATTTTTATTACACTCATCGTAATGTTCAATGTGTAAATACAAATAAATAGTTGTTAATTTTTTTGAACCAGGCTGTATAATTTAATTGAAATGTGCAGCTGAAATTATTTTAATTTGAACATTTAGAAAATTTTCTGCATCCATAGTATCTTCCAAACTGACGCCAATTTCACAACTTTTCCCTATTCTTACACGAAGTTCACGAGCTGATTCTCCTTGCAGTTTCCTTCCTCTTCTAATGTAAATAAGTTCATTGTTCGTTAATTCTCTATCCAAAATGATATTGCTCTCGTATGTTAAGGTTGTAATTACTGCTCTAGGTCCACATAAATTATCATTATTGTTAATTTTAGTAATGCATTGTTTTGCTTTTATATCTTTAGTTAAATTGTCAACTTTTTTTCCTTTATTTCCTCTTGAAACTCTATAAACATCAATATCGAAAATAGTTTCATTTATATCTACATTTTGTTGGATGAATTACTCTCGCAATTTAATTAAGTAAATTTTTAGCATTTAAATTGTTATTTCTAGCAGCCGAATTTGTATGGTGAAAATTCGGATTATTTGCATATATTCTCATTTGATCACCTTGTTTATAACCGGTTAATTTTCTTACTGCTTTCATTGCTGCGTGAACAGCATTTCGAGCGGGATTAATCTTTTCTATTGGAGTTCCTACTGAATTATTTATACGAATGCCGTATTTTGTTTTCCAAATGTTGAAAGTTTCATTAAAATTACGACTAATTTCGCAAATTTCAAATGGCTGTCTTATTTCTACCCATCTATTAAACATTTTTTGTTTGAAAGGAAAAATTTGACGTAAACTTTTATTTTCTTCTTTAATTTCGGGAATTGAAAATGGCACATTTTTGTTCGTTTTATTTCTTGGTGGTACAAATATCTTATTAGAAAATGAGAATATTTTTTATGCTTTTTTATTTTTTATGATTATTTTATAACCTGAAAAGGATACATTTGTAAAATTATTCTTTGTTTGTTAATCTCTAATAAAATATAAAATAATTGGATTTAAATCTGCTTTCCTTAGATTCGATATATTTGTTATGTTAAAGATTTTAGATTTAGTTCTTAATTCCGCAACTTTTAAATCATTTAGATTCTCGATAGGATCTTTGAATTGGTATGCTATTTTTTAAATTATACTTCTAATTATATCATCTTTATATAATTTACATAAATTTTCTATTTTTAATTCTCTACCAATAATTCTCAACTCGGTCACT
The DNA here is from genome assembly GCA_029891345.1 of Dryococelus australis. Lineage (NCBI taxonomy): Eukaryota > Metazoa > Arthropoda > Insecta > Phasmatodea > Phasmatidae > Dryococelus > Dryococelus australis. The sequence continues at coordinate 126,516,382 of CM057002.1, forward strand.
CTACTTTCTAGCAGATCTGCTACTGAATAATTCATAACCATATCTGTTTATTTAAAAGAAATAAAAAAATTTTAAACATTAGAATAAATAAATAAATGAGGAAGTGTAAAAAATAATGAAAATACTGGAATGAAGTGGGAAAAGTGCTTAAATTATATTGATAAAAATTTTAAAATATTTGACTTCTTCTGTGATAATATTTCTCATTTCAACATTTTTTGCATATTGTTGAATGTTTTTCTTTAGTGTATTTTATCAATTTAAATGTGCATGTTTTTGTTGGATAACTATCATTTTGAATTTATTTTCTATTGTGTAATTTACTATCTTTATGCTCTCTGAGATATAGTTTAGAGACATATTTTCTGCATTCGAGTAATACTTTATCTTTATTCAAATCATAATGCTTTCTTGCATAATCGGTGGCATCTTTTTACATGTGTTAATTTGCTTATCTTTCGTGTGTTTATGTAATTCAAAACATTCAATGTTTAATACTTCACCACATGTTTTTACATTGCTTAGATAAGTTATTATTTTCCATTTCGAGCATAGTTTCCATTTTATTTATTAAGAAAATTTATTAAGAGAAAGGAAAAAAAAATTTTTTTAATTAATTTGTTTCTTTATAAATTACGTAAAACAGAAAATGGAAGAAAAATTAGGAAAAAAATAATTGTATTATAGATGGTAAGAATAAAACTTCATTGCCAGAGCGCTATCTGAAAATACTAGATTAAAATGCCTTGAAAATAATAAATGAGAAGGAAATTTTTTATAGCATATAGAGAACTGAAAAAAATAATTAAAAATGGAAAGTTCATACATGGTCTAGAGTTTTCTTAAATTCTATAAATTATTTATTTATTTATTTTTTTTTCCATTGGATTTTTAGCTTAAATTTGCTTGCTTATAGTTTAAATTTACTTGATTTAGATTACTCACTTGCAAAATTTGCATTTCTAGAAAACGTGAAAATTAGCTTGTTTTTGAGGTAATATTGCCTGATTTTGGGGTAAAAATGCTTGATTTTTGGTCTAAATCTCACGTTCACTATTCGTGTGGATAAAAAGCCGGTTTGAATATTGGTGTTTTTTGGGCATTTTAATGCATTTTTTAAGTATTTTTGGTGGGGTTTTTTAAAGGTATTTTTAAATTCTTTTTTGGGTGTTTTTGGAGCTATTTAAAAAAGAAATGCTGCAGTTATAAAAAAAATAAAAATTGCTTGGTTTTAGGATAACATTGCTTGATTTTGAGGTAAAATTAGAGGAATTTGTGGCAAAAATTGGATTGTCCTCAAGGTACCCTTAAACTACTGTTATAATGTGAGAAGCTAGTTTACCGTGGGAAATGTAGACTGTTTCGAATAGGTTTGAACGTACTATACACTTGTCCGACAATTTTCTTTCTTCACTGGCGGTCATGGTGGTATGAATACACTCTCCCATTTCTTTGGGCCAATAAAGATTCTGACTATCTAAAGCGGAACCTCTTATTGGACTTCGAAGAACTAGGCAAAATCAAAAACGTCTCAAGAAATCATGAATGCTAGAGAGTTGCCAAACTTATGGTGGCTGCAAAAATGTTCGCGGTTTTCAATTTCCTCTTGTTAAGAATAGGGATGTATCGTCTTGCTTTAAAATATTCCAACGACTTAAGTTTCAAATCAATTTAACTTACATCAACTTCGGTGATTGAATGAGAGTAATTGTTGCGCGTCTTAAGTGTCTCGTCGAGAATTTCAGACTTGCGGAACCTAAGTGAGCTAACTTTAATTGGTTTTTACTAGAAGGAAAATGTCTTATAAAACTCACACGTGGCAAGTAGTCACATAAAGAGATTAGGCTAGTACGCGAAAGTGAAATGTCGTCGCTGTTCTTTGTTTCAGGCGTGCTCATTCAATGATTTATAAGGCTAGGCTCGTAAACGCTTTTTATGTCTGATTAGGCACTGCTTGTTGCAAAACATTTCCTGTTGGCTGCGCTCTAAAACATTTTTTGTTCTTTTACAATGAAAATTCTTCGAAACCCAGAGGCCAAGAAAATGCTTTTTAAAACTAATTACAAAGAATTTTCTTATAAAATCTGCAGAATAATTAGTTGTAATATTAGAAATGATAGACTTATATTACAACTGACATTATTGAGAAGTGTAGGTACCTAAAATAGTTTTTCTTCTAGAAAATAAATGTGATATATTAATAACAGAGAATAGCGTATATATACATATATAATTACTAACGGAAACAACTACACTTTGCCAGTACGGTTATTAGAACCCACACCCGTTATGTTGATAGCTGGCATCCTTAATTACAAGACCTAATTACCTTACCTGTTTTCAACTAACTTTTACAGTAAATATCACGGAAAGTAGATAAAAAATATTAATTAAGTTATTTGGTTATGACTAATATGTATATTTATTTAATTTTAAGAATTCTGTCGTTGAGTTATAAGATTTGGACGGCTCTTAACAACGAGGTATTAAGAGCCAATTTAAGAGTTCTGTGTAGCTAGACACCTTACATCACCCGTAGTGTTTGCACAAACAGCTACGGTTTTACGTCGTTGAGTGTTCGCCATTTTGCTGAAGCTCGTGGAAATGGGCCAGAATAGTACAAACATTTCTTGAGGTGTATTACAAACACGTCCTTTGTAGTTTTACAAAAGGATATTTTTGTACTCTTATAAAAATTTGTAAAATAACAAAGAAATTCTCAGGAAAAATTGCAATTATTTTACAGCGTGGGTTTCCGAGTGGGAAGTAATGTACCAGGCGCTATTTGTCGAACGGCGTTGCTACGTGTTGCTTGCCAGTGCAGCCATCTTGCTGGCGTGTGTGGTATGAGCGGGTGTTTCGCTTCTGTATGCTCAAGTATTCTATGCCATAGGAAATTTTGCAGGTGGTCAGATGGGATGCCGAAATCGAATCCAGCAATGAAATTCGTGCTTTAAAAAGCCGACCTTTTATAATGCGCCATGTTTTGGCTGACATACTGTCTTTGTACCATTAAATGACCAACACGCTAGACTTTAAAGTCTTATGCATCCTCGAGAACCATTCAAGTTTTCGCTGGATTTCACTTGAGGCATTATTACATTCTTCTAATTGTACTCAGTTGTATAATTCACTTGAGTACTAAATTTTCCATTATAAATGACGTGCTGCAGAGCGTGCTAAATATACGATAGTCCAGTCCGATCAGAGCAAGACGCATAAATGTTGTGTGAAGGATAAAGTGTAAGACGAAATGATAACTAGAATCTGACAGCATCTCCATCAATGTGATCGAGTAATGCTTGATAGATTTCTTACAAATTGTAATATACAATATTACAAGACTGTCCTCGTCTAACCAAAACACGTCAACAATTCTATTCGGTAGAGATTTAAGACGTAGCCTTTTAAAATCAACCTGCATGTTAGTTATTTTTCACCACTTATTGTTTTTCCATTTTCATTTACTTCAATCTATTCACCCACAGTACTCAAGGAACTAATCTGCACTGTACCACATTCATCAATGTTTGATTGCTAAAGCCACGAGTATTTCGCGAATTCATTGAGGCGAGGTATACATCAAACACTTCTGGTTTTCTCCTACTGTTGTGATTGGACTGCAGTTATTAATACCAGTCCTGTTTAACTGTGAGCCATTTATAAGCAGGAAGAAGTAGTGTGAGTGAGTATTTAACAGTCGTGCACAGAGGCCTCACTCGAACACAGCAACCAATAAGCAAACGATATTGTCTCGAGTGTATGGAGGGCTGTCTAGCCTAGCTTGCTGACAACTCAATCCGCGAAATACTCGGGGCTCTAATGATAGCTTGCTAATGCATTGCCCAGGTCATAGTGTCGTAATTGAAAGTTATCTCCTGCGTAACATAAAGAATTCAGTCCAATTTAAGTGTTTCTCTAAGAATTTAGGTTGCAAATCCATGAAAATGTTTCATTTACAGTATTATTTCACTAATGTATGCAAAGAATGCGACATAGTTATAATAGGCAAAATTCACACGACAGTAATTAATTCAGGTGAAGTCAGAGGCACTCAAAAGATAGGCATTCCTGAAATTTCGTTATTGGTTTTATTTTCAAATACGTCTCCTTTGAAATCAAAAATTATTTTGGAATACTACTGGCAACTATTGACGTAAAGAAATATTGGTATAGGCTGTTCGCGGTAAAATGAGCACTTCTGAAAGCCCTGTTTAAGATCTACTTGTATGCACTTTGTCTATTTTCCCGCATGATGTAAAATTAACACTGCCGTGAGCCTCATCACATTATTAATGCATTGGTCGAGTGTAACTGTAAAATTATTAGAAAAATAAATATTTTATTAATCTGCTCATTTTTACATTTTTCTGCATAAAAAAGAACAGAAAGCGAAAGAAATAATTTAAGTTATTACAGATGGTTGCCTAACACTTTTTATTCGACTTTAAGATATGGAACTACTTTCCGTCCATCGCTGCCAACATTACTGGACACATGTCACTCAGTGCGCCCGTTAAAATACACTATCTACCAAAGAGTAATTAATTGGGCACCCGTGAAAATAGGTACTTCAGTACGTCAGTTGACTTGTGTTTCTCGGTCTTCGTCGTAGGACCGCTGGTGTTTGTCCGTGGTAGCATGAACACAGAGGCCTATTGTAACATCCTGGGTAATGAAATGCTTCCAACATTGTGGAGTTTTTACGGAATGGACCCGTGTTACTTCCAGGATGCCATTGCCAGGTGGCATGTTTCAAGGGCTACTATGCAGTGGTACGCCGACAACAATGTTCGCCGATTGGACTGGCCCGCCCAGAGCCCCGACCTCAACCCTATAGAACATCTTTGGGACGAATTGGATAGCCGGGTGAGAGCTCGTCAGGCGCGGCCAAAATCCATTGCTCATCTCATGGAATGGTTGCAAGAGGATTGGCGACGAATCCCCGTGGATTTCCAACAAACACTCGTACAGAGCATGCCAGACAGGGTGGCTGAAGTTATAGCCGCAAGAGGTGGCCCTTAGAGATTCTAACGGGGTGACAACCACCGAGCAAACATTGTGGACAGGTGCCCAGTTACTTTCTGGTAGATAGTGTATATGCAGGAAGGAGCAGTGACTTTTTCCTAAGGTTGATTTCAAACGTGCTCACTTCATCGTGAACAGCCTTTACCGGATGTCTCTTTGCCTCCGAGCTATTCATCCCTTGCCCCTGGCGAGCTCAATAATATGACTTCACCTCTTGGTGGAGGGAAGGTGTCGAATTGTGGATAAGTCACTCCTACTTGTTTGAAGAGTCTAATACTTGGAATCTATTCCACGAATATTCTCGGCAATATCCCCATTGTCGGTTCTCAAAGTTATAGGCAGTTCACGGTAAAGTGAGCACTCTTTAAAGCCCTCCCAACAGGCATTAACCACTAATACATATATATTATTGCAGCCTTAGGTGTTAAATATTAAGAGTGGTGAAATGTATACACTTTGTTTATTGATCACATTACAAGGTTTACATTAAAAAGCAGAAAGAAGATATAAATTGGCGGAAAGGAAAAATTTAGAAGGGCCTTAAAAAGTGTTCACTTTACCGTGAATAGCCTGTACCTCAGCTATGAAAGCCACGGCAAGCATCTACGTCGGCAAGCTTGAATGACCACTAATGCAGAATTGACGTGAGGGGGGTGAGTCGTAAGACGATGGGTGACTGAGTAGTGCCCAGTAAGTGCAGTGTTGTGTTCCTAAGTGTGCAAAGTGCGACTTCGCTGTTAAAATTTTCCGTATATTTAAGCAAATTTTTACGAAAATGCACAGTAAATACACGGAAACGCAATCAGCGATGACGAAAAACGGAGTTAAGTGCGTAAATACCAAATACGGAAAATCTCCGTATTTCCCATAACTTCGGGTTTCGGGCACGAACAATGCCGAGTCCACACGAAACTTTCTTCGCCACTGAAACCAGGAAATGATCGTTTCTGAGGCAGTTAAGGTTATCCATGGCACGAAGACCTGTTCTTTCAAACATTAAAAAGTAGCAACAGGCGTCTGTAACACTGAGCAACACTTAAAATACACTAACTTTAACATCAATTTCAAAGAGTTGCTTATGTGACTAATATAGAAATGAAAAAGTTATATCATATTCACCACGTGAGCATTGTAGGTAAGTGGTTAGGGTCGTAAACTTGAAACTTTTTGACTCGGGTTTAAATCTTAATTTAGTATAAACATTTTTAACTTCGTTAAAAATCTTTTTATACACAGTAGAACACCCACATAACGAAAACAAAAGTAAAATAGGCACTAAAAAATATTTAAACTAGAAGTACAGAAAACTAACTAGGGAATTAACGGAGATGTTCCGTGTATTTTACGGAAAGTCCGTTTTTGAAAATCAATGTATCCGTAATTTTACGGAGAGTTTACAGACACCTACGGATAAATTTTTACCAGCACTTTTCCGTAAATTTAAGGAATTTCTTTTACAGTGTATTTTCAGAGCAGAGACTGGGACTGGCCCATTTAACTATACGGAAGTGGGACAAATAATTCCTAAGTGATGGACATTTGGATTATCTAAATTCACAAAAATTAAAATTTTGGATTGAATATTTGTAATTAATGAGTGAAAACTAAGTGTCTGTAGATTGGTATAAGGATAGTCAATCGGTTTTCGATTATGATTGTGCGGTGGTAAACAAAGAGAGTTGCATTTTGTAAGTAATAGTTTTATGTTTTTATGGCGTTGTGAATAAATTAACATATTCAACTTAGTGGCCTTATTTTGTTGCGTCCTCTACCCTCACGAAACCGGAATACGTCAATGTAGCGTGTTGCAATTTTATACAGCCTTTACAACCAAATATAATAACCAATTTGCTAGTTTAATAAACATGTCATTATGAGTTACAACATGTGAATACCATTTTTGATAACTGCTCTCCTCAGACAGTGTTCTTCATTTCAGTAAAATACAGTTTGATTAGTGTAAATAAAGGACTTTTGAAAATAATCATTTAAAATCTCTTTTAAAAGCTTATGTTTTACCACGTGCATAATTACTGGCTTATCTGCAATAAATAGGGACAGGTGCTTTTGGCGAAAATATTTACGGCCACGCTAGACTTCAATATCCTATGTCCACAACCGCAACTTCCTTTTGTAATTGGCCGCGTGTCTACGTGTGAAGACACTTTCTTATTTGACTGGGCCAATCGTAATAAAGTAATCCGATACAGAACATCGATGATTCGCGGACAGACACTTGACGCATGCGACATTTAAAATCATCCAACCATGAAAGTGCATATAAACTAAAGTGCGTTGGAGTAAAACTGGTCCTGAAATCTCTGCACGAAAAACACCTGTCTCTAGCAATGAATAAGGGTGTAAGTAAAAAAAAAAAAAAAACTAGAGTAATTAGGGCCTCTCAGGATCACCAGATTTTTGTGAAATATATTTAATAAATAATTATTTTTCAAAACACATTACCACTGATCCACCTCACCGCTCGATAAATTTTAACACTTACTTTTGTTTCGTTATACTTCGCCGAACACAGCCGTAGAGTATTAGATTGAGAATGTTATTATCGGCGAAGTGAAGAAAGTAAAAAATTAGTTGAGACAGCGGTGCCTAGTCAAAAATAAATATATTTGAAGTCAATATTTGTGCCAAAACGAATTCGCTAAATGTCCTACAGCGAAACGGTACGCAACAGCGTGCGGAAGTTGGAAGCCAGAAAAGAATGGCTGTAACATAGATTAGCTAAGTATACAGAAATGATATAGCGTGGTGATTCCTTTGATTTGGATATACTTGTTTACTGATTGTCTGCGAAAGCCTTGGGCCGAGTGAGGGAAGACATTTGGGTGGCTCTTAACTTCAACGTCTTGAGAGCCGATGAGGGTGAAACGAATCGAGCATGCAGTGTCACCAGAATGAAAGGGCGAGGGAAAACGGGAGATCCCAAAGAAAACACGCCGACCAGCGGCATCATCCAGAAGTGACCCGGCCCGATGATCGAACCCGGTTCGCCTTGGTGGGAGGCGAGCAGTCTAACTGCTCAGACGCCGTGGCCCCACTGCATGATTAAGAATTCTGTGGTTGAATACACCTCGACAGACAAAACCCGTGTCGACAGCTTGTTCCACGAACTCCAGCCGCACACAACGCTGTCCGCCAATCAGCGCGCGGTATCCTACCCGCCAACAGGCACGTCAGTCAATAGGTAATATTTCGCAGCACGCAGCAGCCAATCAGATACAAGGACCATTCCCAGAGCTTCCTGCAGCCAATGGCCTCGGAATAAGGACGACAACATCAAAGTAAACGCAACGCCATTTCTTCTCTGTGTACCGGAGGCTGAGCGATTAGCACGCTCGCCTCCCACCAAGGCGAACCGGGTTCGATCCCCAACCGGTTCACCGGATTTTCGAAAGTGGGAATCGTCCCGGGTCGGCGGGTTTTCTCTGGGATCTCCTGTTTCCCCCGCCCCTTCATTCTGACGCTGCTCCATATTCCCTTCAATTACCCTCATCGGCTCTTAAGACCTCGCTGTTAAGAGCCGCCCAAATATCTTCGCTCACCTCACTCATTCTCGGTGTACCTATCTACTCCGTGGCTTAGCAGCTTATTGTTACGTGTTCTGTGGCTTACACATCTCAACAGACAATTGCGAGGGTCGACAACTTGCCACCTCCCCCTTATTATTTAATGTAGCCAGGGTACAGGATGTTGCCCCGTATCCAAGACTGTAAGCTCGTGCAGTTCAAGCAGTGGCAGTTCTGCAACGCCCTCGGGGCTCCGCCCTGTCGACATCGAGGAATGCGTAACCTTGCTACACAGTCCTCCGGGCGACGCTGGGGCCGACACGGCCCCCCCCCCCCCTCTCCTGACGTCACATCCCGCCCGTGTTCCCCTCGCATCCGGTCTGTTTGCACTCTCAGTCTCCAGCCGGCCTCTTTGCGACTGACTGCGGCGTTTGTCCGCGCCTTCAAGTCACCTCGCCCACAATGGCAGCTGCGAGGGCACTCGCCTCCCACCGAGGCGAAACGGGTTCGAGTCCCGGAGGGGTCGCTACCGCATTATTTTTTTTTTTTTTTTTTTTTCACTCGGTAATCGTGTAGGACGATGACGCTGGCCGACGGGTTTTGTCGGGGATCCATGTAACTACTCGCGACCTGTTACTGAGCTGTGCTACATTCGTTAATAGATTGTGTGTACATTTTCAGCCTTTTATAATGCGAAGTTGACGGTATCCAAATAGTTCTCTTCATCATGGAACATATTTAACATATCATATAAACTCGAATATCATAATTCACATTTTGAATAACACCGAAGTAATTCGGGCTTAGAGCACATTATACAAACACTGGCGAAGTAATTTCAAAACAAAAATGCTTCCAAAGAATTATATATATATATATATAGTTACTTTTTTCTTTGAGCCATATTTTATTCTTGGACCACCTTTAAAAATAAATATTGCCATATAAATAATAAACACAGTGTGTATATTTCACCGCACTCGGGAGATAACGTCTAAGGCTAAAATAAAATGTATTTATTGACTATTGTACCATATTATAGAGCTTTCAGATGTGCTCACTTTGCCGTGAATAGCCTATAGTAACATTCAGTTTCAGGTTAGTGACGGAAGGCTCACATTTCAGTTCGACATTGGATAATTTTATAATGCGCGCCCCAAAGCGACGCAGCTATGATAGGTTGAAATTTAACTTGTGCTCAAAAGAAACTGTGAAATTTTCGAAAGGCCTTTCACGTTCAGCGCAATGGCCGTGTACGATACGAGCACATGGTTAAAGGCTATTCACGATAAAGTGAGCACTTTTGAAATCAACCTTAGAATAATGTCACGGCTCCTACCTGCGTATATTTTAACCGGAGCACTGAGTGACATGCGGCCAGTAAAGTTGGTAACAATGAATGGAAAGTAGTTAGATAACTTTAAGTCAAATAAAAAGTGTAATCTTACCATTTGCGATAACTTCAATTATTTATTTCGCTTTCTGTTTTTTTTTTTAACGCCTCGTAGCGCAAAAATGAGCAGATTTGTTAGATATTTACATTTCAAATAATTTTACAGTTTAATTTGATTGACACATTAATAAAGTGACGAGGTCCATGACAATCGAAATTTCACATAAGGCGGGAGACTACACAACGTGCATATAAGTAGATCTTAAGCAGCGCTTTCAAAAGTGCTCATTCTACAATGAACAACCTTTATAAATACTGCCTCAATTTTATAACAGCATACGTCTATTTACACAATGAGGGTATCTGGTTTCGTAAGCGAGGAAAGTAAACATAAATTATTTGCTTTTAAAAAAATGCTGCTCAGCCGACTGTAAGAACGCAACTCCAAATTACGTCACCGAGTATGATGAACTCAATGAGAGACGCTAACCGAAAGAGGATGGCTAGTGTTTTAAATGCACATTTAGTCGTCCACGCCCTCTAGCAAAGCGGACCATTCAGATACTTTCTTCTGTACAGATGACCAGTACCAAGTAAGCAAGATGTAAGAGCCAATGAAATTTCCCCCTTTTACAGACTTTACGCATCAATACCTGTCGGGAATGTGCAAAGTACAGTTTAGAGAGTCGCCCGGTGTCGAAGGCATGATATGTTTTTTGTTGATTAATTTTGTAACATAGACATAAATAAAAATTTTTATGCTTTCGTGTAAGAACTATCTGCGCGGACTAAAACCACGGAATTTCATTCAAGCATGTACCGAGACAGATTGATCCAGCTACACTGAGAGAAAATCGAACAATATTTTTGTTTGTACAGCGCCGAATATATAACTTATTTAGCTGCCCTAACAAAATATATTGTTGTGTAAACAAAATTTGAAAAGTAACAAAATTACTTTTGTTCGTCTAACAAAATACATGTATGAATAAACAAAATCTCTGTTTTGGGCAAAAAAAATTAGACTGCCATCTAAATATTTTCCTGAATCAACTGTATATATTCGTTTGGCCATTCATTTAACTGCCTTCGTTCGAAAATACAGCTCGAGAGTCTGTTTGTATTTTTTGTGAAAATTAGGATAGTAACCGTAATTGTTCGTGCATCTACTGAGGTTTAACAATCATATAAACACATTAATAAAACAATGAAACAAGAAACTGACAAGTAAAGATGTAAAACATGAAATATTTGTTTTGCACATGTTGCCCAATATTTGTTGTGTATCTATTTAAAATCTTTCCGGTGTCACCAGTTGTCACATTAGCTGAGATCACTAAGACATGGCGCTCGGACGCAGGTGATAACGTTCGAAACTCGGGACGTGCTTCCAAAAAACAATTTCTAGTTGCACCAACCAAATCTTACAGTTTAAGGAAACCAAATGAGAACAGCAAAATAATTTGGTTTCAGGAACAGAATATTTCATTGCCCCTATACGAACAAATAATCTGGTTGCACCAAACAAATCTTGTTTGATTCAACATAACCTTTGTCTCTGTGTAGAAAGGCGAGTGTCAAGTAATGACTACAGCAGCAGGTGATTAGAAAGAGAACATACAGATTATAACGGCCATCAAGGCGCCGCACACATACCTCGTTAAGTGCGTTGGGATATAACTTGTGGAGCGAGGTAGTTGTTCGTAAGACATGCTCCACTTAGCCGACTGCCTGGAAGATACGACGCGGAGTGCGCCACAGCCCCACCCGCCCCCCCTCCTCCAAGTCAACACCAGACGATCACCGTCGTGCAAGAAGTCAGTCAGTGAAATACCCGTAGGAGTCGACCACCAAGCAAAGCGCATTACTATAACTCGGGCCTAGAGGAGCTCTAGGCGATACTACAGTCTGTTTATATGGTGAGCATAGATCAGCGTGGCAGTTAGGTGTAACACTATCTCTCGAGTCCCTGCTGCCCAGTCATCCTAACGTAATACATCTGTCGAGGTTAGGTAGATACACTTAGACTCTTGCGAATACTAATAACTTGTAACTTCTGGTATAACTGTTGAAGAGTTATATTTGTGTAATCCAGTATTGTACTGTTAACGATTATCTCAGCGTGTAGTTATTGTTGTAATAAAAGTGTTGTGTAAAAGGAATTAAGGTTTAGCAATCATTCCTAAAGTTACGTACCCCTATAATGATAACTATAACGTATAAGAACTGAATTCAGTAACCAGACAGCAGGTTGTAGACCATTGGTGAGGTTAGGAGGAATAAGGATTGCTACAAGATGTTATACGCAGCGATTTGGAAACCATGCAGAATTAAGATTCTTTCACGAGGAAGTTTTGTCAAATTTACGTAATTAAAACAACTCATTGTCTTATCGTGATTCGAGACATAGTAATATGTATTATAATTTGGCGCGTAGTCATTAAAATGCAACTCGTAAGCTGAGGAAAACGCGAAGCTATTAGTTTAGGACAGAGTTCAACTCAGACGAGACTTTAGTGTTCTTGCTCCATGCGTTCCTGTAGTTTTACATTTGTAAATAAACGCCTGACTCCGTAGCTGGAAAACAAATTATCACCGCACGCTCTAGTATAATATACGTTATAGCCCTACATACTGGTACTTGGGTAGTTGTTGTCCGAAGTTCACTCGAACACAAACTGTTGTTGGAGCTGGAAAGCACATGTTGGCCACGCGCCGATTAAAGCGTGGAGGAAGCAGCGTGATTCCGCTGCAACGTTTGGCTCACGCACCATCGTTCCCTGCTTCCTTCCTGCACGCCTTTTTCTGCTTCCCTTTCGTTTCAGGAGGGGCCACGGTGGCTGAGCGGTTAACCTGCTCGCCTCCCACCAAGGCGATCCTGGTTGAATCCCCGGTCGGGTCACTAGGGATTTACGCACGTGGAAGTCGTGCCGGACGATGCCGTTGGTCGGCGGGTTTTCTCGATATCTCCCGCTTTCCCCGCTCTTTCGTTCCGGCGATGCTCCATTCTCACCTAAATCACCCTCATTGGCTCTCAAGACCTCGTCTCCTCACTCACTTCATATTATGACGATCTGTCTTTCAAGGAGGTTTTTTTTTTTGCAAATTTTGCTTTCCAAAGCATCAAAAACGAAAACGCGCTTAAATATAGTTTAAAATGCGAACTCTATCAATCGATTATTTTTTACATATAAAAAGTATATTTCAGTAAATTGTTTTACAATGTTTCGAAATATATACAGCCTTCTATCATATACAGAAAAATCGCAATTTTCTGGCAATTTTCATAGTGTCTGTTCTTTTTTATGAGTTCTTCGCGTTGTATTGTCGGATGCAATGCTCCATAGACAGTGGCTTTACTTCAACCTTAAAGGTGTTCCTCACGTGTGTGACATCTTGGAAGCACTCAACACCTCTCGTCTAAGTTGTGTGTTCTTTTCGTAGATCAGCGCAGTCGACTCACGTCTAATAGTTTGGCAGAAAAATCTTAAATTTCCAACACTCTTCAAGGCAGTTCAAGCGACAGTTAGACGGGAGCCTTAAACGTGTTTCATCGCGCTGATAATTAAATGGGCTATTTTTCAAAAAAACTTTACGGCAATTAGTGTTGTGAGCGGGTGCCACATTAGCTCCACGCGGGTCAACACCAGGAACTCAGCACTCGCTTGCACAGGAAAAAAATGCTTTGTACGTTTTACAACATATTATACGGATAATAGTTTTCCATCCGTGTCCAGGAGTATGACACAAAATATTCTTGTTTTACATGGACAGTAAATAAACACGAGGCCAAGTCGAGCTTAAGAATGGTTTAAGTCTGGGACGTAGCAAATTTGTTTCGTTTGTTATTCAAAACGAAACACACTTAAGTTTGAAAGCGTTATAAGTATTAGCTTTGAGCAAATAACTTCAGTAGATATTAAATAGTCAGTGAATTTTGATATGAAGTAATATTGTTGCTTGGACATTTCTTCATTTTCACTATGTCCCTTGGTTCTTGGGAGGCAGATGTCCCCGTGTCCAATTCAGAGAGAGATAAATAAAGTCTGACATGCTACATGCATTAAAGTGTTGACAAGTTCTCTTTTGCATATAGACGAGTAAGCAAAGTGTGAAACTACGAAATTAGAGTACATAAAAAGTATGCTTTTTCGAAAGGCGGTTAAGATATTTCGTAGGCTTTAAGGGTCCTATGTACTGAACCGTTTACTTTGAAATCGTTGTCTCGATAAATAAATGTTCTGAAAATACGAAATTTTGCCAGAAAAAACAAAAAAATATTTCTATTTCGCCATCTTTTTACTTTTATCATATTAAGTGTATTAATGCAGAAAAAAATCGTGAAAATGGTCGCATCTTTAAAGCTTACCTACGAAGTTTCTTTAAGCGGCAAAAAGAAAAGTACGTCTATACGCTGGTAGTTCGATCTGTGTACTTTCATCGCGTGTAATAAAACCCCGCTGTTACAGATCTGGTTTACACAGTAGAGCGTTAGGACGGAAACACTGCACACCTTGCGCGTAGGAGCGATGAGGCGCTAGGCAGGCGTGTTAGTGTCGCCCGTATTGCTCCCTCGCATCTTGACCTTGAACGCGCAGCTACATAGTCCCCTTAATGTTATCGAGAAATGTAACTGTATGTTCACTCGGGAGCAGTCTGCTTAACTGAGGCGGTTTTCAGAAAAACCTTACTCATGGAATAAAATTTTTTTTCTTGATAATGGATTAATTATACATTTTGTGACCAATTATTTTCCACAGAACATGGCGCTGCATATGATATACGAATTTTACCAAATCGTCTCTGACTAGGCATTTTTCTGAACTAAGTTGACGTTTATTTATTTATTTATATTTTTGTGAATTAATCAAGTAATATTCTAGTCCGGGAACAGTTTAGTTAAAATAGCCTTTGACAATTGTTAAACAATAAACTCATCCTTACTTGTTTTTCATTACAAAAATAAGTACAAACATAGAAATTCGTGAGGATTTTGTATCGGTGCTAGGTTTGAAATTATGCACGCCCGAGATTAAGATTTTATTAAAGTTTTCTGGCATTTCATGGAACATTCTGAGACAAAAAGAATGTTTAAGAAACACCTGATGGCGCTACCCATATTTACTGTGAAAAACGTACTTTCGCTATGGCTGTATTAATATTAGACTATGAAATTACTCTGTCTAGAGCATTGGGCATTAAAAGTAATGTGGAATTGAGGCAGCGTATATTTTAAAAGCTTGAAAAATTCACATTATATACCTGCGAGTAAAACTCCTCAGTATGTTTACAAGGAATTCCTTGGCAACTGGTTGCCAAGCATATTTTTGTAACACAACAAATTAATGTATAGATTGACTAAAATTTTCAAAATATTAGCGGGGAAAGCGTGAAACTAATATTGACTTCAAACTTGCAAGTGACGTAGACTTAAAGTTTATAGTAAATATTGAGGTAGAAAGGTAGTTGGGCTGATCGCCTCGTCGACAGCGAGTCACTAGAGACGGTGCGAATTGCACATTAAAGTGGTATTTCGGAAAACCATGGAAATCCGAAATCAGCACGGCCACACCGGGAACCGAACCCGTGTCCTCCCGTATGCAAGTCCGGTGTGTTACCGCGCTCTAAATCTGAATAAGTGAGAATTTCACTGTTTCCATTAGTCAAACGTATCTGACTGATACAGCAGTTACTTGAGTGGATTTAACTGATGAACCAGTGAAAAAAAATACCATATTCCCTTCACTGATTGATTCAGTGACATTCCCCACTGATTCGTCAGTCATTTTCCCCACTGTTTTCTGAGTGGTTTATTTTTAGACTGATGGACCAGTGAAACTGCGTGTAAAAATGGCAGTCGAACATCGTTTAGAAACTAATACAAAATACTTTCTAAAATGTGACTAGTCTTTCAAAACGCCCTTTTACGAGGTAATATGAACACACATCCTTTAATTCAGGTTTTTTTTTTGTCTTTCATTTCTATGCAATGTAATCGTCACAGCGCTCTGTTTGAAGTTATAAACTGTATTTAATGTGTTGAAGAGAGTGTTCTTATATATATATTATTCGTTTTAAACAATCCTAAAGGTACCAATCAAACCAAACACAAGAAGTATGAGCATACAACTACAAACTACACGACTTCCTAGTGGAAATATAAGATATTTATTTTCTTCTAGCATTTTTAACTTGGCGTGGTAGCTCAGACGGTAAGGCAGCGGCCTAGAATCGAAGGTTTTGCGTGCTCAATACCGGCTACTTATGAAACATCTTTTACGTATTTAAATTACAGTAAATTGAACAATATAAGAAATAAACTATTGTTAATATGCTTATTTAACGTAATTATTTATCAACATACAATAAAAGCAATATTTAATTTGCCACTGCAGGCGGCCGTCGCTTATTCAATCAGTGAAATTGTTTCACGTCACTAATTCAATAAGTGAAAATTTTTCACTGAAGCAATCAGTGGTTTTTCGCTGATTAGAATTTAGAGTGCACTGCGCCACCTCTAACAATTTTATATGTTTTCCAAACTAATGTGTTGTAAATATACAATATTATATATACGTAGAGCTATAATAAAAACTATGTAACTATTTTGCAAAGAATTGTTTGTAAAAAGTAAAGAAAATGTACACTATCTCCATGCCATCCACTGTGTGTTGCACACCTGGAGATTAAGTCTTTGTACACAGTTATGCAAGACACAGACAGATGTAATCGCCTAAGCACTGTGGAATTCGGCCCCCATGCCTTTATTCGGGCAAAACAAAAAAAAAAAAAAAAAAAAGCATAACCTCACGTAGTTTCAAGACACGTGTAGTTGTGGGATGTTTTATTCTTTTGTTTGGCGAAAGCGCGCGCGGAACTCGCAGGGGAAAACTGCCGGCTCCCATTGTTTCAGTGGCGAAATAAATTTCGGCTTGCGAACGTTTGGCACAATCGCGGTGCTAGCGCAATCCCCCCCCCCCCCCCGTTGGAAATCGGTTTGAGATGGAAGATGGAGAGGGGAGAGGAGTGGGGAGAACGTATGCGACAACGTTTCCAAACAGGACAAGCCTTTGCGAAGAAGGAGATTTAGTTCGTTTTCTTTACGCGAAGAACAAGGATAAAACGAAGAGTCTCTCCACACTAAAATATGCAGACGACCAAACAATAAAAAACAGATTTTCGTTACTTTTAACAGTGACTATTTTATAATTAATTATTTAATTGATTTTCTACAAGTACTAAAGGAAAAAAGATTGCACAAAAGCATACGCTTCGCCGTAGATATTATAAATTTTCATAATGTTTTCAGTACTACTAATTACTAATTTTAATATTCACAGATAATTTACGGTAAGTTCTGATTACGTACCAATGGAAAGAAGTTTACGTAAAGCAAAAGGAACATTTCGCTAAGGTAAATCGCTAGTATAAATTACAAGCCTCTCAACTTACGCCAGGCCTTCAGAAAGCATCGACCGATCGCAGTAAAAAGTTACGGGTATTCAATATCTCTAGATGAATTTCTCGTGCATTTTATCGGTTATAGTGGATGGAAGGAAATGGACTGAACTCAATACATTATGTAATTTTTCTCCTTTACATTGAGAAATCCGTTTAGTCAAACTCTGAACAAGCGAATAATTATATTCTTTCAGAATGTATTTGATAATGCAAAGCAAGAATATTTTTGTTACTTCTTAAAATATCATTGTATTTTTTTAGCCCATACAGAGTACTTCCACATAGGAGAATCGGGTTCAATCCCCGGGCGGTAAACTCCGGATTTTTGCAAGTGGTAACTGTGCCGGACGATGACGCTGGTCGGAGGGTTTTCTCGGGAGTCTCCCGTTTCCCTCGCCCCTGTATTCCGGCGCTGCTCTATTGTCACTTCATTTCAGCCTCGTCGTCTCTCAAGACCTCGTTGTTAAGAGCCGCCAGAATCTCTCATTTCATCCCACACAGAGTATGGTAATGCTACCCAATTTCATGCTGAAATTATATAAATGTGACGAGTTGGTAACAAAAAATATTAAGATATTCAGTGCGGATTTGTCTCTTTCTTAAACAAATGTACAAAGCCACGATGAATTCACGGTAAAATAAAAATACAATTTGTATTTTATTAGTATAAATGTATGCTGATTAACTAATTTCGCAAAGAATTTCTTAAGAGTGTAGATAAACAATATTCATTTTAGAGAGTAGCGTCTTCTTCCTAGAACACTTATTTACTGAGACAACCGTAAACACGCAACCAGTAATTCACAGAAACTCTATGGCTTGGAAATCAAATTCAAATCTTCTTTCTCATCTTTGTGCTACTTGGCCCCTCACGAGTCAGGAAACTAGAATTAGCCTGTTACATTTATAGTGGGAATTTTAATGTAACCGAGAGTTTCCGCATGACAATAAAGTAAAAAAGAACTTAACTCTCAATTATACAGTAACTGTGAAATTAACAAAATATTAATTTTAAAAATTTGGATATACATATATACAAATAAAGTAAGCAATTGTGAAGTTACAATTAATAAGTTAAAACCATTAATTACATCTTCAGTTAGAATGTTGCCGCTCCCAGTTATTTAATTCAAGCTGAGATATAATTTGTACTGATACCATGAACTCATAAACGTTTATTTGACTGCTGCTATTGTAGACATATATAATATTTGGAAATGTTAATTTTGTTGCATACTTAAATGTATTTGAAACTAAAATAAAGTGTATTATTAACTGCACAGGCTAACAGTACAGGAAAATGGAAAGTCTGTTTTTGCGTTACATGAATACGCCTTTCCTGAAAGTTCGTTGAACTCATCTAAACATATCGCTTTGTGATAATGCATATTTAAGTTCCCATTAAAACAAATTATGGAATATCCATGTAAATAAATATTTCCATTCCCCTAGCTGGAAGTATTTAGTGTAATTCAGCCTATGGATATTTAACCCATGCATTTAGTTGAACAAGCACTATCCGAAATGTATTCAGACTGTTTTAGGTCTACATGTCACGTACCATGCTGCAGCTAAGTAAACCATGTCGAAGAAAATAGCTAACATCACTGATAATGAAAATAGCACCAATTTGTTGGCGAATTTTGCACAATGTGTGTTTTAAATTCAGACTGCCGTAACTTTGGAAGAACGATAATGATCAATACGATTACACTGGGCTCATTTAAGTAACGCAATCAGTTCGATAATGCCATGGCTAAGTTGAAATGACTAACTTCATTTACAATATATCGATGTTTTCTTAGTGTTAGTCGTGTGTTCCTGTTTTGATACTAATTTCAACAGCCGTCACATTTATTTGCGCTATGTTAACGCTTCAGTGGAAATTGCGGTATTGAATTTCTCTCTTTATTGGCATTGACTTGTCCTGAATAAAATCTACTACAGATTCAAAGTCTCAAAAAATATTGTTGCAAATCCAATGCAAAATTTGAGTGCATTAATTAGATGGCCAAAATATAACAATACATTTTTAAGAAATATGCAGATACTCGCATCTGGGAATCTCGTGTTAGACGACGCCACTGGGGCCACGGTGGCTGAGCGGATAGCCTGCTCGCCTCCCACCAAGGCGATTCGGGTTCGATCTCCGGCCGGGCCACTCCAAATTTTCGCATGCGGGAATCGTGCCGGACGATGCCGTTGGTTGGCGAGTTTTCTCGGGGATCTCCCATTTTCCCGGGCCCTTTTTTATTCCGGCGCTGCTCCATACTCACCTCAATCTCCCTAATCGGCTCTCAAGACATCGATGTTAAGAGTCGTCCAAATCTCTTCACTCATTCACGAATCTGTTGGCCGGGGAGAGGAGGTTTCTCGGGGATTTCACGTTTCCTCCACATTTGCATTCCGACGTGGCTCCACATTCACCACTTTCCACCCTCATCGGCTCACAAGAACTTGCTGTTAAGAGCGGCTAATACTCTAGACTCCAGTTACTCTGTAGCGCCAACTTACTTAGCTATTTTCGATCCCCCGAGTGGCCGGTTTCATGTCTTTCGGTATGAAAATGTCTAACACTGCATTTGTTGCGCTACCTGCCTGCTGTCGTTTTCTTCCATGTCTGTGTTACATAAAGATCTACACTGTAAAAAAATGTTTCTGGTTAACTTCCTAAAGTGTAATGGAAGTTTTCACAGATTGCAAATACACGAATGTTGATCGTCGTTACTATACTAGGCTAGGGAATTCCCTACGCATTTGACTGTTGTGTGCGAATGTAAGAACAGTACCATGGTTGTATGGGGAAATAGTTTACCATTCATTATTTCTCATTGTTCGTATACATTGGTATCGTAATTTTTCGAATACTTTCTTAGAGTGTACATGTTTTATAGTAAATGAAGGAGTAACTTTAGGACACTCTTTAAAATCAGCTTGGAAGTTTGGATTTGTTTTAAAGTTTTTTTCGCGCACTTCCGGAAGGAAATGTCGCAACCTGTCTGAGTACAAGACGGCACATTAAAAACATAAACACGAGAAAAAATATTTCTCTCTGTTTTAATGAAACCATTTAACACCGTGCTGTAGATTCCACGCAAATGACGCTCTTGCTGTATTAAGCAACATCCTTTACTAGACGCCTTTCAACCAAACGCCTGATGAACTGACTTCATCTTTTCTCAACACAAGATGGAATTTACAAGAAATCTTTTCTCATTATGTCACTTCGCAGATTTTTTTGTTATGTACTAATTGTTTAATTATTATTGCACAACTATTTTTAAAAACATCAATTAATATTTTAAGTATCATCGTATAAATTATGTTTAATACTAGCTTACCCAGAACAAGACAAAAGCATGTCACAGCTTTTGGTTGTTAATAAACTACCTTTGTTTGTGCATGCACGTTTACCGACGTATTTTTGCAGATTGTCTACACTTTTATCCCGTCGTTTTCATTGTTTATGCACATATGCTTCCGGCTGCAATTACATTCGCTTACGTTAAGCGTTTAAGCTTAGCTGAAGTGTAACCGTCGTGAGGTTCTTGCAATGACTGGTTATTAGAAAAAAGTCTCTTTTAATTCGAGTTCCTTCCAGGTCATTCCGCCAGGCGAGCGATGCGGAACGGCTCGTTAAAAGAGATAGGTTGCCATTTACGTTTACATGGGAAAAGGTTGCACTGCAAAACATCCAACAGATTTACCGAGATATGTGTAATGGATGTGCAGACTTTCACGTTTCGTCAGGTAATGAGACAATTTCGCTTGTAAACTGTCAACTAGAAGTGCCAGTAAGACACTGGAAATGATTTAGTTACAGAGACATAAAGTTTTCTTTAACACTCGGAGAAATACACCAGAGTTTAGCTCTGCAGGGCTAATATGAAAAGGTGTATGCCCTGCAAACAAATTAAGGTGGATATAGCTATTTCTTTGGCAATATTTGTATAGGATCTTACAAGACTTCAGTACATCAATAATTATATTGTGATAAAATAACTTTCCGTAAACATTTGTGCGCCAAGTTGCTAAAGGGACGACTCGCAATGGCTAACTTGCCTGCTGATAAGTAACGACTTATGAACAATACATTATCAAAATTTAATATTAAGTAGAAATAGAGAAATCCGGAGACATAGACAACAGATTATTTTTTAAACGTGGACGTATACATAACACTATTAAAGAGTTTATTACATGACGTAATTGTGTAATGACCTCAAAAAATTAATATTTACTGGCATTATATGATAAGATAATTTTGATCCTAGTAACATACCGTGGCAGTGATAATAACATGTTATAACAACATGTTATAACAACATCGTATGGTGTTTCTTACGTTTTGATACTTATGTTTGCGTATAAGGCTACACTTGGCAGTTTTATAAATAGTTGAAAGGTGGTAACTTACATAACATTTTTGTAAAATGCCACTTTAGTTTCCCACTTCACAATATGAATCTATCGCATTAAAGCTTTACAATTACTGTGCTGATTTTTTTCCGCACAGCACATAATAATATAGGCTGTTCACGGCGAACTGAGAACTTTTGAAAGCCCTGCATGAGGTCTGCTTGAATATACGAAATGTAATCTTCCGCTGTATGCAATATTAACACCGCCACAGACCTGATCATTTTATCCCTACGTCGATCAAAATAAACTGTGAAAGTATTAGAAAAAAATTAATAACAAATTTTCTTAATCTGTTTATGCGATATAAAAACAGAAAGCAATAAAAATTATTTCAATTTTCACAAATGTTTTACTTAACACTTTTTATTCGATGTTAAGATATGGAACTACTTTCCATCCATTGTTACCAACTTTACTGGGCGAATGTCACTCAGTGCGCCCATTCAAATATATGCATGCAGGGGCTGATAATTTTTTCTAATGTTCATTTCTAAAGTGCTAGCTTTATCGTGAACAGCCTTTACAAAGATCAAACACACACTTGTTCCTCGAACTGCAGCCGAACACGCCACCCGATTGACGTGGACCCCCCCCCCCCCCACCCCCCGCCTCCTCAAATTGCTGGAAAGACGTTCGCCACTGGAAACATTCTCGTCAGCCGGCAGTCTTGCCAATTGGGGTTATTCTCCAGCACGCAGTATCCAGTCAGACACAAAGCCCGTTTCCAGAGCATTGCGAAGCCAATCAGGGAATGGGCGCGGGGCCGCTGTGGCCGAGCGGTTAGCCAGCTCGCCTCCTACCAATGCGAAACGGGATCAATCCCCGGCCGGGTCACTCCGGATTTTCGCACGTGGGAATCGTGCCGGACAATGCCCTTGGTAGGCGGGTTATCGCGGGGATCTCCCGTTTCCCCCTGTCCTTTCATTCCGGCGCTGCTCCGTACTCACCTCAATGATCCTCATCGGCTCGCAAGAACTCGCTGTTAAGAGACTCCCAAAGCTCTTCACTCTTCACTCCACATTACATGAAACGCCTCGTCATTTCGCCTCTGCGTACTTACGTGTTCTGTGCTTCTGCTGTGCAGCAAAAGGATTGTTTTTCTCAGTGGTTAAGACAGCGAGTGAATAAAGAGATTTGGGCCGCCCTTAACAGCGGGGTCTTGAGAGCCGGTGAGGGTGTTTTGAGCTGACTTCCCACGTGTGAAGATCCTGTTACACGGTCCGGGGATTGAACCCGGTTCACCTTGGTGGGAGGCGAGCAGGCAAACCGCTCAGCCAGCGTGGCCACTGTTAACTTAGTGACTGATTTCACTGGACATTAACAAAGACGTACTGTAACAAACAATTGCGAGTCCAAAAAATACAGACTACTCGTCAGAGTAAAATATGTACTTGTAATATTATTTATCTATTGGCTGCTGATTATGGAACTAGCACACATGATCCTTGATGATCTGCACTGAATAATTTACTCTTAGATCGTTCGGAGCCTCACAAATAACTCTCAGAGATATTACTTAGTTTATTTAGTAAAAACTTTTGAATTCATAAAGCTCTAAACTTTAATCAATAACGTGATTGGACAATACTAATGTTGAAATAAATATGCGTTTGCGTTGTGTGCGGTCAGGATTAAAGCGAAATTGTCACCAATAAAAGTGTCCACTAATTAGAACTTTAGGATTTTTGAAAATGTGTACGACTGTAGAGTAGCCTACATACTTATGGCACGACAACCCATCAAAGTGGAAGCTGTTGAGATATACAATTAAATTCTTACATAACGCGAAAATACTTACATAATAACCTTGTGATATCCAGGCTTTCGGCAAATGACTTCGCAATAGTTTTCCACTTTTGTTAAAACTCACACAGTAAAAAAAAAAAAAAAAAAAAAAAAAATCTGGTAAACTTCCTAAACTGTAATGGAAAGTTTTAACCTATACATTGCATGGAAATATTACCACGCATCAAACTGCAAATGTAGGAAGGTTTAGTATCATTACAATACGAAGTTAGGAACTTCCCTACGCATTTGCCTTTTTACTGAGCAAATGCAGGAACGGTTCCATTGATGTATGGGAAATAACTTTACCTAATGCGCTTTCCCACTAGACATATACACTGATGTGGTAAATTTGCAAATATCTTGAGAGTGTATCTATCCAGAGCGGGGAAAAAAACAAGGCCTTTCATTACAATATCAGGACGTTGAAACTAGTTTCCTAGTTATAAAGGTGTTAAGCGATTGGCAAACGACGACCAGGCGTCTTCGCGCCTAGCTTGTCGTTACCGCGCCTTGCTGCGAAGAGGAAGAATATTTCGAAGAAAGAAGATCGCAATTAAACAAGGGGCTCGCACATCTTTACAAGCATCTTCACGCTTTCTTGGCTCAAATATCTCATGCAGGGACGTGTAATTGCGGTCGTTTCCTACATCAAACACGCCACGCGTTAATTCTTCCCCCACCTCCTCTGTGGCCATTGCGGTTCTGCGAGGTCGTTCCTTCTTCTCTGCGTCTGAGGGGGCCGCGGTGGTGTAGCGGTTAGACTGCCCGTTAGTCTTACCTAGGCGAACCGGGTTCGATTCCCCAGCGGGGGATTTTCGCACGTGGGAATCGTGCCAGACAACGCCAAAGGGTCGGTGGGGGTTTTCTCGGGGATGTCCCGTTTCCCCCCCCCTCCCGCTCTTGCACTCACCCCAACCTCGTTGTTAAGGGTCACTCAAATCTCTCAACTCTCTCCACTGTCCACGTCACACCGGCATCGAGCATTCTCACGATTATGGTATGTTTCCTTACTCTCCCGCTGTCATAAAACTCACTGGTGAGTTAACTGTGTTCCATTTTAAATTATTCGACGCGTGTAAAAGAAAAAAAAACTATGCACAGTTCATCAACTATGTGTGATTGCACCACCCAAATGTAATGTTTGTTTAGGGACAAAGAAATATTTTGTTTATGAAAGTAATTAATTTGGGTTTTTTCCAATTTGGTCGCCCCTAAGTGTGAGATTTCGCCGGCTCAATTAAAGATTCGATTGATTATGTGTACATTAAAAACAGTCTCGGTTATTTAAGAAAATAAACGGCTGACCGAAGATCTAACCAAGATCGTTTACGCCCGAGCGCTGCGTACTTGCAACCGATGATAAAAGGAATGAATTTAAATATCGGGTGTACAAATAGCTTTACCTCGTTTTCGAAAAGGAACCACCTCACAAAGTTTGTAACATACGTTCATGTACATCCTGTATATGCAATTAGAATACTGGGCAAAGAACGTGAATAGATGTGTCATGTTTTCAAGCTCAACGTTTTAGTTTCCTGTTCAGCATGTCTTATCAGAAGCGTCAACTAATGAACTAGAACACCATTGTTACGACCATAATTGCCAAAAAAAAAAAAAATGCAAACGAATTCTTAACCTGTATTTTCGAACGATCGCGATTAAATGAGTGGGCAAACACAATCAACTAAATATTTTGACGATAGTCAATTTTTTTTTGGCCCAACATTCCGGTTTCGTTCATTTGAGCATGTATTTTGCTTTGCGAACGGGTGTGCTGCCTTTTAAGTTTTGTTAGCTCGATAAAATATTTTGTTGGGGCTACTAAATATGTTTTAGCCCTATACAAACAATTACTTTGTTTGTTGAAACAAACCTTTCTCCCAGCACGATGAGACGTATTGTTTCTGTAAGCTCAAGGTAGAGACTAGCGATGCAATGAAATCAAATACACGTGAGATTTTCGCTCTAGTATCGGGCAAAGCACTCAATGTGTTGATTTTGAGAACCCAACACTCTGTGATAACCAGCACATGGGTCTTGTCTGGTACATTTTGAACCGTGTCACTAGAGAAAACGTTGGACACGGGGAAGCCGAAGTCTCTCATCATTGCCGAAGCTCAGAGCGGGGGGTGTGCTCGGGCCCTTGTGAGGGCCCTTATACCACCCATTCGGTTGCAGCAGTTGTATCTCTCTGCGGGCTGAGGAAGTTTCCCTCACCAGACCGCAAAGAACACATAGCCCAGAGGTCAGGACGCCCTGCACGTCCCGGCGCAACTCAGACAGCCCGCCAGTCAGACCAGCAAGCCGCGGTGGAAAGCCGAAGTAACGGTCGTAAATCTGAAGAAAAGTAAGGAGGAAGAGAGAGAGAGAGAGAGAGGGGAGTTTGCAGCTACAAGGTAGCTTGAAATTCAATCATCACGATAAGTAAGAACGTCTCTTGCTGAAGGTGACTTGTACAATTGTCCTGTGGTGGATTTCAGCGGCCTTCTGCAGTAACGAGACATGGAATACACACGCCTACAGAAGTGAAATAGCGCAGTGCTTCTTTCGATGTTGGCGTGACCATTCTTTGCCTCTGGAAGTGGGCCTTGACGTCTAATTTGACAACTGCGTACTGCACTGAGAGAAAATCAAACAAAATATTTTTTTTTCTATAGGGTAGAATATTATTTAGTTGCCCTAACAAATATATTGTTGAACAAACAAAATTAAAAAAAAAAAAAATTATTTGTTTGTCTAACAAAATATATGTTTGAATAAAGCAAATCTCTGTGTTGGGCTAAAATAAATAAATTTGACTGTTAACTAAATATTTTGTTGAATCAACTGAATACATTTGTTCGGCCACTCATTTGACTGCCTTAGTCCGAAAATACAGCTCGAGAGTTTGTTTCTATATTTTGTGACAATTAGGAGAGTAACAGGGTTTGTTAGTTCATGCATTGATGCTTAATAACGGCATAAACACACTAATGAAACAATGTAACAAGAAACTAACGAATAATGGTGTAAAACTTGAAGTATTTGTTTGCACACGTTGCCCAATATTTCAAAGCTGTCCGGTGTCATCAGTTGTCACATTGCCTGAGATTACTAAGCCGCAGCGATCTTACGCAGGTGGTCTAGGCTCGAAACGCGGTCGGACTGGTAAAATTTATTTATATCGGACCAAGCTGTTTAATGTACGTTTAGCCGAACAAATATTTAGTTGCACCAACCAAATCTTACAGTTTAGGACAACCAAATAATGTTGAGTTAAATAGTGCTCACTTTATCGTGAACAGCCTTTATACGTTCTCAGCATTTAAAAAACTTTAACCGCGCACATGCATTGCAAGTTTCTGATCGTAGTGGAAAAGGCGATAAAGCGTAAAAAAAAAAGTGACTGGCACACCTGTACCAAGCTCGTTAATGAGTCGTTTACGAGAGTCCAAGACCACCGCTGGCGAACATTCTCCTGCCAGTCGATTAACTGGGTCACGTGAATATGCACGTTTACCCCCCCCCCCCCCTCGCTCTCTCTCGCCCGACTCTTTTGTTGCAGTTTCCGTCCCGTCGACACAAGTATCAGCGAACAAAACACTTTCGATTAAGGCGCTGCGCTGGCGGGAAAAACCGTCTACGAGTGAGATGCTTCCTTATTTGATTTCTATACATCGAGAAACTTTCCCATTCCCTTTCTCTGGGTGCATTTGACGGCGTCGTGAAGTTACTACACTGTTCAAATTATCACTAGGGTCCTGCGAAATCCGCGTTATTATATGCCATCAAGCTGAACTTCACAGTACTATATGCATTATAGACGGCATCGGTTCTCTATTAGCTGCTGCATAGATGTGAAGTCACGCCCTTTCTGACTGAACTGCATGTGATTGGCGCAAACAATTGTGAAGTGTTCATTTATTGGCGCAAAAGCTACACAGGGCGTGCCGAATAAAGTCTGGCCAAGTGACAAACGTAATGCAGAGATACGTGTGATTTAAGTTTAACATGTCCCCAAATAATAATGAGAATTTTGTAGGTCTCTAACTATCGCGAAATAAAGTGGAAACTTAGTGACGAGTAGTCAGCAAATTTACAAACAAACGTGTCTGCAATGAAAAACTGAATTTATGATATCTTATAAGTGTTAATTATGCCGTCTTAAATTAATTGCGCCATTGAAGAAATAAATATTGTAGCTACTAAAACTAAACCTCCATTACTGGTGAACACAAGAGTTTGACTATAAATCCGGATCAGTGATACCAATCAGTGAAATAACGTTCACTGCTGAATGTCAGTTGATAAGCTTAAGCAACTGCTGACCGGCAAATCAAACAAATTATCTGGGAACAAGTGATTTATAGCAGTGTCATTCTTGATATTCAGTGAAAAATTACAAATAAATCAGTGATATTCAACCACTATATTAATTAATTATCTGGCACTGATTATCATTTTCTCAAGTCTCACATTTTCACTGATTTGGCTCAATTCTCATTTATTCAAGTTAAGAGTGTAAGATACTTACATTATCCCCGTTATAATTTGATTACATACTATACTTCATAGCGAAATTAGTGATTGCACTATTTATTCGTTAACTATGCGGCGTTATTTACCTGTGTGGCTTATTTGCTATAGACTAGATGCTCAATAAGTGAGCTAATAATTATTTACTACATCATTTAGATAAGTTATCTTGCTATTTACACTCTCGTTTACATTATATACTGTCTCGTTCACACTATGTATTTTATTATTGGCATCTTCTCTTAAGCTATTTTCACTTGATTTTCACACAAACCATTTGGCAATTTAGTACTTCAATTAATGCTCGCAATGCTGTCTATTTCTGCAGACATTTTTCTAGTTAACATTCACTGCAATGGTTGTACAAAACCTTTTTTGGAATTTTTTTTAATATCACTGTATGCAAAACTTTTGCATAACTCACGCCTTAAAGATATTGTTGAACGTTTACTATTGGCCTAAAGTGTCCTAAGGACGAGCGAGAGGGATAGAGAGCTCTGAACCACTCTTAAAATCGAAGTCTTGTGAGTAGATCAGGTTCAAGCGAGGTGAGTATGGAGAAGTGCCGGAATGCCCGAGAAAACCCGCCGACCAGTGGCCTTGTACAGCACAATTCCCACGGTAATCCCACCAGGAAGCGAAACCTTTTCGCCTTAGTTGGAAGAGATCACTCTAGCCACTGTGCCACTACGGCCCCTCCTTGGGACGAACCAAACAATTGTCTGTCAGTGGCTACAGTCAAAAGAATGTACAGTGTTTTGGAGTTTAGTCTGCCGGTAAATACCAAAGGGCATTTTAAAGGTCTCTAACAACAGTGTACGTTCTACAAAAAACTACAAAATTATAGAGGGCTGTGTGCATGATACTAAATCGTCGCCCAATTCTCTACCTGATCCTTGCGTTACCTACGTGTGATGTCATACCCTGGCTTCTGCTAACCTAAAATTCATTATTCGTTCCTGGAAATATTACGGAGCATCACAGATGGTTTCCACTGATTCTGAGTGTGCATAGGCAATTAAAAACCTGCAAGAATACTAATAAACCTGTATTTTGACGTTGCGGAATAGAGATTATAGAGCTTATAATTTTAGCTGTAGAAATGGCAATATGTATATATTTTTTAGTTAGGCCTAATTTTATTCACAAAGGAAATAATTATTTAGTGGCCGGTTTAAAATAAACATTGTAACACCAAAAGAGATACACAATAAATATAAGTATTCGAAGCTATAATATACACTAAATCTAACGGTATGGAAGAAAATATCCCCATTAACAAATTTTTTATTAAAATTCTTAAAAATTACTTTAAATATTAAAAGTGGAATTAGGATAGTAAATGATAATTGTAAGTGCAGTAAATAACTATTTTAGCTAGCACGTTTCTAAACTGTTTTATTATTGAGTGCATAAATAATGTTGTCATATCACTGAACTTTGTTACCACTACTGTCCCAGTGACTGATCGTAGTCTCTAGCTCTCCCTCAACTCATTCAACACTGTCCGCTCTGTTCACCCGCTTTTTGCTCAAACTCACTTTGCTGCTGGCAGAACAGCTTAATACCTCGGTGATACTCCTTAGCATCGCACTGTCTCGAACTCAGTAGCCCTGGTTTATGAACTTGCAAGTTCGTGTCACAGGAACATAAGAGATCGAGAACTCTGGAATAGCGCACATGCGCTGCCGTACCCTAAAAGAGTGAAGTTTATAAATGCGAAAAAATCGCATATCTATATTACATCCTACATGCATTTGAAGAACCAACTAAAATAAATAAAGGCTGTTCACGATAAAGTGACTACTTTTGAAATGAATCTTAGAAAAAAGTCACTGCCCCGGCATGCATATATTTTAATGGGCGCACTAGAGACATTCGCCCAGTGAAGTTGGTAACGAGGGATGGAAAGTAGTTTCACATCTTAACAACGGATAAAAAGTATTAAGTAACGATTTGTGATAACTTAAAAATATTTCTTTCGCTTTCTTTTTTTTTATGCACCGATGTGTAAAAATGAGCAGATTTCTAAAGCATTTACTTTATTAATAATTTCACAGTTTCATTTGACCGACGCATGAATAAAGTGACCAGACCAATGGCAGTGTTAATCTTACATAAGGCGGAAGAACACGCGACGTGTATAGAAGTATATCTTAAGCAGGGCTTTTAAAAATGCTCATATTACTGTGCATCACAGCGTTATTATAAGAAATATTTTTTTTTATTTATGACGCCAATTAATTTTTAAAAGATTGGCGCAAGGTACTATTCAATATAAATATACATGAGAAAAACTAACACCACAAAAATATTAAATAAGCATGTGGTTCTAGACTTTTTATCAATAAAATTTCTAAATAATATCAATATATAATAGCTCATCAGCACGTGCCATTGTCCCTTAAACCGCCTTCGCTGTGCTATCCAAAGAAATAGATACCATTACGTAACTAAAATAAAATGGCTAACTGACGACTGTCTTCTGATCTTAAGAAAATATTGATTTCCTCCTCGTCGGGTAATCATGCGTGATATGATAATTGATCGACCTTGGATATCTCATGGGTGAAGTAATACGCCGATGAACCCACGCTGTAACATGTAAAATTACTTGCTTCCGTGATACATGCGTTAAGTTTCAAGGTCGTATATACGACGGATTTGCTGGGATATATTTATTTATTCCTGTTCGAGATAAAGGAATTTTGCGCTTTAGTAATTTGCATATCGCGGTCTTTATGTCGCAACAGGATTATTATAAGTTCAGAGTAATCGAGGAAGAGATCCAGTAGCAAAAGTAATATATTTATAAAAGTATTACAAGTCTAGATTTTAGCGAAAATAACGGTCGAAAATTTTCTGCCCCTTATGCACACTTCTTATACAAAACGATTTTTCCGGTACATAGCCAAGCGCATGTTCTTAAAGCAAAAGTTAAAGCATTGAAATGCGATGGACTAGTAAGAGGCAAATCATAAACCAGTAATCGGTAAAGACAAGTGTATTTCGCGAAAATATTTTGGCCATGCTAGGCTTCACTATCCTATGTTTACAACAACAACTTCCATTGGTTATTGGCCGCATGACTACGTGGCAGACATGTTCCTATTTGACTGGCCCAATCGTAATAAGGTACTCCGATACTGAAAGTCCATGATTCGCGGACAGACGCTTGAGGCACGTGGCATTTAAAATCATCCAACTACGAAAGTGCATAAGTGTTTTGTAGTACAACTGGTTTTGAAATATTTTCGCGAAGAGACGCTTGTCCTTAGCCATTCAACAGCAGCTGATTAACTGACTTTCAGTGAAAGTTATTTCATTGATTTATACCACTTATTCGAGAGTAATGTGTATGCATTGGCTGGTTTAAGTGTTTGTGATGATATTTTCCTACTTAAATTGTCCAAATAGAATTATTTTTCTCTGGTGAAGGAGGATTGTATTTCAGCTGCTGTGCGCTAAGAGTTGATAATAATATTTCCGGTAGTAAATTTAGGAAAAGTCTACAATCTCAAAATAAATGTTGGCAAATAATATATTTACGCTATCTACTACGCTCTCTGATTATTATATAGATATTATAGATCGTGTGGTTTTGGAACATTTGTCTGCAAGGATGATTGTTACTGTCCTCTTTATACTTTACTCGGGAAGGCGTCAATACTCCAGTAGCAGGCATTTATGAAATATGTTGGCGCAGTGATATTTCGTGACAAGATACAGTTCCAAGCACTGTATAGTTGCGCAGCTTCTTTAATTGGCTGAAAAATGTTCTGGTCAGTGTTAGCTGTTCACTGTCGGAGTTGCGTAAATCTGAGTAGGACGTTCTTGCAATATTTTCGCAAATAAGTCTTCCTATTTAGGTCTGCAATGGGGCTAAGGGTACAAGAAAGGGATAGCGCTCAGATCACGGAACAACGGCATAGATAGGTAAGTACGCAGACATGAAATGGCTTGGCCTTTCCCTGTTTCTCTATTGGTGGGGCCGCAGCTTTGAAAATAAGTTACCTAGCGCTGATTGGCGAACAACGCTCCACCATGTTGCTGCAGTTCGCCGTGAAAGTTTCTGTTTCGCTTCTGTATCCCTGGTTATTCTGTGATAAAGACCCGTGTCGACGGATGAAAGCGCCGGGCGCATTAAAACCACGAAGATCCTGCCATAGACAGTGCGAAGTGGAACAGAATTGTTAAGGGATATTTTTCTTTACCTCGCGGGGCCATAGTGGCTGGGCGGTTAGCACGCTCGCCTCTCGTCAGGGTGACCCGGGTTCAATACCCGGCCGGGTCACTCCCGGGATTTTCGCAAGTGGAAATCATGCCGGACGATGCCGCTGGTCGGCGGGTTTTCTCGAGAATCTCCCGTTTCTCCCGTCCTTTCATTCCGGAGCTGCTCCATACTCACCTCGATTCGCCATCTCATCGGGTCTCAAGACCTCGACGTTAAGAGCGCCATAATCTCTTCACTCACTCGCTCACTCACTTTACTTTGCCACAGTGGATTCGTAAATTTGAATAGTAAAGGTTAGCAACTTTCGGACGGTCCCGCAGGGCAAGTCGAATAAAATAATGTTCAGTGAAACAAGTGAAAGGAGAGTACATTAAAATGAAGTCCACACTTTTATAGGCAGTTCACAGTTAAATGAGCACTTTTGAAAGTCCTGCTTAAGATCTACTTGTACGCATGTTGTGTATTCTTCCACCTTACATAAAATTAACATTGCCAAGGACCTCATCATTTTATTAATGGGTCGACCAAGTGAGACTATGAAATTATAATAAAAGTAAATAATTTACAAACTTTGACATTTTTTACACTTCGATGCATTAAAAAAACATAAAGCAAAATAAGAAATGGAAGTTATCACAAATGTTTAACAAAAACTTTTTATTCGACGTTTAGATATTGAACTACTTTCGTCCATCGTTACCAGCTTAACTGGACGCACGTATCTCTGTGCGCCTGTTAAATATACATGCTGGCAGGAGCAGCTGTTTTTTTAAAGGCTGATTTCAAAAGTGCTCACTTCATCGTGAACAGTCTTGATCAAAAACGAAAGCGAGGTAATACTGTCTCTGCTGATGACCAACGTGCGGTTGGCAGGTGGGTGAATGAAATGTGCAATTTGGGGCATCAAGCCAAACGACCGGTAGGCCCAGGACGGGGGGTTGGGGGGGGGGGTGGAGGTTCTAGTAAAAGATAACGAGTAAAAAAAAACAAAAACAAATAAAGAAACATTCGGCATTGTCGGCACCCGGCACGAAGCTTTTCATTCTCTACCGCACTCTTTGCGTGAAAGTCCCCGCGAACAGTTGCTTCGCACTTCATTGCCGAATGCGGCGCGGGCAACAAAGGGAATTCAGAGAGCACGTGCGCATTATTGAATAATGTCCGCGTGCGTTCTGTAGCGCAGCTTGACTCGCAACCATCCGTAGCAACAGTAGCGAGTGGGTGAGTGAAGCGATTTGGACGGCTCTAATCACAGAGGTCTTGAGAGCCGACGTGGGTGATTGAGATGAGTGTGGAGCAGCACGGGTGTGAAAGGGCGGGGTAAACGGGAGAACCCTGAGAAAAAAAAACCCCGCCGACCAACGGCATCGTCCGGCGCGATTCCCACGTGCGAAAATCCGGTGTGGCACGGCCGGGAAGTGAACCCGGATCGCCTTGGTGGGACAGTTGAAAGCGATTCACAAAGATCCCGCGAACACCCGCCAATCCTTCTGTACGACAAAAATTTCAGTGTTGCAACTTAAACATCCTGCTGCGGCTGGCTCCGGCGAGGGTTGCCACGCTGCGCGCTGGGGCAAGGGGCAGAGCGACCTCGGCCAGCCGAGCCGTTGTTTTAACATAACACATTCCGGGGGATTGGGCTCGAGGTCAGGAACGGACTATAAGCTTGGAGCGATGGCGGCTCTGGGCGCCATCTTACCTGCCGCCGCCAGAAGCCCTGCCTGAGTACTGCGAGACGAGATCATCACCCGATGAGTCCGCCGTCGAGAGATCTGCTACTAGAGTTCGCCAACGAGAGGGTAAATATCCATTCCCTGGTAGGGCGACTAAAGGCACGTAGGGTGCAGGGCTTCCGAAGGCTATTAGACTCCCTCCGAGCATAGATCCGCCTTCAAGCTTAATGCTTAATGTAACGAGCAAAGGCACCAATGCCCGGTTGAAAGTTATTGGTAATATCAAGTTTGCTACTTGCCGAATAAATACTCTATTCAATTGATGCACTAGCCGCCCACCTGAGGCGTATTTGTAATTGTTAATCCAAATAAAAGTAGTCTTTTGCAATCGAGTGCTTACCTTTGAGCTACTCTTATCCACCTAGTTAATGCGTGACCTGCGGTCAGGAGAGGTCATAGCAAATGGTGGAGACGCCGGGTAGTTCCCACCCTCCCCTTTACTTGGCATTAAAGTAAAAGTTAATTCGCGGTACAGCTCGTAAAGACATTAGGGCTGCCCGTCTGCCCACAGGGTTAAATTCCCTCAAGTAGCCCGGGTCAACGAATCCGCCGTAGTAAACGATTGTAAAAGAGTAAGCACCATTCACTGCATTGCGTGTTGTGTCAGTCAGCTGAATATCACGGCCGCACCAGAGCAAGCGGGCTGAAACTACCGCATTGCGAAAAGCTGTCCGGCCAGACAGTCGCCCATTGTATTCAGCAGAAAAGTGTGCCAGCTTTGCTTAAAAATACCTCATGCACGCTTAACCACGGTTCCTCTCTTTGGACCAATTTTATTTTGCTTATCACAAATCCCACAAAAGAGTGGCAATTGTGGTTAAGTAGATAGCAGGAAGCTTGGGAGATTCCTGAGTGTAATTAAACATATGTCACGGCGGAAACCAACAAATAACATTACATGTCAGATAAACCTACCGCCTCATTTGCTAAAACAGCTAGGCACATCTTAAAACAGGCTACTACAGACTTATCAGACAAACTAAAGAAATTACAAGCACAGAACACAACAAGTACAGAAAAATGCCATCAACTAATAGCTTCGGCAGAGAAATTGTTAAAAGAAAATCCAGAAATCGTAGAATTTATTACAACATCAACACGAC
Organism: Dryococelus australis; assembly: GCA_029891345.1. Lineage (NCBI taxonomy): Eukaryota > Metazoa > Arthropoda > Insecta > Phasmatodea > Phasmatidae > Dryococelus > Dryococelus australis. The sequence continues at coordinate 126,551,583 of CM057002.1, forward strand.
AGACACGTAGCCGAATTACAAGATCACAAATAGCAACCTTCTGTCAGCCACAACCTCGCCCTCAAACGAAATCACACAACACGACAACACAGATTACTTAACACCTATTAAAATAGACACAACAGAACACGAGTAAACTAACATAAAAGAACTCACAACAGAGCCTACATACGAGAATTCACTTTTAGCCTCCACAATTCAGACACAACAACACAAAATGGCTAACCCGCCACCCATCAATGTCATACTCCAACAGCCGATGACAGTCAATAAAGTCTAGGCTGAAGTAGTGAGAAATTAGGAGAATTCCTAGAACAATACAACCTTGCCGCGAAAGACAATACCTGGGACGATATAGAAAAATTCAGTCGGATCAAATTCCAGGTCACGGAGTCAGCAAAACACATGCTAGAAAATTATGTACAGAAACATGCTAGCCAACCCACCTGGAATGACGTCATTAGTAAAATGATAAAGACATTTTCCTCACAAGCGAAAGAAGAATACTTGAAAAGCTTATTATACAATACCAAACCAAAACTGAAAAAAAAGTGCTCAAAAGCATTTTGAGAACCTCCTATTTTACAGGAGAAAGTATGATCCTAACGTCACAGACACAGATTTTATTAGCATTATGTAGCGATTAATTCTTCCGTCAGTCGCGGACAAAATTGTCGGACTAAAGAATGACACCAATGATGACGACCTTACGAACATTCAAAGGGCAGAGGTAGGATTATTTCAATATAACCAAGCACTTACAGGCCAACAGACGCACTCAGAAACAGACTCACTAAAAGCGGAAATTGTGAAAATGAAAGAGGAAATTGCGAACCTCTCATTGCAGCAGCATAAGCTAGTCGCATACTAAAATCCACAACCATATAACAACTCACAGACACTACAGTTTTACAAATATAACAAATACAGAAAAAAAACAGACAACCTGGTGTCGTAGTCAGAAAAAACTTATAAACACCACTAAAATACTACAACTCCCACCGAGAGAACAGAAGACCGCTACAAAATGGTTATTTGCAAACAAAGAACCACTTCCAGGCAAACCCCACACAACAAAATAACGCCCAAAACTGAAACCAAACACGTCAAAAATACAACCCAATCAATAAATACAACCAACAAAATAACTCCTACACGAGGGGAGCAATAAGCACCACCACAGACAAAACACTACATAAGGTGCACAAAACCAATAACTGTGGGTACAGACAGGCAGGGACCTTAAGTTAAGTACACAAAACCAGAAAAAAAAAAGCAAAGACGAACACTTGCCCTCTCAACACGCTAGTAAAAATGGCACCGGTACAACCAGGGCCAAAAATAATGACTACATGAAACAAAATCAAAGAGAGTGTAAAATTCCAACCAGAAGTATAAGTGAGATGTATAATGAATGCCTGCGAGGCACTATTTAGCAAAAGAATACCAATTGCGCACATACTCGGTTATTTCTAGGTTCAATTCGCGACCAGAAAACTTTCAACCTCCACAGGAAAACAAAATTAAAATTACACAGAAGTTTCCCAAACGTGTTAACAAGTAAACTAGGTCATCAGGCATTACGTCTAGAGAAACTAAATGCAGGTCATGGGAAAACAAGGGCAATTCTGACACCTCATACAAGGACACGGCGTCACGCCGACATAACACGGCGTCTGTGAAAGCAGAGATGGCAGATATCAAGGAAGCGGCGGGGCAAGACGATGCTGGGGCCGGGGAATGCACAAGTCAGCGCTATCGTGACGTCAGGAAACACCAAAGCTTTCATAGGACCGCGGTCAATGACAGCCATGACATGTACTCTCTGCACGTATCAGCGTCACGAAACCACGGAATGCTCGCTCATCCCAAACAAAGAACTACCATTTAACACAAATAAAATTGAATGCTTTACGGAATTAAAAAGACATTTTGACATGGCAGAAGTAAAAATACACATCCCTAAGGTATTAAGTAATAACACGTCATATGGCACTACAAACATAAACACAGAAACCAGTAGCAATGATAAAAAGCGAAAGCATGAACCGAGCCACAGTGCCGTGTCACATTCTAAAAGCAAACAAACCCCGCTAACTAGCAAGGACGAATGTCGCATAAGCTATGTGCAAAACGTCAGCGCCGCGCGTCCTAGTCCGGATTGAGGGCAGATCCTGTTAACACGTCGCTTGACAAGGGATGCTCGCGATCATGTGTAGAGGCAACACTCGTACGTACACATAAGAGGCAACCAATTACAGAAAAGTTCACACTAGTGGGGGCCACCACAGATATCGACATTCAAGAATATAAAACTAGCTCGAAAATTAACATAGAGGGACACAACTTTAATTGCGACTTCCTTTAATTGATAACTTGAAATTAAACATAATACTGGGAGTCGATTTTATAAAAAGTTTGACATTGTACCAATAATAACCAAAGATGTTATGTACGTATACCCCTACAACAATAAGAATGTAATTTAAATTCCAATAAATTAATCAAGTATATTGTGATACAAACAATTGCATTGAATACTACATAAACAAAATAGAGTCCATGGACAACTCCCGTGATAACAGCACACTTGACAGTATAAAAAACAACTTATACCTACAAAAAAAAACAACTAAAAGAATTACTAGAAAAATACAAATATAATTATGCTAGCGACATCACAGAACTTACATAGACAAAAAATTATGACAGTAAATTAGAATTAACTACAAATAAACATATTCATACTAGGCCATATCAAATAAATTCACAGTTATGAGTACAAATACTCGAGAAGATATGACAGATGCTCGGCACACAAATAATCACAGCTTCCGAATCCCCTTACGCCATGCCGAGCCTAGTTTTAAAAAAAGGCCAAGGAGGCATAATATTTCTAACAGATTTTTGGCTTCTTAACCAACACGTCAAGAAGATTCAATACCCCATCCCCAGAACCGAAGACATAATAAATACGCTTCCAAATTCTAAATATATTTCATAAATCGACATATTTAGCGGATTCTATGTAATCCCAGTCAGGGAGCAAGACAGGGAAAAACTCGCTTTTAACATGGATGGAGTAGGCTTATACGAGAATGCTCGTATGTCTATGGGATTGACCATAAGCCCTAGCTACTTTCAGAACTTCGTAGATATTATGCTTGGGACACTATGCTGGAATACGGCGGTAGCATATATAGATGACACATTTGACGAACATCTGCATAACATTACCAAAGTAATGGAGAGATTACAAAAATACAATGTCAAAAATCAATTCTAAGAAACGGACACTGACAAAATCGAATCCATTCAACAAATGACACGGCCAAAGAACATAAAACAGTTGCGGGCATTTTTAGGCTTAATGTTGTACTTAAGATGATATATCCTTATCTACCGCAAACTCGCGGAACCGCTTACGGACCTCGTTAAAGAATCAACACCATTCCAATGGAAACAGGAACAGCAACAAGCATTTGAAAATCTTAAATCAGCATTAATAAATCCGGCCATCCTAGCAAAATTCCAGGAAAACAGACCCACCATATTCGCCTGCGACGCATCTCAGACAGCCATAGGGGCCGTCCTCATGCAGGAGATACCAGGTACTAAAGAGTGCAGCATTATAGCTTTTGCTTCCAAAAAACTCTCACTAAATGAACAAAAATGGTCGGCGACAGAACGCAAGCTGTTGGCCATTAAATATTTCGTCATCTACTTTAAACAATACCTGTATGTGTGAATATTTACCATCGAGACATATCACACCGACCTTTGGTATTTAAATACAATGGCCGAACACAACGTAAGTATTCAAAATCCAGCAATAGCACTTACTGAATATGAATGTGAAGCGAAGATCATTAAAGGTAAATTAAACACAATCGCAGATTCCTACAACAGGCAAAGCAGATTTAATGCAAATAATTGTAGAAAATCAACACTATACTATCCAAAAATAATTCACTAATTGTATCTCCTTTTACAAAGCTCTCGCCGAATCATTGCTACAAAACCCAAACAAAGCAGATGAAGGCAAACAAAGTACAGCAAAATATATAATTAATAATTGTAATTGAGTGCCTTCCTTTGAGCTACCCTTGTCCCCCTAGTTTATGCATGACCTGCTCTCAGGAGAGGTCACAGCAATCGAGATCTTTATTCAGTTGGAGGTATAGTTTGGTTGGAAATATGCGTTATACAAAAAAACATGTGATGGGGAAACGAAATTTTTACGCGATAGAATTCATACCGAATTATTGTTTACATTTTATGCTCCTTAATTTACAGCAAAGATATATAAACACACATCCACCGCCTTGAAATTGATTAGAAAGTGTGTATTCGCGTATACAGAATGTCGTCAGAAGGCGGTGGTCCATCCATCCTTCGAGAGCTAAAGTTTGAGAAATATTTGACTGATTGACGGATAAAAAAACAATGGTGTGGTACTGTGTTGGGGACATGGCCGTTTTTTTTTGTGTGAATACGTCTACGTTGACGCGATCTGACGCCTTTTGTTTATTTTACAATCCCGGCACCGCTTCACTGGATCATATGGGATTTTATGGGTATCACTGGATTGCCTTTGAGATGCTCTTTTCAACTGTATACGGTTTCTGTATTTCGACGTGGTTTTTTGACGAATATAGGCTGATATAGTGTTAAGTTTTCTTAATTTTTTTACATTAAACTTATACAATTTCACCATAACCACGCCACACAAATGTTTTATAGGCGCAATCGATTGATCTTCACGAGATCTGTCGATTGAATCTTAAACGAGCGTCTTAGCTACTCCTAGTCAAAAGTTATACCCCACGGAAGTTATGAGACGCGGCGAAACGAACTCAAAATTGCGAAATAACTTCCTAACTGAACATAATAATTTAATGGGAAATATTTATTTGATAGAAAACATAGACTAATATAGAAGTATTCCACGTATTCGTACTCTGCACATGTACCCAACATTGACCTACCCCAAAAGAATACAACTGTCAAAGTCACATGGTCAACAGTGGTGAACGTGTTTGTTTATATCATAGTTTTAAAATAAAGCACTTTTATATAAATAAAATACCTTTACCAATTTAGATTTTATAAAAATGCATTATAAATTGGTTAAAGGATATATACATATATCTCAGAGCATTTGTTTACTAATCAATATTTTTACCTCAAATCAAATCCATGCAAGTTTTGCGAGTCGTATTGATAGAAAAGCAGTTCAATGTTGGGACATGAAGATTGGTTTTGCGCAGCCAACGAGATAGTCTACCTCATCTTTAGTCTATGATAGATAGGGGCAGGCGTTTTTAGCGAAAATATCTACGGCTATGCTAGATTTCAATATCCTACGTTCACAACCACAACTCCCTTTAATTATTGGCAGCGTGTCTGTGTGAGAAGACATGTACCTATTTGACCGGACCAACCGTAATAAAGTACTCCGCCAGTGAACGTGCATGATTTCACGGACACTTGGGGCAACTGACACTTAAAATCATCCAACCACGAAAGTACACATGAACAGGTTTCACGGCCGGAGGGCCGGCATTTCCTCCATCCTCCCGCACTGTAACTTTACTCGGATAAGTAAGACAGTGCAACGCACTTTCTCCTCTTCTGTTCTTTGGGCTATTCACTGTTCTCACTGCCATACTCGGTATTCTACCGGAAAAACCTGTCCTTACCAATCACGAATATTCCCACTTCTTGCCTTGAAGCCTTTACCCGAATACACTATCATTAGAGATGATGGAAAATAGCGAAAATGTTTTGAGTTAACATACCTTCTATAACACTCTAACTTGTTTATTCCTTCATGATTGGATGAACAAATTATTGACTGTGCCAATTTGTTTGCAGACCAATTACGAACGTTATGCCTTGTTGTATCAGAATCCTCATTGGACCAGTGAAATTGGTTATTAGCTTCATACATGCACTGGCAGCCAAAAAGGGGGGGGGGGGGGGGGAACTGATGGGCGTGTACAGTACGTTGAATCCCAACGAACAGTCAACTTTTTCTGCGATAAACCATCATCTCTAACCATCATGGATCGTCGGAAACTCTTCTCGCCATTTGTCATATTCTTCAAGCCTTTTTCCAATTTTTGCGGCGAACTATTTGCCAATCTAAGTAAATTATTTTTCTTTCTGTTATCTCATGCAGCCATTGTCTTATATCTTCAATTTTCAGACATTCCACGATTAAATGTTACATTGTATCATCTTCTCCGCATACGTCACGCGAAGGTGACTCCACCAACCGGAGACTATAAAGTTAGGCTTTGAAGTTTCCGGGGCCAGTGTATACTTGTACACTATAATGATTGAGAGTAATCAATTCTGTCTTTAGCCTGGTTTTCACATCTGGCAGCAACTCAAATGTTACTCTCCCTTTCTCGGATATTTCCCATTCTTCTTGCCACTTCCGCAGAACTTCATCCATCACTTCTTGTTTTTCCATCTTCTATATTCTGCAAGATTATGATCTTTCTGGCACTGTGCTCCTGTGTCTGACCAGTTTATGGTACATATGAACAAAAGTGTTTTAGAGTACAAATGCTCTTGAAATCTTTTCGCGAAAAAACACCTGTCCCTAGAGGTAGAAAATGTAGTATTGGTATGTGCCATACTGTGTTGTTTGGGATGCTGTGTTCCCGGAGGACAGAAGTCTAACTACCAGCCTAGTTCCTTGCACAGTATGCAGATGTTCCGTGTGTGGTCCCCTCGCTGATAGCCCCTCGGCCATTAGCTCGCGGGGAGCCCAGACATCGTAATTACCCTGCGTCAGGAGGAAGCTGTCAGCCGCGTGTAAAGTCCGACATAACACAACATTTCACAAAAAAAAAATGTTTAGACCTAATTCCGTAGTCGTCTGTCTGGTCCTCCTCTGACCGGGTCTCGTCAACAACTGCCCCGCGGCTGCAATTATTACGTCATAAGATGTTATCTGAAGGAAGTTAAAAATATACAGGAAAATTACTCTCTTAAAATTTTGTAATATCGGTTATGATGACTTCGACCCTCGAGATTGTGTCGAAAAATATATTTTTTTCTGTTCTATAAGTAGTTTTTTTTTTTTAAACTTAAATAAAGTTTGCCAAAATCCAAATTATTTGTAAATACAGTCTACCATCCACAGAGAGTTAGCCTTCCTAATTCTTAACAAAAACATTTAAGCTTAAAGCTTAAAAGACAATGTGTTGAGAATTATTTTTACCCACACCACAGACTGTATGTAAATTTTCATTAATTTTTAATTTATAGAATTTTAAATATTAACTGACTGTATTAAAAGTTTTCAAAAATTGTTTTCAATTTGTTTATCATACTAGATACTAGACCCCTGAAAGACAAAAATTAATACTGTGGGTCACCCTTGAAATGATAAACATATGCTGTCGAGGAATTTTTGTAGACCTTTTTTGAGATCCACAATTCTGTAGCATATTTATTTGGTGTATCTCTTACGGTTTAGCCAGCGAACGCCATGTAAGCGCCCGAAAAGCGGCTTTTTCCGACTTTATTACAAAACATCAACATTTATCTACAATCATTACATTAAATATTAATTTATTATATACTTAAACCTTTCTCTAGAAATTTTCTAAATGACGGTGAAAACCGCACCAAAATACATCGAGTAGTTTAGAAGCCTTAGAAGAATACACAGACACACGCGGACGGACTATTTTGTTTTATACTATGTATAAATTTCATTCACACATATAAATACATATTGCAAGATATGAGAGACAACAAATTTGTGTCATTGCGGTCTCGTTGAACAATGAGAAGTCGTTACTAAGTCATGGAATGGGGCATCCGGTCTGGTGTTTGTCTAACTTATCAGTTTATATCTGTTTACATCTGTTTTCGTATCTCTTTAGATATTTGTTTACATCCGTTCCTGTGCATCCACGAGTATGTACAAATTCCAAAATTGCAAATGTACACTTAGTACACAATATAAAACTATAAGCTGGACGGTGTTTATTGTTTGGTATTCACATTTCATCTAATGTTCATGTTGTAAGTATATGCACGGAGCCAACATTGTCAGAGAGATCGAAGGTACCTCCATGAAATTTCGTCTATGAGTAAACCTGTTTATATACTCTGTGACATGGTTAACTAAAGTCGCTTATAATGTATCTTGTGCATATAACTTACTGGTTCACAGTTCAAGTCTGATGAATTTGTGTAATGAGGTAATAGTTACTAGTTTAATTAGGCAATTATTCTGGGACAATGCGTTGCTTAGTTTACTGTAGAGAGTGACATATCAACAATTTTCCACACACTTTTATGGTGTAGTTTTTAATTTATAGGAAGAGGATCTTTTTAATTTATGAACGCGTAGAACGAATTTCACCAAACTCGGTACACATGTAGTACTAACTAAGAACACCTGTAGTACTAACTAAGAACACCTGTAGTACTAACTAAGAACACCTGTAGTACTAACTAAGAACACCTGGCATTTATAACTATCGACCACACCTAGTATTACTTCCAAAATAGCGGCCACTTTAAAATTCAGGGCGATATGTCATATCTCGGAAATCATTTAACCGATCAAAACCAAATCTTGTATGCTGACAGCGCAAATTGTATGCATTGATTTCACAGGTGAATATTGTTGTCGGTCGGCCATTTTGGAAGATAGTTCCCCATTAATAGACTTAAGCTTCTATGTTATAACTCGAAAACTACTTGAACTATTCTCGTCAGATTTGGCACGTAAGTAATACTGTAATTGGCCAGATAAACGTAAGTAATTAACTTTGTTAGGAAGTAATTTTTTAATTAACTTCCATCCAGCTATTTTAGCATTGTATGCTATATCTTCGAAAACATTTTATCAGTTACAACTTAACTTTGTGTGCTGAAAGTATATATAACAAACATCATATGTGTCTACATGGAGACTCTTTCGATCTCCTTTTGTAAAATAGTGCCACACGAAAATATTAAGTTTTTTTATGTCATCTCTAGAATCAATTGGCCGAATCCTACCAAATATGGCAAACAGGTATTACTGAGGTAGGTAATGTTAACTGATATAATTTATTCATGTAAGAAAATTATTTTTAAAATAGTGGTCATATATATTTTACTTTTGTGTGTTATATAGTCAAAACCATGTAATTAATTAATTACAATGAAAATTTATGATGGCTGTATATATTACAACAGGCGAATGTGTAAACATGAAATCTCTTTTGTCCGTCATTTTGTAAAATAGTATCACATGACAAATTAAAATGTTGTGATCTCCGAAAAAAATACCCGATTTCTACCAAATTTGGCAAATAACTAGCACTGTGGCAGGCTATGTAAACTAATAATTTTGAGAGGGTGAAACACACATATTTTCAAAATGGTGGCTAAATTAGCGTTTTCGTTCCGAATATTTTATGTGTGAAACTGAAAACCAATTTCAACTTAGCTTTGTATGCTGATATTATCAGTTATATACATAAAAATTGTCTATAATGAACCTCATTTCTCTACCATTTTGTAAAATACTCCACATGAAATAATATAATTTTATGCCGGCTCTCGCTAAACAATTGTATTGTGGTTATATTAATGTATATGTTTTAATTATGCAAGTCATTTATTTTGTGAATGGCGCGTATGAAAACATTTAACTTAGTGTACTATATCTACGAAACTATTTTAAGAAGTGAGAAAGTGTTGTAAGAAAAGAATAATTGGATGAGAATCAGATGATGAGTGTGGATGAAGGAAGAGGCGTAATAATAAAAAATGTATTAATTAAATCAAATATCGGTGTCAATGTTTAGGACTGTAATTAAATATTATTATCTCCTTAGTATTCAGAAAAAATTCAGAAACTGTGTTTCAAATGTCAACTCTAAGAAAAATCTAATATTTCAAATCATTAAGAAAACAGAATAATTAATTTTCTTAAACATTACACCTAACATCTACACATACCATTTAAAATCAGTAACTAAACCTAGATACTAACTTAACACATAACCATATAAAAAACATAATAACTGTACAATTCCATCCAATATATAATCAACATGCACGGATTTTGAAACTCTTTAAACTCTCTGTCTCCTCTGGGACTCTTGCATTAGCGCAGATCAAAGTAAGTAGTTACCCAACATTTAGTCTGATGACATATGTTCGGTTCATACATATATACCTTCTACATTAGCATTACGTTCTTCATCTAACATGTATCTTGATTTTTAAATGGAACATAAATGGAACAAATAAGGCTTCTTGCTATAGCCTATTAATATTTTCATATAACATTAGTTCCACATGCTGACTTCAAATCTTCCGGATTACATTGCAACATATAAAATATTCAATTTAAATTACTGGCTTTCAAATTAAATGTTTTACCAGCACACACGATGGACAATTCATTCTTTCCTTTCAATGCAAAAAGTTATGTTCGTACATAACAATAGTTGTTGCTTGTTTTAAAGAGTATTTCCAACATTACCAGTATAGCAAGCATTTGCCTTTGGCACACTCAGGGATGAAAGACAATAATCTTAACACACTTGTTTTAAAATATACAGTAACGTTTTCGTTTGTTACTCTGTTCAGTGAAATTAAAACTTTTCTGTTTTACATAAGCAACTAACTAATCTAAATAACAAATTGTTCCAGATTCACTTATATTTAGATATACAAATAAATTAAAATCTGGATAGGGGTCTGTAGAGAAACAATTTATGTTTGTGTCAATTTGTACCTTTACACTATGCAACAGATTTAAATTTAACTTTGTATATTATAAATGTGACAATAATTGAATGTGCTAATTTATAAACTTTTTGCCCTCCATTTCTGAAGATCGTCACTTGATCAATGGATGATTTTTTATGCCATAATTTCGAGGACCAATTAACCGATATGTATACAAAGATCCTCCTTCGCCGGATTTTTTGCAAAGTAGTGTCGGGTGAGTAAACTGCACATTTTGTTAAATTTGCGGAATAATTCGACTTATTTCCACAAATTTTGCATACCTACAGAAGGACATGAAAATATGCATGGATTAAATCGGGCAAGACATTGATTTTAAAAATGGCGGCCATATAAATATTATCATATGTTTGACACGTATATTTAACAATTAAACAACTCCAATCAAATTTTTAATGCTGACATTATCTATTAATAGATACCTGAAAAATTCGTAAGTTAAACGACATGTAGGCTAGACTCCACAGTCTTATAGGCTGTTCACGGTAAAGTGAGTACTTTTTAAGACCCTTCTAACAGGCATTAACCACTAATTAATATATCTTATTGCAGCCCCAGACTTTAAATTTTAAGTTTGGAGAATGTATTCACTGTGTTTATTGCTCACGTTGCAATGTTTATATTAAAAATTAGCAGGAAGACGGAAATCGGATGAAAGGAAAAATTTTGAAGGGCCTTAAAAAGTGCTCACTTTACAGTGAATAGCCTATATGTAAAAATATGGCTATATCAACTTCACATTGGTTGTCTGCTGTCACAGTGGAAGGTGACGATTACACCAGGTTCTCCAGGAGGTGTCAAAAACTGTGTGGACCAATAGCTCAAGTTATATAAACACATGTGTTTTGAATTATTGCTTGTCCCAAAATGAATCCGCGAATTATTCAGGTCTCTATCTATTACAAACATAGTGTACAGAGCCTCTTTTTAAGCAATTTTGTATGATGGCCCCATTAGAGAAAATAATATTTTTATGACATCGGAGATCAGCGAAACGATTTTCAACACATTTTTTTATGTGTTTGAGTGGTCCAAACACTTATTCTCAAAACGATGGCCGAGTAAATATTTCAGATTAGTGAACCCTATCATTCGAAACTTTAGACTGGTTACATTCGAAGTTCATGATCCGAATCCGACTTCCACCGTGCAGTTGGTTGCAAGCTAGCTTAATTGTACGAGTGTTTCTGATCTCGAACACCGGGCAAGTCACTCGTGTAATTTATGTGTCTTTGTACTGTTTCACATGCTTCTGGTTTCATCTGTGATAATACTGCTGTCAAATGAGACGTCAATGCCTACCTACCCTCTAAGCTGTCAATAACTTCGCTGAAGTTTATTTGCACCCATGTAGAGGAAAGTAGGCTCGCTAAAGGCTGTTCACGATAAAGTGAGCACTATGGAAATGAACCTTAGGAAAATGTCACTGCCCCTGCAGGCCTACATTTTAATGTGGGCGCACTGAGTGACATTCGCACAGTAAAGTTGGTAACGATGGATGAAAATTAGTTCCATATCTTAAAGTCGAATAAAAAGTGTTAGGTAACCATGTCTGTTAATTTCAAATCATTTCTTTCGCTTTTTTTTGTGCATCACAGTGTAAAAATGAACAGATTTGTAAAGTGTTTACTATCTTAATAATTTCACAGTTTCATTTGACCGACCCATTAATAAACTGATAATGCCCATGGCAATGTTAATTTTAATTTAAAGCGGAATAATACACAACGTGTATACCAGTAGATCTTAAGCAGGGCTCTTAATAGTGCTCATTTTACCGTGAACAGCCTATAGTTATCAGTATCTTCTTGCTACATTTTAATTTCTGCGACATGGAAACTTAGTTACATACACCGCTTATTTGATTTAAATACGTGAGTAATTTTTTAGGAGAGAGAGAGAGAGATATTTCTTGACTTAATGCTTCTCTTTCGTCCTGCAGAAAATGCTCGACTTAAAAACCTGAACCTCTAATGGATACATCATACCAGTGAAACAGGAAATATTCAGTTCGGCACTGTCCACTCAAGTGAATAATTAAATAACATAAGTGTAATTTTATATGTTAATTTTATTTTTACACATTTCCGTGCCACCTGCAAACATTGAACCTTAATACCATGTATCATCCATTACATAATTAGAAACAAATAAATGAAATCAATTCGGTTATTGGTAATAAATTTTAAAGAAATACACAGCGATGTTTACTGGTCACGTATATCAATTAAGTAAGTACTTAAGTTGGCTTGAACTCCATGCTAAATTCCTTTCCAATAAAAAGTTCTTAAATCCTCTTTCACTGTGTAGAGTAGGCCTACTTAAAAATCTTGAAGCATCTTATCGAAAAAAGTCACGATCTATTAACTTAAATTAGCCAATAAACCCGACAGAGCTTAAAACCTAGTTTATAGCCTTCTTTCCGCAGGAAAGAAAGGCTTATGAAATCACTTTCCTGTCTGTGTGTGCCTGAGCGAGTGTCCCCCCCCCCCCCAATTTTTGAACGAGTGAACCGTTTTTTATTAAACACAATTTGTATATAGTACAAAGCAAAGAACGCGGGATACATACTTTAAAAATGGCGGACTTCTTAAAACTTAGGATGATATGTAATATCTCGGAAAACATTAACCAGATTTAAACCAAATTTTGTATGCTGACAGTGCAATTTGTATGCATTAAATTCAGATGTTGATATTATTGTTGGTCGTCCATTTTGTAAGATAGTGGCAAATGAAAAATTAAGCTTTTACGTTATATCTCGGAAACTACTATTACCCATTTTCGCCAAATTTGGCATGCAAATATTACTATAACGTAAGTATTTTAACTTTATTAGCCACTTTTTATTTAAAATTGCGGCGATACAAATATTTTAGGTTTGTTTGGTATGACTACGGTACTGTTTAACCAATACCAACCAAATTTTGTATGCTGGCAGTATTTATTACAACCATCTTATAAGCCAAACAAAACAACATTCGTAAGCCATTTTATAAAATAGCATCACATTAATTAATAAAGTCTTTGTGTAGTATCTTGGGAAACAATTGACCGATTCCTACCAAATACGAGAAACAAGGAGTACAGCGGTAAGTGATGTTAACTGAAATGTTTAGGTATATCAGACACTTATTTTCAAAATGAATGGCGGCCACGTAGTTATTTTTGTTTCATACGTTGAATCGTCAAAACCATTTCAGTAATTCCAATGGAAATTTATATGCCAGCGTATATATTACAACCATCAAAAGTGTCCATAAAAAAAATCTATTTTCCGCAATTTTGTAAAATAGCACCACAATACGAATTAGAAATATGTGATATTTCCGAGAAAAAACCGCCGATTTATACTAAGTTTGGCAATAACTAGCACTATGGCGTTTCATGTAAACATATAAATATTCAGATGGTCAGAACTATGTATTTTCAAACTGGCAGCCATATAATCATTTAATATCAGAACTTTTTAATATAAGAAACTGTTAAAAAAAAATCAAATTTAACTTTATATGCTGACAGTATAAATTATATACATCATTATTGTCTATGCAAAGCCTCATTTCTCCGCCATTTTGTAAGATAGCCCCACATGAAATATTACAACTTTTATGCCTTATCTCGGGAAACAATAAGCCGATTTCTTTCAAATTTGACGAAGAATGTGTACTGTGGTGGGGCATATTAATTTATATGTTTTAAGTGTGTACGCCTCTTATTTTATGAATGGGGCCTATACAGACTTTTAAGCTTAGTGTACTATGTCTACATAAACTATCTAATATATCTAAATTTAACATATTACATAGTATCCACTACAATCAGGGACACGTGCTAATACATAAACTTTTTGTCCTCCATTTATGAAGATCGTCATATGAACAATGGAGAATTTGTGCAATATCTCGGGGATAAATCAACCGATTCATACCAGAATTTCACGTAGTATTGCTGCAATAGGGTATGTAAATTGACATATATTATGTGAGACAGTCATGTTTTACTGGGGATTAAATAAATAATTTAGATGAATTTGTTTTATCTATTAAATGTTTCAACAAAATTCAACCAAATTGTGTATGGAAACAGTATTGATTAGGAGCATCAATATGCATACAGAGATTCCCTTTTAGTTGAATTTTTTGCAAAGTAGCGTCAGGTGAGTGAAATGAACATTTTGCCATATTTCCAGAATAATTCAACTAATTTCCACAAAGCTTTGCACGCCTACAGAAGTCAATGTAATGCTGCAGGATTTCAATGGGGTTAGTCAATGATTTAAAAATGGGGGCCATAAGAATATTTTTGGCCTATATTTAACAATTTGATCTAATTCAGCCAAACATTTACGCTGTCAGTTTATATTATACGCATAGTGTAAAGAACAGTTTTAAAAGTGATTTTTCTAAGGAAATAAGGTTCATGAGTTTCACGTTGGGCACTAAAACCGATTTCTACCAAATTTTTCACATAAATAGCATAATGGTAGGCCGTGTTAACTTACATGATTTTAGAGGCTCAGTCAACTATATTAAAAACGATGGCCGTGTGAATTTTCAAGTTAATGAACCCTATCACCCAAAACATTACACTGATTACATAATAAGTTGATGCTCCGAATACTATCTCCGTGATGCAGGAGATCTGCAAGCTGAATTTTAATCCTGGGTAAGTCACTTGTGTATTTTAATAGGCTTTGCACTGTTTAGCATGTTTCTGGTTACATCTGTAATGATGCTGCTGTGAATGAGATGTCAACGCCTACCTAGCATCTAAGCATTCAAGAACTTCACTAAAACTTATTTGCGCCCATTTGGAGGAAAGTAGGCTCATTAGGTCCAATAACATCTTGTTAACTAATATCAATGTTTATTTCAAAATAAAAAGAGCAAACTGAAGACTATTCGGTTATCACCACACGTTTCAATACAATACAGAAGGTTCCATTTGCTCTCGGTCCATGATGTTTGCTTACAAATTTCAAGCTATTGGTCCTAATATAATGAAATGTGTAACGGACATATCTTGGTGTATGATAAGCAAGGCGACGCTATTGGAGGCTGCACCACAGTGTTTCTAGCCTTTGTGAGGCCATGCACGTGCGTCTGGTCTACACTGAGAAATAAGTTTTGTTGAATCAAACAAGATTTGTTTGGTGTAGCCAAATCATTTGTTTTTATGGGGGCAATGGAATATTTTGTTGCTGAAACCAAATTATTTGGTTGTTCTCATTTGGCTGCCCCAAACTGTAACAATTTGGTTGGTGGAACTAAAGATTTGTTCGGCTACACGTTCATTAAACAGTTTGGGCCGAAATAAAAAAAAAATCGACACGCTCGACCGAGCCACGAACGTAGATCGCCTGCGTCCGAGCGCTACACCATAGCAACCTCAGCTAACGTGACAACTGAAGACGCCGGAAAGTTTTTAGATAGCTATACTGCAAATATTGGGCAACGTGTGCAGACAAATATTTCAAGCTTTACAGCTTTACTTGTCAGTTTGATATTGCATTTTTCATTAATGTGTTTACACTATTGCTAAGCATCAATGGGAACACTAACAAACACGGTTACTAATTGTCACAAAAAAATACAAACTCTCGAGCTGTATCTTCGAACGAAGGCAGTCAAATGAGTGGCTAAACAAATATATACAGTTGATCCAACAAAAAAAATTAGTTGACAGTCTAATTTTTTTTTGGCCCAACATAGAGATTTTATTCATTCAAACATATATTTTTTTAGACGTACAAAAACAATTTTGTTGCTTTTCAAACTTTGTTTGCTCAACAATATGTTTTGTCAGGGCAACTAAATATACATGTGGCTCTATACAAACAAATATTTTGTTTGATTTCCTCTCAGTGTATTCGGTCGTTACACGCCACTCGTACGGACGTGTTCTCCCAGTCTAAGTTCTTGTCGTTCCTGCTGTAACCCACATGATATAGGCTTTTCGCGATTATCTGAGCCCCTGTGTAATCAACCTATGAAAAATGGCACTGCCCCTACCTGCTTACAGTCGACTTTCATGTGCACGGTTAAGTTGGTAACGATGGAGAGAAAGTAATTCCACGCATTAAAGTTACAGTAAAATTTTTGGTAATCATTCGTGAAAACTGAAATTATTTATTTTGCTGTGTATCTTCTTAATGCACATACTGTAAGTTAAAGAATTAGAAACAAATTTTAAATGTTAATATTTGTAATAATTTTAAATTTTTACTTCACCGATGCAGCAGTCCCATGCCAATGTTAATTTTAGATACGGCGGAAGTGTACACGATGAAAATACAAGTAGATCTTAAGCAGTGCTTTCAAAAGTGCTCAGTTTGCGGTGAGCATTTTGTGTTTGTTATCGTGTACAGCATGTGTAGGTACTCAGTGAAAAAGCGAGTGTGTTTTATCATTCTCGCCTACTAGGATAAATAGTCCGTGAAGGTGAGCCAGCGACAATTGATTGCGCAGTTTAAAGGCCGGAAACTTTCTGCAGAGATCACGTGGAAACTCGAATTACGCGAAAACTGTCGAACGTGCGTGGAGTAGGACGCCCTAAACTGCCTGATGCAGTGGTGTAGTAAGTGACAAACAAATCGCTGGCCTCTTCAAAGAAGTCGTCCCGTAGACTGTCGCGGGAATTAAAGAGCTCCAACGAGCGCACGGCAACGAACTGCAACCGAAGCAGCGCTGCATGGGAACTTTGTTGCTTTCGTGCAACAATGCAACCTTCCGGCAATGCGAAAAGAGCCCGTCATTGAAACTGTTTCCAGCGATTTGCCAGCGCACGTCTGGGAAACCTTGAATACACGTGGTGATCCCACAAGTATGGTCTGGACCTTAGTGGGGTTTATTAATTCACAGGATTCGCAGCTTTGGACTGCCGGTAATCACTCTTATCAAGGCGCCGCATAATTAGCAGCTTCTTTTTCAACACGACAGTGTATACTGAGTTCTACGTGGGTGTCTTGCGAGAGTATCTGAATCAGCTGGATGAAGTGAAACTCCATATCGGCTATTCTTAGCAATTTTGGAGCCACTAGTCAGATTTACGTCACCAGAAGTGGAGACATTTTCTTGTCTTTTCCGAAGGATTTTGGCCACTCAGATCCCCTGACCTTACCCAATCGTATTTATCCCTATGGCTCATGCTTGCAAGGATAGCATATCGCCAAAAGCCATGGTATATCTCTAGGGGTAGCGAAATTTCGCGAAAATATTTCAAGATAAGTTATATTTCAAAACAATGTAGGACCGTTTACCTATATTGATTGCCTCAAATTACTTTTTAACACTTGTCAACTGTCTGCACATGAATCACGTAGGAGCCGTGCCAATGTTGCCGATTTCTGACTGACCCGGTTAAATATGAAGACGCCTTTTTAAGCAAACAGCGACCAAAGGCAGCAGACAAACAGCTTTCAGTATTGATGTCTACCGTGTACTCGTATTATTTCGCGAAAAGTCACTAGCTCTAGCTATCACGGGATTGTAAGAAAGTATTCGGTGGCCAATCGATATCATGATTCCTGATAAGTTGGTGGTTACATTCCGTGGCGTGGACAGGCGTGTGCAAGAATGTATTGAAGACAATTGTGATCACTTATAGCTCTTCCTGTGACGTCACCATTCTTCTCTCACGCTACTGTGTGTCGTTAGTACATTTCATTATTTTATAACCAATAGTTTGTGAATTTAAATCGAACATTTGTTTTCGTGAGCGAGTAACACCACATGTATAATTGATTTGATACAAACATGATATTGTGGTAGTAAATAAAATAAAGAGTCCAGAAAATACAAATATAACTTTTACAGCTATTTTTTATTATGTGGTATTGAAGAAGATTATTTTAATTTAAACACGTCAATACATAGTGGCGCAATGTTTTAAAAGCATAATGTTCTTACAGTAACTATTAAAATGTTTATGTTGCTCCCGATACAAATGCTTCTTGACTGTGATATTAAAGGATATAAAAGCAGTCGCAAAGTTAACTTTCGTAGGGATTTTTCGTACTCACTTTATTAGGGACGTAAATTCAAGCCTTCAGGTCATCGACCCACGAAATTATTTACGTTCTTTCTAATGCTAAAGTATGCTTGAACAAGTTATTTACGCAACATTAAGTAACTGGGTTCCCGTGCTACTTTCTGTAACGTAATACTTCAATCGACTGGTAATTTAACTTTTATTTTTTAAAATAATTAAACAGGATCATTCTGTTTGCAGAGGACTTTCTATGCGGCACTCCGGCGGTTGGTTAACGAAGGGGAGTGGTTAGAAAGGGGAAAACCCGAGCGTGTGCGGACTTGTAACAACAAAACTGCAAGTAGAACATGTCCATTTACACCGCGGGGGCATTCCATTACACGACGGGTCAGTGGATCACATATCGACGTGCAGTGCGCCTGAGTAGAACTCGGGTAGGCAATCTGCATCGCTTCAGTGGTATTCGAGTTACGTAACCGGCCTTGCTGAACAGGGAAACCACACTTAACAGAAAATCACAACTTAGAACAGTCATAACTCAGAATTCTTGAAAAAATCTTCACAAGTTAGAACTATCATAACTTAGAACTATCATAACTTTAAAATTCATAAATTAAAAATGTCGTAACTTAGAAAATCACAATTTTGAACAATTGCAACTTTGAAAGTCATAACTTAGAAATAGCATAACTTAGGAACACACAACTTAGAAACACACAACTTAGAACCACATAACTTAGAAATATCGCAATTTAGAACCACATTACTTAGAAATATCACAACTTAGAAAATCATAACTTAGAACGATCATAACTTAGAAACAGACAACTTAGAACAGTGATAATTTGAAAACACATCACTTTGAAAATTCACAAGGAACCACAAATGTTAGAATAGGCATCACTTAGAAAATTTTAACTTATGTTTTTCTAAGTTATGTGTTTTTAAGTTATCTATTTCTAAGTAATGACAGCACCCCGCTGAACAGTAGAGAAACCCTATAACATTGGCTGCAGAAAGCAGTCATTAACTACACAACTGCAGCATGTACTGACTGTAATAATATATTCCAGTTAAATTATATTTCAATAACTGACGACGTAAATTTCTTCGTTTATGTACCAACACGTAAAGTGAGTAATGAGATTTCGGCTGCTCTTAACATCGAGGTCTTGAGAGCCGGTGATGGTGAAACGAGGGGAGTTGTATGGAGCAGCGTCGGAATAAAAGGGAGGGAGGAAACGGGACACGCCCGAGAAAACCCACAGACGAGCAGCAACGTCCGGCACGATTTCCGCAGGCCAAAATCCGGGAACGACCCCCCGCCAGGAATAGAACCCTGTTCACCTTGGAGGCAGGAGAATAGTCTAACCACTAAACCACCGCGGCCCCCTTCTTTCCCAACACGTAAAGAATTTTACTAGAGCTAACCAGAGATTTGGAAACTTACATGGAAAGAATGAATCTACGAGATATGTAAATTTATGTCTAATTTTAGAATCTTAGTAAGTATAACTTCCATACGTAGATCTTGAAGTTGTTTCTGTAGTTGTGAATATGTACTTTTCATTGCAGTGTTTGGCCTAAATTATGTCTGCATTAAAATAGGTTACGGTTTCAAAAGATATCAGCTATGTGTGAATATAATGTAAGATTTTACAATGATTCTAGATATTTTACCTTCATATTGAAATAACCTGCATTGGTTACTACTGTATACAGAAAATGACACCTTACTAAACATGGTTTGTAGACGAGTCTGGTTTGTTTGTTGTATACCACACGTATCACAAGTGCTATATACTTCTGTTAACATAAACTAGGTAATTACTTTTCTGGTTAAGTCCGATTCGTATTTATATCTTATCAGAATATTTTATTTATAAATTTTAATGTACGATTTATTAGAAATACGTATCAAATCAGCAATAAAACAAGTGTGTTGGTAGCGCCTAGTAAAAAATTGTTCTCAGGCAAAATATCATTAGAGCTGAGTGCGCAATTCGGTTCGTTGTATTTTGGTGTAATTTTCTAGCTTAGTTGGCGTGAGGTGGAGGAATAGCCTTGAAATAGAACGTTAGCAGGGCTTCAGTAAAGTGTGAAGTAACCTTGAACAGATTATATAGTGATTGAATCAAGTAGTGGGGACAAACTGCGACTAGACTATATTTGTTGTGCATCTCGTGCGAGAGGTATCAACAATTGGTTGGCGCGCCATTAGGGTGCAGAGGTACACAGGGTTCTACTTTCGGATTGAAACCCCGGGATGTCTAAGTCGCAGAGGGGTTGCATTCGGATGAAAGCCATTCAACGTTAGATCCTGGAGCGAATGAGTCAGCAAGTGAGTGACTAGATTTGGGCGGCTCTTAACATCGAGGTCTTGAGAGCCAACGGGAGCGAAGCGAAATGAAAGTGAGGGGAGGCGACGGGATGTCACCGAGAAAACCCGCCGACCAGCGGCATCGTCCGGCATGATTCCCACGTGTGAAAATCGGGGAGCGACTCACCCGGGCGTCGATCCCAGTTCACCTTGGTGGGAGGCGCGTAGTATAGCTACTACAGAACTGCGGCCCCTTTAGAATCCTGGAGAAACAACGAAAGTATACATGCTCGGTGCCGAACAGAGCTCATGCTAGCATTGCAGTCAGATATAGACTGTTCACGGCTAACAACGTGAGCACTTTTGAAAGCCCTGCTTTAGATCTACTTGTACGCACGTCGTGTATTCTTGCGCCTTATGTAAAATTAACATTAACATGGGCCTCATCACTTTATTCATGCGTAGGTCAAGTGAAAACTTGGAAATGGTTTCAAAAAAGTAGTTATTTAACTAACATGCTCATTTTTACACTTAGATGCATTAAAAAACAGAAAGCTGAAAAATTGATTTAAGTTATCACAAATGGTTGTCTAAGACTTTTATATTCGACGTTCTTCGTAACCAATTTTACTTGACGAATGCCATTCGGTGAGCCTATTAGAATATATTCAGGAAAAGTCAATGACATTTTTCTAAGGTTGATTTCAAAAGTGCTCACTTCATCGTGAATAGCATTTACCCGATAGGACAAGGCGATATGTATTACAATCGTGTTATTAGCCACCAAGTAATATTGTGTTAAAATTGAACACTCTGTGTACATAACGTCGCCGTTTCCTTAGAGCTACCCCATGTGCCGGTCTGATTTTAAACTTTGTACTCACGTCTTCAAATAATTTGCCGCTATCTCAAGTTCGCTCTGTATATCGCGTGCGCCTTCAGTTTGCATCTGCCGAGGTCATCAGCGACGAACTCCACGGCTCACGCACCACCGGGAGATTCAGCCACTTACGTAACGGACGTCTGACCTTGAACAGGTCTGCCAGAACGGTCGCTAACCGAAAAGTAAAACTACGTGTTGCTTCCTTCCGTCGGGTTGAGAGGGAAGGAAAAAGGATCGGGGGGGGGGGGGGAGACCCGCCCTTACCTTCTCGAAGAAACCACTTATATCCCGCGCGGTTCAAGAGGTAGTTTGGTGATGGCCGTGTCCGGCGAGCGAACACATGATGACGCGGGGGAACGGAAACGGCTGCAGTGAAAGTTCCATTGACAGTTACACTTTCTTCTTTCCGAAAATTATCCCACACGCTGTGTTTTGTTCTTTACACTAATGACTTAAGCCACGCCGATCACTCTCTAATGCACGAGGAAATGTCTGCCTGTGATCACACAGAGAAATGACAGTGCATTCCGTAACATGCAATGTCATACAACTCTGACAACTGCAAATGTGGTTTATAGACTGTAATGGAAACCCTTTCATGCCCCTTGCGGCCAGCTGCCTACGTGTCGCATAGAAAGATAATATTAGACCAGCACTGTACTCTAAGATACTTCAGTACCCGTTAATTACCCATGAGAGCGATTAATTCGTAACCCGTTATACAGCTCTGCTTACGACTGGTTCAAAGCCCGTAATACAGCTCTGCCTTACGACTGGTTCGTAACCCGTAATACAGCTCTGATTTACGACTGGTTCACAACCCGTAATACAGCTCTGCCTTACGACTGGTTCACAACCCATAATACAGCTCTGCTTTACGACTGGTTCACAGCCCGTAATACAGCTCTGTCTTACGACTGGTTCGTAACCCGTAATACAGCTCTGCCTTACGACTGGTTCACAACCCGTAATACAGTTCTGCCTTACGAATGGTTCGAAACCCGTAATACAGCTCTGCCTTACGACTGGTTTACGACCCGTAATACAGTTCTGCCTTACGACTGGTTCGTAACCCATAATACAGCTCTGCCTTACGACTGGTTCAATACCGGTAATACAGCTCTGCCTTACGACTGGTTCGTATCACTAACCATTGAATACAATGCTACAGCTTATTCGTCGTGCTAAACAAAATACGTTCTCAGTCAACATAAGTACAGCCAACACAAAAAAATAATCTTAGTTGCAATAGCAGAAACCATAAATTAATATGGGAAGAAAGGGGTTAAAATTTTGTACCAGTTTCAAAATAGTACTGCAAAGGCTTAAGTTAATTATCTCTGAGATAATGGGGTATATCCCGTACTGTACTTCAGTTACGAACTTTGCGAAATGATTCTTTTATAGAAAATGAGGTGGAAATATTACATAAACGGAGAACAAAAGTGATTACTAGAACTTTAAATGCGGCAGAGATTTACTAACAATTAAGAGAACCTAGAATTGAGCCACTTTTATTCACGATTGAATTACCAGCAGTTCTGCACTGAGAGAAAATCGAACAAAATATTGGTTTGTGTAGCGCCAAATATATATTTAGTTGCCCTAACAAAATATATTGGTGAGGAAACAAAATCTCTGTGTTGGTCCAAAAAAAAAATTAGACTGTCAACTAAATATTTTGTTGAATCAACTGTACGTAGTATTAGTTTGGCTACTCATTTGACTGCCTTCATTCGAAAATACAACTAGAGAGTTTGAATTTTTTGTGACAATTAGGATAGTAACCGTGTTTGTTAGTACATCTATTGATGCTTAACGATCTTATAAACACATAAATAAATCAATGCAACAAGAAACTGACAAGTAAAGTTGTATAACTTGAAATATTTGTTTGCAAACGTTGTCCAATATTTAAAGTTTATCTATTAAATGATTTCCACCAGCGTCAGTTGTCACATTCGCTAAGATTACTAAGGCGTAGCGCTCGGATGCAGGTTATCTAGGCTCGAAACGCGATCGAATCCCTAAGGATTTTTTTTTATATTGGCCCCAAACCTTTTAATGTAAGTGAAGCCAAACAAGATTTTATTTGCACCAACCAAATGTTACAGTTTGGGGCAACCAAATGAGAACAACAAAATAATTTGGTTTCAGCAACAAAATATCTCATTGCCCCTAACAAACAAATAATTTGTTTGCACCAGACAAGTCTTTTTTTGATTCAACGAAACCTTTTTCTCAGTGTGTTTGTAATTTAAAACCGTCCTATTGGTTCACACAATACTGGATACTCGTGCTATAGTGAACAACTTTCATTACCGACCCTCT
Source organism: Dryococelus australis (assembly GCA_029891345.1). NCBI lineage: Eukaryota > Metazoa > Arthropoda > Insecta > Phasmatodea > Phasmatidae > Dryococelus > Dryococelus australis. Next base: position 126,575,891 of record CM057002.1, read on the forward strand.
CTCTGACAATGAATTTTCCGAGTTAAAAGTGTACTATACCCCGTTCACGGTAAAGTGAGCACTTTTTGAAGCTGTTTCATCAGACATAATAACCAATAAATACATTTCATTGTGGTCTCGGACTTTTGGTTTTGGGTATGATGAGTGTGTACACTGATTTTATTACTCACATGGCAGGGTTTACATTAACAACTAATGGAAGGATATAAATTGGTTGAAAGAAAAAATTAACTAGGGCTTCAAAAGTTCTCACTTTATCGTGAGCGGCCAATAATGATCTGTTCTTTCCTTCGTAGCACAATATATAACCCATCCACTTCATTTGAGTAATATGCACTTTGAGTGGTGCTGAAGTAATATTACATTTCAGAGAACCTTATGAACACTGCTGGTGAGGGATATTTTATCGCTCTTGTCATCAAATGATGTGAATGACGTAATGTTACGAACTCCACACAAGTTAGTTAAATTCAGGTGAGGGCAAATTACGGCCGCAGCACTAAATGTGTTAAGGGAGAGACGCATACTTGTAATTTGAGAATAAACATAAGTTATTTGCAAAATGTGAGAAACTAAGTGAGTCGGAAGAACAAATTCGTGAATCGTGCTGGTCTGATTTGATATCTGTTTTAAGTGAACGTTTAGCGTGTAATAACATCGCCCGTCGTTTATAAACCATGGAAAGGGGGATGGTATGTGAACAACCAACGAAAATGTGCTACCCATGGGTGTTTATCGATTGTTATGAAGTAGTTATCAGTGTTCATCAAAGGAGCGCAAAATGTTACCTCGGATTAAGACACTCAGACGAACGGTGCCTCAACTTCGCTCGCCAGTATGGTCCTAAGAGACGAATTTGCCGAGCTGCGCACGCACTTATTGGGAACCTCCTACCCGATGGCTTCAGTCAGGCACAATGCCCGCTTCAGCAGCGAATGGGCGCGCTTGCACTACTGGGGCAACCTCCCGTTTGGCTTCTACGTACTTCTTATTCTGTGTCTAAAATGATACGCTTTACACGAGTCATCAAATGGGACAACATTTCGCTGCTAATTAATCAACTGACGTTACGAGAACGTTCTGAACACACACTTTTTTTTGTACATTTACAATAAAATTTCTTGGAAACCCAATTGCTAAGAAAATACTTTCTAAAACTACAGAGAGTTCTCTTGTAAAGTCTGCAAAATATTTTATTTGTAATATTACAAAAATGATAACGATGTATTACAATTAACATTATTGAGAAATGTACATAAAATAATTTTTTTTCTTCTAGAAAGCAAATGTGATAACTAAAGAGAATAACTAAAAATTATTTCAGAATATAATTTACGAACATAAGAATTACACTTTGCCAGCATAGGGACTAGGACCCAGACCTCTTGCATTAATAGCTTCCACCTTTACCCACAAGACCAACTTAACTTACCATCATGTAATACGTTTTTTACAATAAATATAAGTTCAAAAACCTACTACATATCAGTGAAATTATTTGGTTAAGAATAATAGGAATATTTAATTAATTTTAAGAGATTTGTTTGTTAAGAGATTTTGACGTCTCTTAACAGCGAGGTATTGAGAGCCGATTTAAGAGTTCTGGTAGCTAGGAATTATGATTGTTTGAGTTGTTTTAAGTGCTTTGCGTTATTCACACTTGCAATACATTTCTAATCGCAAGCATCTACACTTTACATCACCTACAGGTTTTGCACAAACATATATATACTTTTTTACGTTGTTGAGTGTCCGTCACTAACAGGTCAGTATAGAATAAACATTTCTTGAGGTGTATTACAAACACGGACCTTGTACTTTTACAAACGAGTATTATTACAAGAGAAATCTGTGTACTGTCACAAACATTTGTAAAATTGCACTCAATTTCTCAATCAAAATATAAGTTTTTATAGCACATGTTGAATTCACTTTGAAATAGGGTGAATAATATTAAATATTGTAAATGGCATTAGAAAAAAGTAAATATGTTCTAATGGTCTCCGTAAATGAACGCTAGCCATCGGCGAAAGGGGAAGGAATTGCATTAAGGAACCATCCCAGCATTCGGCTGGAGTGATTTCGGAAAATCACTGTAAAAACGGAATGAGGATGACCGTGCCGGGGATTGAACCCGGGCCATCCCTAACTTGAGACAAGTGGTTTACCAATGTGCCACCTCTCTCGGCAACTACCTTACTCGGTTCGCAACCTAACCAGTGAGAAACTCAATCTAACAAGTGACGACAGGCGAAGTCCGTATTAACCCCGTCCTGCCGAGGGATCAGTAACGTGAGCAAGGAGTTGGAATTTCGGACAATGTCGGCGTGCTCTGTGATTTGGACAAGCGCGGTGCCTGCGACCGGCGGACCACGTGCTACTTGCTCGAGATGACTTCAGCGTTAGCCATTCATAAAGAAGAAGTGAGGGAACTTTCACAAACCAGCTCAACTACAATGAAGACACTCATGCCACAGCTTTCTTCACGTGCAGCTGCTTGTCCAGATCATGGCACGGAGTAGCTGAGCATACATTGTCGACGCTACCGCATAGCCGCTTCGCGGTCACCATTATGAGGAAATAATCGCCAAACGGCTGTAACCCGACCTCCAAATGGAGTATAAAGCTGGATTTACAATAACCCTACAGTCCGACAAACAGCCCTGACACCAACGAAAATTTTTCATCAGCCAATCAGGAGCAAGGGCACCCCTGCGGTGAATTTCATATTAAACATATCTTATTTACGTGTACATCCTGGTTATCTTGTAACAGAAAGCTAATGAATTTACGAGATAAAATATTCGTGGAAAAATAACTGCTCCAAAATCCAAAAATACTTCGTTTACAAGATATCAAAACAAAATCATGTACAAGGATTGGTGGTTTCTTCAGGCTCCACAGCAAGTTACTGGCCATTATAGGATTTGCCGAAAGTCACGCAATACTTGTCGGAAAGGAAACTGTCGGAGTAATGTGTGAACATTGAACTAATTTTGGTGGCTGAAATGGTCGGGCTGTAACGTCGTGTCTGACTGCTGTCGGGAAATGTCGTCGTGGCATTGGAAACCCATCATAACAGCAACCACGCTGTCATGTCCTCCCCCCCCCCTTCCCGTGGACACGGATAGAGATTCGCTGAATCAGCGGGAAGCTGCATTCAGCTAACATCTCAGATGATCATCTCCAAGCTCCGAGATCATACGGCGATGCCCCGTCCACTGTACTCCCTCACTCTAATTCCGAATCAGTGACAATTTCACTGTTTCAATAAGTCAAACGTATCTGACTCATACATCAGTCACCTCAGTGAATTTAACTGATGTACCAGTGAAAAAAATTCCACACTTCCTTCACTGATTGATTCAGTGACATTTCCTACTGATTCGTCAATCATTTTTTTCCACTGTTTACTCAGTAGTTTATTTTTTACAAATGGATCAGTGAAACTGCGTGTATCAAGTTAAGAAACAACGAATAAACGAATAAAACCAATACAAAATACTTTTAAAATGTGCTTTGTCTTTCAAAGCGCCATTTTACGAGGTAATACGAACACACGAAGAGAGTGCACTTGTATATTTTATTCATTTTAAAAATATTAAAGTTACCAATCAAACCAAACACGAAAAATATTAGCAGAAAACTTCAAAATAAACGAATTGGTAGAAAAAATTTAAGTCGCATATTTTCTTCCATAGTGTCAATTTGGCGTGGTGGCAAAGTAACGGCCTGATGACAAAAGGTGCGCGAGTTCTATCCCGGTCACCTGCGAAGCTTGTCTTACTTTGTTAAATTTCGGGTAAGTAAACTATCATAAATATATTTATTCCACGCAATGATTTGTCTACATTCGATAAAAAGCAATATTTAAGCAGCCACTGCAGTCGGCCGTCACTTATACGATCAGTGAAATCGTTTCACGTCACTAATTTAATCAGTGAAGTTTTTTTCACTGAATCAATCAGTGGTTTTCCACTGATTCTGAGTGGAGCCATTTTCACTGATTAGAGTAGTTGAATTTCTCTGCGAATCGGTGGTTTCCCGCGGATTCGAATTTAGATTGTGTGTTCAACGCTGGTCGTAAATACCATTCACGTGTATACGATCGCGGACTCAGTGAATGAGGGTTAAAAAAGTAAGATCTGGAAAAATTCATGACATTTGACCGACTTCCCGAACGCTCTGCTTAAAGACTGCACGCCCGGTCTTGAGACGCTGTTCGTTAGAATCGTTCGTCGCGGGGACCCTATACCATACATGCATACATTTATACTTTATCCACGGTAGAATGAGCACTTTGGAACCCTTTCACCCAGAGGACACCATGATCCAGCCGAGTCACTACTCAGCTTCTAATGTCTCACCAGGAGAGTGTCAGAGCACACCGCGTATACAGAGGTATAGGCTGTTCACAGTAAAATGCGCACTTTTGAAAGCCCTGCTAGAGATCTACGTGTATACATGTTATGTGTTCTTCCGCCATATGCAAAATTAATATTGCCATGTGAAATTATTAGAAAAGTGAGCATTGCACAAACCTGCTCATTTTTACAACTTCGGTTCAGTAGAAAAAGACTAGAAAGCGAGATAAATGATTTTAAGTTTTCACAAATGGTTACCTAACACTTTTTATTCGGCGTTTATATATGGAAATACTTTCCCTTCCATCGGTACGAACTTCACTGGACGTATGTCACTCATTGCGCCCGTTCAATATATGCAGTTATGGGCAGAGTCTTTTTTCTTAAGGTTCATTTCAAACGTGCTCACTTTATCGTGAACAGCCTTTAAGAAAGCTGCTTGTTTGTACCGCAAATTCCTGCCTCACACTCCACAAGCTACTTACGCGGCGGAACTCTGTTGGGCTATCAGTGACTGGTATCTTACTATATATTGCTCGCGGTTTCTTCGCAACTTATGGAATCAAACCTCTGAAAAACAATCCTTGAACAGGAGTTTTATACTTGTCCTTACATAAAAGTACCTCAATATTTGATACAAAATTTGCTTACATTTTATTTATAAATTATACTTTTTTAATTTATAATTTATATGAACAGGGAAACAGAGAAAATGGGTGTGTTGGTAACGCCTAGTAAGAAGTAATTCTTATAGAAAATATTATTACACTGAGTGCCCACGAATGCGGTGCTTTGTCACTTTGGTGATTATTTTATAGACTCCGTTAAGCTTCGTTTGGATGGTGCGTAAGAATATCTTGAAAGTGTAACTTTAGCAGGGCCTCAAAAAAGTTGCAAGTAACTGAAATTTGACTATAGCCAGCCGACAGTACAGTAAATAGAAAATCTTCTGTAGGAGCGGTGGCCGATCAGACACACGGCCCTTCCCCACACTGTAAAAAAAAAAGAAGGTAAAATTCCCATCCATATAAGGGAAGCTAATTACCTCCACGTGTAAGGTAAAATTACCTCTTAAATGTAGAGTAAATTTACATAACAAGTAAAGTACTATTCCCTAATTGTACGGGAAAAAAGTACCTGAGAAAAGTGGGGGAAAAATCCGTAAAGTAAGGGAAATGTTAAATATATAATGTATAATCAAATTATATTAAAAATTACCCCGGAGTAATAGCACTGACAATTATTTTACTACCTATCCACTGACGAATAGTAACCGAAACCTTAAGACTAAAACCTCGACACTTGCTGGTGGGTGGGAGTGAACTATAGTCTCTTGTCACGTTAGGCCGATGAGCTACCCATTACACCATGAGGACACTTTGAGAGTATCAGTGAATATTAGCGTGTTAGAGGATCGTTCCTTCCGCCCGTCACTCCTCTTAGATCTTGAGAATGCCGAAGAGAAGCACGTGTCGTAAGGCAATTTTCCCATATATGCATGGGATTTTCCACTACCACGTACGTGAAATTTTCTCCAGAGTGCGGTAATTTTACCTTACCTGTAAGGAAAACTATCTTTCCCCCACAAGTTTGACAATATCACCTTACATTTGTCAGGTAATTTCCCCATTATTTTTTACAGTGCGGAGCTTCGCGAAATCAATCGGCGATTGAGCGGACCGACATCAAAGGAAACCGCCACGTTATTTTCACTTGTGTATGCTGACTTACTCTGATTTCGTGGGCACGGCGATGAAACAAATCAAGTTAGTGCAACGTCATCCAGCTGAAACGAGGACAGGAACACCGAATCATCGACCTGATGAATGTAAGGCAGCCTTTCCATAGCATGAACAAACACGCCCAATAGAAACTTGAAATGAAAGTGAGTTTCAAGAACCTCACACAGAGCGTGAGCTTCGCAGTAAAAAAAAAAAAAAAAAAAAAAAAAAACATGCAGCGCTTGCCTTGTTTCACAAACTGGCTTTGTGGGTATGTTTCCAAAAACGCTCAAATGTGAATATATAAAATGATTCCTTATTATATATATATATATATATATACAGCGACCCGCCCCGACTTCGCACGGGTGCAATTAAGATAAAAAAAAACTGCTCAACCCGGCGTTAATTAGGTTGGGTAAACTCTGCTAAAGCATTAAAAAAAGCACATTATAATTTAATAATTAATTAAATAATTTATAATTTTAAATTTTTTTGCTATTTTTATTTGATATTTCTTTACTTTTTTATAATTTTTCATATTAATATACATTACATTACAATGCAATTTATCTAAGATAAAAGTATTTAATATGTTATTGGCTAAGACATTCTCTGTAGACAATGTTTGACGTCCTGTTATTGTTTGGTAGCAAAATGTACTGTTTCTCGGGACTTCCAACTCGTGATAAACCAACATATAGTTGGCCATGGGAAAAACACTCTTTTCGTAGGTCGATTCCAACCAAAGAGAAAGTTTGACCCTGGGACTTATTAATAGTAATCGCGAACGATGTTTTTACGGGAAATTGCAACCGTTTGAAAGATATTGGCAAATCCGTGGGAATCGTGGGAATCCTCGTGATGTTTGCCAGCTGGCCGGCTGCTGGACCGGTGAGGATGGTCGCGACAATCAAATTTTCTTTCAAGTCTTTAATGAGCAATCTTGAGCCATTACACATGTTAGGAGGGCTTATATTCCTTAAAAGCATGATAGGAGTACCGACTTTTAATGATAGTTCGTGAGGTGGCAAACCAGAAGGATTAAGCGAATTTAGAAAATCTTGAGGAAAGTGGACGACATCGTCAACATTGGTGACTGTGTCAATCGACTTATAGGTTTTGACTTGGCCGGGAACTCTTTGTATAATGAGATTGTTGATTTAATTGACAGTGTCGTTCCTAGGCGATACTATTGCCCTGGAACACAACCAGTGAAAGTCTCTTTCTAGTAAATTTTCGAGGCCCGGATATACTGCTTCTATAAGATGATGCAGACTGTGGCCTATCTGACCTAAAAATGATTTCAGCAGAATTAGTGCCCAAATTTAGAGAAGGAAAAACTCCTTCTCCAAGTCTGAGCAATTGTTGTGGGAAATCTTTATGCGTGTCTCCACCAAGATAGGCTCTCATATTCATTCGCAAATTTAGGTGTTGAATAGAACTCCATAAGGGAGATGATTTAAGACATGCTTTGATGATATCTGCACGCGTCCCTTTTGTAACTACAGGGAGTGTCTGCCGAAAATCCCCAGAAAACACAAAAGTAACTCCCCCCATAATGTCAGTAGAGCTTCTAAGGTTGGCGCCGTACGCAGCACACAGCACGTTTTATTTTCCGAATCTGTCCGTCCTGCAAAGCCGTAGTACATTATTTTGTTCTATCATCAATAGTTTTCGCAGCGCACGAAATGTAAGGAATTTTAAAGGTCATTTATTTACACTTTGGGTTACATTATTGGAGTTTTAGTAAGGATCCCTATTGATTTTTAAAATAAAATATAGCCTATGACACTGAGTGATAACGTAGTATTCTACTAGTGAAAGAATTTTTAAAATCGGAGGAGTAGTTTCGAAGATTACCTCCTACATCCAAACACACAAAGTTACAAACACTACCTCTTTATAATATTAGTATAGATTATATAGCGCGGAAATTTAAAACACGTGTACATTAAATTATGTCTACGTTGGAAACCATTTGAGATAAGAAACATATGGTATACTTTTTTCTTAAAGTGACCTTTCCTTTAATTTTAAACCCATAACTGTCCAAATAAATTTATTTAATTCCATTTCAATATTTTGTTTGTACACTGCCTTTAACAAACACACACAAGCTTACAAATTTAATAGTTAAAGCGAACTTGTCCTAGAATGTTCACAACATACTGTGTTCATATGGACAGGCTAGATATTAATGTAATCATTTTTACCCACAAATGTTAGAAACGTATTTTTTTTTTTGTTTTATTATGTTGTTTACATTATTTTTTTAAATTCTGTTTACCATTTAGTTTAATGATTAACGCCTTATAAATATACTGGTAAAATTCAATTTAGAAATTCAGTTAATATTAACTCCAGAACTCATATTTCATATAGAAACACTACCATATTATCCAACACGAGATTCATTTAGATTCTGTGGGATAAGATTCAGAGCAGTCCAAACACAAGCCGACATCTCATTTACTGCACTGGGTACGCACAGCGGATTATTTCTTTAGACAACTTTCACCAGCACATCTTCTTTTCTTCAGGATCTTCGTCACCAACGGGTAGGGATAGGAAAAACTCGCGAGTTCGATGACCTGTACGCTAGACTTCACAGTCCTGTGTACGCTCGATCCTCAGATGTTTGTTCATTGGCTGCTGCCCCCATAGAATAGCCAGTGTTACTCCACACCTTGCAGTATGGCCTTAGCTACTTGTTTCCTTGCAAGTCTGCTATTGGATTAGAGCCGTCCAGGGCGTGTCTAATAAACTGCGATCCAATAGCAAAGTCCACTTCAGTGTACACGTGTTTGACGTCTATCTTGTCCTGAAATTAACTCGCGAAATGTTCCTATCCCTACCAATGGGTTAGAGCCATCAGTTCAAATACTGCCAGAGGATCTAGTCTTTCTAAATGTATAAGTAGGTAAAGATGGTCTTCCAAAAAGTTTTGAATGGAATTGCATATTTACTTCAATACGCAAAGACAATCTCACATCCGGACTCTGGGAGATTTTTACGCACCTTCTTGACAGTTGACAGGCAGTGTGAACACAAACATCAACATACCACGAAACCAGCACCACTTTTTGTTTCGAATATTCACTCGGTACATTGCTATGTTTTGAAACTTTCGATTATATATATATATATAGATGAAAGGCCGTTGCACTTTTATCACGCGCGTCTCTTTCTGCGAACACCGTCTTACTAACTACTGCGGCAGAATACCAAGTAAACCTATGCTATGCATACATACCACTGAGTTTTTCAACCCACTTTGACACTGAAACACCATCTTCTCTGACTACTGAACTTTCATGGTAGCCGTTCCCCATTTTATGAAGAATTTTATTGATATAATAGAGCACGAATTAGTGATCCGGTTTCCCTTCTTTTTTTTTTTGTCTTACCGCCATTATCATTGTTCTCGAAGAAAGGCCAGAAGGTCAAGTCCTGCAGACAAAATGGCCAAAAAAGAAATGGTGACGTAACTTCTTTACTTCTTCACTGAAGTTTTCAATCGTTTGTATTAGAGGATGTCTTACCAAAATTATTTCGATACAAATTGCTTGCACTGGGAGATTTGCCTTAATAAATTTCGGAATTTGCAAGATAACCGTCTATCGAACAGAGTGACCATATTTTATACCCCAAAACTAATTGGCTTGCCTCTAATGAACTGTTTGCCATAATATTTCAACATTGATTCGTCATAAGGTAGGTCTTTTTGAAGAATGAAATGTTGTTAACATTTCTTCTTTATATTTTCAACAAAAGGCATAATTTGACAAAGTTTATCATTGATGTTTATTTCATTGTTGTCAACACATTGAAGGAATCTTGAGTATCTGTCGAAACGATTCTTTTAAATGGTTCCGCAAATCAACTTATTTCGTGTGTCTTTGCGATTTTCCCAGTACAATTTTTATATGGTACACACTTATACCCACCGAGTATCAAAATTCCTAGAAAATGTATAATTTAATCTTTAGTAATGTTTGGATGTTCATGGTTTTCAAATTTATATATTTAATTGATGTTTTGACTTAGTATTTATTCAACGAGAACATTATCAATGCATAACTCAGATTTACCCACCATTGAGTAATCTTTGTATAGGCCGTTCACGATAAAGTGAGCACTTTTGAAAGCCCTGCTTAAATTCTACTTTCTTGCCCATTATGTATCCTTCCACCACCTGTAAACAAACATTGCCATGTGACTGCCATGTGATTGCCACATGTTAATAAACTCGATGTTTACATTTTAGGACTGCTAAATGTAACACGTATATTATATATAAAACATGTGAAAAATATGATGCACATATATCATGTAAAATATACAATATATATAAAATATGTAACATATATAATTGTTTGGGTCATCTCACAACTCCGATAAACAAAAACTTTACACAACAAACAATGGAAAAATGAATGCTCTAGCGATGAAGTTATGGAAATCGTGACAAAGCAAACATTAAACTTTGGTGGTGAACAAGGACCAACACGACACCTTAGAAAAGGACACACATTAGCTAAGCCAAAAAATAATTTGGAAGGGCAGCCAAACCCAGATTTTGAAATAGACTAGCACTACTGCACACCCAAGGTACAACACCACTTGTCACACAAATTACCAAACATTTAAAAACTGTACCGCAAACTCAACGTTTCCCATCACTCATCGTTTTCTAAGTGCCTCATTCTGTATCGTGACAAGTAAAACGTCAGCTCTAAAACATGGTAGCTGTGTTTGGCCTCAGCTGACTGAAGTTTGGTGCAACTAAGCCATCAGGAAAAAAACGTACATCCTGCAGGCATAAGGTAGCGGCGTAACGTAGCCGATGTCTGAAGTGTATAAAGTAGACAGAGCGAGGCCGTGCAAGGACTTAAATAAAAAATGACAAATCAAAAAATAATGAAGCACAAAGGGGAAAGGGGAAAGGGGAAGACAGGGAGGCAAGGAAAGACGAGGAGATCTGAACCAAGCAAAGAGTGCGTCACTTCACAGAAGTAGATGGTGTTAATAAACTTAATGTGATGGTGCAAACGTGGCAATATATAAAATATGTAATATATAAAAAAGAAAAACATAAAATATCCGCATGTATATGTACGTTTTAAGGATTGTTCTATATGCACCTTTATAAATGGAGCTAAATATATTTCGACATAGGCCTATAACGTATATATAAAATAAAAATAATTTACACATATCAACAAATGCAATTGTGTGTGTGTGTATATATATATATATAGTTTTTTTTACACAGTTACTCTGTGTTCGTACACTTCTGAGACCCTCCAAAAAGAACTGAATATTTATACTGTGAATTGAAGTGGTAAAAGAAGGTTATACCAGGCTTGCAACTGGCACCACCTTAATTTGTACAAAATAATTCTAAAATAAATGTATATTATTTATAGCTAAGTGAAATGCCGATCCGGTGATGGCCACATTTCCTGTGTCTCTTGTAGTCCAAATGGGTGCGACATTTACTTTTTGTCAATCCCACACAGACCTCGAGAAATCAATTTTACAGGTAAAGTGTATGGACTCTCATCATTGCAATGACTGCAGTAAAACTGAAAACTTAAATGAGAGAAGTATTTAAATAAAATTACTATACTTACAAAAATGGTTCATGCGTGCACACACAGCTGAAATTAATGTCTTATTATTAATGTAAAACTAATGCATATCCACAAATGACAGCAAGATGATAATGTAAAGGAAAAATTATCAAAGTTATACTTACAGGCAAGTTACTGTGCATGGCGATAAGCACTTGGTTTAACTTTCCTTGTTACTATAGCTGTGCGTCAATAAACAGCCAATCAGAAGCCCCGGCACTTATACTATGTTATCAATTGAAAAACTTATTTGCAAATCAAGAAAGTGTGTATTTAGTCTTCATTCCTCGGGAAGATATTTTCTTTTGTTTATTTGTGGATAATCACAAGCACGGAAGTTTTGTAACGCTTTTAGGTAATGTTTAAAATAAAAATTGAAATGTAAATAATTTACAATTTTAAAAATATCTCAGATAAATTGAAAATATTAATTTTTGAAAAAACCCACTACCAACTCTATGTACATAACCTTAGCTTCTTCGGTACAAATGTAGCAACATAAACAAACAAATATTATTATAGTTATATCAATTGTAGCCAGGCCACTGTGCTTCTGTGTTTTGTATGTGCTTATCGCTATAACTGTGAATGTGTTTGGTATGACAATTGTAGCCCGGCCCTTATTGAAAGCTAGTTCATACAGGGTCTTTAGAAATACTTAATTTTACACATCCACTGAGCATTGTAATCTAACCTTTACAAAACATGCACTCGCAAGTAAACGGGAGCTCTGGGAGTCTGGGGTGTTGACTATGACGTGTAATTTACAGTTATATTAAATTTCAATAACTACAATATTTTTGCAGCCAAAATGACAGATATTACAAACAATTACGCCTACTCAATAACGCATACTATCTTCGTTGGCATTTCTCAAAAGGAAGCGAGTCGTCTTGTCGAACATCCATTTCAAAATTTAAACATGGAATTGTTCTATAGGCCTAACTGTTGACAATTAATTGTAAATACTCTCTAAATCTTATTACAGCAAGCATTACCAAATAAAACAATTAGGCCTACACTTGCATCACGAAAGAATGTCGGCAACAAGCACAGCTATAGATCTATAGTTAACAAAACCAGCTTCAAGATTTTATAGTTTATATTTTGGAACACCTTTGGTGTAGCATCAAACTGCGACGTTTATGTTATGTTAACAATAGTAAAATTTATCACTGTTTGAGGTTAGGCCTACATTACAAAATAACACAGTGATTTCAAAACGTGTAAAATTAATGTATAATTATTGACAGACACATTTGCACTTGTTATAAATGCAGATTTAAGAAAGGTTACATGGCTGGGCGTAAATAGATACGTACAGATGTATTTGAGCTTAGGCCTACATTACAAAACTTCACAGTGATATAAAAACGTTTAAAATTAACGTGTAATTATTGACTGCCAAATTTGAACTTAACATAATGACAGATCTGAAAGAAAGGTCAAACAGATGAGCGTTGGTAGATAGGTACAGATCAGATAACTTTTAATATTATTTGTCAAACTTAGGATACATCATATACTTCGGAAACTCACATGAATATGTTAATGTTACGTTTCTGCCGTCGTTCATTTATTTTATAATTTCTATTTAACTTTCCGTTTATAATATCACGTTTCTAACTGTCAATTTATAATTATTCTTTTCACTTTTCTTCCTGGGGATAAGCGGTGAAAACACGTTGTAAAAACACATTTACATTTACCTCCGGACAGTGGCAGTTGAAATATTCATAATTTCTGAAACTCGTTCGATCACCTTGCACGGCTTCACCTCTCCTCAACGTATTAAAGAATAAATACTTTAGGCGAGATTTATAATGTCCTGATGCTGAATATTTGTACGTACTTTGCTGGAACTCATAACTTTACACGACATCACTACAACACAATTAAACACTATACGACCAATAATAAAAAATGCTGATTGCAGATAAGCTGAAAATAAATGAGAAATATTAAAACACAACATCTTCCAGTTTCCAAATTTGTAGTTTGCCACACAAGCAAAGCCAAGCAACAAGCATGGAGGAACCACAACAACGGGCCGTTGGTTTTGACCGTTGCGCCGATCACGTGACACAACATAATTATGAGTTAGAGTGAATACATAATCTTTACGCCAATAATTACTTTATAAAGAGTATAAAATAAACTTCAAACAGCTTAAGTAGCCATAAATTTAAACATTACACTCGCAATACCGCGTTATTTCGTAAAACTACTTTTCACATTTCACTGCCAACATAACTGGGTGTGTTCATCGACAGCCTGTGCGGTGACACACATGGTTATACACACGCAGGTTGATTTCTAGAGTGCTCACTTTAACGCGAACGGCCTTTATTTGCCATTACGTACATCAGGAAACTGTTTCAGAGAGGATTCCATATTTCCGTGCACTCATGTTCTTTTTGCTGGCGGTGGCAAGCGATTGTATTCTGTTCTTCAACCCTTTAATCGTGGCATCTTATATACACACTTCTGCTGAGAGTTGCCTCTGATTCAAATTATCTACTACTCAACCCATATCTTCATGCCATGAATCTTTGTCGATGAGAACTTCATGTTCAGTTGGGGGGACATACACGGTATCAGCAGTTACAGCCTCAATTCCATCTTACCCATACAAGATATCAACAGCCTCTTTGACAGTTTTAACTGCAGCATAATTACACTCCTGATTTATGCAGATACGCAAATCTGAACGTGACTAACAAATTATTCTAAATCTTATCTTTCCCGGGAATTGAACATGTTAGAGGGCATTCCAACCAATTGTGATGTGGAGTCTAGCTACTGGCTAGTTAATAGCCAATAGCAAAGTTAATAAGTTTTCTATGTGCTAATAAAGACCTCCCAATAGTCACCAGACTATGCACGGGTTGTGACGTAAACTTATTTATACTTATGCTCTTCCAGTTTTAAGTAGGTAAGTTACAGTAAACAAAATATGTACACACACAACAAATAGCCATGTTCTAAAATTATTTGTAGTACTAATTGCGGCCGCCATGTTTTGAGGTTATGTAGACGAGACAATGGCCTTATCCAATATTTTCTGCATCAAACCACAGATAGTATGCACAAGCATGTACTTCAACCCATACTTATATAGAAACAAGTGGGAACCAGACCTATATAATTATCATCGTTGAATATGTTAATATAACCTATTACTAATTACTGCACGAACTGTAAGAAATGGTATCACTAATGCCTAGCTTGTCAATTTGGACACATCAATATTTAAAATGTAAATAACTTAGCGAAAATAAAACATTATTAAAAAATATAACCTAGTTGTACAATTTAATAGACAAAAAATAATGATGACATTTCAATACATAGGATAATAAATTTCGTTATTTTACTGCAAAATATTGTAGGTACTTACTCGGTATCAACTTCCATGAATTTCACATCCCAAACTGTTCCTGTAATTGCACAGTTAAATGGTTTTGCGACATGCAGGTAAGACTAACTGCATGAACTTGATCACAAAAACAGGTAGGTTTAACACAATGGAACAGGTAGCTACCTAAACATAGCAAAATTAGATATTCCATAGACATTTGAATAATATATTACAAGTGTGTCCATATCGACACACAAGGAAGTTAACGGTTTTACATATGTGTGTGTGTGTACAGGGTGTAACTGATCTCTACTGACATATATCGGCAGGTGATTCCTCATTTAAAATATTGGTCGAAAATTTGCACACGACATATAGCTTAAGTCTACTCCGAAGAGGTGAATACCTCTTGGATATGTAGTTGAAGCAAATACTTTTGCTAGTAACACAGCCAGAATGAGCTATAAGTATCTGAGTTTCTGGATACTGTGTTATTAAATGTCGAATTACAAATCACAAACTTATAGGCTCCAATATCAACCCCCATCCATGAAAAAGCGAGGGATTGGCAGCATATTCATGCAAATAAAAATGTAACGCTATTAATTTGTTTGTTTCCTGTAGATTTGTAATCTGCCGTACATAGCGAACAAAAATTCCGTCTGCAGTTTTTATGCTAAATGCTGCTGTTTTAAAGAAATTAATTAATGCTGGTGAAAGTCATGCGAAGAGGAGATGTAGCAATGACGAAATTGCATGATTGTGGAATGTATGTGCCTCTAAACAAATCCACTGGCCAATGGTAGGGTCTGCCATGTTTCCCAGATATGAATATTCGTGTGGACCCTGCCAAGAATTGGGACCGATTCGCTGTGGTGGAAGGCGATTAGTATGGCCACTGTGCCACCACGGGCCCTACTTCCGTGTCAGTGATAGTTTGTTGGGATAGGTAATGATAACACATGAAATACGACTTGTTCCAAAATAACATGGTGTCATTTAACACAGCAACATCATGCACGAACAGCAAATGTGATGCTACGTGCCAGATGTTTAGATTAATTGTCGTGGAGACGACATCCAAGATGGCGGACTGCAGTGGCACACTCTAGGTGCCATAAATATTACTAGCACCAGTGGTGCATTCTAGTGGATGACAAGAGAACTACGGCGTGTGGAGCATGTGCGACACATGCGAAGGTAAGTAATTGGGAAACAAGATGGCAGTGTCGAACGAAAGTAAGTAATTGGGAAACAATATGATGAGCAGAAACAAGACGGTGGACACAAATAAGATGGCAGCCAGAAACAAAATAATAGCCATAAACAATATGGCATACGACAACACGATGGTAGATATAAAAAAAGATGGCACATGGAAACAAGATGGCAGGTGAAAACAAAAATACGGCGACCGGAAACAGAATTGCCGATAAAGATCAAGGTCAAGGGCACAAGATGGCGAAATCCAAGATGGTGGCTGTGACATCGTCCAAGATGGCAGATAGCACCACAGTGCTACAGTCCCACACCCTTGCCCCAGAACACACATTTCCTGTCTACTTAGGTACTGTATTTTATATGTTGAAAACGTCATATTTACGGCAACTAACATCATCTAAAAATGTACATTTGTATTTCAGAACTACAGGTTATCTACGATTTTTGTTAAAACAAAAAAAAAAATTTTTAACCGACTAACGATTTTTCTAATCTCATGAAATGACTATTACAGCGCATTGATTTCCCTTGTATTTAAAACAATGTTATAATAGCTTGAAATCTCACTACAAATAACTTACATTTATTTTTCTTCTACGATTTAAAGTTTGGTGTAAAATGACTACAAACACTGAAGAAGTAAATGTGAGTTCTGGGAAATAGTTAATTTACCCACTCCCCGTTGGCTGATTTTGAATTTTGTGTACGTAAGGAAAGTTTGACAGCGGCTTCACGTAAGCATTCGACACAAAAACTCTCCACAAGATGGCTGACTCGAATAAAACCCTAAATATGAAATTTTAAATAAAATACAATTTTCAATGAACAAAGAAATATTTACCTCTGGTGGGAAAAATGACTGCACGGGTGTTGTAAAACGTGGGTAGGTGCAGGCTTGTTCGTCATAGTGAAACTACGTCGTCGCGTTTGAACTGGCCCGCCTGGCGGTGTTCTTTAGCGAGTGAGGAGAAATAAAAATGTCGGCAGGATAGTCCTTCGCGCGTGGATCGTATGACCATTCGTTTTTTTTTTTTTTTTTTTTTGGCCGCGTCGTGTGATATGTGCAGCAGGCACTTCATCACTTGGAATTTAAAGCGACGACCTAGCTTTTACGTCATGCCAAATTTATTACCGCTGTGCAGGATATGGTTATCTTTGACCTTCTTTCGTGTGATGTTAAAACTTAGATAGCCATAAGTACGTGTCTGAAATAAGAAATTTTAACACGTTGTGAGCAGTAAAAAAAAAAATCTTTTTAGGTATGTTTTATAAGTAAGAAATTGAGGCCACCTGATCCTGTTCGGTTTCTTATGATCGCGTGTCACCCGCCATGTTGAATTTGTTATTTATTTGTTCCCTGTTAGAATTTAGGGGAATTTATTGAAAAACCCGACAGTAGAAGGTTAGCTAATTATCCATCGTTACGTACATTATATGTGAACTACGCTTTAAATCGGAATCAGTTATTTTTTACCGATTGTGTGTTGGAACTGCTCCATCCCGAATCTGTAGAAAAAATACCACTAATTCATCAGTCAAAAGAAATGTACTAATTCAAGCAGTAGAAAACTAGTTATTTATAGTTGGTTAATATATATGCACAGAGCATTCCTATGTGATGTAAGTTAGGTACGATTTATTTGGTCGCAGAACACAGATATTGTCTACACAAAACGTTTTTGGACGTGGTTGGGCTCGAACCTCCGCCCATAAAGCAGAGCATGCTGAAGCTTTCATGATCAGTCATATCCACTGTCCTACTTTACCACTGGCAAATGTGTGCTCGTATTACGGTTATTGAACAACAAAATGTAATGTCAAATATTGCTGTAAGTTTCGTGATGTGAAAGTATTTCATGTTGTCGAAATATGTAGATTTTCTGCGCATGTACATGTCTTTGCAAAGTTCGAAAGTCACCCTATCTTTAGTTTAGTTCGGATTCTGGGCTTTAAAAGAAAAATGTAGTGGTTTCAATGTACGAGGTTATCGATGTCCACTAGCATCCGCCATTTTACAAAGCAACGAGACACTACATATTTAAACTGTTATTTTTAGTGAAAGATAGATCAGTGATAATTTTACTGACTCGATAGTGCGGTGATTCAATAAGAAACGTGGATTTTTCACCAACAAATGTTTTGTGGCCTGCAAGTTAACAGTTCAAATAATGAGGAAACGACAAATTTGATAAAATATTGCATTGTTTCTAACGTTCCACTGTCTAATTAGCACATTTATTACTAGTCAGTCTGTCTCTCCAAAACAAGTTTCATTCTGTAAAATCTCGTTGCATTGTAAAATGGCAGAGAAATGGAAAACACCGACAACACAGTTAAAACCACTATATTTCTCTTTTAAAGCACACAATCTGAACTAAACTTAGAATAACTTTCGGGCCATTCAAAGACATGTACGTACGTACCCATAATATGTGTTTATTTCAACAACATGAAGTACTTTCACATAACGAAACTTACAGCAGTTCGCCATTGCAAGGTTTTATGTTACTACGCAAATGCGAGACCATTTATCTCAGTGGCAAAGTAGCAGAGTTGTAGAACGTCAGCCAAAAGAAACAAGAGAATGTGTTGCGTTTATGGGTGGCGGTTTGATAGCAACTACTTCCAATATTTACTTGTACATGCAATAATTTGGTTTTGCGACTAAATAATTGTACTTAATTTATTTGAAACCGTAATGTACGGTTTTTAATCCTTGTGATTTTTATTAATCGACTATATCTAACACATTTTATACTGTTTATATTAGTGAACTTCATTTAACTGAAGAGAGTAATAGTTTATTTTTCTACTGATTTCGGATGGAGCAGTTTCAACTGACAATCAGTAAAAAATAACTGATTCAGATTTAGAGTGTACTAACCCATATTTACGCAACAATTAACTTACAACGAAATTGTATTTATTAATTCATTCTCGCTTTTTTAATGACGACCACGTAACACGCATTAGAAATCTGATAGAAACATTTCCACAGAACATGAAATATAATGCATTTATAAAGAAAAATATCCAGTACTAACGACGATTCTTCTTTTATGACACTAATACGAATGATTTCTGTATAAGGGGTGATGAAGCCTCTCAACCCTTCCACACCTAATTTAATTTACAGTCTCAAATGTTGGAAACGAGAAATGTTATGATGCATGCTGTACTCACGCTGATACAATACTTGTTCCGCTGCCACAACCAATGAGCCGTAAGCTATGTGTTTGGCTATACTAATATGAACCAATAGTAACCTGCGCTATAAGACACACGGATTACGAATCAGAAGATAATTTGCCATTAATGCTTGGAAAGTACAGCACTGGCACAAAATAGTATGCATGTGCGTTATGTACACAATTGTGTACACTGAATATGAATGTGTTAAAGCCATAAAAGACTTCCAACTAGCATTATTTTCTTTGCAATATGTTTTGGGAACCATTTCTAAGATAACTAATAAAAGAAAAGTTTAACCTTCGGAGTACATTATAAGGGCATATTTCCGTTAAAGCCTCTTCTATTCTGTTTGTATTGAAAGTTTTTATTAAACTAAAAAGTGGCTCTCAAAATAAATTTAACCATCAGCCCTTGTATTATGCACTCTCTAGCCCTTGGCTATGAGATACTGCGTTCTCACGTGAACTTTAAAATACATCGCTTCACGTAGTTGTTAGAGAAGACTTGTAATACTCACAGCTGAAAAAGGGAACGCTTGCACGTACAGAATTTACATATACGTTTGTGTTAGGCCAGTTCAGTAGGCCAACCGGCATGTGGATAGGCGTTAACTGGCAGATATTAATTGGAGTTATTATGATTTTGAAAATATATACTTTTATCGCGCCAACTCTTTGCATATTTTGGAACATTAACATGCTGATAAATATATTACATCGTGTTTTACGTACACGTATATTTTTCCGAAAAACGTGAGCTCCTGACTAAAGCTGATCTTTAAAACCACTGAAGAAGATTACTCTCCAAATGATGTGAGGTCGGTAAGAGAATTTAGTGTGTGACGAATCTCTTAATAGAACCATAGTACTTACAGCCAAAAAGTTTTTAACCTGGCTTTTATTTTGTGAGAATTTTCCAAATAAAGGCCAAAACGCAAGTTATTTCTGAGTTCAAATTGTCCGCTTCCTTGCCAAGAAGTGGCCGTGAAGATCTGAAATAAAGGTAATTATATAAATCCTAGGACGTAAGAACTAATTTTTTTCAGAGTGCAAGAGGTTTTTCCTGATCGCTGGAAGTAAATCCCCCTCCCCCCTATGCCCTATAATTTTAACGCCGCCCCCCTCCCCCCCACTACCCCGGGCTCCGACACGATCCTCGCCAAAAAGGTGCAAAGCAGCATGCATTTTTTATACTTACCACGTGTTGTCTGAGACCGGGCCTTCAGAAAAGATTGATTTTATGCACACGTAAACCTACACATGTCTACGCTTACAGATACACGCACAGAGTGTATTCTGTAAGACGTGCATTATATATGTTTATATGATATTTGTGTGTCTACCTGCAATGCATGTGATGCTCTGATGCTTCGATAGGATACATATAAATCACAGTTTGGGAGAATAATGGAGATTTTTTATTTCTTAACATTTTTAATTCCAGTAATGCTAAATTAAATCTGTAAACGTGTCTGAAACTTTCAAATTAAAAATTGACTGAAATATTTCACAGCTCAAATAGTTCACTATATTACTATGCTGAACCAGTGTGCCAAATTTGTAGTTATAATTATTTATAATTTTCTTCTTTATGTAACTTAGATGTGGTACCCGTTTCTGGTTTCAGCGCGTACATTCAGAACAGGCACAGTTATCACGGTCTAATCTCAGGAGGGGAGGAAAAAAATAACTCGTTTAACTCGTGCAATGGCATGAAAAACATTAGCCTGATTTCATCTCTCTTTTCCGGCTGAACCTCCTCTTTTCTGCGATGCAGCAGACAGCTGGGAAAGAGGAAACACACCCGCCAAAATACACAGTTCAACACGTATGCTACTTATTTCATGGTGATAACTGCAGTTCAAATATTCGACAGCCAATGGAGAAATCGCAAATGTATTTCTGTCCGAAACGGAATCTGTACGCAATGTCACATCGCATATGAAATGATTTATCTTGCTGTGTCGCTGGCACAGTGGCAAAGAATGCAAAAGTATTCGCATCGAGCAAAGAACACCAGCCGGTCAACGTGAAACACCAATCAACTCCTAGCACCTGACATGTTGAGCAATAGGAAGCCATCTACAAACACTGCACAGTATAAGAATGCCTGCACTAGTCACAAACAACCGTTTGGAAACTACACAGTAAAAAATTTTGTGCTCGTTACGAAAAATTCTTTCGAAACTTGTTGCCATTGTATATTTACAAAAAAAAATTATTTTAGAAAATATACAATATTGTTTATGTAGTTCAATATTTACAATAAACTCGAAGTCTACATACATTGCTGGTTAGAACTCATTGTTTGTTCCATACATTCTCGGCTAAAATTGAGAAATTAAGTTTTCATTATTTATACTGTTACAAGTATATCGCTGCTAACTAGTTTCCAAGGGATAATTTGTACAATTACAAACAAAAGTTAGAGTACGTACAGAATCGTTGGGGTCATTCAGTTAGTTGGTACATATGTCAGGTCCCGTTGGTTCGGTTGGCATATGCCGTCTCAAGAAGGCTGACGGCGAGAGTGACATAAGTGAGCACTGGTCACGTAATATCACTTTGCCTGAATTCAACAACGTTATATGAAATTTGCCGTTGTATAACGACGTCCGAGTTCTTTGAAGACACTGGCAACGTAATATTATCTCACTAGTAGTACTGAAAGAGAAAATTACGAAATCTACACAGTCGATAGAATACTATGTTACTTGGGGAAGAAAAAAAAGCGTGTCACTGGGGCATTGAAAAATAGTCATCATGTTGGCTAGCATTCAGCTAGTAATGAACGATGTACAGTGTAGTTCAGTGTACGGTGTATGGTGGACGTATTGGTTGATGGCAAGCCAGGCTCTAGAGAACAAACGTTGCGGTGTTCATGCCTCGGTGTATATAAGAAACTCGCTTCTATCTTGTCTTAAGTCACTGAAAATCTGTAACGCAATCGAAGTGTTAAACAAACAATTTTTTAAAATATATTGGAAACCACAGTGACCATGTATAGTGGAAAAACGAACTAAGTGCAGGGCATGCAGTGCTGAAATTAAATGGTTAATTAACTGGCTTGAAGTAGTTAAACAAGCTTCAAATAATTTGTGGAGAAATTAACCAAGATATAAAAATCTACTTACTATAGGCTGTTCACGGTAAAGTGAGAACTTTTTAAGGCCCTCCCAACAGGCATTAATCACTAATAAGCATGTGTTATTGCAGCCTCAGGCATTAAATTTCGAGGGTGGAGAAGTGTATACACAGTGTTTATTGGTCACATTGCAAAATTTATATTAAAAAGAAGCAGGGAGATGTAAATTGGATGAAAATAAATATTTAGAAAAGCCTTAAAGAGTGCTTTCTTTACCGTAAACAGCTTATAAAATAGATTTTTTTTTTTGGATGCTACACATCGTTTTGAACTACATGTACACATACTCTAATTCCACACGAACTTTCACACACAGAGTGTTGTTTCAATAACAAAAACTATGAATGAATTTTAGCTCAAGAGTATGTTCTGTCCAAATTCGCGTGACGATCGTTCGAATGCGATCTTGAACTGGCCGAGGCAGTAAACATTTAAAAAAAACGGAAGTTGGAAGAGCCGAGAGATTAGAAAAAAAGAACACACTTGAACAAGTTCGCCACTGGCCGACGTAGATACTCGTCGGGTACACTCGGCAGAAAGAGCGAACCGCGTCGGCTACACTCGGCAGAAAGTGCGAACCGCCCCGCGATACGCGGGCGGCCGTATCAGTGAAAGGGATGTGCTAAAAAGGCCCGTGGATGTCCGGCTGTCCTGCAACGCACAGCTTTCATGTCGGGGTACACGCGCGCAGTTGTAGGAAGTGGCAAGAGAATTCGGACGCCAGCTTTCCAAGTGCACGCGTCACCGGGTCTCGAACCGGTTCGTTCCCACCTTTACTCCCCTCCCCCCCCACCCCTTTCCATTCTCCGTCCTACCGCGTTTACAAAAGGTTTCATTTTTTTTTTTAATTCGTATCTTTTTTTTTTCTCCTCCATCGTCGATGTGTTCCTTTTCCGGGTATACACTCTTAAAACTTTTTTGTCGTACTTCACGAGAAACATCCTTGGAAACCCAGTTGCCGAAAAAAAATCCTTTGTAAAACTACAAGCAGTTTTCTTGTTAAATCTGCCAAATAGGCCCCTTTATATATATATATATATATATATATATATATATATATATATATATATATATATATATATATATATATATATACGTATGATAACCTTGCATTACAGCTACAACTTGCATTATTTTTCTTCTAGAGAACAAATGTGAGGAATTAATAAAATATAATAATTATTAAAAAAATGTAAAAATAAAATTGTCCAAAATAACGCTCTGACACTAGGGGGACCATAACCCTTAGCCTTTGTACCATCAGATAGCACCTTCAAACACAAGATCGAGTTGACTTACGTGCTTAAAACTTATTTTTACAGTAAATATAACTTTAAGTACCTACAAAATAGGGAAGTTATTTGATTAAGAAGAATTTTTATTTCATTTTAAGAGTTCATTTTTCGAGGCGAAAAATTTGGACGACTCTTTACTGCGAGGTCTTGAGAGCCTACTTAAGACATTGAGTCGTTTTAAATGTTTAACGTTATTCGAACTTGCAGTACATTTATTTTTGCATGCAACTGCACTTTACGTCGCCCATAGATTTTTGCACAAACAGCTAAATACGGTTTCACGTTGTTGAGTGTCCGCCATTTTTCTGGAGTTCTTTGATACGGGTCAGTATAGTACAGACATTTTTTTAAGGTCTATTACAAACACGGTGCTTGTAGTTTCACAAACGAGTAGTTTTACTGTTAAAACTACAAATAATTTCTTGGTAAAGTTTACAATTATTAATGTTTTTTTTTTTTTTTTTTTTTTTACAGGGTGCCGGGCGGTAGACATCTGGGCCCGCTCGCTGGTCTGCGGCTCGTCACGGCTCGGTCTGTAGCTGGACGACCCAAGCACGTCCCGGCAGCGGGTCAGCCTTGCCTTGCCATCGTATCGGCAGTCACGATGTTTGTGAGACAGCTGATATCACAACCAGCGCTTCACACGCGTCTCTCCCCCCTCTTAGGAGATCGTCGCGCCGCTGTACCTTTCTGCAGTGCTGCACATGTGGGATATAGAAAAATTCGGACGTTTGTTCGACAAATTTCGGAAGATTCGCCGGTTAATTGTTTCCTTTTAAACAATATAGAAACATGTGTGATCAACTGTACGCGTTAATAAAAAATGATAATGTTAACACTCAAGAAACTACACTTGCCATTAAATTCCGAAACTCTGATTATGACTTTTTTTTTGTTTGGGTATTTTCCCATTTTTTATTTCCATAGTATATTTTCGAATTTTATACAGCAACAAAGCATAACTTTTAACATGTTTTGGAGATTTGCAAGTAGGCCGCAATAAACTACTACGTAACTGCGGCACATGAATGCATAGTTTAAAACAATAACATTGGCATGCAGTGGAAAAGTAAGCTGCGAACGGCTCCCACAGTAGACTTGTCACAGGACTTCCCTTAAGTTTCTAATACCGCTAATGACCTCACAGGACTTCCCTTAAGTTTCTAATACCGCTAATGACCTCACAGGACTTCCCTTAAGTTTCTAATACCGCTAATCACCTCACAGAGAAGCAATTCTAATAAATCTTCACAATTGTCCTCAGTCGATCAGTCCAGGAGTAACAATCACATCGACAAGGTGGGTAATTTTAAAATATTGAATCTATTATTAAATGATTAGATATGTGCGTTAAAAAAAATTATTATTTCAGTAGGCTTAAATGATGAATGATAGGATCGTGAAAAGCAGACATCATGTAAAAATCGGAAGGTTTCTGAGACGTGCCCAGATATCTGCCGGGCAGTACACGTTTGCTATTGACTACACTAGTCAGCACGCGTAGCCGACTTAATGACATTATAGGCTGTTCACGGTAAAATGAGCACATTTTAAAGCCCTGCTTAAAATCTACTTGTATGCACTTTGTGTCTTCTTCTGCCTTGTATAAACTTAACATTGCCACGGGCCTCAGCACTTTATTCATGCGTCGGGTAAGTGAAACTGTAAAATTATAAGGGGAATTAAATATTTAAAAAAAATCTCTGCTCCTCGTTACACATTAATGCGTTAGAAAAGCAGAAAGGAAAGAAATAATTTAAGTTATCACAAATGGTTACCTAACACTATTTATTCGATGTTAATGTACGGACTTACTTTTCTGCCTTCGTTTCCAAATTTACGGGGCGCATCTCTCTCGGTGCGTCAGTTAAAACATATGCAGGCAGGGCCAGTGCCTTTTTTCTAAGGTTGATTTCTAATGTGCTCACTAGACCGCGTACAGGCTTTACACCACAAAGGGCTTGACTCGTTAGGTTACGCATTAAGGACGTGTCTCTTCCGCCATGTTCGAATATTACTTTCGTGTGTCAACAACTTTCTTTTCATTAAAATAACTTAACACTTCTTATCATAACCCGTTTCTATATTATAAATCTATTCACATGTAGTCACCAAATTTTATCCGCACGTTATCTGGTAATTCGGCAGGAATGAGACAATCGATTAAAAATGATGCTGCACTAATTACCCTGTAATCTCGTTACAACATTTACCGTTCGATTCGACATGCCTTAGTTTCCGATTTCAAGTGTAGCAATCATGTCTCTTTTTTTTTTGTACGCTCTGTACTTGCGTGTAGCACGCTGATATAGGCAGTGAAACATGCGTAACAAAATGGTCTTGAATATTCAACAAAACAGACTAGACACAAGGAGGGCGGGAGACTTATGCCCGGCTGCACTCTAAATATGAATAAGTGAGAATTTCACTGTTTCAATCAGTCAGACGTACCTGAATGATTGAAACAGTCACGTTCCATTTTACTGATGAATCAGCGAAAAAAATGCCAGATTTCCTTCACGTATTGATTGAGCGAGATTTTCCACTGATTCGTTAGTAATTTTCGTCACTTTTTTCTGTGGTTTATTTTTAACTAATGGATCAGTTAAACAGTGTGTGAAAATGACCGTTAAACAACTTATATATCAATTGAAATAACAACGAATAGACTAATAACAATACTAAACACTTTCTAAAATGTGTTTCGGCTTTTAAAACACCATTTTACGAGATAATATAAGTATTCAGCCTTCATTCCGTTTCTATGTCTTTCATTTCGATTCCATGCAATCATCTCAACGCCCTGTTTGAAGGTTTAAACTGCATATAAAATGTGGTCAAGAGAGTGCACCCATTTGTTTTAACAATCCTAACCGTACCAATTAAACCAAAAACGAAAAATAAGAGCATACAGTTTAAATCGCCACGATTCCCATAACAATTTTAAGTTACATATTTTGCCGTTGTTTTGTAACTTCGCTTTTTAACGCAGATGGCAAGGTAATTGCCTAAAGCGAAGCAAATAGAATGTATGAGTCCAACTGTGGCCACCTACAATATTTTTTTACTTTTTTTAATAACGGTCAACTGAGCAATATAAATAGTAAACTATCGTAAATATGTTTGTTTCGCGTAATTATTTGGCTACATTCAATTAAAGCAATGTTTAATTCGCCATTGCAGTCGGCCGTCGCTTATTCAATCAGTGAAATTGTTTCACGTCACTAATTCAATCACTGAAATATTTTCACGAAAACAAACTGTGGTTTTCCACTGATTCTAAGTAGAGCCAATTCCACTGATTCGAGTAGTTGAATTTCACTTCGAATCAGTGGTTTCCCACTGATTCGAATTTAGAGTGTGCGTTCCACGCTGGTCGTAAATACCATTTGCGTGCAACGTGTATGCGATCGGGGACTCAGCGAATGAGGGTAAAAAAAAGTAAGATCTTGAAAAAATGCATGACTTTTGAAAGACTTCCCGAACTAACCGTGAATGGACTATCTTCATCGTCCCGAGCCAAATTCTCTTAATATTCTCTCCACGCAGTGTCACCATGTTCAAGGTCAGAAAGAGACCAGCTACAACAGTGAGTAGATAGGAAATGGGAGTCCAGCGCCAACGTAAGACCTGATGTGATAAAGTAAGTTAAACGTCAGAAACAAATATGGTGGGCTTGATAGAAGAGGGCGGAAGGGAATAACGATAGAAGTATAAATAAACTATTTGTAAATTTAAAAAAAAAAAAAAAAAATCTTCCCATTTTTAAAAACTATTTTTTTTTTTTTTTCGAATCTGCTTATATATTTAAGCTCAGAATCTTTGAATGCCAACCCCCGACGTCAGGGTAGAGGTCACATATGTCCGACAAGGTCAAATGGAAGTCGATGACCCGCTTCTCGTAGGACTCTTTAGACTCACATCGTCCGAATGAGTCTGTATTTTAAGTTTATAGGCACTATAGAAGGTGCACGAACTTTGAAGCTTAAGCGGAATGGTGCATGAAAGCAGTTTATTTGCCCGATTTTCGATATAGGTCGTTTTCCAGAGGGTTTGTTGAAATTTTTGGCTCGGTAAGACGCAAATAATAATTTTCAGCGCCTTTTTACGTTGTTAGATATTTACTGCCGTCATTATTCTCGGAGCATTTATGGAAGAAAGGAAAGAATTTTTGTTTTCTTATCTTCAGTCAGTGCTCCGAGATTAACGCACACAGTGAATTTGTAACAATGTAAGAAGGTGGTCAAAATTGTTATTTACGACTTGTTGAGCCCAACTTTATTGAAAAATTCGCTGTAAAACCAGTTATGACCAGAATTATATATATAAATATACGTTTTGCGTGCACTATTCCCCCCTTAATTTACTATTTGTACCAGTAGATATTCACTAACTCTTCATATGCGATTATAGTTTTGTATATAGAACAATATGTACCTGGTCGTGCAGCAGCATGTCAATCTGTCATTCGCTAAGTTGTAAGTTTGATACATTTCCGATGCACCTGTCGACGGATATTTTCGTCGAATTGTGAAAGATGCACTTACGAGTGAAATTCCGTTGCAGGTTTTCAAATTAAAAATCACAATTTCCTCGCATACTGCAATAAGGTCATTAAGTACTCTATATGAACAATGTGATATAAAGATAATCGCTTGTCAATACGTTTGATTTCTAAATGAAGTTCCGAATCAATACGAGTCCTAATTTTAGTGTACCTTAAAGAATTTACAGTAAATTGTGTTATATAAACAACTTTACCTCACACAATATAAGATATTCCCAGTTCTTCTTAAAAATAAATACCTATATAATTTTATTTCCCGCATTTGCCAAACAAATTGTCTCAAGTGGTGGAGTGAGTCAGTAAAGAGACTTGCGAGATCTTGAGAGCCGATGAGGGTGATTTAGGTGAGTATGGAGCAGAGCCGGAATGAAAGGGCGGAGGGAACGGGATGTCCCTGAGAAAACCCTTCGACCTGCGGCATCGTCCGGCACGATTCCCACGTGCGAAAATCCGGGAGTGACACGGCCGGGTATTGAATCCAGTTGGGTTTGGTGGGAGGCGAGCAGGCTAACCACTCAGCCATCACTATCATCGAATAAGAGTTAAATTTATGCAGGAAAATTGGTTTGCTCATACTAATTCCTCGTAACATAATTCGTAGAAACCCTACAGGATCGCGGCTTATTTGCCAAAAGAATTAATGTTAGACTTACAAGTCTAGTTAAAACTCTATAACTGGTCGACATATCATTGGCTGTTAATACTGCAACATTTTGTTTTTAGTTTTAATTAAGTTAAATAATAATCACAATCTCTACCATAATGTTTGTTATTGGTTCAGTTCTCTCCACGTATTGCGAAATTTACGATGGCTCAATCACAAATGTAAAGGAATAGCATGAACTCAAAACAGTAACCAGAACCTAACGTAAAAGCATTGGATAAATTCAATTACTGGTGGTCGACTTTTCGTCGTTTAGTTTATTAACTGTCACTGGCTGACCTTAATTATTAATATTGAAAACTTTGCATACAGGAAATTATTACTACTGTATGACTACGAAATTAATATTATTTTAGTTATCTCTCTATCTGAGAGAGATTACAGGCAAGGTGTGTTGGCTATCACTTGAACGAAGATAATGCAGCAGTGGTGTCGGTGCGGAGACTGTGTTAAAGCAGTGCAGCGCAGCGCAGCGCAAATCAGTGCTGTACCAGCAGAGCGCGACGAAGCAGCGAAAATCGTACTGTGTTGCTACATGCTGTGGTAGCGGGGAAGGCGAAGTAAACTGTGCAATCCGAGTGCACACAGAGGAGAATTTGACTACGCGTGTTTGCAGAACAACTCAGCGAAATTCTTTTGTCTCTAATTTGTAATGGCTGTTGTTCTCCTACCAGTCAACGCCTAGCGCCTAACGGCAGCAGTAACCAATGGGAAGGCGTGAATGAACGTCCTGTGTGGACACTCAAACACAGTTGCTCATTCAGACGCGTGTCGTTCGCCGAACCACCAGCAAATCTCCAACGCCATGGAGCGGCCATTGAAACGCACGCACTCTGAATCCGAATCGATAATTTTAACAAATCGATTTATCTTACTAGATCTTTAGTTAACACTTTGCAGACTATGCTCGACTGTAGCTCAGAACAAAACTCACTCCTTGTTCGGCTAGTGTTTATTAGCATGACCACACAAGAACACCACAGCGCAGTAACAATAATATTGCTTACGATATATATACATGTTTTATTAAAGCCACTCAAGGGGACATGATTGAGTGTAAATCATTTTATACAATAAAGGATATTTGATTGAGTGAATATCAGCTCCGCTCTCCGTTGGTTAATGACCGGCTAATAATGAACGCTGGAAAGCACAGGATATTGTCCGTTGTGGTACGGACCAACACGGCGATGGTGAGTTCTAGCACAGACACCAACAGAACCGGTCTTCTTGCAGTAGTGGATATAAGTGACTCACTTCTAATTTGCCTTAAGTGTCAGTAAATGTGTGCAGAGATCAATGTGTTAATGAGCTGCTATGCACTGAAGAATCAGTGAAGTGCACTGCCGTTTTACTAGCCAGGACACTGTGCAATTCATTATAAATGAGTAGAAATAAATTGTTAATCAGGGAAACCGGCAACCAAAATAACCAGTATATTTTACTAATTAGAGTGGAGCAGTTTCATTCAGCAGATCTGCAGTCAGATTCTCTGATTTAACCGTTTCGATTATCAAGTGCAGTATCTTCTACAGCACTGCTTGGGATTCTGATGAAGAGTTGAGAAAGTTTCTGTGGGCGCTCGACAGAAACGGGTGGACGAAGTTAGGCGAGGATGGAGCGTCGGTGGAACGCAGGGACGGGTGAAGCGGAAGTACCCCGAGAAAACCCATCGGCCGATGGAAACATCCGCTACGTCTCCCCACGTTCAAAAAATTCTGGCGGCTTGGTCGGGAATTGAACCCAGAAGCGTTTATGCAAATTGATTACGCTTCTGTGAGATTGACAGGTGTTTGTCCAGTCCAAGGAGAGCCAGTTTGATGCATTAGCTATAAGCTATTCACTGTCAACTGAGAAATTTCGAAAGCTCTGCTTAAGATCAACTTGTATGCACGTTGTGTAGTCGTCCACTGTATGTTAAATTCACATTGACATAAGCCTGATCGCTTTATTCATGCTTCGGTCAAGTGAAACTGCGAAATTATTATAAAACTAGCTGACCCGACAGACGTCGTTTATCAAAAGCTATTGGACTGTGGCAGTCCTATAAACTTATCTTTTCTGGTCAAGTTCTGGTGTCACCAGAACAGATAAGTTTGTGATACACAAATGTGTAATTTTAATAAAAAAAATTAATATAAACGTATTTCAGAGTCATCCCTTTATTTATTGACTATCAAATAATTACCATGATATCAACAATACATTTGCATAATATTAATATACTTTTCTATGTATTTTTAATGCCATAATCATAAACAACTATTTACAAAATTCAGTTTTCTATTTCGTACACTGCAATACTTTAGTAATATTGTGCTAAATTATATTTTCATTGTAATGCTTTATGGTACCCAATATTTTTTTGTTTGATTACCTGGTGCATAAACAAACAAAACTGATCGTTACAAAGAAGCGGTTGGTTGATATTTCGCAACATTATGATCACCGATCCGACCTTTGATTGAAGATTGTGAGCCGGCAATCCTGGCAAATCCAGCGAGTTCAAAAATTCGGGTGGATAATTGACATCATCTTGGTTAGTAGCGTAATCAACTGATTTGTATGCCCTCAATTCACCGGCAATTTCATTTAAGAATATATTTTGAAAATTTAAACAAACAGTATGGAATATCAAAAATTATAATAATAAAAAGAAGAGAATTATATGCCAGGCATTATACCGTAATATTATACAATACGCTAGCACTTGTTACAAAAATAAAAATTGAAAATACACACATTAAGAGAATATTAAGATCATCACAAAGATATGTATTAATATAAATAATGAGTTTAACACTAACAACATCATATGTATCCGTGATAACTGTTAGTAACGAAATAGAAATAGAATATGGTATAAAAGATAAAAAATATGATATATCAAATCAAAAATGAAGTAGACGAAATAGAATACAACGGAAATACATATAATAAGATAGTAGAGCACAATAATATTTGTACTGAAAAAATATAAATTATCAACATATTAGTTTAAAATAATTAAAGAAAGAAATCTATAAACTAAGTGTTATAAATTGGCAAACAGAGTACGATGCAACAGAAATCGGCCTAAATACAATACAATTATACAAAAATATACAACAATGGCATGAAAGTAAAAGGAATGTGAATAATAGTGTGTTAAAACTAATAACAGGACACTGTAAAATTAAAGAATATTTAGCTAAAATAAATAGAATAGAAGACGTCAGTTGTCAATGTGAAAAGGGAACTCAGACAGTATACTATATTCTGTACTTGTGTGACATGTTTAAAGAAGAAAGGAAAGAATTAGAACAGAAATGAAAACGTTTTAATGACAAATGGCCATTACAAAAAATAATATATGTGACAAGGAAATTGTACACATAATAAAATAAAGTATTAGTAAAATATATGATTTGGTAAAAACTATGAATTATGATTTAACTCAGTAGTCTACGAAGCTGATGAGTGTGTGCTGGAACTAAGGGAATTATTGAGTGAGTGTTTGTGTTTGTATAGCGTTTTATCGTTCAATTTAAATAGAAATTATAAATAACTCTATCTTTTAGATAAGAAACAATTTTTAGTAAATATTGAAGTTTTGCAGAATAACAGTGGGGAAGAAAAATTGAAAATCGCCAAACACGAAAAAGTTAGAAATAAAAACACACGATCTGAAATGAATGCAAGAAAATCTGAAGGAAACATGGAGAAAAAGAAAAAAACAAGGAGGAGGACGAGAATAAAATAATAGAAAGAAGAAGAGGAAAGAAAATGGGGAGGAGAAAAGAGAAGGGAAGTAGAAGAACAACAAAAGAGAGAAAAAGAGGAGGAGACGCAGCAAGAAAGAAAAGAAGAAAGACAAGATCTGAAACGGATGAATGGAGAATGGAAGGAACTGCGGAGAAGAAAATCTAAATGAAGGAGTACTTCGAAGGGGTACTTCGATGTCCTGGACGATGCTTAGGTTGGAGCAGAACGGTGGACGAGGGGAAAAAAAACCGTTGGGTGCCATGGCGGACCGGCCGAAAGGCTATTTAGCTGTGTGAGGGACGGACGGCGTCTGGTCGCGCGGGTGGATTTGTGGGAATCCCGGTCCCTGGTCTGTTCCAGCGAGGGCGGCGAAACGGGGGGCGGCCGAAAGGAGCTGTCGGAAAGCTGTCTCGGTAGGGGCAGAATAGCTCACCACCTTCCTAGGAAGTGTGAATGATGCTTTTGAATAGAAATAAATTTTTTAGCTTAAATTACAAGCGCCCAGACGAGCAGCCGCCCTCCCACAAAAAGAATGTGAATCTATACAACTAATGTGCTGTTTGTTAAATCGTAGTAGTCATTATAGAATTGAACACCCTGGATGGCTGTACTGCTAAGTAGCGTCAATGAAATAAACTAAACAGAAAAGTCTAACTGCTCAGCTACCGTGACCGAAGGAGTTATTTCATGACGTCCATAAAATCGTACAAGAAAACTACACTTATAAAAAAAAATTGTGGAATATAAGGAAATTCTGGTATGAACAGCCTATAAGCCGGCAGTCGCGTACTTCAAATGGGGAATTAAAGTTAAACGAAATTCCTTCTCATTGCGTCAATTTCAAAGGTAATTATTTTTAACAAAAAAATACGTTGACGCTATTTTCTCAGAGAATATTGCTACATAAAATTGTTTTTGAAAAAAAAAGAAAACATATTTTTCTATCTTTTTTAGGTTATATGTAAATTTCAATATTAATATTTTATAAAAATTGTATTAAACAAATAAATCGGCAAAATATTTTAACGTAGCATAATTCCTTGAAAAATTTAGCGTAGAATAATTTTTGTTTGAAATAGTTATCTTTAAATTTGGTGCAATGAGAAGGAATCTCGTTTAACAATGATTCCTCATTGGACACCAAACACGCGGCTGCTGGGTTGGTAGGCAGGTCCGTTAATGTCACGAAAATATATTTCGACACTATACTCAGTATTGAAATAATCGCAGTCATTTTATTGGGCGTGCTCTTGACTATCTTATTTAATTTGCACTTCTCTGGTTCGATTCTCAGCGCCCCCCCCCCCCCCCCCCAAGATTTCCGCATGTGGGAATCGTGCTGGACGATGCCGCTGGATATTCCTTTTCCCCCCGTCCTTGCATTCCGGCGCTGTTCCATGCCAACCTGACTTCACCGACGTCGGCTCTCAAGACACACTTCGTTATAAAGTTTAACTTAAAAGGTCCTAAAATTAGTAGGGACAGATGGTTTTTGGGAAAAAAAATTCCAAGATCAGTTCTACTCCAAAAAAAACTTCCGTGTGTACTTTCGTGGTTAGATGATTTTACGTGCCTCAAGTGGCTGTTCGTAAATCATGGACGTTCATGCAGTATTGGAGTGATTTATTAGGATTGGTCCAGTCAAATAGGAACATGTCTTCTCACGTGGACACGCGGCCGATAACCAAAGGAAGTCGTGGCTGTGAACGTAGGATATTGAAATCTAGTAGCATGGCCACAAATAGAGACCTGAAAAATTCGCGGATTAATTTTGGTACAAGCTGGAATGGGAAAACACTTACGTTTGTATCACATTTATTAATTCGCCCACGCGTTATTTGACATATCCTAGAGAATCCTGCCAAATGAGGAACATAAAACAAATTGCACGCCCAATCATCTCCCTCCACTGTGGCAGCACACAACCAATGGGCAATTGATATATGCACGAATGCACATAAGACCGTGGAGTCTAGCCTGGAGGTCGTTGAAATCGCAAATTTTTCATGTCCCTAGCCATAAATATTTTTGCGAAACACTCCTGTCACTATGGATTAAGATTTGCGAATAACAGCAGCTGGCAGGTCCATTCTCTGATCTCCTTTTGGAGCATCTCCTCAGGCTGGTGCCACCGCGAGAACAGGCCCCCGCGGGATGATCTACATCGCCAGGACATCACGATAAATCGTAGCCTAGCTCCCAGATTGGTGGACGAGATGTTCGTTATTTCCAGAAACAAGGGGGGGGGGGGGCGCTTTACATCGAAGCTCGGCGCACTTAGAGCATACGACCATAGATATGCTCTGTCACAGCCTATGGCTACAGAGACTGGCCGCTGTGAGGTAGCACAGTATTAATCTAGATACATATGTCTCCGAGGACATATGCTACTATAGGCTATATTTAGGATAGTATTATAGGTCAATTAGGCTAGCTTAATATGTCTTTTCATCCACAGATCCTTACCATCTTTAAATATTCTAGTAAAAACCAGTAAGAGCCAGCCCTGCTGACAATTACTGGCAGCTCACTTTCTCACCTTTAGTTTTCAGGTTCGTAGAAGATATCGGGGGAAGAGGCCTAATAGCATCACTTCTCCCACCAGAGAGGCGCCCAAACACCTCTCTGTTTACTGCCGGCATCAAGTTACGAATAAACATAGCTCCCGCCTCCTCTCTACTAGTCTTTCGAGCTCTATTAACTAAGAGCAGATTTTCCAAACACTCTTGTCTCTTGTAGCATTCTGTTTAATTTTATTTAATGCATGAAATAATTTTGTTAATTTTTACTTCTCTGTTGCGTCTCTCTTGGCGGTTTTTCCCTCGCTCTTCATAGTTCAGACTAGCTCTAAGTACACTTAGGGAGGTAGTCATGGCCCCAAAGTGCAGGCCATGGCTGCCCAATCCCTCTCTGCCGCGATGCATGTCTCCTTGCATGATTTTCCTTCCTAGTAGGCGTAAGGGGTTAGCCCTGAGATGCAATAAAATCCCGCCCTACCTTCGGGCCTTAACTTCACATAACACTTAGAATAAGGTAGTTTGGAAAAAAAGGGTCTGAGCAACGACTTCCTGATTACTGCACTCTGCTGCCAGTCTAACCTGGTTGCAATCACATGTGTGGTAGAGCGTTCAGGCAGGACGCTGAATTAAGACTTGCCCATATTAAGACTTGCCCATACGATAATAAAATTTGCAAGTGAAACCATATGTTTGAACTGAGATAAAATGAAAGTATTGGAGACAGTCGCGAGCAAGCTCGAAGTAACGAGTACTGTGACGTCATCTGCAGACAACGTTTTTATCGTCTGAAATGTAAGAATTGTAAAATGTCAGCAATAATTTTTCGGACAGGGCAGACTTGAAACGCTTGTATATTTGATACCCTTTTTGCCACTCTCTCCCCTTTTTTCTTTCGAAAATATTCATTAGAAATATTTGTATTTCACAATCTTTTAACACATTCTGAACTACGCTCAAGCTACTGCCGAGCTTCGAGAGGTTATTACAACCCTAAATTATAATTCATTTAATTAACGACTGTTAATTTCAGAATTTAAAACATTTATTAACTATGCAATTAATACAAATGTCATAGTCCTAAGAATACTAGGCCTGAGTATTGAAATACGTATAAAAATATACTGTGAAATAATTTGTCTTATCTAATCTAGTGATACTCATTTGGATTTATATATGATACGTCATGTTTTATGTTGGTCTGTCATTCAAGAAGATAACAATTTAACCATTAATATTCAACATATATGAAAATAATTTATGTGTACTGCTTCATTTCTTTTTCAGTTCTCAGTGTTTCATTAAAATTAATCTGATATGGTTCACGCAGTATATTATACAGTTCTTATTTACAAGAAGATTTATTTTTATGATACTTAAATTTACTATAGTTCATGTTTTCACCTTATTACTGCTAATGTAATATCGCTACTTCTAATGCCTCCATAATTCTTGACACTGAAAGAAAAAAATGTGGTCAAGATTTAACTTAATCATATGTCAAATTAAGTACATCAGTAAAATACCAACGAGTGTTTGTAATTGCACTCCAATTCTGTTAATGGCTTAAATATAGCCGAGAGAGTAAATTATGGTTCATTGACATAGCCGAAAAAAAAAATCGTGGTTGGAAATCTTGCAGAACACCAAACTGCAAACCGGAATCGGCATATACCCACACATCAGCAAAAAGAGAGGCGGTCATTACGTAAGCTAATGCGTTTAGTTTACGAAGCGACAACCTCATAGTGGAGTGACACTTACATAGCTGCCTCAGACCAAATAACAATCTGCGACCACTCGAGAAGTAAGAACAGTCAAACAGGCTGAATAAGTAATTACGACGCTCTTGCCCCGGTTAACGAAAGCAGTTAAAAATAATAGTTTATGTCTACTCTCCTCCGGCAGTTGCAGAGAGACTGGTATTTAGTGGCGTCACCTCTCCCCCCTCCCCAAATAATTTACTGTTCTTATTGGATTGTGGTAATCCGGCCAGCAGAATGGTGGAACACCGAGATGGAAAAGCTGCATAATTCAACAGGATAGTTAAAAAAAAAAAAAACATTTCCCATGTAAAACAAATACAAACAGAGCGTCTCGGTTCATACTATAGCTCATGTGATCAGCATTCTGGAGGCTGCAGGTTCAAATCTCGGCAATTGCAGCGAAATTATTACTCTGAAATCTATCCCAGGTACCAATTTTGTGCTCTGTTATAAGCTGTTCACGGTAAAATGAGCACATTTGAAAGCCCTGCTTATGATCTTCTTGCATTCACGTTGTATATTCCTCCACATTATGTAAAATTAATATTACCGTGGGCCTCATTACTTTATTAATGCAGCAGTCAAGTGAAACTAAGTGCTTAATAAATCTGCTTATTTTTACACTTCAAGATATCACAAATGGTTACCTAACACTTTTTATCCGACGTTAACGTATGGAACTACTTTCCAGCCATCGTTACCAACTTTACTGGGCTAATGTTACCCAGTGCGCCCGTTAAAATGTATGCAGGCAGGGGCAGTGACTTTATTCTAAGGTTCATTTCTAAAGTTCTCACTTTATCGTAAACAGCCTTTATAGATAACTGTTCATTTTTCTACTCAAATAGTATGCTATTTTTCATATCTTCGGAATTGCGTTTTTTTGTTCAACAAGATTTACAGCAGAAAGAAGGTCGAAAATTATTTTATTCGGAATTACATATGGGAGTTATCTTCTCTGTGACAATTGCTTGGGAAAAAACAAATAAGCTACGTTTAATCGTCTCAGTTTCGCTACGCATGCATTATTCATATCGTTATGGCTACGCACAGAGAAATTTCGCGTTTTAAACGAGCTGTCAGTTAGACTCCACGTGTCTATGTATTTCCGAGATCGCAGAGTTTTGTTCACTGGCAGTGTAGCCAGTTTTGCCTCAACGCAGGTGGCACAGGAATCAGTTATTGTTTTATCACAGTTGTGTAATTGGTTTACAGCTCACCTGGGCGTACCTAATAAACTGTGGTCCGATTGCAACCATAACAGAAGTACACACGTGTTTGAGGTTTAGCGTGTACTAAAATTAATTAACAAAATTTCCCCAGTCCTTATTTATGGGTATACATTTCCAAACGCTTACATCACCTAACTAAGTATCTTCAGCTTCCGGTAGCAGTAAATTTTATTGGAAATTTTGCTGACACGTCTGGAGCACAGAGTGCCTTTCACCAGTCATAACCTAGTAATCTACTTGACAACCCCCCCTCTTCACGCAAACCTTCCGGGAGCACAACAACTAGGCTTATATTGCTCCAGTACCCGGCTGCAAAGCCATCACTGAAGCTGGGACGTATCACTATTGGTAGAGACCTGCAAAATTCGCGTTGTTATTTGGGAACACGCCAAACTTTAAACACGTGTACCTCTGAATTACATTTGTCATTGAAACCAGACTATTTCGCGGATTGAGTTGGCAGCAAGCTAGGCTGGGCAGCCCTCTTTACACTCGAGACATTATCTTTTGCTTATTGGTTGCTGGGATCAAGTGAAGCCTCTACAGCGCAGTTCAACCCTCACTAACACTGCTGCTCCCTGGCTTATTACTGGCTCACAGTTAGATGGGGAGTGTCTAAAAAACTGTCTTCCAATCACAACAGTAGCAGAAAAGAACAAGTGCTTGGAGTCTACCTCGCCTCCGAATGAATTCGCGAAATACTCGTGGCTCTACCTAATGATGTATTATTTTATTTTGAAAGTTTTAAAACTCACTACCCGCCATCACACCACCTTATGTATGCTGTTTCCCCCTCCCAGCCTGCAGGGGTGAGAATCCTGCACACCAGTTGGAGCACAACGGCCACTTCCGGACCACAACTAATATAGGCTGTTCACGGTAAAGAGAGTACTTTCGAGCCCCTAGTTACTTTTTTTTTTTTTAGTCGTTTTCTACCCCTTAAACACTTTTTCAGATAATTACTTACATATCAGTAATAAACACAGTTAAGGTGTAAGGCTAAAATAAAATATATTTACTGACCATCATTCCGAAGGAGACTGCTTTCAAAAGTGCTCACTTTACCATGAATAGCCTATAGCAAACATTCTGCAGCATGTGGCAGCCAATAGGATACAAGGCCTGGTCCCACAGTTTCGCCAAATAATGGAACCGGTACGCCACCTATTCTATGTCTGAGGTACGCATTTTTGTCCACTGTATTCAGGAAGTTTTCTTGCTTGCACAAGTTTTAAGACAAAATTAGCCTTATTGAAAAAATATGTTGTTGTAAATAATTGTGCCTGTTGCTTACGATGGAAAGTTGGTTAGTTTTGTTGATAGAGGTGAAGTGAAGTGATTTGGGCGGCTCTTAACAACGAGTTCTTGAGAACAGATGAGAGTTATTTAAGTGAATGTGGAGCGCTGCCGGATTGAGGGGGCGGGGGAAACGGGAGATCACTGAGAGGACCCGCCGACCAATAGCATCGTCCGGCTCGAATCCCACTTGCGAAAATCCGGTGACCCGGCCGGGGATTGAACCCGGTTCACCTTGGCGGGAGGCGAGCGTGCTAGTAGCTCAGCCACCGCGGCTCCTGTGCTGATTTAAAACTAACGATTAAAATTTGTAGCCTACACAAACTACATCATTAGTTCTGCTATGGTATCTAGAAACATGTATCATATGACCTTTCTGGAATGCTAATGAATTCTCATTATTTATGTGTTTTAAACTTGTTCAGATCTACGTAGTATCACGGCACAGGACGTGAACAGCCTTACAAGGCCAGGAAGTAACCAGTTTTTAACTAACTCTGAAGGCATGCAAATAAATGACTACGTGATCTCATTACGCATGTGTTTCTTTATTTCTTGCCTCGTGTTTAGTGTTACTGGCCCCAGTTTAATTTTCTTTTGCCTGAGTTACAGCAACGTCCATTAAAAGCAACCCGCTGAGTAGTAGCTGCGGTCACTTGCAAAAACTTTTAACTGCTGTAGAAGTAGTGGGAGCGGAAGAGTCCGAGAACACACTCGCCCTTATCGTCACCCTCTCCCGGGTTGAATAAATGGGCACCTAGTGTCGATAAGGATCACCCAGTAGAATGTCCTATACTGAGCAAGACAAGACCCCTCCCGGGTTAATCACATATACCAGATGTCGATAAGGGCGAGAATGTTCTCGGACTCTTCCGCTGCCACTACATGTACAGGTAATTAAGCTGTTATAATCCTGTACGGAAATCTACAGATTTCCGTACAGGATTATAACAGCTTAATTACCTGTACATGTGTACTTTTACTAGAGTATTGGACCTGCTTATTTATAAGAAGTTATTTTTGCTT
This sequence comes from Dryococelus australis, assembly GCA_029891345.1. NCBI lineage: Eukaryota > Metazoa > Arthropoda > Insecta > Phasmatodea > Phasmatidae > Dryococelus > Dryococelus australis. Next base: position 126,616,639 of record CM057002.1, read on the forward strand.
CATGGGCCAAGAAGAATAACTTAAACTCTAAATTGAATGTTAGTTATTCGTAATCAGAAACGTAAGACGTACCTACACAAAATGATATCCGTCAAACATAAAAATCATTCTAAGCTATATTTTCCATAAACATTACGTAATCTTTTCGCGAAATACCAAGTGTCACTTACCATTTAAGTCTGTGGCTTACGTTTAGCAGGCTGAAATTAACAGTTTTTAACATAGGACAGTAATGGTTGATTGTAAACTGGTTGCAGATTTTGAAGAAATATGTCTACTGTTTCTTGTTGTCCATGTTTAAGTGCCGCAATGAGAAACTTATAATAGTTCAATAGCCAAACGTTTGACTGTATTTTGAGGATATTTTATAAATTCGTATCGCTATGACGATTTTAACTTAATAATACCAAATATTTTGAAGAATTACATTCATAATGTTTTAAGTGTAAATATAATATTTTAAAATCCAGATATTTATTCGTATAATTTTCAAAAATCTATTTTGAGAGAATGTTTGGGTTGAACCATAGTGTTTCTTTAAGTATCAGGAGTGTCATGGTGTCAATTTTTTAGAAATCTGACACTTGTTTAAAAGTCATATTGGTTTTACTTATGACTACAATTTTTATTTCAAAATAAAAAAATCTAACTACGTTGAACAGCACATATAATTACGACACGGGAATATTCTTTTCCCATTCTAATGTCATGGGCAATTAATTTTAACGAAAGTTTTACGTATTAAATTGGTCTAATTTTGAGATTTTTACGAAAATTATACACATTTAATATTGATAATGTCCTACGCGAGAATATTCAGGTGTCACCCTACCGGATGGGCCCACGGTGGCTGAGCAGTTAGCCTGCTCGCCTCCCACCAAGGAGATCCGGGTTTAATCCCCGGCCGGGTCAATCCAGATTTTTGCATGTGGGAATCGTGCCGGACGATGTCGTTGGTCGGCGGGTTTTTTCGGGGATCTCCCGTTTCCCCCGCCCTCTCATTCCGGCGGTGCTACATACTCACCTCAATATCCTTAATAGGCTCTCAAGACCTAGATGTTAAGTTTAACTTGTCCTCAGGTGAATACACGAAATTTCCGGGTCTCTAGTCATATATCAGTGGGAGATGTTCCAAAATTACTTTTGATTAGGGTTGTAAGGAAAACAACTGATTGTTGTTTTTAGACCGTTAAGGACACGCAAGCATCTTTCAAAGTGAAACTGAATTTCGGGGGGAGGAAGTTTTACAGTTGCGAAGTCAAGCTACTTAATTAAGGCGCTTTCTAAAAACCAACAACAATCGTGTTAAAGTACCACGCGTAACTGAACTGGTCCACAGATCCCGTCCTGTATCTCTGGCGGAAACAAGGGGAAGCAAAATGACCACGCATTCTCACAACTTCCACTTTTTGGGTTCGAATATTGGCCTAGTTGTGAAGAAGTGCGTTTTGTTTCCTGTGTACGTGCAACTAAAATTAGCTAATTATTTGAAAATTTTAATTAATTTCTTTTGGAATAAAATTTTAAACTGTTCATTTTCTTTCATATTTTATCATTTATTTGCTCATATATAATTTACTTCCCAGGAACGCAAAATATCCTACAAGTCATATATGTTAAGAATTGCATCACGATATTTGGATATCATTATAATTATTATTATTTTAGCAACGTTTCTGTTAAATACTTTAAAGCCATTTACAAAGCCTGGCATTTCATTTTGAAACAAAACTTCCTGTTCACAATTTTAATAAATCGTAATTACGATTTAGGACATACTTAAAATGTTGAGAAATATTTTTTGGGGGTCTATATGATGAACATACACGTGTACAACGGAAGAGATATTTGTCACATTTTAAGGTTTTATTAACTGTGTAGACTTGTTTGAAACAGATTTCATTGTCAAAGCATTTAATAATATATTACAAAAAAGTTAGAATCACCGAAACTTTGAATATACATTACTTAAAGTAAAAATCAACGTCCCAAATTGCTAAAAAGTTTCTGGTTTTAATATGCCGTCCCTATCTTCGTGCAGGTGAGCATATTCCGTACGAAATGTGGTGTAGACCTTGTTGTCTCGTAATCCCCCCCCCCCCCCCCATTTCTGTACTTGTACTGTTAAATATGTTAAGGTCATCTTCAACTTTCCCACCCTATAGCTAGAGGCGTGCAAAATTTTTTATAACGTGCTGATCTTCGCTGCCTTGTACTTACTTGAGCGCAATTCGTTATTTTCTTGGCGACTAACAATCACACGTCATTTAAGGTGGTTCACGGTAAAATTAGTACTTTTGAAATCCCTGTTTAAGATCTACTTGTATGCACGTTGTGTATTCTTCCGCCTTGTGTAAGATTAACATTGTCACAGGCCTCATAACTTTTTTCATGTGTCAGTGAAGTGAAACTGTGAAATTGTTAGAAAAGTAAATATTTTACAATTCTGCTAATTTTTACACTTCTGTGCATTGAAAAAATGCGAAAGAAATAATATAAGTTATATGAAATGGTTACCTAACAATTTTTATTCGATGTTTAGGTACAGAAGTACTTTCCCATCCATCGTTACCAACTTTACTGGGCGTATGTCACTCAGGGCACCCGTTCAAATATATTCAGATATGGGGCAGTGACTTTTTCTAAGGTTGATTTCGAAAGTGCTCACTTTGTCATGAACAGCCTTTACCTGTATGAACGCTTTACTGGAGGTTGGTTGCTCAACTTTTGAGAAGTTGCGGTTGGCTGAAAGCGACCTTGAGACGCGTCACACAAGTTGTCGACCAATGGAAGTGGTCAAACGAGTACACAACGTCTTGGAGCTCTGTTTGTGGCCACAACATCACGCGAATTTCACACGTTCCCATATATAGCTAGGTCCACCTTGTTTGTCGCGGAAATATTTCGGGTCTACTTTTACTCTAGAACACTAGATCTCAGATCCACGTTAGTGATTGGATGATTGTAACTGGAACGCATTGCAGGTGTCTGCTCGCGAATCACGGAGATTCATTGTCGGAGTTGGCTAGTTCTGATTGGCCCAATCAGGTAAGAAACAGTCTCCCGAGAAAGACACGGGTCCAATAACCAAAGGAACGTGCGGTTTGCACGTATTCAATAGGACATTGGAGTCTAGCCTTCGCGTAAATATTTTCTCGAAAAACAGGGGCCCTAACTATAGCGTATATGAGAAGGGACAGGAATTTTCGCGAAAAGATTTCAAGAACGGTTGTACCATCCCCACATGCCCTAGAACCACACAACTTTGGCTCCAATATTGAAGCCAGTGCGTCCATGGGTCAAAATAGCATATCAATTACAGAGTGAGCGAAGAGATTTGGGCGGCTTTTAACAGTGATATCTTGAGAGCCGATAAGGGTGATTAAAGTGAATATGGAGCAGCGCCGGAATAAGGGGGCGGGGGAAACGGGAGATCCCCGAGAAAATACTCCAACCAATTACGGCCACACTAAACTTCAATATCGTACTTTCACAACCACAACCTCGCTTTTTTATTGGCCGCGTGTCTACTTGAGAAAACGTGTTACTATTTGGCTTGGCCAATCGTAATAAATTACTCCGATGCTGAACGACCATGATTCGCGGACAGACACTTGTGGCACGTGACAATTAAAATCATCCAACCACGAAAGTGCTTGTGAACAGAAGTATTTTGGAGTACAACTGGACTTGAAATTTTTTCGCGAAAAACACCTGTCCCTACATATAAAGAAAAATAATTAAAACGTTTTCACTCGTTTTCTGTCGAAGAGCCATACCTCCCCTAACCCTTCAAACACTCAAGCCCAGGGACGTGAAATACCAGTATGTATTTTTGCTCATTTGGCCACAATTTACGTGGCTGGTTCCCAGATTATTTCGTTTATGAAGAATGTGTCGGACTTACAAAACACGACAAGGAAGATTATAATTGCTATGTTTCATTTGGAAATTCTGTGACTTCATGTGCACGCTTTAAATTTTCTTATTTTCTCTAAATTGTCGTAGCAAAATATGATTGATTTTTACTACCATGTTCGCCGAACTGTTTTGCTATTATTCCTTATTTCTGAAACGGATTGGCACGAGTATTTCCCAAAATTAATTAATTAAATAATGCTTGAAACAATTGTTACCATATTTCAGTGTCTTTGTACAACATATTTATCTATATTTTTCAATAAAAAAATTTTACGGTCGCAGTGTGAGGAAATAATATATTTTGTTCGTTGTATTTAAATTGTTTTCTACTAAAGCTGATTTTAGATACTTTTCATAACGTGGCCCTCATTACACGAGAGTGCTGGAAATAAGAACCACTCACAAGGCTTTGTTTAATTAACCTTTATGTCAGTTGTATCTCTTACTGCAGTTGTTGATCTCTCTAAATAGGTAAAGCACTAACAAATATCATCTTATATTTGAACGATCTTTTGATACCATCATTATCTGAAGTATAGTAGCTGTTCACTTTTAATGCGGGACTTATTGTTGTTATTATTATTATTATTTCAACTTCCGAACTTCCATAAGCAAGTTTGCTATAAAATTCACTGCATGGCTATCTGATGATGACCGTGTTCCTCACTGGTTACTTCTTGGCGTAAACAATTTAATAATATTTCCCGCCAGAGTACTGGCACACAGAGTACATAAGAATACAGAGGTTAAACAATCCGCGTATACCGTGTGAACTGCAGCAACACAGCAACACACGACAGGAAGATGGCGTCACTTGCCACCAGGAACATGTCGGAATTCCTTTCGCCGATCACTGCGTGTTATCCTACACTGATATATATATATATATATATATATATAGAGAGAGAGAGAGAGAGAGAGAGAGAGAGAGAGAGAGAGAGAGAGAGAGAGAGAGAGAGAGAGAGAGTTGTCCTAACAAAATATATTGTTGAGCAAACAAAATTTGAAAAGCAACAAAATTACTTTTGTTCGTCTAATTATATATATATATATATATATATATATATATATATATATATGTTTGAATAAAGAAAATTTCTGTGTTGGGGAAAAAACAAATCAACTCTGTCGTCTAAATATTTTGTTGAATCAATTGTATACATTTGTTTGGCCACTCATTTGACTGCCTTCTTTCCAAAATACAGCTCGAGTGTTTGTTTGCATTTTTTGTGACAATGAGGATAGTAGCCGTGTTTGTTAGTGCATCTATTGATGCTTAACGATCTTATAAACAATTAATAAAACAATGCAACAAGAAACTGACAAGTAAAGCTGTAAAAAACTTGAAATATTTTTTTTTGCATACGTTGTCCAATATTGGCAGTATATCGATCTAAATGCTTTCCGCCGTCATCAGTTATCACATTAAATTATGCTACTAAGGCGTGGCGCTCGGACGCCGATGATCTAGGTACGAAACTCTGTCGAACTTGTCAACTTTTTCATATCGGGCCAAACTGTTTAGTGTGCGGATAGCCAAACAAATCATTCGTTGCGCCAATCAAATCTTACAGTTTGGGGCAACCAAATGAGAACAACAAAATAATTTGGTTTCAGCAACCAAGTATTTCATTGCCTCAATAGAAACAAATAATTTTTTTGCACCAAACTAATCATGTTTGTTTTAACAAAATCCTTTTCTCGATGTACTCGCCAGCCAGTAGGACAACCACCAGGGGAGTTTTTTCAGTAGGCAATTCCCGTCCACACAAGACCCACAGCCTCACATCAAAGGAACCGCCAAGCCCTTTTACTTTATTTTTACTTATTTAATCTGTGTTGTGGATTGGCGGATATCTTCCTCTGTGCTGCTGCACGGTAAAGGGTGTTTATCAAATTACGTAAACTGATTTTAGTGTGCGCACTTTGAACTCGTATCTGCACGATTACTAGAGACCTGTGGAATTCGCGTAATTATTTGGCGTCAGGATAAATATCACAGTGCTGTCTACATATGTGAAATCACTCCTTTTCTGATTAGACTGCACGTGATTGGACTACACAGTTGTGAAGTGTTCGTGTATTGGCGCAGAGTTACTCAAAGCGTGCCGATAAAGTACTGTCCAATGACAAGCTTACTGCAAAGGTACATGTGTTTGATGTTTAATGTGTCCCAAAAATAATAACGTGAATTTTGCAGGTCTCTAAGGATTACGTATTCTGCGACCTCAACCTCCAGCAGGGTGTGAAACAAACTTTCGCCTGGAAGATTCCCACTTGCAATTCGCACGCTTGCCCACGTGTTCGCGTGCAGGAGCGTTGAAAAATTGCAGCTGGCAATAAGTCGGAAGAGAGAAAATTGCTAGGCGCTGCGCGAAACTACAGGCTGTCCTCCGACTGTACGGGGTAGTCAATAACGTGTGAGGTGTATTTTCTCGCGTGAAAATGCCACCAATCATCACGCGAGAAATCTAGGATCTTGTTTGTCGGTAACCACATTCGCAAGTAACTGGCAAAGCAACGATTTCACTAACGAGGTTATTTGAGACGAATAACTCGAGTTCTTTCAAATCCACGAGGGCAAGTTAATGACTGGTAATTTAATTTATTAAAAGAAATTATGCAACAATTGGTACATAAGTACGATCGGATAAATATAATACAAGAATCCCAGCATGGGTGGCCGTTCTGTGTGGTGGACTTGAGGAAACATTACTATAGGCTGTTCACGTTAAAGTGAACACTTTTGAGGCCCTATAGTCATTTTTTCCTTTCAGCATTTTTTTTTTCCTTTAAGAACATCTTTTATATAAAAATATTGCCTTGTATGTAATCAACACAGTGTGTATATTCAACTGTACGAGAAAGATAACGTCTAAGACTAAAATAAAATATATCTATTGATTATTCTTCTAAATGAGAGGGCTTCAGAAAGTGCTCACTTTATCATGAATAGCCTATAAGTAGGGACCTGCAAATTTCGCGTTATTATTTGCCGTCAAACTAAACTTGACAGTGCTGTATGTATTATAACAGGTGTTGTTTCTTCATTAACTTCTACACACATGTGAAGTCACGCCTTTTCTGATTGAACTGAGTGTGATTGGGGCACACAATTGTGAAGTGTTCATCTATTGGCGCACAGCTACGCAGGGCGTATCAAATATACTCTAGTCCAATGACAAACGTAATGCAGAATTACTCGTGTTTTAAGTTAAACTCGTCCCCAAATAATAAGGAAAATTTTTGCAGGGATCTGCCTATAAGAAAATTAATTAATATTTCAAGCCAGTAATAACGTACACGTAATAAGGGATGGGGGGGGATGACGGGAATAAACTCTCCCCTCACCGGGTCGATGATGAAATATGTCTCAGGTTCATAGGTTCAATGAGGCCGCAGTGGCAGAGCGGTTAGCCTGCTCGCCTCCCACCATGGCGAACTGGGTTCAATTCCCCGCCGGGTCACGGATTTTCGCATGTGGGAATCGTGACGGACGATGCCGCTGGCAGCCTATCTCCCGTTTACCCCGCCATTTCATTCCTACGCTGCTCCATACTCACCTCAATCACCCTTATCGGCTCTCAATACCTCGCTGTTAAGAGCCGCCCAAATCTCTTCGCTCATTCGAACTACTTCCAAAACACTAGAGCTCAGATCCACTTACGTTATTGGATTGTTTTAAATGCCACGCATTGCAGGTGTCTGCCCACGAATCACGGACGCTCAGTGTTAGGTGATTCTGATTGGGCCAGTCAGATAAGGAATTGTCTCCCGACAAAAGCATCTTGCCAATAACCAAAAGAAAACAGCACGCATGCAGACAGACATTGGAGTCTAGCCTTCGCGTAGATCTTTTCGCGAAAAACAGGTTCATAGTGTTCACGACAGTGTGGTGGCTAACGTACTCCCCCCCCCCCCCCCACCCCTTCGAGGCGAATCAGATTTGATTCCCTGCTGGGTCGCTCCCGGATTTTCGCAAGTAGAAGCCGTATCCGACGATGCCGTTTTTCGACAGGTCGTTCTCGGGGATGTCCCATTTCCTCCGCTCTTGAATTCTGTCTTTGCTCCATACTCAACTCGCCTCACCCTCATCGGTTCTCAAGAACTCGTTGTTAAGAGCCACTCAAACCTCTCTCTACTCAAGGTCACATAGGAAAACATTTTACGTGGCAGCAAATAGAGTGATTTTCTTCGTTGAGATAGAGTTAATACCTAATTTACATTTACAAAAAGTATTTCTCATTTGTGGTTATGTTTGTTATTCTAGCTCTATACGGTTTATATGGTTTATAGACAATAGTCCTTGATGTATAGCATTTTCTGCTTTAACCCTTTCAGATCCCACTTTAATCTACAGTTTCAGGTGCTGCAATCCTTGCATTTTATTATGGGTGCTGTACTTAAGTTGACACAAGACTTATTTCATTGTTACAGCCAATGAGCGCTGGGCTATATGATTGGTATATGAACAAGTTAGGATCTAGACCGATAAGACGGTTAGTGAATAATTTACTCACAGGTAAGATCGTTGGTCATTGGGTTTCGCAGCGTGCAGCACACAACAAAAATTACCTACGCGTGCGTAATATACACAATTGTGTACGCGCTGTCTGAACGGGTTAAAATACCACTGCCCCTAAATATTCGCTACGCGGCTAGGACACGTCGAGACGGCTGTCGCAGTATTGCGCTCGGGTCGGGTCTGTTCCGTTTCCCATCTCTCCGCCGACCGATGTGCGACCTGCTCTCCCCGGCCCGCAACAGGCGACCCGCGCGCTAGCCTTCCTACGTGACGTAACACCGCGTGAACGTAACGTAACTCCGACTTACGCACTCGCCCGTCGCACCCCCCCAGGTAGTGGGCAGGCGTCGCTTGTCAACTGCTGGAACTTTCCCCGCCGCCAGACATAGCGAGGAAGAAGACACTCCTGAGACAGGTTGAATGATGTAGGCTGTGATGACCTCGAGACGTCCATAAACCTTTCACTATGACGTAAATCAATCGTTCTGAAGAACTATGCGCTCCTATTGACGCCATAGACTGAAGATGAGGTAGACCACTTATTCGTCTTCTGCGCATGTACCTTAATATTGACCTACCCTAATCTGAACAATTGTCGAAGTCACATGGTCAACAGTGATGAACGTGTTTGTTTATATATTAATTTTTAAATGACACGTAGTGATATATTAATGAATTACTTTTACCGATTTGAATTTAGTCAAACTGCATTACAAATTGGTTTGAGAAAGTATAAAAACATCTCTAAGCACTTGTTTACGAATCTGTTTCCTAACCTAACCTCAAATCCAGACTATGCCGTTTATCGCTAGACGTGCTGACAGAAGACAAGTTCGATGTTGGGACAAGAAGTTTGGTTGTGTGGAGGCGGCGAGCTCGGTCTAGCTCATCTTTAGTCTATCATTGACGCTGTAGACAAAGAATCAACTAGTCTGATCAAAGCACGAACAGCGTTGCGAAATCTAGTATTTTTCAGAGAGCGACGTGAAACTTTCAGAACTCTGCTTATCTCTTCGAGTGCCACATGCATTCACTGCTTCGGAGTCTTGCAGTGTTCGACAAATTAACAATCTCCCTATCTCTAGCGTCGAGTTGAAACATTTGAGCGGCTCTTAAGAACGAGGTCTCGAAGGCCGGTGAGGGTGAAATGAGGTGAGTGCGGAGCTGCGCCGGATTGAAGGTGCGAGGAAGACGGGAGACACCCGAGAAAACCTCGCCGGATCAGCGGCATCGTCCGGCACGAGTGGCCCGGCCGGGCATTGAACCCGGTTCGCCTTGGCGAGAGCCGGGCAGACTAACCGCTCAGCCACCGCGACCCCTAGCTATCGCTAAGAACACACACTTTCGGGAAAATATATTCATCACAGGCTGGAATTCAATATCGTCCAAACACGCCTGTAGTGTTCATGTTATTACTGGTGGAGTGTGACATAATACACGTGATAGTGCCTATCAGAATTTCATTACTCTGATTATTGGACACGCAACACTCTGTACATATTAAATGGCGTTAAAGAAAAAATACAATTGTGTCTCACTTATACCCTACATTATAATAACGCAATTTAAGCTGGTCTCTTCTTTCCCAATTACCACATTTCCATGGGACCATGCACTTAGGGACAGGTGTTTATCCTGAAAACATTTCAATATTGGCTGTACTCCAAAATACTTTTGTTCAAATGCACTTTCGTGGTTGGATGATTTTAAATGTCACGTGCCTCAAGTGTCAGTTTGCGGACCATGGACGTTCAGTATTGGAGTAATTTATTACCATTGGCCCAGTCAAATAGGTACGTGAATCCTCACGTAGACACGAGGGCCAATAACGCAAGGAAGTTGTGGTTGGAATGTAGGATATTGAAGTCTAGCATGGCCGTAGATATTTTCGCGAAAAACACCTGTCCTTAATCGAACTACATTTGGCTCGCTTGCTCCATTGAAAACGTGTATTACAGTAAGGGAAGATTTGGCGTAGCCAACAAAGTCCTTTTCGAAAGGACCTTGATATATTTAGCTGCCGCCTCAACGAAATATCTTGTTGATTAAACTAAACTTCAAAAACAACCAAATTAATTTTATTCATCTAAAAAAAATACACGCTTGAACAAACAAAACAATTTTTTGGTGCCAAAAGAAATGAGACTGTCCACAAAATATTTAGTTGCATCAACTGTATAGTTTGCTTGAACACTCGGCGATTTCCTTCGCTCGAAAATACCGCTCAAGAGTTAGTTTACAAATTTGGTAACAATTAGGATGAGAATAGTGTTTGGTATCGCATTTATTGTTACTTAATAACGGCGTAAACATCGTAATAAAACAAGCTCAATAGGAAACTTAAGCGCAAGAATGTAAAACGGAATATTTATATACGCACGTTGTCCAGTATTTAAAATTTTGTGTTTGAAAACATTCTAATTTCATCAGTGGTTAGAACGTAGTGCCTGGTTGAAACCGATGTAGGTTTAGAATCGCGGTCAGGATGATACATTTTTCAATATAGTTTACTGTATGTAGTGTCGAACAAATAGTATGTTGCGCACCAATCAAATCTTCTAATTTGGGGCAACCAAATGAGGACAACAAAATAATTTGTTTTTAATAATAAAATAGTGCATGGCTCCTATAGAAACAATTTTTTTTGCACCAAAAGCACTTTGGTTGATTCAAAACAACCTTTCTCTCGGTGCATCGACTGGCTGTCAGGCAATGTAGTGATGAGACGATAGCTGCCCAATCAAAGAGACAAGTGATAATTAGAGATGGGAAAATTTTGGCGAGTTCAGTGACTTGTAGGCTAAACTCAGCTGTCATGTATCTGCTCGAGCTTCAGGCGTTATTGTCTATCGAGTGGTTACTGGCCCAGGGAGTAGCCAGTGATTTTTCACACCCGGAGGTATGGTATTCGATGCTTGTTTCCTGGAAAATCTGCAATCTGAGAGTCTACCAGGATGTCTGTTAAAACTGTAATCGAATTGCAAAGGTGACTTCTAGTGTACACGCGTTTGGCGTCTATCTTGTCCTGTATTGATTAGAGAGATTTCCCTGTCCCTAGTGATAATACAATGTTCATAATACATTTCAGTTATTACAAAATATTATCAATATTTCTACTAAATTTACTGTTGATTCATTGTAAAGTTCTTAAAACATCCTGACAAATATTATGGTTGTAGTAATCAACTGCCTATAGAGCACTGCACCCGACTATAAGACGTGAAGAACTCATATACACCATAAAAATAGTCAGAAAAGTGCCATTAATGCTGTATATTAAAGAAGAATGTACATATATATTATGGAACACTACAAAATATTACTGAAATATATTTTTCAAACGTAAAAATATAATCCATTGTTAGAGTCGGTATTTTTAACAAAAGGTAAGCGCATTTCTGTTTTGGATGCTTCGGAAAGCAGAATTTGCAAGAAAATCTTCTTAAAAGAAAGATCGTCGTAGTGTCTGCTATGATTGTGTGTAAGAAAATCGAAATAATAATGCTGGAAATAATTTTTATACTAGATTTTATGTGTATCTATTTGTAGGAAAAAATTACTGCTAAAACTGACCTAAATAAAGTTAATTGTAGAATTGATATGATACTTTATTACTATGATTTTGTTCCACACAATCATAGTACAAATTATGAAGATTCTTTTTAAGATTTCATAGCAAATTCTGCTTTTCGAAGCATCCAAAACGGAAATACGCTCGAATTTGAGTAAAAATGCGGACTCTTAATGATAGATTAATTTTTTACATTAAAAAGTATATTATAGTAAAATATTTTATAATGTTGCAAAACATATACGTTCTTCTTTCATATACAGCATTAATTGCACTATTCTGATTATTTTCATGACTTCTGTACTACTTTTTTATGAGTTCTTCTCGTTGTACAGACAAGTGCAGTGCTCCATAGGCAGTTGCGTTACTCCAACCTCCACGAATCAATTAAATTACGTCCATACGAGTTATGTTTCCAGTTGCAGAAGAAATCTTATTTTCCACTATACAGCCCGAGTTGCACTCGCGCATGCTGTTTTCGCCAGTTCAGTCACAGAGTCCACCATCATATACACGTTGCACGTGAATCATTCTTACGGCCTGTACTGTGTACATTAATTACGGTCACCAGTTTTTCGCGAAAATATTTACGCGAAGGCAAGACTCCGATGACATTTGACAAGCGTGCAGTTTTCTTTTGGTTATGTAGGGACAAGCAAAATTCACGTTATTATTTGGCATCAGGCTAAACTACACAGTACTGTATGTATCAGAACAGGCGTTGTTTCTCAATTGGCTTCTGCGCAGATGTGATGTCACTCCCTTTCTGACTGAACTGCATGTGACTGGGACACACAATTGTGAAGTGTTCATTATTTGGCGCAGAGCTACACAGGGCGTATCAAACAAAGTCTGGTCCAATGACAAACGTAATCCAGAGGTACATGTGTTTTAAGTTTAACGTGTCCCCAAGTATTAACGCAAATTTTGCAAGTCTCTAATTATTGACCACGTGCCTTTGCTGTAAGACAGTTTCTTACATGATCGAGCCAATCAGGAATTAGGTAACTCCGACTCCGAGTGTCCGTGATTGGCGGGCAGACACCTACAACGCGTGACAGTTAAAGTCATCCAATCACGAAAGTGAATCCGAGCTCTAGTGTTTTGAAGTGGACGAAGTCCTGAAATTTTTTCGCGGAAAACAGCTGCCCTTAAAGTTAAGCCACCAGTGTCGAGTCCTCGTTGTGGCCAATATGGTTTGCGGTATTTTCTGCAGGTCGTTGACTTGAATGGTTAACGCCAATATCATCAATTGTGCAGCACATTGTTCACTCGTTGGAAGACATGTGCTTTAACCCCCTGTCACACTGAGACAAATTATTGCCTCCAACTTTATTTGACAATCAAATTTGAAGACACCTACGGCCATCAAACCTTTCCTTTCAGCAAATTTTACCAAATAATGTAGATTGTGCTTGGAGATGTCACACTGCCAAATTATTTTTACGGGGGAAATGAAATATGAATTATTATTTAAAATTTGTTTTCGCAGGGAGATATAGCTTTTATTTTTCCATGCACACCATTACACGAAGGAATGTAAGGAATCTTGTAATTTATTTTCGCTTCTTTACTAAATCCTAATATTATTTATCAGAGATGTTTCCTGCACAATAAATTTTAATACCTCTGAGTTCGTAATATTATGTGAAATATTATTTATACCCAGACAGCTTCTACATAAATTACTTTTATTCATAACACACTTTGTTTCCACAACTTTTCGTTATTTTAAAGTTTCTTGACGTCAACTTTTGTCGTGCACGATTCTGATTGGCTGATACCGTCAAACACCAAAGAGATATTAGAACCCGTCCAATCTTCAAATGTTTGATTGAAATTGTAGCCATACAACTTTCCCAGACAAGTACGGCGGCGTTTATGACGTCTCGGCGATGTCATAGCTGTCCAACTTTATTTGATCAAACTTATTGGAAGCAGTTTGACGGAAAAAAAATTGACAGTGTTACAGAGGCTTAACAGATTCGGGTCTGCGCATATTTACTACAATTGAAGACAAGTTAGAAGTGAATCACCTGTGTACATCACTGCAGGAACGTCTATTCTGTTGCTTTCTGTATTACCAATGACCACTCTTCTATTGGTTCACACCACAATGAGCGTGCTTGCTGTCCTCTGCAACGTTCATAATTGGCTGGTCGTCAGCCACTGGGGTCGCAGAGCTGATTATGCTCTAATCATATATATGTGTGTGTGTACGTGTGGGTAAAAGGTCTTAGAGTCAATAGTGCCCTTTTATAAGGGCATAGCAAAAACAAATACTTATTGCAGGAAAACTTTAGCTGCTGGATTGTATCGTTCTTGGAAGATCCAGTTAAATACTAGCAGACCAATGGCTCTATAACCATGCGAGTTTTATTTCCATGGACGAAGAAATGCTTAAACTGGAGTTCTATAACTTAGCTCGAGCGTAGTCCAGAATGTGTTAACACAAGTGCAGTGCATGCCAAAAACTACGCGAGCGCAACACTTGAATTCCGTGTTTAATGTGTGACAGAACGGGTTGAGTGTTAAGACGGGTTTCCAAACACGAAACTGAATTCAACACTTTTTAGACTATGCTCGAGTGTAGCGTGAGCAAAGCTAATTCGAAAATAATCTCTTTATTGAGAACAAAACTCGCATGAATGTGCAATCTTTGTTGGGCTAGTGTTTAACACGACATCACAAGAACACCACAGCGCAGTTACAATGATATTGCTAACGATAGAATTTCTATTTTTATAGCCACTCAAAGGGACACGATTGATTGTAAATACTTTTACTCGATAAAGGGCATTTGATTGGCTCAATTTCAGGTCGGTTCTCCAGTGGATGATGACCGCCCACTAATGAACGCTGTAAAGCACAGGGCGTTGGCCGGTGTGGCATGGGCCAATAGGACGATGGCGAGTTCTAGCACAGACACCAACAGAACCGGTGTTCTTGCAGTAGTGGATATAGGCGACTCACTTCTATTTTGTCTGAAGTACCAATAAACGTGCGAAGACCTCAGTGTGTTGAAATGTAATTAGTAGAGACCTGAAAAATTCGCGGATTAATTTTGTGACACTCTAGAATTGGAAAACACTTACGCTTGTATCACATTTGCCATTGGTCCACGCGTTATTTGACATCTCCTGGAGAACCATGTCCAATGAGAAACACACAGCAAAATGCAGACCCAATCATCGTCCTCCACTGCCGCAGCACACAACCAATGGACAGTTGATATCCGCACGAGTGAACACAAGACCGTTTAGTCTAGCCTGGAGGTCGTTGAACTTGCGAATTTTTCAGGTCCGTAGTAATTAGGAAGGGTTTGATGTCTCGTCAATAGCGAACTCGCTGTAGAGAGAGCAGTTTGCTCAGAAAAGCGGGAACGGGGATGGAGTCGAACAATGCCTGCATGAAGCAACCACCCCAGAGATATATCGGAAAATATTGCAAGTCAAAATGAGAATATTTGGGTATTGGAATTGAACCTGTCTCCTCACGGACATGATTCCAGTCGTATACCTCTACGCCACCTCATTCCTTGAAATTGAAGCAGAAATAAAGTTTCCTTAAATGATCAGAGAAAGAAAAGAACAGCTTTGTGGATTCCAGAATGTTTCATTAATAATTAGAGACAGTGGAATATCACGATATTATCTGTGCCAACTTCTTCGTAACTGTATATTTTTATCCATCTAAAGGGACAAGTATTTTTCGCGAAAAGATTTTAAGAGCAGGTGTACTCAAAACACTTTTGAACATATGAACTTTCGTGGCTGGATGATTTTAAATGTCACGTATCTCAGTCATGGAGGTTCAGTACCGGAGCAATTTGTTATCAAATAGGTACACGTCCTCTCACATAAACACGCCGCCAATAACCAGAGGAAGTTGTGGTTTTGAACGTAGGGTATTAAAATCTAGCATGGCCATATATATTTTCTCGGAGAACACCTGACGCTATATATCTATAATTGGCTGACGTAAATTTGGCAATGCCTTAGCTGTCTGCAGGCCAATGGAAACGTTCAGTATTAGAACACCAGGCATACCAATTCGCTGATAGACCACGTGAGAGTGTTTGAATAGGGCCGTATGTTTTTCACTAAAAGATCCATCTGCTAGTTGTATTCCGAAACTTGTTAGATCAGAACTAGTTTCACGGTTGGATGATGTTAACTCACACACGTCTTGGGTGTCTGCCCGCGAATCACAGACGTATACCTTATCGGTGTAACCTAATTCTGATTAGCCAGCCAAGTAAGAAAACCTCAACTAACAGAGACACGCCACCAAAATTCGCGTTATTATTTGGGGATACGTTAAACTTAAAACACGGGTAACTCTGCATTATAGTTGTCATTGGACCAAACTTTATTTTATACGCCTTGTGTATCTCTGCGCCAATAAATGAACACTTAATAATTGTGTGCCCCAATCACAAGCAGTCCAGTCAGAAAGGGCGGGGCTTCATACCTGTGCAGAAACCAATTGAGATACGACGCCTGTTCTAACACATACAGTACTGTTAAGTTTAGCTTGATACCGACTAGTACCGTGAATTTTGCAGGTCTTTACCAATAAGCAAAAGAATACTGACGTTAGGCCAGTAGGATATTGAAATATTTTCTAGAAAAACAGATTGCCCTACCTATAAATAATCTGTATTGGGAGGGCTGCCGCCTGGTGAACATGTTTCCAGGCACAAATTATAACATGTCGTTCTTACATGTTGTTGGCCAGAGTTTGGCGGGAGTTGGCGGCAAAAGCAGGTTTTGTAGTTTCCGTATTCAAGTATTCTGTGCTTATAGCATTGGGATCCGGGTGTTCATGTTGCACCCTAGAGAACTTTCAGCCAAAAAGAAAAATTTTGTCCATGTATAAAACAAACTCTTAGCCCAAGCCCAAAACTGATAAAGGCTTTTCACTGTAGCAAAGACCAATTATTAGGGACCGGTGATTTTAGCGAAAAGATTTCAAGACAAATTGTACTACAAAACACTTTTGTTCATATACACTTTAGGGGTTGGATTATTTTTAATGTCATGTGCCTCAAGTGTCTGTCCGCGAATCATGGATGTTCAGTATCGAAATATTTTATTACGATTGTACCAGTCTAATAGACATAACTTTTCTCACGTAGACAAGCGGCCAATAAGTTAACCAAAGGAGCTGTGGTAGGAACGTAGGGTATTGAAGTCTAGCATGGCCATATGTATTTTCGTAAAAATCGCCTGTCCTTACCAGTTACCTAACTTAGGTAATTTGGTTGTACAAAGTGCTACGGGTTCCAGACCAGTGAGAGAAGTATTCGTCTTTTTACCTGGTGTCTGTATACAGAGATTGTATCTTAAGGTGCGTGGCTATTCTGCGGACAGAGGTAGCACTTTGTGCTTCTGCAACTGTATCGGCAAAGTAGTACGTGGAAACTGAGGCCCCAGGGGCGACGTCGGATGCAATTTTCAGTAGGGAAACGCTAGGAAAGAGTGGGGAGTTCCAAGCGATACATCGTGTGGCAAATTACCCGGTATTTCAGGGTCGTGTGTTGCCGGCAGTTGCGTGGAAGCTGGGCCGTTAATTTCCGATTTAACGCGATGTGCCTTTTCTTCGTGCCCTCTCCACGGAAGAGGGCAAGACAGAGAAGGTGTGAGAGAGACAGATAGAGTGTTATGAGGCGTGCAGAGTGTGTGTTATCTAACAAATTGTAAAGGCTTTTTTTTTTTTTTTTTTTTTAACACTTGTTTATTACCTCTAATGTCTTCAGGTAAGTTAACGTTATGGACACGCAGTTTCTCGAATTCTTATTAGGACAAGATAGACGTCAAACACGTGAATATTTAAGTGGCATTTTCGATTGGTTAGTAGTTTATGAGACACTTCCTGGATGAGTCTGAGCCAAAAGCCAACATGCAAGAAAACAATAGAAAATTACGTACTATTAGGTATGCGGTAACACTGGCTACGCTGTAAAAAAAATTACTGGTAAACTTCCTAAACTGTAATGGAAGTTTGAACCTATGCACTGTATGGTTATAATACCACACATCAAGCTGCAGATATAGGAATGCTTGGGAGACCTGCAAAATTCGCGTTATTATTTGGAGACACGTTTAACTTAAAACACATGCACCTTTGCATTACGTTTGCCATTGGCCCAGACTTTATTTTATACGTCCTGCTTAGATCTGCCCCAATAAAAGAAAACACATTACAATTGTGTGCCCCAATCAGATGCAGTTCAGTCAGAAATGGCGTGAATTCACATCTGTGCAGAAGCTAATGAAGAAGCGATACATGCAGCATTGTGAAGTGTAGCTTGATGGCGAATAATAACGCGAGATTTGCAGGTCTCTAGGAATGCTTAGCAGCTCTACTACACAAAGTTGGGAATTTCCCTATGCTTTTGGCTGTTTCCTGAGCAATTGTAGGAACGCTGCAATGGATGTATAGGGGAAAGCATTACAATTCCTGCTTTTTCACTTAGCGTATACACTGGTATGGTAAATTTCCGAATAATTTCTTAGAGTGTACTATCTGGGGCACCATTTGATGAACAAAAAATTGAGGTACTCGTATACAAAGGACTGTAGAGTTCAGCCTGCCGGTCATTGAACTCGCGAAACGCTCGTGATTTTCGTTGACATAAAGAACATTTTTATATAGTTTGCTGGTCATTATTTGAGTGGATAGGTTTCGGTGGATATTTCAACTCTTTGAGGATGGCACTTAAGACAAGGTTGAAGGGAGCTGCTGATATTCTGCACTACAGCAATAATGTATGCACAGTAATAATGTATGTAAAGAGCAAGGACCGAATACCGTGCTATCTGCTCTAGGTAAAACTGGCTACACAGCCAATGAGCTCATTTAAAACGCGAAGTTTTAATGTATCTTATATTAGGATATATTTCTCCTATTTTCTGATAGTGCAGGAAGCTTTATACTTACTACCTGCTTGCTCTTGCAGTTGAAGGCAATGGTTGAACCCATAAACATTTGCTAGAAACGATGGATTTCCTAGGATTGTATATACTATATACATCTGAGAAAAGTTTCTTTCATCATTTGTTGACATATGTGTAATAGACTGCTCTCCCATTTCTCTGAGCAATGAAGAAATCTGATACTTAAAGACAGAACATTTATTATTACCATCCAAAGTGTCAAGTCTAATTAAAATACACTGGCCATTCAAAAAAGGATAAGGATGCTATAGTGTTTCGGAAGATAGGTTGGATCATAAATGGTTTTCTACTATCTTTAACAGGAGACCTGCAAAATAGGCTATTATTAGGCATCAGGCTAAACTTCACTGTACTATATGCACGAAGCCAGCGTAGTTTCTCCATTGGCTACTTAACAGTACTCAATTTGAAGTGCTCACTTATTGGCGCAGATTTACGCAAGGCGTGTCAAATAAAGTATGGTCCAATGATAAACGTAATGCAGATGTACATGTGTTTTTAGTTTAACTTATCCTTAAAGAGAATTTAACAGCTCTCTATCTTTAACACATTCAACACAGTGGCTGTATACACTCTAAAAATTGGTTTGTACTTTTACAAGACATTCCTTGGAAACCCAGTTGCCTAGAAATTCATTTGTAGAACTACAAACAGTCTCCTTGTAAAATCTGCAAAAGATATATATGCAATAATACAAATGATAACCTTGTATTACAACTTACATTATTGAGAGGTGTAAATCAAATGATTATTTTTTTCTTCTGGAAAATAAATGTGATGAATTTATAACAGAAAAAGTCTATAAAAAAAATTTCAAAGTATAATTTATGAAAAATAAAAAAGTTTGCAGTTCGTCAGCACGGGGAATAGAGCCTCCACCCTTAACCATTAAACCATCTTTACTTACGCAATTAGCGCTTATTTTTTAATAGTAAATACAGCCTAATTCCAAGTACTTATAACATTTAAAGGAAGTAATTTTACTGAGAAGAATACATTTAGCGGTACTGTATTTCATTTTAAGAGTTCCATGTAGCTAGGAAACATTAACAGTTAATCATCAATACGGTTATGTTTGATAGAAATTGTCGTTTTATTAGGATTATTTACGTCCTTTAAGCGTAATACGTTATTCAAACTAGCAATACATTTATTTTTGCACGTAACTATACGCATTACATCACGCATAGTTTTTACGCAAACAGCTTTCATATGTTTTTACATTGTTGGCTGAGCGTCCGCCATTTTCCTGAAGTTCATAGATACGGGTTAGTATAGTACAAACATTTCTTGACTTTCACTAGAAACACGCCCCTTGTATTATTACCAGAGAAATCTTTGTGCTGTTAGAAGCATTTGTAAAATTACGAACAATATCTCAGTAAAAATTACAAAAACAATTTACAGTGCGGCATACAGGCGATCTATTTTGTTCTATTCCCTAACTTTAATAGGCAAAGTATGTATGTACATAACTAGAGAAATATGATCGTAAACAATATATCTTATGGGTGAAAAATACTTCTCAACGATATCACAAGGGGCCACGGTGGCTTATCGGTTAACTTTTATTTTCTTTTTTTTTAAATTTATTTCATTAACCCTACTTAGCAGTACAGCCATCCAGGGTGTTCAATTCTATAATGGCTACTACAATTTAATAAACAATATATAAGTTGTACAAATTCACTTTTTTTTTTGGGAGGGTGGCTGTTTGTCTGGGCGCCCGTAATTTAAGCTACAAATTCAATTTTTATTCAAAAGCATCATTCACACTTCCTAGGAAGGTGGTGAGCTATTCCGCCCCGACCGAGACAGCTCCCCGACGGGTATCCTTTCGGCCGCCCCCTGTTTCGCCGCCCCCGCCAGAACAGACCAGGGGACCGGGATTCCCACGAATCCCCCAGCGCAACCAGACGCCGTCGGACCCGCACACAGCTAACTAGTCTTTCGGCCGGTCCGTCATGGCACCCAACGGTCGAATGGCCCCGCCCACAAACCCGAAGGCCTCCAGACCCCTCCCTATCTTTACTATTCTATTTTGCACTTTTATTTTTTTTTCCCCTCGCCCACCGTTCTGCTCCAATCTAAGCATCGTCCAGGACATCGAAGTACCCCTTCTGGTCAACCAGGCTTTCGTTTCCCGGCGGACGAGGGAACGCTCCTAAGGGCGGCCTCCCACCCCCGTTTTTTACACAGACGCATGCACAGACATCAACCAACATATTATCACAAAACACATCTTTCCCTTATTTAGATTTTCTTGTCCGCAGTTCCTTCCGTTCTTCATTCATCTTCACTTTCTTACTGCTTCTCCTCCTCTTTTGCTCTCTTCTGTTGTTCTTCTATCTTCCTTCTCTGTTATCCTCCCTATTTTATTTCTTCTTCTTTATTTTCTTTTTCTTCTCTTTCTCCTTCTTGTTCTTCTATTTTTCTCCATATTTCCTTCAATTCTTCTTACATTCATTTTGGATCTTATGTTCTTCTTTATAACTTTTTCGTGTTATCAATTTTTAATATTTTCTGAAAATTAAGTTCCTTATCTAAAAGAGAGAGTTGTTAATCATTTTTATTTAAATTGAACGATAAAACACTTGACGAACACAAACACTCACTCAATAATTCCCTTAGTTCCAGCACACTCTCATCCGCTCCCTAGACGACTCAGTTAAATCTTCATTCATAGTTTTTAGCAAATCATATATTATTATAATACTTTTATTTATTATGCGTACAATTTCCTTGTCATACATATTATGTTTTTCTAATGGCCATTTGTCATTAAAAGGTTTCAATTTCTGTTCTAATTCTTTCCTTTCTTCTTCGAACATGTCACACAAGTACAGAATATAGTATACTGTCTGAGCTCCCTTTTCACATTGACAACTGACGTCTTCTATTTTATTTATTTTAGCTAAATATTCTTTAATTTGACAGTGTCCTGTTATTACTTTCAACACACTATTAATTATATTGCTTTTACTTTCGTACCGTTTTTGTATATTTTTAATATATTTTTTAGTATTTAGGCCTCATTTCTGTTGCATCGTACTCTGTTTGCAAATTTTTAACACTTAGTTTATAGATTTATTTCTTTAATTCTTTTAAACTAATAGGTTGAAAATTTATATTTTTTCAATACAAATATTAATGTGCTCTATTATCTTATTATAAGTATTTCCGTTGTATTCTATTTCGTCTACTTCATTTTTGATTTGATATATCATATTTTTTATCTTTTACACTATATTCTATTTCTATTTCGTTACTAACAGTTATCACGGATACATATGATGTTGTTGGTGTTAAATCCATTATTTTTGTCAATACATATCTTTGTGATGCTCTTAATATTCTTTCAATGTGTGTATTTTCAATTTTTATTTTTGTAACAAGTGCTAGCGTATTGTATAATATTACGGTATAATGCCTGATATATTATTTTCTTATTTTTATTATAATAATTTTTGATATTCCATATAGTTTGTTTTAATTTTCAAAATATATTCTTGACTTTTTCGGTTATATATTTAGCATGTGGGACAAAACTTAATCATTTATCCAAAATAATGCCGAAGTATACCATTTCTTTTCAACTTTTATTGTTTGTTGGTCATACTTTATCACTGGCGGTATTTTATCTAATGTTCCTTTATAATTATCGCAACTGTTTTCTCGGTTAGCCCGCTCGCCTCCCACCAAGGCGATGCGGGTTCAATCGCCGGCCGGGTCACTCCAATTTTTCTCATATGGGACTCGCGCTGGACGATGCCGTCGATTTGCGGGTTTTCTCGGGGATCTCCCTTTTTCCCCCGCCCATTCATTCCGTTGCTGCTCCGTACTCACCTCAATCACCACGGCGGCTCTCAAGACCTCGATGTTAAGAGCCGTCCAATTCTCTTCCCTCACTTCAAAAATAAGACAAGTAATTGACCTTGACAAAAAGCTATAACATACTTATTCGGTTCGCTGTTGTTATTGGTCCACATGAAAAAAAGACACTTCCTTGAATGTAGCAGACCAATTACAACCATTCATTGGTAGTGATAGGTGTTTCTGGCGAAAAGATTTCAAGACCAGTTGTACTCACTAACACTTTTATTCATGTGCACTTTCGTGAGTGGATGGTTTTAAATGTCACCCGCGTCAAGTGTGTATCCGCGAATCATGGACGATCAGTATAGGAGAAATTTACTGTCCCAGTCATACAAGAACAGGTATTTTCGGTTAGACGCGCGGCTAATCGAAGAAAGTTATGGTTTCGGACGTATGATATTGATGTCTAGAAATATTTTCGCGTAAAAAATAACCGGTTTCTCGTCCGTATAGCTGCTGAGCAGAGAACTGCAAAAAACCGGGTAATTATTTGGCGACACGTTAAACTTCAAACACATGTACCTTTGCAATGAGTTTGCTATTGAGCCGTACTTTATTCGATACGCCCCGAGTAACTCTGCGCCAATAAATCAGCACTTCGCAATTGCGTAGTCCAATCACGCGCAGTCCAGTCAGAAAGGGAGTGACTTCACATCTGTGCAACAGCCAATGGAGAAACGACGCCGGTTCGAGAATATACAGCACTGTGAAGTTTAGCCTGATGCCAAATAATAACGCGAATTCAGCAGGTCTCTACAGACGGAGGCTCTCCGCGCGCATATAGGTCTATAGACGTATCACATCTAGCCTGCCGCAAGCTACAATGTAGCTCCATAATTTTGTCGATTGTCGAAAGGCATAACTAATGGATGTTCATTATTAGATCACATTTCTCTATGACGTTTCAACCAACGTTCCAATCAATAAGAAAAGTGCTCATTTATAATTTTTTTTTCTCAAAACAAATTCCCTATTTTGAGGCCGTTATCATCAATAACGAAAATAATACAGTGGAATGTGTATCATGTTCCACGTAAAAGGATTTTTGATTGGGACACTGTTAACTCACCAATCCACTAGTTGAAAGCGGCAGTAATTAACGTTTTACAGCAGAGTAAGTGGATCTGGTGCAGCGCGGAATACCAGACAGTATCAAATGGAATTACTGTGTACACAAGAACTGGTTTTACGGTAGACGTGGCTATAAAATACAAACTTGTCGCTTGTCTTTACAGTCAGCAAATATCTAAGCAACTGAAAGTGTAAATGTAGTACCGGGGCGTGAGAGAACATTTGAATGCATTGAACAAGCATCCAGCTGGCATTATTACATTCATAACCATCTATGTATGAACTCCGCTCTTATTATAGTGTTCATTAACACCTTAACATTATCATAAGTATATCCTTTCACTTTCGTTTGACGTGTTGCAAAACCGGTGAAAGCATGTTCGGTGCTGTGCAAGCCCAGAAGTAAGCACCAATAGAGGCACCGTCTTTCCTTGGGCAATGCTATTGGCTTGTGCAGGCACAGCAAGTATTGCCATAATTAGTTGCTTCTTGAGTCATGGATGTACTCAACTCTTTCCATAGGTTCGAAATTGTAACTTTTTATTAGAAGTTCTTAAGTACGCTTCACGCTATAAATTTTATATTTTGAAAAACCCGAAACGAAAAGTAAATGTGTACTTTAAGAGGTTAAGTTTAAAACTACTTTTGAAGTGAGCACTTTTGAAGCCCTAGTTACTTTTTTTTATTTTCCGCCATTTTTAAAACTTTTAACCACCTTTTTAAACAAATACTGCCCTGAAAGAAATAAATACAGTGTGTATATTCCACCATACACGGTAGTTAACATCCAAGCTTTAAAATAAAATGTATTTGTTTACTATTATTCCAAATGAGGCGGCTTTGAAAAGTGCTCATTTTACCGTGAACAGCCTATAGCTGAAATATTAATAAATATTATAAAATTCTAACATATTTGTTTGTATTTTGCAAGACAGATATTTAGAGACACATTTCTTTAAAGAATATTCTGTAAAACAAGATTATTTCTTGTAAAAATAGCAATACCAATTCCGTTATAAGTAGATTTACGAGACACGTGTTGATAATACGATAAAGTAAAGCTTGTCTAAAATTTCATTATAAAAAATTTAATAAAATATTAATATTGTGCTCTCAAACACCAACGGATTAATTAAAGAAGATAGAAATTTAAAAATATTACTTTTTATTTGTATTCACATTCAATCCAAATTAAATATGGATAAAACGAGAATCGATAAAGGAATCCCTGTGTAGTTAATGCAAGTATATTAAATATGGATAAAACGAGAATCGATAAAGGAATCTTTGTGTGGTTACTGCAAGTATATTAAATATGGATAAAACGAGAATCGATAAAGGAATCCTTGTGTGGTTACTGCAAGTATATTAAATATGGATAAAACGAGAATCGATAAACGAATCCTTGTGTGGTTACTGCAAGTATATTAAATATATTGATAAAACGAGAATCGATAAAGGAATCCTTGTGTGGTTACTGCAAGTATATTAAATATATTGATAAAACGAGAATCGATAAAGGAATCCTTGTGTCGTTACTGCAAGTATATAACATAAATTTCAAGTCCAAGTGTTTGAAAAGAGTAATTTTTTTGTATGCAAAGTAGTTATGTTCAACAAATGTCTGACAACCAGTCAACATGCTGGTGCTTGACAACACTGTCTTTAACCATGCCTGTCAGATAGGTTTAGAAATGTTCACAAAATATATCAGCCAGAAGTATGACAACTAAAACTGACGCCTAGCTGAGTGCATTACCGGTAGAAAATACCACGATGGTGGACACACGAAGTGAACGTGTTAAGTAAAACACGAAAACGGTATTTGACGATACCGTTATGCGCTATAGCTTGCACCGGCCCCAAGATCCCGCTATGCGCGGTCCGGCTCTGTAGGGGGTGAGCCACCTAACCCTCCCCTCCACCAGGCATACACGCTACCTGTATCCTCCCCCCTCCATGGGCTACCCGGTATGATTGACAGCGGCGAGATCTGGCAGGCATCACAGCCCCTCCTTCTGCTGGAGAAGGCGACAAATGTAGAGGAGGCGCAAGAATATTCTCGGAATTGAAACCCTCGGCGCAACGCGAGATTTAACGAACTTTCTGGGCTATGGCCTACGACCCTATACATAAAAGCCACAGCTGGACGGCCTGAGTCTTTAGCGTAAGCCATCTGGCCTGAGTCTTTAGCGTAGGCCATCTGGCCGAGTGCGGAGTGCGAAGTAAGGTCGAGATGATGGCGGACGAGGCGGTCGTGGTGTGAATTTACGAGAGAGCGTGCTATCTGACGAGTGAAGGCTACTGAGCTTGAGGGCGCTTGGAGAACTCTATAATATTGCGAACTTGCGCGAAATGGACTAAGCTAAGGTGGTGCTGAATGAACATGCAATACGGATTTTATTGTAAATATTGGTACTGTCAAATAAGGACACTTTATATGTAACTGAATATGTTTTGATGCACTATCTATTGAGACTGATTTCTAATTATTTAATTACGTGAATTCCTTTGAGGTAATTGTAAATTTTATTGATTGCAGTCAGTAATTGTAAACAGCCAATTATATTAATATATTGTGAGATATTAAAGCGAGAAAATTCTGTTTGTAGTTGTTGTAAATGAAACTAGGTAATTATAATTAACACTTTTATTTAATTAAGACCGACATCCCTCCACAAACTTGGTTTAGCCCACTAACGTTTGAGAGAGAAGTTGTAACAATATTACATTTTATTTAACGACTTCAATCTTTTACTGGTAAATGCAAAGCATTTTCAAGATGCGCTGTAAATACGCCTCTTAAATGCTTATATATTTATGTATAAACTTATATATGCTTATATATAAATTTATTATATATAAACGTTCGATCACTTCTTGAAACAAATGATTTCTTCATATAAAACCCTTTTCAAATTTTATTCTTGAAAATACGCCTGTGAATATTTATATTACATGCTATGCAGGTAACTAAAAAAATTCGCTAATTAATTTGAGCAAATGTAACGTTTCAAACGAATTCATATTTCAGCCACTTTTGCCTTTAAATCTCAGTTTGTAAGTAATAACCCTGCCATCTCGGGAAGTAAACCCAAGCTAAGTTTCAGTTTATTCTGTTTGCTCTACCAGAGGTAATTTATATATTGGATGCTGCTACATTCTGCTGTTTGACTCTCCCGCACGGAATGAAGTGCCGAGTGAGCATTGAGAAAAAAGTTTTGTTGAATCAAACAAGATTTTTATTTTTGGTGCAACCAAATTATTTGTTTGTATAGGGCAATGAACTATTTTGTTGCTGAAGCCAAATTATTTTGTTGTTCTCATTTGGGTGCCTCCAAATGTAAGATTTGGTTGGTACAACTAAAGTTCTGTTTGGTTACACGTACATCAAACTGTTTGGGCCGATATGAAAACGCTTACACGTTCGACTGAGTTTAGAACCTAGATCACCTGCGTCCGAGTGCTACGCCTTAGTCATCTCAGCAAATCTGACAACTGATCACGCCGGAATATTTAAGTAGATATACTGCAAATATTGGGCAACGTGTGCAAACAAATATTTCGAGTTTTACATATTTACTTGTCAGTTTATTGTTTGCATGTTTCATTAATGTGTTTGTACGACTATTAAGCATCATTAGATGCACTTAACAAATACAGTTACTATCCTAGTTGTCAGAAAAAAAATACAAACTGTTGAGCTGTATTTTCGAACGAAGGCAGTCAAATGAGTGGCCAAACAAATATATGCAGTTGATCCAACGAAACATTTAGTTGACAATCTAATTATTTTTTGGCCCAACTCAGAGATTTTGTTTATTCAAACATATATTTTGTTAGACGAACAAAAGTGATTTTTTTTCTTTTCTTATTTAGTTTTGTCAACTATATATTTTGTTCTTCGGGAAACTTAATGAATAGTTGACCATATACAAACAAATAATTTGTCAAATTTTCTCTCAGTGTGTGCTATTGGTTCAGAATTCCCCGTGAAATGTCTGAAGAGCGCAGGTACAGCGTAGCCTGAGATATTAGCATATATTTATTTGACGCCCGGCATGTTTCCAAAATTATAGCACGAAGTGATAGTGACTAATTATGAGACCTGTCGAGGTCGGGCCTTGTATTTTTCGTAGATGCTAGAGCGATCGCTTCACACTAACCCGAACCGGGTTCGAATACCGGCACGGCTAGTCCCGGATCATCACACGTGGGAAACGCGTGGAAAAAATTTGGCCTGTCGGTGGTTTTCATTGGAGAACCCTGCACGCCATAGATGACTCTAATGTCAACAAACTATGTCGGTGTAATCATTACTGAAAGCAGAGACCGAATTCCGTACAACCTCCTGGCCTGCGGTTCAACTTGCTGAAGGCTGTTCACGGTAAAGTAAGCGCTTTTGAAATAACACATTGAAAAATGTCACTCTCACGACCTGCATATGTTTTCTCGAGCACTTTAACTGGTGTCCGCCCAAGTTTGTAACCATGGAGAGAAAGTAATTCCATGTATCAAAACATTGATGTCTATACGCATTTACTGGCACTTAGGACAAATTTTTAAGTGCCACCCATACCCACTAGTGCAAGAACACCAGTTCTGTTGGTGTCTGTGTTGGAACTCACCATAGTCCTATTGGTCCATACCACACCGGACACTACCCTGTACTTTACAGCGTTCTTTATTGGACGGTCATCAACCAATGGAAGGCCGAGCTGATATTGACACTATAAAATGTCCTTTAATATATAAAAGGATTTACTCTCAATTATTTCCCTATGAGTGGCAATATAAAAAAGAAATTCTATTGTTAGCAATATCATTGTTACTGCACTGTGGTGTTCTTATGAGGTCGTGTCAAACACTATCCGAACAAAGACTGCACATCCGTAGGAGTTTTGTTATGAACAACAAATATGTTTTAAAATTAGCTTTGCTCGAGATACACTCGAGCATAGTCTTCAAATTGTTAAGGTTAAATTAAAATAATCAATTGTTTCTTTAGTTTTTATAGGTTTATAAGATTAAAAATGAGCAAATTTATTGAAATATGTACTTTTCTAATAAATTTACCATTTCACTTGTCCGAATTACGAATAAGGTGATGAGGCCCATTTAAATGCTAATTTTACATATAGTGGAATAATACATAACGCGTGTACAAGAAGATCATAAACAGGGCTCTCGTATGTGCTCAGTTTATTTATAGAGAACAGTCTATACTTACTCACAAAAAAATACATAAAACAAGCCATATACGTATGTTTCATTATATACAAGACTGTATAGCCTAGCTTTAAAAGCGCATAACTCAAACCATTTTCCAGTCCATATTTGCAACAGTGCTTAGGTAACTTTTTTGCCATTCAAACCACATAGTCTTTTTACATTCCGTACGAAATCGTGGACTTTAAAAAAATAACCAGGTGATATTTGCGTCACTTGATCTACCGTAAGGGTGGCGCTATATAGCTTTTGTTGCAATCTCCGCCGAAGTTAAATGTCCCCGAGAGGGGAAGGTGTTCGGAGTCATGTCGTGAGGGCCCCGAGTTCAACACGAGACGCTACTACTCGACCGTCGCTATCTGGCGGAGCTTATCTCTTGTCGCAATGTCGAGCTCCAATACCTCGCCAGCACGCCCTTGCGTACTGTGTTAGAACTGAAATTCTATCGCCGATTTTACCCGCCAAACCTTTCCCCTTTCTACGTTAATGGCGGAGAAGTATTCATTCTATCCACCTTCTCGTCTGGAAACTATGCAGTCGTCCTGTACAAGCGTGTTCGTATGAGGAGTTAGTACCCTAATAGAACAAAAATTCTCGTAAAATTACGGAAAGTACCGGCTACAAATTATCCGGACAGATGAGTTAAATTACGGACTCTTCGTTTTTTTTTTCAATAACGTTATCCCTGTAAATTCACGGAACGTGTCCATAAACTTGAGAGTTCATTTACTTTTTAAACCTGCTCTTAATAAAAAGGGGTAACACAAAAACGTTTTACTTTCGTTATGTGTGTGTCTCACTGTGTATAAAAATGACTATAAAAAGTGATTTGAACTCGAAAATGAAATTCGACAATTTAACACACAATCCACTTTTTTTTTCCCCCTTCATTTTACGTTGTTGAAGCTCTAGTAATACAGGCTTGCTGACAAGTCCCCGGTGCAACAAGCGAACTGAGAATCTGCCGCGTTGGAGGCACCGGGGCGCGAACCCGCGACCCTCCGACTACAAGTCGACTATCCTACCAGTGATCTATGAGGGCAGAGTTTCACTCACCTGCCACGCTTTTAAGAGGGTAGTATCCACTCCTTCTTATATTTTCTTACAAATCTTCATAATGAAAATGTATGACCAGAAATAAATAATCAAAGCTAGACATGACATGGACAGCTACTTAACGATTTTTTTTTAAATTTGTAGGGTTTCAAATATACCTATATTTTCACTTGTGGGACTGAAATGATTAAATAATTAAATAATGTTTGATTGCGGTTACAGATGAGACACTAATCATGTCATAAAAAAAGTGAGTTTTAGAAATAACTGTTAAAATTTTCCCTATGCCATGACTAGCTTGGTTTTTAAATATTGACTCCGAAAATTAAGTTAATGAGAAGATACGTAAATCCAAGATAGCAAGTACACTTCCCCTTTAGATAAGCAATGGTTGAAATGCGCTTAGTATAGTATGATGTATTTATGTCTCTTAGTTTCTAGTTGTGTTAGTATGTTTGCGAATTTGATTTTATTTCAGTCTTACAAATAGGAGTAAAGAAAAGAGTTTTATTTATTTTTTATGTACTTCCCTACATATAACAGAAAAAATTCAAACGTTTAAATATTGTGTCCCTCTAGTGTGATTTAAACAATAATCGAATAATTAACACTTATGAACTCCAACGACACACCCACCGCTTCTCTACGCGAAGTATTATTTCATAATCACGGACTTCACATGTAAGTTAGGAACGCGCCTCTCTCTGTTTCAGGTCTTGTTAGAGCGCCTGCTATCGTGTTTTATATTTGCGGTTGATGAAACGAGGTTACGAAAAAAAAAAATAGTTGTATTTTCGTTATGTGCGCATTTCACCATGCATACCGAAGGTTTTGTCCTGTAGCGGAATTTGAAAAAGGAATCAACGAATTGGCACTCCATGAGTGAGTGGTTCGCCGCTCGCCTGCCGCTATTTCACACGAAGCAGTATCGCGAAGATGGGATTTTATACGCTTCAGGTATCATCGGCACTGTTCGTGTCTCAAATTTCGGAGCCGTGAGAATACAGAGAGCTTTCGTTTTGTATGTTTACGGAGTTCATTTCCGTTATTCGTCGCTACGGAGAGCCTTTCCGTAAGTCAACTCTACATTTCCGTAAAAGTTCCCGTAAATCTACAGAAATTTCTAACAGTGTAGTGAATAAAGGATCTTTGTAAATTAGGCTGACAAAAACTCAGCAGCATGTTAATCATAAAAAATATGTACACACACACACACACATATATATATATTTATATTTGTATATATGGCTTATGGTCTAAAGTCAATCGTAAGGCCGGTGCACATATTCGAAGTTAGGTTTAAAAAACTAGTTTATTACAAATACTGAAGGAATTGTTTAAGAATGAACTCTGAGTGTATGCATAGTGTGCAAAGTTAATTGTGGCATGCGGGTTAGTAACCTATCTTTCAAATCCCCGAAAATTATGAACAAGTGGGTGGGAAATCGAAGCCGGGTCCTTTGGAATCGAGTGTAGTGTTTTACCGCTGCACCAACTTCGCCCAGTCGAATGTAAACGTGAAGTGAAATCGTTTAAAACACACACA
Source organism: Dryococelus australis (assembly GCA_029891345.1). Lineage (NCBI taxonomy): Eukaryota > Metazoa > Arthropoda > Insecta > Phasmatodea > Phasmatidae > Dryococelus > Dryococelus australis. The sequence goes on from CM057002.1 coordinate 126,648,396, forward strand.
CACACACAACTGTACACATGTTGCACGTGAGGATTGTGGTTTTGTAGTACTGTACTCTGCGAGGCTCAGTTCTTGGTGATCCCTCCCTGTTGGTATAGGCTATTCACGGTAAAGTGAGCACTTCTGAAAGCCCTCTCGTGTGGAAAAATAGTCAATAAATATATTTTATTTTAGCCTTAGACGTTAACATCCGAGTGCGGTAGAATACACGCACTGTGTTTATTACATACATGGCAATATATAATTTTAAAATGTGGTTAAATGATAAAAAATGGTTGAAAGGTAAAAGTAACTAGGGCTTCAAAAGTGCTCACTTTACCGTGAACATCCTATACCTTATTCGTGAACAATACTACTGCTACAGGTTAAGAAAATTTGTGTCACTATTGCCGACACATGGCTCTCAGCTCATCTCATTTGCAATGATAACTAAATTGTAATAATTTTACTGTTACTTCTCACTTTTCTGAAGCCCTGCTGAAGTTCTACTTCCAGGATATTCCTCCGCCTCGTGCAAGCTAAGCTTGACCAAGTATGGAAAATTCCACCAGAGGGACTACACACCACATTCGTGCGCACTCAGTTGTAATGATATTTTCCATGTTTACTATTTCTTACCAGACGTTACCCACACGCATTTTTCTCTCTGTTTTAAATTCAAATTAATTATAAATTAAACATTATAATTTCTATAGAGAATATAAATAACATTTCATTTTATTAAAACAAAAATACTTTTATGAACACAAATATAAAACGCTCATGATATATGGTATATTGAGGAAATAACTAAAACTTCATATATTGGTTGATTCATTTGATTGATTTTCACACAATAACGGTAATGGCCAGCGAAGATCAAGGTTTTGAACTTTTGATACTCTAGTATTCAGCGGCGTGTGGTAAACCGTTGCAAGGTAAGCTGTCTTTTGCTCTGGCCTGTACCTAATCGTAGGCTAGTTTACGCATCGGCCACTTAAAAGTAGTAGTGCATTTGACGTCACAGCACGTGTGTAATCTTTTACAAATCACCCAATGTATTGCGTGTTTATTTATTGCCCAGATATGCTATGTAATACAAGCGTTTTATACCTCTGTTAACATAAAAATATGCCTTTTCGTTTTATTAAAGTTTTACCTATATTTTTTTATGAAAGAACCATAATGTTTAGTTTATAATAAATATGATTTACTACAGTAAGAAAACATCTGTGTTGGTAGCGCCTAGTTAGAAATAGTTCTCATACACAATATTATTACAACTGAGTGCGCACAAATTCTGTACGTTTTCTTTTGGTGTAATTGTCCAGACTTTGTTAAGCCTAGTTTGCACGAGGCGGAGGAATATCCTGGAAGTGGAACCTTATCAGGGCTTCAGAATAGAGTGTGAGGTAACTGCCACTAGATTATGCATTCAAATGAAAGGAATCGCTGCGCACTTGCTTATACTCCATGATCTCGTGCTTCTGAGCCACAAACTATCAAACAGACTTTGTAATCGTGAGCCACTGGCATCCATTCCGCGATCGAGAAGCAGCAGTTTGCACAGCCAAGTCAGACTGGAGAATTGCATTTTATTGCAATGGCATTCATGAAGAAACTTCTTGAGCATGGCAATTTAAACGTAATGTAGTCGTAGTCTATCGGACTTTGATGTATTGATTAAGGGCTCGACAAAACATAACAAGTGAAATTGATAAGAAGATTAAACACTTTACAAAATGTCAATTATTCATGGTATTTTAGACACACGATAAGGTGAGATTAATGACATTTCAATCAAAAACTAAATGGTTTTACTGCTATTTACAATGTGTAATTACAAATCATTTTTATGGAACCTCCATAAATTTTAGTCCAGGTATCGCTCAAAATAATAATCATTAACAGTAAAGAAATTAGAGGTATTTTCAAATGTGTAAGTGTATTTCGCACTTATGGGCATTTAAATCTTCGGGAAAAATTATCGCACATGACAAAAGTCTGTTTTACGTCATGCGCATCTGCAGCTATGTTTTAAATCCTGAGCAACGTAAATTTGTAAAAGTGTGTCCTTTTTTTATTTTTTGTTTTTGATTGTCAAATTGCATTTATATTGCTACGACACTGAACAAGGATGTGAGTTCAAGTGTTTTCAAAAAAAAAATTTGTCACGGAATCGTTTCTCGTAAAACAGCTTGGTACTGCCATTTGTTCTGCATTTCTTGCTTGAAACTGTGCTATAACTCGAACACTTGGTAACAGAATTCCCCAACCTGGTTCGGCGGTGGGCAGTGAACCGATAACATCGTCTCAAATTTACAGAATGGTGTGGAACTGGTGTCAAAATGTTGGGAAAGCTAACCAAGTTAATTTGTTGCCGGTTTCAGTGACGTGGCTGCAGTGTCGCAGTTGCAGTGACCAGGAAACCAGAAGCGCTCTTATATCCGGAAAAAACTCAGTGTGTTGTCTGGTACCACGAGACCCGGTCGCCAGCACCAGGACAGAGGAACCTTGCAGACAACGTATGGGAAGCTACCGCCCGATGTCAAGAGTGTTAGTTCGCGATATGACAAGTTCGAGATCACAGGAACTGTTGCTGACTTGCCGAGAACTGGCCAACCTTGAACCTCGCCTCAGAGGGTGGAATCAGCGAAACAGTATTTCGTGCGAAATACCAAGAAATCTGTGCGTATATGGCCTCGCGTGAATTATAGATGCCAAAAGATTCTCTTCGCGATATCTTACTCAAGCATTTATTGTTCCGTGCACACAGAGTGCAAATTGTTCCGACTTTGTTGCCCAATGACTAGGAGCAGTGATTTTTCGCGAATAATCGAAGCACGCAGCAGACTTCAATACTATGTATACAATTCAGCTGTTGTCATAACTCCACTGGCTTCTGGTGTCGTTGCCACATTTGACAGCACCACTGAAGGTTCCGTAACTCCGACACTGAAGTATAGTGATTGGTGCGCAGCTAGTTAACACGAACCAGGACATGTTTCCGCCAATCTAAAAAGTTGTACGACTCTACAGATCTTAGAACTAGCTGGACATGTTGCAATTTTTTTCTTTGGCTCAGTTGCTTGAGTACACCCAGCTGTGATATTTCAACAAGAAGGTGCACCGCCTCATTGGGGTTTGGAGGTTCGTGCCTATCTCGATACGTTTCTCTTGGACTATGGGTCGGTCGTGATGGTCCAACAGCTCGGCCTCCACGCTCCTGTGATGTTGGTTAATGTATGGAAAGAAATTTAATGTCGACTAAATGTTCTACGTGCTACCAATGGTGCTTACCTGAAGACTTACTGATGCGTTGTCCAGTTGCGACAAAAATTTGGATAAGTTAGCCAATTGTTTGGAACCAGTTTCACATCTCTCTCTTATATAGCGGATATAAATAAAGTATGTAATCAGGGAAAGACTTTTCGGACATTGTGATATGAGACGATATGGCCTAACTGAAGGAGCTTATTACTCGGCTCAATAGGAGTAAAAATGATATATCAACATTTGTTGTAATCATAATACTTTAGGATTTAGATGGGGCCGGAATGGCTGAGCGGTTTGCCCGCTCGCCTCCCACTATGGCGAATCGGGTTTAATCCCTGGCCTGGTCACTGGATTTTCGCATTTGGGGAAAGTACCGGACGATGCCATTAGTCGGCGGGTTTTCTATGGGATCTCCCACTTTCCACGCTCTTTCATTCAGGCGCTGCTCCATACTCACCTCAATCACCCTCATCGGCTCTCAAGACCTCACTGTTAAGAGCCACCCAAATCTCTACACTCACTCACTTTAGGATTTATAGGTGGGTGAATGTTCAGAGAATATAATATATTAGGAAACAAAAAAATTAATGGAAATTAACAGGAAACAATGCACTGTTTACAACAAGCAATGCTAGGAACGGTACATGTTTTTGCTTCAGACGGTAATCAGCTTTCACAGGAGATGTTCAAACATGCCAATTCTGGCATCAGTGCAGTGGCGTGTGGTAAGCTGTTGCGAGGCAGGCTATCGTTATCTCTGTGCTGTACCCTCTTGCTTGCTAGTTTACACTTCCATCAGAGAAACGTAGATCGGTATTTAACGCCACAGGACGTTTGTAAGTTGTCCCTTGCTGCCTGCTTGTGAGTGGTCGGAATGCATTCAGTTTTCTCTAATGTACGGTAGTTAATTGAAAGTATCTTTAGGAGTAGTGAAGTTACCAAGACAAGTAATATTTCAAAACACTGTAGGGTCGTTCACCTATCTTGATTGGCTGAGTTATTTCTGGACACGTTTGATTGGCTGAGTTATTTCTGGACACGTGTGAACTGCCTGCGCACGAATCAAGCAGGAGATGTGCAGATGCTGCCGAGTTCTGAGCGGCCCGATCGAACGCCATGTCAAACGGACAGCAACTAATGGCAACTGCTATTGGCTGCTTAAAATATTGAAGTCTACTGTGTACTCGTATTTTTTCCGCGCAAAATCACTAGCTTCAAGTATCTTACATTAAGGGACCTGCAAAATTCACGTTATCTTTTAACTACAGATTAAACTCTAAAACGTTGTTTGCGTGCTTGTCTTCTGCCATTGGTCGAAAACTTGTGTGGCATGTCACAGCGACGCTTTCAGTCAATAGTAATGGCTCAATTTTTGAGCAACCGATGTACGCTATAGCGGTCACATAGGTACATGATGCCGTATAATCGCCAATATCCGACGAAAACACGAATTGTTATCGTGTAGATACAAGGCAGGGAAGTCTACTGAGGTACCAAATAATACGTGGAATTTTGCATGTCTCTGCTTATATTTGATCAAAATTGATATTTTACTTATATTTTATCATGGAGTTAAAATATGCCACTATAATTAGGATTTATATAGGCGTTTCGGTAATGCCTACTAAGAAATAGTACGCATGGAAAGTATTATTACTAAACGAATGCGCGCGAATATTCTGTGTTGTTACTTTGGTGCTATTTACTTGACTAAGTTAAGCTGTATTTGCTTGAGGCGGAGGAATATCCTGGAAGTGAAATTTTATCAAGGCTCCAGAAAAAGTGAAAGTAACTCGTAATGTACTATAAAGGACTATGCGCGGCAGCATTTACGACTAAATGACTAGACAAATTTTCCGGCTGGTTAAAGATCCCACACGGTCACTTTCCATTTTATCAGGGGAAGTTGTGAAATAACTGCACGAATTCGCGCTGTCGAAAGCTGACCACAATGACGCCAATATATTTTCGTTTCTGGGGGGGGGGGGGGAGATCGACATACTGGACCAGCGGGGCAAAAACAGTGGCGAATGGGGTGATCGGCAGCCTGTGTCTACCTGGGAGTGAAGGATGGATTAACGGTGAATGTGGAAACGGAATCGTTTGGGAAAAGGCGAGGGGAAAAAAAAAGCTAACAAACTAAGCAGACCGAATATCCGCGCCTTTTTTTCTCGTTACGTCCCATTTTTGCTATCTCGTTTTCACTGTCGTGTTCGCCCATGCGCGACGCATCCTCGAGCTGGTGAATGTGCTATTTGGAGAGAGGGCGGTAATTTTTCTGGTCCATGGAGGGTCGCGCTAGCTGGCACAGAAACATGTGCCACGAGGAGAGAGTGGAGGGATGTTCTCCCTAACTTCTCCTTGTACTCTCCCCCCTCCCCACCACTCTCGATCTTCCCATACCCATCCACGCCAAACTTACCGACCATGGCACTACAATCTAAGAAGTAATTCGTAAGTTCACCACTTAGGTGAATACATATAGCGACATAGCGCAGATGGTATAGTCCATCCATTGCTACTTGCAAACTTACTTAAGCCCTGCTAAAGTTCTACATTCTAGATATTCCTCCGATCCATACAAACAAAGCTTATCCCAGTATAGAGAATTACTACACCAAATGGACAACGAACATCATTCGTGTTCACTCAGTGTAATAAAAGTTTGCATATGACTATTTCTTACTAGGCAATCCCAACACTCCCATTTTCTCTCTGTTCCATTTATATTATCTATAAATTAAATTATATTCATTATATACAGAACATTAAGGAAAGTTCAATTTAACCAATAAGGTACTTCAAGTTGACAGAAATGTAAAACGCTTCTGATAGGTGATATACGTATTTATGAAAAAACCAAACACGTGTTACATAAACTAATTGTACTATTTCTTCTAAAATTGCGAAGAAACCGCGAATTTGGTTAGAGAGATTGGTTCCCACACATCCGTGGTCCGTTCGCACATCAGGGTAGAAAGAAGTAAAATGCATAGGCTACCCCCCAAATTTATAATAGTAATGGCGCGTTGCTTTCTTATATTTGCAACCTGACATGTGGTATTATTTCCGTACAATGTATGAGTTTAAAAGAGCCCTTGCACTTCAGGAAGTGTTCTAAAGAATTTTTTACAGTGCAGCTCGACGAAGCGTGTCCCTTACCGACTAGTATATCTCCATTATCTATTATTATCAGACCTTTTTTTTTTCTGCAGGGAAATGTGGTTTAATTCATATGCTATGTCTGGTATTTTGTATAAGTAGATTACGTCATGACAAACACGCAACGAAAATATTTTTTGGAAAGAAAATTTTGGAAAGTATTTGCCGAATATATTTTTGCAAAACTAGAAATAAATTAGAACAAATTTCACAAAACCTTTGTGTGAAATGTGTAAAACAATTGTTGAATTATAGCACGCAAGACTTGTAAGTTTCAAGTTTCTTATAAATACTGAGCAACATAAAATATTTTGCATGTGTCTAAAATGATTTGTAGCAAATACTCAATATTAAATTTGTAGAGTAACAAGAAAATATTTGGCAGATAGTTTCCAAACAGTTGTTTGTAACAACTACAGACCTTTTTGTTTTTCTCTGCAGGGAGTCGCTGATGCAAGAGTCCATGTGCTCCTAGAATGATGTTTAGGTAGCCCTGCGCAGCGATCCACTGTTCATTCGATCGGCAGCTAGCTACGATGTCAGACGTATGGATGCTCACACGCCTTAGCGATTTCGCCGTCAAGTAAGGGGCTCGTGTATAAACTTTAAATATGCATTTCTACAGCATCAGTTGAAAAAAAATGCCTTATGGAAAATATTTTTATTTTTACTGACCATATCAATGTATCAAGTCGGTCCAAGTTAGTTGGATTCTTTATGATCTGTGGCAGAAAACATTGTAATAAAGCGTTCTTCTTGGTGACAAAACATCCCTTCGGTATGTACGATAAAAGTACTAGTTGGAGACACGAGCAGAATACAAAAAGTAATATTCCTACACGAAAAAAAAAAAACATTTTAAATTGCATTCGTAAGCAGAGACCTCATGGAAATATAGCTCACTCTTTGAACAAAAACTTTTTTAATCTAAACATTGTCTAACCACTTCTAAGTTCAAATAGCAGAAAGTCTTAAAAATGTTAATATCCTCGTGGCAGCGGTGGCTGTAAAGACAACATAGCACAGTCACTTGTAAGTCAGATAACACCATTCCCTATTTTTATTGAAACATAATGTACGAGGGTAAGCCAGATAACACCATTCCCTATTTTCTTTGTAGTTAAACAATCGAAAGCAGCGTCCTGCTCATTAATACATTTCCCTACTTCGTCTGGTTGACCTGGTCTTCTAGTGCGAGTAGAGTTGTGGAATGATAATTCCAGGCTTCACACAGATACAAGTATAATATCGTGGCGACAGTATTAATGTTACCACGACAGTAATTCTCTGTTATCTGTTAGCCGTCGGTGACTGATGTTGATGTTAGTGCAATATACTGTTGGGCTATTAATGTTAATGTTAGAAAACTACTTTTGTAACAATGTTACCTCCTTACTGTGCTGTCGAAATTAAGGTGGTGTGTATGTTGCAGCAAAACAAAATTTGCGTTGAACACGTGCTAAAATTAGCGTTAAAAATATTTTGTATTTTCGTTGCTGTCAAAACCATTCCGATATCAGATAAATGGAGTACTTTTATTTTGTTACAAAAATAAACATGACCAAAAAAATCATTATAACAGGGAGGGGAATTGAAGCCAAGCCTTGGGTGATTGACGTGATCCAGTTTATTAAACCTGACGTCCTATATGCTGCTTCATCTTAACATGCCTGATTGTGTTTCATGCTATGGGTACTCAGTACTACATAACGACAAACTGCAGTGCACTTTCGTTATGTAGAATTACTTTATGCTCTAGAAATGTACGTATATTTGGTACACGTAAACTACTTTGCAAGGTTTGAAAGCTGCAATGAGAAAAATGTTTTGTTGTATCAAACACGATTTGTTTGGTGCAACCAAATTATTCATTTGTATAGGGGGAAATGTAACATTTTGTCGCTGAAACCAAAATGTTTTGTTCTTCTCATTTGGTTGCTCCAAACTATCAAATATGGTTGGTGCAAGTAAACATATGCTTGGCTACACGTACATTAAAACAATTTGACCCGACGTAAAAAAAATTTGCAAGTTCAACTGAGTTTCGAATATATATCACCTACGTCCAATCGCTACGCCTTAGTAATCTCAGCTAATAGTAATAGTTAATGTGACTATATATATATATATATATATGTGTGTGTGTGTGTGTGTATGTGTACACACGCGCACACACACGCACACACACATTGCAAATATCGGGGCAACGTGTGCAAAAAAATATTTCAAGTTTTACAGCTTTACTTGTCAGTTTCTTGTGCCATTGTCTTATTAATGTGTTTATGCGATTGTTAAGCACCAACAGATGCACTAACAAACACGGTTAATATCCTAATTGTCACAAAAAATTACAAACAAACTCTCGAGCTGTATTTTCAAACAAATACATACAGTTGATTGAACAAAATATTTAGTTGACATTTTAAATTGTTAGCCCAACACAGAGATTTTGTTTATTCAAACATATATTTTGCTAGACGAACAAACGTTATTTTGTTGCTTTTGAAATTTGGTTTGCTGAACAATATATTTTGTTAGGGCAACTAAAATATATATATATATATATATATATATATATATATATATATATATATATATATATATATATATATATATTTGGCTCTATACAAACAAATATTTTGTTCGGTTTTCTTTCAGTATAGGTTAAACTACATTTAGTTATCATACTACGCTTTAAAATTTAAATAGAGTGGTTTCAATATACAAGGGTATCATTTTCCACTACTATCCGCCATTTCACAACTCCAAGACAAGTATAAACTTGTGTTGGTTTAACGTTTCTTTAATGTCGCAGTATCACAAAATATTTCGTTCTTCCTGTTATTTTAAGCTTACTACAACAGTTCGTCGCGGCAACATTACTTAGAGACTTGACAAGCATTAACACTTGAACACTAGAATTGCAAATATAGTAATAGAAGACTTTGTTAATGGTTAACAATAATAATTTTGTCACGACATTATTAATTATATTACAGAAAAATCATGCAAATAAATGCCTCAAGAGTAACTTTTGTTGCCAAAAGAACGTTAGACCACTTTCTGTGCATGTCGACCGTACCACAACAGCCTTACTGCACCTTGGCATTGTAGGTTTACCATTGTCACAAGTTTTTTTCTAGAAAGTGACAAATAGAAACGGTTTCTTTTAAGCGGATATAGACAATTGTATTTCCTAATAAAGAAGTATGTATCTGGAATATAGTGGCACGTTTTTCGCGAAGAATAATATGCAAGTAATAATTAGTGAACTTAATTAATCTACCATGTACACATAATTAAACCAAATAAGTTATAATATTTGGTACATAATATTTGCCCCGAAATCTTTTTTACCCTGCCAATTCCATTGGTAAACATTTTTACACAGGAGAATATTTTGGTAACGGTACATTTGTTTCTCAATCCTAAGTATCTTGTAAGTATGTAAGGGTATAAAAGTAATAAAAAACTATATAATAAAATCTTAAGCGCTGCTTCTCTACTGAAAATATCCGGCATTCCGTCCTCTGCTACAAGTAGTGCTATATTGTTTGCAATCCCTATCGCCCGTACATGATATAGGTATATTACATATTGTTAGGGGCAGGTATTTTACGCAAAATTATTTACGACCATGCTAGACTTCAATATCCCACGCTCACAAACACATCTCCCATTTGTTATTGGCCACGTGTCTACGTGAGTAGAAATGTCCTATTTGACTGCGCCAATCGCAATAAAGTACTCCGACAGTGAACGTCCATGATTCGCAGATGGGCACTTGAGACACGTGACATTAAAAATCATCCAACCACGAAAAAGCATATGAACGAAAGTGTTTTGGAGTACAGCTGATCTTAAAACCATTTCGAAAAAATATACCTGTCCCTACATGTTGTTTTAAAGAACTAATCTTTAAAAAAATAAGTTGTGAAGATTTACTCAACAAACCTGTGTGCCATTACTGCGAGTTATGTTATAACTTAATTCTCAAGCATCACAAACGGAAAAAAAAAAAATCGTTAAAATATAATGTTACTTGCAGCGAAATAGCTACCACTTAAATTACATGTCTTGATTTCACAAACAATGTTTACTCTACTAGGCGGTTCCTTACAAAACCGTTCTATTGCACGTTGTCGACAACGCTTGAGTGAGCTTTTAAAATGGTTCCTTTCGTTCGCGACGCGTTACGGCCAAACGCAACAAATAGAAAGTGACAAAAAAAGACCATATAGCAGCACTCACTTCATGCTCTAATTACTCTGAATACGGCGCCGAATGTAGTTGACTGCATTAAGCAACTGTTATGCAATGCCGTGTTTTTCTAGCCGGCCGGCCGGAAGACATGCACGTTGCACTGCATTTAAACAGCTGGTCGCAATTTTATAATTCCAGGAAAGCATTCTTGATCATTTACGGGTTTTTTTTTTTAAAGTTAAGTGGATGTTTTTTTTTCGGGCTATTAAGCGATATCTCCATGCTATCCGGTTGTAAACCTGAATGCCGCTTGTCTGATGTGTTTGTATGTCAGCGAGCGTCTGTTGTAGAGCTATCCACTGTCGACGTTAACTTTGAAGGGTGATTGGTGGGACGCGAAAACGAATTATCGTTGATCCGAGGAAGTCTGTAGTTTACCAATGGAGCCGTCACAGTCTCAGATATCTTTTTAGAATGTTAACATTTGTAATATTATCACGTTTGTCTTACCGCAGCGTGTTCCCAAAATCCATGCCTCTGATGTAGGCCTCGTGCGAACTATGAGTGTAATAAATTCTTATCATCTGCCACGTACTGGAGTATCTGGTTAAAATTATACTAATAAATTCTTCCCCATATTAGTGAGGTTTAGGACAGACCCAAGTTAATATATTAGAAGCTCTGCATCTCTTGTAAGTAAAGATACAATCAGATCCACTGCATACAGCCGTGTACAAATCGCACAGGAAAGTTATTTGGCCGCTGCTGTATCTGTAAGGCTCAGTGCTCAATGGCCTTGGGGCCGTGGTGGCCGAGCGATTAGCCTGCTCGCCTCCCAGAAAGGTGATCCGGATTCAATCCCCCGCCGGGTCACTCCGGATTTTCGCACGTGGGAATCGTGCCGGACGATACCGTTTGCCGGCGCGTTTTCGCGGGGATCTCTCGCTTTCTCCGTCCTTTCTATTCCGGCGCTGCTCCGTACTCACCTCAATCACCCTCATCGGCTCTCAAGACCTCGTTGTTAAGAGCCTCCAAAATCTCTCCACTCAATGACCTTCCGTGTGTGTAACTGAGCAGTACTCGTCCAGCAGCTCCCATTTACGAATATTTAGAATTAGTATTGCTGAAAACAAAGACTATAAAATTTGTATGGGCTACAATTACAGTACGACCCAAAGAAAGCATTTTATATAATACCTGCTTCTATAAACTAAAGTGTGTGCATAATTATAAGATAAAAATGTATTCATCAGAACTGCTTAAATGTAAGTAACTTTGCAGAGGTAAACTAAGTTACTCATTACTAGGGACCTGCAAATTTCGCGTTATTTTTTAACTGCAGACATTGTGTGCTTGCCTGTCTTCTGCCATTGGTCGAAAACTTGTGTGGAATATCCCAACGACGTTTTCGGCCAATAGTAAAGGCTCGATATTTGAGCAACCAACCAGCACTGGAGCGGTCACACGGGTACACGCAGCCGTATAGTCGCCAGTGGCCAATGAAAACACGAATTGTTATCGTTTGGATACAGGGCAGTGAAGTCTACCGTGGTACCAAATAATAACGCGAATTTTGCATCTCTCTCTACTCATTACAAAATCACATGACCAGTAGTTCGACCTCTCTGATCCGTTACTTTTCATCCAGATTGGTAAGCTATTGTGTCATGATACTATTTCTCTCAAATAATTCTTCAAGGGCAGTTAATTAACGTGAGGGATCATTTCATAAAATACAGCTTGTCCCAATAAAACGTACTCACTTGTAGAATGGCAATATACGCTGTGTTTATTAAAGGGGGTACATGTGTAATTGTGTAAATGGATGATATTACCGTAGAGTGCCATCACACGAGTCACGACAGGACATCAAAATCAATTAACAGCACTTAATAATAGCTACTCTAAGTGCGAGTTCATTTTATTGGGACATTCTGTATTTTATGCACACCAGCCTAAATGTAATTTTTCATGACAAAAATGAAACGGCGCTTTTGGCGGTGATATTCAGTTCAATACCTCGAACACTCGTTTACATTGCGGGTTTAATTACCACCATGGATATTCTTCACTTGGTCAGCAATTTTTGTTAGTAATGCGTTTTTGTCTACCCGTAAATCTATTCGAACACGAAATTCTTGCTATTTACATTGCTAGGTCCTATTGTATGTGTATTTAACATTTTATTTTTATTTCTAAATCAAATTTAGGTAATTTACTTTTTTGTCGCATCATTTTTAGTACCATTCGAAAAAACACTATTAAAGTAGTAAATTTCTTTCTTTTTTTTCTTTGTCCATGCTGTCACTAAAGGAACACCAATTATGGCGATCGTTATGTTGCCACATGCAACCGTTTTTGACACAAGTAGACCGAGTAACAAAAATTACGTCATTGTGACACTTGAATTCAGAATTTTAACGTGAGGTGATCCAATGGGTTAGTTATCCAAAATAAACTCTGTTTACGAAAGACTTTCTCAATTAATTATAGGCTTACGGTTATTGGACTATATTGGCGAATACCTGGGAATCAATAAAATAATATTCGTGTGTTTTTGTCTTCAGTGGCAGGGGAATTTTCGTATAAGCTGTTCACTATAAACTGAGCACTTTTAAAATCCCTACTTAAGATCTACTTGTAGCTCAAGTTGTGTATTCTTCCACATTATGTAAAATTATCACTGCCATAGGCCTCTTTACTATATTAATGCTTTTGGTCGAGTAAAACTATGAAATAATTTTAAAAGTAAACATTTCACAACTTTGCTTATCATTACATTTTTACGCATTAAAAATGCGGTCAACAAAATAAACAATGCCAATATTCAAAAATGTTAACCTGGCACTTTTAATTCGACGATAAGACATGGAACTACATTTTTCTCTGTCGTTAACAACCTCATTGGCCGCATGACACTCAGTGCGCCCCTTAAAATACATGCAGGTATAGGTGCAGTGATATTTTTTCAAAAATTGAATTCAAAAGTGGTCACTTTATCGCGAGCAGCCTTTGCCAGCGTTGCCAGAGTAATGTTTCGTCATACTCCTCACAGCGTCAAGTTGCGCCTACCGTCCGCATCGCTGGCTGTTTCGCAAGCGAAGCGTGCCCCCCAGTACGCGGCCTACGTGCCAGAGAAACGCATAGTTTATGCGCCGTGGCGCGCGGTTGGCGCGGTAATGCACGGAGATGCTATTCCAGGTGCGAGGCTGACTTCTCGCGAGCTCGTGTTGGGTCAGGCGAGAGCTGGAATGTGCCCCTCAGCCGACGAGCGATTGTCATTCCAGCCGGCCTGGGGGGGCCGCTCCCGTGACGAGAATGAGATGGGGAAGGCCACGCTTGAGAATGGCTGCCTGCCCGCTCAGTGGCTGCACGCGAAGCGAGCTCTTGTTCACGGCTGTACGCAACTCACGCTTCGCCGTAGACAGTTAGAGAGTCCCATGTACTGAAAAGTTTTCTGTGAATTCGTCATTTGCACGTCAACGCGTATCTTGGTAAATAAAAGCTCTGGCATTATGACTTTTTTTTTCAGAAAAAGAAAAACTATCTATGGCCTTTTCTTTTTTTGTCGTATTATGTTTATTCTGGGAGAAAAAAAATTCGCGAAAATGATCGGACGTCTCATTTTTAAAACTTGCCTATGCAGTTTCCTTAAGCGGAAAGAGAAAAGTACAAAGATAAGGGCGTAGGTTAATGTGTTCTTTCATCGCGTGTAACGAAACCCCACCAACTTACACAGTACAGCGTCACGCCGGAAACACTGCACGCATTGCGCGTAGGAGCGATGAGGCACTAGGGCTGCGTGTTAACTGTCGCCCGTATCGCTTCCTCGCATCTTTACCGTGGACTTACAACTACATAGGCCACTTAAGGCCTGAGTGCATTCCATAGCAAAATATTTTTTGTAAGAATAGTATTTGCAGGTATATAAGCAAATAAAATAAATGATTTAGGAATAAAATGTTTTTGAAGGGAAGGCCGGGCTGCGACGGTGAATCGGAAAGACTGCTCCCCTCCCAACTGGACGGACCGGGTTCGATTCCCAGCGGGATCGCCCCTCCGGATTCTCGCATGCGGGAATCTTGCCAGGCGATGCAGCTTGTAGGCGGGTTTTCTCGGGGATCTCCCGTTTCCCCGGTCCTTGCGTTCCGGCGCTGCTGCATACTCACCTCAATTCCACCTCATCGGGTATCGAGATCTCTATGGTAAGAGCCGCCCAAACCTCGTCACTCACTCATCACTCATTCAAGGAAAAGGAAAAAAAAAAACATTATATGCTGCCGCCACTTTTTAATTTTATTAAATATATTCAAAGACAAAACATTTAGAAAATCAGTGTAAATACAGAGGCTTCACAGCTTCATGCAGAGTCAAGGTATTGATATTTTTACGAACGATTCTTTGTTACCTTGTTGATAAAATTAGTTTTGCAACACTCAGTGCAGTTAATAAAACTCAGCTTAACAATGGCATTACTAAATCAGATGAGAAACTGCTCAAAATCGAAATAAATTTAAGTATTGCCATTGCTGACATCGTTAAGTACTACACTTATGAATTTACAGAATGCTCCTTCACAACTCAAATGGTCGTCAAGTTACAGGCACCCATCTCCAGAGATCATTTCAGATGGCAAGTTTTCAATATCATTCCTGTGCCGTATTATTTCGCCAACCAGTCATGAACGAAAATTTTACATCTTCTTGTGGGAAATTTAGAAAGAGTGCTGAATCTCAGCAATTATAGGCTGTTCACGGTAAAGTGAACATTTTTGAGACCCCAAGTTACTTTTTCCGTTAAGCCATTTTTTATCCTTTAGCCACATTTAAAAATAAATATTGCATTATATGTAATAAACACGATGTATGTATTCCACCGCTCTCAGAAGTCAACTTCTAAGACTTAAAAAAAAAAAAATTTATTGACTATTATTACAAATGAGAGGGCTTTCAAAAGTGCTCACTTTATAGTGAATAGTTCATAAATGCTATGTATACTTCTCAGAGATGAATAAACACTTGTTTGTGTTTCATGAAACACAGGACCATAAATATACAATGTTCTGCTTGTAGTGTTACCATAAAGTTTAGACAACTATTTTTCAAGAACTGCTTGAAAAACGCGCGAAGATTATACTGCGTACACCACAAACTTCAGTTGTACACACCAGCCAAATGGCGTCACTGGACAACAAGACGGAGGAAAACCGCTCGCCAATGCGCGCCTGGTAACCGGCTACCCGGTAGCTCAGAAAACAGCAAACCTTTCGCAACATGTGCAGTAGCCAATCACACGAAGGGCCCCGTTCCCAGGGCCTCGTGCAGCCAATCAGAGAGCGGGCACGTCAACGGCAAAGAAATCGCCACGCCGCCGTTTAGCCTGTGTGGTTATATACTCTGTGAGGTGTGTTTGAGCCCCCGCTAGCTTAGTAAAGCAATGTTCCCCCTACATAATGCTTACATCAAAGCTCCCCCCCCCCCCCCCCACCAGACATCTCCAATGTTTTTGTACTCAGTTTATGAATCACTATTGTTGAAACACTAATCGGTAGAGCAATATTCGCGTTATTGTTAAGCAAACACTAAATTAATTTTTCTAATAAACTTTGGAATTGGCCACCATTGTTTATCCTATTCGGACCCAGTGTACATTATTGTGTACATTACGATCGTGTAGGTAATTTTAGGTCCGTACGGCACACCGCGAAGCTAAATGACCAATGAGCTTACCTGTGGGTAAATGAGTAAATGATTCTTAAACCGTCTTACTGGTCTTGGTCGTGATCGGTTCATATTAATCTGTCAGAACGTATAGCCTACAATTCATTTGCTGTAGCGACGAAACAAGTGTTTTGTTTACCGAAGTACAGTTCACATCATAAAAAAAATCGTGTTTGCAACACGTGGAACCGTAAATTAACGTTGATCTGGAAGGGTTTTCACATCTCGAGGGAATCTGGAGCCAAAAACCAAAGTTAAACGGTAGAGTGAACACTCGTTTATATAACGCCTTCACAATGATACAAAAATTACCGTATTATGGACAGCTGTTAATAAAATCGCCGATTTAACTTAGGTGCATAAAAGGCGGTAAAGTGTGGTCCATCACAAAATAATAACACTTCACTCTAAATTCGAATCGGTGGAAAACCACTGATTCACAGCCAAAATGGCTCCACTTAGAATCAGTGAAATGGTTTCACATCAATAAATTAATTAGTGTAATCTTTCCACTGAAACAATCAATGATTGGTTTTTCACTTATTCTAACTGGAGCCATTTTCACTGCGAATCAGTGGTTATTCGAATTTAGAGTATACTCTAACAGACTTCGGCTAATAGGTACAATGAATATTACAAATGTCCTATCCGGATTTAGAACAATAAATGTTATTGCAACCATACAATTACAGATGGGTTCGTTTTAGGGCGGAGATTTTTATTAAATACATACCTAGCATAATGATCTAACCTGTCTACAAATACGAAGGCAAACTATTTATGAAATATCATTTTCTTTACGCAATACTTTGTCATCTACTGTTTTCTAAAAGAGAAAAATAAATTACACAATTAACGGAATAAAATATTTTATCACCGTCTTTGTTACGATAAACTTGATCTAATTGAAGCCATTAAGAATACCGTAATCAGGTGTCACTTTGTGACAGGATGGGCGACTTTGTGACACACACGTTTTGACGTGAATACGTCTTTAAATTTACAACCATAGTGGGAGGCAATCCAGAAAATCCGATGATAACAAATCGGGGGATACAGTTTGGCATTTCAGCTCCGAATCTATCGTCTACTTTCAAAATTAAATTTCACCACTCGTTTGCCAAAGTATCAAGTAATACGTTATGTTGAGTGAGGACTGCGAAGCATCGCGCTTGGCGAATGGATTTGTGAAGGGGGGGGGGGGGGGCAATTTTGAGTTCGTTTCGCCACGTCTCATAACTTCCGCGTAGTATAACTTTTGACTACGAGAAGCTACGACGCTCTTTTAAGTTTCAATCGACTGCTATGGTCAAGATCAATCGATTGCGCATATAAAAACACTTGTGTGGCGTGTTTTTGAAGAAATAATATGAGTTTAATGTAAAAAATTAAGAAATCTTAACACAATGTCGGCCTATACTCGTAAAAAAGCCAAGTCAAATTGCAGAAATCGTATACGGTTGGAAGAGCGTTTCAAAAGAAATCCGCTGATACCCATAAAACCCCATATGATCGAGTGAAGCGATGTCGGGTACAAAAAAAAAAAAAAAAAAACAAGGCGCCCGAACGCGTCAACGTAGATGTATTCACCTAAAACAAACGGTCGTGTCCCAAACACAGCCAAACCCAATATTCCACTATTATTAAAATTGTCTCGTATTCAACCGAGGTTGTTTCAAATGTTCAGTGGTTAAACTGGCACTACTGAATATCTTAAAAACCAATTAAAAGTGGGGTATTTAAATACTATTGTTACAGGCGGCCATTCTGCGAGCGTGTGAGGCACGGATGACTTAAGATGCGCGCGCCCTATCAGTTGCAACCGGAGACGCAACGGTTTTTCACAAAAGAATGTTTACAAAGTGTGCATGTTACGCCTATCGGGACGCGTGCCGCTCTCGACCTTGCGTACAGGATGTCTTTGAGATATAATTTAATGAATATTCTAGTCATTATTGCTGCCCTAGTTTCTCTCAGCGGGACTCGGGGTGCGTTGAATTTTCTAGATCAAGGCCAGCGATAGTATAAAAGTGCGACGGGCCTCAGTGCCTGGGAGCTTTATGAGAGTCGGGAGTCTGGGCGATTGTGCGTCGAGCTGGAAGAGCAACGAGTAGCGCTGGAGTAACCAGCAGGGAAAAAACCTGCGACTGCGAGCATCAGATAAGTGAAGTGTGTGACTGGCAGGCTGGACTGTTAAACTGAACGCGTGAGCGAAAGACGTTACACATGATGGCAACAAACTGACTGAACGTGTGTTAATAATGGGTATTTATTAATTGACTATTACCAAACAGAAATCCATAACCTTGAAAACTGAAAATTCAATAACGCCAAAACCAATCAACCAAATTCGGTCAAACAAACTGTTATATCATCACGATCACTCCAGCAGCACAATAATGACAAAGAAGTGCAAATTTGCAACAACAGTAATTATATCACAATACCAACAAATAATATACCAAACACTGTATGGAATATCCTGTATATCGGATCTTAAATCAAATATCAAACTAGAACCACAATACACCACAAGGGCGTATTCTTCACAATGCCTTAGCGGTTATTCTTTGAAGACCAAAACGGTACAAAAACAACAAAATAAAACTCTCTTCTACATCAACAACCTTAATGGTCCAGGACCTATCGACCTTATTGACATCCTTACTGAAAGACAAAATATTACGGTATACCTTCTTAGGATAATACCTAAGACACACAAGTCTGACAAGGCATTATAATGATGCGACTTCTCTAATGACATGGAGCGAAATAAAGTACACCATCAGGTTTATATAAACGCGGAACTGATAAGACGTCATCTTAGTTATCTTTGCGTTACGCTTTCTGTCTTTTTTTTAATGCTATCTAAGGTTCTCGTCTTATCAGTTCCGCATTTATATAAAGTATGTAATCTGTTAGTGTACTTCATTTCGCTCCGTGTCATTAGAGACGACACATCATTATGATGCCTCGTCAGACTCGTGTGTCCTAAGAAGGTAAGGATGTCAATAACGACGATAGGTCCTGGACCGTTAAGGTTGTTGATGTAGAAGGGAGTTATATTTTGATGTTTTTGTACCGTTTTGGTCTTCAAGGTATAACTGCTAAGGCAGTTAGCGGTTTGTTGGAATTGTGTTTCTTCAGGAATTCTCATACTCAAAAGGACCTTTCACCTAAGGAACTAGTAATATTGATCCTCGTGATAAAATATGTTGGAAGACTTATCCTGCTAATGAAGGGGAGGCAGATAATACTGCTGTTATTAGTGTATTTAGTAATGTGTCCATGTTCTCGCGTAAGAAGATGAAGTTAGAACTCGGTGATCAAATTTGGTTGTATCAGAAGTTAGTTGGTACCACTGGAGACTTTCATAGTCATGGTCATGCGGAACTGTATTTTAATTCATAATAACAGAAATAGACATTGAATATTGCGCTCACTGAGAAATGAAAAATTATAGTAGAGGAGGTAGATTATTTAATGCTGTAAATATTATCTAAGTGAATAATTAATAAATCAAACTAAGTTATTTTATTTTAATTAAGACCGTCATTCCTCACGAACTCAGATACGCCCCATCAGGCACTTTGTAACCCTATTTTGTGTGTCACAAAGTCTCTCCACATTTGGCACAAAGTGACCACCCCCTCTTTTTACAGCAATACAATTATAAAGTAAAATATATATTCGTAGTATATTTAAAGCATCGAAACGACGCCATATTTCATCGCATTCATTACAACTGTGTGCAGTCCCGCAAATTAATCATAGTATCCACACATCAGCAGGAGACCACTGTGGTTTATTAGCGAGACTACTCGCTTCCGCCAAATACGGGATCAGCCAGAAACATGATGGGCGTTGGCTCTTGCAATCCGCCACTCCACCATATTTACCTATGTTTACCCTCATCGGAGCTCAAGGCGCCGCTCGTAAGTGCACGCCAGACCGTCAACGCCAACTATAGTCGAATCATGGTTACTTCCGACTTTTCTGAAGCCCTGCTACTGTTATAGGCTACTTCCAGTATATTCATCCACCTCATTCAAACAAAGCTTAAAGAAGTCTATGAAATTACACCAAAAGGACAACGCACCGTATTCATGCGCACTCAGTTTAGTAACACTTTGCATAAGAACTATTTGTTACTGTAGGCATTACCAGCTTGCTTATTTTCTCCCTGTTTTTATTAATATGAATTATGAGTGGAGTATTATAAATTGCGAATAAATATTAGGTCAATGTTCAATTAAAGTTAAAATAAGCTGCTTTAATGTTAACAAATGTTTAAAAAGCTTGTGATGGATGTCATCTTTAGGAAACCTAGCACGCAATGAATGCGGTGATTTCTCAAAAGGTTTGATTCAAAAAGGTGTGAAGAAACTGCAAATGGGGACAAGCAGGGTTATCCAGGGAGTAGGAGAAGCACTCGATAGTAGAATGTAAAAACTCTCTTTTTTTTGCTGCAACACCCGATTTGTTACTGCAAAGTTAAAGCTGTTCAAATGTGAACCACTGCAGTCTCGTCTTGTCACTAACGTAAATTACGTTTGATATTTACAGCAGAAACTGCTGTTGCGGGCACGGGACTCGAATTAATCTTGCATTGTTGTTAAGGTTGAAGTAAAGCAACTGCCTATGGGGCACTGCACCTGAATGTACAATGTAAAGAACTCATAAAAAAATTTGTACAGACAACATAAAAATTGTCAGAAAAGTGTGATTTATGCTGTATATAAAGGAAAATGTATATTTTGCAACATTATAAAATACTTTACTGAAATATACTTCTTATATGTAAAAAAAATCGATCGATAAAGTCCGCATTTTAACAAAATTTATGCGCATTTCTGTTTTGTATGCTTCGGAAATCTAAATTTACAAGAAAATCTTTAAGAAATATCGTCATAATATTTACTGTGATCATGTGTAATAAAATCATAGTAATGTATTGTATTGTAAAGGGCTTTTTAACGTCCCCCGGTTTTATGCTTGAAAGCTTAGCACAGGGTGGCTTACAGACTAACTTATGAGCTAACTTAAATTAACACCTATGCCTTACACGGGATTCGAACCCAGAGCCTCCTGCACCCCACGGGAAGTCGACAAAATCATAGTAATATCGTATCATATCAAATTTGTAATTAACTCTATTTACTTCAGTTTCAGTCATAAATGTTTGTGAGGAATGAACGCACATAAACTCAAATATGAAAAGTATTTCCTACATAATTATTAAAATTTTCTTATACACAATCATTTAGACTATAATCCATGACAAAGATTTTCTTGCAAATTCTGCTTTCTGAAGCATCCAGAATGGAAATATATTAAATTTTTTTAAAATACTAATTTAAAAGGTTTTTTTTTAAATTTCAAAAGTATACTTTATTAAAATATTTTATAATGTGGCAAAATATATATATTCTTCTTTCATGCACAGCATAAATCGCACTTTACTGGCAATTTTGTGGTGTCTGTACTGGTTTTTTATGAGTTCTTCACGTTGTATTGTCGGGTGCAGTGCTCCATGGGCAGTTGCTTTACTCCAGACTTAAAGTAGTTCAGAAGACGTCGTTCTGGCAATGTCAGTTAGCGTGTAAAGAAAATATGTGCTCTGAAAAACAAACGCGATTACTAGATAGCAGAGGCGTTACAAATATTTCAAAACTTTATTCACTAAAAAAAAAAAACTCTAGGATGGCTTTGAGATTAGGGCCAACACACAATATGTCGCCAGCCTTCACAGCACGACGACTAGTCTCCCTAAGTTCACATTACTTACGATTGGAAACATGTGCCAGATTATGTTACCTGCTGGGAAGAACTGAGGTTAGTGATCAGGAGTACCACTGCACTTGGAGAAAGACACTGAAAGTCTACAAGAGCACTATGCTTGCTCAGTTGTAGTTTCGTAACTGCAGAATAATAATAACAATAATTTAGGCCATTTGCCATGTACTGAAAACTACTACATACGTAAGGAGACGTCAAATACTGCTGAACCGTTATGAAGTAACTTTTCTTTATTGTGAACAAGAGCAGCACAAATAATGTTTATTTCTCTGCTATCAAAGAAGGCAATGTCATGAAACAAAAACGTATAAAGAAATAATTTATTCAGAACGAAACTAAGTTCCACTCAACATATATTTAATTTAAAGCAATATTTTTTTTTACTGTATACTAAAAACCTTCAAAGATAACATGGTTTCCTGTCTCGAACTGAAAACTTTGAATTTTTTTTAGTGTGTGTTGCACTATTTTTTTTTTGGCCAAACTCCGGATATACGTCGCGAAGACACTTACTGCATGATGACGTAGCGGGCTGCCAGTCTGCCGTTGAGGTACTGTCATTGTCGCCCGAAGGCCGCTGTATTCCTTCTCTACTTCTCACCATTGCCTGAAGATAAAGAAGATCGACTTCAGCATTCTGTCCATGTCACCGACATTGACCAGCCAGTCGCCAGAGTAGGTAACTGTTGACATCACGTGGCCAACGGTGATGAACTATGTTTGAATTTTCAACAGACTCACCTTTTGTTTATAAATAAATTTTCTTTTGAAAAACTTAAACTATATTAAACTGGGAGAAACATATTTGTTTGTACACAGTCAAATATATATTTAGTAGACCCTATAAACTATTTTGCTGAGTAAACCAAATCTTGAAAATCGACAAAATAATTTTATTTGTCCAACGAAATACATGCCTGAATAAACAAAACGTTTTTGCTGGACCAAGGAAAATTAAACTGACAGCAAAATAAATATTTGTATCAACTGCATGATATATTTGTTTAGACTCACGTGTGCTGACCTTCGTTCAAAAATGCAGATCAGTTCAGTTGTAATTAGAAATAGGTCACTGCTCCCGCATGCACATATACATCAACGGGCGCACTGATTGACATGCGCCCGGTATAATTGCTAACGATAGAAGGAAAGTAATTCCACATTTCAACGTCGAATAAAACGTCTTAGGTAACCGTTTGTGATAATTAAAATTATTTATTTCGCTTTCTGTTTTTTTTTAATGCATCAGTGTGTAAAAATTAGCAGATTTATAAAAAGTTTACTTTGATAATAATTCCACAGTTTCACTTGACCGACGCATGAATAAAGTGATGAGGCCCATGGCAATTTTAATTTTCATAAGGCGGAAGAATACAATGCACATGTAAGTAGATCTTAAGCAGGGCTTCCAAAATTGCTCATTTGACCGTGAACAGCCTATAGAAACTCATTTGTGCTCTGGCGGAATTTTGCACTTCCGAAACGCTCTTCGTTCTCGTGTGTTTGGTCGCGTGCCCTCAGCTGGAGCAGTCGTGATGCAGTAATTTAAGATCCCACACCTTGTGTTTGTAATGATTACTGTAAAATGAGTGGTGAGAAAAACTTTTTTTCAAGTCGGATGAATAAATGTGTCCGCGGCAATTACTCAGAAAAAAAAAAAAAAGACAGTGAAGGTGAGTAAAAAAATAAAACATTTGAATACTGAACTTAGTGAAGTGTTTTGAATGAATAATTATGAGCTCGTGCATGGTTCACGTATAGATTTATGACGAAATTCCCTTCAGCAATAATATTATCTACTACTATTAAACTACATATGTGTATTTGAAAATAGCAAGTTCCAGATCATAAGATGAGTTGTATTATATATGCCGGTAATAATGTAGTAATATTATATGTGTGTAATAAATTGCACATGTATATAAACACATAACCACTCCAATACACTTCTCGGTTTAAAGACGGTAACGACATATTTACATATTTAGATTCCATCATACTTCAATATTTACATTATCAAGCGCACACTGGAGAGATTCCAGATTATGACAACATTGAAAAAAATACAAAATATTTTGTAATACATGCCTTGAATTTTGCTATGAAGATTACATACTTTTACACTACTTGTTTTATTGTGTGTGAATAATTTAAAAAGCGTTGCTTTTTTTTTCTTGTAGAAAAATTCTTAAGAGATGTTTCATACAGGCCAAGTAAGTTATAATTTTCCTTACAGATTCGTCATCTTCCACGACAGTAGACGACTCCGACAAGGACCCAAATATTGAACTTTCGAGTTTGGAAAGTGATTACTTTGATGACGTATCATCAGATGAAGAGAGGGTGAAAAACGTTGCAAGTTCGTCGGCCCCAAATACAGCCCAACCTGACATTATTGCAGAGGCTTCTACTCAGTGAGCGTCTACCACGAAACAAGTGCAGGTACCACGAGATGTTGTTGACAATTCATCGACCTCGTGCACTTATACAACAAAACAAGTGCAGGTACCGCGAGATATTGATGCCAATACATCGACCCGTGTACGTCTACCACAAAACAAGTGCAGGTACCACAAGACGTTGTTGCCGGTTCACGAGTCATTGTTGACAATACATCGACCCTGCGTACATCTGCCTCAGAACAAGAACTGGCAACATACGACATTGTTGCGAATAAATCTGCCTTGTTGACGAACATAACTGCAGAACACCATAGAAGTGCAACTTATAGTTGTAACCAAAATATTATGCGTGGCGATGAAAACGATATTACTTGGCACGATCCGGAAGGGAGTAAGAAAAAATAATTTTTGTCATGGCGAATTCGGGTTAAATCCGGAAGTGGTGGCACTGTTAAGTGAACCTTCAGAGCTCGACTGTTATATAGTGTTTGTAGGTGATGACTCGTTGGATGTTTTTGTAGAATAAACCAATATTTATGCAAGTGAAAAACTCATACAAAGTTATATACCTCTAAACAGCTGAATGATAATGTGGGTGCCTACCAACAAACAAAAATATATGCACTTTTTAGGAATAATTCCATTAAACAGTTATTAAATGACAATGAACTCCGGCCGGAAAATGATATACTTTATGAACTTACAAATGTTGTGGACAATTTTGTCTCAAAATTATATATATATATATACACATATATATACACATATATATACATACATGTATATATATACACGCACATATATGTGTGTGTGTGTGTACTCCAGGAGAAATTATGTGTGTATACGAAACAATTTGTAACGCTCTTCCTTACACCTGCCTATTTCCCTAATCCTTTCACACTCTCAACACTTTATTGTAGGGTTACTGTCTCAGTTAAGTTAGGCTGTACAAGAGATCGACGTTCATGGGGGCGGTAAACTCGATGGCAATTAACACGAGACACCTTGAATTCACTAGCACAAACTCTTTATTATAACATTAATTACATTAATGAGAATGATACAAGTTACATCAAGCTGAACAATACAAGACATTTACTATCTCCTCCAACAACTCTACACGTACTCTAATGAATACATACCAAGTCTGAGTGGCCCGCCTATCCTTGCCAGCTTACTCAATTTAATGTTATAATAATTGATGGACGGAGTGCCGAGAGATAGCCTTGCAATCTACTACCAAGCCGATTATGCTCACCCTGGTGTAGACGACTAGGAGACTCTATAGGCCTGGAGAGTGGTGTAGGATTCAGTATTCAGCCTAGCTTAACTAAGGCGTCGTCGGCTCCGATGAGTAACACACTGATTGACATCTCGCACGGCTGGAAGCGTCTGTGGAACGGAGAGGGGGGAGGGTAACGCGTCGAGGTTCCCTTATATACTATCTTACAGACCGGGACAAGTAATATGTTTGTCAAACACGGCGGACGGCCCAGCACTGGTCACCGCCTCTGCAGTAATTATGACATCTTGTGAGCGGTCCCAGTTCTAGTACAATTCAAAGACGTATGGTAATTAAGCAATACTGCCTAATGAAAACCCGCAAGGACGGGGTGAAATATTTAAATCATGTTTTGGGAGAGGGTACACGTGGAACTTCAAAATTTGCTCTGTAAAATACGAGGATGCAGGTAATTCTGTGCCGCCAAGTGTATTGCTTCAGTTATGTGGCCCATTAATGAATTCAAGTAGAGTGATTGTCACTGACAATTAAAATATAACCCCAAGACTGTTGCCCACAAAAAAAAAAAGAAGTAAAAAGGGTTGAGATTGTAGCTCAGCGTAATGAAGACGGCAAAACCATCTTGAAATGAGTCGACAAGAGAGACATTCTTGTACTGTCACCATACCATGGGGATGAAACAGTCCCAGTTCATTGAAGAAATAGAATTGTGAACAAACCAAAGGCCATTTTGGATCACAATAAAGGCAAAACAGCAGTTGATTAGTCTAACGAATTGTCAAGCTACAGTACCCCACTTCGAAGTTCTCTAAAATGGTACTGAAAGATCGCCATAGAATTATTACTCTGCAGAACCTGAAGTAAATGCTCACATGATATTTTGTCAAACAACAGGGAAGAAAATAACAATCATAAATTCCCGTAAAGCTTTAGTGAAACAAATGATGACTGTAAAAATTTGGCCAGAGCCAGAAAATGAGAACTGTGAAATATCAACAACCAGTTCTGCAGTGCGTACAAAAATGATGCCCAAACTAACTTTCAAGAAAATGGAAGGTTCAGCTAGGGATGGTAGAAAGTACTGCACAGGATTCCACAAAAAAAAAGGGGAGAAATTGATTAAAAAAAGTGAAGAAAGTTACGTCATACTGTAGCGACTGTGTTGGTGAACCAAGATACTGCCTTGATTGCTTCAATCAAGCACGCAGGTAATTATACTGTTTTGTATGTAAATAAATTTAACCTAGATATGTATGTAATTGTATCTTAATAGTGAAGAAAGTTGAGACATACTGCCGTGGTTGTGTGGGTGAACCTATATAATTAATGTCTTGACGGCTTCAGTTGTGCACTTGTATGAAAGTAAACTTTATGTATTTGTACAGTATGTTACCTTAATATATAAGTTATCAATTTTATAATTTACATCCAATGTAATTAGTAACTTTATTATTGTTTACTCCCGACGCCAATAGTGGAAAAAATTGACACGCTTTAGTAAATTAGTCAATAGTCGTGAAGTTGTGAAACCCACAGTGGTTTTGCCTCCCCTAAGGCCAGAGCGGACACACTAAACATACAGGTTGTGTCCTATAATACCGAGCAGGCACCAGTGTCCGCCCTGGCAATTAAGGTTGAAGGAAAGTAACTGCCTATGGAGCACTGCACCCGACTATACAGCACGTTGCGGGCACGGGACTCGAACCTGCACACTTAGATGACGGAGCGCTGTCTTGTGGTACTTGAAGTGAGGGGAGCTAGGGAGTAACGAGGATGTATGTCGGCCAGTCGCAAGGTATATAAGGCCACTGGTGCGTGATGTATCGCGTTTCCCAGACCGACAGGCTATTTTATAGGAAGGGGAGGGGGTGGCTCGCCGAAAGAACTCCCCTCACCATCACCCATGGATTGGTGATCCTGGCATCGGGGCGGAAGGGCGAAGATGGAGTCGGTGTCATCATGGCTGAGCTGTCCTGTTTTACGACGCACTCGATGATAAGCAGGGGGGGGGGGGCTGCATCATCAGTTGCTGTCGGTACTGCAGTGCTGGTTCGCTACATTACATGGCAGTATTGACAGTAGCTCAACTTCAAGGGCACCTGCGCCCACACGATGACTGGCATTGGCGCGGGGGGCTGTTCTGTCCCCCACAATACATACCAGATGCGATCTCACTTCATTTCACTCCGCATCAAACCCACAGAAGTCTTTCTTCCCGAACTAGCAAATATCCTATTTATCCAGCCCTAATCCAGTTCAAAGGAATTATTTTATCCTCCGCGACTGTTGCATAGATTTTCCATGGCCCTCTCCGCTTTGCCTGGTTTCCTATGCTCTTCCATCTAGACCCTTCTTCTTTCGGGGTGTGCACATGGCTACAATTGCGGCCATGGCACTATAACCCTGCTTAGCCGCGATGCATGCGCCCATTATAATAACTAAACCCAACCTAAGGCGTAAAGGTCTTGCCCTGAAACGCAGCCCATTCTCCAACCGACTTGGCTACTAACAAGCTTGCCGGAGAGCACACAGAACTATGAAGGTGCACACGCTGGCGTAACGGGATTTGGGGGCTCGCCAGTAAAAAAAAAAAAAAAAAAAATTACGTCACCCCCCACTCTTTGACCCACTCTTCTGGAACCACTTCGGAGGTCGGCACGAGCAGCTTGAGGGCAACACTGCAGAGAGAGCCGAGATACTGACGTCATGGAAAGACGTGGCCAGATCAGCCAATCACCACGACAACACGACGCGGAGGAGCTCTGGTCCGGTGTCGCTAATACCAGTGGCAAGGAGATATTGGGTTCTGGGTGGAGGATACAGCCGGAAACGATCTTACGCGCGACGAACCCTAGAGGTCCCCTATTAAGAGACTTAATATTTGTTAACGTAATTGTAGCTTGGAAAAGTCGAGTTATATTCACTACTATTTGTTGAGATAATTCAAATGTAGTAATCATTCAGTATTGTTTGTCAAAATGTTTGAGATAATTTATTGTATAATCTTGTGTTTAATAGTGTAACGTTACAGTAGTCATGCCAGTAAAAACGTTAGAAACGAGAACTCATAACAAAGTAGTACGACTACAGACACCATAACAATTGTCAGAAAATTGCGATTTATTATGTTAATGAAAGAAGAACGTATATACTTCGCAGGATTTTTAATATTTTACTAGAATATACTTTCTAAATATAAATAAATATATATAATCGATTAAAATAGTCCCTATTTTTAAACAAGATTTAAGCGCATTCCCATTCTGGATGCTTCGGAAAGCAGAATTCGTAAGAAAATCTTCTTCATGGAATATCGTCATAATATTTACTACTATTGTGTGTAAGAAAATTGTAATAATAATGTAGGAAATAATTGTCATAATAATTTTTATGTGCGTCACAAACATTTATGGCTAAAACTGACGTCAATTAAAAAATTGATATGATACATTGTTATTGTGATTTTACTACTCGTGATTACAGTAAACAATATGATAAACATTCTTGAAGAAGATTTTCTTGCAAATTTTGCTTTCCGAAATATCCAGAATGGAAATGCGCCTACATTTTGTTAATAATACAGACTATTTTAATGGATTATTTTTTATATTTAAAAAGTTAATTTAATTTAATATTTTATAATGATGCAAAATATATACATTCTTGTTTCATATACACCATAAATCACACTTTTCTGGCCATTTTTAAGGTGGCTGTACTCTTTTTTTTATGTGTTCTTTATGTTGTATAGTCTGGTGCAGTGCTCCATAGGCAGTTGCTTTACTTCAACCTTAACGTGTTTAAAGTGGTAAACACGCATACTCTACCGTAACCCCGTTCTCACGCAATTTCTTCAGCTAGTTTGTCGGCACGATGAAAGAACGGCTATCTCCTAATTAACCTGTCGGTCGCCACCCCAGCGTGGTCAATCGTGACTCGAATAGCCTCATCACGAGCTCATCATGTGGGACTTTGAAAGAATGACCAGATAGTAATTAACTTTTCGATTGAATTTCTCTAATCACGCGTGGACACAACCACCCGGCGTGCTGATAATTACTGCTTACCTGCTGAATATCTTTGACAGGCAGTCATTTCAGCTCCCTTGAATATTGGTGCGGGAGTTTAAACGGAGGGCCAACTTGTCCATGTATGTCTCGATGGAGGTAGTTCCTCCACACATCATGATATATTAATCAATAATAAATTTATGAATACAAAACGATTTATACTTTGATGACAAAACCAGAATAACATTTTGTACAGGCTTTGTTTTCATTATATCGCTAGATTTAAAGGTATCTTATAAGAACACCTTATCAAATGAACGAAATATTTTAATGGCTACCAAAAAAGTTTTTTTTTGTCATTACTGAAACTACTACTGTAAAAAAAAAATAAAGGTAAAATTCCCTTACATGTAAGGGAAGCTAATAATAACCTCTACGTTTAATGTTAAATTATCTCTTAAATGTAGAGGAAATTTACATAGCAAGTAAAGTACTATTCCCTTATCGTTCTGAAAAAGTATCTCACAAAAATGGGGAGAAAATCCCATACAAGTAAGGGAAAATTAACTGTTTTGTATAATGAAATTATATTTAATAATACCCCGGGGTATTAATATCTGATAACTTTTTTATTACCTATATCCTCTGACAGATGTTAACTGAAACCTCAGAACTAAATTCCTCGACACTTGCTGGTGGGAGGGCGCGAACCACAGTTCTCTATCACGATAAGCCGATGTGCTAGGCAATTACACCACGACGACACTGTAACTGTATCAGTGAATATTAGTGTGTTGACGGATTGTTTATTCCCCCCCCCCCTTTTTTTTCTTTCAAGTTACCTTTTGAGACAATGCTGAAGAGATTGAGTAATTTCACATCCGGGATTTTCCACTACCAGGTACGTGAATTTTGCTCCAGAATGCACTAACTTTACCTTACCTGTAAGGCAAACTGTGTTTCTCCCACAAGTTTGCGAATATTAACTTACACTTGTCAGGTAATTTTCCCATTATTTTTCACAGTGACTGTTTGCATGTGTTGTTACGTATGAAATAACATTTGGTTCGTAAACTGTCTACCTACACTGAAAAAATTTCTTTGTGGCTATTACATTTTGTCGGTGTACACACAGCCAAATTATTTTGTAGTAAACAGAAAATTTTTTAGCTGTCTCTAATAAACATGTGTGGCTTCTAGGCATTTATTTTGTAGTGGCTATAAAACATTTTGTGCTCACCACAAAATTATTTTTCTGTGTGTGTGTGTGTGTGTACAGACAAAATACGTTGTAGCAGCCCATAGTAATTCTTTAGTGTAGCACACACCGAGACAAAGATTTGTTCCGAGTCAACAGAATACTTGTTTCCGTAAGGCCAAACAAATATTTAGTACCACGAACAAGATATTTTGCTGAGCGAACAAAACTTGAAAAGCAACAAAATTTATATATTTTTTTTCATTTATCAAAATACACAGTTAAATAAACACCACCTCTGTGTTTGTCCGAAAAAAAACTTACACTGTCATCAAAATATTTAATTAAATCGCCAGTGTGTATTTGCTTAGCCAATCATTTGATTGCCTTAGTTCGACATTACAGTTAAGATGTCTGTAGTTTTGTGACAATAGGAATAGTGACAGTGTTTGCTAGCCCATTCATTTATTCTTAATAATGGTGTGAAACTCATAATAAAACCAGATCAACATTCATCAAAATGTAAAGATTTAAAAATTGAAACATTTATTTTCTTAAGTTGTACAGTATTTGAACAGTAAGTATTAAAAAAAGTGTCGTATTTATTCGGTGGTCACTTTAACTGAAGTTTGCTATGGCGTAGGATTCAGGCGCAAACGATATGACGTGGGAACTCAGCCGCTCGTCCATATCCTTTTCTAACAACTGAAACATTTTTATATACGTAGATCCAAGCAAATCTTTAGTTTGCACAAACCAAATGTTACAGTTTTGTGGCAACCAAAAACGAACGATAATACTATTTTTCTTCAACAATAAAATATTTCACTGCACCTGTACAAAAATTCAATTTGGTTGGGCCAAACAATTCTTTTTTAATTCAACAAAACTTTTTTTCTCGGTGATGTATTGTCTCACAGCTAGCAAATAATGAACGTTGTATATACAGTGTCAAGTGTTGTATGGACCAGTGCGATAGTGGTGAGAATAAATATAGAGCTGTACCATGCTACGGCATGATCCATCTCTCTAATTTTTTTTTATCCTCTTAAAAGATTAAAAAGGCAGGTTTGACTGTGTAAATCCAGCCAAGGTCAAATTTGCTGTGCCTGAAATTTGCTTTCTGGGATATAAAACTTCTAGTCAGGGCATTCCCATTGGCCAGAAAGAACAAAAGCCATTCGAAATTTCCTCCAATCTAGAGACGCAATGGGCATAGCCCGCTTTATTGGCATGATTCAGTTCTTCGGAAAATTTATGCAGAATTTAGCAGAGAAGGCTGCGCCCCTCAACCAGTTACGGAGGAAAAATGTTAAATTTGAGTGGGGTGCAGACCAACAAAAGGCTTTTGAAACTCTAAAGTAAGACATAATAAACCCTCCTGTTTTGCATATGGCTGATTTCACAAAACAATTTATCTTGCAGACAGATGCATCAGGTTTGGCAGTTGGTGCAGTTTTATTAAAGGAATTTGATGGAATACATCAACCAGTTGCTTTTGTCTCGCACACCTTGACACCCCAGGAAAGAAAGTCGTCTACAATTTATGAATTATAGTGTTTAGCTGTGGTTTTTGGTGTTGACGAATTTCGTGAGTACCTTCAACATTCAGCATTTTTACTTGAAACAGATAACCAAGCCTTATTATCGCTCTTAGCGCACCCAGGCCAGTTAGTTCTTTGTAAATTATTATTTTTGTTCTAATGTACACCATCTCTATTCGGTGAGAGAATATTGTACCCTCCTGGACTTCACCATGTCTCTGGTTTCCATGTTGCTTGTTTTGGAACCATTCTTCTCCTCAGTAGCGGTAACCACTCTCAATACTGGTGCAGTTTTTGAAAAAGGAAGATGACATTTTAGATTCGAAAAGTTATTTTTTATATTGTGCTTGATTTTGACCTTCGCGAAATCCAAGAAGAGTCGTCCCAACTTGATATGCTTATCCAGTCAGGAAAACTTCAACATGAAAATGTGACTGCGGATCAAAACTTCCTCAATTCCATTGCACAGTTGCGAGAAAGTGCTTTAGCATTCAAATCTGAGATTGGCACCTTAACGTCCCTTCTTCATTCTGAATCGCGGCAAAAAGAGTTATGATAGATTTTGGTGGGAAAATTATTAAAACTCTGTTTGGAACTATGGACTCAGAAGAAAGTGCCCACTTAGAAAAAAGGATGAACTCTGTTTCGGATACTCAGGATGACATTGCTATTAATTTACAGAATCATATTTTGGTCATCAAAAATTTAGAAGACCGTGTGCTAAATAATACTAAGAACATTCAAAAGTTGGCTTCTTACTGTTTGGAACATTGTAAGTTCTGTTACCATTCCCTGAATGAAACCGTGCAAGAATTGATTGATAAAGTGTTAATTATGAGTCTTAGAATTGATTTGAACTCCATGTTGTTGAAAGTAACAGAATCCTTGATTAATGCCAGAATGGAACTGTTTGACCTAAATAATGCTATTGAAACTAGTGTAGATGGCAAATTGAGCTCTAGCTTGTTAAATGCTGTCACATTTATTATTGTTTTGAACAAAATCTAACATCTTATTACTCTAACATTGTACATGATAGCTCCAGTCTCACAAGAAAACCTTCACACGTTTTATTGCCTATCCTGTGCCCTTTCTTTACCCAAGTTTAAACAGACACCTTTTGCTCAACCTTTATGATTTATTGATCATTAGCCCTGACCGAAAACTCTTGCTTCTGTGGTTATGGTTCGTGTTTCATTTTTATCACAGAGCGCACCCTCCTCCTTCTCAACCTACTAGCTCCTTTACTGACTTACCTGACGTTCTGCTGATTATATTGCATAGGTAGTAGACTTGTCTCTGTTGTCTCTTTTTTTGAGACACTTTAAATAGTGTTGATTATGTTGCTTTCCCCTTTTACTAATTTTCTTTTATAGGACGAAAGGTATAAAAAACCTATATGCAAACATGATTTTAGTATGTAAGCTGTTGCACACCTTGAAGTTAGGTATACATCATACGTATATACACATTTTAGTATGTAAGCTGTTGCACACCTTGAAGTTAGGTATACATCATACGTATATACACATTTTAGTATGTAAGCTGTTGCACACCTTGAAGTTAGGTATACATCATACGTATATACACATTTTAGTATGTAAGCTGTTGCACACCTTGAAGTTAGGTATACATCATAAGTATATACACATTTTTTGGGGATTTATCAATGTTTTACCTCTGTGAAAGATGTTTTGCCTGTCTTGGAAATTTCTGGTATTGGGTTAGTGTGATTGTTTGTTTGCTCACACTTTGAGAAAAAAAAATTTTTTTTTAACATGATAACGAAGTGTGTAATCATGTTCCCTCTCTCTACTATTTTTTTTCCTCTTAAATTGATTTTCTAGTTGTTTAGGCTTGTCTTGCAAAGCCCGTTTTTATTTTGCTGCCTTGTTACTGTTCGGGACACTATTTTCGTTTAATGGCAATTTTAAAATTGTGTGAAACTGACTTTTCATTTCTTTATTCCTCTTAATTCCGAGCAGACTCTTAGTTTATAAACCTATTAATCTTGTTTACTTTACAATGATTTGTAAATGCCGGAAACAGCTTTGATTCGATATGTTATTTTGATAATATTCAGTGGTGTCTTAAACTCATGTGGTATTTTGTTTGCCGCTTGCGATAGAGGGCAGCACTTGTACTGTAATAAGGCAAGTAACTAACAAAAAGCTGTTGTTGAGTTTTTATACTTATGCAGTTATGGTTCATTGTATTTCTGTAATTCTTTTTTCTTGTCAACTTTATCACGTCATTGTTTTTTTTTTTAATTAACTTCATAATTTGGTAATTCTAAAATTATTGACGTGGAATTTTCCACTACATCTTACACTCGTGGTACGGTGTTTCGATATTTATCGATTAGCCACATCACGACTTTTGGAGTTTTGTCAAAGCCACTCCACGCACAAAGGAATTTGCTAACTCCTCCTTCTTCATCCCGTTTCCAACATGTTGTGAGTGCCAATAAATTAACTGTTCAAGAGTTTCATAATTTTAAGTATGTAAGATTGTAACACTGCCGCCTTGGTAAGCGGAATCTTTGTAACTTTTATTGCCTCGCCCCTGTTAGTGTTTGTAACGAAACTTATCAGTTTTTAAATTTAATTTTTATATTTCTTAGTGCGGTCCAAGACTACCCCAGGGAAATGTAACTGAGCCCATGTGCAGCTGAAACTTATCTGCCTCCCCTTGCAGCATCTTTCTTGGACAACATGTGTTAAATTGCCGAGCTGTGTGTGTCGCTGCCCACACCGGATTTTCGTCCAAAACCCCTATGGTCAGATTTTTCCAATTTTCTGCATGCTCCTTGTGCATGATGTGACGACTAAAACTTCAAGCGTGGCACTTACGGACTAAATTTACTGCGCTTGCTGTGCGCATGTTCTGGACACAATGTAACAATAATTTGTTAATTTTAGCAAACTTGGTTTATATAAAGGTAAAATTTAATGCTTAAAATAATGGAACAAGTCTGGTTCCAAAAAGGTAATATTTTATATGTGTATTAACTTATTTGTTAACATTTAACCTTGTGTGTTTCGTAACACTAAAGTATGGATGCACTCTCAATTTCTCTGGTTAACTTTACTTTGTGAAATTTGCAAAAAAAAAAAAAAATGTAAATAAATGATAAAAACGCTGATATTAATGTAGAAATACTCTTGCTGGATTAAACGATATTATTGTTATTTCTTGTTGTTGGATATTTGTACTCAACTGGCGAGGGAACATAAAACATTTTGAAGGTTAACTTAAGTTATGATATTTATATGGAATCGTCCCCCTTTTTTTTAAACTTCCATCTATGGAGTTGAAGTATCAATTGATAA
Source organism: Dryococelus australis (assembly GCA_029891345.1). Taxonomy (NCBI): domain Eukaryota; kingdom Metazoa; phylum Arthropoda; class Insecta; order Phasmatodea; family Phasmatidae; genus Dryococelus; species Dryococelus australis. Next base: position 126,684,264 of record CM057002.1, read on the forward strand.
CTAAACCAATAATTATTTTATCTGTATCATGCTATTTTACATAGGAGTGCCTGACTTGTCAGCAAGGAGATGGTTAAATTTATTTTTGGGTTATGCGCTGTGTTTGATATAACTTATTTATTTACACCACCAAAGAGTTGCATTTGAGCGGAGAATTACATTTATCTCCTTGTTCTCTTCTAAGCACATTGGCGCTAGGTTGAGAGTTCCTCAGTTGGGGCGTTTTTCCCAAAAGGAAATTTCCTTGGCTGTTATCTCTTTTGGGCTCTTTACCTGGGCGCTGTGAGGTGGCTATGAACCTTTAATGTAACGAGCCCGAATTTCGAAATAACGTACGAAATAACGAAATTATGGTACACCGTAACATAATGTATTGTGGTACACGGAATATTGGTAATATTGACTTAGTGCCATAATTATGGTATACTTTATGTTACGCCGGGAAGTTACCCAACAGTTACCTGTTTAAGGGGGAATAGATGGCTTAAAAAGAAAGGAAAATACCGTCTGAAAAAAAAAAGAGGAGGACGATAAACGGGGTTCCATTGCACCTAGTATTTAGTAAGGAAATCCGGTTCTTTGAGTATTCAAACACGCCGGTCAATGATATTGAATTGGTAGACAATTTTAATATTTAGGGTGATATGTCACATCTTTGGAAACGTTCCACCAATTTAAACCAAACTTTGTTTGCTTGCGGATCATCGCGTGATCATTAAATGATGAAATGGATATTGTTCGTTGGTCAGCCATTTTTAAAGATAGTACCAAATGAAAAATAAAGATTTTACATTATATCTCGATAACTATTAAACCAATTTTTTTCCCAATTCAGCATGTAAGGAATGCTTTGGTGGGCCAGATATGCGTAAGCAAAGGCTATTAACGGAAAAGTGAGCACTTTTGAAAGATCTCTCATTTTTTAACAATAATTATTAAATATATTTAATTTTAGCCTTAGGCGTTAACTTCCTAGTGCGGTGGAAACTACACACTGTGTTTATTACTTACTTGGCAATACTGATTTAAATATGTGGTTAAAGGATAAAATATGGATGAACGAAAAAATAGCTAGGGCCTCAGAAGTGCTCATTTTACAGTGATCAGCCTATAACAGAACATGATTAGTTATTTATTTTTAAATGACGGCCAAACCAATATTTCGGTTTTATTTGGCAATCTACCGTACCATTTAACCAATTTCGACCAAACTGTGTATGCTAAAGCATCTGTTACAAATATTTTATACACCAATACATTGCCAATTTTGTCAGCCATGTTATAACATAGCGCCACACGAATAAATAAGGTTCTCTCATTTCTCCGTAAACAATAAACCGAATCTTATCAAATTTCGCAAACACATAGTCCTGCAGCAGATGATGTTAAATCTTTAATTATATCAGGCACTTATTTTCAAAATGGCAACCATATAGTTATCTTAGCTTAAAATGCAATTTCGTAAGACCTATGTAATTAACTCCAAATTATTTTTTTATGCTCGCAGTATATATAACATTTTCAAATTATTCGACACGGAATATCATTTTTCCATCATTTTGTAAGATATATCACATGAAAAAATGAAGATTTATATGATATCTTAATAAACAATCCGCAGATTCCTACCAAATTTGGCAGAAAAATAGCACAGCAGCAGATAATGTAAATTGGCGAGTTTTATGTAGGTCTGTATTGAGTTACAGACTTCGTAAGAATAATAATCAGAATTATATTTTTATCGACGCTTTAGGCAAGCGTATCTACAAGTAATACGTGTTCCCTTTGTGTGGAGCTCAAGTGTATTTTACATTCAACGTATTCATATATCCCATGTTACATCTCACATGAAAATTTCCCTGCACAAGCGAGTGTTTCAATGCCTCTCAAAAATACTCAATCTGAGTCAACTCTCCATTATTTCATGCTAAGCTAGTAGATGACAAACAAACACTAACCTTTCCTATGAAGGATATTTATGTGACTCTAGCATCGAAGTAAATTATAATACGTAATTTTGTTTTACAAGCCATGAATTATTTATTTTCGGTTTCTGTTTTCTGAATAGGCCTGCAATGGATTTTTCTCTCAACAACACGCTGTAGTGTTAATGAAATATATGACATCTCCGAATGACTTAACAAACATGGCCACCTTACGGGTCTTTTTAACAACTAAACAAATGTAAGTATCAATAAATATATTATTTAATTTTAAAAAGTTCGTCTTTTAACTAGAGAAATATTGTAAGAATCAGTGCTATCAGCCTGAACTGTTACAATAAATATGGCACAATCTCCGACAAATCAAATGTGCACAACATAACACCTATTAATTATTTTAATTCCATAAACTAATACTTTTTTTATAACAGCCTTTAAACGTTCCTAAAATTACATAAAACAGTTTGCAAAACAACATATTATCATGGATTAATAGAGGGTTAAATATCACAGATTTAAAACTAAGGGCTCTGTTTAACATTTACAAAAATATTTTTTTCCTTTTGAACTAGACAGAACTTTACGTATATGTATCACTTGTGATATTCAAATTACGCTAAAACCATTAATAAAATAAGGAAGTAAAACCAGGTGTTACAGACTCTCCGCCCAATTTTTTAGAAATAACAAATATTTAATTCTTATTACGTATTTAAATATTGATTACTTTACAATTAAAATTACCAAGGAGCTCCAACTAATGAACATACAATGATTACACATTTAACAAAAAATTACTGAAGAAAACAAATACTATTTGCAAAGTAGCCCTTACAATGGCTTAGAAGAGTTTTCAAGTTTTTGATCCTTTTAAGGTAACAACGATGGCCACCCACTTGATATAATGACACAGTAGATGTTACTGTCTCTCACATCGTTGTGTGGATTCGTCTCACAGTGACACTGCTGTTGACATCGTGCCTCTGGAGTGTCACTGCGTCCCTGCCGGTAGCGTAGCACTTCCTCTGCAACACTTATAAGGTAACAACGATGGCCACCCACTTGATATAATGACGCAGTAGATGTTACTGTCTCTCACATCGTTGTGTGGATTCGTCTCACAGTGACACTGCTGTTGACATCGTGGCTTTGGACTATCACTGCGTCCCAGCCCGTAGCGTAGCACTTCCTCTGCAACACTTATAAGGTAACAACGATGGCCACCCACTTGATATAATGACGCAGTAGATGTTACTGTCTCTCACATCGTTGAGTGGCTTCGTCTCACAGTGACACTGCTGTTGACATCGTGCCTCTGGAGTGTCACTGCGTCCCTGCCGGTAGCGTAGCACTTCCTCTGCAACACTTATAAGGTAACAACGATGGCCACCCACTTGATATAATGACGCAGTAGATGTTACTGTCTCTCACATCGTTGTGTGGATTCGTCTCACAGTGACACTGCTGTTGACATCGTGCCTCTGGAGTGTCACTGCGTCCCTGCCGGTAGCGTAGCACTTCCTCTGCAACACTTATAAGGTAACAAGGATGGCCACCCACTTTATATAATGACGCAGTAGATGTTACTGTCTCTCACATCGTTGAGTGGCTTCGTCTCACAGTGACACTGCTGTTGACATCATGACTTTGGACTACCACTGCGTCCCTGCCGGTAGCGTAGCACTTCCTCTGCAACACTTATAAGGTAACAACGATGGCCACCCACTTGATATAATGACGCAGTAGATGTTACTGTCTCTCACGTCGTTGTGTGGATTCGTCTCACAGTGACACTGCTGTTGACATCGTGGCTTTGGACTATCACTGCGTCCCTGCCGGTAGCGTAGCACTTCCTCTGTAACACTTATAAGTATCTATGTGGAGCAGTTTAATACGTTCCACCAACCAACTGTTTCAATCGTTAGCTCCTGCCTCATCAAGTAGGAGTACAAATAATTTTTCTCATAGGAAATAAAAGTTGCCTTTGGATGACACAATAATTGGCCCAAATAATAAAAACTAGTGAGTGTCCTTTATTTTATTTTATTTGTATAAAAAGTCATCACTTATTTTAGTACTCAGACTATATCACTTCACAGTGTCCTAGTCATAGTTCACACTCACAATTTTTTTTTTTTCACCTTGCGCTAACTTCCAGAGTGACCCTGAAATATAAACTGGGCCCCGAGACTCACCCACCAATACTCACAGTGGTTTGATAATTAAATTATTAGAAAATGGTTTATCAACCATAGCATAGATTAGAATTCTGAATAGGTGTAAAGAAGACTCTCGAACCTCTAAATAAGTAACTTCAGAAGACCCTACCTAGAAAAAATGATTTGGTTCGTTATTGTACATTCACATCAGCCATTACGAAGTATTGTATATTAACCCATTTAATTGTCATTGCCGACATCAAATTTGTACTTCTTAGACTCAGTGTTCTCCTTGCTCATTTTACTAGAGATGGGTTCTTTTTACTGACTTGCCATCCTATTTACTGTAAATTAAAATTGGTTAATGATCTTTGCTAAACATTGTTACCAATTTTTTTCTTGTTGTTTAGTTTGTTCTCTATATATAGTTCAGTAGGTTCTATATATGTTCCATATATAGTAGCAATAACTTCTTTAATATGTGTTCCCAGGCCTTAGAAATTAAATCTGCTTTTACTAAAACCAGCTGTCCCTCAGCTAAGTCTTTCTTCTACGACTTTTTAGCATACTTGCTCCTTTGTTCTGCTGCTAGAATCAGTCTTCTTCTCGCGAATTCTAGTAATTCCTGTCTTCTATCTTCGCTATCTCCGTCTTCTGGTTTGGTTCTTGTGTCCTCTAATAGTTTAACCGGCGATTCCGGTTTTGTTGATAACCTTTAGCCTGGGTATCTGAATTGGGAGGGGGCGCTTGAGGAGGCACTGGTGAAAACGGCGGAGATCGCTGATCGAGCGGTGTCTGATTAGCAAAATACCCTTGATTTATTTCTCCTTGGTAAGCCTGTTCTGAATTCCTAGCAAAGTGGACATTTCGTGCATTGGTGTCGCTATTTCGGAATGTTTTATCGCCCCTTTCGTCATTTCTCCTTTGAAGAGTTTCGTTCTGAATCGCCTGGTCTTTCTGCGTCATTGTCCGTGGACGTCCAGGAATCTCCTCCTCCGTATCGCTCCGTATTCCATGAACCGTATCTTCTATCTTCGTCATCCGGTCTGTCCGGTTCGTAATCACGACTGCGTCTGTCCCTGTTGTAATATGGTTGGCGCTGGTCCCGTTTCCTCCCCTTGTTTCCATACGAACTTCGATAGAAATATCGACCACCTCTAATCGAATGGTTGAAAGATACCATTTTGCTCGTCCGATACGGCACTATATGCGTTTACTGCGGGATTGCGGTCGTATCTGGGTGGCGCCCGGGAATTGTTTCGACTAGTGCCACCGTTAATATCTGTAAAGGAGTGTTCGTTATTGAGCATAGCTTGCCCATCTCGATTCTCTTGTTGACGTTGTAATCGATCAATGGCATCAAAAGCTAAGAGTTCTCCTCGGAAATTTGTTAAGCACACATAATGTCTACCAGCCCAATGTGACTGATATTTTAAAGGAAGCTGTCTGAGGATCCTAGCTATAAATTCCTCATCGGTGATGGGAGGCTCAAGATATCGATATTTGTCGTACATCTCGGTAATGTGTGCTTCCAATGCCTTTCCTTTCCCTGGCCAGAATCGCTCGGCGCGCGCAACTGGGCGCGAAGATTTCCTTGTATATTTTTGTTCCAAAAATTAGTTAGAAATTTTTCCTTAAACTCTTTATACGAAAATGTGGTGTCTTTGTTGATGCCCCACCAAAAATAAGCTGTGGATTTGAGACATAAGCTAATGCAACGTAACTTATCAAAATTACTTAAATTGAATAAGTTACAATATTAGTCCAGTTTGTTTAAAAAATTGACTGGGTTCTCACCTGTCTTTCTTTCGAAGGATGGCATTTGGGCCGCCCACAATTTGCTAGGGTGGTGTAATAGGGAACTGAATGAACACATTAGTTGAGCGTGGCTGTCGCTAGCCTGCACAGATTTCGACCTGTCCGACGAACAAGAAACTTCCTCTGGGTTCGCATTGGTAATTGGATATGTCGGGCTCTGATTAGGGTGATTAATGCGGATTTCCCCTAATGAATTTATTACATCTTCCAATTTATCCGATACCAAATTAACTTCTCCACTGAATTTATCACAAATTGGACTAGGTCGCGACATTCTCCTTATCTCACTTGTCTTCTGTTCATAAACTACCTTCAATCCAGCGTGTGTGTGTGTGTGTGTGTGTGTGTGTGTGTGTGTGTGCAAGCTCCTTCCTAGATTCCCCGGAAGTTTGTCCCAGTTACGAATTTATTTCACTCATGTCGTTTTCCTGACGGGAGTTTAATTCATCTAATTTGTTTTTCATTTCGCTTCTGCTACTTTCTAACTCGCGACCAAATTGCTCTAGCCGCACGTTCATTTCGTCTTTCAGCTCCCGCATGTCACTTTCCTGAAGAGTGCTTAAACGATCCTCCATTTCCCTCAAACTATTTTCTCCTGCCGAGTATTCATTTCATCTTTCATCTCCCTCGTGCCGTCTTTCATTTCGCTCATAAAAAGAAACAATTTTTCAAATTAATCGTCCTGTGGGGCATTTGTATTTATAGGCAAAGTTTCATCAATATTTATATCTCTAGTCAAGCTATCATCTATGATATTACTTGTGATTGCTTGTGTTTCAGTGTCAGAACTTTCACAGGTATTCTCTATGGATAAATCTGTGGAATTAGCAGCCATGTTGTTACTTGTATGTTTGTTAACTCTAAGGAAATAAGGTGACCTGGTATTATTACTCATATACTAGTTAACTAAGTAACACAAAATAGTGTACTCTATGGATTCTTCTAAAGCATATAAATTGTACTATTTTATATATTTCTCCAGGCTTTGTGGGTTAATTATTCTTTGAAGCCCACACGTTGGGTCGATAATTATTGTGACAGTCAGTGCTACTACCCTGAACTGTTACAATAAATATGGTGCAATCTCCGACAAATAAAGTGTGCACAACATAAAACTTTCTAGCATAACAGAATAATATGACGGAATGTACAAATTATATATATATAATTAGTACTATTCATTATTTACTTGCCACGGCTATGAAACTCTTCCAATGTGCAAAACTCAATATTTCGTAAAATTATGAAATAAAAATGAAATCCGCATATTATTCAAATGATATGAAATAATACTACAAGAAAATTATTTTAACACGTAAGCATTCATAGATAAGAAAAGAACTACAATTTATTGTCAGGCGCACCCTTCGAAAACGCGCTACTAATTGGCCTTCGCAAAAGGTTCATGAATAATATGGTGTATGCTGGACTTATCTGTTGATAGGAAAAAAAAATTGTAGTCCACAGCTAGATCTGTGGATCTCCACCTGGGTTCGAACCTGGTACCTCACAACTCCATATCGACTGCGATTCCATGACGGCATAGGTCCTGGAGTCGATCCCCCGACTCAGCCACTGAAGCGGTAACCGTGTTCCTCGTGACTTAGCTCCTTCAGAAAATGGATGATAATGTCTGGCCCGAAGTTACTCGGAAAACCAAATGACGAAGTTCTCAGTCCCTTTGAAAGTTCGTTATCGCCACCTCTGTTACTGACTACTCAATATTATACAGTTACTTTCTTATTTTGCATACTTCTGTTCCTTAAACTTGATAACATTTAAGCATAAAAAGAACGCTTCTTGAAATTAAACACCAATATTAAATTATCGCCAGTAAAACTCATTAAATCGGAACCTATTAATTATTTTAATTCCATAAACTAATACTTTTTAGAACAACCTTAACACGCTCCTAACATTACATAAAACAGTTTGCAAAACAAAATATTATCATAGATTAATACAGGGTTAAATATCACAAATTTACAACTAATGGATCTGTTTAACATTTATACAACAATTTTTTCCTTTTGAATTAAATAAAACTTTACATATATGTACCACTTGTGATATTCAAATTACTCTAAAGCCATTAATCAAAATAGGATATCTTGGATGACATATTAATGATATTCAATTAAAAAATATATTATACGAGCTGATCCTGGCGAACGTTGTTCCGCCTCTGTCACGTTCTATTATGCCTTCTCAATGCGTCCTCTCTATTACGTCTGGTACGTCGACCTATGTTTGACCGCGGTATCGCTGGTATTTCTCTCTTTTAGATAAACAAACATTTCCTGCAAGTATGAGCGAAATCGGCCCATAAATATGAAAGTTGTACTCCAGCGCCACTTATTGGATCCGAGCCTACCGATTCCAAAATACAATAAAACTATTTATTTTATATCAACAAACATTTCCTTCAAGTTTGAGCAAAATCGGCCAATAATTATATAAGTTAGTCTCCAGCGCCACCTACTGAAATGAAACATAGCTAAAAACTGTAGTCGCCACCTCAATAACATATGGTGTGAATATGGTCTCAACTGGTCCAGGGGTTTGTCAGTGATGATGAGGTTTAGTACACACAAAGGATTATATATATATATCTGTGATTATATATATATATATGCATATTTACATATACCAATAATAAATACACAATGGTTCAGTCCTACAATACATTTAATAAGTTTAACGCTCATTTAAAACCCCGACAGAAATGTCGCCAAGACAATGTCAAGTCTTTGAAGTTGAAATGTGCCTTCGAGTAGTGATAAATTATCTACTGATTGGCTCGTTTAATGCGATACCTCGATGAGCCACGCAATAGCAGTTGTAAACTGTCCACAAGAAAATATAGTGAGTATTAAATTTACCATTTCACCTTCCTGCACTCTTACATAATTGTATACCCCGGTTTTTCCTGAAAGAAGGAAGAAATATTTATTCTCTGGTAAAAAACATATATGAAGTGGCATTCTGCACAACAGACAATTATATAAATAAATATAAATAAATAAATATATATATGCACACATATATAACTTTATTCAAAGAAGTGGGAAACATTTAATTCAGTTAGAAATTTATGTTTGATATGAATCTTCATTTCGGGTATCAATATTGATATCTTATCCACGCACTTGGGATTTATATCAGGTTTGAAATTTTCACTAATAATATAAGTAAACATTTTGAGATAAGCATTTCAAAGTTCGAAACAACGTACAGTAAATCCGTGGATTCATACTGCCACATGTTCAAGCAATTCAGCAAAAATATGTTTTACTTTGGTTGATGGAAGCACAGAAACAAAGAAACGGTTAGTATGGAACTTACTATTAACATAAACCGGCCAAGTGGTAGTGGTCCGAAAATATCGTACTTTTACCAAACAATTTGATGTATATTATATTTTAAAAAAATTGCTCCTGCGGGGAGTGTAGTTTAATATAAAGGAAACCTGTTATCTGCGAAAATAATTCCTTTCAACAAATTAATTGAAGGCTGCCTTTCTTGCTGATTAACCTTTCTTTGGTTTTTTTGTGGTTTGTTATGACGAAAAAGACAACTTCGTACTTGACTGTGCCAATTACAACAAGGTGATGCTACAGAGTACGTAAGAGAACAGGTCTGTAAAAGTCCCTCAATTCGGCCAACTTCTGCCGAACACGGCAAATATCAAAACTCCATTTGTCAATCAGCCCAGCCGATAGGGAGCTTTTCGCTGAATTCAATAGCCAAGACACAAGACCCCTTTCATAGAGCCTCGTGGAGCCAATCAGAAAATGAGTACACTCACATTTAATGAACCGTCACACCAACATCGTCTCTATGGTACCCCACATGTCTGTGATGTACAAGCAGAAACCCCAGTGACTGCCATGACAATTCGTCTCTATGCTATCTATACACATCTGTGATTCGTAAGTAGATACTGCGGTAACACCACTCCACTTCTCCTCTATGATATCTCTAAACTTCTGTGATTCACGAGCAGTTACCACGGTAACCACCCCGCCACTTCGTCTCTATGCTATCTATACACATCTGTGATTCGTAAGTAGATACTGCGGTAACACCACTCCACTTCTCCTCTATGATATCTCTAAACTTCTGTGATTCACGAGCAGTTACCACGGTAACCACCCCGCCACTTCGTCTCTATGCTATCTATACACATCTGTGATTCGTAAGTAGATACTGCGGTAACACCACTCCACTTCTCCTCTATGATATCTCTAAACTTCTGTGATTCACGAGCAGTTACCCGGGTAACAACCCGCCACTTCGTCTCTATGCTATCTATACACATCTGTGATTCGTTAGTAAATAATGCGGTAACACCACTCCACTTCTCCTTTATGATATCTCTAAACTTCTGTGATTCACGAGCAGTTACCCGGGTAACCACCCCGCCACTTCGTCTCTATGCTATCTATACACATATGTGATTCGTAAGTAGATAATGCGGTAACACCACTCCACTTCTCCTCTATGATATCTCTAAACTTCTGTGATTCACGAGCAGTTACCCGGGTAACCACCCCGCCACTTCGTCTTTATGCTATCGCTACACGTCTGTAAGCATAGATGTTAAAATAATCGGATCACAAAATTGACTTTTTGCTAGGATTCAACGTACCGTACACATGTCCAATAATTTTCTTTCCTTATTGGCTGACATGCATGTATAAAGCTACTACCCCATTTCACTGGGCCAATGAGGATTCTGCTACTTTAAAGCAGCACGTTCGTGATTTGTCTGCAAACAACTTAGCCGAGTCAAAACCTTGTCCATTATAGAAGGTATGTCGGCTCAAAAAAATTTCGTAATTTTCCATCATCTCTATTTATAAGTAATTACCTGAAGGACTTTGAGGTAACCACAAATGCGCGAGTAAACAAATATCAAGTACCACATTACATGGCCTGTGTTAGGAAAAACTGGTTATTCACTTGCGTTGATAGAAGTATTTAAAACTAATTGTGGTTCGAGTATACAGAGGACTTTGGAGTCTAGCCTACGTGTTTATGAACTCGCAAAACTTTCCTTTACTTGTCCAATTCATCTACAACACAAGACACTGAAATATCATGCAAACTTACTGTCATTAGACTTGCAACTGTGACAATTTTGACAGGTTTTATAAATGTTTAAATTTCCGCTGTATTTCAGTGGACGTAGTTATAGGAACACTTACCTGAATTTTTCCTTCTACCTGTGCAGCGAAGGGTTTATAAATAATATCCGTTGTAAGCTAGATATCTCGGTTTATATACCTAACAATATCACTGCAATACGGGTACTTTTCACAATTTAAAAAACTGTTAAATACATAACATAATAGTGCTTAACATATTATATTACACACCATAAAAGTTATTAAGCTAAAAATTTGTGATATTTTTCTAACCCTTCTACAATCATGTGCTAATTATAGCCGCACAAAAGTGAAATTACTATAAAAAGTAACTTAGTACCTGATAACATGGCAAAGTTAATCATAGCGTGTTAAAAAAAAAAAGATTTGTTTAGTTACGAACTACTCATATACAGTATTTACCTGATAGTGTAGTCCATTCTGTACGAATATTATTACTTGGTAGAGACACGCGGTTTTAGTAAATAAGTGTCCTGTCCATTCGCACTACAAAACGTTTAACCTCAGATGTACTTTATTGAATACGCCCTTGTAACATTACATTCAATAAGAAACCCGCTAGAAGAGCAGGTAAATTTGAAGCCCTGCTTCAAGTCTGACACGCGTGTCAATCAACAAACTCAAGCAATTTTAAGTGAGCACTCCTGTCCTGCCAAAGACTGTCCTGCCTGAACGATTAATTTTTTTCGTCCCACCAGCTGGTGAAATGCCTACAATTTTATGGAGTACTATTAAATGCTGCTATCATGGGGTTGGTGTGTTTACAGAACTACATGACGTTAATGAACTTGGTTAGTAAGTCTGCTTGGTTATTTGTCACGTCTGTATTTGGTAGCCCATATTAATAAACTGTTAATTTGTTTGATGAGGAGTTACTATTTGATGAGGCAATATTATTGCTGCAGAAAAAGATGCTTTGTTTTTCTTCGCCCCTACCCCCTTCTACGCGGGGTGGCAAACGTCAGAACGCTTCCAAGCGCTGAGCTATACTGAAGAGAGGCGCGCGGCGCTCCTGACGCGGCCGAGCGCTTTCTGGTGGCTACTACTGGCAACGAGTTCACCCTCGCACATTCTGGCACCTTCCATACGCCTCTCCGCCGCCTCCTTAACCTTCCCAAGCCGCGTTTTCGCGTATAAATGTTCGTCCCAACCCGAGCAAGTGTGCAGTGTTCCTCTTCGAGTTGCACGGGCTGGCCGACGATTCATCTTGTCTACACCACTTCATACTTCGAGGCTTCAGCATGCTAGATGTGTTTACGCGCAATATGATTACTACTCAAGTTAAGTATTGCAATGAATGTAGTTGTTGCTATGCCGGGGGCAGAGTTTCCCTTTTAGTAAGTAGCGTTTTTTTTTGTGTATATGGATTTTTGTAGGGAAGTGTTTCTTTCACTGTTTGATTGTGAAAAATTTCAATATGTTTTTTTTTCGTGGGAATGTTTGTAAGAGGCGAATTCTTCCTTTTTTTTTTTTTTTTTTTTGCAGCTGTAGGAATCGTCTCCTGGACTACGATTTGCTGAAATAATTTTACTGCCAAGGAGTTTAGTGGATATTTTGTGGCGTGCCTTTATGCTCATGGTTAAGTGTAATGAGGATTATTGCTCCTTCCCAATAGTATTCTTGAAATTAGTATTCCATGTTGTACTTTTTAGTGAATCATCAGGCGTACTTTACTTTTAAAGTTGTAATGGTGCTTGCTTTACTCAGGGAGTCGTTTTATCGTTTTTTAAAGGGGATTTCACAAGTGTTTATTCAGATTGGGTGATTTCTGAGGATATATTAATATTGTTGTTTTTCTGTTTGTTGCAGTGGATGTGTGTTCTCCCCTTCCCCTAGTTCACCAATTGGTAGCAAGTAACAGAAATTTACAGACGCAATTTACATTTTTCAAATCAAGTTGAAAAGTTTTTTTTCTTGGTGATAATGTATAGATGGGCTTTTATATATTTGTATTGATTTTGGAATTTTTGTGTCCATGCTTTCTTGATTTTTTTAATGGCGTGAGTCCTTCCCCTTGCCTTCCTTTAGCCCTGCTACGCCCTAAAGGGACCTAACAACATGGTACAGTGCACGTGATAATACTCGCTTCTTACTCCGTTAGTACTCAATGAAGCTGAAGTTCGAGTATATTGTTTACTGTATAGACTTCATGTCAATGAAGCTGAAGTTCGAGTATATTGTTTACTGTATAGACTTCATGTCAATGAAGCTGAAGTTCGAGTATATTGTTTACTGTATAGACTTCATGTCAATGAAGCTGAAGTTCGAGTATATTGTTTACTGTATAGACTTCATGTCAATGAAGCTGAAGTTCGAGTATATTGTTTACTGTATAGACTTCATGTCAATGAAGCTGAAGTTCGAGTATATTGTTTACTGTATAGACTTCATATCAATGAAGCTGAAGTTCGAGTATATTGTTTACTGTATAGACTTCATGTCATTGAAACTAACAAATTGTACTGCCCGTATAACCATTTGTTCTAAAAAAATATAACTGAATTTCTAAAATCTTGTCAACACTCAACCAAGTAATATCAGCATTTCTGCGATCACTTCTTTAATATTGATTTAAAAGACTTCCTGTTTATAAACTAATGATGTTGAAAAATTTTAAAAAATTGGTATCATCAAATTTCGTTTTCGCCAGCTTATGGGTGAGCAAATAGGAATGATCGATTTGAAAATAAAAACTGCACGGGTATTTACCTGGAATATGGTTAGGAATCAATTTGGTAAAAACAATCCTTAGTTCAACTATCCGGACTTACGACTTTACGAATGGAAGCCTGGAAATATACAGAGTGAATAAATATATTTGTAATAAACAATGTGTAAAGATCCTTTCAATCAACACTTAAAATATCTTTATTTCTTCATTGGGGAATTATTTTAGAAAACATTTGTGGAAATTTCAACAGTGTGATATCCATATCACATCTGCAACAATGTGAAAAGTTAGAGTAAAAAAGTTTCAACTTGAATCTATGAAACATTTGCGACCAGGCAGAAAGATCTCGGAGATGATTTACATTTCACATTAAGTCATTCACGAAAGGAGTTCTCCTTCTTTCTTCACGTCGGAGAAAGTAGCCTAAGTGAATGTAAGGACCAGGTATTTTAAAATGAACTTAGTGCTTCTTTTCGCTCTGTAATAAATCATCTTGACATCTAATCGCCCAGTGAAAGAAGAGCTGGTTTATGTGAAGTGGAACAAGGCGAGTATGGAGCAGTGCCGGAATGAAAGGGCGAGAAACGGGATATCCCGAGAAAGCCCGCCTACTAACGGCATAGCCCGGCACGATTCACACATGTGAAAATCCGGAGTGACCCGGCGGGGGATTGAACCCGTGTTCGCCTTGGTGGGAGGCGTGAAGTCAAACCGCTCAGCCAATGTGGTCCCAACTGGTTTATGTGTGGCAAGTTCAATATAAAGAAATAATTTCACCTAAACATTTCTTGTTCAACCAAAGTAAAATCACTCATGTGATCAATGTATCGCATTTAGGGTAAATAAAGTGCTCGAAACCTAGACTCGTAAACAAGCCGTAATTCACATATGCACACTTGTATGTATCCTGCAAAATTTCATGACAACAGAGTTGCATACTTGACACGTCATCGAATTATCTCAACCAAGGGTTGCAACTAGAGCCAGTGTGAATTTACACGGAACTATTTGACGCCTTGGGAGACATCAGTAATGCATCCATAATCAACCATACTCATCTGCATTAGAAGCCGCGTAGCTATTTGCAAGGCCACTAAAAATCTGATAGGTCTGGCACTAAAACACTGCGATCCGAGTGCAATCAGTAGGGGACACGCGATTTTCGCGAAAATATTTCTTGTCCAGATGCATTTCGAAACACTTCTCCTCTAAACAATTTTTACGACTAAATTGTCTTAACTCTGTGTAGATTTCCTGACAATTAAAACAAGCTATATATAAAACACATTTACTCACGACTGAATGAACAACAGTTCTGCTGGTCCCTGTACACCCGTTTACAAGAATCCTAGGCGATTCACACAGCAACAGACACAATTACTTAACAGCAAAACTTTCATTACCGACCAGTTCTCGGTCGGTATAAAGCCGAATCGAATGTGTCCTCCATAAATTGTTCTTTCCTTCGTAGGACAATTTAAAATTCACATTATTCATTTGAATAACTTGCTCTTTGGGTGTTGCTGATCTTGAATTACATTTCAAGAAAGTTGTGGAAACTCCTGGCGAAGTAGTAATTGTTCGCATGTACCTTCTAAGAATTAGAAAGCCGTAACTTTACAGCAAACTCCATTCAAGTAAGTTAGATTAAGGTGACGTAATATTACGACGGCAAATTCAAAGTGTTAACAGATATTACTGTTAGGCGTGTGCCCACAAATCACAATTCTTCAGTACTCGAGTGACACAATTCTGCACTGTAAAATTATTTTTTCAAATTTTTACTGACGTGGTTTGTAATTTTACAAAGGTTTGTAAAAGTAAAAATATTTCTTTTGTAAAATTGCTCGTTTTCAAAACTACAAGAACCATGTTTATAATAGACTTCAAGAAATGTTTGTATTATACCTACCCGTATCCGCGAGCTTAAGCAAAATGGCGGACACTCAACAACGTAAAACAGCATATAGCTGTTTGTACAAAGACTAGGGCTGATGTTGCGTGTAAGTGAGTGCAAGAAGAAATATATTGCAAGTTTTAATAACGGAGAAAAGCATAACTGATCATAACAAAACAAGTACAATTTAAAAAATACGCGACGCTATTACTTTTTAACAGTCAATGTTTACTTTCTGCACAGAACTATTGAAATTAAATAAATGTATACGCTTAGTGAGAAAGCAGGAATGGTAATGTTTTCCCCCATACATACATTGCGTCGTTCCTACATTTGCTCAGGAAACAGTCAAATGCGTAGCGAAGTTCCCAACTTTGTATACTAGCTCTGCTAAACATTCCTATATCTGTAGCCAGATGTGTGGTATTATTACCATACATTGTATAGATTTAAATACCCCATTACAGTTTAGGAAGTTTACTAGAAAATATTTTACAGTATATGTTTCTTAACCGAATAACGTCACTTATATTT
The DNA here is from genome assembly GCA_029891345.1 of Dryococelus australis. NCBI lineage: Eukaryota > Metazoa > Arthropoda > Insecta > Phasmatodea > Phasmatidae > Dryococelus > Dryococelus australis. The sequence continues at coordinate 126,700,457 of CM057002.1, forward strand.
TGTGGGTTACTTATTAACATACTTAGTACAAAATGTACTGGCAAATTTGTAAATCAAGTTGATATTATGGGTAGGAGCAGTGATATTTCGCGAATACATTTAGAGATAAGGTGCACTTCAAAGTACTGTGGGGTCGTCCAGCTTTTAGATTGGCTCAAGCATATTCTGGTCGGAGTTAACTGTTTGCGCACGAATCAGGAAGGTAGAGTGTCGGACTTACAGAATCCTGAGTGGCTCGGTAAATTGCGGATACAACGTCAGTAGCCAATGGAGGTATGAGTCCAGCGTATGAGTACAGTATATGCACCGCGTGCATATACTATTGGGCTCTACTGTGTGCTCAGATTTATTCGCGAAAATTGATTGACCCTACTTATGGGTAAGGTAAGGGACGTGGGATATATTTTCCGTGCTGGCTGCCTGTAATTTTTTTCTTTTTCGTGAATCATATTTTCAAACAGCTTATTTTTTATATTTTCTTCGTTATTAGTTCATATTTTTTTTTTCTAGACGGAAAAAAAAATGTATATGAATTTATATCCGCTTCTCACTAATTACAAATAAATGGCTTGCAGATTTTACAAGAAAACTGTCTGCGGTTCCACAAAAAGGTTTTTCTTGGCAAAAGGGATCTCCAAGGAATTTTCTTGTAAAAGTACAAAAAAAAATTGTCTTTGTGATTTCACAACTGAAACGTCGCAATGTATTTTCGTAAAGACACTCGACCAGTAATCATAGAATAAGCAAGAGTACAGAGATACAATTATATGATGAGCTTACCCAGTCGCTCATATGTGGGCGAGGCTATGGTAAAGAAACCTCAGTCTGAGTGGCTGATGCCTGGTCGCACCAACATCTCCGATCCGAGATCGAACGAGCCTAGTTCCGAACCAGGATCCAGTTTGGTCTTGGTTCCAATGTAAAAGTCTTGCACCAACGAAATTTCATGATTCTGAATCTCCGATTTGTCGATCTTGGTTCCAAAGTGAGAGATCGAGATTAAGTATGAGACCAATTTTTCTATTGGTTCGTAATATATGACGTCATGGAGGTAGGCGTATTTCTCACTATAGATACAACTAGATGTGCGATGTTATATATATTTTAAGCTAATTATTTTTGTACGATTTTTACCGAATACTATTCAAGTGAGTATAACGTTGTTTTAATTTTCCAAGAAAACAATCGAACGTAGTTCTATCTGTTGGCGTATTTACAAACTGCATTTGTTGACGATGACTGCCGATTTCAGATCGAGATTTCGAACCACCAATTTCGGCGGTTCGAAATGAACTTCCTCTCGATCTCCAGTCCAGTTCTGAACTCGAATAGTGTTGATATTAGATCCGTTCTCGGATCGAGTTTCGAACCCCGGTGGTGCAACCGGGCATAAGCCGTGCTGCGGAAGATGTCCTATTGGCTGGGCTACCACGTCACCAGGCGCTCATTGGCAACGGCGTTCCTAAATGTTGCTGGCAAGTGACGTAATTTTGCTGACGCATGCAGCTGGATTTCACAGTGTAATCACACTTCCGTATTCTTACGCGGAGTGTAGAGATTTGGGCGGCCCTCAACGTTGAGGTCTTGAGAGCCGATGAGGGTGAAGCGAGGAGAGTATGGAGCATCGCTGGAATTCGAGAGTGGGGAAAACGTCGAGAAAACCCATCGACCGGCGGCATCGTGAGGCAAGATTCCCACATGCCAAAATCCGGGAGCAACTCCGCCGAGAATAGAACCCAGTTCTCCTAGGCGGGAGGCGAAATAGTCTGACCCCTGTAATCTTAGGAATAATTTGGCCACTGAGCGAAGAAATATTTCAGGTCTGCATGAAGGATATTGAAATCTAGCCTGCGTGAATCTTCTGTTAGGAAAATCACGCCAAAATATAATTTAACAATAAAAAAAAAAAAAAAATTAACCATTACATTATTTTTTCGAATTATATTTTGTTCTAAAAAAAACTCTTTTTTTTTATATGACGGTCATACGTGGACACCCAGTCGTAGAATGTCAAAAATCAATACGATGATTTGTAACGTTAAGGTAACCTCAAATATAGTAGGTGAATATGCATAGTACTGCGAAGGTTAGGCTGATTTATAAATGCAACGTTAAATGCTATAAGTAGTTTAAACAACGATATAAAATAACACTGTTCGCAGGCTACGAAACCGTGCCGTCGAAAACGTGAACATTTTTGACGCATTAAAAAAAAAATATTCGTTTCTTCTGTGAACAGTATACTAAGGACTGTTGATCTAGGTCGAGTATAATTCAACGACGTATTTATCCACGTGGAAACACGGCACAATCAACGTGTACGTTTTTTTTTTTTTGCGATGGATTTGTCAATGAGCTGTGGTTGAGTTACATAACTTGCGTAAAAAATATATATGTACGAAATGGATTTTCTACTGTTGCTGAGCATACCGCAAAACTACATACCCATAGCAAGTATTTGACCCAGTGAAATCAGACAGCTAACATAATAAATTTATCCTCACAATTTAATGTTCAGACATAAGAAGTTGTGAAGCACCGCTTTACATGTCTGGCATTCATCTGCTCACAGCACAACAGCACGGACTTAATTGTAACAACCCCCCCCCCCCCCCCCGATAATAACCAACCAAGAACCCAGAAAACATAAATCATGTCCAGGCCACTTACAGCTTGTGTGAGTTACAGAGTCGGTGCAAGTTAATAAACTCGATCTTAGCTACCGGGATAACGCGGGACAAGGCGAGTGGCAGGTTTAGCAGGCTCGCAAGCGCGAATGGGAAAGCGCTAAGTAATTATCGGCTTTTCGCGGTTAAGTGAGCACTTTTGAAATCAACTTTTTCAAATAAATCACTTCCCGTTAACTGCATGCGTGTCTCAGTGCACGTTGGAAAAGTCCATTAACTGTTACTGAAGCCCTTCTGATGTTCATACTTTCAGTTTATCCCACCGTCTCTTGCAAACAAAGCTCGACTAAATATAGAACATCTCACCAAAGGGACAACGCACCACACTTAGAGTTCACTTAGAGTAGTAATATATTGTAAATGTTCTTCACAATAAAATGAGCACTTTAGAAATGAACCTCAGAACAAAAGTACTGCCTCTGCATGCATATGATTTAATGTGCGTACTGAGTGGCGTTCGCTCAGTAAAGTTGGTAATGATGAATGGAAAGTAGTTCCATATCTTAACGTCAAATGAAAAGTGTTAGGTAACCGTATGTGATAACTTAAAATTAATTCTTTCACTTTCTGTTTTTTGTAATGCATCGATGTGTAAAAATGAGCAGATTGGCAAAGTATTTAACTTTCTTGGTAACTTCACACTTCTATTTGACCGACGCATGAATAAGGCGATGAGGCCCATAGAAATGATAATTCTACATAAGGCGGAGGAATACACAACGTGTATACAAGTAGATCTTAAAAAGGGCTTTCAAAGTGACCGTTTTACTGTGAACAGTCTATATAAGAACTATTTCCTACAAGGCACTACCAAAGTACTTATTACCTCTTTGCTTCATGTTTTTATTATTATTCACATTATTTAAAAATGATATAGTATAATTTGTAGAGAGGATATAAGTAAATGTTCAATTTAAGATCGTCTTCCAAGAACTCGCTGTTAAGAGCCACCCAAATCTCTTCACTCACTCACTCATATAGAACTCCAAATTCGCGTTATTATTTGGGGACCCGTTTAAATCAAAGTCACATGCACCTCTGCATTACGATTGTAATTGGACCAGATTTCAATTGGCACGCCCTGCGTATCTCTGCGCCAGTAAATAAACATTTCACTATTGTGTGCCCCAGTCACATGCAGTTCAGTCAGATCTCACATCTGTACAGAAGCCAATGACGAAACGACGCTTGCTCTAATATATGCAGTACTGAGAAGTTTAGTTTGATGTCAAGTAATAACGTGAATTTTTCAGGTCCCTGCGCATTCAACTGAAGGAAAAATAAGGTACCTTTATGTTAACACAAGTATAAAACGCTTGTGATATGTGACTCATTCAGGGGACAACCGAACACGCCATGCACGGTGTGATTTTTGAAAGGTTTGATTCAAAATGTGTGACTAAACCGCCAATCCATAGTGTCAATACTCGGCGGTGTATTACGAGCAAAGTGTTTCAACTAATGTCCAGCTTTACTAGTAATTCTTGTTTTATTTGCATTAGAATAATAATTTGCTCTTAAGTATAGCATTTCTGTGCACAACAATTCCACAATTTCAATTGGGTCGTGCATGAATAAAGACACCAAGCTCATGGATATATTAAATTTACGTTTGCTGGAAGGATACAATGAAATCATAGCTACGTATCATACGCAGTGCTTTCACAGATGCTCAGTTTACCATGAACAGGGTACATACTTTCTTCTGGATATGCACAACGGCGCTGTGCTCTCGATTTTTCCAGACACAGATAATACGTAAACAAGAACTCAACCTGCGCCTAAGTTTGGGCGTCTCGGAGAACGAGAGACGCAAATAAGTTCTAGCCCTTTTAATTTCTTTTTCCAATATCAACATATGTAAACTTTGTTCTGCCCCATTAAATGTTTCATTCATTGTGTCAATACACATTTTTAAATAGCGAAATAAAATAATATACGATCTCTCGCCTAGTGTATTGCAGTTTTAATTACACCACAAATAAGATAGACATTTGAAAATTTCCTTGATTAGTGAGAAAGGGTATATAAATTTATGAGATATGCCATACCTTTCTGGGGATAAATAACAATTATATTTTAAAAGCTGTTGAGCAAATATCGAGAAACTTCTTTGGCACGAAGTAAAATATTTGGCTTCTATTGGTGTTGTAGTTGGGTACGTAGGACAAAAAAAAATTTATCAGCTTACTTCGTCGTACATTTTAGAAAACTCATTTGTAGTCACGACGTACAAAGCACACAGAGTTCAAGTTGTTCCTAAACTAAGCGTTCAATTTTCGTATTTGTTTAAAACTTTCCTTTTTTGATAATATACGGCGACAGAATACTGTTACAAGATGCCAGATGGGCATATCTAAGTTAGTGAGGGATAGAAGTCTTAGTAAAAATAAAATAACTAAATCTGATTTTTAATTTATTCACACAGCTATTATTTACAGCATCAATCTATCTCCACTATTACTCTTTTTATTCCTCAGTGAGCGCAATATTTTATGTCAATTTTCACTCTTATTAACATTATCCTTAATGTCTCTGTTTGACTATAGTCAATTAATTTATACTCGTCATTAACACACATTAAGTCTGTGTGTTTCCATTATTTGTAATGCCTTTCACGTACACAACCAGTCCAAAAGTCCAGCCTGCCAGACGTACTCTTCACTTCACCGATGCTCGCAGTCGCAGATTTTCTTTCCACTGGTCACTTCTCTTGCTGCTCGATTCGCTCTTCGTCTAACGCTAAATCTCCAGCCATTCATCCACTCATCAACCCCTGGCCCGGTGGCCTTCGCATCTTTATACTCGCTAGCCTTAACCTGGAAAGTTCGACGCACCTCAGGGCAGTGAACCAAAAGAAAATTCTTCAGATAAACACGGAAATTCAATCCGCTGAAGGTCTCCGCTGCGGAAATCCTGTGTAAGCTGATATTTGTGTTTGCCGAACACCCTTGGGTTACAGGGGTGACCTTCACGCGTTTGCGATCTAGTAAGAGGTGCGAAGCAATGAGCGCGTAACCCTGTCCCCTCCTCAAGTATGTTAGTCCCGAAAAGACTCTGCTGCATCTGGTCTTTCGTAGAGTGCCAGTTGGTCGATGTGAATCACATTCGTCTCCACCCGAGAGCATAGGACCACTTCATTGACCTTCAGAGTCCTGAGGGGCCTTCCCAACATTTCTGTAGTTTCGGGCAGTATCTGTTTCGCCTCTGGGTGCTGTACAGATACACCAGTTCTCCTGCTTGAAATACCTAACCTGACATTCTCCTGTCAAACAGCATCTTCGCCCTGTCATTATTTAATCTGAGGTGCTGTCGAGCAAAATCATGACTGCCAACTAGTCTGTTACTTAATTCGCTGACATAACCTAGGCACTCTAGATTCCCTCTTCTGTCGTTCTACCAAACAGCAGGTAACTAAGTAGGTGTAGCTCTCTTCCAAACAGTATCCTCGACGGTGATGCCCTTATGGACTCGTGAACTGCCGACAGGTAAACAAGGAGAAACAATGGCGCCTTTGAATCCCAATAATTTTGGTGGTCTGCCAAAAATGTCGACTGATACTGCTCCAAAGTGCGGTTAGTCTCTCGGACATTTCATCCAACTGAGGGTGTAGGTTGTAGTCCTAGTCTTTTTCATACCCATATTCTTGGTTACCTCCTGGAACACTGCAGCTTCAAAGTTTCTTCCCTGAGAAAGATGGAGTTCCAGTGGCACGCCAAACCTCGATAATACATACTCTATGAGTGCCTCAGCCCCAGTGCAGGATTCTTGGTTACCTCCTGGAACACTGCAGCTTCAAAGTTTCTTCCCTGATAAAGATGGAGTTAAAGTGGCACGCCAAACCTCGACAATACATACTCTATGAGTGCCTCAGCCCCAGTGCATGATTCTTGGTTTTGAAGGGGAATTACATCAGGCTAAGGCCACTTTGTAAAGTAATCTTGAGCCACTAGTAGATACCGAATATCTCTTTTTGTGACAGGCAAGGGACCCAGAATATCTAACGCCATCCTCTTGAATGGAGATTCAATATTGAATTTATGTATATGAACCTATCCCAGTGTCCTTTTGCCTGTACTTGTAGTGGAAGTATCATACATTCGGCACCACATCTCAACATTATCCCTAACACCAAAGTGCCCACTGGCGGCCGCATTATTCAGTGACTTTAAGACTTCAGGAACCCTGCTTTCTGGGAGGAGTAACTGTAAGCCTGTGTGTTTTTCATCATTATTTTCCCAGTTTCTGTATTGTAAGCCATTATTCAGTACGACGGAATTCTGTTGTGTCCAGCATGATTTGACTGCTGCGCTACCCTCTAAATTCGAATAAGTGGAAAACCGCTATTCGCAGTGAAATTCAACTACTCTAATCAGTGAAAATGGCTCCACTTAGAATCAGTGGAAAACCACTGATCGTTTCAATGAAAAAATTTCACTGATTGAATTAGTGACGTGAAACAATTTCACTGATTGAGTAAGTGACGGCAGACGGCAGTGTTTTATTGAATGCAACCAGATAATTACTTGAAATATATATATATATATATATATATATATATATATATATATATATATATATATATATACACACACACGATACTTTACTATTTATATTGCGCAATTTACCGTAATTCAAAGTAAAAAAAAATATCTGGAGGTGGCCGGGATTGAACTAACGCACGCTCTCCTCTTCGATTTTGAGTCTTTGCCTTCCCATTTGCGCTACCAAGCCAAATTAAAAATAAGTGGGATGAAAATATAGTTCTCACAGCTCTTATCGAAATCGTGAAGCTTTAGATTGTATGCCCTCACTGTTATTTTTGGTTTAATTGTTACCGAATAGTATATATGAGTGTACTCTCCTCATCACATTATATGCAGTTCAAACCTTCAAACAGAGCGCTATGATGATTACATGAAAACGAACTGAAAGAGGTATAAACGGAATGAAAAGCTGAATGTTCATATTACCTCGTAAAATGGTGTTTTGAAAGACGAAACATATTTTATAAAGTATTGTTTATTGGTTTTATTAGTTTATTTGTGGTTATTTTACTTGATACACGTTTTTTAATGGCAATTTCTAATCGTTATTTGACGACCATTTTTACACGTTGTTTAACTGATCCGTCAGTCAAAAATAATCCACTGAAAGACAGTGCAAAAAATGACTGATGAATCAATGGACAATGTCACTGAATCAATAAGTGAAGTGAATCTGGCATTTTTCACAGATTCATCAGTTGAATTCACTGAAGTGACTATTGAATCAGTCAGGTACTGTTAATTGATTGAAACAGTGAAATTCTCACTGATTCAGATTAAGAGTGTAGAGAATAAAACTTAAATTTGTGTCCGGGGGAAGGGAAGTGGGTTCTGCTGTGGGTGAACTAAGTGGTTTAATCCCTTCCGAGACACTGCGACCAGGTTTAGTATCTGACTTGGCTCTCAACACACGCAAAGAGTAGTTGAGAATACAGAGGTGGAAAAGCCAAGCTTGTACCGCGAACTTCAGCCGCACACGTCACCAAAATGGCGTCAACGGTCAGTAAAACATTGGGGAGCCGTTCGCCTATTAGCATCGTGGTAACCTACTTGCCAGCCAGCTGCCCACACTGAGAGAAAATCTAATAAGATAATTGTTTGTATAGGGCCAAATATATATTCAGTTGCCCTAAGAAAATATATTGTTGAGCAAACAAAATTCGAAAACCAACAAAATGACTTTTGTTCGTCTAGTAAAATATATGTTTGACTAAACTAAATGTCTGTTTAGGCCCAAAAGAAAATTTGACCTTCAACTAAATATTTCGTTGAATCAACTGCATTTATCTGTTTGGCCACTCATTTGACAGTCTTCTTTCGAAAATACAGCTCGAGAGTTTGTTTGTATTTTTTGTGACAATTAGGATAGTATTTAAGTTTGTTAGTTCATATATCGATGCTAAATAATCGTATAATCACATTTATAAAACAACGCTACAATAAACTGCCCAGCAAAACTTTCAAACTTGAAATATTTGTTTGCACACGTTGCCCGGTTTTTCAGTATAACTACGTTCGAATCTCGGTCGAACTTATGAGGATTTTTTTTTATATAGGCCCAAACTGTTTAATATACGTGTAGCCAAACAAATCTTTAGTTGCCCTAACCAAATCTTACAGTTTGGAGCAAAATGGGAACATCAAAATAATTTGGTTTCAGCAACAAAATATTTTATTGCCCCTATACAAAAATATAATTTGCTTGCCCCAAACTAATCTTGCTTGATTCAACAAAACTTTCGTTGCAGCCGAACGTAGTTTGCAGTACGCAGAAGCCAATCAAACGTGAAGCCTCATTCCCGGAACCTCGCGCGGCCAATGAGAGAATGGGTGCGCCCACACTCTAAATCTGAATCAGCGAGAATTTAGCTGTTTGAATTAGCGAACAACACCTGAGTATTCAATTGCCACTTCATTCAATTTGACTGATGTATTACTGAATAATTACAGTTTTCCTTTAGTTATTGAATCACTCACATTTTCCGCTGTTTTTCAATGATTTGTTTATTTGCGTTTATACGTCATTTATACATTATATAACAAATTAAATAACACATAAACAAATAAAACCCGTTAAATGCACTTTTTCCTCTTTAATTGGGTATCGTATCTTATAATAGCCTTTACGAGAGAACATGAACATTCAGTCTCTGACTTAACTATTGCGTCTCTAATTTGGATTTATGTGAAAACTCCAGCGATAGCTTCGTAGCTAAATTGGTAAGGCAACTGTCTAAAAATGGGGTAATAAAGGTCCAATTTTTTGACACCGTCAATTTCTATATCTATTTTTAAATTAGGTTGAATTGCTTAATATTAACAATGAGTATCAAAAGATGTTTATTTCTCGTAAAGAATTGGTTAAATTAAATGAAAACTATATTTAATTCATCGCATGAATTTGGCTGTCTTTTTTTTTAATCAGTGAAATTGTTTCTTTGGAAAACCAGAGGTTACCCTCAGATTCTAAATGGAGCCCCTTCCACACTGTTCGAGTAGATGAATTTGATTACGAATCCGTGGTTTTTTTACTGAATCTTTTCTAGAGTGCACATCAACAAAACCGCCACGCCGTTTCGTCCTTGTGAACTTATATCCTCAGTGTTAGGATCGACCAACTGTCTACAGACATTATAAAATCGTGAAAGAGTTTTAAAACTAAATACCTTCTATCCCACTCTCGGTAATTCTTTCGTCTATAATATGATTATCAATTTTGCATTAAGTTTAGTTCTTTGCAGACAAGTAACAAACGATCTTATCTAGAAAGTCCTCATCCTCATTGGGCTAGTGAAATGGGACAGTAGCTTCACACAAGCATAGCCGCCAATAAATAGGGACCTGCAAAATTCGCGTTATTATTTGTCATCAAGCTGAACTTCACAGTACTGTATGCATCAGCAACGGCGTCGGTTCTCCATTAGCTTCTGCATAGAAGTGAAGTCATACCCTTTATGACTTATCTGCATGTGATTGGGGCAAACATTTGTGATGTGTTCATTTATTGGCTCAGAGCTACACAGGACGTGCCAAATAAAGCCTGGTACAAAGACAAACGTAATGCAGAGGTAGATGTGATTTAAGTTAAACATGATCCCAAATAATAACGGGAATTTTGCAGGTCTCTACCAATAAGGAATTAAAGCTTTCGGACGTGTGTACAGTGCGACGAATCCTGCAGCAAATTGTTGACATCTTCCAGCCATAAACCATCGTAACTAACGACAGGGACTGAAGTGTATAGAAGACTGCGAAAGCTAGTCTGCTGCCAAAGAATTTCGTGACTAGCTCAGTGCTCTGGAAACAGCTAGTCTGTCAGACTCGGGATGGTCTCTGTACTCGCATGGCACTTGAAGGCTTTTTCGACTCACTGCTGTCGGCGCCAGCTCTACCTAGTGTATAATCGCCTCGGGCTCTTGTCATCACCGAATCGAATCAGCACTCCCACGTACCCGGCCTGTTCATTACCGTTCCAAATTGAATTCATGCAATATGATAATCCGGCGCCTCGTGCCCACACGTGTCCACGCCAGGGAGTCTCGTGTTACAAGATGTCTTCTGCTGTCAACTACATCCAAGAGATCAGTGTAAACTGCGAAATAAAAGTACTTATATACAAGATTTCCCTGCACTTCATATAAACTCTAAAAAAATCTATTCAATGTTTTCTTTATACAAAGAAACCAATTTCTTTGAGGCTGTTTTGTTTACAGTGACGCAATATTGCTTTAATCCAAAAAGGAGGTTAGAGAAACATGTTTGCAGTTTGCTGTCAACAAATTTTTTTGACGTGAATACGTCTTCAACTTTGCAGCCATAGTGAGAGGTAATCCAGAAAATCAGATGATAACAAAATCGGGAGATAAAGTTTGGCATTGCAGCTCCGAATCTATCATCTACATTCGAAATTCAATTACACCACTCCATTGCCAAAGGATCAAAGAATATGTTACGTTGAGTGAGGACTGCGAAGCATTGCGCGCGGGTGAAAAAAAATGTCGAGGGGGGGGGGGTGGAATTTTGAGTTATTTTCGCCGCGTCTCATAAATTCCACATAGTATAACTTTTTACTAGGAGATGCTACGACGCTCGTTTAGGTTTCAATCGACAACTCTCGTCAAGATCAATTGATTGCTTGTATAAAAACGTTTGTATGGCATGGTTATGGTGAAATTGTATGCGTTTAATGTAAATTATTAAGAAAGCATAACACAATTTCAGCCTATACTCGTCAAAAAGCCACGTGGAAATACAGAAACCGTATACGGTTGGAAAGAACGTCTCAAAAGCAATCCGAAGATATCGATGAGACCCCATATGATCGAGCGAAGCGGTGCCGGGAACGTAAAATAAACATCAAGGCATCCGAGCGCGTCAACGTAGACGTATTCCTGCAGAACAAACGGGCGTGTCCCCAACACAACCAAACCCAATTTTTTATACGTTTTGGTTTTACAGCAGTATTACTTTTCTTTGTAGCAAAGAAGTTAACGTTATTTGGGCTGCTTGTTTTTTTTCACAGTAGATAAAAATTACTTCTTACTAAAGGTAACACCTAAGGGATATTATAGATTTTCCGTCATACATTTTAGTTTTCAGTACGTAACTATTGTCCCAGCGGGGCAAACATTCATAAAGCAATATACTATGCAGTTACGAGACTGCGAGTGAGCAATGTACATACATACATACATACATACCACCTGAAGACGTTTAATGTCATTCTGAAGTGCAGTGATTTTTCTGCATCAGTAACTTCAATTTTTCACGAGGCGTGACGATATATTTTGGCCCATGTTACTAATTGACATAATAGAATATTCTCATCAAAAGTAATGTGAACATAATAAGACAATGGTTATATGGTGAAAGGCGTTGGGCTACAAAACCGTGAGGGACGTTTGCGGGCTCGGGGTAGTCTTCGTATAATTTCTTTAATGAATATAATTTGTTACTTCTCTCTTATTTACTAATCACGGTTGGTTTTAAGAGCACAAATATGCTTTAGAATGTTACTAACATCACCACAAGTAGTTCATATTTAAACTTTTTTTTTTTTTTTTTTTGCTGTACCAAATAATGTATTCCAGGAACGAAAGCGGATTTACAGTGTATTATCTTAATAAGTTTATTAATTATGCTAAATAGGGCAAAAATATAATACGACCTATGTCTTAACACAGTAGCATACCTTGGATTTCGTTTTGGGCGGGGACATGATGGAAATAATTTAAGACGAAAACGTGAGTATTTTGCTTATTTATTAATGTTTGTAACTGAAACACTCTTTTGAAGTCGTGTAGACTAGTCTTCAAATAAGCGTGTTATTTTTATGAAAAAAATACGTCGTATGAGGTGCTACCATTGACTTTAACAAAATATCCTCTTTTTAACTGTGTACATTTAGCAGATTCACATACATTACACACTGAGGTGCATGCATGAAATGATAATAAAAATTGCAGGTATCATGGAAATCGGCGCGTATTAACACTACGTTTATCTAATAACTTTTTTTTTCTTCAGATTACTGAGGGATGTATGAATTTAAAAAAAATACTTTTCAAAGTATTTCGAAATATTTTATTACTACCACCTAGTCTAAAAAACAGTCCATTGATAAAGTAGAAAATATTATAGTAAAAGGCATACTACTATTTCTCATAATGTATTGTTACAATGTGTGGGAAATCACACCACCACTCTCAATTTCTGGATTGCAGTCTGTAGTTTATTTCCTATAATACGAAGTGAAGTGGCCTACATTTTTTTAAAACAGATCTTTTAAAATTTTGTCTGTTGTTTTAATGTTGTGGAGAATGGAAATAATTGCTAGTCCATTCATTATACACTGAACTGTAATCAACTTCCTAAAAGTTACATATAAAAAGAAACAAAATGTACACAAAATTAATATCGTATTGTTAACCTAAAGTTGAGAGATTAGAGTGGCTCTTAACATCTGATTTCTTCAGAACCGACGAGAATGACATGAAGCGGATATGAGGCAAAGTCGGAATGCAAGAATGGGGGAAATGGTAGATCCCCGAGAAGACTCGCCGACCAGTGGCATCGTCCGGCACGAGTCCCAAATGCAACATTCCTGGAGTGACCCTGTCTGGGATCGAACCCTGATCGCCTTAGTGGGAGGCGAGCGTTCTTACGACTCGACCAAACTTAACATTATTAACAGTTGCCTTTAAAGACCAATTCCAGTGCTAGAGAATGCGTTATTTTGAAGTCGTTGACTTTACCAAAACAAACAAATGAAATTGACCACCGCCTTTGAATGACTGTAAATATATTTGATGGCAGAATGAGTGAAAAAAAAAAGCCACAAATGTATTCTTTTTAATTGAACGAACTCGTCTGATGTTGATTGTAAACGTAACTATAGCATGTTATAAGGCCTATAGAAAACATTGTTACAGCTCATACCTGAGATGCTGTGTTTCGGAGATACGTCTTTATCCTTTGAGGATAGAAACAGACCTCTGGACAGTAGTTTTTGATATCGGTAGTGTGGCTAATATCTGAAGTAGGCGTAACACATTCGGAAATGTCTCACGATTGCACTGCACTAATGCATTCATGGCATTCTGGGGTTCTTCTCGATATGTTGCCACTCTATGCCAAAGTTTAATTCCCACCAATATGACTGAGTTTGGGGCATCCAGATAACACTGATAGAAATTAAGAAGTTTCTCGAGATCTTCTTCAGTGTTGTCTAAAACGTTGCTGTCTGCAGCACCGGGAAAGATAGTGTGGAATACTTTCAGTAGTGCAGCTTGACAAATAATTCTACTACTCAGTTCTGGGATAAATCGGTCCGAGAAAGGAGTAAAAACAACGACTCTGAAATAATTTTCTGGAGATCCAGGATACTCTCGAGGAATTTCTCTGTGGTTTTTCCTGCCTGCGATTCTCGATAGACTCATCACCGCTCCAGTTTATCCAGCGATGGTTGCTGCTTCTTTGTAAATGATATGGAATTGCTTTTCTGATTCATCCAGCAAAACCTTGAATTTCTTGAAGAGTCGTCTGAGCCATATCCACTGCTTCTCTCAAATCAACGTTCTATGTCTGCAAATACTTACAGAGTGGCAAACGAATACTGGATATTTTTTCCAAGTCTACTAGAGATACAAAAAGATTTGACTGTAGGATTGACTTTCTAAGAGTTGGTGCTTGCTGCTATGCATCGGACGATCCTTGCATGTGAGTAATCTGATGTAGCGATTCAACTACTGGTTCCAGATGCTCACAGAAACCACTCACAGCATGGCAACGTTCAATCCAACATGTTGCAGATTGTCTCTTAAGTGTTCGAGCATGAGGGGCAGTATCCATTTGTTGTATGGCAGTCTCTTTCCAGTGACATTCAGGTAAGACGTAAATGTACATTTGTTACGTAGCAGGAGAGACGATGTATTTCCACCTTAAGGCTCGAAATCACACGTCATACTAACGTTATTGGTATCGTGCTTATTAAACTCAGCTTATATGCACATATAAATAATGGCTGTTCTCAATATAGAAGCATCAATTTTATTTTCAGGAAATTAAAGCACTGAAGAGCAGAGCACAACTGACTTTGGATTTGTAGTGGGAGTTACATTCATTACTTCTTGTGGCCTGCTTTCCGACGCTTATCGGCGATTCCTGAAGACGACAGGACTCATACCTACAACATCGTACGCAGCTTATGTGCTAATATATCTCGACAGGGCGGCAACCAAGGAGGACCAGGGGTGCTCAATGTGATACCTTCACCACCTAAACGAAAAGGTGTGTATACCGAGTGGCAGATCGATGAGGTTTCATGTACACCAGATGCTGAGGTGGATACATATCCCGAGCAGAGCAATGTCGGAAACGATGGCGACCTTCTGACGTGATGGCAAGAATGAGGGAGTTCATTTCCCCACCTCTCTCAGCTGTTATGCAGAATTCATTGCATACCTGACATTAGTGCATCAAGAGTAGTAGGAGCGTGCCAATCCTGGACCACTAGGTGAATTACATGTGGATGGAGCAGATTAATTGATGGATTAATGGCAAATCCGATTAATTGGTTTATCCTAATCCGATTCATCGGATTCAATTTTTTTATTTATTGGATTAAGGTTTAATCCGTTTTTTTACCATTTTTTCAAAATTTTGGAAACAAAAATAATTTTTTGTATTTTGTTTATTTTTGGAAAAAAATACGGCATGTGTAATTGAGGAGCGATGTTCACTCTCTGACGTTCAACATCCGACTGAGCGGAGAGGCATAGCATAATTATGTATTGAGCCGGTGCAAGACATGTCAGTTCACTTTGGAAGTCGTTGCAGGACTGAAGTTGGTGACTAATGAGAGAGAGCTTCGTCCGCTTCGGGCGGGCTCAGAATGTAGATTGAGCAGTCGCGAGTAATAAGATATGGCAGAAAGAAAATATTCTGTCAAAGCAAACATGAGACATTAAAAATTACGTTACATGAGAGAAAATAACGACACAAGTATATAATAATACTAAGTAGTAAACGAAAAACATGTCACAAATTCATTAAAACAACTCAACCCTATGACATCGCACATGACAGATGTGCGGTGTTAAGTATTAAGTGTGGAGCGTGCAGAGCAGTACGGAGCAGGTTGTAGAGCAGGTGGAGCAAGGTGTGAAGCAGTTGGAGCATGGTGTGGAGCAGGTGGGTAATGTTGTGGAGCAGTTGGAGGAGGTTGTGGAGCAGGTCGTGGAGCAGTTGGAGCAAGGTGTGGCACAGGTTGTGGAGCATTTAGATCAGGTTATGGAGCAGATGGAGCAAGGTGTGGAGCAGCTGAAGCAAGGTGTGGAGCAGTTGGAGAAAGGTGTGGAGCAGGTGGAGCAGGTTGTGGAGCAGCTGGAGCATATTGTGGAGCATGTGCAGTAAGGTGTGGATCAGGTGGAACAATGCATGGAGCAGGTGGAGCAGGTTGTGGAACAGGAGGAGCAGGTTGTTGAGCAGGTGCAGCAAGTGGATATTGCATAGAATCAATGCTGCAATCTTTATAATGTCTCTTTAAACCAAATTTTAAGTTGCCAAACTGATATCTGTCCCATTGTTGTTGAAAAAACAATTTCAATCTTAAAAACGTAATTGCGTGTATATTGTATGTTAAATAGAGTTCCAACCACTTCAGCACATGTTTGAAGAACGATATCTCTTGGCAACAGATGTGTTGACTTCCAGCCATAGTAAATTTAGAATGTTAGAAGTTTAAAAAAATATTCTATATTGATAAGTATGTCTTTCATAATATTTTAGTTTGTTATAACACAAAGTTGCTTCCAGCTAGTAATGTGGGGCGAAGCTCGCCAATAGACATTTCTTACCAGCACTGTGTGGGCAAGAGGTCATATACATGGACCTCTAACTATAGTTCTCTCTCCCAGACCACTTTCACATTCTGTCCATTAATAAAAGTGTGGCTGTGTCACCAAAGTGTTTCAAGTTCAGCTGGGTTGACAGGCTTTCTTGAAATTCTCCATCTCCCTCAGTCCTTTAATTTCAGTGTTCATTCACAGGATTTTCTCGTCCACTTCCATTTCCCAACTCCTTTAATTTTCAGAGATCTTACATACTCATTGATTTTAAAATTGTGTAAATAACGTTATAGTGTTGTGTAGAACAGAATTAATTTGCATCCATTCATTCACAAATACTTCGTCTCCATTACATCACCAGTCATTCACAATATATTAAACTGTCACAGGGGAAGTATCCTTTCTATCTTGGAATTACATATTTTCCTCATTGACTTAATTTTCGGAGTCAATATTTAAAAACCAAGCTAGTCATGACATAGGGAACATTCTAACAGTTATTTCTAAATCGTACTTATTTTTCTTACACGATTAGTGTCACATCTGTAACAGTTATCAAACTTTATCTAATTATTTAATAATTTAAGTCCCAAATGGGAAAATACAGGTATATTTGATACCCTACAAATTGAAAATAATTCATTAAGACATAGTCCATGTCATGTCTACCTTTGATTTTTTATTTCTGGTCATACATTTTCATTACCAAGATTTGTAAGAAAATTCGAAGATGGAGTGTATACTACCCCCTTAAGTAATTTAAACTATTAAATAACAAGATGCATTATTGCCTTTACCAATGCATTTATTGTTAGTTGTTTTTTCAGAACAATCCTTATAACAATATTTACAAAATTCATACACATTTTATACTCATGTTACTGAGCATCAAAATGTTCTTATAGCTTTTTAAACAATTCTTACAAACTTTTACAAAGTTTCTGAAAACTTCTTATACATTTTAAAACAATTCTTACAAACATTAACAAAGTTTAAAAAAATATTCTTTCAACATTAAAAAAAAATTGTAAGAATATATTCTACAACATTTCACAAAGAATTCCACATTCTGAGATCATTAAAATAAACTTATATACAAACATTTCAAAACAAACATTCACAAACTTTCATACACATTACTTAAAAATAGTATTATTTATAATCTTCTTACATTCTATTAAAACTAAAACCCTTAGTATTGTGGTGAACGTCTCTTAAAACTAAACTATTCACAAATTTATCCGTTATGTCATGTCTAGGTAAATTTTGCAGAATAATCACACACACCAACACCAATGATGCCCTCACACACTTAGCACTGTAGACTTAAATTTGTATATGATGTTATGTGGTCCCACTCTGTGAAGAGGGTACTATAGATAAATTATTTGTTTGTTTGTTGATAGGGGATATTGCAGCAATGATGTAGAAAAACAGTGTATTTCCTGAACAGATAGCTGGTAACATGCCCTGCAGTTAGGCAAATAGTACATAATTGGAAAGTGTGACATCAATTCTATGTGTATGCAGCTAATGTAGTAGATGTTGCAGACAACTGTGGTGCAGTACACAGCAGTGCGGAGCAGGGTGTGGTATTGGATGCGGTGCTGGCACATTGGGTTGCTGAACCTAATATAGCACTAAGTGTAGTGTTGTGGGAAAAAAAAATTCAGGCATTCTATAGTGCCCCAGGGTAAAGTAGATGTTACATCTGCCTAATGTAGCAATTATAATCAAAACCCGATAGCGCCACTTTGGTCATGCATTCATCGTACACTGCGTGACCATCCGAATGGAACTGATATTGGGTCCTCAAACCCCAAGTTTAATTTTCGAGGCATTCCCGATAATCCTCGTATCGGAGTTTCTGTAAGACATTAGACTGTACGGCCTTCGGCTTACACATACAGTGCTCATTCGAAACAATGTATATGTGTATAAAGTTTGGGATGGAAACCTATAAAATGTGTGACAATTTGGCCAGCACATTCGTCCTTCTTGTGGATTACGACCACATAGTGGGAAATTTCAAACCATGCTTTTAAATCTAGGGTAATTACTTTATATACATAATCACAGGCAATTTCATAAATCAGGCTATCGATATCACCATATAGGAGGTTCAAGGCTGCCGGAGAAAATTTGGTGTGCATGTACTGGTAATTAAATTCATACCAGGTCAATTAGGAAAGATCGATAATTGCAACACCAGTGTACAAAGGCTTGTTAAACGCAGCACAGCTTTTTGATACTTCATTGAGGGCTAGATTCTTATCGATAATTTGCCTTCCCTTGTATATAGGAC
Source organism: Dryococelus australis (assembly GCA_029891345.1). NCBI lineage: Eukaryota > Metazoa > Arthropoda > Insecta > Phasmatodea > Phasmatidae > Dryococelus > Dryococelus australis. The sequence goes on from CM057002.1 coordinate 126,719,343, forward strand.
AACCTATCAGATCCACAGCCCTATAGATCATGTCATACCTGGTAACAACTCTAATGTCCCTTTCCCAGTGGACATTCTGCAAAGTTTTTCCATATATGGAATTATTCATAAGCTTAAAAGAACACTTTCTCGAATTCGTTCGCAGCCTGAGCACGATTGTTAATATTAAATTTGATGTATGGCACCATCCAGGCCTTCTGCTTAAAGTGCATAATGCCATGAACAGAGTTAAGGTTAGCTCCATACTTCAAATAGTGCTTCAGTGTTTCCCCCTGTATAACATAATTCATCTGCAGCACGAGTGTCAAAATAAGTTTTTCGTGCGAGACATTAGGTGGTATGCCAGTTTCTGGGGCCAAAGGCAGATCGGATAGAGCATCAAGGCATTCTTCTGGAAAAGACAAATCAACTTCTGTGAAAAAGCAAGTGTCCCCATCATTCACTGTGTTCGCGAAATCCCACTGTGAAAATAGGTCAGACCCAACCCACTCAAATTGCCAATAGGAAGCTTGTCCTTGATAGTGTGGCTGTACAGCCCATTTATGTCGAAATAGCATATATATTTCGATGCCACACTGGGGATATAATATTCACCTATGTACATGTTATTGGCTTCCGCATGCCTTCTGGAAACCTTGTTAATGCTACCCCTAACTCCACGTTCTACTAAAAGATACATGTCTAGTTCTGTCAACAACTCTTGCCATGCATGTGCCATTGACAATAAAGTGTCCCATGAAAGATACGGAGCTCTGACGTACATGGCGGGGTTAAGACCGTAATGAGCCAAAGATACAGCTCTGAAATTTTCAAATACATGTGCCAGCAAACAAGTGTCCACATTAAAAAGTGAATGGCATACTGCAACAAGATGATGCCGAATGCAGATTTCTCCTGTATGCCACTATCACCATGTAAATATTTTGGCCATTTGTTCTTGTGGTAATGATGCACATTTGCATTTTGTTCACATTAAGGATTTATCAAGGCTGTAAGCATAATGCAAATACGCGTCATTACCACAAGCATGAATGGCCAAAACATTTATGTAGTGATAATGGCATACAGGAGAAATACATATTGGTACAATAACACCTTGCTTATCATAACTTTCGTCAATTATATTGCTATCTTTATCCAGAACACAGTAGATATTGATATAAATAAAATTGTTCTCCTCGAACTTACGTATATCCAGTATTACTATACTACATGATCCGACAGACCTTCAGTATTCTATACCTCATAAGGTTTAGGATATGAAGTCATTCTGTCGACATGTGTGGCAGGAGACAAAGATGCTAAAATGGCATATTGGAAATTCATTCCCTCACGACACTGCACACTAATGCATGTCTTCTTATTCGCAATAAACTTTGGCAGCATAGTGTGTTCAGCACCGATGGTGAATGACCTAAATTGCGATATATGAACATCCATATGTAATATTAGAAGCAAAATCCAAGCAGAACCATGCACACTAAACTCCTCAAGCATGTTTGTTAGGTAAGGCGTAATTGCCTCATCGTAAATTTCGACAACATCGGATGAATGCAGAACAGGAAGTAATTTATACTGAAAGTAAAATATCTCCATAGCATTTTCCTCTGCAGTGAAGGATATAAAAAAACATGCATGCTCCAGTGATGCTAATTGTTATAGGTTGGGGTGCTGCCAATGCTAATTCTAAGAAAAGAACACTGCACCTAGTGAATAAACACTCAACAACCCCATCAGACTCTACTTGAGCATTGCATATCCGCATGTCAGTAGCATGTATGTGAGGTCTGACAAAAGTTCTTGTGAGGTTGAGGAATTGGAAAATGAATTATTTTCTGGTTCCCTAGACAAAATATTGTCATCTGACACAGAACTTGCTTGTGACGCGAATGAAACACTTTCCGAATCACACAAATTTTCCTTATCAGATATATACAAATCATCTAATAGGAGATCTCCTTATCCGTGTTTGAGGGAAGCATTCATGTCCCAATCTGATACGGTCGATGGTCTTTCCGTGTGTGATTCAGTGTCTGAATCGCTCAAATAAAAATCGTCCAATAAGAGATCGAAACATCGCTGTTTAGGTGAAGTGACAATGTCGTTACAGCTTGCAGTAGCTGATCTTGTGAGTAGCGAATGAGATTCGCTTTCTGTGTCGCTAATGGAAAGATCTTCCAACAAACTAGCAAGACTTTAATGCATTCCCTAACTCATTGTGTCCAACTAAATTTTTTTGTTTCCCACTACAATACATTTAGTGCCACAAAGTATGTAAGCGAAGGTGTAATGAAAAGAGAGAGAAAAATGCAATTACAGGCACTTACCACGATGTACAAATACAACTGTAAAAAATATTTGTTTGTGGTACAAGCATAGGTGATTTTTTAATACACAGAGGGGGAAAAAGGATGGCATTATTAAGTTTCCTTTAATAAGTGTAATGATAATTATGAAATTCAACATTTAAAATTCATGTGTTTGAAAATCACCGTACGAGAGAGCTTATTTCTGCAGCGTGCAACGTGTGTACAGAAGAGACCGGATGTGTGCGGCAAAGCGAGGCGAGTTTGGACAGACGACTGCTGTGTGCATGAGGCGATACTTCTCAGTCACACATCTCCCTGCCCCGCCTGGCTGACCCTAACTTTCTCCTCCGCTGTCCGTGGCCCTTGCACATGTGCCGTCGCCCTTCCTCGCCGCACCTGCGTTGAGCATCGTCCCTTTCCGCATTGATAATAATGGCAGCTAATTCCCTTCTCCTGCTCCTCTGCGGATTCCATGTAAAAAGGCACGTATTGCTCCAACAGCTTTAATATGTGGTGTATCGCTCCAATAGTTCATTCTACACTATTGCACGGCCCATGCGCCTTCTACACTGTCCTTCACAGTGCACGGCCTATGCAGTTCGTAATAAATGAGCAGACTGTGTTTACTACTTATAGCTCACATCATTGCCTTGAATTTTAAGCAACTTGTTGAACACTAACATGGTTTATTTAAGACAAAACTTTAAATATTAGGTTTATATTAATTTATGTTTTTCCAATTTAAAAAGAGAGTGTTTCTAACATGATGTATATTACTTGACATGGTTAAAACTTTTCATAAAATTTTTAAATTGCAAACATCAAAAACAAATTTTATAATAATTTTTGTCCAGAAAGTTTTAGCGAGGGAAATTAATATGTATACTCTAACAACCAAATTTTAATACTAAATTAATACACTCACATACTAATTAAAAACTAATTAAAATAAATACATTTTAATTAGAAACTATTTTAAATTTTAGAAAAGAATATTTACAAAAAAAAACATTTTTTATGTTTTTGCAAATATCTTAAACACTGGCTACAAAAGAGCCAACCCACCTCCTCAGACTTCATAACTACAATCAGAGCAAAGAGTGGTAAACAGTGATATTGTCACACCTTCTCTCCATCTTAGGGGTGGCAGTTTCCACTTTTTTTTCCTCTGCTCCATCAAACACTCACAAGCAACCGTAATACCGAACCAAAAAATTTTACGTACCACATAGAAACTAAATTCCCACCCCATTCTCAATCATGTCACATTCTCACCACATTCAATCATTACCATTCTGTATTCAGTCATCCATCACCATTCAAATTCATTCTGAACAAAATTTAAGAGCAAGTGGAATGCACTTCCAAGTATGCTGCACACCAGTTGCTTAGTTCTCCCATATTCTTTTTGTTTGTTCCATTCACACACAAGCAACCATAAAAACCATCCAAAATATCTTACATATTACTTAGAAACTAAAAAACGCTATGAAATATGTTAACTTTACTCCTTGGTTCATTATAAATAATTATTCACAAGCAAAGAGACCAAAATATTTAAAAGTTTTTAGAAATACCGAAGAATAATTTATATGTACAAAGCAACACTCTTGATAAAAAGATGAATAACTGCTCCGCAACCTTACAATTTTTAAAATATTATCGCGATAATTAAGTGCAATATGTATTTAAAAAGGCTTAAATAGTATAACTATTTATACATAAAGTTTACTACCATGGATGGTAGTCGAAGAGCTGGGTCTGAATCCCAGCCAGGCAGCTGAGGGCCCGAGCACACCCTGGAGGAATGAGTGCCGGAGGCCTTCGCTCAGCGCAGCTGATATCCTGAATGCAGTGGGTGGCCGACAAAGCAAGGCGAAGCCCGTGGTTTTAGCAGAACCTCAATGAAGAGAGGTGACCGCTGTCGGCTGGATCGAACCCCGATGGCCGCTAACTCCACAGGCTGCCAGATGCCAGCGGCCGGTGAGTGGTCTGCTGCCTAGCAGCGGCGAGAAGTAGTGCAGCAGATCGGAGATGTTCACTCCATGGCAGTTCGTTGGACAATGAAGAATTCCGCTGAGGTGTCCATATATATAAAGCTAAAACACCTCCTCCCCCTCCTCTCGGAGAACCTATTCAAATATGGTAAATTACTTGAAATTAAAATAAAATGTAATTCTATTATTGCAAATATGATTTATTTTATGAATTAACAGATTTTAACACAAAATTACGGAATTAAAAGATTTATTTAACGAACGGACGAGTTTTCTAAAATTTATTGTGTACATTTATTTTGAATTGGAATTGTAATATGAAATATGCATACCTCTTTGGTAATAACAATTAGAATTAATTTGAATTATGTGTTTATTTACTGATTTCTTACATGAGCAAATAAATATATTTAAAATACGATGTTTTTAAATTCAGTATATACTGTATTGTATAACACTCTTTTTTAAGTAATACAATTCGAAACAGTTTCCAATATGAATATAAATTATGTAAAAATTTATAATTATACAATTATTTATCAAACATTGCATACGTATGCGATAGTAGTAATGTATATTATTCTGTGAAAGAATGTTATGTAACATCTAATATGTATGACAGTTTACAAACTAACTTATATTAAGTATGCTGGCTGCAGAATTCGAACCTAGAACCTTCGAACTACGCCATGCAGGTCGGCGACATAAATAAACTTTATTCATGTCATTGTCGTATGTTGGAAATTATTAATAAAACAGTATATGTTTCTGAATAAATATGTTTTATGTAAATACCCAGTGCATGCTAAAGTTGGGCATAATGGAGTTGGGCAGGATTGACAGTACATGCAGGATGGATGGGTGGTAGGTTGGGGGGAATGTATTCAGTGACTGTGGCTGAGTATCTCCATTAGCCGTAACCACACAAGACTTTCTATACTCTCAGCGTAAGTAGTACATTATTTTCTGGTTATGGTATTTCAGTAAAAGTTAGTATTTCTGATAAGTGGCTAGAGTGCTTGCCTTCAGTGATTTTTGTCGGGGATATTCCATTTTCCTGTACCTTTTGACCACTCATATTCTTGTTACTGAAACCTATTTTGTATTAGGAAAACCAAACACTATTGGAAATTTTAAAACTCACTCTCTCTCTCTCTCTCTCTCTCTCTCTCTCTCTCTCTCCTCTCTCTCTCTCTCTCTCTCTCTCTCCTACTTTATTAATTAGAGTATTAATTTTATTTTGTTTCTTAAGGAAATAAATGCATTTCACACATTATAAAGAGAAGAGGCAAATAAATATATACGAATCAATTAACTTTAAGACACATATTTATTTGATATTTGTAAATGTAGGATTTTTAAAACAGTTTGTTTCAAAACAAATTATAGCATGAAATGAGCAATCATTTCAATGTTACACAAGTTGTTTCAAGCACATAACAAATGTTACAACAGAACACAAGTACAGGATATTTCAGAACATACAAATCAATTCATTTAACCAAATGTTGTTTAAAAACTTACACACATACAATAAATTTCACAACATAAAAATGTTACACAGGATGTTTAGAAACTTACACAAATATAGGATGTTTCACAAAATACAAATGTTAGACAGGATGTTTCAAGAGTTTAAACATAGGACATTTCTAAATATATAGCAATCATTTCACAAATAAGTTCATTTACACATAGGTTGTTTCAAAATACATAAAACATATTTTACACGTGTTAGATGTTTCACAATTAGATTATACAGGTTATATACTATTTGCAACTTCAGTAAACAATGTTTTTAAACACTTTCTTAGTATTGGGTCTATATCCTCTCCTTGAAGTTCACTTTCAAGGAATGAACATTTTTTACAACCTGGTTCGATTCTGTCTGTTAGAATATACACATCTTTACATTCTGGTGAATGTAAAGCCACACTTTCGACTAAGTCTATGTATGTTTTAACATAGTGTGAGTATACATCTTCAGTGCTACAGAAAACTGGCATTGTTGCAGTCATAAAATACAGGACATTTCATAGTATCGCTACATTCAATTAGTTCATGATTTTTTCATCCCCGGGAAAATAAGTCACTATAAAATGGAATGTTCCAGTGCATGTCTCAGTAAACGCATGGATGAGACCATTACACCATAAACTATATGATATATTATACTTACCTTGTTTGATACTAACATATTGGTTTCCTGGTTGAAAGAAAGAACGTCATGTTGCTTGTATGCAATCCAATAGTTGAATGAGAACAAATATTAAATGGCTAATATTATATATATATCCTCTATTGTTTAAAGTTAAACAGTAACTAAAGGCTAAACTTTATTTTTGATAATTTTATTGCTCTGTGTAAATAACACTTTGATGAAATACACCCAGTATGAGATTTATAACCAAACTTTTTGCAATAATGAAAAAACATATGTATACCTTTGTCACATTCTTTGTAATACTAAAATGGTAAAGTATAATCTGCTGTGTAGATAAGATGTTTCAAACACTGATCTTCCTCACAAAATGTTGTTACAAAACTATCAGTTTTAAGGTTACAATATCTCTCTACCCTGTATGGTCTAAACTGATAAAAAAAAAACATTTTGAACTGTTGCAGTTACTTACACTAGATTCAGCAATAGATGATTTATTATGTTTTAACAAATTATGCTCACCATATGACAATTTAAAATGAATGTCTGGCTGAACACATTTCCTTAAAAGTAATAGGTGAATATGGTAACCCACAAGTTACGGAATACAAACCCTTTTGAATAAATGAATAGTTACAAATCAGAGAGAACATTAGTCTCAATTAGCTACTTCACATGCATGTATGTTTCACATTGATGGAAAAGCTAAACTTCCTTGTTCGAAATAAAGTTGTGGATGTCTCTGTCAAGGGTTTCCTTCCAGTGGATGGTGGTTCCCCAGCGAGGTCTGGTGAGTTGGTAGGCAATTAATCCATTGCCTTGTTCTTCTACCTCTTTGGTAAGGCTGGCTAACATAAGGTCTTCTAGTGTAGATAGCAGTTCACTGTCGGGGCAGAGATTCTCCAGAGTACTATCATTGCATGCTAAGTTTTCACTGAAGTGAGTGCCGAGACTAGCATCGAAAGTGTAGCATCAATATTCTATATTGTTACACGCTTGGACTTGTAATACTCCATCGATAGGTTTAAAGAAAACTCTTTGGTATCCTATTTGCAGGACTTCGTATATGTATGTAAATTCAAAGACACTAACCATGATGGAAATTTTATTAAATTATTCATTCCTTTATATAGTCTAGCAGATTACACTTTCTTTCACTACTAGAACATAATAATTGTTTAACAGCATTGTGGTTAAATAGAATTTACAGCAAAAAGTATTGCTTAGCCATACTTTGCATTCCTACATTCTATAAGGCGACATTTGAAGTCTGCTACTTCCTTGCATTTGCGTGATTTGTTGCATATTATTGCAAGTTTCTGTCCAAACTGTAGGGCTGTGGTAGAACTCTTTATTTATTTTATATTTTATTTGTTTAGACTCTGGTTCCTTGGTTATTTCTTCACTTGTAGTTTAAAACATAGTTTGTTTGACCTACATGACAGTTTGCTGTCAGGTTGCGTGTTGAAAACCAAGCAGCCTTCTTGTTCATAAAACAATACTCATTCTTCGAAGATATTTCCTGCATGACGTTATGAAAAGTTCCAGTGCTCATCTCTGTTGCACAGCTGTAATTGGTAGAATGTACTTCATTTAGACTTGAACCACACTCTCTTGTATCTGCACACCAAACTCTAGTATACTGTATCTGGATTGAATGTATCCATTTCAATGTCTTATGCAGGTATGAGCCTGAAACAAACCATTTCTAATTATATTATTATCTTTATATGTAGATAGGATGCTGATACATATACTCTCTCAACACTTGGGTTTTGCATTGTGAACAAAACATTTTTTCCCCACAGTGATTAATGTTATAGAATTTTACTAAAAAATTAATGCTTGAACAGCCGTGATATCTTCTGATGTGTACAACTTCTGCATTCATCAAACTTTTAAAATTTTTGTCAGCATTTTGTCCAATATGTAAATGGGATAGTCTTTGTGGGAGCATCGTTCACTATTGGAAACTGTCTTTGTAAACTATACCACCAGAGTCCCATTTCAAATCATATACTTCATATTTTTGATGGCGAAACATCAATTTCACTACTGGATTTAAAACACACCAATGCCCGGGTGATTTAAAACTTAATACTTTAGTGTCATTATCATCATCTGCATGTGATATAGTAAATTCTTAAATAACAAAAGACTTGTCTTGATGATTTTCAAAGCCTTGTGCATAGCACATCTTGTTTAGCTTGTCTCCTTGTTAAACACAATTGTCAGAATTGAAGATATAATATTTAACAACTCTATTGATTTTACATTTTATGTTTACAAAGATTTAGTTTTGGCTTCTGAATCAATTTTGTCTACCCCTGAGTCATCCCTCGGTAAATAGGGGTGATTTTTACTGATAACTTGCATTACATTATGAATTCTCTGCATTATACAATCCCTAAACAAATGGTCTGTGTTCGGATTGTTGAAAAAAGCCAGTGCAGCATATGGACAATCTTTGTCACAAGAAAAATACAACACAATATCCTCATCCATCCTTCACTCCTCTGAGAGGAATGGATACATGTGTTGAATCTCATGGGATGCAAAGGTGATTATGAAAGCCTTAGGAAGCAGCAAAATCTGGTTCTCAATATCTAGGTTTAAGTGCATTTTGCTTTGCCCATTAGCTAAAATTGTGTTAAATACTCTCACGCATTGTTCTTCGCAAGAATCACAGCAGTGTCCATTGTGCATATTATCTGCTGTATGTCTTGGTGAAGCTTGTAGACTGGTGTATGTCTCATTGGAGACTGTTGATTTATGTACGACGTGGAGAAGCCTGTAGTACATTTCTGTGAAGTCTGTTGAATGATGTAATAAGAAACCTTACTGTGATACACTCCCGACACGATCTAACCTCGAAAACTGCTGACTTAACACTGAAAAAAATTGATTTATTCCTTTTTATAATGTAATCGAATATAAATTGGCCAATATTTTAATTGAATTTTGCTTAAAATAAGATGTTTTGAAAAATTTCTTATAATATCGTTAAATTCGTCAGACTGGAATCATAGTGTTTCATTAATATTTTGTCGAAACATATTGTTTTTAAATAATGCATTTCTGGTGAAATTGGTATAATGGAAATCTTGGACGGAAACATAATAATAATCTCTTTAGTTTTCACATATATGGGAATTGTGTTATAAATTAAAGCTTTGCCTTGTACAGAAATTTAGATGCAAATGTGTATTTTATAAGATAGTAAAATGTTAGAACTTGTACATTTGTTTAACATACTTCACAAATCATGATAGTTAACACTATGTGACATGTAAAACAGTTTAGGGAATTTGAACTTTTCAAATATCTCTTACTTTTAAGTCTCTGGGTATTGGGAGTCGCGTATGCATTGGATTTCGTAAGATTTTAATAAACACACTTCCATTGCTATTTGGGAATATTAAAATTCTAAATGGGTTGGTGTTTTGTATTTTACTGGGATGAAATTTGGGTAAAAGTTTTCTATTTTAAGATGTACTTCGAATATAATGTTTCCTGGAATTTAAATATTTTTTACATAATAAATGTACTTTTTTGGAAACATGATCGTTTGAATGTAAATGAGATTACATTTTATTTGATTTAATTCAGTATTTAGAATCTGTGGTTTCCAGTGAGTTGGGCTCTGACTTGGCAGTTGGGCACTGTCTCGATCCGGTATGTTGGTACCTCCTTGTTATTCGGTATCGAGGTCGGTTCCACAAACCCTAGCGCTAGAGATACGGGGGTGGGTGATGAGCAGGCATTCTGTTTCCTCCCATGACAAGTCAGTAGCGTGTGGACACCTGGCCTGGCTGGAACGAGGCCTAATGGATGTATCATACACACAGAGCTATCCTTCATAAGATACACTACATTTTTTTCGCATATTCGTATGGGTGCTTCGGATACTTATTGATTTTAATTATTCGCTGACGTGAACTGCGTGTGATGGACCGGCACGACAGGTTGTGAACAAGATGTCGGTGTTCGACGAGCAATCGGAAGACATATTTCTAGGATTGTGGCCGTGGTAATGCAATGCAGAACATTTCTAATTATTTTATTTGAAGTTCTGATGAGAGTGAAGAAATTTTCTTGTAATGGTTGTTAGGATTGATGCGTTAGGCTGAAACATCATTTGTGTATGGTTAGGTTTCATTATATTGTGAGTGAGTTATTTTTCCTAGAGAATACATGGTATTTGGGGTAAATCAGATTAATTTATTTGTGCACGATAAATATAAGTGTATTCATTCAGTTTGTAGAAGACGAGGATTTACAGTGAAGTGCACTGTTGTGTTTATATTCCTTGGTGAGTTTTAATTTTGATTTTAATTCGCTTTATTGTTTTTATGACACCTGGGTTCTTGGGCAGGTTGTTGGTTTTTTCTTGTGCATATGGGTTAGATTAATTTAATGTGTGTATGTAAATATTTTGGGCATTTCATTCATGTGTGGGATGTGACATACATTTTTCCTAGGTTAATATTTAATTAGTTTGTTGTAGGACTTTGTTCGTTAACAAATTTGCGTGTTTTGAATTTGTGAGATTTGTTTGGTTTATATTAGTGTGCTTTAATATGCATGAGGTTAGTGAGTTCAGTTACTTAACACTTACTTCATTGTTTGGTAGGGAAACAGTTTTTTTTAGTATATTTCATTATGTTTTAAAGTTATGTCATGTGTGACTTGTAGTTCTGTGATGTGCAATGTCATGGGGTTAAGATATTTTGATGAATTTGTCACATGTGACACATTTTTCATTTAATACTTAGTATTATTTCATGTTTGTGTCGTACTTTTTTCTCCTGTAAAGTAATTTTTAACTTCTCATGTATGCTTCAGCAGAATATTTTCTTTCTGATGTATCTTATTACTCGCGAGTGCTCAGTCTACATTCTGAGCCCGGCCGAAGTGGACAGAGCTCTCTCTCATTAGTCACCAACCTCAGTCCTGCAATGACTTCCCAAGGGAACTGACGTGTCTTGCTCCTGCTCAATAACATAATTACATATATACCCCTTCCCCGACATTAGTCGCATTTACTCTACACCTCCACGGGTAAACATCGATGCTCTCCAAACAAATAAAATAAGTAAAGGTTCCTTATGCCACTCTTGCACCAAACTCAACACTTTTATATTCAATATACTAGACCTCTCCGCTCAGTCAGCTGTCAGATATCGAAGAGTGAACATCGTTTCTCAATTACATATACTGTATTTTTTTCCAAAAATAAACCAAATGCAAAATTAAAAAATTAAAAATAAAATTATTTCCCAAAATTTTGAAAAATTAAAAAAAATGGATTAAGCCTTAATCCAATACATCAAACGAATTTTAATTAGAATAATCGTATTATTATTAATCCATTAATCGGATTTGCCAATAATCCATCAATGAATCCGTTCCATCCATATATAATTCGCCTTATGGTCCAGGATCGGCACGCTCCTGCTACTATGTAACGGCATTAAGAATCTCCATATTGTTGGGAGCACAACGGAGTTTGCAGAGAGGTGCCTGAGCTGATGAGATATAGGTTTTTTGAGAGACGTGGATAATCATAGCTTACGCACCGAGAAATGAGGACGACCCGGGGCACGGTCTAAGCCTACTGACATGCCGCAGAAGCCCGTGCCTGGAGGGTAGTCTGCACTCGCACCTAGCGAGAGCCCTCGATCCAGTGACGTCTACAAGTTTGCATAAAGAATTTAGTGGTGAGTGCTGAGTTCGTCGAGTGTGCGATTTGGAGTTTTATTAGTAGCTTGGTTTCAAACTCTTCTGCATCATTGTCAGTCAATCAGAATGTTAGCAGTAAAATATAATTGTGTACTGAATTTGGATTGCCCTTCACGAGATCACTGTAGAAACATTTTGTTTTGAATTAGAGTGATAGCGCGACCTCAGCACTTTGAGTCTTTCACTCTTTCTGACTGACCCTTCAACTCAAAGCAGCGCTTCATCTTACCTTGTACTGCCTTAGATTGCATGAACTAAAACGGTAACAATATGTAACAGTGCTTTCTCTGTGACTTATATTAATTCGGTTCTATAGATCCATTTGCCTCACAGAATAAATATATATTTATGTAGGGAATGTTAATTCACTTATTAACTATGCGTTACATTCACTGCCATCACCTAAAAACGTCGTATTTACATGACCTGTAAATAGGGATAAACAGGACCTGTAAGTTCTTTTGTGTCTCTGTACGTGTGTAGTAAGGGTGTTTCGCGAGCGCCGTGTTGATTTATGATTGGTCATGCGGTGGCAACGTCGCTCCAGCAGGCAGAAGAATGGTCGTCTGGGCGAACGAGCGAGTTCGAACATACCAAGTAGCGATCTGTCCAACTCGTGAAAGTGCGCCGTGGACAAACATGAGCCTCGGATGTTCGGGCCTCGACGTTGCGCGCGATATGAGCTCATATTAGTGAGCGAGTTCCGTTTACTAAAGGCTGTTCCCGATAAAGTAAGCATTTTTTAAAATCAACCTTTGAAAATTAAGTCACTACCTCTGCCTGCATATATTTCAACGGGCGTCCTGAGTGACATGCGTCTAGTAAAGTTGGTAACGATGGATGGGAAGTAGTTCCGTATCTTAACGTCGAATAAAAAGTGTTAGGTAACCATTTCTGATAACTTAAATTATTTATTTCGCTTCCTGTTTATTTTTTAATGCATACAAGTGTATAAATTAGCAAGTTTTTTATATAATAATTTTCAAATAATTTTACTGTTTCACTTGACCGACGCGTGAATAAAATGATGAGGCCCACGACAATGTTAATATCACATAAGGCGGAAGAATACACAACTGGCATACACGTAAATTATAAGCAGGGCTTTCGAAAGTGCTCATTTTACTGTGAATAGGTATACCACAGAAAAGAGCGATTAAATTTGTGACCTTGAGCATCTCTACGGCCCACCGTGGTACCAAACGCTGGACCTCGCGATGCGAAAACTCCCAAGCGACCTTGACCATGGAGATCGGACCGCAGCCAACAGGAAGACCTTCCCAAGTACGGCGCGGCCAATCAGATAGGGCGGTCGTGCTCGGAGCACCACGCAGCTGCCTATCAGCGATGGAGTGCTCGTACCTCAGAGACACTGGCACACAAGCGACTGGAGGATTGTCAACACAAGTCAAGGCCACAGGGATGTTGGCTATCCCACGTCCTATCTCGTGCATCGCTGACGAGCACCTAACTCTCTCTCTCTCTCTTCTCCCACCGACAGCTCCCGTGAATGGCCAAGTACTGTAGGAGTTGCTTCGGCGGCTGATTCGTCTCTACCTTACACTGTAAAAAATTTCTGGCTCGTCTGTAAATAATCAAGCAGCAAATTATACTACCGTCTATCATAACAAGAGCGAGGCGCTGGAGTGTCTTGGTAAATACGTTTACTATTAATATTTTCTCTGCTTTCCGCCCACCTGCAAGATTGGCGTAATTATTTGTCTGTACACTGAACGCCTATTACTAAGGATAGGTGTTTTACGCGGAAATATTAATGGCCGTGCTAGACTTCATTATGCTTAGCTCACAATTACAACTTCTATCAATTTTACTCGCCCTTTCGCTTTTTTAGAATATATTTTATGCTACGAGGACTTCACATGTGACGTGAACGTCACCCTCATTTGCTAATTCGAATCACCACAAAATACTTTCTTTCTACTTTGCGTTTCCCGAAATTTAAACCCATGTGAGTTAATATTTGTTGTACAGCGCGCCTCTTTGGCCGCTTACACTTCCCTTAGTTCTACCCCTTCCTCTTCCCGCACCTAATTCAAGGTCTCCCTTTTACAATAAGTTTCCCAAGGCTACTTGAATATTTCCCTGCGTCACCGAGTTTTCATTTTACGGAATATAATTGTGGATACTATTCAGAACAAAAAACTGTTTTGATCGATTTTATTAATTAAAAGGATAAGTTTTTCCAATTTTTTGGACGGGTGGAGAAAGGTTAGTTCCTATTTCTCATCTTGTAAAAAAATACAGGCTTCAATGAAATGAAACGTCTGTTTTATTTTCTACTGTATGCGTGAGTATTTTTAGCGACCAAACTTAAATAACTTGTAAATGTATATTTTTTTAATTCTTGTCGCGTGGAACGGCTTTTACATGCAAAACTCGGTGGCTACTCGCGGTAAAGTGAGCACTTTTGTAAGTCCTCTCATTTGGAATAATAGTCAATAAATAAATTTTATTTTAACCTTAGACGTTAATTTCTCAGTGCGGTGGAATATACACACTATGTTTATTACTTACACGTCAATATTTATTAAAAAGGGGGTTCGAGTGTTAGAGGATAAAATATTGCTGAAAGGAAAAAGTAACTAAGTCCTCAAAAGTGCTCGTATTACCGTGAACAGCTTATTAAAAAACTATCGATGGAATGGCGTGTTTCCTTCAAACTCTGATGGTTTATTCTTAACGCTAGCAATCTGACCGATCTTCGTTGTGCAGTATCGATGAGGCCACAGTTACTTTTATTCGGCGTGCGATGTGAAACTCACCAGCTAACACGTTGAGTATTCGACCATGGTTAAGAATTCTATATTTATTACTAATCTATCAAGTTACAGAAAATAACTGGCACGGACACATACAGTTATAGCCCTGTAACCTTTCTCTGCGTTAGTCACCTGGGGCCTGTCTTTGCCTAGGGAAAAGATCGAGTGATTACGGAACAACCAACACCTGGCTGTTGTAAGAGTCTACGCGATCTCGGGGGGAAAATTACGCCCGAAATTTACGATGGCGGCAGCCCGAGGGACGCGGAACTTGCCTGAACATGTTCGGTCACTTCCGGCTAGGCGTCAAAGGCAGACCAGATCAGTTCGCGCCTTCTCTGCGGCTCCAGCTCACCTCAACAGATCACGCGTCTGGTTATTATTCGACTTCACTGCACACGGTAAGTGCGCCCAGATTTTCCAGCGTAGTTTTTCCGACGAGCAACTCGGCGTGTTTTGCTGCAGCGATCATGGTCGCTTACGTTCGAACTAACTGGAAGAAAGTTTCCACTCTCCAGTAACAGGCGATCGTTTTAGATTGTGTAAAACGCGTTCCCTTTGGAAACAAGCGTTTTTGTACCAGGATAACTACTTCCGAATATTTATTTCAACCGAACTCAGACCACTGGTCATGATTTTGTTATACCTGACATCGTCACCAAACTTTTAAGCATAGCTTTGTGCATAGCTCTTTAGTGCTTTACTTACAATACAGCTTGAAATATTGTATTATAATTAGGTATGCCTGTTTTTCGCAACGATATTTCTGGAATACATGTACTTCAAAACACTAGAGCTCAAATACACTTTCGTGATTGGATCATATTAACTGTAACGCATATGTGTCTGATCGCGAATCACCAGGTAAGGAACTGTCTCTCGAAAAAGACACGTCACCAATAACTAGAGACCTGAAAAACTCGCGAGCTCAATGACCTGCAGTCTAGACTCTACAATCTTATGTTCAAATATGCCGTTATTAACTGCACATTGGTTGTCTGCTGTCGTAGTGGATGACTACGATTGGACCAGAGTTCTCCAGGAGGTCTCAAACACCGTGTGGACCAATGGCTAAAGTTATGGGAACACAAGTGTTTTGAATTGTACCTTGTCTCAAAATGCATCCTCGAATTCTTCAGGTCTCTACCAATAACTATGACCCGGGAAATTCGCGATTTTAATGACACGTAGGCTAGACTTCGCAGTTTTATATACTCTCATACATATATCAACGGTTTATTGCTTGATTTTTGTGGTAGTAAAAGGCGGTGGTTGGGCGCACAATTTCTTGCATGTTTGTTATTGGCTTATTTATCTCCAGGAAGTCTCAAATAACACGTCGACCAATGACACGTACATGTGAGGGAATTCCAACTTGTCTAGAAATGACCCCGCGGAATTCTCGGGCCTCTACCAATAACCAAAAGAAAACTGCACGTATGCTATACGACATTGCAGTCTAGCCTTTGCGTAATATTTCTGCGAAAAACAGGTGGTCCTTGGTACAGTTAGAGACCTGCGAAATTTCCTTTATTATTTGCAGATGGGCTAGGCTTCACGTTCCCTCACATACTTGAGAACAATCCGCGAGCTCATTGGCAGAACACATTAATTTATTTGCGCGAGCTAATTAAATGTGTTTATTACTGGCTGGAAAATCCGTCGGGGCGCGTCACGCAAATTCCCACCCAATTAGAGTAATCAAATTGTCGTATAAAGTCGCGGAGTCCAGCGAGGTGCCAGAAAATAACGCGAATTTTGGATGTCCCTAGGTATAATATTCACGTTAAGCATAAACCAGTGTGTCATACATTTTTACTCAGCTCAGTCACAAAGGTGATACAGCCGCGTCAACGAGAAATCCAAATACACAAGCCACAAAATGGCGGCACTTGCCAGAAACGTGTTGGTAAGCAGTTCTCCAATCAGTGCCTCGTAACCTACTCGCCACGTGGCGGCTCAGCCAATAGGGAGCTTTTCTCAGCAAGCGATAGGCAATTAGAGGCAAGGTTCGTTCCAGAGCTTCGCGCAGCCTATCAGCGAATGACTAGATCCCCCACGAAAGTAACCTCCACGTCTGCTTATACACGTCTGCACATAGTAAAATGTGCTCTTTTACTTTCCGTGTTCTATTAACGTTTACAAGACTTATTGTTAAGTTTATTTTCCGAACGAAATATGTAGTTCCGAGAACACATTTCTGTACGCGTGTGTGAGTGATTGTACGCATGTGCCTCACCCACTATAGTGGCGCCGGCCTAAGAACGGACTTAGCTCTGCCTACCCGAGTGAAAGAGAGAGGCGGAACGACTTGCATAGCACCAACCCCAGGTAGCTTGTAGGCGGGCAGACTGATATGCAGGCCTGACGTGCCACAGTCGCCCAACTGTTTCCTTTCCCGGAGAGAAGGGACCTCACATCGGCAGAGCTCCCAAAGTCCTATGATACAGCGGCGCTTCTGTAACATTTTTGAACCATTCTTCATAAGTTTATAAAACTCGAAACGCTCAGGGGGCCGCGGTGCTGCAGTTGCCAGACTGCTCACCTCCCTCCTAGGCGAACCGCACTCCATTACCGGTGGGGTCACTCGACCGATTTCCGCATGTGGGACCATGCTGGACATGCCGCTTGTCAGCAGGTTTCCTCGGGTATCCCGTTTCCCCCACCCTTGAATTCCGGCACTTCTCCATACTCACCTCACTTCGCCCTCGTCGGCTCTCAACACCTCAACATTAAAAGCCGCCCAAATCTCTTCACTCCACTCAACACAAAACACCCATAGCTCTGAATATCTACTCTAATATTTCGTATTTTAGAGCATGATGAATGGACATTTTCAAAAGCGGCAGTCTCTTAAAATGTTTGCGCGCAATGGAATCATTAAACCAAATTACTCTAAGCATTTAAGTAGAGGTTTGGAGAAACCAGCATTAAATTCACACCCATTTATCTAACATTATTATTCCATTCTGGAAGAGAGCGCCACATACATTAATTAAGATTACAAACTATTTTCTTTAACAACTTAAATGCATTCCAACAAATTTGCATGTAGTGAAATGGTGCGCCACCTACATTTATGGAATGTTTTATTTCATACTCTTTATTTCAAAACGATTGCCTTATACTAGTGATCATCATAAAATCCTGATTCATAGCACCTTTCATCCACCATTTTGTAATACAGTGAATCCAGAAAAAAAAATTTAGTTCATTCTCCAAGAACTTTCTAAACGGATCCCAACAAATTTATTAAGAAAGAGTGTTATGACATACGGCATCAATTACGTAATTATATTTTCAAAGTGGCAGACTTTTTATAATTTTGTTCATATTGTAATAATGGAAAGCCAAACAGTTCTTAAACCAACTTTGCCATAGTGCTAGTGTTTCTGTCTGTGCGGTAAATACTCTAATTAATTATTCTCACGTTCTCTGGTAATTTAACCTGATGAGAAATTAAACTTAAATTTACCGAAGTAACTTCTCCACCGTACCTCACCACGATTTGTGTGAAAATAGTTTATTGGAACTTCTAGTGAACTCTTTCATCAAGAACTTTAATGACTTTAGCTATTATTATAATTTATTAAGTACAAGTAATGATAACTTCTAGCAGGAAAAGTTGGGTACAATGGCTTAAGCTCTTCCACATACATTATGCTATACAAGTAGTAATGGGATAGACATTAACAGGTTACGTAATCTGCAATTTAAGATGAATGATTTTCTACTAACTGTTACTGCACTTTTGGTAGGGAAAACTAAATATTTGGAAAACAGCTTCTAAATTCTTATTATCAAAATAGTGGTCTTGTTTTGTAGTGTCAAATAGGCCTACCATGTCTGTGTCACTATTGACTATTGAAATGATCTGGATAAAACTCAGTAAGCTTATAGTTCTTAGATATAATTAGAAGTTTGGTATTTATCTTAACTGGCACCTTCACTGTTCTAAATATCTAATATTACTGAAGCGTCCTTTTCTTTATTAATAGTATGTACCTATTGAAACGCAGTGAGTCATTTTTTTTTATTTAAGAAAATATAAATACCAATGCCAAATTATGACGAATGTCAAATAGCGCGTGGGGCGTCAAGGGTAAGCCTTATTAAATCTGAATTAATAATTCATGTTACCAACTTAGGCAATAAACGTTACCAGCTAGATCAATTTATTTTGCACTATATTATGTGCCTCATAAACTTGTAAACATTTCTGGCGTTAAATAAACAGCGTGGAAAAATTACACTACGCGGTTCTCAAAAATGCAATAACCAAATAACTCCTACGGATAAACGAAGAGATTACGAAGAGATTAATGGCACTAGATGAACGTAAAATAATGACATAGATACTACCACCGACAGTGAAATCATTCAAATGAGCTGTGAAATAATGCATTGGTAGGTATACTGAGATTCACTGAAGTTCAGTAGAAATTGCAATAATTTCAGTGAATTTCTTTGAACGAAATAATCAGTAAGCTGCCGTTGATTTTCAGTGTAGAATTATACAACGCTTCTTATGATTTGGAGCTATGTTGATTATTTCAGCTTCAGGTTCTTGGGCACAGAAAAGTATTTTGATAGTAGATTAGGTCATATTTTAAAAGTTATTCCTTACCCTGCATATTTATATTTCAGGCGTAGTAACGAATACTGCCTTCAGCAAAAAGTTTAAAATTCTACTTTGCAACGTCATGAAAATTTAGGCGACAAATTTTAATTTCAGGTATGTTTGAGTGATCAGATTTTTTGGATGTCAAAACGCCTGACTTGAAAATACGATTAAATAAAGGATTTTACATCTTCTGTCCGAGAAGCCTATAAATTTCCCATCTCGTGAGTCGGTAAGTATTAACTGATTCGTTTTATGTGCACATTTCTCTCTTCTCAGTCCCCAACGAAGACAGTAAAGGTTGAACCGGGCGGGCAAACACGAGCTTTCTAGTTTCGCATCAGGTGCGCGATGGGAGAGTGAGTGATGATGGAACCAGGTCGTAAAATAACTTCAGTTAGTGGGATCGTTAAGGAAGACAACTCCGCTAATGGAAATAAGACAACTTCCGTCGTCAGTTTTCTCCGTGTACAATTCATCAATTAGAGACAGCCATTTGGACACGTAATTATGCCGGAATGATCTACACACATCTCCTGAGAATTATTGCGACAGTGCTGAACAAGAAAATAATATTTAGGAATATAATAAAAAATACAATGAAAATTATGTAACAAACATGATGTTAAATTTAACATCAAACATTTTTTTAAATGGAGTTTTATTTTATTCCACTGATACTGTAGACATACATATTAAATAATTGATTATGTTATTTCCCAGGTAGTAAAACTATACGTCTAAGAGAATAGAGAAAGAGAGTTAACCTTCAGTATTAATACGAGAAAAAGTTTTTTTATTTGTATTTTTTAAATATATTTTTAACTGTGCGATGTTACTGACCTAAAATCTTTCCTGCTTTCCACGCATTAAAACCATTGGTAAGCCATGCAGCGTGTAAAATCTTACATGGCAATACATTTATTTGTGAACCCGCGTCTTTTTCACGCGAAAGTTTCGATATCTTGTCGTACGCGTTGTTCCGAAAATAACCGTTACACAGTTTTCCACAAAGATTTGGTCCATTGCACTGTTACACCACGTCTGGTACACTTAAAGTAAGATGTCCTTTTCCAAAACACCTTTGAGGTGTTTAAGACAGATAATATTTCTGTGTTATTTTCTTTTGTACTGGACATTGTGCTGTTCCTTGGCGATTACAACGCGAAAGGCGACGTCAGATTACTACGTCACAGAGTACAGGTATAAGCAAACAAAGACGAAATTGCCTGGCAGTAGTTTTTTTTTTTTAATTTGTTGTGAATGCGCTCTGATTGGCTGCGCGAGGCTCTGTCAACGACCCTCTAGTCTGATTGGCTACTGATTTCTGCGGAAATATCTGGAATGCGGGTTGGCGAGTAGGTTGGCACTAATTGAATGGCAAACGGCGTTCCATTATTTTGCTGTCCGGTGACGCAATTGCTCCAACAATACACAGTCATTCTGTCTATGGGTTGTTCACGGTAAAATGAGAACTTTTTAAGGCCCTGCTCAAGTTCTATTTGTATGCACGTTGCGTCTTCTCCCGCCTTACGCGAAATTAACATTGCCATGGGTCTCGTCACTTTATTCATGCGTCGGTCAAGTGAAACTGTAACGTTATTAGAAAAGTAAAATATATTTTACAAATATGTTCAATTTACACTCCGATGCATTAAGGAAATTATAAAGCTAAAGAAATAATTTGACTCATCACAAATGGTTACTTAACAGTTGTTTTTTTGACGTTTATACATGGAACTACTTTCCCTCCAACGTTACCAACTTTACTAGACGCATGTCCCTCAGTGCGCTCGTTAAAATATATGCAGGCAGGAGCAGTGACATTTTTCCATTAGAAAACTTTCACTTTAAAACCAATATTTAGAAAATTCTGGTCTTCACTCTCACTTTAAAACTTAGATTTAGGGAATTCTAATCTTGTATCTGTGTACATAATAACGTATAAAGCATGGCTTTCGTTAGTAATTTGAAGTTAGCACCAAATCACAAAATTAATAAAATGCCTCAGTCTTTTACTACAAATATGATTTTCATGTCATATGTTACTGGTACACACGTGAGAAATTTATTGCCGCATCCTCTAACTATTTTATGACAAAATCGAAGGGTTGTTTTGAGGAATGAACCGTAAATTGAACTTCAACCTTCCAATATCATATTAAAATTTCAACTAATGCTTTTCTCCTTCGGCGTAAAAGTTGTGGAAAAATGAAGTACTAAATTATTGGGAGTCAAAATGCGTCGATCTGCAAATTGTTTATAAATAATGTTATTTTGAAAACAACTACTTGTTTGCAGGTTGGTAACTGCGTAGTGGCAAAATGCGTCGATCTGCAAATTGTTTATAAATAATGTTATTTTGAAAACAACTCCTTGTTTGCAGGTTGGTAACTGTGTAGTGGCAAAATCTTGAAGTAGGTCTATATATTTCTGTTGATTGGAAAGATAAAAAAAACTCAGTTAACACGGTATTAACCTTGAAAAATGCGTTAAATACAAAAAGGCGATGGTAAACAGGTTTAGGCAACTGGCTGTGCAATATCATAAGTCATTCGAAGGAAATAATGGGCAAATCTGACAGCTCCATCAGTTGATCTGGTTGTGGGTTCATCGCAAATCGCAAATGTAGACTCTGTTACAAAAGGAACTAGTTGCCTTTCCGTACAGCTTCAGGTTGGACTCGCAACAGAAAATGCTATTTATTCTTCTGAGAATTAATACGACGACGGATGGTTTATACTTCACTTTGCATCATCCTGTAGACTGTTCATAATTATCAAATGAGCCGTGTACAAAATAACTGGTGTATTGTGACAACGGGGTTTGGCAGAGAACTGAAAACTGTGCACAAATTATAAGGGCTATTTTTCTATGGCTATCCGTTTAGTCTCAGCTGCCCCTTGAATATTGCGTATAATTGTGTGTGGGTAGTAGATAGATAATGTATGCTCCAAGGCACAGGCTTCAGTCAGAGGCGCGAGGCGCCAAGGACGCCGGCAGCCATGTTGGATTCCCGGACTTCCCGCTGTCATTGCGGCCACGAAACCGCCATGTTGAATTCCGCCATGTTTGTAGTCAGTACGCTGCAATGTTTGTAGCCAGTACATCGCCATCTTTGTAGCCAGTATGATGCCATCTTGGTAACTAGTATTTCATTTATTATGCGCTTGCATTCTGAATGTTTCCTCCTAGTGCTCCCACTGTCTTTCTCTTTTGCATTCTTCGTTTCCTTGTATTTCCTTTTTTTTTCTTTCCTTCTCATTTTCTTCTTCTCTTCCTTAGTGCTTCTAATCTACATAATAAGAGTTCAATTAAATACAATTATTTAATTAATTATTTTTTAAATTTAAATAAATTTTTTTTAATTAATAAAGTTTAAGGCGTAAGTAGGTATTAAGTGTTACATATCGCCGGACTCGTCTTTTCAAGGCGTATACGATCATTTAATAATGCAATTATTTTTATAAATAAATTTTTTTTAAATTTAAACATATTTTTATAATAAAACAATTTAAAGGCATAAGTATTATTAATAATAATAAAATAACAGAAGTCGTATTTTCAAGAAGCATACGATCATGATGTCATACCACAATTCTGTCTCGTTTTTTCATGCTCTATCGTTCCATGCCTTCTCTTTGTCTCTCTTGTTTATCTCTCTTTCTCTCTTTCGTTTCTCTTTCACTCTCTCATTTCATCTACCTCTGTCATGTCTCTCTCTTTTTCTCATGTGTCTCTCTTTTTCTCGTGTCTCTCTCTATCTCTCTCTTTTTCTCTTTTCCAAGTCTTTCTCTCTTTCCTTTCTCCTCCTGTGTCTCTCTCATTCAATTCCTTTCTCTCTTTTCTCTCTATCAGTCCATAGGTTTTGTTGTTTCGTTTCTCTCTCTTTCTCTTATCTCTCACATTGGCTTTATCTCTTTCCTTTCTCTCTCGCCTCTCTCATTCTTTCGACTAATTACACACACTTGTTCGATTAGTCATATTTGCTCCACTGCGCCATCTACATAGTACCTTCATCGCCTGCTAGAGCGCGCGAATCGTCACTATGTATGATTATTTACGAATTTATAGATGTAAATTTTATTAATTTTACACTTTCCTGTGACAGTTGATAACATTAAAAACCAAGAAAAGGTTATCATGCTTGGACACGTTTTAATCTCGGGAGTTTTCTGTTACAAGTCAGGGAGTAATGGACCTGAGTACTATGAAAGATATGTAATATATTTCACCATGACATTAGCTTGCCTCATTCATGCAAGGTTAAAAGCCATACAAGCCAGCATACCAACGTACTATACCATCTGAATATATCAACGAACCACCACAGTAGATAGCCATACCAACCAAAAAACATACAGCCCAAACCATTACATTCGCTCTAACCCAAGCGTACATTACTCATGCTATTAACAATACAGACAATATTAACAATCATACCTCGGACTCACTAAGCAATCATAGCAGTCAGCTATATTGACAACTACTTCACCCCATCTAACTTCACCAGTTACGCATATAAACAAGCCATACCAGCAGCCAAGCCAATGAAAATATTCCAATCATAAGCTCCAGCCATGCTTTCATAAGATAAATACAATAATTTAACCACGTATGATAGCCATGAAGTCTTAATTTCCCAGATACTCTATCATACCATTTAATCATTCTAATCAACCATACCAACTAAGCATTCTGCCCCTCTCATACTAACTAAACATCCCATCAAACCATTCTGCTCTTGCAAACTAATCATACAATTAA
The DNA here is from genome assembly GCA_029891345.1 of Dryococelus australis. Taxonomy (NCBI): domain Eukaryota; kingdom Metazoa; phylum Arthropoda; class Insecta; order Phasmatodea; family Phasmatidae; genus Dryococelus; species Dryococelus australis. Next base: position 126,743,720 of record CM057002.1, read on the forward strand.
ACCATTCTCCCCACACCATCGAAGCTACACTTTGGTCAAATTGCCAAAATAACCGAACATGGATCAGGCTATACCAACCATACAAGAAATTAACTGTGCAACCAAGTCATACCGATAGGTTATACCATCAAGATATACCAGCTATAAAAAAAAACCATACAGGCAGCCCACACCGGCAGAAAATACCATAATGTTACTCCATTCATTTCAGCCATTCCAAGAGACCATGCCAACCAAAAACATATTATTCAGACATACTAACAAAACATAATATACATTCTAAAACACCTCTACCAAATATGAGCCTACATACAATCCACATTATTGTCAGACTGACCAACATAATATTCAAGCCATACGTTTCAACCCTCTATACTAATATTCACAACTATCATCATACCTCCTGCCCTCCTGCTTAACAGCCGTACATACATGTCACACTCAGAGACTAAGCTAGTCCATCTAAATAAACTCCCTGCTACTGCCAACCTAAACTACGTACTACAAATGTCCCAATCAGGCATTTCAGACATCGCTACTACCATACTGATAGGCCATACAAGCAAGGCACACCACTAAACCAGTCAACCAATGAATGTCATCAATATAGAATACTTTAAAAAACAAGAGATAGAGAGATCACTCACATCTCTAGCAAATATTTCGAGAGGTCAGATCTCTCGAACGGTAGACACAAGTACGGCCGACCAGCTTGCAAAGGAGTTGAAGGTGAAGCGCAAGGGAGGGTGAGACTAGTTCCAAGATTACCGCTTGGGGAGGTGCGTGTCGACGACAAGACATTTGTTCCCCACCACCCGACCAGAACATTTTCACCTACTATGACAGCCTGCGAAGGTATCCATACAACCCTTGCGAATAGTAACTTTACCATTAGCTACAGAAAATATCTACCAAGCTATCGCATTACATGAAACACACATATATCTCGTCCATCACACATAACCCCACACAAACGTCTCAGCAGACGAATGGCTGTCACTGATCGTTTTGCCAACGACTCATGCGAACCAACATTTCTAGAGTAAAAAGTAAATATCCATCCTTACTATACTTTCCACACACACACAGACAAACAGAATGAAGTAAATAGCTGAACATTCATTGGTTGCTACCAGTATGGTTTACCTAAACACACCAACCAATTATGCCTTTCTTCAATGTAGTAACATACAAGGAAGAAAATAACATTTCTAAAATTCAGTCATGGATAATTAAACAGATCATAAACGTTATAATGCATTACTTTTTAAAAAAATATTTATGCATAACTCTTATATATATCCACATACAAGAAATAAACAACAAATATACCCTAGTCGTGTATTACGCCAAGGAGAATAATGTAATTATACACAATTCGGAAGGACATAGGTTTGAACCTTCTACCAGCCCTTATCTATACACATCCAAGATATTCCATTTACTAGAGAACATTCGCTATCAGTATAACATTTCATCTCTCCTATAGACAATCATTTAAAACTCTTCTCGCAAACATGTCGCCAGTTATGTTACAGTCATCTCAACTCCAACAAACCACTAACTTATAAACTTCATATTAAAAATCCATGATTTATTGCAATTGTTTGATGGACTCATTAATTCTTCAGACTTTTATAAAATTTATTTTATTTTACACATCCATATATGTCAATGCTTCATTTACAGAAGCTAAGACCTCATCCATATCACAATATTATTATTAATTAAATATGTCGACCAGCTTTTACCTAATGTCCAATCATATTTTAATGTCATGTAAAACTACTGCATAGCCCAAACCATATCCCCATCGAAAATTATTTAAAATATCTCATAATATTTTGATGTCATATCATAGTTATGCTAAAAATCAGACGAAAAATCCATTTATACATATTCTTCCTGACAAAATATTCTAACTTGCAATATTCCAAAATGCACGAATACTACCTACAATCCATTCCATTACATCATATCTGTTAAACCAAAATTCTTCCATTCATACCATCCAGGACAAGAGAACAATCATATAAGCATTGCTATGAAATAGTCCAGCGAATTTCTCTGATAAAACATTTCATCATATAATAGCAAAACACACACACATTCAAATAATACCAACACCCATACAGTTCACCATAGTCAAATATCCAACCGTAACGAAATCTCATTCCAATAGACCATATCCCCAAACCAGCAATTCAAATGTTCCAGAAGAAAAAATTCTAACTATCAATATTTTCAGACCGTATCAAGCCACCCTGCCCATTTAGACAGACCACAAGAACATCTAATGAAAAACATACTACCCTACAATACTGTCAGAACATACAAATTACTCAACCAAATATCCAAATTCTGACCAGCCACACTATCACACTATCATCCATTTACAAAGACACTTTACCAGCAAATTTGACATACCATACAGGCAAAATATATTAAATCTCGATCCATTCATTAGTCTACGACCACCACTCATCGAAAAAAAAGTTTACCTCATAATATTTTAGTTAAAATCATACTCACTTCTAAAGAAAACATACCAAACATCAATTTATACATATTCTGTGAGGCCAAACATTCTAACCTGTAGTGCCTCAGATACCTGAACAGAACAACACACAATCTCTACAATCCATTATTCCATTAGGCCATATCGGTTATACCAAGCACTTTCCTTCGTACCATTCATGACAACAAAACAACCATATAAGCATTCCTATGGAATATGCCAGCGAATTACTCAGATAAACCATATACCGTATCATCATCATCATCATCATCATCACCATCATCATGCAGAGTTATACTTCATTTTCTATCAGATACAATCACAAACATCCAATATAGTGCCAAAGCAATTGCTACTGCAGGTGGATAAAATATCCCATCTCACATTAATTGAGGCTTCCCTTTCCTTATTCACCGACGACTCTTTACTGGAAAGATAATTTTATCAAAAAGTCTTGTATGTCTCTTCTAATTACCATTTAAATTGTCAGAGAAGTCCATCTCAATAGCTACACCAAACACGTATATACATATATCTAATGTGGAGGGGGTCAGGTATATACATATATTTAATGTGGAGGGGATCAGGTATTTACATATATTTAATGTGGAGGGTGTCAGATAGCCTAAGTCAGCAAATAGCATTTCTGCACCTGCAAATAGCATTGACCGAAAGGGAAGCCTACTTTCTCTATTGCTCTGTGGAATAGGCTGGCGACCGGTGGGATAATAAGAGGTAGGCTGATTTGAGATGTGTCGTAGCTATTGCCAACAATATTAACGGAGAGCAAGCTCATGCATGAAAATGGAAAGGGCTAGTGATGAATCTCTTATAGCCTCTCATAGCTCAAGGGGGCCACTACCCTACTTCTGCCTCAAGTGCAAGCTAAAGCTTATACCACGTGGCAAACGCCGGGCCTGCCATATGCCAGAATTTTCTAAAAGGGGTATCTGCCTCCCAGACTAAGCTTTAATCATGGGCAATTCATGGCGGTGGTGCCTAATAGTAATCAAATACCCCTCAACCCCCATTAACGCGAATATCCATTGGCACTGTTCCTAGAAATGCTTCAAAGTGTCCAATAAAACATCATGCCAATTGCCACCTTTCTATGAATAAATGCATAGTTCCTGCAAATATGGTATCTTATCCTAAGACTATAAGGGGAAGTTTTGCGGATTATTTGGTGCATTACTGAAAGTGTCAAATCATGCAGCCAAATCAGGGGAAATAGCCTCATAGACATAGTGAAGACAATCTACTTGATATAACAGTGAATAGGTATCGCAGTAGAGCAGGTGCAAGGCTGGCTGAGGAATTTTATTTTGCATGCAATTGTAATGAATGTTGTAAAAAAAATCAATTTTGAGCAATCGAGAACAGCAAAGGCATGTTAAAAATAATAGATTCCTTGTTCGTTTCAATTAAGACTAAATTCTCATCGAGTACCTGCCTCGCTTGAATATCGCACACCTAATCAATTCTTCCACCACATATATCGTATCATATATAGTATTAAATTAAAAAACTATTTCTCGAATGTGTTCGCTGCCTGATAACGTTTTTCATTATTGAAAGTAATGTACAAAGCCATCCGTGCATTTTGCTCAAAGTGCAGAACACTGTGAACAGCGTAGAGTTTGACTCTATACATAAAATACTGCTTTAGTGTTTCTCCCTGTACAACATAATTTTTCTGCATCATGAGTGTCAGAAGTAATTCCTCAGTCTTGCCACTCGGTTGCATGGCACTGACTGGAGAAGGAGGCAGATCAGTTAGGACATCATGACATTCAACCAGAAAAGACAAATTAACTTACACAAAAAAAAAACTGGTATCTCCAGTATTACCTATCTTGGCAAAATCCCACATTGAAAATTCGTCTGTCTGAACCCACTTGAAACTACCGAGAGTAACTTGAACTTCATCGTGTGGCTATACAATTCATTCACATCGAAGTAACAAATATATTTCTCTGCCACATTCGGGGTCGTATTTATCACCCATGTAAATATTATTAGCTTGTGCATGCCTTCTGGATACTCCTGACCCCCTCTTTACAAAGAGGGGATCAGGAGTGCTTGTGTGTCAGGAGTGTATGTTAACAGCTCTAGCAGCACACAGGTTTTTAATCAAATCAAATCCCAAGGGAGAAAAGGAGCTGTGATGTACATTGTGGGGTCCAGACTATATACTGCCAAACATACAATCCTGAAGTTTTCAAAAATGTCTTGTGGTGCCCTCTATGTCCAGAGGACACAATAAGGCGGCCGTCCAAAAGCCCTAAGTTGCCCTGGATTGAGTGGTGTGGAGAAATATCAAAGAGGTACCAATTCAAAGCTAAACTATTTCAAAGAACCCGGAACTGTGATTGGAAATATTCCATGAGTTAATATTTTCAAAAAACTCCACTTTCTCTTTTCAGTGTGTCCTTACTTCAACTATTGAACTAGTAGGAGAACTATTTACTTTCGAAATGTTTAACATGATATGTATCTGGTAATTCTTTATCATTTTTTTTTCTAAAACCAAATTCATGCATATCATCTCTGAGTTCAGTTCTGACTTCACCACAGGCTGAAAGGCATGATACATTGAGCTCTCAGCTCAATGTATCATGCTGTAAATAACAGTAATCAGAAACAAGGTTAGACAGGATTATATTTTTCAATTATGCCCACTGGTGACATCTTCCAATACCATGAAGTATGTAATGTACTGAACAATGCATATTACTGTAAAAATAACAGTAATCAGTAATAAGGTTAAATATGTTAAATATGAATTCATTTCTTTAAATTCTGCACACTGGTCTTTAAATGACATAAAAATATAAAATACAGAACAATGTATATTATTTTGTTATTGCCCATGGCAACTGTCCAACAACTGTCAATACAAAATTTTATTCTTGCCAATTGTGACAAGTTTTGTAATATACTATAAATTTTCATATGGAAAATATGTATACATTACTACGAGAAACTTCATATTGAGCCATAGCTTAAAGGCCATAAATATTGTAATTATTGATTGATTTTTACAAGCAATATATTGAACACATTATTTTCTTTAGTTGGCCATAGCCACAATGCTGAAGGCCATTTTTAATTCCATTAAAAAGCATTGCTTCGATCAAACAAATACTGCAACTAGGGATTTTAAAAGCAATATTTTGAACTAGTATTTTCTTTACTTGGCCATATCCACAATGCTGAAGGCCATTTGTAATTCCATTGAATAGCATATCTTCAATAAAACAAATACTGGAATATACTTATAATTGATTATTACACAACAGGCTTTCATTTTATACTCTTTTAAAATATTTTACAAGGAGCATGTGTTTGTTAACTGTCACTTAAAACCATATGCTCCATAACAGTATGACATTTATTGTATCTTTAAAAGAGAAAATATGGCAAAATATTACCTTTTTTTAAAGCCATCTTTTTAAAATATCATTACTTTGAAAATGTGCCTACACCAGGAATTTTCATTTTTCTCCAAAAATATTTTAAAATTATCCTAAGAATATTCTTTCCTAAAACTTGAAAACAAAGTTCTTAGCTCCCCAAAACTCCTACAAGGACATCCCATCCAGTCCAACCTGATCCCCATGCCAGAAGGGCTTAAAGTAAAATTATTCATAGCAAAGTTCTCAAACCACTTAACTCATGAAGCAGCCATCTGGTCACCGAGTAGTAGCCATCTCTCTCGAGGGGCTCTCCTGGGTTCGTATTTATACAAAAAGTCAACCAAAATTTTATACACTGAGCTCGGCCAATAATAAATGTCTCTTCCGTGCGCGTCCAATCAGCGACACCAGCACACACAATTTCCATGGTGGGGTGAATTCAGGGGGTGCTTCCAATGAACAGCAATTCCGTCCCACCACCATGGCTGGACTCTCGGTAGTGCGACGAATCGCAGGGCGCCTGGACGTCGGCCGCCCGCAGAGCGCCGACGAGCCTTGCTCCAAACAGCTGGGAGACCTTGGCCAGCGTGCATGTGCTGGATCACCTCGTATGTTAGCCGACTTACGTCTCTTAGTCAGGCCTTGGGGCCCGCCGTGTGTGGAACGTACGTCACTCCGGGCAGTGGCCTCGCCAGTCGACGTCCGGGCAAACGAACTCTCCAGCTGATTGTCACCTCTTCTTTAGTCGTGTGCGCCACGCACAATTCTTCCAGTTTACGCCGAAAATGCCAGTAAGCGAGGAATCAACGGAGACAATTAGCAGCATAGTTAGAGATTTTTAGTAAAAAATACATTTTTCTTAGTCCGCGTGAGCTCCGTTCAAAAGGGTAGCCATATTTTCTGAACGTGCAATTACCTCAAAATTATTTTAACATACTTCCCAACATGTGTAGTAGAATATTCAACTAGAAAACGTGTATCTAGGCAAACGTGTATGCAAGTACAAAAACAATTGAATGCTAATAACTTTGTTTCAGGCAGGTGACAGGTTCCGTTTTACTCGTAACAGCAGAGAAAAGAAACTGTAAAATCAGTATGTGTTTCAACAAAGAATCAGTTTTCAAGTCACATTTTTTAGCAAAAATTCATTTTGATCGTGTCGGAAAGGGGGGGGGGGGGGAGTGGAGATGTTGAGAAAATTCAGACACCCCGTCTCAATCTGCCAACAAACCCGTGTTCACAAGTAAATGCGGCATTGCACACTCCATTAAATTTTCACAGTTAAACACATTCCATGCAGATTGAGCATGAATATATTCCTCATAACGTACGCCTTGCTTTTCATTAAATAATAAAATTGATTCTTTGATGGGAGCGAAGTACAGTTCAGACTGTCAATAGACTTAACAAAGTCATAAGGGAATACTCCCTTTCTTTGTGCCAATTCAAAGTGGATGTTGTCTGGCGACTGTGATCAGCTGATAGTCATCGGTGCAAAAGACAAATTATCTGCCAATGTTTCCAGCGATATGTTCATCAAATGGAATGAGTCTATGAAACCTAATCACATAACTCCCTACAAGTTTGTTCTATGGGGAATGCATTTTGTGATACATTTATAATTTTCCAAGGTGGTTCCAATCACTTTAATATCGCCTAGATGTTTGATTATCAGGCTTCCATAGGGCTGTGTGATGTGTCGAGGAGCTAATGGTTTCATTACGAAGTGGGAATCACAATTCTACAGATCACGAAACACAGTAACGAGTTGATTCTTTTTCAGTCAGAACAGTAAATTACATTGTGTGTGTGCACTGCCTCTGATTGTGCTCATCAATGATCATGGTCGATCACAAAGACTTTTCCGAGCAGCTTATTGCAAATATGACAACTTATCTGACATATAATTTTAGCCCTGTCAACTACAGTCAATGGTTTCATTGGAACTGTTTTTCTGTATGAATATGCAACCCCCTTTGTCAACTAAACTAATTAGTCAACTATCTTATACCCACAATCTTCACCCCAAAACTTGTGGCGCTGTTTTAAAGTGGGATTGTGAACTCACATGAAAAAAATGCTACAATAATATGGAACATGTTAATTGATGGTTATTGTACCACTGACCTAATTTTGGGGCAAGCATGCGGACATGGGTTTCAAATAAGCTTCAGTATCACAGTGCACAATAAAACCTGTTCTCTGCTGTTTGGCAAAACTACTGAACTCAATGCACATATTTTTCTCAGTTTGGGAAATATGCAGAAAAGTATCGCGCTGTTGACATAAATCACTATGTTTTGCGAGTTTCTCCTCACTTGAAAAACATAGAAGGCAGTGGTCGCAAACAAAAATTTTCTTGTGCTTCTTAGTAAATTGACAAATTCTTAACCAAAACAAAATATAAATGAGCAGTATTACCGCTGCCATGAATAGCGAACATAACCACATGGTGCTCACAACACAGGAGAAATGCGAATGGGAATGATATGCCCTTCCCTAGATTTATTAAATGTATCTTCAATAATATTACTAACCTTGTCTACCACTGAGTAGACATCAACGGAAACGTCATTGACCTCCTCAAAATTTTCGATTTTTGTAGCACGACTTCGTAATCAGAACTCATTAAGGTTCTGAGTAGAATTCTGCGAAATGGTTTCTGGCAGGAAACAAACCTGCTACTAAGACATAGAGGAAATATTCACCTTTTTTTGCAGTTAATGTTAATGCAAGCCTTCTTGCTCACTAAGAAATTATGTAGCTTTGTGTGAGAAGCATCTACAGTGAATGGACTGCACTGTGAAATGTGTACATCCATGTGCAGGATCAACTTCATACCCCAGCTGGTATCTCTACCACAAAACTCACTAATGTTTGTAGTGAGTTGAGGGATGATGTGATCATCATAGATATCGCCGACATCAGATGAATGGAGGACAGGTGTGGCTTTGCTGCTGAAATGAAACATCTCCATGACAATTTCCTCTGCCACTGTGTTTTTTTTAAAACTTAAATGCTATGGAGACATAAATTTTTAATTGTCAGTGCACTGTTTCACTAATGGCCAGAAAGGATGCTGTGGATTTGGTGAAGAAAAGTGTAATATCCACACCTGTTTCAACCTAGTTGTTATGCATTCGAGCAGCTAAAAGTCTTCTGCCGAGCACAGTATCCAAGGTCGCATAAGTTAAATCCCAAGGAAAACCTACTTCGACCGAAGAATCAGAGTTTGAATTACTCTCTGATTCACTGCTAAAGCGAGGATTTTAACCAAAGGGCCTTCCATCGCAAATTTCCTACCCACCAAATAGTGCCTCCAAGCCCACCAACAAGCAGCCGATCCAAAACAAAAAACAATACAAGAATTATAGTTACATATAACATTATTGATATACCTGAAAAAAAAAGACAAATTAAACATTAAAAAGTGTACCTACCACTTAAGAATGAAATGCCCTGTTATAAACACTATGTGTTTCCCCAATTACATTATCTAAACATTTGCCCCGAAGGAGACTCGAAGCTCAACCTGGAATGATCCAAGTTTACCCTAGTACTCTACCAACTACACTACTGGAGATACCCCAATATGTGAATGAACAATATCAATATTTATAAAGTAGTTAACATTAATGAGAAAAAGACTTGCATTTGAGAAGCAGTAGATTAAACATATATTACTAACATTTAAAAGTGTTTAATCCTTAACGCAGAACCCTCCAGAACCACAAAGGGACAGTATAGCAACCGGTGAATCTCTATTATAAGCAGTGCAGAGAGATGTTCTCGCTTGGAGAGTTGACAAACGACTTTGAGAGAATCTGAGTTTCACCCTACCTCCTTCCCCCTCTAGCTACGACAAAAGTAAACACGTTTTCACTGAAAGGTCATGTGACGCAATTCAGACTTGCATGTGGTGGAGATATAAAAAATTCAGCAAGTGAGGGTTACAAAAAATAACTTGGGGGATGTGAGTGACGACATGCAGGGTTTAGAAAAAAATTAGGTATTCACTGCACCACTGCCATTGAGACAAAAACCACCCCACAGTTTTGAAAAATGCAGGGAAAGGAAATCAGTTAGCGCCACATATTTAGAAAAAATGTGAGGCTCTAAAATACCTTAATTTTTGTTCACGTGAGGAGTTCACACAGGGTTTGTCTTTTGGGAGGAATGTAGGCCACCACTCAACAATTGATGTCCCATTAAGGAGGGAAAAGGTGTACTTCCAGATAAGAAGGTTAGGTCATACAATTCTTTCCCCCGTGTATAGAATGTAGCATCCATTTACTTTTGATAAGTTTACTTTCCATTATGTTCCAACTTTCTCTTTCAATACTTTACGTTGTGTTCACATTATCATTTCACATTCCAAATTTTCTCCGACATAATGTATATTATACGGTTTACACCTATAAGCATAATATTTTGAAGTATCACAATTGGTTACTATAGTATAAATTATTCAAGGCCTGTTGCTTGTTAACATGAATCCAGGGCCATATGTACATGATAAATGAAGATCATCCTCACACATTTCCTTAGATGAGTAAAATATAAGAGGGAATATATATAATTCACAACCGTGTTGGATGTGAGAGTACTTGTCATTCGAATAAAACTTCATTCTTACACTTGCCACGGGAAAGGAATGGAAACAAAATTAATTGGGATGAGAGTTAGCAACTTCACATGTCCAAGTATTACATAGAGGCGGATATGAGAAATTTTCTTGTTGGAAAATAAATGTGTGAATATCCTGTCACACACCTCGTTCTAATCGATGTTAATCCCAGAGTCGGAGTAGGTAAGTTTGTTTGTTATTTTTCCACTTCCACGTATTTCAACGATCTCTATGTTAAAGCTTGCTGTAGTTAAGTCCTGTAGCGGACACAGCAAATTTCCATCGGGTTTCAGGTACCACACAGAACACTCACTGTTGTTGCACTCTATTCTGTCACCAAACCTAAACACCTTGATATGAATTGTAGGAATAACACCGATGCTCAATATCATTGAACACTTGTGTCTGCAACACACCATCATATCGTTTGAAATATACTTGTCTATACCCTACTAGCAACACCTTGTAGCCGGTCTCTGGGTTGAACGTGAACACCATGCTTATATACGAATGACTGAAGCTCTTGTGGATATACCTGTTGCCTTTATAGGTGCATGGCCATATTACTTTTATTATTACGAACTAAAATTTTGTGCTTACTTTCGCCAACTCTACGTATCCATATGCCACAGGGCGAAACTAACCGCCGATTTTTGGTAGGAATTTCAGTAATATGTTCTATTTTACTACGTTTTTCTGTCCAGTCTACAGGTATGGTGCAACAGTCCCTTTGTAATATATATTTCATTTGCCTATATGACATGTTTTAAAATCTGTTCATATAGAACATTGTTTTCTTATTCATTTAAACAGCAGGGCAATATTGGGTCAGGCCATAAATAAAACACCGCACACTTGCACCCATAACATTCACTGACTTACTAGTATGTGTATTCCGGACTAATTACAAAAAAAACTTCAACATTCGCATCTGTCACATATTTTAATTTGTAATGGAGTATTCTTATTAACTTGGATCCAGACATGTTTATATTCCAGGAGAATGCTCCCAACTCTCACTCAGGATTGAACATCTCCACTGTGTCATATGCTGTACTGATATAATATTGTGATTCGCAGTGTATTTATACATAAATTGGGATATCCCCCTCCTCTTCAAAATCCATATACTTGCTATAATACAGTTTTGACCCATTCCACACATGAATATATTCTCATCGTTGAGGTGTTTGTTGCAAATAGAAGGTAAGTTGTCATACTCCATACATCCACTCTCCCACACCAATCCATGAATTTTGTAAAGCTAAGTTTTGGTGTGCTTATACTTCTGACTTAAACATTTCCACTGAGAAGGTTGTATGGATGTGAACACAGTGGTATGGTTATGTATGTCTGTGATAGCCATTTTGTTAATTAACCTTTCTGGTGCTTGGAAACCTTCAATATTACACAACATGTTTACTCTATAACAATGCAGTATACGGAAACACAATTACATTAATGCCTTTAGTTAGTTATTGCAAACATTATAAGATACTGGTCTATAGTAAATGATTAATGCATAAGCTTGGGTATTTTGGGAAAGTTCACATTCACAGCCATTTCACCACACGAATCAATAACACTGTTATTTTAGAGTATTTTGTTTACTGAGATCAAACACCTAAAAAGGACCTTTAGTTTTAAATGTTTCAGAGCCTAATATCAGTGTACTGTCTTTCTAATAATAGGTCTCTTGGAATTGTCTGTACATATTGTAGCAAATAAGATACTTGCCATTCGCACAATGTGTGTTTAAGTCCACGTACAGGTAAACTTGACTATTAAAATATAGTTAAATGTTTTCAACATCGCAATGATCGAATAGTGACCTACGTGTTCTTAAATAGATTCTGTGGTTGGTTTGGAAGCCTATAATGACATTCTCAGTTTTTTATTTGAGAAACATGATTTTACATTCTATAAAACTTTCTCGGATGGAACATCTCTAGACTCCAGGATCTGAATACAGATCTAGGTTTTCCCCCTTTTCAATATGTTTAAGAAATTTCAGGTGTTTACAAGTTTTAATTTCAATATGCATCATCAAATATTTTATGGTACTTAGTTCGAAAGAAACACCTTCCTCTTCATTTCCTGTGTCGTGTATAGCATTCAAGTGTGTATTGTTAAATAAAATAACTTATTATTGTTTATCATTTATAATAATGCGTTTATAGTCCTTGGCGTATCCCAATGCTATGCTTAGCGGCATGACAACTTTGTATTTCTCACTAGGGTTAATAAGCAGTTCACAATTATCAGTGTGGTTCCACCCATACATTGTGCATGTGTCAAAGTCTTTGTTGTTAACAAGAGGTAATTATTTATTCCAGATGTAATTCCAACATCTCGAGTCTGGTCGATTTCCACACTGTTCAATAAGTATGCCAATCTGTCTATCAGATGAAGTTTGCTGTTGTAAATTATACCATGAGCTGTCTTTTTGATTGTCCCTCTGAACCTCATAGCCAATTTCTAAGTTCATATGTGTATGTTGTGTTTTTGTACAGGAATTCATATTTCTGATGGAAATGTACAAGGTCCCACTCAAAATGGTACATAGATATGTATCTGTGTATTGGTTATAGTCTTCATAACTTATGGTCTGCTCGACATTAAACTGGTTTTCCATTTTTATTCACTTTATCTCCCAATTTACCTAAAAACTATTTGTTTCTCTATGTTGACCGTAATGGTTTCCTAATTGAACTAAGCAATTTACATTGTCTTTTAAGTATTTTTATATGTATTGTCTTGTGTTCAATAAAGGACGAACAGATTTATTTAGAATGAGGTTGATAATCCCCATTTGGTTGTGATACACAGATTCGATCTCTTTTTATACTTTCTATTCACTTTTTTCAGATGTAGATGTATTTTAACCACTTCGTTTCTTTAGTTAATAGGCTTGCCATTTATATCGACTATAGTAACAACAATTTCGTCAGTGCAATTAACTATTTCCGGAAGATAAATTAGCATATTTTGTTTTCCAATTATTTTTTTCTCCTCAAGCAACTGAACAAGTGAATTTGTGAATTGTGTTCGTAGGTTTACCATTTAAAAATGATCATCCAGCAATATTTATGTTTACACGACACATGTTAACTGACAAAATATTATCTTACTTTAATGATTCATGTAATTGATTGGCTGGATACGCCTTCTGTTCGTACTGTAACATAGATGTGATTGAATCATTTTGTGTGAAATCAATAATTGACATTTTTTCCTAGGCTACTGACAATTTTGTAGCATGTGTATCTTATTTATAATCAGGAAATGCAGACATAAATGTCCACAGTTATATGTCTGGTACTTGTCCATTTTCATAGTTGTAGATGATTGATGTATCCTGTAAATAGTTATGTATTTCTAATGGATGCTGTATTGACTCCCTAGCATGCTCAAACGGCCTCGCTCTCTCTTCTTCGGTTTACACCCAGAACACAAGACTAATTAATAACAGAGGATTGAAATAGCCGCTTAACCTGCGATCTTTATTCGCACACGCCAGGAAAATGGCGTTACTTGCCAACAACACGTCAGTTCTTGAGAGTTTATGTATTAATCTGCAATTAATATATCCACTTCTGTAACGTTTACGATGCTATCAATTGTGTGTGATTATCATCATATGCTTATAATCTCTTATCACTATTGTCAATTTACTGTGTTTATGCACCATTTTGGCAAGTACGGCTTCATAGTAATTGTGTTTGAAATTTATAAACGGAATAAGTTAACACATTTGAATGATTTACAATGATTACAAAATAATGGCTGAAATTTCCATTGTTATTCTTAAATATTTTAATCCAAAAGCCACTAATAAAGTTGATTATTTAAAACAGTCACTAAACATTGTGCTTACTTCATCCACGATGTATTAATATTCGATCCTTTTTAGCCGACTCACCATTTAAATATATCAAAATTACTTTCAAGTAACATATGCGAACATGTTCTTTTGACATAAGAACTAGTCATTTCCAGTTAAAATTATTCACATAGATATGTGAGGCCTGTGACTATAAGGATGCACGTAGACAATACTGAACACTAGTACAGCATAATTTGTCGATATAAGAAAAGAGCCAACTTCTATTTTTATAAACTCTACCTCGATTATCTTACCTTTGTCATTATTTCACCTTTGTGACATTTCCGAATCTTCAGTCATATTTTTTTGCCAGTACTGGCTTATTTTGTCGCTGCCGTAAGTTGGAAACAGTTGGTTGCGAATCCACAAGAGCGTTTGCCTTAAAGAAAACAAATTTTGTCACATGCGCCTGCACTCTCTTCAGGCGGCACCGTCAGTTTTGTATAGACAAATACTTATGTTTGGTGATGTATGTTACACATACCACGTATGTAACTTTAGTATTCTCTGAGGTGAGTTTTGTGGTAAAATATCGTCAGTTAAAAATTAAAAAAACATTGGTATGGCCAAGAGGTCATATAACGATAGCTCTCCAGCTCTTCACTCACTTCATTATTATGTGTGAATTATAGCATTCTTAAGTAGGACATAACCAAACATCATAGAACCGTTTATAAGTACCGTTATATAAAAATACCGGCGTTGGTGCATGAAGTCATCATAGCAATATTACATTCGACTCCATAATATGTACTTAAAATATTCGAACCGCTGTCATTCACTGGTTTCTGTTTTTGTTCGAAATAAATTATTACTTAACATGGAATAATGCATATTTTCAGATTCCATGAGAGACTGAATTAATAATCTATTATCTTCTCACAAATGTAAATCAAACGTATACGTGTTAAATGCCTAGCCTATCGCCATATGAATCTTCAATATTGTTCTGTCTCTACAAGTGACTTCTAGCCAGACCAAATTTGTACACATTCGCTGTAAGTATGAATAAGTGATTTCAATCAGTGGAATTATTGTTACTGAAACTTCAGTTAAATTAGCGGTTATCTACTCGCGTGCCAGTGTAATACCCTGAGATATCAGTGCTAGGCCAGTGTAGTTCACTAGAAGTCAGTCTCAATCATTGCAGAATTAACGAATAAGAGCTACTGAAATAATCCGCGGAATTTTACTTATTCTAGTGTAGCAGACACGACAGATCTGCAGTCATATCTGCCAATTTGTAACCTCTTTAACTCCCCGGTTTAGCTTACATATCCTGTTTTGCATATATGCTATGGGTAACTTCAACTACCATGTACAAATCTTGAGATAATAGGTTTATGTGGGAGTTTTAGAGAGAATAATATAAATAATTGAATATTTAGAGATAACGAATTTATTGTAATTAATATTGAAACGTGATTATTAAACTGACCGGGATCATTAATGAAAGTGTGTCAAAATTTATAGAATTCAATTACCAAATCTAATTAATTTTCTAATTTTTATCTGAAATATTATATCAGTAAAATTTTGCACAGAATGGAAATGTTCCCATGAATACCACAAACTTTAGGTGTCGATCTATCAAGGTTTTGAGTAATTTTAATAACTTGCAATTTCAATATACCAATACGTATTTAAATTAAGTATTTTCTTATATGTTGTCTCGATTCCATGAAGATGTATGCACATCTAGGAAGATGACAATTCTTTCTACAACTGGAAGAAACGTTTTGCGTCGTATCATTTGTCCTCCCAATCAAATCTTCTCTACATGCGACGATAAATGCTGCAGTAGATCATGGTATCTCCAACCTTATGTTGATTAACTTCGATACACACATATTTAGGCAAAAAATCTTGTTGTTTTTCTGCCAGTCACCCCCCTCCCCTTCCCCTTTTTTCCTCCTCGGACCTCTAAAATTCCAAAATGCAACGATTTAAAAAAAACTTTTGCGACATGCTTTTTACCTTTTGATCAAATTTTTCTACATAGGAAATTTTACGCAGTTTAACAAATCCGAGTGCGGAATGTATGTGACGGAATATGAAAGTTGTCCCGTACCGTACACGGTTCTGACCATACTTCATGTGTCGTGCACAAGGTAACACATGTGTGTGTGCCAGGCCGGCCTCGCTCTAACGACGTGGACAAGTGCCAAGTTGACGTCTGGCTCACTGACCTACCGCAAGAGTTACTGGCGCTTATCCAACAGGGTTTCGATTGACGGGTTGATATATTCGCGACAACGAGCCATATGTTCGTAGCTATTAAGTGGTTGTCTGCCGGAGTTGACGCCACATATTAAAATATTCAACCGGCTTTATATCTCAGTGCTTGGAAATTACCTGGAGCTGTGTATTGACGCAACATTTTGTTAATGGAGATCACGTTCCACCCGTTGATCACGAACGAACAAAAATCTTTGAAACAAATTTTAAATTTTCCGAGCATATAAAGTTTTTTTTTTTTTTTTTTTTTTCCAAACACCGAGGTTAAACTCAGACAAAGAGTTCTGACCGTGCTACGTCCTAACCCAAGGGCATGGCAGGGCAGTATTTGCATAAAGACAAGCAAAACCAACAGAACACCAAAAATGGCAAGAGCCATGCCAAAACAAGTTATTTGTGCAATGTAAGGGTGAATTAAGCATGACGATAAACGAATTATAACTGAAACAAAGAAAAGTGATAATTTTCTTTTATTATATTTGTATTCATTCTTTTCAATGGTTATAAATCTTATATGTGGAAAATATTTCATTTGTTATCAATCTTACATGTGGAAAAGCTAAAATGTTCCTCTCCCTTATTTTCAATTGAAATGACACGCACGTAAAGCCAAGTTAACACAAGTTCTTCGTTACCCCAGGTCTTTTAAGGTCTTTTGAACGAGCACATAGCAGGTTAGTATTTTAATAGTTTTATTATAGGATTTTAACGCCAAAACAGGCGAGTTTAAAATGGCCATGGTGTCGGGCACTGGGCCTAACAAAATGTCAGGTGACCAACCACAGAAACTATTCGACTGGGTGACTGGTGACGTGGTCCGGCCCACTGATTCAACAGGTTTTTATTATTTGTATTTAGTTGTAATTAATAATTATTCGAGGGCGTGAGATGACGTGGTCCTGTCCGTCACGGAGTCATCTCAGTTGCAGTTCTGCTTGAAATTAGGACAACTCTCGCCCCAAACGCGCCGGAAAATGATTTCGGCGAAACAGCGAGTGAAGAGATTTGGGAGGCTCTCAACAGCGAGGTCTTCAGAGTCGACGAGGACGACTGAGGCGAGGGTGGGGCGGCGCCGGAATGAAGGCGCGGGAGAAGCGGATGTTCCCGAGAAAACCCTCTGACCGACGGCATCGTCCGACGTCCGGTGACCCGGCCGGGGATCGAACCCGGATAGCCTTGGTCGGATCTAAGAGCTCAGCCACCTCGGCCTACTTTCGGCAAAAGAGTGTAGGTGTATTTGTATATTTCATACAACTAGTGCGTTCGCACAGTATGTTAACCCCGCATCTACGAGAACAAAGCAAGCATTTTGCCTTGATATTTAAAATTATTAGTTTTTGTAATCATAAAATGTTATTACAAGTATTTTATATTATACATATACGTACATGTATCACAGCATTGGTTTTATATGTATATGCATGAATGTTTCTATTTATATATGTATATGTATATATGTATGTTTATATTATTAGCATATGTATCGAATATCGTTGCAATATTAGAGATCCTACATGCTGAGCTCCACTGATCAGAAGTGGAAAATTTAAGGACTGACCTTACACATTTTTTTTTTTCAAAAGTGATAGAATAAAATTTATATAGATAAGTTTGTCATATCCATTGAATATTCCGACAAAATTCAAATATGTTTCAGTCGAGACATTATCTATAAGTAGCTTCAGATGCACACACACATACATATGTGTGTATATATACACACACACACACACTCATAAACAGCCTTATTTAGGTCATATAGTGTGATAGCGACAAACTAGAAAAAGGTTTTTTTTGCAATATCTCGGGAACCAATGAACGTATTTCCATTAAATTCTGCACACGTGCAGTGCTATGGCAGGCCGTGTAGGCTTACGTTATAGAAGTGACTAGCCCACATGTTTACAAAATGATGTCCCTGTAAATATTTGAAGTTGCTAAACCCAGGCTACGAAAATTTTAGACTGATTTCAACCAAAGTTGATGCTGCGAATCCTACTCTCGTAATTGCGAATCAGTTCACGGCGCAAGACGTTTTGGGTCCGAATCTCCGCTATGGCACGTGTGTATTTGTGATTGCCTCGCTAGCGATGTATTTGTTCCTGGTCCCATAGCTAATTATGTATCTGGCACCGAGACGTCAAGACCCACCTTCCCCTCTAACCTTTCAAGAGCTTCGTGAAAATTATTTCCATCTATGCGAAGGAAAGTAAGCTCATTAGTTATTATCGGTATGGGCTGTTAGTGGTAAAATGAGCACTATTTGAAAACTCTGCTTGAGATCTAGTTGTATACACGTTGTGTATTGTGCCGCCTTATGTAAAATTAACATTACCATGGGCCTCATCACTTTATTTCATGTGTCGGTCAAATGAAACTATGAAATTATTAAGAAAGTAAATATTTCACCAATCCGCTCGTTTTTTATACTTCGATGCATTAAATAAAAGAAAGTGGAAGAAATAATTTTAAGTTACCAAAAATGGTTACCTAACACTTTTAATTCGACGTTAAAATATTGAACTAAGTGCTAACCATCGTTACCAACTTTACTGTGCGAATGTCACTCAGTGCGCCCGTTAAAATATATGCATGCAGGGGCAGTGACTTTTCCATAAGGTTCATTCCTAAAGTGCTCACATTATCATGAAAAACCTTTAAAGTCTTGTTCTATTTCAAAACACCTTAGCTCAGATCAACTTTACGATTTGCAGCCGCTGTTGGAGTTGAGACTAGAGAGGTCTCCGTCCGCCAAGGTGAATCGGGTTCGATCCCCTGTGAGGCCACTCACGTGGGAATTATGTAGGACGATATCACTGGTCGTCGGGTTTTCTTAGGGGTCTCCTGTTCCTCCCGCCCTTGCATTCCGAAACATCTTCGCTCCACTTTTAAATGTTAACCTTATTTGGTGCCTTCTCGTGAATCACAGACGTTTAGAACAGTAGTGCCCTAGTTCCGATTGGCCATTCTTGCAAATGCACACGACCAATATCAGATATATAACTGTAGGTTTCCAAGTAGGCTATTGCAGCATATCCCACGCGGAATCCTTTCTGCAAAAATCAATTGTTCTCTAAAATTATCCGACTCCGTTCATTCTAACTCGTGTAATCGTACTGCAGTATTTCAGATCTATGTGGAGAGATTTCTTAACATCGATGTCTTCAGAGCCAATAAAGGTGATTGAGGTGAGTATGGAGCAGCTCCGGAATGAAGGGGCTGGCGAAACGGGAGATCCCGAGAAAAAAAACCCGCTGACCAACGGCATCGTCCGGCACGAGATTCCAACATACGAAAATCCGGAGTGGCTCAACCGGGATTGAACCCGGATCGCCTTGGTGGGAGGCGAGCAGGCTAATCGCTCATCCAACGTGGCTCCTGTAGACCTCCCAGACAAGGAATTATCCCGTGAAGAATTGCATGTCGCGGCCTAGTAGGTTCCCTTACACATAGTTCGCGGTCGAATAAACATTTGCGCGAACCTGCTCAAATGTTTCGCTGTTTTAATACACTGCGGAGAGTGCTGTGCGTTTTTCAAAATTAAACATAGGAATCTTATAACCGCCACAATTCTGATAACACTTAAGCCTATCTGCGCGTTGATCTCATTATACAATATTTTTACGTAAAGATAAATTAATTTCAATGTCTGCCGATGGATGGTATTAACTTGCTTCCTTTTCACAGCTTTGCTTCTGAGTGCTACAAATAAAGGTGCCTTTTTATTTGATGAAACCACCTCTTTGTCCACAAAATTCATGGGTTTCCCGTCAAGCACTATAACTCCTGGGGTTTGGGTTTTTTTTTTTTTTTACTATCAAATTTGTTTGAGGAAAATTGTATGAAACGTTCTAAACCAAAAACATTGCACGTCATAAAAATATTTAGGGAATTTAAGGTATCCGCAACAAAATACTCCTCCACTTTCTCTCCCATGTAAAAGTTTCTGGGTAAAAAGAAACGCTGGGATATTTGATGAGGTAAAACCTTTACTACCGAATCTATGAGAAAACATCAACATTCTTCCATCGCCTCGGTCTCCGATTTCGAAAAAAGCTGATCCCAGTACTTAGTAAATGTGATTGTTCACACTATGAGATTTTTGTTTTTACATTTTACCATTTAATAGCGTACGTGTACTGCACAAACTGTATTGTTAAAGATTGTTTTTTTTTTCCCCATGCAAAATTGGTATCTTTCTACATCTGTTCAAAAAGACACATGCTTTAAGAACGTTCCAAATGTTCGTTGTATTAGCAGATAAATAAAACTACAGTTATTGAAGTTTACTAGAAAATATTTTACAGATTAATTTTGAAACAAATTTGCAAGGAAATATTTCTTCGGGACTAAGAGCACTGATAATTCCCCGAGAACTGGTTTTCACGCTTTTTGTCCTGTTAAGTATTGAATTGAAAAAAATTTATAGGCTGCCTACACACAAGGATAAGCCACCTCTTGAATATATAACGCTCAAATATAGCATACGAAAAAAGGTTTTTGGCAATATGTTTGGTCAGGCCTTAATTAATGACATCAAGAATGGCTATTATTTGTGATAATTTGTTTTGCTTTTTTACTTTTGTCGAACATACTTAGCGGAATCTATGAACATAATGTTGCGTGCTAGGTGGGATGACGATTATTCACTCATATACCAGAAAGGCAGAAAAACTTTCAGATCAAATTACTTACCAAAAATACACCCAAACGACTGGAAACCTATGACATGATTTTTAATGCCGGGCACGTGTATTTTACACGTTTAACAAGTGCATGCGATGATGAGCAGGACAAGTAAACAATTTAGAATATCTGCAGATATGGAAGATTATTTCATCCAATGTTCATTTGAAAGGTGTTGCGTGTAACGAGACTCCTGCAACCGTTAAACGTCTGCTTTCATCCGTCCGACAGACCACTTAGTTTATAGCTCTTTACCACTCTCGTAACTTGCTGTTAAACGTATCACGAGTGGGGATAATAGAATAATTTCCAGTTGCGTTTCCGGTCAGCGCTTTTGTTGATCGTCCAGCAGCAGGTAATGTGTCGACGATTTCGGGCAATTGTTGGCAATCATTTTGCTGAAAAAAAAAAGAAGAAATTTTGAGATAGAGAGTGAGCATTTGCGGCGATTTTTTACCGCGGTAAAAGGCGTTTAGCAGTGATTTTATATAACACCAATAATACAGCGATAATAGTTCTAGTCAATTCGCTTGTCAAGTGCTGCTAAAAACGTTGTCTTCATATTGTCATAAACGTAGACAGCCGTATTAACGACGCTCGGCGATACGAATATCGTAGCAATAAAACGGAAGTGAAAAAAGATATAGATCTCTTCGGGTGTGTTGTAACATTTATTTTATTAGGAAATTAGCACAAGCCAGTTTTAATACACATTTATGGAAGTATCTCTGCGCAGAATCTTGCGATTTCTTTGACCGATCCTCGTTTGTGACGTACTGTTAAACTAACGATATACAGGCTGGACAAACTTCGGCAGGTAATCCCCATAAAAAAAAAATACGTCGAAAATATATACTCGACATACAGCCTAAGTCTATTCGGAAGGGGTGAGAACCGCCCTTGAAAGTGTATTTCATGCAGGAGTTTTTTTGCTAGTAACAGAGCCAAAACGAAAGGTAAATCCCTGAGTTTCTGGACACTGCATTATTAAACGACGAAGAAAAGAAGCACAAAAAAAAAAGGACGCCAATATCAATCCCCATCCATGAAAAGTGAGGGGTTGGTAGCGCAATTGTGGAAATAAAATGTAACCGTATCACTTTGTTGTTTCCTGTGGATTTGGAATCTGCCGTAAATGGTGAACGAAAATCCCGTCTTGAATTTTTTTGAGATAAAAGCCGCCGTTTTCGAGAAATTAATTCGTAATTGTACGACAGTGAATCTCAACGTCAGGCACATTGCAACACATTGGTTGTTCGTGCATTATATCGCTGTTTTGAATGACGCAATGTATTCTTCTAACAAGTCGTGTGTCACGTGTCATCCATACCTACCGCAACAAACTACAGCTGATTGCCCATGGTGGCGCCACATTACTGTTAAATGGGAGATAAATGCTCATACGCGACCAATGATGTGTTTTTAAAAGATGTTATTTACACTGCTGTTGTTTGTGTAAAATATTAATACTCCTTCATTTCTAATTACTATTATACTTTTGCATTCCTGTAGATGAAACTTATGGGGGATCAGCTAGTTTTTGCAAAATCAGCAGCTGCTCATAGTAATGAGAGCACTTTTGGGGTGCTAGTTACTTTTTATTTCCAGCCATTTTTTTATCCTTTAATTAAAAAAAATATTGCAATGTTAGTAATAAACACAATGTATATATTCCAACTTACTCGGAAGACATAATCTAAGGCTAAAATAAAATATATTAATTGACTATTATTCCAAGCGAAAATAATAAAACCGAACGCGAAAGAAATAATTTTAATTTTCACAAATGGTTACCTATTACTTCTTTTCCTTGAGGTTGATTTCAAAAGTGCTCGCTCAATCGTGAACAGCCTACGAAATTGTTAACGACGCAGAGAAAGTAGTTCCGCTTTTTAACGTTGAATTAAAAGTGTTAGGTAAACACGTGCGAATATTAAAATTCTTTATTTTGCTTTTTGTGCTTTAATGCATGCAACTGTAATAAGAAGCTAGTTGGTAAAGCACTTACTTTAATAATAACTTTACTCCTATTCTTTATCGACTTGTGAGTCAAGTATCAGGCCCATTGCAATGTTGACATTACATATGATGGGAGAATACGCACTCCCAAATCTGAAACAGTAAGGATTGAGGCAAATCAGTGCAAACCAGTGAGAATTGAGTGACTGATAATCAGTACCAAATAACTACATAAATTACAGCTGAATTTCAATGATTTATTTCCGATTCCTACTGATTGTCGAGAATTACACTGATATGTTACTTTTTCTCAGTTCATTTCCTTGATTGGCCAGTCGGCCAATAGCTTATCAAGTGACTTTCAGTAAATTTTATTTCACTGACTGATATCACTGATTCGGAATTAGAGTGCACATTTTACGTTACCTGTTGCCAAGAATTATGAAAGAATTCTGCAGATTTCATTCCGCAAAATTAATCAAGCATCAATAGTGACACTCGAGAATAGCAAGATTTTTGAGCAAACTTATGTTCAGTCACACTGGATATGGGATGAAAATATATCGCTGGCTGAGCAGACCAAGTCTCCGTGTTCCAACATTGAACTGTTTTTTTCCTGCCAGTACGACTATAATGAACTACATGGATAGGATTTGAGTTCAGAACACACTGAGAAAAAAGGTTTTGTTGAATCGAACAAGATTTGTTTGATGCAACCAAATTATTGGTTTGTATAGGCGCAATGAAATATTTTGTTGCTGAAACGAAATTATTTTGTTGTTCACATTTGGTTGCCCCAAAATGTAAGATTTGGTTGGTGCAACTAAAGATTTTCTTGACTACACGTACATTAAACACTTTGGACCTATATCAAAGAGTTTTACCAACTCGTTCGAGTATCGAACCTAGGTCACCTGCGCCCGAGGGCTACGCCTTAGCAATCTCAGCTAATGTGTCAACTACGACGGATACCTTTTACGTAGATATACTAGCAATATTAGGCAACGTGTGCAAATACTTCAAGATTTACAGCTTTACTTGTCAGGTTCTTGTTGCATTGTCTTATTAATGTGTTTATACGATAGATGCACTAAAAAACGCGGTTACTATCCTAATTGTCACAAAAAATACAAACAAAGTCTCGAGCTGTATTTTCGAACGAACGCAGTGAAATGAGTGGCCAAACAAATATATACAGTTAAGTCAACGAAATATTTAGTTGAAGGTCAATTTTTTTTTTTGGCCCAACAAAGAGATTTTGTTTATTCAAACACGTACTTTGTAGGACGGACAAAAATCATTTTGTTGCTTTTCAAATCTTGTTTGTTCAACGATATATTTTGTTAGAGCAACTAAATATATATTTGGTCATACACAAAAAAAAATATATTTTTCGATTTTCTTTCAGTGCACTGTCTAGTTAACGTGTTCTTTGGGATGTCGGTTTACTTTCTGTAACCACTATTCAATTTGTAAAGCCGTTTGAATAAATTAAAATTGATCCATGTATTTTATTCATGTACAAGTGTTTGCCTTTTGAAAATTTAAATATAAACAAGCACGTTGATGGCTGTTGACCACGTGACTCTGGCAGTTGTGCTGGTTTGGGGTAGGTCAATGTTGGATACGCACGCAGAAGACGAATAATATGTCTACCTCGTCTTTAGTCTCTGTAACATACGCGGTTCTTCTTGGAACTGTGAACTCATCTCTTTACTTTACAGTAAAAGATGTACTACTGTGCAACTTTGCTTCCTTCAATACTTTCACGAATATTACGACCATGTACAGTTCACTCCATAATGTACAGTTCACTCCATAATGTGTTAGTGTAAGCAAGTGACAAATGTGATAGGAATTGGACTCTTGTAGACATCGCGTCAAAGTGAAGTGAACAGATTTGGGCGGCTCTTAGCAGCGAGTCTCCAGAGCCGAAGAGGTTGATTGAAGTGAATATGGAGCGGCGCCGGGATTAAAAAGGGCGGGGGAAACGGGAGATCCCCGAGAAAACCCGCCGACCGCCGGCACGATTCCCATTTCCGAAAATTGCGGTGTCCCGGTCGGGGGGATTGAACCCGGTCCGCCTTGGCGGGAGGCGAGAGTGCTAATCGCTCAGCCACCCCCCCCCCCCCGCACAACGCGTCGAGATTCCATCCCGACAGACGTCGGGTATCCTGTTACGTCGCGATATGTTTGCTGTCGAAGTTCGTCAGAGGAGACTTATTGCAAACCTCCACACGTCACATTCGTTTACCAGAAGACGAGTGCCTCACTACAAGGACGGGGTGGGCCGTGGTCGGGTCAGCTGTAACGCAGCTAGGAGAGCCCATGTAAGACCGGGCGGGTGTAATTGCCACGGGCGTATCTCCAATAACGATAGGCTATCCAACCCTGGCACCAGAGTGCGCCAAATTCGACGCCGTCCGAGGTTAGGCTTTCAGACACGGAAACTAGTGTGCACAGCAATCCGCGCGTCAATAATCTATATGCTCTTTACTCATACATATTGATCTTTCCACCTTATGTTATATTATTTTCTAATGTGAGTTATGCGAAAGAGGACATTTCGATTTTGCTTTAATTTGACTTCATTCGGATTTTTTTTTTAGTCAGTGAATTTTTGTATTTTTAATTATTAAAGTTTGGTTTTTGCGGTAACGAGATTGAAGGTTATTGATTTGAGCAAATAGCGACTTTTAATAATAATAGCTAACATACCCGCAATTTACTTTAACCATTTGCGCGCGATAAAATTTAAACAAAAACAAAAAGGGCGAGGTAACCATTTGTGATAACTTCAATTAATTCTTTCGCTTTCTGTTTTTTTTTAATGCACCGTAGTGTAAAAATTATCTGCTCTCATTAAATCGCTGCTATGATATACGCGAGTGCTTATTTAGTTGCCCCGCCTCCTTGGAGCTATAAATAAGAGGTGGCAAACCCACGATATGCTCAGTGGCCTCTACAAAGAAAATACAGGAATGTGGCTTTCGTTAAACGAAGTTACTTACGTGGGCAAGCAATTTTATATAAAGCGACTATTCGTAAAACGCGTATGGACCGTAATAATTAAACCCCATATGAATTTTCCCCTGCAAACATACATTTATTTCGTCGGCGTTTGAAAGTACGTGCAAATAGGAATTCGGAGATGTAAGGTATGCCATGGAAAGTAGTACATAAACGCCAAGAAATAATGTGCAAATATGATTAGATAGGTGGGCCGGCAGCATGGGGCAGGGGACTTGTACTTACAGCTGTAAGCGAGCAACACGTGCCACGACTCATCCTGGTGGGACCGCTTCCTTAAGCCACGATACCCAATATCTTCTACCTTCTGTTATACCCATGGGCACAACAGAAGGCATAACAATTTCTATAGCAGAAGAGAAGAAAGAATGGATCAGTTCACATCCACAAGTTACCTTAAGTGCTAACAGAAGACAGGCAAAACAAATCAGAAATGACAGACATTCCGCAGTTGGCAGGACTACAAATGCAATCAAATATTATGTGTCAGGAACTTTGTTGTACACCCAAAGAGAACGAAGGCTATTTTTTCCCCTGAAGACTGTATATATTTTAGTTTCTGAGTACAAGTACTAGACTATTAATGTATAGAAAATAATGTTAGTAACGGCACTCCTTATGTATAAAAACAAGGTAGTTTACTGTTTTCACATTTATGTACAACGGACGTTTACGCAACTATTTAAAACATTATTAAATTACTTAAATATTTAAGTGATTAATGGGGAGCTGCAGCTCCCGGTATCACGACGCACGTGTCATCCAGGTGGCATATGAGGGTCGGCGGCTTAAATATTTATCTTTAACAACCATAGTTATCAATATTGTGCTTTCCGTAATTAAACAAGTTTATACGTTAGCAGACTAAGAGAAGGGGAAAATATCACAATACTAATAATAAAGCTTCTATGTGTGAGGGTTCTCTCACACTCCTCCTACACTCTATAAAATACAGATTTATACAACAAAAATTTAAGATGTATGTGTAGTACAGAGGGTTAATAGTCGGGTTTGTACTAGCAGGTTTTTGCTTTTAGAGTTCAAATCTCCGTCACGTAAATAAATTTTTAATTATTTTATGTGACACATTATTGTCGTTTATAATTTACGTTATTGTCAGAAAACGTTTATTTCTAGAATTACTTTAGATAAAAGTAGTAATACACAAGTATCTGCACAGTGCAATCGGCTGCCTGTGGTTTTTATGATTTAGCTGTGGTTTGTCTGGCAACAACTTAAATTATAAACAGCAATAATGTATCACATAAATTACTAACAATTTTCGCGACAAAGAGATTTGAACTCTAAAACCTAAAATCCACTTAGCTACGGACACAACTTCATAGTTAACTGTGTAAAAGGTTATATAAATGATTAAAGTCCACAGTTATCACGTATTTTCAAAGTCGTGTTTCTTGTTTCATTATGACCGTGGGAGTTAATTGAAAAGTTTCCCGTCACTTACGCATACATTGAGTTTCATTTTGTACATAAACACGTTTTACAGAACCCGCAATTTTATTTTTTAAACGTGTGTATACCCCTCGAGGTTGCTACTTGGACATCCGCCATCTTGTCCGTCGCACCTCCGTGGGTATACCAGAAATTTAGAACACGTTCTATAACTGTTTCGGGCATGCCCGTGGGTACGAAAACCGTTATACGGGGAGCCTGACCCCTCCGGAGGGGGGGGGGGGGGCTGGATTGTAACCTACACAGGAGTATAAAAGCTAGCAGAAAATGGGTGTGGAAACTGCTACGGAAATGGGTATCGTGTAGGGCCGGCTTTATAGCAGATGGTGCTTAACTTAATGGGGTGGGAAGACGGGCAATGTGAGTGCGAGTCTGAGGTCGGAAAGCGAGCTGGCCATCGTGCAACACAACCCCCACACCTTAACCACTGGTTTGGAAACGTTTCATTTAACACTTGCCTCACCGACAATACGAAATACACAGGACAACCAGCATGCCGAAACCCCATATCACGACTTATGTCGTGAGAGACCTTAGAGACACCTTACCGGCACTCTTCCAGAAGTGCTGGTAAGGTGTCTCTGAGGATATGGGCTTGAATAACGAATGGCCCTATGACGTAGTCTCCAACGACTCCACACCACACGTTCACTTTCCACTGTCGCTTGTGATCGGCGTGCCGGACCCAAAGCGGATTCTCCGTCGCCCAGTAGTGCATATTTCGTAAATTTACGCCACCGTGGTTTGTGAAGGTCCTTTCATTGGTAAATAGTATGTTCTTCAGAAAATTGCCGTCATCCCTTACAGGCATCAGAACAAACCTACAAAACTGAACACCCTGCTGGAAATCACCTTCATGTAATACCTGAGGGTGATCCACCTGATACGGATGGAATTTCCGCCCGTTGGCGCAGTATCCGTATCACACTCGTTTTACTTATTCCTACGAACCTGTGCAGTTCTCGCGTACCCATGTGGAGGTTTGCATCCACACGCGCCAACGCATTGTGTTGATGCATCTCGCCCATAGCAGTCTTCCGTCGCACGAGTGTCGCGGAATTTGGTGAGAGACGTGTGCAAATGCTTTGTATCGTTTGTCGTGAGGTGGGCGTCCGATCAGGATAACTTCACCATACATTTGGACGGCTGGCTTGGCATTTCTATCGCATTCACCGTAAATAAGTAGACTGCCTAGTTTTACCGCATTCGTGAACTTCATTACGTATGTACAGCCACACACTGAAATACCACTTACCATAACAGATTATGGGGACTGGTGTTGCACTGCCATTAGGAGGCGGACCCGCGTGGATGAGTCACGTCACATGATGCTCGCTTACAGGTGTGAGCACAGGTATACTGTCCCATGCCACCGGACAACATACCTTAAACATATTTGCACATCATGTCTTGGCGTTTCTGTGTTACTGTCCATTGCATTTGCTATATCACTGAATTCCTCTTTGCACGTACTTTCGTATGCGGTTTAAATAAATATATGTTTCTAGGGAGAAAGTCATATGAGGTTTCATTATTTCTGTCCATACACGTGCTACGAATAGTAACTTTGCGGCAAATAACTTCTCTCCGTAAATATTTTCATTTAGAGAAAACTGCGCTTCGTGATCTGCAACCATTCCCGAAACTTTGGAGGTGTCCATGTTAGGCTGTCCATCCTGTATAAAAACAGAGAATGAACATGGTGGCACGAATCGCGAGCACAGAGTGGATATACAGGATGACTCACCTAATACTTGCAGCTCACTGGACAACACTTATTGATGTGCTGGTTTCACAGCATCGAAGTTTAGACAAGGGCTAATAATTGCAGCTTAGACACAAATTTCGATAAGAACAAGAATGTGTATTTATTGAACTAATTTTAAATATTTTTTTTCAAATGGAGCAATGGCTATTCATATCAAAAAATAAAACTTGATGAGATAAGTTTTTCAAGGTGTTTTTTTTTTTTTTGGCAGGATTCCAGTGAAAGTAGTTTATGTACTATCGTAATATTTGAAATACTGACAGTTGTAAGCTCCATTCAACTGCTTAGTTACTAGGCTACGATGTTCGTATGTGAGTTTATATTCGGTTTATTTTACTCTGATTGCATTGGGATCTCCGTATCAGTACTTTGTGATAGTTCATATTATAGGCTATTTACTGCAAAAGGAGCTCTTTTGAAAGTCCTGATTATGATCTACTTAAATGTACGTTGTGTATTATTACGCTTACGTAAGATTAACATTACCATGTGTCTCATAACTTTATTAATAAGTCAATAATGTGAAACCGTAAAATGGTAAGAAAACTAAATATTTAACGAATCTGAAAATGTTTACTCATCGATTCAATTAAAAAAAAGTGAAGGAAATAATTTAAGTTATAAATAGTTACCCAAGACTCTTTATTCGACGTTATGATACGGAACTACTTCCCATCCCATCGTTTCCAACTTTACTGGGCGCAAGTCACTCAGTGCGTCAGTTAAAATATATGCAGGCAGGGGCGGGGACGTATTTCTAATATTCATTTCTAAAGTGCTTACTTTATTGTTAACAGCCTTTACCTACATGTAGGACGTGTTGGAAGATGGTGATTACTAATGTACTAAAGTGCTCACTTTATTGTTAACAGCCTTTATCTACATGTAGGACGTGATGGAAGATGATAATTACTAATGTACTAAAGTGCTCACTTTATTGTTAACAGCCTTTACCTACACGT
Source organism: Dryococelus australis (assembly GCA_029891345.1). Taxonomy (NCBI): domain Eukaryota; kingdom Metazoa; phylum Arthropoda; class Insecta; order Phasmatodea; family Phasmatidae; genus Dryococelus; species Dryococelus australis. Next base: position 126,774,286 of record CM057002.1, read on the forward strand.
AGCACGTGTTGGAAGATGGTAATTAATAATGTACTAAAGTGCTCACTTTATGGTTAACAGCCTTTACCTACATGTGGGACGTGCTGGAAGATGATAATTACTAATGCTCTAAAGTGCTCACTTTATTGTTAACAGCCTTTACCTACACGTAGGACGTGCTGGAAGATGGTAATTACTAATGTACTAAAGTGGTCACTTTATGGTTAACAGCCTTTACCTACACGTAGGACGTGCTGGAAGATGGTAATTACTATTGTACTAAAGTGCTCACTTTATGGTTAACAGCCTTTACCTACATGTAGGACGTGTTGGAAGATGATGATTACTAATGCTCTAAAGTGGTCACTTTATGGTTAACAGCCTTTACCTACACGTAGGACGTGCTGGAAGAAGGTAATTACTAATGCTCTAAAGTGGTCACTTTATTGTTAACAGCCTTTACCTACATGTGGGACGTGCTGGAAGATGGTAATTACTAATGCTCTAAAGTGGTCACTTTATTGTTAACAGCCTTTACCTACATGTGGGACGTGCTGGAAGATGGTAATTACTATTGTACTAAAGTGCTCACTTTATGGTTAACAGCCTTTACCTACATGTAGGACGTGTTGGAAGATGATGATTACTAATGCTCTAAAGTGGTCACTTTATGGTTAACAGCCTTTACCTACACGTAGGACGTGCTGGAAGATGGTAATTACTATTGTACTAAAGTGCTCACTTTATGGTTAACAGCCTTTACCTACATGTGGGACGTGCTGGAAGATGATAATTACTAATGCTCTAAAGTGCTCACTTTATTGTTAACAGCCTTTACCTACACGTAGGACGTGCTGGAAGATGATAATTACTAATGTACTAAAGTGGTCACTTTATGGTTAACAGCCTTTACCTACACGTAGGACGTGCTGGAAGATGGTAATTACTATTGTACTAAAGTGCTCACTTTATGGTTAACAGCCTTTACCTACATGTGGGACGTGCTGGAAGATGGTGATTACTGATGTACTAAAGTGCTCACTTTATGGTTAACAGCCTTTACCTACATGTAGGACGTGCTGGAAGATGGTAATTACTATTGTACTAAAGTGCTCACTTTATGGTTAACAGCCTTTACCTACATGTGGGACGTGCTGGAAGATGGTAATTACTAATGCTCTAAAGTTCTCACTTTATTGTTAACAGCCTTTACCTACATGTAGGACGTGTTGGAAGATGGTAATTACTAATGCTCTAAAGTGCTCACTTTATCGTTAACAGCCTTTACCTACACATAGGACGAGCTGGAAGATGGTGATTACTAATGTACTAAAGTGGTCACTTTATGGTTAACAGCCTTTACCTACACGTAGGACGTGCTGGAAGATGGTAATTACTAATGCTCTAAAGTGTAGTTTTCGCTTTCTTCTTCTTCTATTCCTTCAGATTTTACAGAATAAGTTTATTCGCTTTTGTGTTTTTTAAGAGAGTTCTGATACTCGGTACAGTTAAATGGAGCAGACCGCTGTAGATATTTATAAGTGTCATATTAGATTAGCACGTAAAGTACTTGCACTAGAATACTGCCAAAAAATACGTTGAAATACTGATTTCCTGTATTTTTATTTTGTTAATGTAAATAGGCATTGTTCAGTAAAAATAAAAAAAACATTATTCAGTTTGCGAAACGCACGTTCTAGTAGGTATTAAACTCTGTGTTTGGACTGAAAATATTGACACTTGTCTAGACGTAATTCCTGTGGAACCAGCACATCGTTAGTACCTTTCGATTCTGAAATATTCTCGGTACAAGTTTTAGATAATTCCGTTCGTATGCATATTTTCTTGAAGTATCTTTAATTCTGCAGACTCATTATGCACATTATACTACTGTAAAAAGCATGGTAACTTTTGAGTCTCAGCATATAGGCCTAGTTGCTTACAGAATGTTTAATGTTGCCGTTACAGCTAGTGAATGTCAAGCAGTCATACATATTAATCCTTGTGCACCGTTGTTCGGCGAAAGAACAGTTCGTATGGAAGAAGGGAATCAATTGTATTTAGTTTGCCGAACAAATAATTTGAAACCTTTTACTATCAAAGCAGTTGTTCAAAAGACCTTTGTTGCCCGATGACTGATGTATGTAAGCAGTTAATATGTAAATGTTTATATTTGTTCCAGGAATTAGACAAACCCATGGTCTGGATTCATAGACTAAGTTGGTGGTTTTCAGAAAATCTCTTATTCCATTAGAAAATTAATATGTATTGGTAATATTGATTATATTGATAGATTGTTACATAATTTTTTTAATGGGTAATTTTTTTTTTATGTTACCATTCGTACACTGTAAAACAAATTTGAGGTAAAATTCGCTTACACGTAAGGGAAGCTAACCTCTTCATGTAATGTGAAATTACCTCTTAAATGCAGAGTAAATTTTCATAACAATTAAAGTGCTATCCTCAAATTGTACGGGAAAAGTACCTGTTAAAAGTAGGGGGTGAGGGAATCCCATACAAGCAAGCCAAAATTATCTATACAATGTTTAATAAAATTGCATTTAAAGTTAATCCGGAATATTGGTACTGTTAATTATTTCATTGTTTACATCCTCTGTCGAATACCAACCGAAACCTCGACACTAAAATCCACGACACTTGCTGTTGGATGGTCGCGAACCATGGTCATTTATCACTATAGGTCGGTGCGCTATCCATTATACCACGACGACAGCAAAGCAACATTAGTAAATATTAGCGTGTTACAAGATTGTTACTTATCCCCATTCCCCCACTTAGCTATTGAGCATGCTAAAAAGATGTACTCATCGTATGGTAATTTTCCCATCCATGTACAGGATTTCCCACTGCCATGTACGTGAAATTTACTCCAGGGTGTGGTAATTTTGCCTTGCCTGTAAGGAAAACTATAATTCCCCCACAAGTTTGCGAATATTACCTTACACGTGTGAAGTAATTTTTTCCATTATTTTGTAGATGAAATGCATGAACTCCGGGAACTGGTCTTGTGTCTGATTGGTTACTGCGTAATGCTAAATGTATCTTGCTGGCTAGAATGCCAACCAATAAGTAGGATACCAGGCTCTAAATGACGAACGGCATCCCGATATTTTGCTAGCAAGGAAACACCTTTCTGCTGGCGCGTGCGGTTGGAGTCTGCGGAATCAGCGGCTGTTTCACATCTGTATTTATAACTACTCTGCTTCGCGATCTGCAGACACAGAAGACAGAAAAATGCCGTTGAACGCCTACGGACGAACTCGCCAAAGGTCAGCCCAAACGCATGACATTTAATAATGTTTCAATAAGTAATTATTCGCAAATTTACTATAGCCTGTTCACAATAAAATGAGCACTTTCGAAAGCCCTGCTAAAGATCGACTTGTATGCATATTGTCTATTCTTCCGCCTCATGCAAAGTTTGCCATGCCACAGGCCTCATCACTTTATTCATGCGTCGGTCAAGTACAACGGTGTAATTATTAGAAAATATTATGTTTTACAAATCTGATCGTTTTTACACAGCGGCGCATAAAAAAAACAGTAAGTGAAAGAAATAATTTAAGTTATCACAAATGGCTGACACTTTTTATTCGACGTAAAGTTATGGAACTACTTTCCATTCATCGTTACCAACTTTACTGGGCGCATGCCACTCAGTTCGCCCGTTAAAATACAGTATATTCAGGTAGGGTTAGCGACTTTTTTCTAAGGTTGATTTCAAAAGTGCTCGCTTTTTCGTTAACAGCCTTTGCGTGAGTGTATACGTATAGAGTGGGAAATCGCAAATAGTGAAGTTAGTTCCGATATATTCATGGTAGCGTTCCTACATTTCATCAGGAAATTCGTATGAAACTTCCCAGCTTTGTATAGCAGCGACGCTAAACATTGAAGAATGCCTGTAAAGGCTGTTCACGATTAAGAGAGCACTTTGATATCAGCCTTTGAAAAAATTCTCTGCCCCAGCCTGCATATATTTTAACGGGCGCACTGAGTGACACGCACCCAGTAAAGTTGGTAACAATAGAGGGAAAATTAGTTCCATAACTTAAAGTCGAATAAAAAGGGCGAGGTAACCATTTGTGTTAACTTTCGCTTTCTGTTTTTTTTTAATGCACCGTAGTGTAAAAATTAACAGGTCTGTCAAATAATTACTTTTCTAATTATGTCAGTTTCGCTTGACCGACGCATGAATAAAGTGACGAGGCCCATTGCAATGTTAATTTTTCATAAGGCGGAAGACTACACAACGTGCGTACATGTAGATCTTACGCAGGACTTTCAAAAGTGCTCAGTTTACCGTGAACAGCCTATGGCCATATTTGTGGTATAATTTCCATACGATATATAGGTTTAAAACTTGCAAATCAGTTTAGGAAGTTAACCAGATTTTTTTTTTTTTTTTTCCTTCAGAGTGACGGGTGCGAATTAACTGCGTGTGTCACGAACTACGAACTCAATTCGAAACCAAAATTGCGTTACTGGCTATCAACACGCTGGAACTCCATCCACCAGTCAGCGCCCAGTATTTTACTCGTCGACCTGCATTCCTGCCAATAGCACACTTTCCGCAGCACGCATTATCCAGTCAGAGACTAGACTCGATCCCAAATCTCGCTCAGCCAATAAGTAAAAGGGGGTACACTGATATTACAGGAACTACCACACATTTTCGTATCTATGTACTTATTTACTCTAATTATCTACATACATTTTCTGTATCCCAGCCACAGTGGAGAGATTTGGGCGGCTCTTAACATTGAGATCTTAAGAGCCGATGATGGTTTAGTGATGTGAATATGGAGTGGTGCCGGAATGAAAGGGCTGGGGAAACAGGAGATCCCCGAGAAAATCCGCCGACCATCGGCATCGTCTGGCACATTCCCACACGAGAAAATCCGGGATCAACACCGCCGGGAATCGAATCTGGTTCACCAAGGTGGGAAGCGAGTAGTCTAATCACAACACCAACCCCCCCCCCCCCCCCTCTTCAGACAATACTAAATCTTCCGAAGCACGAAATAGCCAATCAGACACAAATCCCTTGCTTGGACAATCAGAGACCGGGCATGTAGGCAACACATGCTATGTTCCTCCACTTCATTTTAATTTACTCTGTGTGTTTATCTATTCTGTGACCAGAAATTCGCCCTCTATCATTGGGGTCCATCGTTTGATCCATCGTCCGGGAGGGAGAAAACATTTCGAACAGGATTCTCATGTGGGAAACGTGGCGGACACTTAAATGGTATTTGTGGTTTTCTCAGGGTTATTACCGTCCCTCCTCCGTTATCAATCTGCCGCTTCTACACTCACGTCTCATTCATCTTTATTTGTCCTTGCCAGCACGACAGGAACGTCCCTCAGTTAGGGAAGCCGGCACCACGTGATGCCAGTCTGACGGCGAGATGAACGTACGAAATTTACATTTAGCAATTTTGTGGTTAGTTACCACCTAATAAATTTCAGATAAAAAATATGCACTTGAGACAGTGGTACGAACTTACTGAACATTCACTGATGTTCCCCAAAAGATCATCTTTAGAGAGAAACTACATCGTTAACCTGTGAGAGAATTTAATTGAACGCTCAATAAATGAGAGTGCTCTGAGTCTATGTACTTTTTTTTTTCCAGTGCATTCCATGTAATAGTTAGTGGCTGCTTATAAAGTGAATTTACTTTGAACAGATTTGAATCAGTGTTACAGCTTTGTGTAGCAAGATAAATGGCCGCTAATACAGAGCGACGGAGATAGTTACGATCAACGATATAGTTTCACCTTGGCGTCACTTACATCGCGTGAAAGTGCAGTTTGCCTTGCCACGCCGGTCGGGCTGCGAAATTGTCGCGCCTGCACTTCTAGCCGAGATGTGAGAACTGTGGGTGAACAGTAATGCGGGCGACAGAAATAGACCACGTTCGCGCGTGCTTGTCAAACCTGACTCTCCTGCTTTCCCTAGAAGTCTTCTCACGACTCGGATTGTTCCACTGATGCATTTCCGAGAGGGGATGGTTTTCACAACATTTCATTTTCACACGGAATTAAGCACATGCTGGCTTGAACAGAAAAAAAAATGCAAACAAACGGAATATCTCTTCCTAATAAAATAAATTGGAGAACCCTTTGGTAGTCCCAGTAGAATGAATGATTTGAATTAACTTGATATTTCGTTACTGTATTCCAAATAATTAGTAACATTCACTAGAGCGTAAACAGTCTTCGCTTGACCAGGAGGTCGGGCCGAGGTGGTGTAGTGGTTAGACTCCTCGCCTCCCACCTAGACAAACCGAATTTGATTAACGGCGGAACGCTCCCGGATTTTCGCATGTGGGGATAGTGCCGGACGATGCCGATGGTCGGCGGATGTTCTCGGGGATCTCCTCCCCCCCCCCCCCATCATACATTCATTCTCCGGCGCTGCTTCATATTCGCCCCGATTCTCTCTCATCGGTGACGTCTCATATTTGAACTGGTTCCCTGAAATAAATCTTTTTCAGTATCTAATTTATGTGGTATTTTACACCACGCGGCGTATCTCACAGTGGTAAAAACTAAACTGTAAGGCATTATTTGTAATATTATCATATCAGTCTATGCGTACAGTAATAAAGCATGAATGGCAAATTATTATCCAATACATGAATGGTAACGTTACTACAGTTGGTCAGGAAAGAGTCAAATTCATAGGCAAGTTCCCAACTTTGTATAATAGCAATGCCATATTTTATATGATATGTAGTATTATTACCATACACGGTATAAGTTAAAAATATCCAGTATACTTTAGGAAGTTAACCATCATTTTTTTACAGTGCAGGTCTAGTGATACCCGGGTACTCGGGTACCTTGGTACCCGAGGACTCTCCAGTATCTTCGGGTAATACCCGGGTACCCGCTCACAGAGAATATTACCCGGGACCGTTTCTTGTAATTGCTTAATACGTATTGTGTGATAGAATTGTACGAATACCGAAGTGTGCATTCTACCTCAACAGTTCTATTATAAAGAAATATTAATTGTACCTTATGAAATTGCTATTATGGTATAAAACTGTAAATCGCACATGAATACAAATTGCAAATTTATAAGTTTACACATATTTCTTAAATATTTGTAAAAATGTACAGGGAAGATATTCATCTTATGGGGAATAGGCATTTATCCATAAATGAGTTTAAATACATTTATTTTACGCAGTATTTATTCGTCTAGTCGTTTATTCACATGAACGTAATATAGAACTTCAATGAAACTTACAAATACACCGTAAGGCCTGTTTTTAATAAAAAATAGCGCATAATTGGCGAATAACCACTCAAACTAATGGATGAGTTTGTTGAAAAGTATCGTTGATGTTTCCTCGACTATCCCTAAAATAAAAAAAAAAATAAAAAAAAAAACTAACCAATATAATGTTACACATTTATAATATAACAACGTAAGGAATTGAATGAGATCTCCAACTTAGGATTTCATGAAAGTTCGGTTTGTGTGTAAAAAATACATGTAAAATAAAGTTCTCTGGGCACAGAGAACTACGTTTAGAAGTAACTATATTGCCTGCAGTCGAAAATAGTTTTTTTCAGAATTAACGGAAGATACTGGATATCCCAAATATAGTTTTGCTAAAAGAGCTAACTCGGAGTGAAACTTTTAGGGCACTTTCAATCATTCAAGAGGGGCTACATGGCGTCCAACCCGAGGTTCGCTGAGATAGTGTTCAAATTGGGGAGAGTCATCCCGATCTCTGTTTGGGTGTAGCAAATATAAGGTCAAAATCTTCATCCCTATCCCCTGATCGGTCACTAAGCTGGTCTTCCATTGTTGGAGACATTTAGAATTCGTGGATTCATTTCGGGACAATCTGAAATTCAAAACACATGTGTTAATAAAACTTCAGCCATTGGTCCACACGGTGTCTGAAACCTCTTGGAGAACACTGGCCCAATCACCGCATTCCACTGTAACAGCAGACAACCAATGTGCAGTTGATATCGATATTTTTGTACATAAGACTGTAGAGTCTAGGCTACAGGTCATGGAACTCGCGAATTGTTCAGGTCTCTATCCATTGTAAGTGTGGAAAAATCAGTTAACTTCTGGCGAACATAGTTTCGGATCACAATTATTGTGGTCTCATGTTCAACGCGCATCTCCTTATATCGGGGAATCAAGAAATGGAAGCATCCTGCTGCGGGATCACTAACTTGGGCATATTCGTGTCCATTTGAAACCGCGGAGAAATGAACATCGATAGAGAGGTTTTGAAGTTCGCTGTTGTGTCGCTGTCCTTCAAATTCGGACAGAAGTGGTTGTCAAGAAGGAACTTAACCTCTGGATGGACAGCCGACAAAGCTGACCTGCTTCCGTCAGGGAAACATTGGTTGCAGCTACCCGAGCGGCAATTCATGATACTGCTAATAACGAGGAGGACGCTGCTGGAATGGGGGAACAACGCAATACGGGAACCTTAAGTATCGCCGAAAATATACGCATACAGCTTCTCGCCGGGTACTCGATGCATCCGGTACGACACGCACTATGCGTGACGGGTACCCGAGTACTGGCGGTGTCGAGTACCTGTACACGACCTAACGGGCACCCGGGTATTTTATATACATATATATATATTATACGGGTACACGGGTACTCAATTAACCGGGTCTCGTCATCAGATCTAGTAAAAACGCTGGCTCCTCTTTCTGAGTTGTGGAATTTTTGTACATTCGTTTTTAGGAAATTCGTCATGACATTGAGAAAAATTTATCGTTTTACTATCAATACTTGCAGATTAGGTTAAATATCTAGTAAAATATAAGCCATTATCTAGGTTGATATTTATTTTTCAGAGTTTCATGCTATAGAGACGGATTCATCACCTACGTATCGAAAGGTAATCGCACTCTACGGCCTTGTTTGTTATGCTGATAATAAATCCTGAATTACACATGCAAAAACAATTTTTCATTGGGTTTCATCTCAAAATACTAAAGTAGTTTGTACGCCAAGTCCTGTAACATTTGATCAAGTGGAAAACTTTCAACGCAATATAGAGGTCCGCCCAACCCGTATAGTCGAGTAGCTCATAGATCATATGGGGGACTGCTTCATTGTTCATTGCCTCAGTAACAAAGTTGTGTAATTGTGACAAAACGTGGTGCGTTTGATTCTCACAGAGATCACCTACATTTCATACAGCGGGCCACTTAACTTTCATGTATTTGAAAAGTGACCTACATAAGTGCCTATTTCTTTATTCAAACTGGTGAATGTCTTCTATCAAGTGTCTAACAACCCATTTAAGTAAAGGCTGTTCACGATAAGGTGAGCACTTTTGAAATCAACCTTAGAATAATGTCACTGTTCCTGCCTGCATATATTTTAACGGGCTCGCTGGGTGACATACGCTCAGTAAAGTGGATAACGGAGGATATAAAGTAGTGCCATAACTTAAAGGCGAATAAAAAGTGTTAGGTAACCGTTTGTGATATCTTAAATAATTTCTTTCGCTGTCTGCATTTTTTAATGCATCGAGGTGTAAAAATGAGCAAATTTGTAAAGTGTATACTTTACTAATAATTTCAAAGTTTCACTTGACCAACGCGTGAATAAAGAGATGATGCCCATGGCAGTGTTAATTTTACATAAGGCGATAGAAGACACAACGTGCATACAAGTAGATCTCAAGAAGGGCTTTCAAAAATGCTCATTTTAATGCGAACAGTCTACGTACGGAAGGCACAAAGAAATTCACACGTGTTGGGTTCTCCCCACTGGGAATCTGCCTTTCTATTCCTCCACTTTATATAATTATCAGTTTATATAACGTATTACGTAAACTTGAAAAAAAATGAACAGTCTGTTTGCAACTGCGTTTCAATGCACCGTAAAAACTACAACGAACCGCGAGCAGGCACTTGAAGAACCCACTAAATAACGACACGTATTGCATCAGACTTTCTGCATTTACACATTCACTTGCAACTGTTTCTACTTCCGCTCTGTATGTGTTGGAATGGTATTACCAGAGAGTAATAATTTCAGAAACGGCCGGACGTTTGCAGACAACTTTTAATCACGCAGACTCGAAACATTCTCCCTCGCTGCGCAAAGAAAGGTTAAGACACGCTTTGCAACCGGAATAAGCTGCCTTACGTAATTAGCGCACCCGTTGACATAACGCATCGTTAAGAGTAGTGGGTATGCATAGGAGTATTGCCATATATATATATATATATTGTATGATAAGTAGGCATGACGGGAATTCGCGAAAATATTTTGAGCCAACATATCTTCTATAACACTCTTAACTAGTTTATTCTTTCATGATTGGGTGAACAAGGTTTCGAATCGGCTAAGTTTTTTGTAGACCAATCACGAACGTTCTGTCTTATAATGTCAGAATCATCATTGTGGCCAAGTGAAATGGTGTAGTAGCTTCATGCGTGCCTGACAGCCAATAAGGAAAGAAAACTGTGATACAAAGTACGTTGAATCCTAGCAAGCAGTCCACTTTTTCCGCTATAAACCATGATCTCTAATGATAAGATACTCAACAAATTTTGGTCTCTAATGGCTTGAAATCTGATGGTTAGTTTTACCTTGTTTAATTAGGATCTCTAATACCTTCTCGAAATCTTGTATAGCCAAGTTTTTAAATGTGCTGATATTTCATTTCACTTTCATGATTGTATAACTCTTTTTAATTTCATTTTTTTTATTCCTTTGCGTCGTGAAAGCGATTCTAGAGCTCATTATAAAACTGACCCATGGTTATTAAAGTCCCGGTCATAAATTATAATTGAAGAACTGTTGTCAAGAGAGCTAGACTAAAGCAAAAAAGAAGTCAGCTGGAGTTTACACAGGAAAATAAACTCTGCTGCACTTTCGTTTTAACTAACTGTAAAAATTGATATTATGCATTCATTCAACACTGAGTGCAGAAATTCACCACGCAATTATTAGAGCATTAGTGAGACATTTAACCCTGGGACCAGGTACGGCCTTTGGAGAGGTTCTTAGCAAGGTGACCAGCATTTTTTTGGAGTGAAGTGGGGTGAAAAGCTCAATGCCGAAGTTCAGGAAGTCTCCCTGCGGCCCATAGTTGTGTTTTTCTGTGCAAAAATTGTATCAACTACATAAATTTTACGAGTATTTTTTTTCTAATTTCCTTCTTCGTGTTTACTTGTTTTTCTGTGGGCAGTTTGGAGATAACAGTTTTATTACGTATTCGCGCAACTTTCTTAAAATACTTGATACAACCGCCTAATGCTGCGATCATGTAAATTCTAATAAAATTAAATGAAAATTACTGAACACTCTTCGGCGAGCCTTTCGATTCGCAATTAAATTACATGTTGATAAAAAATTTTAACACAGTGGCTACCTTCATTCATTCCCTAACAAAGAAGTGATCATTATAATGATCCATGTCGTTTTAATGGTATGCGAAACCTACAGCATAACTAGGGATAGGAACATTTCGCGAGTTCATTTCAGGACAAGATAGACATCAAACACGTGTACACTGAAGTGGACTTTGCAATTGGATAGCAGTTTATTAGACACGCCCTGGACGACTCTGAGCCAATAGCAGACTTGCAAGGAAACAAGTAGCTAAGGCCATACTGCAAGGTGTGGAGTAACACTGGCTATTCTATGGGGGCAGCAGCCAATGAACAAATATCTGAGGCTCGAGTATACACATGACTGTGGGGTCTAGCCTACAGGTCATTGAACTCGCGAATTTTTCCCATCCCTAAGTATAACGTAATTAATGATTAACTCTGGCTTTGAAATCAAACGTTCGGATAGGAAATTATTATTCATGGTTGCAAATATGTCAAGCTAAACACGCACTGGCGGTCACATTCACAGTAAAATATGTTTTTTTCTGATAACATTACCAAAAACTTCTAAAAGAGTAATACATTAAACCAGTTGCTACTTAAATCTTGTCATTTTAATTTGCTACGCAATAGTATACTGACTGCTGTAAGATTTCTTTATCTGAATAAATCAGAGCATTGCACTAGCTACGATTGTATTCTAGTATTGTAGCTCGTGTAGGGAAATGTTCAATTTTACTCAAGGCTGAATAATACACAATTGGTATACGTAATAGGTTTGATAATGCTTGGAAACGAATAAAAATATATCGTGATCATCGTAAGCATTGCTGACCGTTGAAATCGACTAATATGAGCATTATCTCTTCAAAGAAACATAATATAGACGAGTAATAATTATGATGCTATAAGTAATTTCCAAGCAGATTTTGATGACAGCTCACTATGGGTTTATTCCCTTTGAAATATCATTTAGAATGTTTTGAGTTCAGCCAGTGTAAACTTGGCCAAGACACCCTGCATCGTGAACTACTCTAACAAAGATGGCTCCTACAGAGGAACTGCAAAGGCAAAACTGCGCTTCAGAAACCGTGCTATTTTTATATTCCATCTATACAAAACGTGAGAATATTCAACTCTAGTAAATTCTTTAACCACATTTACGCTAAACGAGTAAAGAAGTAAAGATTATTTTTGATTCCAACCCTTCCGAAATATATATTTCATTCTCATGCTTTTTAGGGTCATTGTAATGAAACGTTGTCGTTAGAAAAAGAAAATTTCAAGAGTTATTCTTGCGACGCAGGACGCTTTGTTCCGTTAACTTTGAAGATTTTACAACCAATAAACTTCTGCGTTAAACAACAGCCAATCACGCGGAACACAGCCGGCGTCCATATATAGCATCAACCAATTAACAAACTATATAAAGTGGAGTATGTTGAGAGATTAATTCTTGCGTACACGTCAATAAACGAGAAAATTTTCAATTTTCACTATCCGTACATATCGAACCTTCGTTTTAAGAACAAGTTTCTTTAACGAAACTTGATAGTAAATTATCAGACGAAACGGCATGTCATTTATATTTATGGACACTTGGGAAACTAATTTTTAAAGTAGATGGTAACTGATACATATAAGTTATTTTTATGATAGAAAACGCTATTCACGGTAAAGTGAGTACTTTTAACGCCCACTCAACAGCCTTTAACAACTACTAAATATATTTTATTGCATCCTCACACGTTATATTTCGAATGTAATGAAATGTATGCACTGTGTTTATTAAGCAAATGTAAATTAAAAAATTGAAGAAAAATATAAATTCGCTGAAAGTAAATAATTAGCAAGGCCTTAAAAAGTGCTCACTTAACCGTGAACAGCCTATATTGCTGTTTATTATAACAATTTTTTTTTAGAGTTTTCATTAATAAAATGAAGTATTACAATAAAATTTTTATTGCAGTGTAACTACGTAACGGAGTACAAAATGTACTCATTAGTCCACACCTGCGAAATTCTTGTTATCATTAGGCATCAAGCTAAACTTCACAATACTCTATGTATTAGATCAGGCGTAGTTTCCTAATTGGCTTCTGCACAGATGTCAAGTCACGCCCTTTCTGACTAAACTGCATGTGATCGGGGCACAGAATTGCGAAGTGTTCATTCATTGGCACAGAGCTACGCAGGGCGTATCAAATAAAGTCTGGTCCAGTGACAAACGTAATGCAGAGCAACACGTGTTTAAAGTTAAAAGTACCCCCAAATTATAACGCGAACTTTGTAGGTCTTTACTAATAATTCTACATAAAATTTGTCACAGACCCTTTATGTTGCTGACAGCAGTGTTTTGTGAGGATAGGGAACACAGTCTCGGCAGCGAATGTGAGAATCGTGCCTGACGATGCCACTGGTTGATTGGTTTTCTCGGGGATCTCCCGTTTCCCCCCGCCCTTTCATTCCGGCGCTGCTCCAATATCACCTCAACCACCCTACCGACTCTCAAGACGTCGCGTTTAAGGAGACTATGTACGGAAACATTTTCTGTGAATCAGTCGTTTGCGCGCAAACGCGTAAGCTATCTCGGTAAATAAAAGTTCTGGAAATACGACTTTTTGTCAGAAAGGATAAAAAAAAAAAAAAAAACTCTTGTCTTTATCCCTATATTTTTACTTTTGTTATGTTTAGAGTATTCTTGGAGGAAAAATTCCGTGAAAGTGGTAAAATACCGTATTTTTAAAGCCTGACAATGCAGCGGCAAGAGAAAGGTACAAAGATACGGGCGTGGTTTAATGTATGGTCTTTCATCGCGTGTAATAAATCCCCGCTGTTACATATCTAATTTGCACAGTACAGCGTTACGACGGAAACATTTCACGCCTTGCGCGTAGGAGCGGTGATGCACTAGGCGTGCGTGATAGTATCTCCCGTATCGCTCCCTCGCGTCTTGACATTGGACGCGGCCAACATCTCTTCACTGACTCACATTCGGACTGAACAGGACTTGAGTCAAGGCGTAGCAAAACACGAAGTGAATATGGACCAAAAGTGTTTTTAAGGTAGAGTTTCCAATCCGGAGAGAGGCGCAAACAAGAACGAAGATGAAGTGAACGTGGACTGAAAGCTGTGTAGTGCCGAAGATGAAGTGAACGTGGACTGAAAGCTGTGTAGTGCCGAAGATGAAGTGAACGTGGACTGAAAGCTGTGTAGTGCCGAAGATGAAGTGAACGTGGACTGAAAGCTGTGTAGTGCCGAAGTGAACGTGGACTGAAAGCTGTGTAGTGCCGAAGATGAAATGAACGTGGACTGAAAGCTGTGTAGAGCCGAAGATGAAGTGAACGTGGACTGAAAGCTGTGTAGTGCCGAAGATGAGATGAACGTGGACTGAAAGCTGTGTAGTGCCGAAGATGAAGTGAACGTGGACTGAAAGCTGTGTAGTGCCTTCTTTCGGAAACTGCGTGAGCTAAAGAACAACTGATACTAGAAAAATGTAAACACAAGAGTTTATGTATGGTTTTTGTTCCGCAGTCCGTTTGAAGCAAGTATTTTCCATATCTCTTCTTTCCAAGTCGAAAAACTTTCACCTCCCACATTTTTTAAATCCAGTAATTAAAATATTCCACCTTTAATAAACGCATCTGTACGTCCATCTCGGTCCAGTATTTCCTTTCTTTTTTTTTTTAACGGTATCGACCTTGTAGCTTAGAGTTTGCATAAAAATTCTTTAAAATATTCCATCCATACGTCAAAACATGCGAGCAATACACTAACTATGCAGTGCAGATATTTTTTCGTTAAATTTTTTTTATTTCGCATTCAATGTGGTATAGCTGAAACTTAAATGTAATTTGTACAGCTTTCCTTTTCAAAGTTACTTAAACTGTCTTGCAAAATATGTGTCATTATTAGGCGAAGTATTGTAATTTAAGGGAATTTGCATTTTTTTTTTTTTCAATCCATATCAGGGTCCGGAATATATTTGACAGACACTGAATTATTTCAGCCAGTGTCGTATGACTTCTCAATGGTAGAGATAATCACTGAGTGCTCCGGCTACAAAGACTCTCTCAAACAGCCGCATACGGAATATTGAATCCTCTTCCTTGACAACACGCGTCTGCGAAGTCTGCTGTCTTGCTAGAGAATGATACAGATCATGTAGGTTCCTGGGTATGAGCTAATACTGTGTCATGCCACGAAATATTTCTGGGAATATAAAACAGTCCCTGCGTGAAATATGCTCAGATAATAACACGTAGTGTGGCCTGCACAACTCTGGGAGCTTATCAGCCGGATGCTTCGCACGTATAATATTAAGCAAGGCAGCCGAAACCAGTTCTGAAATATTTGAAGATTGCTGCGCTTGAGGCAAATCTGATCGCCTTCAGGTTTCTTTGTCATCACCTGCCCCAGTTTATGAAAAAATCCATTGCCAGAATCGGTATAACATTTTACAGTTTTATTATGACTTTCCTAAACATTTAGAATTCTACTCCCCAGAGTAGATTGGAAAATGCTTCAATGAAAATTTTTTCGTTCTTTAGGACTTAAAAAATCAATTATTATATATGTATATATTGGTTTTTATGCTAGTGCTTTCAAGTACAATACAACAATGAAAGGATATCCCCAATAAATTTCGATAGTAATAACTTAATTTTCCTTGTGCATACGGTAAATTACATTTCCTGCTATACAAGTAACAGCAGTTAATTAAGACCGGCCTTAATTTCTTTACGGCAAGAAAAGATTATAGAGCAGAGAAGTAGAGACTTCTTGTGAATTCTGGATAAATCAGAAGTTGGTGAAGGAGATAGGCCCACAGCAGCCATTCTAAAGTTTCTGCAGTGGTGAATATAGGCGGACTGATTCAATGTTTTGTCATGAATTTAAAAAGTTGAGCAAGTAAACAACTCTAGAAGGAATCTCCGTTCATAAAATAAACTTTCAAACAGATTCACTGAAGGTTAAGTTAGGATTTTATATTTTTTTTTTTATGTCGTAATTTTTAATTTATTTATTATACTTCTCGGAAAATCTGATTAAATGTGCATCAATTCGTGACGAAATATCGACAAAATATTTTTAAAAACTAAGTAAAGTCAAATAATTTACACCGAATAAAATATCGTTCTCTCCTTTTTTATGACATCTTGGTTACCGAACAGAGAAGAAACAATGCATACTTTCTTAATTGTAGAATATTATGAATATTTGGCAGTTTTTTCTAACTTGCGGCAGTTCCAATTATTTTAAAATAATTTTTGGTAGGTTTATTTTAAATTATGTACACTTCACGTCAGAATAAATTTTGGGACGGAAAAATTTTAAAAGTCCCCTTCGGGACTCTTCGGCTTTTGACAAGACGTATCGCCTTGGCTCTTAGGCAACCAGCAATAACTTCCGGCCGATCGTTCAGCATCTTAACTGCGCCAAGAATCTCTTTACCATTTATTGGAGCATCATTCTGACATCACTTAATTCAAGTGGATAAAACGCATTTAATTGGATGAAGCAACTCGTCCTGCGATTTATTAAGTTATTGCAAAAACAGAATTTCTCACATAAACTCCTCACTGGAAGTCCGTGTCTCGCGCGCAAACAGGTAACACTTAGGGGAATAAACAAACAATTATAAAGGCGAGCTGAGCTACAGTGTTGTGCGACATAGCTTGTCCTGAAATATTTCAGTAGAATTACCTTACATGAGCTCCACACTAAACGTTCGCGAGTTGTACAAGCAGGTAACACTTAGGGGAATAAACAACCAATTGTAAAGGCGAGCTGAGCTACAGTGTTGTGCAACATAGCTTGTCTTGAAATATTTCAGTAGAATTACCTCACATGAGCTCCACACCACACTAAACGTTCGCGAGTTGTACAAGCAGGTAACACTTAGCAAAAAGAAAACCAATCATAAAGGCGAGCTGAGCTACAGTGTTGTACAACATAGCTTGTCTTGAAATATTTCAGTAGAATTACCACACGAGCTCCACACAAAACGTTCGCGAGTTGTACAAGCAGGTAACACTTAGGGGAATAAACAAACAATTGTAAAGGCGAGCTGAGCTACAGTGTTGTGCAACATAGCTTGTCTTGAAATATTTCAGTAGAATTACCACACATGAGCTCCACACAAAACGTTCGCGAGTTGTACAAGCAGGTAACACTTAGCAAAAAGAAAACCAATCATAAAGGCGAGCTGAGCTACAGTATTGTGCAATATAGCTTGTCTCGAGGTATGTAAGCAACATTCGATGCTTCAAACAATGAAACAGTAAACGTATGTGAAATGACTATAATTACAGATAACTGTAAAAGAGAAATTCATAATTCCTCTGTTGATAATTAAAATATACCCTATTCTATGTAAGACGATAAGTAGTTAAAATATTTGTCTTTTATTAACACAGAAATGAATTTCCTGCTGTCGTACGCATTTGCGAAAATCGAATATACACACTTTAGCGGCATATATGGTTATATTAATCAGTAAATATGGCCACTAAACATTAATTAAACAATCGGCGCATGTTGCAGACGTAATTATTGTATGCGCACATCAAGAATGTTTCTCTTGAAACTAGTTGCTGTCTGCATGAAAAGCCACGTCCTATTTAACCGGTCCAATTTCTACCTTGCCAAATCAAATCCTACGTAGGTTTCGTATTATCCACTGTACCCGGCAGGCGTCTGTGCATGTCTGAGCGGGCGGGGCGTGTTAAAAGAATTATCAAGAGGGTGGAGGGGAGGGGGTGGAAGAGATGCGCACGTAGGTCTGGTCGTACTATCTGATATTGTACTATCGGCTATTCCACAAATATCAGTTACGGTGGGCTCAGGTAGGTATATGTAAGGCAATATGGGACGCAGGACGTTCGCAGAGATACAGGAAATTTATCCTCAGTGTTAAAAATTTGCACT
Organism: Dryococelus australis; assembly: GCA_029891345.1. NCBI lineage: Eukaryota > Metazoa > Arthropoda > Insecta > Phasmatodea > Phasmatidae > Dryococelus > Dryococelus australis. Next base: position 126,792,570 of record CM057002.1, read on the forward strand.
TGACCATTTTATTTGTATAAAACCACATATAAAAATATACAACTGGAATACTACTTAGTTTTGAACACTCGGTGCAATTCCACGTGAATTAGTGTATACGTACAGTTTATCAAAGAATATCAAAACAGTAATTTCAGGCCAGTGCTTTTGTTTTGAAACTATAGAAAATAATTTATATCTTTATTTGCACAAAGTCACGAAAATGAGCGTTTTTACTCATACTGGACTGACTCGCAGTATAAAGAATGCATACACACAGTGTTTATAAAACAAGAAATAAAATAATAAAATTACAATCTACAGCATAATGTTCATCTACCTCACAAATTCCACCCAATTAATCTGTGTGTAAGCATTCTTGCCGTGATAAATGGTAGTTTATATGAAATCGTGGTCTACATACGCCTAGGTGTTCAAACTAAAAGCTCACGAAAATCGCAGTAAATATTTCGAGTTTATATAAAAAGGTGTTAAGTATCTTGTCGGTTTATGTATTTTTTCTGGAATTCCGATTCACGTGCAAACTTAATGCCATCTGTATATATGTTTTTCCAAATAATGCTAGCTTCCGCAGACGGTGTAACCAATATAAAAATATTTCTGTAGCATTTATGATACAGTTATTTGTACTAACTTAATAGGCCGCAATATAAGTTTGTCTGTAATTTATGCCAGTAAATGTTATACCAAATGCAATGTTCACTATGAGAAAATATGTTCTCGATGTTGAAACAAAGATTGTGCAAATGTGTAATCCTATTTGAAATTCATTAAAAAAAATAAAACATTAACTGTTTAAAATGATATGCCTGTCAAATTATTACACAAACAGATTCGAAACTAACGATATCGTTAGGCTATAGTAATAAGAAAATTAGTTTGTTGGTGTTTAAGTTAAGGCCACACGTATTTGCACAAGAAGAAATAGGTTCGATTTCTAGTTGGAACGTATTTATTTAAATATAATATAAAAAATAATCTTTGTATTATATTTGTGGCATAAATAAATATATGTTTGAAAGTACGTTATATATTAATTTAAATTTTATATTTACAAATATGACTGAAATACAAGCTTGATTGTAATATTAAATATCTATATATTGCAAGACCACTTAGTAGGTTAGACAATTTATTATAAGAATACGTTAGCGACGATGCTAGAATGTTCGGGTAAGACAGGCTAGCGCCTCAGCCCTCCGCGACGTATCACGTGAGTTGGGAGGATTCTAGGTGGCAGCCTAAGACCTATATATACTGCCACAACCCAGCGGCCGGCAGTCTTTGACGGAGGCCGTCTGGCGAGTGTGCGCGAGTGAAGTAAAGTGTGGACGACGACTGGAGATTGCGGGACGACGGCGAGTGAGTTGTTCGTGGCTTGAATGGACGAGAATGTGTGATACCGACAAGTGAAGCCTACTGTGCGTGAGGGCGCTTGGAGGACTCTAGAACATTACGACTGGCGGGACATGGACTGAACTAAGGTGGGACTGAATGGAATTGTAATAGTGATTTTATTGTAAATATTCGAACTCTCAAATATGGAAACATGAATTATCAAGTAACTGAATAGGATGAGACACTGTCTATAGGGGCTGATGTTTATTTATTTAATTTGATCGATTAATTTGTCCTAATTATAAATTTTATTTATTGGTGTCAATTGTAAACAGCATTTGATTTCAATTTATTGGGAGAATATGAGTTCAGAGAATTTGGCTGTGGTTATTGTAAATAAAATAAGGAAATTATAATTAATTGTTTTATTTTATTAAGACCTCCGACCCTTAACAAACTCGGTATAACCCACTTAATTTCTAGAGAGAGAAAGTATGACAATATTAATTACTTTTTCCACATTGTACCTATAATTCATTGCCGCATTGGTTGGTATTCGCTTGCTATATTTGCGCTAAATTAAATGCAGAAACTGCAGACAAAGTTTTTATAGTATAGCTTAACCTTCATACATCACTCTTTTTTTGGAATAAAAAATAGAAAATAAAAATGTATATCCTTTTCTCAGTTCTATTTTGTGTTATTGTCTAGCAGTTTTTGTACTAAATATTCTTTTATCATTTAATATAACATTATTATAGTCAGTTTTTTTATTTATTGTTCATTATTAAAATTAATTTATTCGCTGCTCCATCTTGTGATTGATGATTTCGACAAAAGACACAATTCAAGAATTCTATCATCAAAAATATCGTGCCAACAACTGTGGATATGTTACGAAATTACATTCGGTACTGACTAGATAGATGACAGGTATGTACGACATTTTGTGATAATATTTGTATGTTTTGGATTTTTTTAGAAGTAAAACTGCTATGCTGTAAAATGTGTTCAAGTTGGCTTAGTATTATGCTGTCTTAAGCCTTTCAATGTTTGCAAATTTTCTAAACAAACGTTGTCTTGAGTAATATATTCCCGTTGAGATATTTCGTACGCCGCGCTGTAAACCTTCAGATCAAATATTTATATCGTCCACTCACCCCCATTTTAATGGTGAAAGATATTATGAAAATGGGAAAAGGAACAAGTAAGCTGTTGATGCATCAAACCACAGAATGTATTCCACCTCCATTGTTGTTACTTTCATGTAACGTGACTTTCATTCGATACTATTTAATATTAGAACAGACAAAAATTGCACTCAATAACAGAAAAGCAATTGTATTATATCGAACAATACACGCAGATGGTAAAGAAATCCTCCAGCACACACTGTCACAAGAGCACTGCTACCTGTTGTCGCCAGCAAAAAGTCTCCGTGTCCAGTTTTGCATGTGCTGTTATTCAAGACAAAATACCGAATGTTGCTGGGATGCAATCTTGTCACTCAGCTAGAGACCGGACCGTGCCGAGCCACAGTCTAGGGAATAAGATTGGACTCGCATGCACATACGTTTGCCGGTACCAGTAGATAAGACTATATATGTGGCCATTTTGAAAGACAGTGCTACCTCAAATATAATGCCTATATAGCATTTCTCAGAAAATTTTCAACCGATTTGGAGTCAGTGAAAGTAATGAGAATGTTGAAAAGCTGTATACAATTATATTTCTAATGTAGTAACCACTATGTAATGCATTTTGATGCATAGCTTCAAGTGAAGCTTTACATGTAGTAGTATATAAACGGGCAATCTAATAGTGGCGTGGAGCTGCGGGCAAGGGAACTAGGCAACCACCATCTTTGATGATGCCATACAGGACAAATTCCCTTTTTTCCCCCAAAAAATTTTCTATTTTCCTTCATACCCATGGTGACCATCTTGAATCCCAACCTCCAGCTCTGTCAATATGATGCCAGGGTGTTGGGAGCCTTACACCTAGCATCCTGGCGGGTGCCGAGTCTCATGCTCTGTCAACCCTTTCGGGATCTGTCGACCTAGCACCATAATGCAGTACCAAATACCAGCATCAGCTTACATGCTCATCAGGCCTAACATATAAGTGTAGTTGACTGTAATTTTCGAACCCCATAAGATATAATTGTCAACTTCATAAGACAGGCTGGCGATGAGAAGGGTCGCAGGGCCAGGTATAACCCATGTCTACTTATAAGCATAGTTAACAGTAATTTCCGAATCACATAAGATTTAGTTGCTAAATTCATAACATACACATCACCTATGACTACGAGGAGGTTCGCAGGGTCACGTATACCCTACAATCTACTTATAATCATATATTGATGTAATATCCAAACCACATAAGATATAGTTGCCAAATTCATAACATAGGCACCAAACTTCAACATAACTGTTCACAGTTAATATTCACAATCCTAATCATGCATTTTACAGTATCTATGACCAATAAACATGCTATGGGAAAAATTACACATATCCTACTTTAGCAGCACAGTTTTGCATGCCTTAATATGCCAATAAGTTTGAAAAAGATCTGGTTTCTCTATCCACCAAGAGTACTTTGATATCACGAGTCATTGCCAGATACATCATTATTCGCAAGGAAAAAAGTTGTAAGTGTTAAATTCGAAGAATGGGAGGAAAAATATGTTTCACCAACTCATTAACTCATTGCCATCACCATATTGCCAGCAACGCTTAACATACAGTTCGTTGTCAAAAATGGGCCTTGATGCAATGCCAGTAGAAATCATCAGCCTTATGAAAACTCCTAAAGAGAAATATCTGATTAAAAAAGATCAAAGCAGGCAAATGCTTTCATAGTGAGGGAATTGGTCCATCGAGAAAAAAAGGTCACATTTTTTCAAGCTCACAGCACTTTTAATCTGTTATTGGTTTCTGTGAAAGATGGCACATATCCCAGACCAACGACGGCTTACCAGTTGATAGCTGTATTTGTGCAATTGAGGGAAGTTTCATAATGTTCAGCAGTTCGTGCCAAATTTTTCGGTTTACACACTTAGGTATCCAATGTCTCAGTATCAGAATTCGATGGTAGTGAGACCAGAAATGACATTCACGTAAATGTTAGCGAGGCGAAATGCATACATACGTACTGTATGACCCAGCATCTGTTGCGTAACATTCGTGATTCTATGAAACATAACGAGATACTGCCATGATAAAACACCATATGTGCATTCTGGAGGACCCAGGTTCAGTTCTCGGTCCATACATCCTGATTTTAGTGTTTTCCATGGTTTCTTGAAATCACTCCAGTAATACACTTAGATGGTTACTTAACATAGGTCATGTTCGATTCCTTCCTCTGATACTGATTATGTGTGCTGCCTGGTTGAAAACAAAGTGCAAAATATTTTTACAACAAATGGCAAAGCTTGTTGGATGCCCGCCATGGTGCTAGGCAATTTTATTGCAAACTACAAAAACAATTTACTTAGTAAGCTATTAACTATACCGTGGGACCTATATATATGTACATATACATGTGTTTATTTATTATATATACATATATATATATATACACATTTCAAACCGATATTACTAAATAAAGAATACAAATTTCAGCTTTGGAAGAACACTACATAACTTTACTTCAAAATAAGCGAACTTTATTTTAACTTGTGACCCACACACGCCGTAATCAGCACCACATGCTCGACAATCGCTCTGCATGCTCTACGTGCGCCACATTTTCCACAATCGCTTAGTATGCTCCACAATTGTTCCACATACCCCACAATCGCTCCACATGCGAAGGATGGATAGAAAGATTGACGTCTGCTGACTGACTCGTGCCGACTGACTCCTGCCGACGTTTCTGCCTCTGCTACACACTAGGTATAAAGATAAAACTGATTTACTAAATATATCAAATATATGTTTTTCCTTTACCAACAGTGTTTTGCAAACTTTCGTAAGCATTAAATAACTCGAAATACAAAACATTTAGTTTTAAAACAAAACACTTGTATTTATGCACACATCACGCAATATCCTTCTTCAGCATACCAAATACAATACGAGGAATTGCTATTTTTAAACTAGTTTTATCTCTGAGTCAAGGATGACATTAAACACATAATATTTGTTAAATGTACTATCGATTTTCATAACTCCTTATTCGTAGGGTTTCTGAGTTGCACGGAGCACAAAAATGATTTTTATTTTGGCACGCATGGCGTCTTGTGGCATATATCTCGACGAGCTGTCGAAACGGTGCTCAGCAGCGCTGCTTGTTATAGTCAAGGACGTTCGTTCCGATGGGGCACGGATTGTGAATCGCCGGCTCTTGGCATATTCCAATCACATACACAGAATAATATCTGATTAGGGACACCTTTAATATGTTGTGAATGTTTTCATATGAAATAAGAGTTTTTTTTTTTTTAGAGGAAAGCAATAGTCCGTGCTGAATGACCGCTGATTGATCGGAACGAAGGTTTCCGAAAACACACGATTAATTAGTCAATGAGAACCAAGGGTGGTGGTGGCGAGGTTTGAATGAAGTTAAGTAATTTGCCAATGGAAAATGTGAGTGGGGGCAGAGGGAACCTGTGTCATCGCTCACCTGGTGGCATAACCGAGAACATAGCACTACCTAAACATTGAAAATATAATCCTGTACAGAGGGCGCCATCAGCACCACCTATACTTTAAAACATAATTAATTATGGCCGCCACCTGGTGGCTAAATCGATAATTTATACACTAGCACTGCATAGGTGATGTAAATGTAAACATATGATGGTGGTGGTCTTCAGCAATGTGTAAACAAAGTACAGATGAAAATCCAAGATGGCAGCCTTCAGCAATACATAAACAAAGACAAACGAAAAACCAAGATGACCGCATACGACGGAATGGGTATAGGTGAGGAAACTGGGTGTGGTAGGTGGGTAGGTAGTTGGCTTAACGTATCGTCGACAGCGAGGTCATTAGAGACGGAAAAAATTGCACAGGAAGGATTGAGGAAGGAGTCGGATATGGCCTTTGTTACGGAACGATCCCAGAATTCGCCTGGAGTGATTGAGGTAAACCATGGAAAACCGAAATTAGGAAGGTCGGACAGGGAATCGAAGCCGGGTCCTCCCGAATGCGAGTCCAGTGAGTTACTACTGCGCCACCTCGCACTTTGAGTGGGTATGGAGGGAGTCAGTCGTCTGCTGAGCGAGGTGCTTGTGGACTTCCGGAAATGTGTTTTAATAGTTTTGAAGTAATGTTTTTAATAGTTATTAAATAAATAAAGGTAAAAGTAATATTTTACAAGTGTTTGTATATATTTTGGATTCTTTAAAAATTATTTATACTGTTTTATATATTTTTTGAAACATTTTGTAATTTTTGGGTTTTCAAAGTCAATGCTCAACGGGGTCGAGGTCAAAGGTCTTGGTCAAGGTTAATGGTCAAGGTCAGATACATCTAAAATGGCAGCCAGGCGACCAGAATGGCAGAGCATGAGCATCTCTGATGATCCGATCCCCTTACCCCTTGTGCAGGCTTCCCCAAATAATTCTTCTTAATGGAATACTACATAGGTAATCAGCAAGTACACATAACGCTTAGTACACTGCTGGCCTTTCGAAATTCATCACGAAGGACGCAGCGTATTGACCCGGCATTGGGAGACTGCGTGGCACAGAGTAGAACGATGGCGTAATTAGTTGCTCGACGAGTGGCACCTCGCTGTGAAGCAGTATACAAGTGAAGGTCGGAGAGCAACTGGGATGTAATGGCTATATGTTTCGCTGTTGTTTGTGTGCACAAACGAATCAGTATGTAGGTTCGGAGAACACGGCGACCTCACAAACATGTTTCCGCCTTTGACTGCGGGAGAATCTTAACCTATCAGGAGTGTGGATTATCCTAATGCGATATTGGTCCTCGGATTGGAAGAGGTGTAACTACAGCGAAGCAGATATGAGATCAGTAGTCGAGGAGGGACAGGTTGAGAGATGTGCAGGAAATCATAACGGCCCCGTCACACCAACAAACGCCAGGGCAGACATCTGGAACGCATGACGATTACAGACCATACAGTCACATCAAGCACTCTCGCTCGGGATGCCAGGTGTCTGGTACATCAATCTGTGTTCTCACGCACAGTTGTCGCCGTCTAAACCATCGACGCCTCATGTCCAGGCGCACATTACTGCGGCTGCCACTGAATGCTCACATATTGTATGTGCCTGCGGCTGCAATGGTGCGTGAAACGTCTTCACCAACGAGTTCCGCTTCTACCTGTAGCATGACTATGGTCGCATTAAGCTCTCGTAGCACCGTGGTGCAAGCCTGATCGAGTCCTACAAAATGCATAGTCATATCGACCTGGCATCTGGCATAATAACATAGGGTGACATTGTATTCTAGTCCCGCTCGTGCCTAGTCCACATCGCTGGTAAGCTGACCAGCAACCGTTACATTGCGGAGGTGTTGGAACCTGTTGTCGTCCCCTTACATCAGGGCCAACTTGGGGACATGTACGAATAGGACAATGCCCGATCTCATGTGGCACATATCGTCCTACAGCTGCTGGATGACCAACATGTAACATTGCTTTCCTGGCCTGCGTGTTCACCGGATCTCTTGTCAATCGAAAACGTGTGGTCCATGGTCAAACGGTGATTGGGTTGTAACAGGATTCCCGCCACTACATCGGATGAACTTTGGGCACAGATCGAAGCCACGTGGGTGTAGCGGCGGTTAATTCTGTCTGAGAGGGGTGGGAAGTGGGGCACAAAGTACTGATATCCTACAATCTATACTTAGTATCATGCTGCAAGTATAAACATGTCACCCGTGTATGGTGGTTATTCTTGTCTAATACATATGGTTGTGATGCCTCATGATCTTCATGGTATTGCAAGTTTAGTGGCCAGCGGTGTATTAAAGCATCGAGCCCTTTAATGTTATAGCATGTTAGAGTAATATAGTTGCAAATATAGAAAATTGTATTAGAAGAAAACCAGTTTAGAGATGGTTTCCGAACCAACAAGGCATGTAATATTTTCGTTGACCTTCTTGGTCACCAGATCTGAATAATATGATAGAACATTTGTAGCCATCACTGAAACGTGTTATGGAAGACAATCAACATGACTCCACAGTAGACTCCACAATATATACACATGATGTACTATGGTAGAACATGTTTCATGAACAGGAGTAGTTGGAATGAAGTTTGATTTTCATGTTAAGAAACAGTAGTTAGAATGATACGTAGGACCGAATACACTGCACAGGAAAGTATTGTATGAATATGGCTGTGTATTCCAATATTAATTTAAAGACCTGTTTCAAAATTGGATGCTAATAAATATTAACGACCTTTTAATGCAACAGAGAATTTACTCATCATAATAAAATACTATTAAGTAGTCATTTTAAATGTATTACTTACTTTATGGAATTAATTTACTGGGTTTAGTCTTATAATACTTATGCATTGGGTTGGTTCACGAATAACTAAACTGCACCTTTTTAACCGGTGCAACAGTGTAACATACTTAGCATATAAAACCACAATCAAGGCAACGTCCTCCTATCTGTTTAGAACATAATTACAGTGGTAATGTAAAAAGTTTTGAAATTTAGTTAAGAACCTTTAAACGCATTAAGTGAAGTTATTAATCTTTGCTATAATTGTATGATTATTTACGTGATTAAATTATCAGTTGCAATACTATATTTACATCACGAAATAAATACAGTTTTAAGTAGTGGTCACTGAACGTATCTTCATAGAATTTATCGAATTCACTTCGTAGTGAGAATTTCGCTGGCTACTGTCTTGACGTTTTGTCTTTTTACTTTCGAGACAAATAACTTTACACAATGCTGCGACTACGATCCAGGAAAACTATTCTCCAGCAGCTACAGTATCACCATTTATACACTGCCCACGATTAACGTAGTATAATGTTGAAAGCCCTTCCCACTTTCTTGTGTCTCTCGCCTCATGCAACATTGGTGTTACATACATATGTATGTTTATCAAGCAACACTGTTAAGTTATTTGCAAAATTAACGTGTTTCTACGCCTGCCACTTCTTGTTCAGTGGTAGGCCTGCACAAATTATAGGAATAGATTTTCAGTGGCCATTGGTTTGGAACATGGCAGTTATAATGCGATGGCGAAACAAAGAACCCGTTCACGTGAGTCGTGCCTAGCATTACAGCGGTGCCTCAGCCGGTGCACATATTAAACTATATGCGGTTACGGGCACTATTTGCGAACGCGCGCAAATTACACCGAACAACCTGTAAACGTAACACACCGCGAAACAGTATAACTAGGAGGCAATTGTAATGTTAGCAACCTTCTGCTTGTCCATTTAGACTCTACATAGTCACTAGATATCCGTATGGAGTGAAAACTACAAAATTCTTGAAGGTCACACACTTCCTAGCGATCGTGGTATAATTACACTACAAAACACGTTAAAGCGTGATTTTTAATATGTTTCAAAACTACATTCCTATAGTCATTGCGTTGAAAAATGGTAGTGTTGCCGTGATATTTATTTGGGTCAGTAAAACTAAAACAGTAATAAAATTGTTGCGTGTGTGTTTAATGTGAAGGAATATCTGAAAATCCCTTCATAGTTATAGTAATCGCTGTGTAGTAAATGACTTTGCATATAACATACTGTACTAACTGTATAAATAATAATGAACACAGTAACATAGTGTCTAATAAAATATACAGTATAAGAAACATTTTGCCTCTGAACAAAACGCGGATTCAAGACAAGTAAATAACAAGAGTGATAATTACTCACAGGTACTTTAAAATATCCAGTTAACACTTGAATATTTCTGTTTTATATCGCAAATGAACCACTTTCAGACCACTGTTAACAATCACTGTTAACCGTGACCTATTAATTTTAATGATGCCAAAATGCTGCTGCAAATGTCCCTGTTGCCAAGTCAGATGACTCATAGAGTGTGTGCGTTCGTCATTCTGTGTTGCCTGTTCACGCGATTACATCGTTTTGAGGTGAGCTCTTTTTCGCTGACATATAACAATATGGGTGTATAACTAACTACAGTGAATATACCGTCGACTGTGGTATACATAGTCTATGGAGATCAGCTGTTGTCATCTTACGTGGTGTTTGTATTGGGATAAGGTGTTATCGAGAAGCTACAGCGCTCCATGATGTGAGAGTGCGAATTGTGTAGAGAGCTCGTCCTGTGTACTACTGAATACTGATAATTGTCAAGAGCAGTTAAAGCAATGCGGTAACTTGATCATACACACCACGATCTTTAAAAGGCTAGTGCAATTACTGTACGTCCACTGCGAATGAGCATATGTTGTCTAAATTACTTCAAGATTGGACTATGCGTCTTTCTTCTGCCAGTTCATCACAAAAACAGAGTTGGTTGTGACAACACAAAAAAAAACATTAACATAATTATTCTACACAAAACCGACATACAGTCTCATTGTAAAATATAGGAATTTAATAAATATAGAAAGTGAAAGCCTCAAGCATGACATACTAAAGAGAGTAATTATTGTCCACCAGTCCACTTAATGTCTATATTCTATGATAATTTTCATGCAGTGTTCTTAGTTTTGACACATTGTTATTTCAATATTGTAATATTATGTTTATATGCTTATTTTTGTTCTCGGTAATTACTTAATGATTTTTAAAGCTTAATTATTTGCTTTATTCTCTTATAAGAAAGATTTTAAATTTTGATTTATTTTATTTCAAGGAGGTCTAGTCGGAAGTAGGGCGCGATTGGCTAGTCTTGAATGAAGATGCCGGAAGGCTTGCTCCTGGGTGGGACTTTCAACATGGATGGTTAATTTTATTTTCGCTGAGGTTTCAAGCTTAAGTAATCCGTAGTGACAACCTAAGAATAAGTTAGTAATAAGTCCCAGAAGTAGTGATTAGGTAACTGCCACAACCGATTATAGAGGAGGGTTGATGGTAGGTGTCTAGCTAATTGTATTAGTGAGTTTTGTTGGAGACGCTAGGATACCGATCTCTAGATGCCAGGCGCCATGTCAGCCACGTTAGCCGCGCATCAGAAAACAGGTGACGTCAAGGAGTTTGAGAGTCTGGGTGCAGACCTATGTGAAAGACTTCACTTGTAATCTATTTCTACGAACATATAGTATTTTCACAAGAAGATTAACTTAAGGAACTAGGCATTTTCCGAACTTTAACTTGTGCATAAATCAGTAGTCCTGAGATCTCATATGAGCTAAAAACAACGAAGCACATTAACATATAAAAACTATTGAACTCAGTGTAATCTCATTTGAGCTGAGTTTAACTATTTGAGGGTAAGTGAGGAGTTATTCTTCTGGAGTAATTAAAACATAAATTTACATTTTCAAGTTAAGGTTTGGATCGTGAGAACTGTAAATGCAACTAATTACTTAGGAGCTTAGCCAGTTTCTTAAACAGTTATAAATTGAAGAAAGCTACTTTCGGTTATGAACAAATTTTTATTTCTGAATTTAATTTCAAGTCAGTTGTCAGTTAATTTTGCAGCAGCACTACAGTCATATTTTATTTTTTATCTTTTAATTTGTTTTTTATTTCCTTATTTTATTTAACTCTATACTGGATGGTGGTACTTCAATTTTGGTCAACATAAGTTTAATTTGATTTTTGAGTAAAGTGATTTTTCGTACACAAATTTAAAGTTTAATAAATATTTCACATCTGAATTTTACATCTTGTTGAATGCCATGACACATTTGGTCTGATTTTACTTATTTTTCATTTCATTATTATATTAACTATTCAGATTTCACATGTATTTTATATGAAGTGCTGACAATGTATGCAAGTTGCTTCTGTGCATATTATTTACAGTGATTCTGATGTCCTCAGTTTCTTTTATGGTAAACTAAATGTTGCTAAATTATTAAGGTGCATATAGACACATACAAGGCTATGTTTGACACCTTATAACTCAAACTACGTCCAACCTATACATGTGGCGCACACATACATATTTTAACCTTCTTTTCTTTTCTACCGTGCGTTCACCTAACAAATAGTGAATGTAAAGGCCCTCCGCACACAACTCCCCTAACTTCCAAACCTCTTAACGTAGCAGTACTCACAACACATTTATGTTTCACTGATAATGTCCATTCATTTAATTTGTGTGAAATAAGTAACAACCTACAGAATGTACGATATATTCTAAGTAATGTGTCAACGCTGACCGTAGTAAAATTGTTTACTACGAAAATGTATCACTTAGGCAATGTGTGGAATATGAATGTGTATACATATATATGGTAACTTTGTGATCTGACACATCCCGATGTGCATTCGCCAAGGAGGCGGTCGATTTCATCTGTAGGAAACCTATTTCTTCGTTTACTATTTTTTGGTCTCTACAATAGGCTGTTCATGGTAAAGTGAGCACTTTTTAAGACCCTCCCAAAAAGGCATAAACCAATAATAAATATATCATATTGCAGCCTCAGGCATTAAATTTTTGGGGCAGGGAATATATACACTGTGTTCATTGGTCATATTTCAATGTTTATATTAAAAAGTAGCAGGAAGATGGAAATTGAATGGAAGGAAATATTTAGAAGGGCCTTAAAAAGTGCTCGCTTTACCGTGAACAGCCTAAAATAATACTACGTTTATCAGCTGTCTTGTTGGTGTCTCATATAGTAAATAAAAATATTATAATAAGTAAATGTATTGACAAAAAAAAAGGGATACTCTTACACATAATAACATATCTGTGTTTTACTGTTCATATTCGTGTTATTATACAACTCTGTGTTTGCACAATCATGCGATGGGTAACGAAAGTAAAAAGCATCAGATTATTTGACAGGCGGTTTGGGCATTAAGCGTGCCCCTCCAGAGTCACAGAGTTTCTTCCTGATTGCCCATGCATTTGTATCCCTAAACTTTGTTACCTGATCAGTTGAGTACCTTACTGCAGTTTCGGACATGCCTTATGGTCTCCCTTGTTAAACAGATATCATATGACAACATACACATTTCGCACATCTTTGGTCCCCATTCGACTCTGGGCATGCGTACCTTCTACATCACAGGCTTATACAACCGGTTTAATACACGTCATCGTGTAGTGATGCATCGCCAGAGCGAGACGGTTCGAGGAAGTGGAACGTCATTCTGCAGCGATGTCTCACCACAGCCAGTCGGTTAGGGATAGAGTCATAGGCCTTGTTGAGGCGGCAGGTTTTTCCACCGCTGAAGAAGGCCGATGTTAAGGTGTTCCAGAGAGCACTGCGAGTCGATGGGTACGACAGTTCCGGGACATGAGTGACGTGACACGTCGTGGAGGAACGGGTTCATGGAGGGTGTCGACTGCAGCCGAGGACAATAGTCTGATTCCCCAGGCGCAGTTGACTCCTTTCAGTAGCGCCATTCAGCTAAAACGTGCCACGCACTTTCCTGGCAGATTGAGTACCGTGCTTAGGCGCTTGACGGCGGCGGGACTGAAATCCCGGCGTGCTTCAAGGAAGTAAAAGCTCACCGATGAGCACAGGATCCATCGACTCGCGTTTGCCGAGGACAACATTGACAGTGACTTGTCAGATGTTGTATTATCCGACGAGTGAATGTTTTCCTCGGATAATGATGGGCCAATGCGTGTATTGAGACCTCGTGGGACCCGGCACAATCCGGAATATGTGACCGAGTGCTCGGGCTATGGTCATTCATCCTTTGCGTGTTGGGGATGGATGAGTGCACGCGGGATAGGCGTGTTGCACAGAATCGACGATCGAGGTCCGAATACACGCGGCCTCAATGCCGGGCAGTATTTACATATTATAGATAACATCATGGTTCCCTCGGTGCGAATTTTGTATCCTGATGGTGTGCTGCGCTTCCAGCAGGACCATTCTCCGATACACACTTCTCAGAGGGTTCAAGAATTGTTCGCAAGGCAAGACCAACTAGAGCTCATAGATTGGCCACCATACAGAGCTGACTTGAATGCAATTGAGAATGTTTGGTCGAGAACGAAGCTCATGATGGCGGAAAACTGGCCTGATCCACAGCCAGCAAATAAAGATGCTCTCTGGGAGCTAGCAGCAGATGCCTGGGATGAAGTAGCTAGTAGCCAACACTATGCTACTTCTCTGGTCGCCTATCTACCACGACGACTGCAGCAGGTGGTTGAGAATGAGGGATACTGGTCTTCTTATTGAGGTTATTACATCGGCCCTTTTCAAGGCCAATAAACACTCAACTAAAAACGTGACACAAAATAACAATAGCACACCACGTGGCATAATGACCACATTGAAATACAAATTAAATGTGCGAGGTGGTTTCGAACCCGAAACAGCGGACTACAGAACCATACACGCGAATACACGCGAGACCACCTTTGTTTGTTACATGTGTTTTTACATGGATACAAACATATGCTAACAAATATAATACATTCTATGATACTGTAACATTTTATATTACAACGAAACAAAATAACATAATCAGTAGGAATGAAATTCAAGGTCTAACTCCAGAAACCTAATGGTATTCTATTTCTAACATGACAGTGACCCCAAGCACACTGAGAAATGGATCGTCTAGAACACACCCCATATACCATACAATATCCAATCACTCTCACCTGACCCGAATCCTGCTGTGAATATTCTAGAGGAATTTGCGAGAAGAGTGAGAAAAAAAACATTTTTTTCCCACAAAACACAAACGAGGCGTTTCTACCAAATTGTAATAGCATTGGGCCAGACATTACTAAAAAAAACTGGTTAATTTAGAGCTAAATAGACTGATGGACTTTGTTCGAAAAAAGGGAAGTTAACAAATAACTGAGGAGTGAACAATGATCAATACTTTGCTGATGTATGTCCAATGTTTATAAGAACTGGAGACAGATGATGTAGTTTTATGCAGTGATACCGTAGTTTATGTTGTTTGTTTTGTGTGTCATATTGTACCTCACTAAGTAACATTAAAAATGGCTGATTACCTATTTTCTGCTTTTAGGCTAAGCTTATCTACGAATGTCACTAATTTCTATTTACCACTATCCTTATACTTCTGTGCCGTAACCGCATATACGCGACGTTTAAGTTGTTTTTGTTTTCAGACTGAAAACAATCTAGATGTCAGTGATAGGTAGATCTGTGTCTATTAAGTCTGATGTTCGTAGTCTCTACTGGCTTTAAAGTTGTTGATATTGCATAAGAATTAAAGTAAGGTCAAATTGCCAATGTAACTAAATCATTCTTGTTTTTGAAGAATACCACGGAAAGCATTTTCAAATATAACAGGCCTTAATATGTATATACAGTGACGATCACAAATATTCATACATCCTGTTCCTTTCACGACTTCTGTACAGCAAGCAATTATGTTGACACACACGTATGCGTCCAGCTGTATTTTTTTATTCCATTTCATCAAATACAACAAATAAACAACATTCCTTATAAAAGAAACAAAGTAATATATTACACAAATGTAAATAAATGCACGTTTTCTGAATCAGAAATGTTCATAAACCTTCGTACGAAGAACAAATATTTTCGTACATCAACATAAACAAAATTAATTCTCCATTTAATATTTACCATGCCCTCCCCTTTGCTTCAGAACGCTTCTCAAACACGCTGGCATTGACTTTACTACCGTTTGTATGACACTAGGAGGGATATTGTTCCACTCATGAAGGATTTTCTCCTTCAAGTTCCGCGGGCTTGAAATATGTTGTTTTCGTAGCTTAATGTCTAAGTATGCCCAAATATGTTCTATTGAATTTAAGTTTGAGGATTGGGGTGCAGTTTCTATTACACGAGGACAATTATACAGCAGCCACATTCGTGTTGCACAGGATTTATGTTTAGTACAATTATCCTGGTAAAATGTGCATTACTACATCAAGTTGTGTGGCATTAGGTCCCAAATTATGTTTAAACTGGTCAATATAGTTTTATTGATCCAATAGTCAGTATATAAACATCAGTTCATCTACACCAATTGCACTCATGCACCCTCACACCGTAACTGAACCCCCACCATGCTTGACGGTAGGACGAGAATGTTGGGGATTTATCTCTTTATTGGATTTTCTCCACACTTTTGGCGAACTGTCATGATCGAAAACCTTGAATTTACTCTCATCTGGAAATATTACATCAATCCAGAAATCGTTCTGTAAATATACCTTCATGAAGTTAAGTCTCTTCTTATAATTATATTTGCTTACATACGATTACTTCTGTGATGTTCTTGCATTAAGCACTATAGTCACTATTACTGAGCACTGTTCTCATTGTTATTGACGACAGTGGCTTTGGAAGTATTTCGTAGGTCTCTTTTAATAGCGCATGGACTGG
Source organism: Dryococelus australis (assembly GCA_029891345.1). NCBI lineage: Eukaryota > Metazoa > Arthropoda > Insecta > Phasmatodea > Phasmatidae > Dryococelus > Dryococelus australis. The sequence continues at coordinate 126,809,322 of CM057002.1, forward strand.
TAAAATATCTCTGGCGGATTTCTTTAACAATATAACTTTCTTCTCTACTCGAAAGTACGTTTGGCCATCCACTCCCCGGTTTGTCTCAGCATGTTTGTACTTGTATGTCATTTTACTGTACATTGCAGTCTACCTTGATGGGAAGTACTACGGGAGTCATAAGAGCATATGAAATATTTGTTACTTGTAACGGTTCGTATGAATTCTTTGGGGTTTAATAATTTTTTTAAGATGTTATGTTATGTTTTTGTACGTATGTATGGACTTAGCGTGGTTCTTAAACCTACAATTTACACTTTATTTTATTCGCTTTGATTTTTGTTAGCAAACCTTTCTTGAAAAATGTTTGAAGTAAGATGCAGAAAATCGCGGTGTTTGTAAATCATTCATCGGCATTGTATGTCTTTTCTACCTCCCACATCACACGTACAGGGATAGAATGCATTCAGTTTAACTACACAAACCTCCTTACCAAGAACCTTGGCGTGTATCTGTCTATGCCGTGAATGCCTGCATTTTATAGGCCATCCATGGCAAATTGAGCACTTTTGAAAGCTCTTTCATTTGGAATAATAGTCAATAAATATACATTGCTTTAGCCTTATGAATTAACTTCAGAGTGCGGTATCATATTTACACTGTGGTTATTACTTACATGGCCATATTTAATTAAAAAGGTGGTTAAAGAATAAAAAATGTATAAAAGATATATGTAACTATTGCCTCAAAAGTGCTCATTTTACTGTGAACAGCCTTTAGCAAATAATGCACGTATGTCGGCATAATTGAAATTAAAAAAAAAAAAACAATACTTGAACAGATTTCCCGCTTTCTTTACGACTCAAAGCCGAGCCACATCAATTTCAATTAATTTTTGCCGTGGTTATGACAGATATTAACTCGATCTCTTTTTCCGCATGGTCAGGGGCAATTAAAACGCCTTGCCACTGGCCACGCTCCTCGCAGCGTGAAGTAACAGGTTGTCATAAGTTCCTGAACATTGACTCACACTGATTTGTACACCTGTCAACCCTGCGGGGTTCTCGCTCTCTGTGCACTCTTCCCTTCTATCGTCGCTTACGCTAACCACGTTTATGACGTCAGTTCAGCTGCAGATGCACTTTGATCTGCGACTGACCCACGTAGATAGGCAGACTGCCAGGCCAACTTAGCCTGCTCCATCTAATGGCTGTATATGCACTGGTACCTGCCTTGAGCTCTGCACACGTCGCTGCGTGTACTGTCCGTAATCATGACAATACATACTGTATGTTTCTTTTCGTAGCCTGTATGATTTACGTTAGGGAATCGTCGTACACTCCACACAAAATTAACAATCATAAAGTATGACGTGTAAATTCATCGTGAATATAGGCAAACGATTGGAACATGATTACATAATAAAGTATCTCCACGCCAGAGTTCAGTAAATATTTGTTGTACCGGATGCGAAGCAAGAAGATGACTTACCACTGCATGTTTTAGAGAAGACAACAAAACATTTTGCAGCGTGATTCCGCCAGACTTATTATTCTCATTGTTTTCTTCTGCGTTAGTGTATGGAGCATGGAATCAAACTGAACGTTTATGTTTAAATGGTAGCCTACCTCATTGCATCTCTGAACCAACATAATCTTAAGTGCATATCATAAAGCTATATTATTTAAAGAAAAACGAAAATAATGACATCCACAAATAATTCTGTGAAACCACGAAAAAATACAAGGAAACCTAACAGGGTACGCCACTAGTTGTACGAAACACTTTCTGAATCCATTTAAACATTAACAACAACAAAAAGGAAGGAAAAAAAGAAACTTTATTAACAGCTTATAATATTCAAACCGTTTATTTATTTTTTCTTATGAGACATTTGTTTGTGGCCGTAAACAGTTTATTTCGAAAATTAATGTTGCTGCTAACAGTTGTTTTATAATTCGAAATAAATGATAATCCCTCCGTAATTTCTTGATTAACTTGAAACATTCAACTCACTTTCACTTCCATTCAATGTTAAGCTACATTTCTTGCAAAAATGAGCTTATATAATCATGCAAATGTCTGTCTGTGATGTACTGTATGTCCCCTCATAATAAAGTTCGATCCTGTGAAACATATTTCACCAAATTCGGTGCACATATTGAACATAGTAAGGACATTTGATTTTTTACAATGTTCTGCGAAGCCGTTTGCTTGATTCCATAAGGGTTGTCATTTTAATACAGTAGGGCGCCATTTCATATCTGGGGAATTATTTTACCAGGTAAAACCAAATCGTGTATTTTCACAGTTAATTTTGCACGTCTTTAATCTAGGAAGGTGCGTTCTTGCTGGTTCACCATCGTGAAAACAATAAGCTTTTAACATCATATCGCTGAAAATACACAATAGATTCCTGCCACATTTTGCAGGCAACTAGTACCTTTTAGGCCTATAGTAGGCAATGGTACCATATACAACTAAGATTAATGTGGCACTTACTGTATTTTCACAACTGCGTCGTACAAATATTTGTTTTTATATTCGGCATGTATTATATATATATATATATATATATATATATATATATATATATATATATATATAATTCGACTACATTTGATATCAAGAAAGTATCGACTAAAGGCATTACTGTAAATACGCCAATAAATAACCATTTTCATTCATCATTTTGTAATATAGCGCACCCATGAAAATATAAAGTTATTGTATCCTAACACGGAAAACAATCTACCCATTCCAACCAAAGTTGACAAACAAGAAGTATCCTGATATGAACTAATTGGCTGAGGTATTTAGTTTTAATTGGTGGCAATATAGACATTTTGATAACTATTCTGTATCTATGAAACGGTGTGACCAATTTCAAGCAATCTTTGTATACTGTAACAAATACTATGTTTGCCATGATAACATATGCGATTTAAATGTGTAATAAACTTAATTCTGACATGGTGACTATATAAATATTTTAAGTTCATTTGATATACAGAATGTACCATACTGTTTTTTGGCCAATTTCAACCAAACTTGATGTGTTGAACGTATCACCTACAAGTACTAAACATGCTGGTACATTGTCTCTTTAGTCTGCAATATTGTAAGGTACCGCTACAACAAGAAAACATATTGTGTCAAATGTCGGAAAACAATAAACCTGTTACTACCTAATTTGGCAAACAAGATTCACTACGCTGACCAAATAAACTTAATATGTTTTACATGGGTCGGTCACTTATTTTTAATATGGCGACGACATGAAAGTTTTGATTACTATTCTATAACCACAGAACCGTGTAACCATGGAACGAAAAAAGTGGGGAGGGGGGGGGGGGGTCGTACACTTATTAAATATTGCACATGCACTAGTGAATATTATCGGAAATTTGATCAAAATAACACAGCATGTTGTAAATAAACAATCGAATGAAATTAGACTTTATCTGTGTTTAAAAAAAAAAAACATTTTATATATTACAAAATAACGGGAATTAATAGTTTCTGGACCAATATTAGTATGTTAAATGTGGTTTAACATAAAATAATACATGCATTATCAAAGCAATTCAGCTTACCTTTATTTTTATCATTGATAAATTAGGTACTCATATGTGCAAATATACTAACTCTTAGGGTTTAATTGCGTGCATATACTCAATCGTTAAAATATCGACTCAGTGAATGAAAATATTTTTTGTAGAACTTTTTATTCTCTTCATTTATGCTCTATACAATTTTCCACGCAGAAAAATATATGATAGCTGTTTGTTAAAAACTACATTAAATATTTTGACCGGCAGCCAGTTTACAATGAAATATATTGCAAAACTAAGAGGCTTGAGGGCATTTCGCTTGTTTTCTGACAGCGTTGACAAGTTCATGTGCCAGATTAAAAAAATGTATACTCTAGTTCAATTACTCGTACAAAATGTGCATATTTTCTTCGCTTTATACGATAACTTTTACAAAGCACAGCCCTCTAGGAATCTGGAGAGCGGAGGTTGAAGGAACTGTCTGTGGCCTTCTACGATACTGTAGTCCAAACATAATGATGTGAGCTGCAGGGTTTGTTTGGCTGCTGCATGCATTTCCGACCTGAAACCACATCCTCGCAGTTATGCTCAGGAGAATTTTACTACCATGGCTATACTATTCAATCCCACCGCCATTTTCACGCTTTCGTGCGCTGTATGTGAACTTAAAACATTTTAAACATGCATGTCAGCCCAAAATTCCAACCAGGTCAGCTTGCACTATCTGCGTTCAAACATTTGACTTAAGATGACATTACAACATTTGACATAGAGGTATTCAAGGAAGCAAGATTTTTTGCCTTTCTTGCTGACTTAACAAAGCACTGAAATACAAGTTAATTAACTTTAATATGGAGCCTCACGTTTCTCATGTCGCTTTTACAATAGGATAGGAAAAGTTATTCCTCTGGGAATACCAGCTCGCCAAAAAAAAAAAGGATGTGTATTTTTAAATTATTTAATCGCTTGTAGGAGCTGTGGTGTTGTAACTGTCAGGCTACTCGCCTCGCACCACGATAAACAGGAGTCGCATCCGGATTTTCATGTGTAGGAAACGTGGCGGGCGTTGCTGTTGGCCAGTGAGTAGCATCGGGGTACTCTCGATACTCAGTTTTCTGTCGCTGCTCCCTCTGTACCTCTCTTCGTCACTATCAGCTCTGAAGATCTTAGTTGTTAACCGCCGCTTACGTCCCTCTATTGTCACCTTTGTTAGCTTACAGCTGTGTTTCACCTACATACAGTATTTCACATCAACATTGATCGTTTAAAGAATTACATACATTTTTCATCTTTGTTCTCAGTTAATGTTAATTTTGTGGCCAACGAATATCATATATTAATTGCAGATGCCACTTAGATATGACCTGAAATACGGGTTCTGTACGTGCCTTCAAATTTCCCTATCATGTTTCAACTTGCCGACTGAATTATGATTATGTTCAGAACCATGAGTCTCTGTGGGAAACACTTTTTCTTATGAAACTTGCAAATACTCGGCTTCAATTAATCTTGTGGTCTGTAACACAAAGGCTCCAGTTCCCTTGTCAGTGTTAATACTTCCAGCCCTACAATTAAATATTTGGTGAGCAAATAAAAACAAATAACAAACATGCAAAAGAGAAATCATATGACATGAGAAATTATATAGAAAATAATATAATGTATTTGCAGTGTATTACATTTAGTCAAACTATGATTTTGTTCAACTATGAATAATACATTATTAAAAACAATCTCAACATGTTTGAACCCTAACTTTGCTTTCCAAAGATATTTTTTCCCGAACAAAACATGAAAACAATTTTATTTCTTAACAGTAATTTGTTTGAATAAATAAGCCAAGTAGACATTTTTTTTTTTTTTTTTAACAAGGCGTGCCTAGTGCCGAGACAAAACGAACAGGCAGTCAAGTGGTTTCCCCATTCAACTGCTTTATAGTCCGCCTGGCTGTGTGCTGTTGCCCCTGCTTGCAGCTCGCACTACTGCTCGCGCCAGACATCGTGGCCCTGTTGAGCTCCCTCATCCTTCCGTAATGCGGTGGACACGGACGGGTGCTGGAACGGGTAGAAAATACTAACGGCAGGATTATCTGTATTCGTTACTAAAAGCATTTTCAAATGTTTCCCTGCCTCCCAGCAAGGCGAACCTGGTTCAATCCCCGGCCGTGTCACCGGATTTTCGCAAGTGGGAATAGTGCCGGACGATGTCGTTGGTCGGTGGGTTTTCTCGGGTCCTCCATTTTCCCCTCCCCTTCATTCCGGCGCCACTCCATACTCACCTAAATAACCCTCATCGGCTCTCAAGACCTCGCTGTTAAGAGCCGCCCAAATCTCTTCACTCACTACAAGGTTTCCGTTGGATGATTTCACACTAAAGCCAGGTTCTCCATGGTTGGAGGAGAGTTGTCTAACCACTACACCACCACGGCCCCAGGAATGCTTAACGTTCACATCGGATTATAGTTGTTATGTCTTACATACGCAATGACGTCGTAACAACAAATTTGTACTAACATGCTAACGCCAAGTGTTTTTACGTATGTTAATATTAGAGCTACGCTTTATACGGTTATGTCTGCATAAAAGAGCTTACTTTCAAGAATATTTTATTAAAAGAAATAAAAACAATTTAGGGGAAGAAACCAGTTTAAAATAATACCGAAAACATGACTTTGTTGTGTCATGAATTGAATATAATGCAGATAAATTTTATCTAATATTTAGGCGCGGAAAATATTTCGAAATGAGACGACACTGCACGCCCAATTGCAGGGATATTTGTACGAGAATGGCTGAAAGTTTTCAAATTGACCTATGGGATTGTTTGGCCTAGTTACGGAGCAGACATCTATACTCTCGTTCGACCATGTCCGGGTCAGCGTTCAAGAAGCAAGCTACTGTCTGCGCCAGACGTTGTGGCACTTGTCTGCACGTGGGTGCGGGGGTTTGTTGGGGAGAGGTGTAACAACTACGTAGGCGGCTCTGGCTTTGTAGCATCCGACCTAGAAACATTACCCCATCACGTGCAGTTTAACTGCAGATTTAGTTGTCAATCGATGTCATTGAATATTTAGGAATATATAAAAAAACGTATATTTATAGAAGAGAAATGGAAGAAGTAAAAAAGTATGAGTAGGTGTTATGACCGCGAGGGTAAATAGGTATGAGTGTTAAGACATACCGATCAACAAAGTAGCTGATAGGGTTGCCAACAATTCTGGCATCAGTAACAGGTTTATCCAAAGATTAATGAAGGATTGTGGTATGGTAGTCCATATATATCGCCTTGTTCGATATCACGAGTGATACATATGAATATGTCAGCTATAAATTCACCATATAAAAAATTGCAGTCAACTGTGTCTACCAGAAGACTTAAACTATAATAGCCAAATCGCCTTATTCGAGGTCACAAGTTGTACCTAAGACATAAATTTGGCAGCGATAACTTCGATGGATTGAAAAGGGCATACAACTGTACATACAAGAATTCTAAAGCATGTATTTTTTCTCGGATTTTTGTTTTCAAGTTCATTCAAGGTTATCAGACCAAGGTCAAGGTTGTCTGTATCTAACACGATAGTAGTATTTTGTAAAGTAATATGTTTGCTGACTTTTATGTACCTTTTCTCTAGTTTTTTTTTTCTAAGTCATCCAACAGTTTAGGTCACCTGCATCTAATAGGTGGTAGTTGTTAGCAATGTAATATTTTTGTTGACTTTTATGTATTTTTCTCGCGTTTTAGTTTTCAAGGTCATTTAAATTCATAAGGTCAAGGTTAATTTCACCTACATCTAATATGGTCATAGTAATTAGGAATGTAATATGCTTGTTGACTTTCATGTATTTATTTTCGAGATTTGGTTTTCAAGGTCATTCAATGTAATGGGGTCAAGGTCGAGATTGCCTGCATCTAATATGGTGGCCGTAGTGTGTAATGCATTATGCTTGCTGACATTTATGTATTCCATTAAGAGTGTTTTTTCAAGGTTATTCAAAATCATGGTGTTAAGGTCAACATAGTCTGTATCTATTATGGTGGTAGTTGTTACTATTGTAGCGTGCTTGTAGACTTTTATTTTTATCGAGTTTTGGTTTTCAAGGTCATTGATGGTTATGGGGTCAAGGTTAAGGCAGTCTGCACCAAATATGGCGTTAGTAAGCTATAATGTAAGATGCTTGATGACTTAAATGTATTTTATTGCGAGTTTTTGTTTTCAAGGTCATTCAAGGTCACGATGTCACGGTCAAGGTAGTCTGCATCTAATATGGCGGTAGTGGATAGTATTGAAAATGTGCTTGCTGACTTTGATATATTTTTCTATAGTTTTTGTTTTCAAGGTAATTTAAGATCAAGGGGTCACACTCAGGTCCCCTGCATTTAATATGGTGGTAGTAGTTAGTTGTAATATGCTTGTTGACTTTTATGTATTTATTTTCGAGATTTGGTTTTCAAGATCATTCAAGGTCATGGGGTCAAGGACGATGGTACCTAATCCAGTATGGCAGTGGTAGTTTGTAATGAATTATGCTTGTTGACATTTATGTTTTTTTCTCGGGTTTTGGCTTTCAAGGTTATTCATGGTCATGGGTTTGAGGTCATGGTTACCTGCATCCAATATGGCGGGCAGGTGATATCTACCACGATGGTGGTCGTCTACCTATATAATGGTTACCTACCAAGATGGTGGCTGCCTGCCAAGATGGCGGTCGCCTACCAACATGGTGGCCACCTATCAAGATGGTCGCCCCTTGCACCTACCAAGATGGTGGATGTGTATGGGTCGGGGGCGACCTCTGGAAAGTTCATTTTTTAATACATTTGTAAACGATTTTTAAAGTAATTTAATTAATATTTAACAATAGTATTTTACAGATTTTAAAAATGGTTTTGAATACATTTTTAATAATACATTTCTTAGTGAATTTTTAAAAGTTTTATAAAAAATTTTTAATAAATTGTTGATTATGCATTTTCAACGATTTTTAAAATACGTTTTAAATACTTTAGAAATAATTTTTTAGTACTTTTAATAATATACTTTTTGGGATTTAAAAATTTTCTTTGGAATTTTGTCAAATTGTTTTACTCTTTTGGATTTTTTGATTTAAATGTCAAAGGTCAAGGGCAAAGGTACTGGTTATGTTCTCCTGCCCGTGGTGTCTCCGATCCCGGTCACCGGGGTCGTTGATCTTTGACCCTGGGTCGCTGATCCGTCTCACTGCTCTATTCACGGTCACTGATCTGCCTGGGAAAATGGTAAATTTTTAGGGGGAAAAGGGACGTTTTTACTGAACATCAATATTTTTTAGGGACATTTAGATAATTTTGAGGAAAACATGGAAATTTTTAGAAAAAAAAGGAAAAAGGGGTAATACTAACATGATAGCGGGCGATACCTCCGCTCCTATCCCCCATCCCTTTGCGCCAAAGTAATTTTCATATACTACTCACAACATTACAAATTAAATTGTTATTGTGAATTTATTCATTATCTGACTTGCACTATCAAACCTAATAAACGGAGAAGAAAGGGTTAGAAAGTAGAACATATTGGTGGTAAATGATTAAATATTTTGAAACAACCACGGCGAAATAGAACTTGAGTGGATGAGGATGGACCTTCCTGTACGACATTTTGGAACTCTGGCTCAGTAACTTTTCATGTGACTGCATGTCATATTACTAAAATTTAAAACGTACCTCCACTCCCTCAACCCTTTACGTCACTATAACCTCTACGATTTTGGTAGGTATGAGGTTAAAGTGCGGGGACTTCGAAGTCAGATGTTGGTAGATGTGTTAAAGAAAATGCAATTCTCTATCTCTATTTGTGTACCTATTTGGTACAGGCACTGAATACGGTATTCCATCGGTTACTTTTTCGGTCTTTGGTCTCAAACTTAGAAACTGCAATACTCTACCCCGCAAGGAAGGTAATTCTTAAAGAAACATTCATTTGGTAAATATTTATATGCGTGAATGTTTCGGGTGTAAGGCAGTCCAAGATAACGCAAGTATCAAATTGGTATATATTTTGCTTATTTTGTAGTTGTGGGACGGACAACGATTTATAAATATAAATAAATAAATAAATATATATATTGAATGTTGGCGAATCATGTTTGTGATTGTAATATGAAATATAATCAAACAAATGTTAGTTGTGTACGCCACAATGGCTAGCATTCGCATAACATTGCACGAAACACTGAGAGGCCAATTGCTGGAAAGCACACTTACACATGTATCCACCAATCAGTTAGATGACTGGTCAGTGTGGAGTCTGCCAGCTACCAAGTATTTCATATTGGGTTACTTACCATTACTAGCACGAATCGCCAATGGAAGCAGTCCGGTGAGAAACCACATCATGACAAAACACTTCGAGTTGAACTGTCGAGCTTAGATGTAATGGTACTATAGGGTGTTCGCGCCAAAGTGAGCTCTTTACACTTTTCGTAATGGTGCTATAACACACACGTGAAACATGCAAGAAATTTTATTTGTACTTCTGTTCGTGTATAAATGAAAATAAAAACTGAGTTACGACTTAATAAGTAATCTTGATTAACATTTGGGTGCATACGTCCATATATAAAATGCGACAGGCACCAAGAAGTCCTCACATTAATGCGAATAGTTTCCTTCGAAATATATCTAGTAGCTCGTTGCATGTATTCTATACGTTATTATGTTTTAAAGGTAAATATTTTGAGTATTTTTAAATAACCGTAGATCTTTCAAGAGACTATAATCACTCCCGCGGATAATACTGTAGTAAATTCGTGTTATAACACTTTAATAATCAATGACTATTTACTGTAATCCAAATTTGCTTACTGTAATCCAAATTTGGTTAAGACATGTCAGTGCATGTAAATAGGCCTTTACGTTATGAACGGAACAAAGCAGGAACAGGAAAACTGCGCGCATTATTTTGAGGACAAGCTAAACTGTACACACTTATAGACCTAATCCACCCTTGCATTGGATTACAGTTAACAAGGCTCGCTCAGGAATGTGAAAAGTAAATACGAAACTGGCAAGGAAAGGCGTTTAGGGATCACGTGCTGTATGTTTTAGAATAATATTGGCCACCTACTGGAGAAACGAACAGTGAATATACAGCAGTTGATCGGGTATTCATTGGACAGTGAAGTCTAGACTACAAGCCATTCATTTCGATTCATTTCATGGTCTCTAATTATCATACATATGAAAACATTTTTCCATATGATGTATTATTTAATGTTTTTAGTGATTATCGCTTTATGTTTTCAAAAATCTCGTGTGTGTTGACTAGGGGAGTTATAACGTAACACCTCCTTTCATATTTACAATTATGCATGATTTGGAAGAAATTTTTTCCAGTGGTCCAGTGTGGTATGTTAAAATTTATAATTCACTATTTGTTTCTCAGATATGAAACAGGCTAGTTCATAATTAAGAAGGTTTCACCACTAAGTTATTTTAACTGCATTACAGATGATGTGTTTGATTATATTCGGACAAAACTGAGCTCACGGAACTATTATTCGAGTTTTGTATCCTTTTACCTCCAAAGCCACCTGTTGCTGCAGCTCTTAGCCACGCCCACTCCGCGGCACGTGCCTGTGTCTTGGGAGGGGGCAGCCTGCCGAACATACCCGAAGGGGACTTAGAAATATTTTCAGCTACACGAGATCGCTCATTTTTTGTGACGAGAAGTGTACAAACATTAGCATTACCCTACTTTTCTTTTATGTTTTAATTTTATTTTCGAGTTTATAAAATAATAAGAATATTGTATTTTTGTGCTGGTATTGCGCTAAAAGAATACTGGGTCTAGATTTCCCAGCACCTTCATTTAAACATACATTTTCCGCTTTACGTTTTGCCACATACGAGATTTTCGGTATTGAAATCAGTTGCTGTTTCTGTATAACAAAATAACAGACCTTGCGAAGATATATTTTTCGGTACATGGTACAAATAGCTATCAGTTTTATAATTCTGGTGTGCTAGCAGGAGGCAATAACGTTACCCAAGGAAAGCACACAAGCTCTATTGCTACTAGAGTCTGATCTTGCACAAAAACGACCGATTTTACTCGGAAAAATAAGTCACGCACTGATGATGTTTGTGCTGATGCCGCATTGCATGCAGTTACGAGAAAAAATACGTCACGCGAATCGGAATTAACTTCCTTGATTTGTTGACAGTGAATCACTTTTTACGAGGATAGAAGAGCCGTAAAGCATATTGGACCCCAAAAAATTTCCTTTCCCATAGGATGGTAGATCACCCGTTCTACCCACCACTATTTTACTTGTTCTACCCGCCACTCTTTTACCTTGTTCTACCCACCACTCTTCTACCTTGTTCTACCCACCACTCTTTTACCTTGTTCTACCCACCACTCTTTTACCTTGTGACTCTGATTGGGTTTCCAAATTGAAAGTGTTAGTTCGTGTCAACTCTTCCGAACATCAGAAAGTATTTCCACTTAACTGCAGCACGAGAACAGACATTCTCTAATTTGACCAAATGCATTTTAACACTTCAATATTTATGATTTTATAATTATTATTCTATGACTTTAAATTTAATTTAAATGCCAAACTTTAATGCAATGTATAAGGTGTTTAGCGTATGTCCAATGTGATATGCGTAAACTTATTTATTTTCATTGTTGTGTTGTATAAGCTATGTAAGTCTAATGATTATCTATGGTTTCTTTGCATGAATATTAGTCTTTGTAACAAGTACTACCTTTTGTTTTCTCAAAAGAATCAGGCCACGCCAGCCGGCCTGTCACATTCTGTTGTTTTTTTTAAACAATAGTCTGATAGAACAAAAACTTATTCATTCTAATTTGGAATCAGTGTGAGGCCAGCTAAAAAAGAAAACAGTCCTTACAATTTGATATTTACGACGGAGATACATCATTACTCACGCGCTATTGAAATTCTGAACCTATATATGTTTAAAAGAAGAAATAATTTGACATAAGCTGTACGATGAGCCCGGAAGGAAGGACGGCCCAGTGAAGGAGGACTTCGGGGTTTTCGACTCCGCACCAAGGACGACGCGGTGTCTGGTGTTCGGAGACCCAACTCTGCGAGAGGAGTGCTACTGGCTGCGGATTCTGGCGAGGTTCCGGTTCTGCACCCACCTCCGCTGTTCCGGCCTGCAGAGGACGAGTTCGCTGAGCACCACCCGGAGATGTGCTGTCCGTGGTGAGCGGGAGAGCTGTTCCTGGGTTCTACACCAGTGAAGGATGACTCCACGACATCGGCAGAGTTGCGGTTATTTTACGCTATCGACACAGCTAAGTCGTATTTTCCCCCAAGCAAATGTAAATGTATTTATGACACCAGAACCTGTAAAGTCAAATGTTGGTAAATCTGTTGATGTGCAATGCGCAGGCTGGTGTTGCTTGTAATTTTGAGAATTTGTATAGTATAATATTTTGTAACTGAAGTTCTGCAAGGGTGCCATATGGTTTGAGATTGGTTTAGTTCATCAGTATTAAAATCAAAGTAATTTTATTCGTTTCTATTGATTTACTTGAATCAAGACTTCTCTGTTTATTTTTTAGAATTAATGATCCAATTGTTTGTAACTACGGGAGAAGTTAAATTTGGATGAATACACTGATGTTTTAGCTTGGCAGCATAGAGTTCAGCCGAGGTATATCATTAATATAACCTATCAGACTCACTCGCATATACAACGGTATTTTATCAATATATTACACATTCATGACTTGTATTGCATATCTCAGAAATAGTATTTTATAGCCAATGAGTTTGGCCGTCATATTGAAACACATATCAGAGGTGTCACAGAATTATTTTGAACCCTCAAACGTGTGACTATAAGCTCTGCACACATTGTGTCTATTTAACGCATGACAGTAGGTATTAAATCTGTTATCTTCTATTCCGGTGGCAGAAAATGATAAATTTCCTGGGAGACTAGTTTAAATTTTTAATCACATTTTATCATTGTTATTCTTAACTGCCCTGCTATAATTAGTTGATGGTAATTGACGATACTCTACTGATATACCGATTGCAAAGCTGATTGTCTGCTTTCAGCATGCAACAATGAATGCCTATGCCTTGCTCACGAACATAGTACAGCAAACTAGCTGTAGGTGGTAGGATTAGAGCTTTATTAACATCTACCCATATTTTTGCTCGCCCCTTTGATAATCGAATATATTTTTACATTTCAAAGTAAATAACCCATCACCTCTGCACTCTTTTATTCTGAAAATATTTATTCTATAAACCATGTGCTCTCCTGTATTTTACTGTTTCGTTAGCATCTGTCTCCGACGCTATATAAATATTGCCCGAGGCATACACTGAATTCATCAGCAAGTCCTAACTTTCTTCCAAGACACTTTGAAGAAACTCTTTTAATCCGGCCAACATAATTGCCACTTTTGATAGAATGAAAACATTTGCTAATTACCCACTAAATTTCATGAATACTTAAAGAAACAATATATGTATATGGTGGTGGCATTTCTGCGACTGTGAATATCGAGCGTGTATTCCAATGGATCGTTCTTCGTGACGTGTTTATCGATGATTAGAGATGATGGAAAATCGCGAAAATATTTTAACCCAACATACCTTCTGTAACACTCTAACTAGTTTATTCTTTCATGATTGGATGAACAAAGTTTAGACTCCACTAATTTGTTTGCAGACCAATCACGAACGTTCTGCCTTATAGTAGCGCAGAATCCTCATTGACCCAGTGAAATTGGGGAGTAGCTTCATACATGCATGAGAGCCAATAAGAAAAAAAAAACTGTCGGACACGTGTACATAGCGTTGAATTCTAGCAAACAGTCGACTTTTCCCGCAATAAACCATCATCATTATCAATGATGAATTACTAGAGACCCGGAAATTAAGCGTATTCATTCGAGGACAAGTTAAACTTCAACCACATGGACAAAAGAGTATCTGATTCTGATGGAACAGTTTGTTATAATACGCCTCGAAGCATGTTCAACAGATAACGAACATGCTATGTAAACAAGTACTTAATCACTTCCTGCCTGATCTGGAGTCAGACTGCAGCAAAAACCAATGAACTAATTAAAGAAGCTAGAATCCAAAAGGATTGTGGAGTCTAGCTTGTTGCGAAATTTGCGGGTCTCTATAAATTACTTATACTCTGCACACTAGTTGCTGATTAGCTGTCGACGCCGAGATCAAAGTTGGCGAAGTCGGTCCGTACTACACTGCACGTCGCTGATCTTCACTTCTGTAGTGATCTCACAGGTCACGTGATCCAATCAAATTTCAGAAACGCATCAGCAATGCATTGTACGGCATACCATCAGCCCATTGTAGCAAGGCCCTTTTCAGTTGACTATAGACTGTTCACGGTGAAAGGAGCACTTTTGAAAGCCCTGCTTAAGATCTACTTTTATGCGTGTTGTGTATTATTCCGCATCATCTAAGATTAACATTTTCATGGGCCTCATCACTTCATTCATTCGTCAGTCAAGTGATAATGTGAAATTATTAGAAAAGTAAATATTTTACCAATCTGCTCATTTCTACACTTTGAAGCATTAAAAAAGATAGAAAACGAACGAAATAATCTAAATGATCAGAAATGGTTACCTAACACTTTTTATTCGACGTTAAAATACGTAATTACTTCCCATCCATCATTATCAACTTTACTGGACGCATGTTACTTAGGGCGCCCGTTAAAACATATTCACGTAAGGGCAATGACTTTTTTCGGAGGTTGATTTCGAAAGTGCTCACTTAATAGTGAACAGATTTTAAAGCATTGCAACAGTGTGTTTTTTTTCCTCTCGTCCTTTGACTAAAACCCTTTAAAAAAAAAAGCAACCAAACTAATATGATTTGGCAACATCCACTATGTTCCTGTAATAGCTAATGTATACTATAATGTTTGACGCAACCTTCTTCTCCAAGACACACTGGTTGTCATGAACTATTACGTGATCCTCGTATGATTGCTGTACACGATTACGAATGTTCTGCCCTCCAACGCCATCAGACGTTTCTGTTGGGAGAGGCTAGCGTGTTTTCTCATACAACAGTATCCGCTTTCGATTGCCACTCTGCAAACTTGCTGCACCTCTAGGGCGATGCTGTCAGCACGCCTTACTCGAACTACGGAGCTCACGAATAATACCCTGGCAGAAGCGTTTCCGGCAACTTTCCCCCCGCCAATTTTCTCTTCAGCTCCGAGTTAACCCTTTCGCGCACACATCGATTCGCGACTCTCCTACCCTGCAAATAAGAAACACTTTACGACATCCTGTATTCAAGTAAATGCAGCACTTCTTTGGTTATTTAAACCACCGGTTGTCGGTTTTTGCAATGGTACATTGATATGAACCAGTGTTAAATTCGAGCAGCTAGGCAGTTTAACAATCAGTTACACACAGTGCAAGACCTCCCTCCTGCCTTGAAGTGTACAGTACGTAACAAATTCAAGCTCCCTACGCGTCGTGCATAGGTAGGGACAGGTGTTTTTCACGAAAATATTTATGGCCATGATGAACTTCTGCATCCTACGACCACAACCACAACTTCCATTGGTTACTGGCCACGCGTCTACGTGAGAAGACATACTCTTGTTTGACTGGGCCAATCGTAGTAAATTACTCCGATACTGAACATCCATGATTCGCGGACAGACACTTGAGTCACGTGACGTCTTAAATCAGTCAATCACGAAAGTGCATATGAACACAAGGGTCTTGAAATATTTTCGCAAAAAAAACAACCTGTTCCTACCGATAAGCTATAGACTGTATGTTCGGCTACAATTACTGTATATGAACCAACTGTGGCCTAGACCAATAATATGGTTTGCGAATCATTTACCCACTGGCAAGATCATTGGTAATACAGTTTCGCAATGTGCGGCACTGGTCAAAAATTACTTACGTGTGCATAATGTACACAGTTGTGTGCACTGGGCCTGAATTGGTTAATCAAATATTCGTCGTCGTGGCACGTATTCACAACTCGCTAACAACATTCCACGCGCATATTTGTGTCGTCCTCATTTATAGTGTGAAGTAACATGGAAATGTAGGATCTCCACTTTACTTGCTTAAAGATGAGATAGACACTTGATTCACTGATACTCGATCCATGCGAAGCTTGCCGTAGGGACTTTGAATTTCCCGGGGAAATGTGTGAACGTTTGCGTCACAGCCATCACATTTCTTTCGTCAATTGTCATTTCCTTCTTGCTACACCGTCCTTTCTTCACATCACACACAGTTCTGTCCCTCTTAAACTTGTCAGGCAATAGTGTCGTTATTACATGTGGCGGTGGCGCCGTATCGGATTCTACTCTCAATCGTCTGTACATATCATTAATGTTCTCAGATCCCCAATAAAAAAAAAAAAAAACACACACACGTTGCTCGAAAGAGAACCTTGTAACCTCCGCCATTTCATCTACAATTGTAGTGCTATCATTCGTGAATGCAAACGGAATTGACAAGAATACAATTGCTATAGGCGATTCGCGGTAAAGTGAGTACTTTTGAAGGCCCTGCTGAATTTTTCTTTTCATTGGATTTATATCTTCCTCTCACTTTTTAATATAAACATTGCCATCAGACTAATAAACACAGTGTACACATTTACATTTCACCGCTAGTAAAAGTCAACGTCTGGAGCTGCAATAAAATCTATTTATTAGTGGTTAATGCCTGTTGAGAGGGCCTTAAAAAGTGCTCACTTTACCGTGAACAGCCTATACAAATATAATTATGTCCTTACAAAGTCAAATATATGTAGTCCATCACAGTTTCTTTGTTATTCACTTTCGAAGACTGCAAACATTAATTTTGGATATCAGGTATATCCATATGTTAAAAATTCTGACGTAGAACTGAATTTCGAAAAGCATTACATTTCACGATTACTTTGTTTAAATGTGACTGCATAATAAAATAATTCATTCTGACGTTAGCTACCCTTACTATACCTTAATAACGTAAGTTTATTTACTAACATAAGCGTGTTTAAAAATTAAAGCTATATTTAAAGTAGGAATGAATTTTCCTGTTTGCGAATTTAACCCGTTCGCTTATGAATACATTTACGAGCTGAAGTATTTGCAATCATGAAACATTTGGGTGTGTAGAGAACTTTGTCGTGCACTTTTATGGCATCCAATTAACAACGTGCAGAGAGATAAGTGTTACAAGTAATAGTATCTCGTAAAGAAGAGGTGCAACAACTTTCGCAAACCTGATTGCTCGCAAGGAACGGGCCAGTGAAACACTGGGCGTTCACTCACTCCTCGCCACGCAGAGCACTGAACATAAGTATTTTTACTGTGCAACATGTGCTTGATCGTATAGGTACACTGTAACAATAAGTGTAAATTTTCCACATACAAAATTTTCGCAATTTTAGATTATGTATATGTTATTAGTAAAAACAACTATAGTACGTATAATTTTACACGAATATTTTTAATAACCCAGTAAGTACTACATATATTCGGTGAAAAACATTAATATTCCACTTAATAATAATCATAATGTTGGTGTTAATTTACACTTTTTGAAATAGGGCCTATGTGTGAAAATACACCCTCTCCCGGTTTTAAAAACCTAAGTAATGTAATTTTACTGCTACATAGTAGTTGTATGAACACTCAATATCTGTATGGTTGAAATTCGTTAATTGTGAAATTTTACAATGTCTGTGTGTGTTAGTTAACTTGCATTACATTCTGGAGTATCTGTGGGCGTATATTTACACGTATAAAGTTTTGATAATTTTACATTTTTAAGTGTAATTTTCTAAAACGAGTACGGTATTTGTAGTTTTACACTAACGTTCATGTGAATTAAAATATAACTACAAGTATTTGTTTTAAAAAAAAAAGCGATCTAACGGCGGGGGAGTAGAACTACTTCAAACTCCTTTTGTGTGTTCAAAAGAAAATCTTAACTGCCGCTGAAGGAATATGATGGATTTTGTATGTAGCTACCTACTCTATATCTTAAGGAAATTGTTACCCACAGTTTGGAGATAACTTTTATAACTCTGGTAAGCTACCCAGTTACAAAACGGAGTAAAATAAAATCAACATTTCTAAAGCACACTTACAAAATAAGTGAATTAACATGACGTAGTTGTAAAGAGCATACGCCGATGGTAAAATTGCGTAGTAAAACAGCGAAAAATGTACATAAATTGTGTCGCTACAACTACAGTGAATCTGCGGTTTTACTTTTCTGTTAGCGAGAAAATACATATACATTGAGGCGAAATTAACATTGCGATGTCTGTGTGTCGTGGAAAGAAAATGCACGAATTTTGCAGTATATTTGCTGCTACAAAGTACTAGTAATTTTACACATTCTATGTAAAGTTGGTTGCAAATTTTGAATAATTTTCAGGACAAATTTATTACTCGGACGTAGAGTAAAAAAAAAAAACATTGACATGTGGGTGCAAAATTACACCAATGTCATTGGAGACAGCTGCCACATACATATAGTGTAAAATTTCACCATTTTTTTTCCAGTGTACTTACTTGAGAATTGTAATTGTTAACTTAATCTGTGGAGGCTCGGAATGCATGCAGTATAAAACTACTCGCCAGGTTAACCCACTCAGACAATGTGTTAAGCCAGCGACTGACTTGTAACTTAATCTGTGGAGGCTCGGAATGCATGCAGTATAAAACTACTCGCCAGGTTAACCCACTCAGACAATGTGTTAAGCCAGCGACTGACTTCTAACAGAGTGTTGTCATGTAACACGAGTATTCGCTAGCCAGTACGGCGTAGCGAGCAGCGAGCGGAGCTGCTCGCTGCCCACGTGTTCGCGATTCCCTTTGAGTGTTACGTTACAAACCAGTGCGCAGGTCCGCGAGCCGCGCTGTGAGCAGCTTTTCACTGCAGCCCAGCAGCGCCGTACCAACTGCATCTCACAAGCGGTATAGCCGCCGGCTCTGTGATGACGTAGCGTCGTTTCGAGTGTGTAGTGTATCCCGCAATGGAGTGGACGCAAGAAAAAGACCTTGTTACTCATTGAAAGTTGTAGGAATAAAGGCATTTCGTGGGACCCGCCAGATACACTACACTACAACAAACAGTAAAAAGTGACGCCTGGTACAACTAGCTAGAGAAATGGAAACCGCCGAAGAGGAATGTGAAGAACAATGACCAGTTCATTAGCTTCACTACGAAGAGAAAAGGGAGAAATGTATAAAAGCACTGGTACAGGAATACGTAAGAACAAAACATTTGTTCTAAGTAGTGTCTCACATACGAGCCTATAGCATATAAATATTTCATACTAGGTAATGTTGGATGCACAAGGGTTCAGGTCAAACTGGAAACCCGACCGCGTGTCCGGACAAATCCATGACAAACGTTTCCAAGGCGACGTGTGGTCTGGGTGATACAAATTATTTACTTGTTAAGTATGAGGAAAGTTATTAAATATATTTATTTATACAAAAGGATATAATCGGTATTAACGCAATAGTAGTGAAATTATTATATGGCATTCCATTTAGAAGTAAGAATCGTAGTAGATTATTTAGTTCATACAATGTCTATTGAAATCGTCAAATTACAATACATAAGTACTTAACACAACATTATAACATACTATGTCAAATTCAGTCCGAAACGTACAATTCAATACAAGATGATGATAAAATATTTCCTGGTCATTGTTAACATCATGATTTATAGTCAATATTAAATTACATCTTTAATTCCAACTTACACTCCATTACTTCTGTTAAAGAACACAAACTATGAGCATTTAAAATGGAGCTAACTTCTCTCTTTAAAATTGAAATATCATCCATGATGTTTGAGGCTGTAGCATATATTGATGTTTGTTTTGGTTTTTCAATTCAGGTACCGAATAAGTGTACGCAAATTCCTGGTTTGCTTTCAAACCACTGTCGTGCTAGAGAGAAACATGCCACGTACTAAAGTAGATACCGTAATTACCTTAAGCATATTGCTCCTGCCAAGACAATTACCCCTCTTCCATAAAATACTGTGCAATTGGATCACTTAATTGTTTTACTGTGAGGCTATGTCGTCGCGGTTGGTTAGCCAAAGGTAAAAGTGACGTCATCTATTCACTCTCCTGCCTCCAAAGTCCTGGTCCGAAGTTTCCATCAATGTCTGTAACAAAAGCGTCTGGAGGACTGTATACATGTGCAGCGGCCTGGTTTCTTCTCAAAAATTTATATAGTTGTGTTATCGCAATGACCACCATAGTAGCATTATCAGGGTCAAGTAACATTGGCTTACATAACACTCGAAATACCGATGGTAATATGCCAAAGGTATTTTCTACTATTCTTCTCACTCTACATATCCTGTAGTTGTAGATCCTTTCCTTAGTCCCTTTGGCGTGGAGTCCCGATAACACTTTCATTATATTTTGAGAAAGGGGGAAGGCCTCATTAACTATGAAGTGGAACTGGCATTGTAAGATTCAATTATTGGTATTCCATTTTGTTGTGTAGTTAACATGCTTTGAATACTCCAACATCTGATATCCGTCGTTCGTATCCGGCATTGACACAAAGGAAGTTGTAATTTGAATCAACAACAGCAAATAACACGATGGTGAAAAAGTGTTTATTATTATAGAAGTCACTTCCACTATACATCGGCGCCTGTAGTACGGCATTCTTACCGTCCATGGCTGCTAGGCAGTGGAGGTAGTTCCAAAGCCGACCAAACTCATCTGCAACATGTATTCATCCATCAGATGATTCTGGTATCTGTAAATGAATAATATACAATCAATGGCAATCACATTTCAGGAGGTAATCTACCAGGCTTCGCCTGGGGGAACATGAAATTTTTTTGGGTTGTTAAACCTATGTACTAATTTAACGCACGTTTATGTAGTATGCACTAATAATGGTGAGTCCTCTGTTCCACAAACCACACATAAATAAAACATAAAACAAAATCAATATTTGTCGTAACCCAAGTCGTGTACTTTTCTAATAATCATAATATCGGGAGGGGGGTGGGGTGATGTTTCGAGTTTGGGCCGGGAGGTTTCCACCGTCCCTGGAAGGAAACGTGAAATGAAACCCTATAATGGAGCGTTGCCGGAATGAAGGGGCGGGGGAAACCGGAGTTCCCCGAGAAAGCCCGCCGACCAGCAACACCGTCTGGCACGGTTCCCAACTACGCAAATCCGGGTGACCTCGCTGGGTATCGAACCCGAATCGCCCAGTTGCGAGGAAAGTGACCTAGAACTGGATCATCACGGCCCTTCTTTTATAATGCCAACCTCTTTTTGCCGGTGAGTTTGTGTACGTAAGGATAATGCGCATCTTGTAAATATGAAAGTATGTAAGATAAAGTTAAGAAATGATATAAATTAACTGACATTTATTTATAAAAATAGGTACCTTTACAGATGTAATTAATGCATTGAATCCGTATTAAATCGGGGACAGTCTTTAACGTTGAACGTTGATTCCTTCATATATTAGTACTTGACGAGGAAGTCATGGGTTTATTTCGTCTTATATGAATGGCATGAATAGTAATAGTTCCGAGCCTTTCATTCAACACTATATTATTGTTTGTATCAGTTTGTTTATACTGTGTTATTGTATGTAAACAAGATAGATGTAAACCAAGACACCAGTAACCGCCTAGTGAAAGAACAAAGATATAGTTTGTGAGAGGCCGGCCTTTTCTAATAGTAGCCTATTAGCAACTTCCGTTATTACAAACATTTACATCAATTAAATGTAACATTACAAGGAAGTATCTTCTGTTCATATCGCCACTGAAACACCTCCAGATGAAAGGGCTTCAATACTTCCAGCCAAGAAGTCAAAAAGAAGTGTACAAAACACAAAGGAAATGATGGAGTCTGCATTTGGAATATTGAAAACATCTTCGCAACGATATGAAGTTAAGACCTCCAGTATGGGCGAGCGTGACAGTTTTGGTTTGTTTGTTGGAAATAAACTGCAACTTTATTCAAGTCGCACTCGAAACTATGTCCAATGTCAAATATCAATCATTTTATTTAGTGCAGATCAGGGTGAATATGAATATGGTTACAGTGGAGCATCAAACTATACTAGCACAGCCAGAACAACATATTCCCCACCCATCCACAACTGAACATCACCACTTCCCACATCATCCTCTGTGTTACCACACTGTGCGTATGCTGGTGTGCACCAAACGCCGCATGGTATATCTACACAACCTCCCACACCCGTCCAAATACCTGGGCGTACACCTTCTCCACACCCTTCGCTTCAAAGCCACGAGAGTGAAGGGGGTTTTATTTGGCAGAATATGGCGATTTGGTTTGCTAGTAATATTACTAACAAATGTACAAGTATGCATTTTTCAATAAATTACTTACTACATTACGTACCTGTATATTTTGTTTCAGTTCCTCTGCAATTGCTTCACTGACCTCATTTGCTATGAATCCTGTTCTCTGTCTAGATATTCTAAAAAGTTGTTGCAAACTGGGAAACGAGTATAAAATCGCAAAGTCACTGCTGGTCCTTCAGTCAGTGATCTCGCCATTCTGAAAGTCGTGTCTTCTTTTGTAACTCTCAGCCCAACTAAATTCAGCAGGTACTCAAAATCTCTGGAGTACATTCGTATACAATTTTTCTATTGCCAAATGATTTCTTGATTTTTCAAAATTTGTAATAAGTTCGATGCTCCATTAGAACTTCTGTCTCTCTATAGCTTCCCTTGCCACCATCGTTTATTACATCGTTTCTTTTTCTGAAGATAACACCATCCCATTACAATGAATGCAGCACTCGCCACTTGTAGATCCGACATCCTAAATCGAACTAAAGCAGAGCACCGCTGAGCCTTAGCATTCAACGTGAGCATTCGCGGAAGCGACAAAATTACACTTGTAATGCAATACTTGTTGCAAGCATTACGTCACAACATTCTGTTCACGGTAAAGTGAGCACTTTTTAAGGCTTCTATAAATTTTTTCCTTTCATGCTGTTTCCATCTTCCTGCTACTTTTTACTATAAACACTGCAGTGGTGAGTCCAATAAACACAGTGCATACATTTCACCACCGTCGAAATGTAATGCCCGAGGCTGCAATAAGATATATTTATTGGTGGTTAATGCCAGTTGGGAGGGCCTTAAAAAGTGTTCACTTTATCGTGAAGAGCCTACGCAAGTCAGTGGCCGGCTTTATGGGCTGCTCCCCGCTAACCTCGGCATGGGCGTCGCCATTGTCGCAGGCCATTCACACGCAGCCGCTGTGCGCTTAGAATTAACATGTTCATTACGAGGCAGTGCGCATGCGTGGACTTTCGTCGTCTCTCCTCCGCTGTCCGCGGCATGAGCGATCGACCTATCACAGCCGTCATTCCTCTGGATAGCGAACCTCCAAGTCCGGTTCCTTGGTACGCCGACAACGTTGGCAAACTCGGCGCCCTTGGCAAGGCTATCTGTTTCTTCTCTAGAGGACAATATTAAGGTTAAAGCAAAGCAACTGCCTATGGACCACTACACCGGGCTGTAAAATGCGAAGAACTCATAAAAAATTGGTAGGCCTACAGACACTAGAAATTGTCAGAAAAGTGCGATTTATGCTGTATTTGAAAGAAGATTGTATATTTTTTGAAACACTATAAAATATTTTACTAAGATGTACTTTGAAAATGTAAAAAATAAATCGATCATTAGAGTCCGCAATATAACTACATTTCCGTGCATTTCCGTTTCTGTCTCTTCGGAAAGCAGAATTTACGGAAAATCTTCTTCAAGAAAGATCGTCATAATATTTACTGCGATCACATGTAATAAAATCATAGTAAAAATGTATCATATGAATTTTGTAATTAACTTTATTGACTTCTGTTTCGGCCATAAATATTTGTGACAAATGAACGCACATAAAATAAATTATAAATATTATTTCCTACATTATTATCACAATGTTCTTACAATTATAGTAAACATTATAGCGATAATCCATGACGAAGATTATCTTGCAAATTATGCTTTATGAAGCATCCAGAATGGAGATATGATTAAATTTGGTTAAGAATACAGACTATTTTAATCAGTTTAGTAACATAGTTTAATGTTGTAAAATGTATACATTCTTCTTTCATATACAGCATAAATCGTAATTTTCTGGCAATTTTTATGGTGTCTGAACTACTTTTTTATGAGTTACTCCCGTTGTATAGTCGGGTGCGGTGCTCCATAGGCAGTTGCTTTCCTTCAACCTTAAGAGGCGTGGGCACTGAAACATTTTTTTGTGAGATCGTTGTTTGCGCGTATTCGCGTATCTCGGTAATTATATGTTCTGTAAATACGAACTCTTGCTAGAAAAGGTAAAAAAAAAAATTATCTATGCCTCTATGTTTTCACTTTCAACATATTTAATATATTCACGAAGAAAAAAAAAAGTGAAAATGGTCAAACATCGCATTCTTTAAAAGCTTGTCCATGCAGTTTCCTTAAGCGGCAACAGAAAAGTACAAGCATATGGGCGTAGTTTAATCTGTGTTAACCCCACAGTTACAGATCTGATTTGCACAGTGCAGCGTTACGACGGAAACACTGCACGCCTTGCGCGTAGGAGCGACGAAGCACTAGGCATGCGTGTTAGTGTCGCCCGTATCGCTCCCTCGCTTCTCGACCTTGGACGCGCGGGTAAATACTCCTCTTAACACCTTTAGTGGCAGTGTCCTATACAAGGACCTTTGCACAGGAAGTAGAGTTAACTAAGAACAGTCCATTTGCAGTTACTTAAATGTGAAGCCCTGCTGAGGTTATACTGACATACTCTTCCTCCGCTTCATGCGAACCAAGTAATACTAAGTCTACAGAAATTACACCAAAGGGACAAGGCACCGAATTTGTGCACACGCATTTGAATGATATTTCGCATGAGAACTATTCCCTAACGTGAATTACCAACACACTTATTTTTTTCAGTACGGGCTACGGTGGCTGAGCGATTGGCACGCTCGCCTCCCTCCAAGGCGATCAGGGTTCATTCCCCGACCGGGCCACCGAATTTTCGCAAGTGGGATTCGTGCCGCACGAATCCGTTGGTCAGCGGGTTTTCTCGGGGATCTCCCATTTCCACCGCCCCTCTGTTCCGGCTCCGCTCCATATTCACTTGAATCACCCTCGTCAGCTCAAAAGTCCCCTCTGTTAAGAGCCATCAAAATCTCTTCACTCTTCATATTTTCACTATGTTTTTACTCTCACGCATTATGAATGAAACATCAACGTTTATAGAAAAATATAAGAGAACATCAATTTCACCAAAAATAAAATAATTTCATACTAATACAAGAATAAGTGGCTTGTGATACATAACATGTTTAGGAAACATCCAAACCCGTCATACATTGGGGTGATTTGCTTGAAAATATTTAATTTACTAAGTGAAGATACTGATATACACAGCACACATCATAAACTGGATTCCATTAAATTAAGTTCCTCACGGGCACTTTAAATCGTTCGCTCAAAACATTAGATCTCTGAGTTCAAACGTTGAAATGTTTTGTATGCTTCAGCACTTGTCTTTCATCAACCAGGCTCCAAACCAGAGGGGAGTCATAGGGGTCATGACCCCTTCCTCCCCTCCACCACATCTTCGCAAGCCAGACTTTGTTTGCGTTGTCGAAAGAATTATATTTAAACCACATAAATTGATGGTATTTAATACTGCACAGATTTTTTTATTCAACTACAATATTTGTAGTCTATTAAAAATAATTATATCACGAATATATAGTCACACCAATTGCCAAAATGTGTCCGAATTTCAAAGTAATTACCTGATATCTGTTACTTGTTACTTTTTTGATTATAGTATTTGTATAGCAATTTTTTTAGCCGATTAAGGCTTATTTATGTCCCATATTATAGGGCAGGTGTACCAAAGGTGGCGCACTTAAGCTTCAACGGCGTTTCAGAACTTTTCATAACAAATAAAAATCCAAAAGAAATGATTTACACATATTACCACAAATGTACAAGGAATATCAAGCACATTTCTTTACAATTAAAATTATTTTGTGTTTATTTTTACTTTCAAAAAAAAGGGGAATTTTGTGCGCCTTAGGAACACCTGATCCAAAAGTGGCTCACTAGACGAAAAATGTTTTCAAACTGACTTCGCATGTGCTGTATGTTCTAGATGAAAATGCTAAATGGTACAATAAAAATGATACAGTTTGTTTACACAATAAAATGTGAAAAATTAACACTTTTAAAAAAATCAGCTTTTTTTAAATTCATGTGTGTGAAGTTACTTAAAAGCTAAAATGAAAAATGTCCAAAATCAAAAATTATAAATGGCCAGTTGAGTCTGAGTCCTGGCAGTACGAGCACACAAATAGTGGGATATTATCCTCTCCGGTGAGTCCCTCACATTCCTCATGTATGTACATAGCGAAGACATTGATTACAAAACCTCATATCGAGTTGTATATCAGTCTTACACAAATACCAACACCCGATTTCACTTTTCTTTTGAATTTTCTGGAGCCCACTTTTATCTGCAACAGTATTGACTTGGTCAAGTAAAGCTTTATTAGCTCTGGCTTTTTAATTGCTTCTTGCCTGGCTAGCCCTCTTCTTTCTTGTACTGTTGGGTTTCTTCACAGCGTTATTGTTGTACTGGAAGAGAGAAGCTACAATTGTTTGGGCCTATGGTTAACGGCTTTCCTTCTCGGAATCCCACTTTCCTTCGTTGGTGCTTCTGGTGTCCTCAATAGTTCACTAACTGATATAGTGTGGGTATCATCATTAATGTTGTTTAGAGATGAGGATTGATCTTTATCTTCAAGGGCGCAACCACTGTACAGCTGAACGGAAGAATCCTCACTTTGCAAAATGGTTGTATTTTAGGTACATTTTTTGATCAGCCATGTCCTTTAGAGTTTGAAATGATGTGGCTGCAGTGCTCGATCAGATTGCACTTCGATTCTTGTTTGCTGGGTTTGGTCACTTGGCGCATATGCTTCATCGGAAATCATGTTTGGATTAAATGAGTAACTACATGTGGCTTTAAATCCAGAATATAAGTTCATTGGTGTCACAGCCCTATTCCATGTTGGGGTAAATATTTACCCAAACTCATTTCTTCTAATCCTGCATTCCAGTTTATTCACATGAACTTCCTTGCTTCATGTCCTTCCCCCCCTTCCCATAAAAATTACTTCTTCGTGCCAGTCGGATTCAAATGGTTTGATGTCCTACTTATCCAATGGTTTAAGCTCTCACAGAGTGTTACTGGGTAGACAGTGCAATGTAACGCCAGGGCATCAGCTGCAGTGACAATGTTCGCACCCAGATGCGAATGAGCTCCATCAAAGATCAGTAGCACTGGTCTTGGTGATTTGAATTTTACAAAATCGTCGAGCCATTTTACTAATGTATGTGTAGTCATAGGTGCTTTAGGAGTCATGAAAACTTCACTTCCAGGAGGCAAGTTCTCCCTCCATTCTAGTTTTCTCCCTTGAAGAGGTTGACAGGTGAGATGACATTTCCTAACGAACTGCCGCAGGCGATGATCGTTACATTTTCGCCATGTTCTTGGGCAATATTATGAACTCATTTGGCTCCTTTTTAGTAAAAATAACAGGTTTCATGTGAAGGCAGAGACGAGTACCCTTTTCGTTTCTATTATAAACCAACTGCGGTTTCTGAAGCATTTCCAATTCGGTCGTTACAGCTAACAATTGGTCGAAATGGTTTCTAACAAAGAATTTATTACAATTCTGGGCTCTAGCTGGGTTCATGTTCTACAATTTCCTTCTTGCAATATCGGGATGCTTTTTCAGTAATAATGTTAGCTACTTTCTACCAGCAATGGCAACTGTTTTGTTTAGCAGTTGTTATATTTTATTGACCTCACAGAAAGGAAAAATCGTTCGTTTGATGACTTTAGGTGTGACAGACATCGATAAGTCAGCAAGCATGTGTATTCTCGCACAAATGTACAATTCTAGGCTATCACTTAAGAATAGTTTCCTACCTTTTACCTTGGTTTGGCTTCCTGAAGCAAGGTGGCGTCATAATGTTGTCCTTGGGATTCCAAATTTGTCTACAGCTCCCCGAATCTACATATTATTCTTCTGAATGCCGTTGCTACTTTATGTTTATATTTTCGTGCTTCTGTTTTGTTCTTACTCGTATTTGAAGGACCACAGTGCCACTCAGTCGCTTCCTTCAAACATTATCTTTAGACTCACAGGGGGCTACAGGTACGAAAAAGGACAGTATGAACATCCTTGAGCAGAAGAGAAAGGAGGCTGATTCAGGCTTTCAGCAGTGGTTTTTTGAAGAGCAAGAAATTGCATAAAAAAATTGGACGTCGCTGTGTTGGAGACATGGCCGTTTGTTTTGCATGAATACATCTATGCTGACGCGCTCGGACGCCTTGATGTTTATTTTACGTCCCCGGCACCGCTTCATTTGATCATATGAGGTTTTATGTGTATCACTGGATTGCTTTTGAGATGCTCTTTCCAACTGTATACGATTTCTGTATTTCGACTTGGCTTTTTTGTCGCGATAAGTTTAATTTTGAATGTGGACGATAGATTCGGAGCTGCAATGCTAAACTGTTTCCCCCGATTTTGTTATCCCCAATAATAACGCGATTTTGACTCATCTCTATTAGTGGCTTCTCGGAAATGACTATTTCGGTACATCATTTCAGCGGGTTTCAAAAGAAAACTGGGTTTTATTTAGCCAACAGGATATTTAACACCCCTGTGTAGGACTTTTAACTCACTTGGTAGAAAGTTTGCAGGGCATCAGAAAATTTGTAAATAAACATTAATGGTATATATTGAAGTTTTCGCGAAAAACGTATGTTCCTAATCATTGACCCTTAGAATTGTATTCAGTTTGACTTTCAAATACTTGTAGAATACAGTGAAAGTGTTTTGTGCCCACCTATGCACCATGCACTATTAAAGGATTTTGCTCATTTCCATTAGGCCAAACGTGAGTGGGGAGAAAGCTATTACAAGTGATCGGTAGAAAGATAATTTTATAGCAGTGGTAACGTGTAGGTTTCTCCGCGAACAGTGTGGGCCATTAATTTCAAGGACTCCTACATTCAGACCAGAGAGTCTGCCGCTCTCTGCATTTTCTTACTGCAATTTCTTCTTGCAAACAAGCTGTTACTTCTCTGAGGGGGCTACGGTGGCTGAGCGGTTAAACTGCTAGCCTCCCACGGCGAACCGGGTACAATCCCCAGCCGGTTTACTCCGGAATTCCGCAAATGGCAATCGCGCTGAATGATACCACTGTTCGGCGGGTTTTCTCGGGGATATCCCGTTTCCCCCGCCTTTTCAACCCGGCGCTGCAACCATACTCACCTCACTTCACACTCATCGGCTCTCAAGACCTCGCCGTTAAGTACCGCCCAAATCTCTTCCCTCACTCTTACTTCTCTGAGGGTTATGAAATATATTATTTGCTGTATGTATGCACTAACTATTATTCTTAACACTTACAGCATGATATCAGTACGCTATAGATAGGGATAGGAAAATTCCGCGAGTCCTGTGCATACTAGATCCTCAGCCGCGTGCTCATTGGCTGTTGTCACACACCTGGCAGTTATGAGATTCGCAAGGTATTTCTTTGCAAGTTTGCTATTGGCTCAGAGACGTGCAGGGCATATCTAATAAACTGTGATCCAATTGGGAAGGTGACTTCACTGCATATGTGTTTGACGTCTCTCTTGTCCTGAAATGAATTCGCGAAATGTTCCAATTTATAGCTATAGAGGCAAATATTTATTAAAATTGCCTCTCTTTTGAAACTCCGTTGTCCTGTCGTTTTAATGTTATTCTTTTATAAGCAAGACGCATAAAATCCCAAATACTTTCTTCATAATATACGATTGTCACAGAAAAACACTTGGCCTTAGATTACATCACTTATCCATGGTGAGCCAATATAAATTATCCATTAGTAAATTTTTATAGCGGTATATGTAAAAGTAAATGTGGCAATACTCTCGTACACTGTGGGTTATTAATGTCCATTCGTTGGTATGCATTGCAAATAGTTACGATAACTGAAATTACATGGTAATCTCAAAGTTCAACAAGCAAGTAAAGTTTTTCTATTCACGGTACACATATTTAGAGACATGCAAAATTCGCGTTATTATTTGGCATCAGGCTAAACTTCACAGTGCTGTACACACTCGAACCGGTTTCGTTTCTCCATTGGCTGCTGAGCTGATGTAAAGTCACTCCCTTTCTGACTGGACTGCACGTGATTGGACTACGCAATTGTGAAGTGTTCATTTATTGGCGCAAAGTTACTCGGAGTGTGTCAATTAAAGTATGTCCCAACAACAAACTTATTGAAAAGTATATGTGTTTGAAATTTAACGTGTCCCCAAATAATAACGCGATTTTGGCTCATCTCTATTAGTGGCTTCTCGGAAATGACTATTTCGGTACATCATTTCAGCGGGTTTCAAAAGAAAACTGGGTTTTATTTAGCCAACAGGATATTTAACACCCCTTTGTAGGACTTTTAACTCACTTGGTTGAAAAGTCAACTATCTGATACGTCCTACTAAACTCTCAGTCGTTGAGTGGTCGATATTATTTTGATTTAGTTAAAAACCTAAGTGGCTTCTAACAAAACAGCTAACCAAATAATAACAAACCGGCTTTCAGGATTATATTCCAGTAGGAAAAACTGTTGTTTCAAAAGATGGCATTTGGTTAAAACAGGTGGCTTTATGTTGATTTTGATGTCCTGTATCCATAGAATTTAAACGGAAATAAATATTCCGACAAAAAATGGTTGTCATCGGGTTTTATTGACATAAATCACCATTACTGGTGGTTCATTGCTGGAAATAATATTAATTATCTTAATGTTCATAACTGGTGTGTAATTCAATATTAGGCAACACCCTTTCAGCCACAGTGTCCTCTATCTGGGACGTTGCGTATGAAGTGGCTTGACTGGTGTGAACTGTACACAGCAGAACATGCCAGCCAATGAGAAAGCTTCCCTACGTGTGGGAGATATCATTCGCTGCTGAGACTATGTTCCGTAGCCTCATAAACCACTGCTGCCAGTAACATAAATTACAGATAGGTTTCTATTGGTCCCATTGTAAGACAAAGCGTTATCTGGATATCAGTACAGTTCCGAACAAAATATGTTTGTTGCCACGACTATTATTTTTGACTAAAATGAATATATTAGCTAGGAGGTGAAATGGCCTGTCGGTTACTTTTATTATGGCGTACCCACTCACTAATTGGCTGTACGAAGCTCTTGGAATGGGCCTTGTGTCAGATTGGATATTGTGTGTTGAGAAATGAGTATATATGTAATGGGGGATCTGGTGCAGGCTTCGGATGGTCGAATGGACATGGAATCTGGATATAGGACCGGCAGTGGCATCTATCAGGGGACTAGAGATGACCTTGACCTTGACCTTGACCTCAAGTGTCCTGATTCCTTGGAAAACACTGAAAACTTCGAGAATTTCCCTAAACATTTCCCTCCGGATCTGCACAATTTCCTTCAAAACGTTTCCTTGCACAAATTTTCATGTCACTCAATCTATAAATAGTGCATAACCTTGTTTCAAGAAAGTTCTAGTTCATGCTCTGTCATTCTGCATTGGTGGCCAGGGGTGTGGGGTGTCAGAGCCTCGGAGTCGTCCTGGACATGGCATCTGGCAGAGGAACAGAGGACAGGCCACCATTTTGGATGGCCTTTGACCTGCGGCCTTGACATTGACCTTGCCCCTGATCTTTGCCTCAAAATTTTCAGTTTTCCCTGAAAACTTTGAAAATTTATATTATTTCCTTTAAAATTTCTCGAATTTTCCTCCAAATCTGCAAAATTTCCTGCAGGAAGGTGCCTTATGCAAATTTTCAAGATTCAATCAGTTTAAAAATAGCATGACATTATTTTAAGAATGTTTCAGTTCATGTTTTGTCAGTCTGCTATCGTACTTAATGATCTGTCATTCCATGCCACCATCTAGTTTGGGGAAATTTCCAGCTCATACTCCATCATTCCAAGCCGACATCTGCCATCTTTTTTCAAGAATGTTCCAGTCCATGCTCTGTCATCCCATGTCAACACCAACCATCATGTTTCAGAAATATTCTAGTTCAGCACCCACTCATGCTACTTCAGCTGTCATTCCGCATTGTTACAAGCTATTCTACGACCTACGCGAATTAGGCCTATGCTAAACATGCATCTGCTAATTACATCAAGTACAGTATGTTTATATCTGACTCCCACAAACTTATAGGCATAGTTAACAATAATTTCTGAATTATTTAGCTACCAAATTAATATCATAGGCATTGCCCCTGATGTCGATCACAGTTGCTAGGCCAATTATACCTTAGGCCGTCTTATAGGCATAGTTAGCCATAATTTCCAAATTGTTTAAGATAAACCCACAAAATCCAAACCATTGGCATCACCTCTGACGACGAACAGAGTGATAGGATCAAATATACTTTAAGCCCTCTTATAAGCATAGTTAGCCACCATTTCCCATCCATGGAAGCTTAGTCACCATATTCATAACATAAACATCGCCCCTAGTGACGAAAATGTCCGCAGGATGAAGTATGCCCTAAGCACACTTATAAGCATACTTGGATGTCATTTCCGAACTGTTCAAGTTACAGTCGTCAAATTCATTACATAGGCATCACTCTTAATGACACATAGGGTAGTAGAGTCAAATATGCTCTAAGCCCTCGAATAAGCATAGTTGTCACCATTTGCCGAACTGTTTAAGATATAGCCACCAAATTAGTATCACAGGCATCGCTCCCGACAACAATCAGGTTGCAGGGCAATTATGCCATAAACCCTCTTATAAAAAATGTATCGAGTGACCTGTCTGTTAATTCGCATAATCGAAAATAATTAGATTATGTTATATACATAAATATACAAAAAATATAAATAAAAGTTATATATTTAATGCAATATAATTAATTTCGCTTTTAAAACGTACAGAAATGATTATACCAAGCAATGTGTCTGTGGATTCGTATTTCCAAGATTGATTTGTCAGCGGCCCCGGTTCACTGCACTGACCTGTAGGGACAATCAGAACAACACTTGTTACGAACACAACACATCGCGGATCGGTCCAGACAGTCCCAGCTCCTCCTCCGCTCCCTCTCCCCACGAGGCATGGAGATGGATGGGGCATCGTCTGACTCACTTAGGGTCGCTCGCACCATCGTGAGATCGTATCTAAGATCGACACTGAAAACTGCTGCACCATTCGAGTTCAGAACTGGACATGAGATAGAGATTAAGTTCATTTCGAACTGCCGAAATTGGCGGTTCGAAATCTTGATCTGAGATCAGCAGCCATCGTCGACAAATGTAGTTTCAGCATACGCCAACAGATAGAACTACGTTCTATTGCTTTCTTGGGAAATTAATACAACCTTATTAGTACTTGAATATTATTCAGAAAAATTCGTACAACAATAACTCACTTAAAACAGCTAAAAGATGGCACATCTACAGCAGTTCTATCTATTATGAAAAATACGCTTACTTCCATGACGTCATATATTACGAACAAATAGCAAAATTTGTCTCATACGTATTATCGATCCTCTCCAAGATCGACGAATCGGAGATCCGGAGTCATGAAATTCCGTTGATGCAACACTTTTACATAGGAACAAGGATCAATCTGGATTCCGATTCGGAACTAGTATCATTCGATCTCGGATGGGAGCGATGTTGGCGCAACCGACCCTTGGAGTCGTGAAAATAAAGGTGACAGCGAATGACACTACCTTACTGCGGATGTATCCTGCTCTGGTTAAGAAACTCAAGCAAAATCCCGGTGACGTCTACCTACAATATCCTGCAGGTTCAGCACAGGCTCTAATGTTCAGAGACATAGTTTATTCCACCGCTGCAGCTCCTCCCAGACCCGATCAGCACCAGGAACAAATGGAAACCGATTTTCTGCAACAGAAGCGAAAGGGGAAACCCATCAAAACTGACATCAGATCCAAGTGGGATGAAAGTCCCCGGGGTATCGTCACCAGTGGCGAACACCAGTGTCAGTCACGAACCGGTTCTCCCCCTTGCAGGAGGTCGTAGATGAGACCACAATAAACCCAACCCCAGGCCCTTCAGGCCAGACTCCATCCAACACACAGCCGTCTGCTGAACAACCTACAGGTGACTAAAAAACTCCGTATAGTGGTCCCTGATATCACCAAGCATAACTTGCTTTTTAAAAAACTGAAAGGAATAAGTCGATACGGGTGGTCATTAACTCCCTGCCAGAAATTGCATTCAGATCCTGGCGACCAAACCACAACTTCACCAGGCCGCTCGGCAATGCTTTCAACCAATTACATCCACTTCTACACTTTCTGCCAAGCCTCCGAGCAGCCGCAGAAAAGTAGTTTTGACCCCCCCCCCCCCCTCGATATCAAGCATGAAGGTAATCAAACAGGAAATTCAAAGCAGTGGCTTTAATGTCCTCCACATAATATCAGTTTCAAAATAAAATTATCGGTGGTTCAGACCCCACAAAGTTTAAATTGGAGCCACAAACTTTTTTCTGTGCAACTGCCGCGCAGAACGCTAATCTGGCCCCTGTGCACACTGTTCAGAAAATCAACATTACAATCGTTCACCCACGGCCTAACCAAAAAAGACCGCAAGACGTGGCTCAATACCGAAATTGTCTCGCCCTGGGATGCACCAGGAACTTCTGTTCCATGCCACAGGTCTGCCCACACGCCGCAGGTGTCAGAAACCCTGTCACTACAACACTAAAGTGCAGTAATTGTGTAGGCTGTTCACGGTCAAATGAGCACTTTTGAAAGCCCTGCTTAAGATGTACTTGTATGCACGTCTTATATTCTTCTGCCGTATGTAAAATTTACCTTGCCATAGGCCTCGTCACTTTATTCATGCTTCGGTCAGGTGAAACTGTGAAATTATTAATAAACTAAACATTTTTATAAATCTGCTAATTTTTACTAACCGATGCATAAAAAAACAGAAAGCGAAATAACTCATTTAAAGTATCACAAATGGTCACGTAGCACTTTTGATTCGGCGTTAATATATAGAACTACGATCCATCTATTGTTATCAACTTTACCAGGCGTATGTCGCTCAGTGCGCCCGTTGAAGTATATGCAAGCATGGGAAGCGACTTTTTTCTAAGGTTGATTTCAAAAATTCTCACTTTATCGTGAACAACCTCTCCAGAGCCAGCCCAAAGTTCTTGGAACTGGTGCAGAGGAGACACACAGCCAGGGCGACAACATCATCTCATCCAGCTGCTGCACCGTCCAGGAACCTGGGGACAAACTACAGTCTCCGAAGTCCACAACTTAAATATTGTTACGATAAGCGTTAAGGGCTTACCGAACACAGCATATGATATATGGGGGTTAGGCGTAACTAAGATGTGAACACTATATATAAAGTCATTCCGTCATTTAATTAAAACCATGATCAATCTGTTACAATATAAATCATACTGTATTTTACATGAACTAAATTACTTTATATTGCGCTGTGGGAGCGTATTATGTTAATCTATTCTAACTATCTTCATTATTATTATTACGGCCAAGTATCTCGCTAATGTGTGTCCATTAAACAACCCTGCTAGAACGGCTTTACCTGTAGAGTTACCGAAGGCTGGGTGCTAGTTTGATCACGGCGTCTCGAACCCCATCTGCTGGTCCATCTTGTTCCAACGTCTGCTTGGTGAGGTAAGAAACGAACAGAGCCTCGAACCCCATCTGCTGGTCCATCTTGTTCCAGCGTCTGCTTGGTGAGGTAAGAAACGAACAGAGCCACAAACCCCATCTGCTGGTCCATCTTGTTGCGACGTCTGCTTGGTGAGGTAAGAAATGAACAGAGCCTCGAACCCCATCTGCTGGTCCATCTTGTTGCGACGTCTGCTTGGTGAGGTAAGAAACGAACAGAGCCTCGAACCCCATATGCTGGTCCATCTTGTTCCGACGTCTGCTTGGTGAGGTAAGAAACGAACAGAGACTCGAACCCCATCTGCTGGTCCATCTTGTTCCAACATCTGCTTGGTGAGGTAAGAAACGAACAGAGTCTCGAACCCCATCTGCTGGTCCATCTTGTTCCGACGTCTGCTTGGTGAGGTAAGAAACGAACAGAGCCTCGAACCCCATCTGCTGGTCCATCTTGTTCCAACATATGCTTGGTGAGGTAAGAAACGAACCGAGCCACAAACCCCATCTGCTGGTCCATCTTGTTCCGACGTCTGTTTGGTGAGGTAAGAAACGAACAGAGCCTCGAACCCCCATCTGCTGGTCCATCTTGTTCCGACGTCTGCTTGGTGAGGTAAGAAACGAACAGAGCATCAAACCCCATTTGCTGGTCCTTCTTGTTCCAACGTCTGCTTGGTGAGGTAAGAAACGAACAGAGCCTCGAACCCCATCTGCTGGTCCATCTTGTTCCGACGTCTGCTTGGTGAGGTAAGAAACGAACAGAGCCTCGAACCCCATCTGCTGGTCCATCTTGTTGCGACGTCTGCTTGGTGAGGTAAGAAACGAACAGAGCATCAAACCCCTTCTGCTGGTCCATCTTGTTCCAACGTCTGCTTGGTGAGGTAAGAAACGAACAGAGCCTCGAACCCCATCTGCTGGTCCATCTTGTTCCAACGTCTGCTTGGTGAGGTAAGAAACGAACAGAGCATCAAACCCCATCTGCTGGTCCATCTTGTTCCAACTTCTGCTTGGTGAGGTAAGAAACGAACCGAGCTCGCAGCTCTGCAGTCCTTATAAATTAGCTATGCTTGGAGACCTGCAAAATTCGCGCTATTATTTAGGTACATGTTAAACTTCAAACACATGTAGCTTGGCAATAAGCTTGCCATTGGACTGCACTTTATTTGTTACGCTCTAAGTCTGCGCCAGTAAATGAGCACTTCAAGCTTGTGTAGCCCAATCATGTGCAGTCGAGTCAGAAAGGGGGAGTGGCATCACATCAATGCAGCAGCTAATGTAGAAACGACGCTGATTCGAATATATATGTATATATATATATATATATATATATATATATATATATATATATATATATATATATATATATATATATATATATATATATATATATATATATATATATATATATATATTATATATATATATATATATATATATATGACCGTGAAATTTAGCCTGATGCCAAATAATAACGCGAATTTTGCAGGTCTCTAGCTATGTTTGGTAACCTTCCTATATGTTGTTAAACTTCCTTGGCTTGCGACCTCGTTGCACGGCGGCGCCTTGCCTTCGCGACCTCGCTCTCTTAAGGGTTGTGCTGGTGGGTTCACGCAAGTGCCATTGCAAAGGCTTGCCCACACCACAACCATGCGCGCAGGCACTTGCACATCCCCCCTTCACAACAATACACATACACCAGAAACCCTTGAGAAAACAAAACACCTGCGACTGCCTCTCGTCCTCTCCCGGGAGGTACGTTGGGAGAGATGAAAAACGTAATACGGGGAATTTCACGAATTCGCGAAATTCCTAAATGCTTGCGACTTTCCGTCACTCTTGGTGCATTTACGCCCTTACATTCTCCAGATCAGGAACATCACATATACGCAGGAAAGAAGCTGGCTACTGCTTGAGGGCGTGCCGACGTTTGCAAGCCCCTTAGGCTGCCTACATGACCCAGGATTTATCCTCTACCCCACAACCTGTACTGGAGCGACCACCAATTATATCTTACAGTTAAACCCCACTTTGTCGACGATACACAACGACTTTGATTGCAGCACCTAGTTTTACTAGTAATAAACATCTCTTTACGTCTTAAGAAAGCTAAATAATTTTTACATATTAATTTCCGCTTATTAATAATACTACTGGCTATCTGTGCAAATGATAACTGCCTTAAATAATATAATATATTGTAATTTTTAATGGCTTTTTAACGTTCTCCTATTTTATTCTTGGAAGCTTAGCAGGGGACGGCGTACAGACTAACTTATAACCCAACTTTAATTAACACCCATGCCTTGCCCGGGATTCGAACCCAGAGCATCCCGCACCCCAGATCGGTGATGCACCAACCGACTGCGCCACGGGAGGTCGACCTTAAATAATATAAAATCAATATAAAATAACTCGCAAACACTACAGAACAGCACCATAAATTCAGATTTTTCCAAATAATTTTTCTGCCCTCTAAATGGCCAGATATTAACATTCAAAGTTTTGCAGCATCTTTTATATATTAAAATAACTGTAATAATACTAGCTCAAGTCTCCAATATCAAACTTTAATTTTTCCGATGCAATATAAAAGCTGTTCACGGTAAGTTACGACAATGCTGCTATCTCTTGAGCAACTCCACAAGCCCCGCCCACCGCGCGACCTCTCGCCCAATCAGAGAGAGCCCTTTGGCCAAGTGTAACTTCCTCACCTTCCTAGCTCGTTTTTCTGGCTTTGTTCGCAAATATAACGGGTTTTATAAGCAAGTAATGAAGAATTCACTACAGCGACGATTTGTAAATAGTTATTTCATGCCCTCAACGCAAGATACGGTTCAGATTCTTTAGAAGTAAACGCCGCGACCGGCCGGAATTCTCCGATCAGTCCGGGACAAAATTCTCCCTCTTAACAAAACTAGTTGGCGCTAACATCGCGCAAGTCATTCTACACGCAGTTTCCGAATGTAATAGTTGTCAAAACTCGAAATACTGCCCTTTTTGTCGCTCGTCACAGTAACACTCGCACATGCACTGAATCACATACCTGAATTGCAATCAAGTTAAATTATAACTGCAGTAAATACTATACTATCTTAATATATTTAGGTGATAAGTATCGGTTACTATATTTTAACACATCATCTACACTTCTAACGCAGTATTTTAGAGAAACTTAACTCCATCACTGTACAAATTAAAATTAGCCTAGCACCTACGTCAAACCAGTCATGGAAAGTAACATTTAATCGTATTATTTCACTTCTTTTGGCTATGACTTCCGCTTTTATCCCACCAAACTGTCGCTAAGCCCCCTCACAGGGGCGACAGCACAACGAAAGCCCTGAATTTCCGAATTCCGCGCTGATTTATTCAACTAACTTCACCACCGCCCTTTCCACCGCACAGGCAGGGGAGAGGGGGTAATTTTACAGCTATGGGAACAGTTCACAGGCGCTACCCTGGGATACTGGTAATAATCGTGGCTATTGCAGCAGTTAACGAACTCTTGACGGGTGTGGAGGGAGGAAGTGGTTGGATTATCTTGCATTCCCCGATCTAAATGAAAACTGTCTGCGTAGACAAGGTCCCTCACAAGGGACCGTGCCACTCTCGCGCTGAGGGAGTAGCATCCCAGTGATGTGAATCGGCGGCGTAGGAATCAGAGTTACTTCGGAGTTCAAAATAATTATTTTTTTTTTTGCAACGTAAGCCCAATCCTCAAAGTATTTAAGAATACAGACTTTTGATACATTCGCTACACGGTGAACCACGGCCGTACACGCCAGAAAACTGACTCCAGTGGCCAGCAATATGTCGGAACACAGTTCGCCAATCAAGAGCACGTGGTGCTAAAGGCTGTTTACGATCAAGTGAGAACGTTTGAAATCAACCTTGAAAAAAATTTGCTGCCCTAACTTGAGTATGTTTTATCGCTCGCGCAGAGTGACATGCGCCCAGTAAAGTTAGTAACGATGGATGGGATGTAGTTGCGTATCTTAATGTCGGATAAAAAGTGTCAGGCAATCATTTGCTATAACTGAAATTATTTATTTCACTTTTCGTGATTTTTAATGCATCGAAGTGTAGAAATTTACAGATTTGTCAAATATTGAATTTTCTGATAATTTTTACAGTTTCACTTGACCGACGCATGAATAAAGTGATGAGGCCCGTGTCAATGTTAATCTTACGTAAGGAGTAAACGTACATACAAGTAGATCTTAAGCAGGGCTTTCAAAAGTGGTCATTTTACCGTGAATAGCCTATACGTATAGACCTGAAAAATTCGCGAGTTCAATGACCTGCACGGTAGACTCTTCAGTCGTATGTACAAATATGCCGATACCAGCTGCACATAAGTTGTCTGCCGTCACCGTGGAAGGCGACTATTGGGGCAAAGTTCTCCATGAGGTGTCAAAACACAACGTGGACCAATGGCTAAAGTAATATAAACACACGTGATTTGAATCCTAGCTTGTCCTGAAATGAATCCGCGAAATATTCAGGTCTCTACCTATACCTCCCTTAGTTTCACGTGAAACCTTAGGTGGTTCAAGATGTAGTAAACTAACGCTTTACTTTAATGACGAGGGCTTCACTCATACAGAGGCTGGTTTTTCAATAAAATAAAACACTTTAATTATCTCCTCTTTATAAGACACACAAGTTAATGCTACCTTTACTTTCAACTCTATAAGCAATACAAGTTACAATACTGCGATTCTACAATATTAATAGCAACGTGACTGACTCTATTCTGACTGCGGTCTCTGTGTCCTATGCCCCTTCTCCCATTCATTTAGGCGTTTCACTCAACACTGAGACTTCTGCAATGCAGCACGACTGATGTACGAGGGCTCCATCAAGGTCTCGCTTGCAGACACATGGATCGCTGGCTCCGACGACCCGATGACGTATTTGGGAGGGGGGGGGGGGGGTAACTAGCCTTGTGCTTCCCTGCTTTATATATCCTCCTGCTGCCCTAGTTTACACTGTAAAATAAATTGAGGTAAAATTACCTTACATGTAAGGGAAGCTAATTACCTCTACATGTAAGGTAAAATTACCCGTAATTTACATAACAAGTACTGTACTATTCCCCTAACGTGAGAGATAAACAAGTAAGGGAAAATTAACTAAATTTAATAATGAAATTATATTTAAATATATACCGCGTGTTAATTTTTATTACTAAAGTGCGCTGACGAATAGCAACCGAAACATCAACATTAAAATTCTTGACACTTGCTGGAGGATGGACGCGAACCATGGTACTCTATCACGATAGGTCGATGCGCTATCCACTACACCACGACGACAGTACGACATCACTAGTTAATATTAGTGTGTCACATGATTGTTTCTTCCACCCGTCCCTCCACTTAGCTGTTGAGAATGCTGAAGAGATGCACGCGTCGTAAGGTAATTTTCTCATCTATCTATCAGATTTTCCACTACCATGTACGTGAATTTTACTCCAGAGTGCGGTAATTTTACCTCACCTATAAGGAAAAATATGTTTCCCCCACAAGTTTGCGAATATTACCTTACACTTATAAAGTAATTTTGCTATTATTTTTTTACAGTGTACCTCATGTTGGCTCTACTGTTTATTCCGTGTCTCCTAAACACTGCAACCCTGGCTTCTTCCCCGTGGTCTCTGCAGCGTCTCGTAACTATAGTAACTATCTCGCCAGCTAACAGCCCAGCCAATAGAGGATATTTCGCAGCACGCAGTAGCCAATAAGACATAAGGCCCATCCAAGAGACTTGCTCAGCCAATCAGGGAACGGGCATGCTCACATCAAAGGAACAGCTTTGTCATTTCGTCTCTGCGTACTTATCTTCTCTGTGCCGAAACTAAGAAGGGCGATTCAACGTTCGTCATACCAATATATGATTTTGGGACACAATGCTGTAAATGATCAAATAGGCATAATTTATGCTGTTAGGATCTTACACAGAAAAAATAATCATTAATTTTATTGTTATGTAGCACAATGGTTGAGGGCGCCACGGTGGCTGAGCGATTAGCCCGCTCGCCTCCCACAAATGCGAGCCCGGTTCAATGCCCGGCTGGGTTACTCCTGGATTTTCGTGTGTGGGGGTCGTGGCGGGCGATGCCACTGATCGGCGGGTTTTCTCGGGGATCTCCCGTTTCCTACTCCTTTTATTGTAATTTTAAAAGGGCTTTTTAACGTCCCTAGGTTTTATGCTGGAAGGCTCAGCAAGGGACGGCTTATAATCTAATTGAAATTAACAACCATGCCTTGCCCGGGATTCGAACCCAGAGCCTCCCGCACCGCAGATCGATGGCGCGCCAGCGGACTGCACCACGGGAGGTCGGCCCCTCCTGTTAATCTCAGCACTACTACATACTCCATACTCAACTCAGTCATCCTCATCAGCTCTCGAGACCACACTGTTAATCCGCCTAAATCTCTTCACTCACTCGCTTCACAATGTTTTAGTGAGTTTATCTTTAATAAT
Source organism: Dryococelus australis (assembly GCA_029891345.1). Classification (NCBI taxonomy): domain Eukaryota; kingdom Metazoa; phylum Arthropoda; class Insecta; order Phasmatodea; family Phasmatidae; genus Dryococelus; species Dryococelus australis. Next base: position 126,852,158 of record CM057002.1, read on the forward strand.
ATGGAAATGCCGGTAAGAACCAAATATTTTTATCTGCAGAATTATGTAACTTGATTGTGATGATGATAATTTTAATAATAATGTAAATGAACCTAAGAAAGTGAACTTAACCCCCCTTAATTGCATCGTGTCTAATAAGAATAAAATTATAGTATACGTCTAATTGATAAATAATTGGGGAACGTAAGTATAGACTTAAATCGTTACCGTGTTCTTTGGATGAAGAAAGAAGCCAATTACAGTAAATCCTCTTCAGTGCAGTTGTATAAGAGCAAATTACAATTTCCTGAAATGGAGGAACATATGGCAATTAATAATATTTTTGTTGGTTTTAATTATTCCGGGTGCTTATTTATAATTATTACCAACATAATGCTATGATAGTGTCACAAAATATATTAAAATAAGAAGGCTTATAACGAATGATCTGCTACTTCTAACTGATTTACATATTTTTCTAATGGATTTACAAATTACTCTTTCATGATTATAATAATTTATAACATGGGAGTGATAAATTTGCACTCTCAAAAAACTTAAGAATTTGCAGACTTGTAGATTCATGAGTCATGGTCCATTTTCATTAAATTATTAGGCGTTCCCTGATAGATATTTAGGTTTTTGTTATTACATTTATTTACATGGTTGGTAATTGTTTCGTTGAGAGAATTTTTTATTACCTTCCCTGAATCCTTCCTGGCATGCCAAACGGTGGACGCAACAAAAACAAGCAAGAATTTAAAAGCGAGAAAACGAAAGAAAAAAAAAAAAAACTCGTTTGGTTTTAGTGCAATGTGCAAAACCGTGTTCTTTTTGTTTTCTTAATGGCCGTTTTCACCTAGTCGAGATATTTACACTTTTGTCTCAGCAAATAAAAACTCCGCTATTCCACAAATGTATATTTTTTTCGGAAGTGAAGGGAATTATTTTGGCTACATGCCACACGCTGTAGTTGAGAATGAGAGAATCCCCTAAAGTGAATGTGTTCTGCGCCATTTCCCGAGAAAAGGTTTATGGCAAGCTCTCTTTTTTTTTTTCCTGAACACACTGTCACGAAAATCTCGTAACTGCAAATGTTGTAGAACTGGATTTCCTGCTGTTACTCGCAGGTTCCGCGGACTTTATTTATAGCAGTGTGAAGAACCACCGCTCTGGTACTTGCAATGCAAGTCCGAACATTCCTGAATAACGAGCTTACACGCCGATGCTTCGGCCATTAGTGCACTGTAAAAAATGTCCTTAATTTTACGGAAAAGTGCTGGTAAAAATTTATCCTGAGGTGTCTGTAAAATCTCCGTTAAGTTAAAACGGTCTTTCCGTAAAATTCACGCAACCTCTCTGTTATTTCCTTAGTTAGTTTTCTGTAGATACTTCTAGTACAATAATTTTTTAATATCTATTTTATTTTAACTTTTATTATGTGGGTGTTCTAATGTGTATAAAAAAGATATTTAAAAAGTTAAAATTTGTTAAACTTAAGAAAGATTTGAACCCTATTCAATAAGTTGGAAATTCAGAACCCTAACCAATTCCCTACTTTTTTTTTACCATCATTTTGACGTTGTTGTGAGATTTTTGACGTTGACCAGGCTCTAGTGAGATCGACTTGTTGACGAATTCCCAGTGCGACAATAGAGCTGAGCATCTGCCATGTCGGAGACAACGGGGCGCGAACCCGCTACCCTCCGACTACAGGTCGGCCACCCTACCCCTGAGCTATGAGGGCAGGGTATAACCTACAATACTCACATGGTGAACCTAGTATAAGTTTTTGAATTTCTATGTTAGTCACAGAAGAAACTTTTTTAGTTTCTGTTAATGTTAGTGTATTTTAAGTGTTGCTAAGGGTTACATACGCCTGTTACTAATTTTTAGTGTTTGAAAGAACAGGTATTAGTGACAAGGATAACCTTAACTTCCGCAGAAACGATCATTTCATAGTTACAGTGGCGAAGAAAGCTTTGTGTAGACTCGCCATTGTTCGTGCCCGAAACCCGAAGTTATAGGTAGGGATAGGAAAAATCCGCGAGTTCAATGACCTGTAGGCTAGACTCCACAGTCATGTGTATACTCGAGCCTCAGATATTTGTTCATTGGCTGGTGCCCCATAGAGTAGCCAGTGTTACTTTACACCTGGAAATATGGCACTCGCTACTTGTTTCCTTGCAAATCTGCTATTGGCTCAGAGTCATCCAGTGTGTGTCTAATAAACTGGGACCCAATATCAAAGTCCACTTCAGTGGACACGTGTTTGATGTCTCTCTTGTCCTGAAATGAACTCGCGAAATGTTCCTATCCCTAGTTATAGGAAATACGGATTTTGTATTTACGCACCTAACTCCGCTTTTCGTTATACGGATTGCGTTTCCGTCTATTGAATGTGGATTTTTGTAAAAATTTCCGTATATATACGAAAATTTTAACAGTATAGGGACCTGAAAAATTCGCGAGTTCAACGTCCTACACGCTAGACTTCACGGTCTTATGTGCGATCATGCAGACGTCAATTGCTCATTGGTTACGTGCTACCTCAGTGGAGGGCGATGAATAGACGTGCATTTTGTTGTATATTTCTCATTGGCCCAGAGTTCTCCATAGGAGTTGTCAAATAACGCGTGGACTAATGACAAATATGACACAAACGTAAGAGTTTTCGAATTCTAGCTTGTCCCAAAATTTACCCGCGAAATTTTCAGGTCGGCAGCCATCAGAGACCTACTGGTTTGGCACTATACCACTGGCCCCCAAGGTTGCCAGATTTCGCTATATAATTATTTTCTTGTGGGGGTTTGTGAAGGATTCAGTTTATGGGCTACTCCTTCGTACGGAAGTGAACAAACTTCGTAATCGCATAACATCATCAGCTGTTGCAGCAACCCCAGGCATGGTCGCTAATGTGGGGGACGAGTTTTACAGTAATGTAGATGTATGCTGTGTTTCTGCAAGTGTCGTGTATTGAGCATTTGTGATAATATTACGCAAAACTTTATTGCCAGATCTGTATCTCACTTTTCACACATGGTTCTCTGCTTCTTGGTTTAAAAGAAATAACTAGAGACACTGAAATTTCGTGGATTCATTTGACAACAAGCTAGACTGCACAGCCGTGTGTGTACTCGAGCATCAGTTTTAACCCAGACCAGGTAGCATGGGAATCGGTCCTGGTTTACACGCAGTTCAATTATTGGCTCATACTCGCCCGGGGTATGTCTTACAGACTGCGATCCAACTGTAAAAGAAAGCCAAATATACATGGGGTTCAAGTCTAGCTTGTCCTCAATTGATCCACGAAATTTCCGTGTATCTAGATATAACCTTTTGAAATCGGATTAGTCCCTTTCACACATTAAGGTCTGCACACATATACTGGCACTTAAGACAAATTAGAAGTGAGTCGTCTATATCCACTACTGCAAGAAGACCGGTTCTGTTGGTGTCTGTGTTATAACTCACCATCGTCCTATTGGTCCCTACTACACTGCACACGGCCCTGTACTTTACAGCGCTCTTTATTGGTCGATCATCAACCAATGGAGTGGAGAGCCGAGCTGATATTTACCCAAGCAAATGTCCTTTATCGTATAAAACGATTTACAATCAATCAGGTCTCTTTGGGTGGCAATAAAAATATATATATTATATATATATATATCAATGTTGCTGGTCTGTGGTGTTCTTGTGAGGTCGTGCTAAACACTAGCCGAACAAAGACTGCACATCCATGCTAGTTTTGATCTGAACAACAAAGACATTTCCAAATTAGCTTTGCTCGAGCTACACTCGAGCTAGTCTACAAAGTTTTAAAACAGTGTGTAATTTTTCTTGTAGGTATGAAACAAATCTACTCGAAAAGTATTTGTTTGTACTGAATATGATAATACTCACCCAGTTAAACTGCTCTTGCTCCAAACACTTATATTCGATCACTTGGAACCGCGGTAATGTGGCAGCTAGAAGGTTCGCCTCCCGCCAAGGTGAACCGGGTTGAATTCGCAGGTGAAAATCCTGATCGGCTTGTTTTCTCGGGCCTCTCCTAATTCCCTCGCATTTTGCATTCCGGCGCTGCTCCATACCTACCTCACTTTACCTTCATCAGCTCTAAAGACACCTGTTCTAAAAACCATTCATAATGTGATTTAGGCTATTCACGGTAAAATGAGCACTTTTGAAAGCATTCTCAACTGATATAATAGTAAAAAAATTACTAGCCTTAGATGTTAAATCCCGACTGCGGTGGAATATACACACTGTGTTTATTACTTACATGTCAATATTTATTTTAAAATGTGGTTAGAGGCTAAAAATAGCTGAGAGAAAAAAGTAACTAGGGCCCCCAAAGTGTTCCCTTTAATGTGAACAGCCTATGGAATCTTTGAACATTTTTTACGCACTGATGTGTGAGAGAATCATGACCTGGACAGCACACATGATATTATTACGCACTGATGTGTGAGAGAATCATGACCTGGACAGCACACATGATATTATTACGCACTGATGTGTGAGAGAATCATGAGCTGGACAGCACACAAGATATTATTACGCACTGATGTGTGAGAGAATCATGAGCTGGACAGCACACAGGATATTATTACGCACTGATGTGTGAGAGAATCATGAGCTGGACAGCACACAGGATATTATTACGCACTGATGTGTGAGAGAATCATGAGCTGGACAGCACACAAGATATTATTACGAGTTACACATTACGGAGTAATACTTGCCTTACACAGGCCGGAAGCCGTTGAATAAATAACATCAGCTCTAAAGCAGCCCTTCATTTGGTCGTCAACACAAGTCAATCAGGTACTGATTTCTCTGATATTTTTATCTCAACTTTCTTTGACTTTTTCGTTTTATGTCACGAGTTCATTACATTAGAGTTTATCATCCACTTAGAAATAATCGTATTTTCACATTGCAACGGTTTTCTAACGAAATTACTACTATCATATTGCAACAATAATGTTTCTTATTTTTGTTTAACCATTTCGTGCCCTTTTTTACACAATTGTCTACATGTTTCATAGGAATATTATATTTGACGTGTACAGTACGCTGCGAAATTCAGTGCCCAATGATCTTCCCCGGGGATAACTGATTAGTATAGGCTATTCACGGTAAAGTGGGCACTTTGGAAAGCCCTTTCATTAAAAATAATAGTCAATTTGTATATTTTATTTTACCCTTAGACGTAAATTTCTGATTGCGGTGGTCTATACACACTGAGTTTCTTACTTACATGGCCATATTTATTTTAAAACAGTGGTTAAAGGATAAAAAGTGACTGAAAGGGAAAAGGAACTAGGCCGTCAAAAGTGCTCACTTTACCGTGAACAGCCTATATATTGTGCTGCTCCCTCTGCGTTATGGCAGGTTCATAAAAGATGTTCACGATGAAGTGAGCACATTTGAAATCAACCTTAGAAAAAAGACACTGCTCCTACATGCATATATTTTAACGGACGCACTGAGTGACATGCGCCCAGTAAAATTGGTAACGATTCATGGAAATTAGTTCCATACCTTAACGTCGAATAAAGTTTGTTAAGTAACCATTTGTAGTCAATTTAATAATTTTTAACGCATTCTGTTTTTTTGTTCATCAAAGTGTACAAATGACTATAGTTGTAATATATTTAGTTTTGTAATAATTCCACAGTTTCACTTGATCGACTCATGAATGAAGTGATGAGGCTCACGGCAATGTTAATTTTATATAAGGCGGAAGAATAAAGAACTTGCATAAAAGTAGATCCTGAGCAGGGCTTTCAGAAGTGCTCATTTTACCGTGAACTGCATATATCGTTGATCACCGAACACAAAACCTACAGCATATTGGCTGCAACAACGGAACAAGTTCTTTGTCACCCCAAGTACAGCACTGACCAAAACTTTGCTTATCTGCAACACCAGAAATGTAAGAATGGAAGGGTTGGATCAGTGAAGCAAACCGCAGGCAGAGACGGAGTTGCGATCGCAGTTTATTTAATATATCGTCAGCCGGTATTTCCAAAGGACACTGAATAAACTAGGACAGATAAACGAGAGAAGGAGAGAAAGAGATGGAATGAGAGAAAAATAGAATGAGAGAGACGAGAGAGGAGAAAAAGAGATGGATTGAGAGGAAGAGATCGAATGAGAGAGACAAGCGAGGAGAGAAAGAGATGGAATCAGAGAGACAAAAGAGAAAGAGAAAGAAAGAGAGACAACATTGAATGATAGAGAATGAAAAATCGAGACACAATGGTGATATGGCATCGCTATCGTATGCGTCTTGAAAAGACGAGTCTGTTGATACATAAAACTTAATACTTAAGACTTTAAATAATCTTATTATAATTATTTATTTAATTTTATAAAAATAATATTTTAAAATAATTATGCTATACCGATCCTTTATTGTTTCCTCTAGAAGCATTAAGGAAGCCACCCATCGTCTTAAAATGGACTCTTCCTACCTTTCTGCAGCTGTCAATCACCCACAACGAGGAGAAAGCCCATTTTAAGAAAAAACGGGAAATTTTTAGGGAAAAAAGAAAGCTTTAAAACATTATTTTGGCTAAAGCGTACGAATCTGTATGAAAATGAGCGATAAAAAAAAAAAGTGTAATTTTTAGGTCAAGGTCAGATTCTCAGATCATCAGTCCCCTGAGTTCTTGCCCTCGAACCTACCAAACCTATATACTGCGTTCCCTTCATTCCGGCTCTTCTTCACCCTCATGGGCTCTCAAGACCTCGTTGTTAGGCGCTGCACAAAAACTCTCCACTCTGCATTCGTTCAAATTAATCAAAAAATAATAATTTGTCCATCCGAATTCTTGGTTGTGCCAACATCATTTTCATACATCGAGTACACGCGCTTTTTTGCAAGTACGTTTAAATAACTGGTTTGTTTGCCGTAAACATTATAAATATCATCACACCATCAAAATAATATTTATGCGGTTAGTTCGAACCATCGGCTATCTGTAAGATTACAGACCTTGTGGGGCCAAAATAATTTCATTTATCTAATACCAGCATTTATTTGGTGCACTATACGGTAATCGGGTTACTCGATATTTTATTAATAATTTATGTTAAAATCAGGTTAACAACAGTGATTATACTGTTGTATATCGGTGCTTAATCATGCTCGGAACAACTCCGATGAAATAATATCAATATAATGCCAGAAAAGGATAACTATAAAACGTATTTTTATTTATCATCGTAAATATCATGCCACACACTCTAAATGAATATATAGCAGTCAACAGAACATTTTCTCGATTCGAATCAAGGTGCTGCTTTCACTTTTAATTATAAGAACTTATATGTAATTATACCAGAGATTGTAACGTACGTACAGCCATACAAATAATAAGTTGTGCCAACCAAATATATAACATATATTGGGGCAAACATATAAAAACTAAGATTAATTTGGTCACCAGATTCAATATATTTGATTACCTCCATACAATCTCTAATTGGCGTGCACCGAACTAATTGAACGTTCACAAGAAAGTGAGTTTCGAGAAAGGGCATTTATTCTCAGCTCCTGGAACTAACTATATTTATATATACACATATAAATATGCTGTACAACGTCAACTAAGCGGTTTTGAAAGCCCTGCTTAAAGTAAACTTTAATGTAAAGCGTGTATCCTTTCGCTATATTTTAAATTAACACTGACACGAGCATTTATTCACGCGTCGGTAAAATAGTAATGAAATTATTAGAGAAGTTGATATTTTACGAATCTACTAATTATTTCACTTTCAAACTTAATAAATTGCTTCAGTATACACAACTGTGTGCCTAAGACCTCTAATCAAACGATAAACCATGAATATACTTTCCTCCGACATGTCGTTACCAACATAACGGTCAAGAGTAACAGTTAAAATACATGCAGGTGTATTAGCACTTTTGAAAGCCGCCCTTAAGATCTACACGTTGTGTATTCTTCCGCCTTATGTAAAATTAACATTTTAAGCTATCACAAATGGTTACCTAACATTTTTTATTCGACGTTAAGATATGGAACTACTTTCCATCCATCGTTACCATATTTACTGGGCGAATGTCACTCAGTGCGCCCATTAAAATATATGCATGCAGGAACAGTGACTTTTTTTTCTAAGGTTCTCACTTGATCGTGAACAGTTTTTCGCGGCAGTAACATTTTTCGAAGGTTGATTTAAATAACGTTCAATTTACCGCGAACAGCTAGGTCTAAAAGAATTTACGTTTTCTTTTCTGTGCCACCAGTGTGAGGATACGCGACGTGCTGGAAAGACAAACGGGGCAGATGTTTGTGAAAAGAGTTCGATTGGTAAGCTGCTGCAATGGCTTGAGGCGAGCGAGCACCCGTGGAAGAATGCGACCGCCAGACGTCTTTCACCTGAAGGCGTGTGGCCACGATGAAGAGGGTTTGGTCGTCGAGAAGGTGGAGGGGGAGGAGACGACAAGCTGATGTCAGAAGTAAAAGTACTCCAGAACCTGTAAGCCTGGAAGGGGAATGGAGCGTAGGTGTGCGGCTACTTCTCCAGCCAGCGGCCAGCCGACAGGTGTGTGCCCATTCCAGGAAACACGCGCTCCCAGTTACATCATTTCCTAGACACAGTGGGACTGCACGGCTGGACTGGAAAATCGTGACAGTTTAGTCAACAACCGGCTAGGCTTTAAACATACACTGACGCTACTTTTGAATTATAACTAGGGACCGGTAAAATTCACGTTATTATTTGGTATCAAGCTTAACTTGACAGTACTGTATGTACTAGAGCAAGAATGTGATTGGGGCACACAGTTGTGAAGTGTTGGCCCAGAATTACACAGGGCGTATCTAATAAAGTCTGGTCCGATGACAAACGTAATGCAGAGGTACGCGTGATTTAAGTTAAACGTGTCCCCAAAATAATAACGCGAATTTTGCAGGTCTATAATGATAACCGATTATTATGGACATGTTTTTGTTGAAAATATGTATTTCACCACTAGTTATACTCCAAAACACTTAAGCTCAAATCAACTTTTCGTGATTGTATTTTAATTGCCACGCGTCTCATACGCTTAACCTTGAACCACAGTCTTTTTGTGTCGGATCAACTTATTTCCGGTTAATCCATTTACGAAAAAACGCTGTTTTCTCGAGAAGATAATCTGCTAGTCAACAAAGCAATATTGCAAGAAGTTGGCACAAAGGATACAGAAAAGCCATCATTTACAGACAGACTGCCAAACTTTGCATTTCTAACGACCTGACGGAGACGTTTCATATTGCTACGATTTCTCAAAGCCATTGGACTTAAGTCAGGTCCTTAATTAAATAACATAGCTAAAATTATTTTCCTAATTTATTTACGAACGCTATAATGAACATACTATCAACTTGATATCTTAAAATATATGTCTGTCACTTTCTATTATCAAGTGATAAATGTAATCAATGTAAAACACAGTCACATCAAAGAAATTAATGTATTTAAATATCTAAAATTAGTTCCAATAAGCAATGTGTCAAAACACAGTGAATCTTTTACATATTATACTTCCATGTTAGACAGTTTGAATATTTACTCTATAGAGTCCTAATTGCATCCGTGGCCGCTCAATCCATCTCTAAAGGCTGTTAACAATGAAGTGAGCAATTTTGAAATCCACCTTAGAAAAAAGTCACTGCCGCTACTAGCGCATTTTAACTGGCGCACTGAGTGACATGCGCTAAGTAAAGTTGGTAACGCTGGAGGTGAAAGTAGTTCCATATATTAACGTCGAATAAAATGTGTTAGGTAACAATTTGTTATAACTTAAATTATACCTTTCGCTTTCTGTTTTTTTTTTAATACGCCGAAATGTAAAAATTAGCAGATTTTTAAAATACTTATATTTGTAATAATTTTTACAGTTTCGCTTGACCGACGCATGAATAAAGTGTAGAGGCCCATGACAATGTTAACTTTACGTTAGGCGGGAGAACACACAACGTGCATACAAATAGATCCTAAGCAAGACTTTCAAAATTGCTCGTTTTACCATGAACAGCCTATACCTTGATGAACGCCTCATCGTATTAATTCCCCATCTCGTACTCGTATTGGGCTCAGACCTGATACACACATCTCGTTGCTCGTATTGGGCTCAGACCTGATACACACATCTCGTTGCTCGTATTGGGCTCAGACCTGATACACACATCTCGTACTCGTATTGGGCTCAGACCTGATACACACATCTCGTACTCGTATTGGGCTCAGACCTGATACACACATCTCGTACTCGTATTGGGCTCAGACCTGATACACACATCTCGTACTCGTATTGGGCTCAGACCTGATACACACATCTCGTACTCGTATTGGACTCAGACCTGATACACACATCTCGTTGCTGCTGTGACGTACACTAACACGTAGAGATTTGAAAAACGTAGTCATTACCAGAAACCAGGGTTTCCTTTACACTGATCTTCAAATGATGTCATTCATTTTTTGAGGAATAAATATTAATGGTACAAATAATACAAAGTGTGCGGCGAATCACCGCTGTTTTCGGATTTTCTTTAAAGATAACAACCATTGTCATGTACTCCACTGTAAACTGTTTCTATGGTTTCGTTGGTCAACAACTGGAGATTCTATTCGAAAATGTGTGCTTGCTTTCTTCTTCTCAAACTGTTTATACTGTATATCTGGTTTTTGACATCCTTTAACTGTTAGCTTGTGGATCAGATATGCTAATTGAACTGTGACTCGTCTATCCAGATGAGAAAGTCGCCCATCACGCAGGTGAGTAGCCAGTTACAAACGAAATACATCACGTGGTGTACTTACAATCGAAGTTCTATATACATTTAAAATGTGTAAGAGAATAAGGAATTAATATCAGTTGCAAAGAAGTATAGCCTGTACAGGATACTTCTTTTACCGTGCTCAAATTATTAATATTCCAACTATATGGATATCCAGTTCGCGGTATGACATCACAAACCTGACATCAACACGAGCCGGCAGAAAATCAGCTGATAGCATGAAGATAAGATTACGTAATAGCGTATGACAGGTACTCTCATTAATGGTCGAGAGTTGTGTTCTTACTGCGGAAAGGAATTACTGGGTACCCGGTAAGATTATTTGAAAATTATAATGTTTTAGCTATGAATTAATTTTGCCGTATTTCTTTCGTGGTTTTCTTTCCCAGTGGTGGAAAACATTTACTCAGACAACCTATGCCGTATAGTCCACTAGTCCCTCTGCGTAGTGTACTAAGCCCACATAAGTACTGGTTTCAAGTATTTCTCGTCTACTATGCAGAAATCTAATTGGGAGACGGCTTGAACAATTCTAACCTAAACTTATGTCTATACACACGCATATATTATATATATATATATGTATGTGTGTGTACATTATTCGGAATGTGCGATATTGTTGGTATTCGAACCCGAAATAATACTGTGGCCTGAAAGGAAGTCCACAAGGGCGGGCTTCAGTTCCGATAATCTTATATTTTGACCCTCACCTTCATTATTATAATGTGGTAGTCGTATGTAATTCAAAGTGTTTTTTTTTAATGGACATAAGATAATTAACTTTGATTGTTTCTGACCTTTTTAGTGGGTACCGTAGTTCTGCGCGCTTTCATTACTGTTCACTAGAATTTAAAAAAAAAGTTACATTTTTATAGACTTATTTTACAAGTAATGTTTCAGTAACAGTGTAGAATTAAAAGCGTTTCATGTTACTTTCAATTATTTGATTGTATCAGAGGTGGCCATTGGGTGCCAAAATTTGGCGGTCCAGGTCTTTTTTTTTTGTATCTTTCCTCGTTTTCCTCACTCGCGACGAAGGCAACTGAACCCCGACTGTCAAGACCATTTTTCTAATCATTTTGACAATCCTTGGAGACAGTGAGTAACACAATGCAGACTAGATGTAGGTTTTATCATTATTTAGTTGTTTCGTACATGGCAGGCATCTTTCCATTTATAATCATAGCGTGTGTATTTGCTCTGCAAAATAATACGCTTTGCCAAAATGTTATCCCTCATTCGTCAAGGATACAAGAAACTTGAACATTTTGAATAGCATAACAGCCTGAATGCAAGACTATTGCTATTTATAAAATCGAGTTTTTGAAACATTTGTCCGATAAGGATGAAAATGTCTATCGCTATACAGTGACATACTGTTGCAGCATTTTTATTTACTTTTATTCTACATACGCCAGGTAAAATGATTGTAGCACTGTGTAAAACATATTTAAAAAGTACATATTTACATATAGATGCGTTTAAAAGGATTGAATACAAAATCGTTGTGTATAAATATAGTTATAATACTTCAAATCGCCTTTCTGACATAGTTCTGTAAAAGCATTTAAAACCGGCACAGTTATTTAAATCCCATTCACGGTGTGCATATAAGATATTTTGAGTTACGTCTTGCATGAAGGGTGCGATATTCTGTCAAGAACGTAATTCAGATTTAACCACTATCCCCACAAGTTATGCCAATGTATTTGGGATTAATCTGCAGTTGTGTAGGCACGCAGCTTCAGCAGAAACGCTGTGTTGAAATTAACAAAGATTTAACACCGGAATAATTACCAATTTTTCAAAATCTGATTGCAAGACTATTGATTAATGATATACTATAATGAGTGAAATACATTTTGCCATTTCACATGTTTTTGTTCACTTAGTATCGTTTAAGGTTTATTGTCAGTGGCGTAACACAGTTACTTAAAGGAAATTATTTGGACATCCTGTTAAGAGCCGCCCAAATCTCTCCACTCACTCACTCACTCACTCACTCCAAATACAGTCCATGTTGTTACTTATCTGGCTTGGATATAAATCTCAATCATTATAATGTAGTGAGTGAAGAGATTTGGGCAGCTCTAAACAGCGTGGTCTCGGGGGCCGATGTTCCACTTATAGTTATTCTAATTATATTTTCCGTAGGACACGTGTACTGCGCTGAACCTCATGGGATTTGTTTCACTCTTGTTCAAGAAATTTTCTTTCATTGTTTTGTTGTTTGCACTTCATAAAATGTTATATTATACCCTGATGAGCAGTTGTATTAGAAACATCTGTCATGTTGACTAAATTGTGCTGTGATCGCTCTGTTGATTGGAATAATGCCCATTCTATAATGACTGGGGTGTAGTCAGACCTTATGCAGACAAAATAAACAACATTCGAGTGAATGATGAGGAAGAAACAAGAGCTCAAAGCATTTGAATGTGGCCAAATCTTTAGGACCTTACGTATGGGTTACTCCACACTTGAAGTTGTGCAAGCAATGGAATTCCCACGGTCCAACGTGTCGAGACTGTACCGTGAGTTCATGGATTCCCATGAAACCGCCACTCCAGGTACAACTGCCATGGTGTACAACACATCGATGGGAGGAGTCGCCGTCGGCCAGCTCGGTCGGTAACAGCGGATAGACGTTCTACAGTTCTGCAAATCACTCGCCAATTCATTTCAGGGCCATAACGACCCGTGAGCAGTCTTACACCCATGCTATTTATAACCATATCCTCAATATGGAGAACTGCCCCGCTAAGTACCTCTGCTCGCCTCAAGTCGCAGGGTTCAATGATTAACACGGGGAAAGGGGGCAGCGCTACTCGACCCTCAATACATGAAAAAGATCAACATGAAGGATGGCAGAGCACACGTGTATCTTGCCGCAAACGATATCTGTGCTTTTTATAAAGCTGTGCTATGGTCATGGTTCAGTGTTGCTCCCGAACGCTTCATGTGTTTGTGGAATCCATGCTATGCCACATCACCGCCATCGCAGTGAGAGTGTACTACACGTTACTAGCCAGGTGACTCTAATTCAAATACTCATGAGTGTAAATTTAAAAAACGTTTTGATGACTGTGTTAGTCGATTCAGATATATATATGCGTGTGTGTGTGTGTGTGTGTGTGTGTGTGCCAAGTAGGGGATATTGTTTGTCAGGTTTTTTTTCACGTACTCGTTCAAAAAGTTTTTGAGTGAATTTTGCAACCGCGTTTTTTTTTTTTTTTTTGCCGGCGTAGTCACTAGAAAAAGCGCAATTAAATTCTGACCTTGTGTAAATGATTTTGCTCCAATTACTGCTCATTTACTACGCGTTCCACTGCACGGAGCACAGACCTTAAGTGAACTCTTTATGGCAGTTATTAAAAGCAAGCACTCTGTCAGAGTCATAATTAATGCAGACAATTTTGTCGGGCAGCGAAGCGTAAACAGCGTAGTTCGCGTAAAAGTACTTTGAATATCTCGTAGCGAATCTGTGTGGATAGAAAAATAAGGGAAGACGTACAGCATCCTATTTTCTCAGACCTACTCCGTGTCATAAGTACATTTACTATGCACTCAACAGAAACTTAAATAACTGCTTCGTTGTGAAGTTAATTACTTTATATTTAATGAGTTAAATTTTGGGAGTGTTGAAATCCATTCTCTTGATGTTATCACCTCTTGTGTTCACTCTGCAGTCAACACAATTATGAAGAATGTTGTACATGGCAGCACATTCTGTGACCGAACTGTAGGGCACGTGAGAATTGTTAAAATATGCTCGTATTTCTCAACGTATAGTTGATTTTTGATTTTTTTTGTGATTATTTTTATCGCATTAGTTTTGCTGCTGTCTATTACGGATTATCTCTTTTGCAGAAATAGAATTCTCAGTGAACAGGTATTATAAGGAAATAGTTTCCCAAAATTACATAAATCAATAGTTACATAAAAACATGCAATCGTCTATACGCAGTGCATTCAAACACACCCTGATCTAATATTGTTACTATATATCATCTTTATTACTGTAGAAAAATTATATTTCACACACCTTACTTAGACTCAGCAGGATAAAAAAAAAATTACGAAACCTCCTGCACTAAATAAAAAAATAGTTTTCTTATGGTAAAAAAAAATTGTTATTGTTTGCCAGAAAAATTCTTGCCCCCAACAAAATATTTTGGGGTACCAACAAAATTTGTTTTCATTTCAGTACTCAGTTGTAGCCCAAAAAAAAAAAAAAAAAAACTAATAACGAAGGCCTTCTGAAACGCTGGTTCAGTCCCCTCCACGAGTTAGCTCGTAACCTGATGCAAAGATACAAAAATGGATACGTATGGCGTCATAGCCCGACAGAAGGCATGGCCAGCGAACGTGCTCAGAATACAAATGGCGTAGGCTGTGTTCGAATCCTAGTGTCACCTATACCTGCTCACATGCCTTTGGTGCCTTCAGAAACCCGCAATTCACCACACTCCCTTAATCCCTTCATGACGCACTGGGTATAATTACGAACAGCCGTCTTCGTTTCGCTATTTGCAAATTAGTTACACGCACTTTCTTACGTTGCCTCGTTTCAATGAACAGTGGGCTCAGTGTCCAGAAAATGGCAGGAAGAAGGATCAAAGCTGTTTAAAATAACTTAAAAATAAATACGTACTGACTTAAACCTCGACTCTACAAAGTTTACTGAGGTCATAGTTTGACGTCTGTGAACAGAACTTCCTTAAAACTTCAACTTTAAAAGAAAAGTTCGTCTTTGCAATGTTGTAAAAGAATTGTTCATGAATGGATTTAGTACTTGCTAATCTAGGTATCACTGTGCACATAAAACTGCTTTTTACCAGCAACGAGATTTCACCTTGGTAATGATCAACCAAAACCTTTTTTTAACCACTAAAAAATAATTTATTTCAGTGTGAGTTAAAGGTTTTAATTATAATTTTGTTTACGCTGTTCACGGAAATGTGAGCACTTTCTGAAGTCCTCTCGTTGGGAATAACAGTCAGTGAATCTATTTTATTGTAGCCTTAGACATTTACTTTCGAGTCCGGTGAAACATATACACTATGTTCATTACTCACGCGGCAATTTTTATTTTTAAAAATGATGAAAGGATAAACAATGGCTGATGGGAAAGAGTAACTAGGGCCTCAAAAGTGCTCACTTCACACAGTGAACAGCCTATAAACGCTTTTCACAGTGAATTAAGCACTTTTGAAACCAACCTTGGAAAAACTACGCTTTCCTAACCTTACAGAGCACACTGGCACGCTGGCTTCCAGTTTACTGCCAGCGAATCAGTGAAAAAATATCGAGGACTTTGTGCTTTGTTGTGCGTGTAACACATACTTTGATGGTAACTTGAATCCAGTGGTTATTGTTTTGTACAAACGAGTGCACGAATTTTCATATTACTAACTCATTTCAATTCCTAGCAATTTCCCGTTTTCACTTGGGTGACGTAGAAATAAAGTGATGAGGTCCATTTCATTGTTAATTCCAGCTTCATATGGCACAAGAATGCAACACGAGAAGCAAATTAGATCATAATCATGGATTTAATATGTGCTCAGTAACTGCGAACAGTTTGTACCAAGAGTTATGGTATGATCAGGCCTTAAGTGGACGGCATGCCTGATCACACCTTCAAACATTGAACCAGGACACGAGCATTATTGCAGTAACCACCTCGCGACGGCAGTTGCAGAAACCCCTTCCAAGGGCCAGTAATCGGGGCCGAATATGTTAATGAACGCACACAGGGCCCGGCGTCTTTCCTTATCGGACCATCGCAACGAGAAGAGTATGGAGATGGGCATGTCCGGCCGTCGTCAACCACCTACCAGAAACACCCTCCGTCATCATGAATAAGATGGGTATTTCCAATTAGATTGCAATAGTACTGGCATGTGGTAATTAATCATAACATATGTAATTTATTATGATATTTCATACAAGCTCTCCCAATTAATAATCGCGTAATTTGTTAGTGTGTTATCATTCTGTTCAATAAACATCATAATTTACTGTTGTGTTTTACCTAATCGTGACTCATTATTACGCTAAGCTGTTAGCCCATTTCAGCTATGGATTTCACCATAAGTCAATTTCATAACACAGGGTAGATAGCATACAAGTGTATGTTTGTATCATGTGTTTCATTGGTACTCCTCTCATTCGAGTCTCCTTGTAGGATGCGTTACGAATAGTGGTTGGAACAGGAGAATGATTTTTGCCTGAGGTGGTAGCCAATGAACAAGTGGCTTCTGCTCAAGTGTGTTAATGAGTGTGCAGCTAAGACTTTAGCCATCCTGAAACGTCTTCCTTCACTTATTTTTACTGACAAATTCACCTACTTCCAGTGACGAGTTCCGATAGTTCAGAGCATGAAGAGAGCGTTACAGAATTCCAAGAAGTGCAGGAATAATACGCATACGTCATCACCGTGCCGCATAGCATCAGCTTTGAGCACTAGTGCCACGTTGCCAAGAAGAGCTATGTGACACTACCAGGCCCCTTTGCTTTACGTCTTCAGATTGCAAATAATAAATAGTTGATGCGGGCTCTTGTTAAACTGACAGATTATTTGTTTCTTCGCCACGATCAATGAATAATCTGTAGGAAATTCGTAGGCTTCTGGGTTTGAACCGCGCCATGGATTTCTTCTCCAACGTCTTGGCAGTCGTTGCAGCTGCCATCATCAAGGGACAATACCTGACCAATTGAAAACAGTCTAAGGAAGAGGCCCTTATAAATTCTGAATCAGAATATATATATATATAAGGGCCTCTACAGATAAACTTTGAACGTGTCAGGCAACGGTAATATAAGTGCCTGACGCTGCGTGTCATAAGAAATATTCCAAGTCCATAAACTTGGGAACTCAAAACCCAATAACGCCCAAACCAATCAACCAAATTCAGTCAAACAAACTGCAATGTCATCAAAATTACATAATGCAGCACAATAATGACAAATAAATGCAAATTTGCAGCAAGAATAATAATGTTTCAGTCGTCACAAATAACAACCAAATGCAGTATCGATATCCTGTATATTGTTTCTGAAATCAACTATCGAATTACAACCTTGATAACCCACAAGGGTGTATTCCTCCTAATGAGTTCTCTTCACAAGTTTTAATTTCGCTGTGAGCTGTCAGTCACATGTGTGTGTGTATAACACTTTATGTATTCATTGTTGCAGTCGGATTGCCAGGTAAGTTAGTCAGGCTTCCTTTATGGCAATAAAGATATATACTTTATAATACCACCAATATCATACTACGACACTCATTACTTAACCTGCTACTAATATCATATTACAATAAATAATTATAATCTTAAAATTATCATAATTAATGAAATAAGGAAAAGAAAAATAACAAAACCAAAACCGATTATTACGGCAAAAAAGAATTATTACCTATATATTATAATACAATTCAACATGACCATGAATATGCATGTCACCAATCGTACCAACCAGCTTGCGATACAACCAAATCTGATCACTAATTTCCAACTTCTGATTCAGAATATACAAGGGCCTCTTCCTTCGACTGTTCTCAATTGGTCAGGTATTGTTCCCTGATGATGGAAGCTGCAACGACTGCCGAGACGTTGGAGAAGAAATCCACGACGCGGCTCAAACCCAGAAGCCTAGAAATTGGCGACAATGGCCGCGAAAGTCTGCGAACTATTTTGATATGTAGAACGTTCGCTAGGCGGTAGTGATATAAACCAGTCGTAACCTTCTCGAGTATAGCCTATTCGCAGTTTCTTCACACTTTTTGAACAACACTTTTGAAACATCACCCTATGTATGACGTGTTTGGTTGTTTCCTAAATATGTCCTGTATCACAAGCGTTTTACACTTCTGTTAACATAAAACTAACTTATTCTCCAATAAATTCAACCTTTACTAATATTTTATTTATAAATTGTAATATTTCATTACAAATAATTAATTATAAAAATAGTGAGAAAACATGTGTGTTGGTAGCGCCTAGTACGCAATAGTTCTTATGCAAAATATTATTACAACTGAGAGAGCAGGAATTCGGTGCTTTGTCCTTTGGTGTAATTTTCTAGACTTTTTTAAGCTTAGTTTGCACGATGCGGAGCAATATACTGGAAGTAGAACTTTAGTAGGGCTTCAGAAAAGTGTGAGAAAAAATGGATTATAGCACCCAGTTAGTTGCCCATCATGAAAGTTCATAGGACATTGAACCTCACAATTCAGCGCCCTACACACAAAACGTTCCTGAGAGCTTTCTAGACATTGTGTAAGATGGTCCCGATTGTGTTACTTGGTAATAAAGTTGTCACAACTGTGTAACCGCGAATCCTCAGTAGTTTTATCATTTCGCCATTTGGTCAGTCAAGAAACCAGGTTCCTTTTGCAGGTCCGACTAGGAAGTTTTAAGGAGCGTCAATCATGATTGGGTGTATTTTCATTCTGCGGAAAGTAACTGGGATTCCTTAGCAAAAATAACCTGCTCGGGTCAAATTGGACGTATCTTCAGTCTGAACAATTCTCACTTAGGATTGGAAAAATTCATTCATTCACTTATCTTCTGACTAATATAATAGTAGTATATATTTCATTACTTATACCATATTATTAGAAACATCTCCCATTATTGCAAATGAGATTTATTTAATCTCTGTGCGATATAAGTACATAGTTTTATGACCTAGCCTGTCACCATGGGAGAGGGCCTATAATTTTTTCATATATTTCGCAAACAATACCTATAATTTTTATTGTTGAGAAATATAGTTCAATTTTCATATTAACTACTTAGTTGCACTATTTCTACATCTTCAAAACAAAATAGTGTAAATGTGTGGTATCTATAGACACAATTTTTCAAACAACATAATGTCTAACAACTGTGTGGTAGCCTAATATAATTTTGCTGTGTAAAATATTAGATGCGACTAAATTGGTCAAGAATGTTAAAGCTTTCTAGATATACCTAGCAAAGGTACGAAAAATACATTTTAAATGTTATCAAACGGGTATTGTATGAAATCTATGGCAATGAGTTATAGCTAAATCGGCCTTAGACAAAGTAACTTATAACGATCATACGACTGGATATTCCCCTATTAATTATTTCATCCAGGCAATATAAAAAATAACAACTGGGTTGTGTATGTCAGCAACCTGCAAAATCTGCGTTTTTTCTGTACACATAACTTCACACTCATATGTAGAATCGGGCCAATGACGTTTATGGCGTATAAACTGTGACCTAGAAACTGCAACACGATAGGAAGAGAAAGTAAAATGTTCACTTGTTTGAAGTCTAACTCGTATTTAAACGTATTCACAAAATTTACGGGACTCTAATAATGAAAATAGAAAGAGAAATTTCGAGGGTTAAGTTAGCACAATGCCAAACAACATTATCCATTTTATACGTGAGCTGTAGCTATTTGTCCACAGTATCCGACCACAGCATTTTTATCTTGGGAATTTTTTTACGCGGGTTTCGTATTTGTTTGCTCAGGATTGTTGTTGGCTCATATACCCCCGCGGCAAGTGCAATAAGCGCTGTAGAAATACCTGGACGGTGCATGTTTTAAAAATTTGCTTGAATAAAATGGATTCGCAAATTCCATCTCCACCATCACAGGACCACTGACACGTCACGCCTCAAGTAAGTGGCAATTCTGCGGAACGTTCAGCCACCTTCTGTACGACCACGCTGTTATATAGCCCCTTTTGGTGGCATATAAACTTGAAAGCCTGACAATGATTGATGAGGTTATGAAATAACTCCCAACTAACAAAAATATAAATTAATTTTATTAATTCCATTCACTGTACAAATTAGTGTGGTGTTAATAAAAAAGAGGTGGATTTAGGGTTGGTTAAGGATAGGGCTGGATGGATAAAGGTCTATGGAACGGGCAAGCTCTCTCACACTAGCTGAAGGCACTCGCCATTCAGAACCCGCAGATCTCTGTGGACGGTCGCCGACTGACACCCAGCCCCACTGCTGTTCCGACCACCACACTTCTCCTTCACGGCCCATCTTTGCCGCAATCCTCTGTTCCCATTGGCTCTCCCACGACTCCTGGGCGGGGTTATTGAGACGATTGCTGATGGAATTGTCCCAATATTCTATGTCCGCCAGACCCAAAGTTTCTGCTAACTCCTGTAGCCCACTTCGCTTTCCTCCGTTGCGACACTCTCTCATCATTACCGAAGCTCAGAGAGGGGGGTGTGCTCGGGCCCTTATACCACCCATACGGTTGCAGCAATTGCATCTCCCTGCGGGCTGAGGAAGTTTCCCTCACCAGACCGCAAAGAACACACAGCCCAGAGGTCAGGACGCCCTGCACGTCCCGGCGCAATCCGTTGCGACACTGTCCTCCTTATCTGCAGTTATAGTTTATACGACAAGCGTTGGCCGCCGAGCTTGGACTAGCTTGTGATGTCGCAAACGTAACAACGCGCGAGGTCACTTAACTGTCACGTGTTGTGTTCGACGTGGTCATCCAGGCATTGCACACCACACACTCTCTGATACGCGCCAACTAGTACAGCATAGCCAACTCCAGTCGTGTTGTCAGACGACTTGCGAGAAAACACTTTGACTATTAACTGCAGACCTGTTCAGGCGAGTGTTGCTATTCCATTTACGACCCAAGTGCCCCCTCCACACGCGAACAGTTTCTAATGTAAAACCCGTTTGATTCGACGATATATACAAAGTGTTATATAATGCCGCTCTTGAATGCATCTCCACTAGTTTATATGTGCGTGTGTTTAAATCCCGACCGTGTATCGTCACCGCTGTAAAATGTTTGTGTGTTACAAAATAAAACAGTGGGCCCTAGGCAGTTGCAACAAGAAGACCTTTTTTTTGGTTAAGTAAGACGCACTGCTCAATATGATGGCATCAAAATTACAAACAACTTTAAGGCAAAATATTTGTATACAATTAGAGGGTAGCCTACCTTATTATTTGTATGAAAGCGGAAGGTGTTAACACCGGTTTCTTTGTACGCTGAAGATTTCGATAGCGCTAAACATTATCCAGATAACCGTAATTTAATTCCACAAAGTTTCTGATATTTCGCAAAAATTACAGTTCTAAATTCGATTTTCAAGGTTGAATACCTCACTTTGGAAATGAGCTTGGCAATCAAATGTTTTAAGTATCTCTTCCTTATTTTCCACAAGGATTCACGTTCCGAATTATTTCGGGTAAGTTTCCGAACATTCTGCACACACACACACACACGCGCGCACCAGCAAACACACGAGCTCATACATACACAAGCAAAGACAAGAAATAGGAATTTTTGACCCTATAGTTTATTACACGAAATAATTGATTATGGGTGGAATTTTTAACGCCCCGTCGTAAATTCCTATTTTCTTTGACAACTGCAAATAAGCCATCATACTTATGAAGAACCACGGCTTTTCGGGTTTACATATGAAGCTAAACTATTTTTTCCTAGTCAAGTTTATTTCCGTCTATATTCTAAATAAGATTGCTGTGGAAAGTGACACGAGTATTAGGGAAATTTCTTTGAAAGAAATATAACAATGTTTCCGAATCGATGGATAGTATAGGTAATTTTTAATGGGAAAGTAGTGTTTCACCCACTATACTGGGTTAGTTTGACACAAACTCTCGAAGAAATATTTTGCTGGGTATGATTCCAAAACGATAAATGGCTACACTATTGTAGACTAAAAATATCTTGAACGCTTGACTGAAACGATTAGTATTATTCCACTTAAATTAAAGCAGGCGAGGTAATGATAGTACGTGAACCCCCTCATATCGCCAACTTCTGGTACTCGTTTATAATGACAGTTTTCTATCTGACAATTACATAAAGTTAAATTTTTAGTTCCCCCCCCCCCCCAAATATTCCAGAAATTTAAATAAACATTGCGTCTCGTTCACTGAAGGGCCGCGGTGGTGTAGCGGTTAGACCAGAGTTGCATCCCATCTAGATGAACCGGTTTCAATTCCCGGCGGGGTTACTGCCAGATTTTCGCATGCATGCGACCACGCCGGAATTTGAACCCGGTTCTGTGGGAATCGTGCTGGACGATGCCGCTGTTGGGCGGGTGTTAGCCTGGTGGAATCAGGATCCCTGACAACCAGAGAGGGTTGATGGTCGGCGGTGATAGTTGAATATTCATTGGGCCCGGAGGAGCACCCTACAATCCAGACCTTGGATCTCCACCCCGGGAGGACACGGTCAGGTACTGGACGGGCAATGGCATGGATACAGACACGGAAATTTCGCAGTTTCGTTTCAAGACAAGTTAGAACTTAAACAACAGCTTTCCATCTATTGGGGGTTACTGCTTGTTAGACACACCCCCATCGACATCGAGCCAATAAGAAACCGACAAGGAAAATATTGCCGAATCCCGTGCAACCTGGTTTACGATTAAACTGGAGCAACAACCAATGAACTTCAAACTGATGAATCAGTGCACAAACGACAGTTGATTCTAACTTGTTTGCAGAATGAATCGGCAAAATTCCTGGATCTCTAGAGGTATTCGCGTGGGTGTGGAACCTCATGTGTGTGAAACACCTCCCCAGATCAGTGCGTATCCCAACCTTAGAAAGGGGCTGCCGTTTGTCGGGTCTGAAGTCATTAAAGGTACATTGGCCCTCCCAATTGTGGAGGTAACAGACGTTCATGGGGGAGTGTTCCTGTATGTGACAGTATTTCTTCAAACGCTGAGAGACATGTGGAGGGATGTGATACCTTGTTAGGATCGGGTACAGGAGGGCAGGTGGTGCGAAGAGCAGGGAATGTTCCGGAGAACATCTTGGGCGGGGTTGTCTCCCCAGCACTTCCATTCCAGCGCTGCTCCATACTCGCCTCACTTCAACCTCATAGACTCTCGAGACCTCGACGTTAAGACCCGCCCGAATCTCTGCACTTCCTCTTCGTTCACTGCACCATTCCATCAAAGTGCAATTCATTGCCGATGTAACAGTGCGTACTGCCGCCACCAGGTGCCAGCCACTTTACTAAAAAAACGTGAATCTCCTGTCGCTACCCTTCGCGTGTAGACTACGGTGACTGGCCACCAGATGACAGGCTCCGCGTTAGGGCCTGTCTACACTTGGGCTATCCCAACCTGTGTCTTAGGACAAGGATGCGCTGATTAGTGCACCTGACCCTCTGACGTAATGGCGCTGTCCGAAGTTAACATGCGTCCCGAGTTGAAGCAATCAGAAAACTGAACTTTTGTCCGAAGTTGTGTCCTAAGCTGATAGAAAAAAAAAGAAGACTTCTAATATTTTCGCACGCATTCGTGAAATGTTTATGTTATTAATGTAAAAAATATGTGTGCAGGGTGGGCTTTCCCAAAACAAATATGATGAAATGGTAATAAATAATTAGGGATGTCTTCGTTCGATCTGAAAGTAAGTTTAAAAATTAAATTTATATGTCAGTTGGCGAACTTTTTTAAAATGAAACCGTTAAGGCGTTGGTTATAAACAAATATTCAAAGCAATCATTTCGTAAACTGTAATAAACAATAATACAGCAAATTTAAACCCCACTGCGTAACAACAAATAATATGCCGATTTTATTACCATCTGGTGTCAGATTCGGGAATCTCACTTCGGACAACGCCTTTACAGACCACATTCGGACCGCTTCACTGTGACGTCACTTAACGCCGAGTTTCGGACACGTCCACGTCAACAGGGACGGCTGAATGTAGACCATAGACTAAAAATGAGATAGACCGCTTATTCGTCTTCTGCGCGTGTACCTAACATTGACCTACCCCAAAAGAACACAACTGTCAAAGTCACGTGGTCAACAGTGATGAACGTGTTCGTTAATATATTAATTTTCTAATGACAAGCACTATTATATTAACAACACACTTTTACCAGTTTGAATGTAATCAAATAGCATTAAAAATTTATTATAAGAAGTATAAAAACATCTCAAAAGCACTTGTTTACTAAACAAGTGTTCTAACCTCAAAACCTAATCCACGCCATTTTTGCTAGACGTGTTGCAGAAAAGCAGTTCAATGTTGGGACACGGAGATTGGTTGGCGCAGCCAGAGAGATCGGTACACCTCATATTTAGTCTATGATGTAGACACGGCCTTACTGCCTCTGCTGATGCGGAAACTGTCTATGATGTAGACACGACCTTACTTCGTCTGCTGATGCGGTAACTGTCTATGATGTAGACACGGCCTTACTCCCTCTGCTGCTGCGGTAACTGTCTATGATGTAGACACGGCCTTACTGCCTCCGCCGATGCGGTAACTGTCTATGATGTAGACACGGCCTTACTTCCTCTGCTGCTACGGTAACTGTCTGTGATGTAGACACGGCCTTACTTCCTCTGCTGCTGCGGTAACTGTCTATGATGTAGACACAGCCTTACTTCCTCTGCTGCTACGGTAACTGTCTATGATGTAGACACGGCCTTACTTCCTCTGCTGCTACGGTAACTGTCTGTGATGTAGACACGGCCTTACTTCCTCTGCTGATGCGGTAACTGTCTATGATGTAGACACGGCCTTACTGCCTCCGCTGATGCGGTAACTGTCTATGATGTAGACACGGCCTTACTTCGTCTGCTGATGCGGTAACTGTCTATGATGTAGACACGGCCTTACTGCCTCTGCTGCTGCGGTAACTGTCTATGATGTAGACACGGCCTTACTTCGTCTGCTGCTGCGGTAACTGCCTATGATGTAGACACGGCCTTACTGCCTCCGCTGATGCGGTAATGTAGACACGCCTTACTGCCTCCGCTGATGCGGTAACTGTCTATGATGTAGACATGGCCTTACTGCCTCTGCTGATGCGGTAACTGTCTATGATGTAGACACGGCCTTACTCCCTCTGCTGCTGCGGTATCTGTCTATGATGTAGACACGGCCTTACTCCCTCTGCTGCTGCGGTATCTGTCTATGATGTAGACACGGCCTTACTGCCTCTGCTGATGCGGTAACTGTCTATGATGTAGACACGGCCTTACTGCCTCTGCTGCTGCGGTAACTGTCTATGATGTAGACACGGCCTTACTGCCTCCGCTGATGCGGTAACTGTCTATGATGTAGACACGGCCTTACTTCGTCTGCTGATGCGGTAACTGTCTATGATGTAGACACGGCCTTACTGCCTCCGCTGATGCGGTAACTGTCTATGATGTAGACACGGCCTTACTGCCTCTGCTGATGCGGTAACTGTCTATGATGTAGACACGGCCTTACTGCCTCCGCTGATGCGGTAACTGTCTATGATGTAGACACGGCCTTACTTCGTCCTGCTGATGCGGTAACTGTCTATGATGTAGACACGGCCTTACTTTCCTCTTCTGCTGCGGTAACTGTCTATGATGTAGACATGGCCTTACTCCTCTCTGCTGCGGTAACGTCTATATTAGAAGCCTTACTGCCTCGCTGCTGCGGTAACTGTCTATGATGTAGACACGGCCTTACTGCCTCCGCTGATGCGGTAACTGTCTATGATGTAGACACGGCCTTACTTCGTCTGCTGATGCGGTAACTTTCTATGATGTAGACACGGCCTTACTTCCTCTGCTGCTGCGGTAACTGTCTATGATGTAGACACGGCCTTACTGCCTCCGCTGATGCGGTAACTGTCTATGATGTAGACACGGCCTTACTGCCTCTGCTGATGCGGTAACTGTCTATGATGTAGACACGGCCTTACTTCGTCTGCTGATGCGGTAACTGTCTATGATGTAGACACGGCCTTACTCCCTCTGCTGCTGCGGTAACTGTCTATGATGTAGACACGGCCTTACTGCCTCCGCCGATGCGGTAACTGTCTATGATGTAGACACGGCCTTACTTCCTCTGCTGCTACGGTAACTGTCTGTGATGTAGACACGGCCTTACTTCCTCTGCTGCTGCGGTAACTGTCTATGATGTAGACACAGCCTTACTTCCTCTGCTGATGCGGTAACTGTCTATGATGTAGACACGGCCTTACTTCGTCTGCTGATGCGGTAACTGTCTATGATGTAGACACGGCCTTACTCCCTCTGCTGCTGCGGTAACTGTCTATGATGTAGACACGGCCTTACTGCCTCCGCCGATGCGGTAACTGTCTATGATGTAGACACGGCCTTACTTCCTCTGCTGCTACGGTAACTGTCTGTGATGTAGACACGGCCTTACTTCCTCTGCTGCTGCGGTAACTGTCTATGATGTAGACACAGCCTTACTTCCTCTGCTGCTACGGTAACTGTCTATGATGTAGACACGGCCTTACTTCCTCTGCTGCTACGGTAACTGTCTGTGATGTAGACACGGCCTTACTTCCTCTGCTGATGCGGTAACTGTCTATGATGTAGACACGGCCTTACTGCCTCCGCTGATGCGGTAACTGTCTTGGAACGCAGTCCTGGCGGACGCGCGTAGGAGGAACAGGAAACGTCCGCCATGTCGTCGCATTTGCATGCCCCGGGGAGAGCAAGGGGCATGCACCTGGTAGTGGCGTCACTCCAGCTTGGCACGCACTCACGGCCACGTTGGGGCAGGTCAGTTGCGACAGCGTGGGGCGCCGGCTGCCAACTCCCGCTCCGCCGCGGTCCACTTGGCTGCCGCCGATAGTCGCTCACTCACGACAATGGCGTAACAACCTCGGAGTGTCTACAACGCCCCTCCTCCTTGAGTTCAGTTGAGTTGAGGGGCGGCTCTTCAGGGGACTGTAGCTGCGCGTCCAACGCCAAGAAGCGAGGGAGCGATACGGGCGACAGTTACACGCACGCCTAGCGCCTCATCACTCCTACGCGCATGGCGTGCAGTGATTCCGTCCAAACGCTGTACTGCTACAAACTAGATCTGTAACGTAGGTGTTTTACTACACGCAATGAAAGCCCACAGATTATGCTACGTCCGCATTTTTGTACTTTTTTCTTGCCGCTTAAGGAAACTGCATAGACAAGTTTTAAAAATGCGATAATTGACCATATTCAAGGATTTTTCTCTCTATTAATACACTTAATATGGCAAAAGTAAAAAAGTAGAGCCATAGATAATGGCGTATTATCTTTTCTGAGAGAAAGTAATATCTCCAGAACTTTTATTTACCGAGATACGCGTTTACGGGCAAACAACGATTACACGCAAAACGTTTCAGTACATAGGATTCTTAACAACGAGGTCTTGAGACCTGATGCGTGTGAAATGAGGTGACATTGGAGCAGCGCCTGAACGAAAGGGTGGGTGAGACGGGAGATCCCTGAGAAAACCCGCCGACCACCGGCTCGTCCGCTGGAATTCAGATAAGGTCCCCGGAATGAGAAGTAATGTCCACCTAAACATTTTTGGACAACTGAGATGAGGTGGTATACCGCATACTATCTCTAATGAGTAATTGTTATAGTGTTTGTCTGACACTTGTGGCATCTGGATTAAAAACAGTAAACCAGAAAATTTCGTCATTTAATTTGGGAGCAAGTTAAACTTCAACCAAGTGTAAATTTGAATTTCCTCATGTCATGAACCTCATAGAGCAGCGGTGGTTTAATGGTTAGACTACTCACCTCCCACCAACGCGAACCGGGTTCGATTTCCGGCGGGGACATACCGGAATTTTCGCTTGTGGGAATCGTGCTGGACGATGCCGCTGGTCGGCGTTTTCTCGGCGATCCCCCCCCCCCCTCCCTCTTGCATAACGGCATTACTCCATACTCACCTATATTCACTCTCATTAGTTCTCAAGACCTCGATGTTAAGAACCACCCTAATCTCTCCCACACCTTTTCCCTTGACTTCATTTTGTTATACTAGCACTAATGTCGACATATTAATGAACCAGCAAAAAAAAAATACAAGGACTAAAGCTCATGTCAAAACTGGAGTTACAGCCAATGAACAACTGATTGACACCCGAATACGCAAAGTGGTGTGAAGTCAGGTTTGTCGGCGAATGAAACCGCTCAAATCCAGGGTCTCTAATTATAAACTATTTCAGCCTTTTAGAAAGCATGTAATTTAGGTTTTTTAATCGTAACAAAATGAAACTTTAATAAGAAGGAAAATTACAATAAGACGTGTATACATATTCCCCTCCCAGGGAGAGAGGCGCCTAAAGAAATGCCCCTTCCTAACTTGGAGATATTATCTCGCCACTGCAATCACGTGTAAGGCAAACAGACGTCCTACTTTACTCAGGACCGTCCTTTTATATAAAACATTTTTCCTGCGAGGTGGGAAAGGCCAAATAAAGTTATGAAATGTCGTTCTCACGCCAAGTGTCCTGCGAAAAAAAAAAAAAAAAACTTGTGTTTTTACACATAAAAAATTATTGAACAATTTGATAATTTATAAATTCGGTGACTTTTATGATTTTATTTTAACAAATAACACTTTTCATTGTGCTGTTAAGTCATTTAAGAAATAAATTCTAAATAAAATATAGGTGCAAAACCGTTCTGGTAGTGTTTGTTACCGTACAATTAAATTGCAAAAATTATTTTGATTTACAACCAGGCATTTATCTGGTGTATACTCTTCACTAGTTTTATTGCAATATTTTTGTATTTAATAGCTTGCACTTACTATGCTGTCGTTCTGGATGTTAATTACATTCCTTGTACTATAAATGATATTTCTTATGACAAGTTTCCTTCGTCTAGTTTCGCAAAATCTGGTCAGCCTAGTCACGTGACGACGAGCTGTCCGCGGACACGACACCCCGGTTGCGAAACGAACAAAGCGTCGTCTGTCTGTCCGAGCGCTGACCCGCTTGCATGACATTAAGTCGCGTTGGTTCGCTCGCTGGTAGAAAGCAGACGTAACTCGGGAGGCGGGGCACGATGACGGGAGAAAATTTCAATCTAATGCCAATGTTGAAACTCCGTCGCTCTTGGGATAGGTTGTTTATCCACTCGTTCGAACTATCGCCTGCCAGAACTAGATTAGCATTTTGAAAGGCTTGTTACCTAAGCATAAGTAATAGACCAAGCGGTATTTCAAGCCGTCAGTTACCTTCTAGAGAGGTACTTAGACCTGCCTACGAGCGGCGAACATTTCATTTTGTTTCAGAAAAAAAATTTTAAGCGTGTATTAATGGCAGCATTTAGTAATGGCCTTCAAGGTATTATTAATCTATAATCATATTTTACTATTTTTTTTTCCATGCTGACTCGTAGCAGTTATTGTGTCTCGCAATATAGCGAAAGTAAAATCTTAATATTCAGAGATTGTGAATTATTGCTAAATAATACACCACAGAAAATAAAGTTTAACTTCTAGGACAAATTTTTGAACAAAAGTTATATTTTCGTTCGAAACCTGATACGTAAAGATTTTATTTTGAAACATTATGGACTAATGTATAATTGAACTGGGAAAGAATATATTATTCTTGACTCCTAAAATTTTATTTACATATACACGCATTACTTTAAAAAAAAAAAAATCCCGTTACAATTTGGTGTGTGTACTTATTACTAGAAAGACATATATTTAACATGTTTTTAAAATTCTAATTCACAGAATAAACATACCGGTATATTTTAAATATGATAATAATATTGTGAGTGTAATTACAAACATTGCACTATAACCTCCTAAAAAGCCATCCCTAATATATTCACATAATCACAGAATGTGTAGGAAATTAAAATCATTTCTGCTACTGAGCATGGATATAACCCATAGCACTGAAGACGCAGATCCAGCTGTAATCCACACTGGCATAGCTGTGTATGTACTCGCAAGTTGAATAGTTATGACGAGTCTCGAACAACAGGATCCGGGATCGAAGTCGACCGGCCGCCATCTGAATTTCCCCCTTTCCCCCCCCCCTCAAAATGCTCCTCTTTTCCCTCGAAATCGACCATTTTTGGTTAAAATTTCCCTTTTCCCAATAAAGTCTCCCTTTTTCCTTTAAAATGTATTGTTTATTTCTCAAAAAGTACCAATCCACCATTCGCAAAAAAAAAAAAAAACTATCCCCTTATTTGGAAAAGCGATCCTCTTATTCGCAAAAAACGAACCATTCAAATAATTGGAAGGGATAGTTTTTTTCATGTGACCTTAATCTTCGACCTTAACTTTAGATGATATAAAGCCAAAAATTCCAAATAACTCAAAAAAAAATTGAAAATAGTAGACAAAGTTTTAAAATCAAGGAAAAAATTACATCTACGACTGCAAACACCACGTTGGATACCAGTGACCTTGTCCCCAATGACCTTGAAAACAAAAATTCGAGAAAAAATGGTAAAATTCGAATAAATTGATAACAGCGAGAATATTACGTTTATGACTACAACCGCCATGTTGGGTCCAGGTGACCTTGATGTTGACCCAAGACGTACATTTCCGAAGTTCCCTCAGCATCACACCCAGTAGACGACTGTCCATCCTCAAATCAATCACATTGTCTTAAAATTCCCCTCTCTTACCAATGTTTCTCATGGGTAATTAATCGGCAGGCCTTCACCCCATTTACCAGTGCTCATTACGTCGTGTGCATACATCTTGTTTTTCTTTTCGTATGTCATTTATTTTTGTTTTCAACACCTAGGGGACGCTAGTGTATTGATCATCGGTCTCATTGGCTGAGGATCTGTCGATATGGCCACATTGATGGTTGTCGACCTTGATCTTAATCCAAAGAGAAAAATCATAGTCCGCAAAATTGTCAATTGCTAGCTGGTCACGAGGGAAATTTTGAGGACAAATGGCCACCGTGAGACCAGAATTACAGAGCATGAACAGCTTCGATCTCGACGCCAGATGCCGATAGACCAAAGCATACCAATTGATTCTACTGCTGTCCTTTTGGTGTATTTTTCTAGACTTAGTCAAGATTTCTTTAGATACGGCGGAGAAATAGCCTGGAAGTAGAACTTACGCAGGGCTTAAGAAAAGTTGACAGTAAACCGTGAATGGACTGTATATCACGTCTTCATCAAGCAATGCTGAGATCAGAGAAGGTTGCAGGGCCAGCGTCTATTTGAGAATGTGTGGGTGCGTCGACAGTCAGGGCTGATCGATATTCCAATGCGGAAGCACGCCTCCACGCAGGAATAAGTAGAACCAACTAAAGATGGGGAGTATTTTCAGTGCCTGTTTTCAGTAACAGGCAATTGGCGATACCCGTTCCTAGTTTCTGGAGATACCTGTTACTGAAGCAGGAACAATCACACGTACTCTGTTGTTACTCGACACACATACGATGATATCATTTCGTCGTACCTGTTTCTATCGTATAATTTTGGTATCTAATACTGCATCCCAATACAATTTAAGGGTGAGAATATTACTTATAAAATTCTTAACTTCATTTTGAACTTATTTAACAACCACATTCGCACAGTGCCCATTTTGCATGCGATTATATACTTATAAATATGTTGGCAACGAAAAACAATTCAAAGTTTTGTTTGAAGTTAACTCTCATCCTCAGTATGTTTCTCTCTAGCTGTTATTTTATACCTCCACGCTGTCACAGTAACAGTCGTCGGGAAATTTGCTATTGTCACTGTCCTAACAGGAGAACACGAGACACGGGGAAGATTACCTCCACATACTTAACCTGCTCGTATCATGTTTCATTGGTAGGACAATCATAATAATGCCCGGCGTTTACTTGCTCTGCGGGGAATCCCACACACCTAGCTAATTTTATGATGTGAAAAAGGTAGTTGAAAGAATGCAACTACCAGGAGGTTATGCACCACATAGAGGAACCGAAAAAGAGCAGGGTAGTACATGTCTAAAAACAGGTATTCGAGAACAAGGTAAGAGCGGAACAACGCGGCCTAGCATGCCATTCACTAAAGATGAGGTAGACCGCTTATTCGTCTTCTGCGCATGTACCCAACATTGACCTTCCCAATCCTACACAACTGTCAAAGTCACATTGTCAACAGTGATGAATGTTTGTTTATATCTTTATTTTTTAAGTGGCAAGCACGATTATATTAATAAAATACTTTTACAATTTGAATGTAATCAAAAAGCACTACAAATTGATTAGAAGAAGAACAAAAACATCTCAAAAGCACTTGTACACTACACAGTGTTCTAACCTCAAACCCAATCCACGCCAGTTCTGCTCGACGTGTAGGCAGAAAAGCAGTCGAATGTTGGGACACGGAGACTGGTTGTGCGCAGCCAGCGAGATCAGCCTACCTCATATTTAGTCTATGTAGCATACAGATTACCCATAACAGGTAGCCTGTTCTCAATCACAGGTATCGGCAACAGGCAGCGACTAGGAACAGGAACAGGAACGGAGTGTTCCTGAGACATACTGGTTTAGCTGATCTCCAGAACTAGAGGAGTGCTCTGGCGGGAAGGTTGAAGATGGCTTGCTCGTCCTGCGTGGGACAGTGCATATCTGCGCTCGCCCCCGCGCCGGGAATACGACATGAGGCTGCCGACCAGCATGCACCAGAAGCGACGCTCTCCACCAAGCTTCCGCGCCGCTCCCGCCTCGCGTGGAACTTCCTGCGCGTGTGCGGTGCATCTGCAAACGCCCGTGATAAGAAAGCCGATTTCCTCCATAGACTAAAGATGAGGTAGACCGATCTCGCTGGTTACGCACAACCGATCTCCGTGCTAATTTCCTGCTGTTGTGTTTTTTTTTATATTAATATCTAGGGACTATGGATGGTTTATACTATTACCAGGCAGTAACTAAAGTAAATTATGAAGACAGAGCATGCATTTACTTTATTTATTGTGGTATACATTAAATAAAATCTATTGGCGAGGGAGGTGTTAATCAATTACAGTAGGCCTATATGACAGTATAGATAGTACACGGTAAAACGAGCACCTTTAAAAACTCTGCTTAAGATCTACTTGTAAACAAGTTGTGTATTCTTTCGCCTTATATAAAATTTACATTGACATGGGCCTCATCACATTATTCGTGCGTCGGTTAAGTGAAACTGATATTGTTAGGAAAGTAAGCACTTTACAACTCTGTTCATTTTTACACTTCCATAAGTTAAGAAAAAAAAACAGAAAGAGAATTAAATAATTAAATTATCACAAATATTTACCTAACACTTTTTGTTCGACGTTAAGACATGGAACTACTTAATATCAATTGTTACCAACTTTATAAGGCGTATGTCAGTGCGCCCGTTAAAATATATGCAGGTAGGAGAAGTGGCTTTTTTCTAGGGTTGGTTTCAAAAGTGTTCACTTTATCGTGAACAACCTATAGTAGCATTTAGGGAAGTCTGGCATAAGGGATTCCGCAGCCGGAGCCGGAGCCGGGGGAGCCGCCATGTTGTAGTGACACCCGACCGCCATCTTGAATGTCATTGAACTTTTGCACCTGTTTCATGTCATTTGATCTTGACCTTTAATATCCACCTTTGACTCCAAAAAGAGCAAAAACCCCTTTAATAAATCGCAAAATGTCCCAAAAATATCCATCAAATATAAAAAATTCTAAGAAAATTAAAAATATATATATATTATTAAGAATTATTTAAAAAGTATCTCTAAGAAATTGCAATTTTCTTGGAGCATACGAGAAAGATCAACGATCAAGGGCCAGGGATCAGCGACCCAAGTGACCATAGGGTCAAGGCAAGCTGACCAGTCAGGATCTTTGACCATTGACCTGTTAAATTGACTTTTGACCCTAGATATCCAAAACTATCCAAAAAATCACAAAAAATTCTTTTAAAAAAACCCAAAAATGTATTACTACAAATTATTTAAAAAGGTATTTAAAAAAACTAATTTATCGGAGGTCACATTAGCCCGTACCCATTACACCTTCTTGGTAGGCGACGAAAATCTTGGTAGATATCACCTCTCCCCCATGCTAGATGCAGATAACCTCGACCTTGACCCCATAACCTTGAATAGCATTGAAAACAGAAAATCCGAGAAAAATACATAAAGTTCAACAAGTATTATATATTACAGACTACTACCGCCATATTAAATGCAGAATACTTTGACCTTGACCCCATTACCTTGAATGAACTTGAAAACAAGAAAAAACAATAGAAAATGGATAAAAGTCCACAAGCATATTACATTACAGACTACTGCCGCCATATTATATAGATATGACCTTGCCCTTCGCCCCATAACCTTGAATGACATTGAAAACAAAAACTAGGGAAAAGGTTAACAGACTACTACTGCCATATTGGATACAGGCGACTTCACCTTTGACCCCATGACCTTGAATGACCTACAAAACCAAAGCTCGACAAAAAAGCATAAAAGTCATCAAGCATGTGACTTTAGAGACTATTACCATATCAGATGCAGACTACCTCAACATTGACCCCATGACCTAGAATGACCTTGAAAACAAAAACTCGAGAAAAATACATAAAAGCCAACAATCATATAATGTTACGTACTGACTACTACATTCAAGTCTCGGTTTCACTGCCAAGTGAGCTGTCAGCACTAATAGTTATAGAAAAGAAAACCTACAAATTTCCATACTATTTAAAAAAAAAATAGTTTTTTCTTTCAATCATTGGTGTAGCGGCATGCACGATGTAGGACTCTGACTATATGTTTGATTTATTAAATATATTAAATACGTATGTTTTGTTAAAAACTGTAAGATCAATAGGACACAATGCAAAAAAGTAAAAAAAAAATATTTTACAATAATAATTTATTATTATTTTGTAATTACATTTTCAGAAGAAGGCAGTTCATCCCATCATCTGATATAACCCAGATACTTATTATGGAAACCACCTCTTTCATGTTCGAGTAATCCCCAAGTTGTAGCTTAGCGAGCAAATATCTAAGTCTATCTACAAGTTTGTTGGGATCATTGTAAAACATATAGTCAGTACACTCAAAGTCTTCTGCTTTCTTCACACCAATTGTCGAATGAAACTCGTTGGTGAAATGTGTGGGAACGTCAAGGGAATCCTCTTCACTGCCAACACTGTCGTCAAAGTCATCTATTTGCTAGCCTCATGAACGTATTCACTGCCTGTTTCATCATCGACATCAAGTTTACTTTTCTTTGCAGCAGGAGTTGTATGTTTATCAGTAGTTTGAGCTAATGGTCGTTTATTTTGAAGTTCGCCGTTGCCTTGCGAGTGTACACCAACCGACTCAATCATTCCGTCTTTAGTATTTACTGTCTTGTCATAATAGTCTGCGGAAACAGTACCCATCGATGCAGCAGGAGGTGTTGCCGGCAACACTTGCTGGCTCCCAGTAGACGAACCCTTCCAGATATTTGTACCTTCATTGTCGTAATGCTTCATGGCGCGAAAAGGTCTTTTCGCGCAGGTCGTTCTGTTATGCCGGCGAGTATTGCGACTGTTGCTGAAGGACCTGTCACAATAACAGCAACAAAGTAATAGATTGCAGTACTGCTGTAGATGATTCATTCAAAGAAGTAGATAGTGACATTGGTAGATTGTCCATAGCAGATGGCAGCGGTGCTACTGTAGGCAGTCCATCCAAAGAGGACAATGGCAATGCTACTATAGGAATATCGCTCGAAGACATCGATGGCACTGCCGTAGCTACCATTAGCTCTAGAGTACCCCAAGACTTCGAAGATGCAGTATAAGAGTTAAATACGAAGATGCAGAAGCTAGCAGCGACGATCCAACTTTCACGGGAGCTGCTGTCAAAATAAGCCTCTCAGCTTACCTCCCTACTAATTAGAATATACGAGTATGTATGCCCTACGACGTGATATTGTCTTTGAACCAATCATATTACACCATTAATACTTTGTACTTACACCGAACAGCCAATCACCGAGTTTCCACGTGATTGCAGCTGGCCAATCACGTGAGGTGGTGGTGGTGGAGGCGGAGTCGTTTTGGAGTCATTTTAGAGTCAATTGGAGTCAATTTGGAGTCATTTGACTATGGTGGTCGAATTTGGGTCATTTTGGAGTAATTTGGAGTCAATGTGGAGTCATTTGGCGGTGGTGGCAGAGGAGTCATTTTAGAGTCATTTGGCGCTGGTGTGGAGGAGTCATTTTGGAGTCATTAGGAGTCAATTTGGAGTCATTGGGCTATGGTGGTTGGTGGGGGTAGTGGAATCATTTTATGGTCCTTTTGGAGTCAATCGGCTTGCAGTCAGTCTGCAAATTTGAATATTTCAGACTCTTTGTGTGTATGTGTGTGTGTGTGTGTGAAAGTGTGTGTGTAGGTTGCAAGTTAAAATTAATTTGCCTTATTTTAAATATATAATCATATTGTCCAACCTCCAAAAGGCAAAATTTGTACATTTTAATTAGTAATCTCGCTTTTAAAAAAAGTACATACCGAGGTCCCTAAGTATATTTCATCGCTTCCTGGGTAAACTGTATTTGCACTTTTCAATAAAAGTCCATAGAGCGACAGCTGTTACCCACCATGCTTCGCCTTTGGTCGATGCGTGAAATTTTGATATGAATTGGTTGATTGATCCTGGAGATATGGCATAAAACCTCCATTATTCGTGTGACGATCTTAATAAGTAGAAGACAAAAAGTTTATATGTAAGCACGTTCCGTGATTGTCATATATACAATATACAAAGTTAAGTTTAAATATGTTTCATAGTTTCGTGTCTATAGCACACAAGCTGAAATGTTTGTATAGGAGTAATTAAGAAAATTTGTGTCTTACACACTCAAAACTTATAAATTAATATGGCCAACCTCAGTACATTTACTCCGTCAAATTTGAAAGTAATCGGTATATTTTTTTCCCGAGATACGGTATAAAAACTGTATTATTTCATGTGGGGCTACATTACAGAATGGCGGAGTGAATTTTTTGTAGTTTAGTAGATAAAACATTGTGAACTAAGATGCTAATATGGCTACCATTTTGAAACGAGTGTCTGCCTCCCTTGAAGTTCATCAGTTTCAATTGTCTGTTATAGTGCTGTTTGTTTTCCAAATTTTGCATAAATCGGGTTTTTTTTCGGAGATATCACATGATTCGATCCATTGGAATTAATTACATGGTTCGACGATTTAACATATGAAAATTAAGTTGCTATATAGTAGCCATTTTGAAAATAAGAGTTTGAAATACATAAAACATGTAAATTTAATGTTATGTCATTTATCTGAAGTGAGATATTTGTTTCATCCAAATTTTTTTTAGCATAATTACCAATGAAGATTAAAATTTCATTGGTTTTTCAAATCACAGATACAAAATATTTTTTTTTATTTACAACGAAATATACTTTTTAAAATTAATATTACTTAAATACGTTCTACAAATCTGCGAATACCACAGTTCCATCATGCGGAAAAATTTCCGTACGGTCAACCATGTAAAATAATTGCAACGAATCTGTGTTTCCTAATACGTAAATCATTTTAGTAAAATTGTAGCAATTATAAATTTTCAATAATTTCATTTTTGTAATTATCTTCTGTATAAAACTTAATAATCGCTATTTAGGTAAGAAAATGCTCTTACTTTAAATTTCAGCAAGGTTAAAGTATAAAGACCTGTTTATATAACAATGAAATTCTTACTATCCAACATCCTTAAGGGAGTTCTTTGTATATATTTTTTTTTCCAATTTTAGCATTTTATTTATACGTTCGTTTTGATGTTTAATTGAAGCCTTGCTTCAAATTCTATACGCGTGTCAACTCGTCTACTTCAATAAATTGTGCGTGTACTCCATTTTCCTGCCAGCCCGAAGAACTTAATTCCTGTCCCCGTGTATGGTGTTATAAACTGTGAAAATATACGTCAATATAGCTGGTAATTATTACGTGAAACATCTTTGAACTGCTTAAAAAATAATAATACTCGCAAATATGGACTGCTATGAACAACGCACCACGCCTAGTGAGTTGGGCCGAGCGAGTATTGGACACTGTGGTGGAAAATAATCTTCTCCTAGTATTGCTACTGCGATGTAGCCAAAGTTGTTAAAATTGAATTTTCCCGTTACTTCCCTGCACGCACGTTTGTATGGAACTACGCGTGTAAATCACGTCGAAGATGTAGTCGAGAAACGTGGAAATAGTCGCCTGCTTTTTTGGAACAGTGATCGTAGGTTATTAAAGAAATGTTACTAGAACGCGGGCCTAATGTTAGTGAAGAAGACAGGCCACGCACGTGTAACATCAACCAGGCGCAATACTATACTGGATCGTGGCGTGCAGCGCTGCCCCTCGAGGCAGCATTCGGAACTGTGCGTAAGTCTGGCGTGTTCCATACACTCCTCGTACTTTCTTGGCCCTCCTTGATATTTCGTGCCGCAGTTTCGGGTGTATGAATAAGCGGCCGCCAGCCTGAATGGTCGTGCAGTCTTCCTCTACGGGCGATGCTGATGCGGGCTGGCTGGCGAGGGGGTGACTTCGAGATCGCAATCCGCAGTTAGGCTTCGTGGCCCTGGGCGAGCCAATTTTCAAAGCTGAAAAGCTTAGAAAATTTTTACGTGCTATTTTTTTTTTTAGTACGTTGTCCTGGTAAATTACTTAACTAGTTGGAAGGTGGAATGGTAGAAATCTTTATTGTCTTCCCTGCGTTTGGAAGAGTAGGTCTTTTTTTTTTAATAGTCAGCTTTAATTTTCGGGCGTCTCTTTGATATTCGGGGACGTGATTCTTCGCCGTCGATTTTATAACTATCATAAATTGCTGTTTTTAATAGATTTTGTAAGAGGTGATTTTTCTGAGCAATCAATCATGTGTGCCCCATTGAAGGTAAATACCTTTTTGAAGAATGGTAGCCACCGCGTTTTTCTATTCTCTTGCAATAGAGGAAATCGTTGTGATTTTTTTTGAGTGAAAATTTTATTCCAAGATAATGTGTTTTTGGGGGTTGCTTGTTACAGTTTTGTTCTTCTTGTCTTTCAGGGCTCACTTGCTGTGACTTTGTTGGGACACATGGAGACATTTCTTTTTCTGCACGTTGCAGTATGTTTTCCTGCCTTCCCCCAGTTTGGCAGCATCGAGCCGCATTAGAAACCAAAATAATCATTCCTTTCGTATAATTTTATATGTTTAACATATGGGAATTTTTCTGAATTGTGGCGTGTCTGGTGTCGAGCGTAGGTTTGCGTGCCCTTTTCTGCCCTTTTTCCTAATCCTTGCTACGCCCCAAAGGGGCGTAACATAATAATAGCCCGAGCAGAAGTATAGGCAACTATGCAGGAATGATGCTTTCGGATAATGAATAAAACGAAATAAAGGAATTATTAATTCACGTCAATCTATACAAGATTTAAAATTGAGCATACTTTATACGTTAGGATGCAACTGTACACAACTTGTCATGTGACTAAAATGTCACCAATAACAATAGATCTTTGAAATCTGTGTTGCGGTTTGCAAGTGATTATATTTTGACGTTCAAATAAAGTTTTAAGTTGAAACAGCCGGAGTTGAAACCCTTGCCCCGCTTCAACCAACTGTTAGTTTCGAAGAAATTATTACAAACCACTCACGTGACTCCGAGAAACGAGTTAGCTGAAAACCAATTTCGTTTTGGACTGGGTTCGATTCGCGGATTTTCGCATGTGGGAATCCTGCCGGACGATACCGCTGGTCGGTGAGTTTTCTCGGGGATCTCTCGTTTCCCCGCCCTTGCATTCCAGTGTTGCTCCATACTTACCTCGCTTCACACTCATCGGCTCTCAAGACCTCGATTTTAAGAGCCACCCAAATCTCTTCCATCCCTTCCCCAAATTTCGTGTTATGTTAATATTGTGAATTTTGATGGAATCGACATGTATGTAAAACGGTCAAACTACGCTGCAAAACATGGCGAATGGTATTTTTTTTAATTACTTTGTATTTTAATCAATTTTTTTATCGACATTGTAAATAAAAATCAATGAACTATCCTTAAAATCCAGAAAAAAAAATTATTTATTTTTCTGTTGAATAGTTTTAAGGCCGTAGTGATGATGGTTATACAACCAGACACCAAGTTGTTCGGAACCCACAGTATGACCTTGATACCCTTGGTCTTGGTTGTGCTCAGCCGTGCGAAAGGGAGCCCAGTGGAACGAGTGAGTGTCGTTTCAGGGACCCGAGCGATGCCCTTCGCGACCCGCGTTACTCGAGCTCGGAACTTCCACAACCGCCGGCATGCCGCATTGTTCTGCAAACTTTCGACGTTCTACTTAGTAATTAACTAATTACGTTCCCCCCCAGCGCACAGTAGCTAGCTACGAACAACGAGCATGGGAACTGAGGTGATATTACTGGCCTGGTTGTGTCCGAGAAAATATCGAGGTCAAGAACAGCTGTGAAATAATTAGAGTACGTTTCACGACTTCTAGCTATTTGTTCGACATATTTTGGGATCGTGTCGGAAGGCAGCGCTGTAAGGGAGAGAAACATTCCAAGAAACAGAATGAAATTCCATTCAGTATAGTAAAAAATTACGTTGTTTATTGCTAACAATATAGAATGTTTTGCTTGACGCTTCATCAGCATCAATAATTCACCTATATGGATATTGTTATGAAGTTGTCAGGCCTTAGGTAGATGGCCTGCCTGATCACACCTTCAAACATTGAACCAGGGTGCGAGCGTGATTGTAGCAACACCTTAAGGAAGGATGTTGCAAAAAAAAACCCCCCTCCCCGTGTCAGTAAACGGGGGCGAAAATGTTAAACAACGCACCCGATATGGGCCAACGTAACACTGGGAGCTGAGTCTTTTGTCGTCGGGGCAGCGGACGAAGAAGGTATGGAGATGGGTATGTCCGGCCGTCGTTAACCACCTACTAGAATTAGCCTCCAGAATAATGAACAAGGTGGGGAATCTCTAATTCGACAATACTCAGAATGTGAGTAGTCAAATCTATATTACTTAATATAAATTAATACTTCAATATATTAGTACAGCTCTCTCCGCGCATACGTCATAATGCTTATATTGAAATACTATTGTACAACCTTAATGTTAAATATACCCCTTTTATATCGTGTTCAGTACATAACTTTTATCAATAACATGCATTGCCCTTATAGTCCCATTTAAACTGTGTTATATAGGCATATGTAAGGAGTAAGAATCTATTAAATGTAACAACATTTATTTCACTTGTATGATGTAAAAGAGTCCATCTGAAAAGACCCGAAAATTTCGGAGTAAATGGTGACTGTCAAAACAAGAAAGTTGAAAATAAACTTTGTGGTCAAATCTAACAGATTGTTAAAGCGGCAGTGTAACATTGACTAATTCGTCAGTTTGTACAAAACGGCGATGTCTGTCTAATCTAATGGTCAAAGGTACAGAAAATCGAAGGGAGTCTAAATAATGTTCAAGAAAAAAATTTATAACAAAAGGTTCAGTGCAGAAAAAAATTTAACACAAGTTCCTTAGAGTCTTCCTTTAACCAAGCAGATATCTGTGATTGTGTGTATGGCCTTAGGTACCATTTACGAAGACTACATATGTATATCGCACGCTGAAGACAATATTATCGTAACTAATACAATTAGTTTCTGCAATAGTTATCCTAGAAGGTGATATAGTGGTTCAAAGGAGCCGAGGTGGCGTAGTGGTTATAGCATTCTCCTCCCACCTAGGCGAACCGGGCTCTATTCCAGGCGATTTCACTCCCGGATTTTCGTATGTGGGAGTCGTTCGGGAAAATGCCTCTGGTCGGCGGGTTTTCTTGGAGATTTCCCGTCTCCCTCTCCCCTCCAACTCCCGCCACTGCATTCTTACCTCGCTTCACCCTCGTCGGCTCTCAAGACCTCGATGTTAAAGGAGCCACCCAAATCTCCTCACTACTGTTGGAACATTCTGTAGACGTTTATTTGGTGTAAGGCAAATAAATGGGTGTTACACTAAGAAAATGTAAATTTACGAAATAAATATTTCCATTTAATACTGGTACGTGCATGTGTTTTATTAATATCGAATGACGCACTGTAGCTATAATTATATTAGCACAGTTTCAAGAATTCGCATTCCATTGCTGCCACAGTACTTAGAAAATTTGTTGAAAAGCACAACTTTTTTACTTTCTTACCGTACATGAGAAATGTTAAGTTACGAATGCATTGAAGTTGCAGTCACAGAGTAGATGAGTATAAAGAGACGAAATGAGGTTGCGGTGCATTTGAAGTGGGAGCAGCTTGTCGGCTGCGCGAGATTCTGGGAATGAGTTCTGTATCCGATCGTCTACTGCATGCTGTCAAGTGAGGTCTTTTTGCTGGCATGTGTAGGAGTTCGCGATTTA
Source organism: Dryococelus australis (assembly GCA_029891345.1). Taxonomy (NCBI): domain Eukaryota; kingdom Metazoa; phylum Arthropoda; class Insecta; order Phasmatodea; family Phasmatidae; genus Dryococelus; species Dryococelus australis. The sequence continues at coordinate 126,895,131 of CM057002.1, forward strand.
AACGTCTAAATACTTTAGTATTCAGTGATATGATATGATAACTAACTAATCCGTAAAAAGCAAAGAATGAAATGTTATTTTTTTTTGTATTGGCTTTAATGATACCATTATCACCGTTACTGAGAAAAGGATTTTTTGAGAATTCAACGAACTTCGCTTGGTGCAACCAAATTAATTGTTTGCTCAATACTGTAAAATTTGGTTGGTGCAACTGAAGATTTTTATGGCTCCACGTCCTAAAAACTGATCAGGTTGTCATGAAATAATAGCGAAAGCACGGCCGAGTTTCGAGTCCAAACTTCCTGTACTCGTCTGCGACGCCTCAGCTACCTCGTCTTAAGTACCTACTGGAGGATAAATAATGTGTTTGAATGTAATATGCATCTCACATACAGGCCACATTACGTCAATAAATATATAAAGTTTTACAACCTTACGTTTAAGTTAAATATTGATAATTTTGTCATTGGAATTGTTTATACCGCCGTTAAGCATCAATAAATGCCCTGTTACAAACCTAGCAGAAAAACTGTCAAATGAACATCACGCTAGATCTATTTTCGAACGGAAGAAACTAAATGAGTTACCAAGCAATTATAAGTTATAGGCTTGCAGTTAATTCAAATAAATATTTTGTTGTTTGTATAAATTTGTTGGCCCAAAAAAATTAATTCTGTCTTTCAATCCAGTATTTTGTTAGGGGGGGGGGGGGGAAATCCACTTTTTTTCTTTTCTTATTTTGTTCACTCAACGAAATATTTTGTTGGGGCTACAAAATCTTTGTTCGGGTATATATACAATGTTCACGGTAAAATGAGCACTTTTTAAAGACCTGCTAAGATCTACTTGTGTACACGTTGCGTATTCCATCCGCCTTATGTAGAATTAACATTGTTATAGGCCTCGTCACTTTATACATACGTCGGTCAAATCAAATTGAATTAATTGAGAAAGTAAATACTTTACAAATCTGCTTATTTTTACACTTTTACGCAATAAAAAAACCGAAAGTGAAAAAATTATTTTTAAGTTATCACAAATGGTTACCGAGCACTTTTTATTCCACGTTAAGAAATGGAACTATTTTCCATTCATCGTTACCAACTTTACTAGGCACATGTGTCTCAGTGCGTTCATTAAAATATATGCATGGAGGAGCAGTGACATTTTTCTAAGGTTCATTTCTAAACTGCTCACTTTATCGTGAACAGCCCAAACAAACAAAAGTTATGTTGGCCTCAACAACCCCTTCCCTCTGTGCGACGCGAATCGTATTGCGAACAGTAGTTCAGTCCGGGGAGTCTAGAGAAGGCTGGAAACAGAAGCGCTAATCTCTCCTCTCTCTCTCTCTCTCTCTCTCTCTCTCTCTCTCTCTCTCTCTCTCTCTCTCTCTCTCTCGCTCTGTTTAGCATTCTGATACGCCACGTTTCCGCACGAATCATAAATCAATTGCAGCGGCAGTCGTTCCTTCGCATGCAGGAGATGTTGCATGCATCCTGCCACTCACCGCTGCGACGACTTTCATCCGCTGCAAACCTCCACATGGCGTTGGTCGAGTAGCTGCGACATTCCATCGCGCACGCTAGTACGATGTGACTGCTAGCGTGTACTCCTTCCTCCTGATCTAAGGCAACTCTACCAGATGAAAAGTTGTACGGCAGGTTCTACTGACGTGCGGTTCTTATCCCATGGAATGCACGAACCACTTCCTTACTGTCAGATGCCACGGAATTCCGTGATCTGGATTCGTTCAGTTTGAGGCGACGATCATTCTTTTCTACAGCTTTTGCGAAAATTAAATTTTTTGTGTACCCAAACGGGAACGGTTATTATAAAATCCTCTCACAATTGTGTTACAAATTGTTTTTATTATGTAGTCGTAATTTTTTTCAACACAAAAACCGTATAGTTTTAATTAATTATTAAATAAACCACATTTTTGTTAATTAATTAATTGGATAAAATTATGCACTTTTTTGTGTTAGAAAAATTGGACTACATGACCACAAACAATTTTCTAACAAAACAATATCGACTCCAGTTTGGGTCCAAAAAAATTTTATTCTCGCAAAAGCTGTAGAAATGAAGGATCGTGGCCTTAGAAGGTACACACTAATGTAAATTGTTAACGCTTCGAGTGTCAAATGGATCGACGGGAAACGAGGACAAGTTAAAAGTGAGTCGTGTGTATCCATCATACTGATTCACAGTACGGCGGACAATCTTACTGTTCTGTACCACTTTCATTACTGGCTGGTTCTCGGCCAATATAATGTAGAGTTGAAAGTGTTCCAAACACGTTTTCTGTCCCACGTAGGATAATATATAACCAGGGTATAATATATAACCGCGGGCTAGGCCGCCCTCGCTGAAACTGGTAATCTAGTCTCGGAACTCCGGCACGTGCTTGCTCTCACCCATCGGCGCTCGCTCTCACATCCCGTCATACATGACATAAGACGTAAGACTTAAGACTTAAAACTCAAGACTTGAGGGGAAGATGGTGTAGCTTCGAAGGGCCTAACTTACCACTGGCAGACAGTGGGGTATACAACCCTCCCACAAACCCCGTGAGAATCAGTGGAAATATGCCCATTTCACAAACATTAACTATCGGGGGAAAAAAAAACCACCCCCGGAAGAGGGGTCGGTGACCATACTCGCCCCCCTTCCCCATTCGGGCACTATCTATGCCACCTAGCTCAACCCCCTTGGAGTTTGGGCGTAAAGTATAGACGAACCTTAAGACTGGGGCACAAAAACCACTCCCCCCGGAAATGAGGAGGAGGGGTCGGCAACCATTACTAACTCCCTTCCCCAGGGCACTATAATACTAGCAAGAAAATCAGTCGAAAAATCTGCCATCCAGATCCTGGGAGCATAAACCCAAAAAGGGAAAAGGTGGGCGAAAACAATATTTCGTGGGGAGGGGGTGGGGGAAATAACAGTGGCGCGAATTTGTTCATTAAGTTGGGGGCGGGGGGACACCATTCTTTACATAAAAAATTTACGTGAACGATAACGCTGTCCTTATATACCCACATATATTTATTACAAAATATTTTCTGTTAATTGACGTAGAATTAAGTGAATACGTATATTTAACAGTCGTACAAAATTCGAGTTTACATACTGTGATAAAAATTGAAGTTGTACACAAAAATATCTTCACAAACACGTCTTTAAGAGCATCTGACAATAAAAATGTAACTTTAACGAAGCACTGTATTGTTGGCTGTGCAAATGTATGATAGGAAACATTAGTCTTTTTGCAATGTCTTCCACATTCGTTTATAGTTTAACAAATGTGTGACACCTCTCACTCCGATTTATAAACTGGGATGCAATGGTGTTGAGGTCAAGTAAATCCAAGTTCTTTTGATGAGCATTAAGCAATGCCACATTATTAAGTCTCGCCTGTGTCATGGTCGGTCTGGAAAACAAATAAATATCAATGGTTAATGGCATACGAATATATGACAAATATACAAAATATAAACTGAATATAATATATCCATGTACCAAAATCAAATTTGTAAACCAGAACCTGTATACTATTATTTAAGAAAAATCTTACATTAAAAAAAATCAAATGTGTATAAAAAAACATAACTAAGATACGTTTTCAGTCTTCGTAGAGAGCTGAAACTTCTTTCAGCTGAAGAATATGAACTAGCACCTCTATGTTTGAAAAAATATTCAAAATTTCTAATGGAGTTACCAAAAGAATACTGAAAATATTGTTTATGGAATTCGGTTTATACTTGCTAAAAAAAACCAGTTCTACTTCTCTTTTTAGTAACTGAGTATCCACTTCTGGATAACATGCTATCTCATCACTTATTTCTACTTCCAAAAAACATTTTTCAAGAATCTGTATTTTTTTATATCATCTTGGTTGAACCTTGAATCTAGCCCATTAATCGCAGTGTCAATCACAGCATAGAACTCTTTGCGATAATATTCCTCAGCAGTTCTTGCTTAACTTCAGCTGGCTCAGCGAATCGTGTTGATGGTTTCCTTTATCTTGGGACTTGCAAATCTTTTAGGTCATGCTCTTTGGTAAAGCTGTTTGTCTCAACAACAATATGTTGAAATTCTTCCTCTGATCTCAGTGTGGTGATGGTGTCTTTGATTAAGGAAACTGCTTCCGCCATGCCAGTAAGAGTCTGTTGTGGATCCTGTAAGGCCTTGTTGAGAATTTCTAGTCTTCCTATTATGTGTTTGGCCATTAAAAGACCCAGTACTGTGGTGCTAGATTCAAGTTGTTTTCCAAAAAGCCATGAGCATGAGAGTTTTTCTCAACTTTCAATTGCTCCAATGTATCAAGGAGTAAAACACAATTTTATAAAATTCTATCTATCTGACTTCATCGGTAAACCCAACTCGTTGGGCATAAGGGTTTTATGCTTACAATATTATTTACTGGGGCACCAGAATCGAATTCCATTATTTTTCTAAGCTCATGTCTAGAATTCAGTGACTGACTGAAAAGAACACCTATATCGTGAGCCAACTGTAGTGGGTTTTTTATTACATATGATGCACCACAAGAATCCTGAAGCACGAGATTTGCAGTATGTGTTCCGCAATGACTAAATGGTGCAAGTGGTTGTTGTTCTTGTACTAAAACTTGTACGCCTCTCTTGTGGCCACTCATGTTTGATGCACCATCATATGCTTGTCCCCTCAGATGTGATACCGAAAGCCGTAGTCTTATCAAAACATCAAATATTATGTTTGAAATTGCCTCGCCGGTTGTATTGTCAGCATCGTACAGCCCAACGAAAAGTTCTACTGGGCTTAACTTTTCATCTACATATCTCAGACAGACACATATCTGTTCCTTCCCTGAAACATCACGTGTCCTGTCACATACGACAGAGTGCATGACTGAATTTTGGGCATGAATGGCTGAAACCAACCTTATCACCAGCTCATTTACTAGTAACTGAAGCATCTCATTTTGTATATGTGGACTGCACCAGTCATGCTTTCTTTTCAGCCAGGTCTTAAGTTCTGGGCAATCCTCGCTTCTCATTTGCAGTAGTTGTTCAAAGTTGCCTTCATCAATCTGGTGTCCCCTGAATACCAGTCCTTGTCGAGCAAGAAACTTCACAGTGCTCAAAATTTTATCAGACATTTGTAAACACATTCTTGATTTTCTACGAAGCTCGTTTTCAATTGCGCATTTATATGTAAGCCATATGTTACTAGCTTGCAACTTAGTACTGCCTGTAAGTGAGAATCTGAACACTCATGAGCTTTGACTTTTGACAGAGCTTTCTTCCAGTTTGTGTACCCTTTAGTCATGAATGCTGAATCACATCGTTTTGCCAAAGTTTTGTCTGGACAAGTTCGAATGTAACGATTACAATAGAAACATATTACACCATTTACTCCTGGAATTGAATGCAACCATCGTTATTCGGCATACCATTTCGTTTGAAATGAAAGTGTTTTGTTTTTCAAAAACTTCTTCGGAAAAACAATATTTGTGGGTTGATTTGGTTCCAGATTAAAATATTGGTTTAATTTTTTTTATTTTCGCTTGTCTCCTCGCATTACATTTCAGGTAGCATGTTATTAACGCCTGTTCTTATATCCTACGTATTGCACACAGTCCGCTCCTGGAGTAAGTATCAGTCAGCAATGTATATGTACGAACCAAAATGTTACACTTATCAGAAGTATAAAAAATATTTATTTAATAATGAACATCTAAAATATACTATAAAAGATGCTGTTAGTATGCCCTACACATCAACAAGATTGTATGTGAAGAATTGTCAGAGCAGGACAATTTTTATTGATAGGGAATAGAGAATGAAATGAACTGTATCCTACACCCACACAGCAAGAGACATTCGGCCGACTGCAGTCTTACTAATGGCATTGCTGGATTACTGCTGGCCAACAAAACTGATGGGTCTACACAACTCGCGTTGCAATGGTTAACTGCTGGCAACAGAACATTAGGCATGCCATTTATGGCACACTCATAGAATGCTAATGGAATTGAAACAGATGATTGAGAATAGGTAAACCTCTAATGGTCCATAAATGCCTTACCAACTGTATTCAAGCAATGGCTGCACATAACCAATACTTATTGCTGGCGAAATAATGGGTAGCCATTTGTAGCTCACTATTTCTTTGAGGTCCACAGAACCCAGGACACCTAAAATTTTAGATAAAAAAAAAAAATTAAAAGCAAGGTGATACAAGGAAAGAGACATAGAGAATGCATAAACTTGGGCAACGAAGCAGAAAATATACTACCACAAAACTGCATTAAATTGTACAAGGATAAGCTACACTATCAAATTGAAACATGAGTGAATCCATATTACTTTTAATATAGCAAGATTATTTTCTTTTCTTTTGGAAAAACATTACAAATAACCCAAATGGTCTTAATAATCAATTTACAATTTTAAGAAAGCTGATAATTCACAATAATAGAGATGTGTATGTGTATATATATATATATATATATATATATATATATATATATATATATATATGTATATATAAAAATGTTGTCCCACAAGGACTCTTTCAATTATGTATATTCTTTGGTTTTCTCACGCAAAATTGAGTAAAACATTCACCATTTTGCCCCTATACTAAAACCCATGTGTTGAGCAAAAAGGGTTTAAAAATTAGAATTCACAAAATTTCTTAAAAATGGGTAAATTATGACTTTTCCTGTATTTTCGTCCTTATCTTTTCGCCTGGCCATAACTTTGACAGCCGCTTGAAGTTTTAGTTCTGGCTTTTTACAACAAAAGCAAAAATTTCTGTCTCCCAACCTGGCCACATAAGATTTTCCCTGGCCATTAACAGGTATTTCTAGGTAAATTATTCTTACTTCAGTTATACAATCAATTAATCAAGGATGTAATTCCACAAATATTTTAAAGTTAAATTGAGAAATATCTCTGGCTTCTAAGCCCTGGCAGAGGCCATATAATCTTCCTAAACAGCCAGTTTCCAAAACGGTGGACAAAACAAGACCATGAATGAAGTTATTCCATCAGCCCAAAAAAGGCAGAGAACTGACAACATACAGCGTATTATCTTCAGGAAGATTTAAATTACTTTGAACAAGAAAAATTTAAGTTTCCCCCCTCTCATATATTTCCATTAAATATCTTATTAGAAATTAAGAAGCGATTCCTTATTATGTTGTGCAGAAATACTTAAACTGCTTATGTTATCCAAAATAATCTGACTCTAAATAAAAAATTGTAGCGTCAAAATGGCGTTCCTGCATATCCTGAAGGGTTTTAAATTTCTTTATAACCAATGATCAAACCGAAGTACCTGACATGTCATCTAGGGGAGACTTCCCTCGCAGCCAAGCGTCTGACCCCGATGCCAGGTTTTACCATCCATTATATACAAAACACGAGCATTGCCTCGCTATGTGGGTAGCTACAATCATCCACCAATAGCGAGCCACTGTCGCAAAATTCAATATCCCGACTAAGCCGTATCGGGGTTACCAAAATTCACAAACGGTTAAGTACATATCCAGTGCATTATATGTGACGTCAACTCCGACACATTTAAGCTAGCCAATCATAAGTGCACGGGCTAGTCACGTCCTTCCGACGCGCTTCGAAGAAGGAACACTGCTGAACTCTAGAGGCGGCGGCGTCAACTCCAGCCAGGTGAGCTGCACCCGCCATTGTGCTAGCCAACGCTCGGGGACTGTGACACGATGCGGTGTCAGTCCAACCAAGAAAACATAATTTTGTGCGGTGATTATGCTACTACGAGCTGTATATCCACAAACGTGGGCTCCCATCAATACAAACTTACATGTTTATGGTTGTTAACAGTAAGTCTTTCGCATTATTTGTCCATATTCTGTTGTTTGTTTCACCTCACGTCATCCAATCAAAACTTTTCCTGAGGCAGACAGGTGAAAACGGTGTTGCGTAGAAAATGAGCCGAGGCGGAGAGACAACTGTACGCGAGTTTATAAGTGTACTTGTCTCATCGTAATGCCTTGCGTCCCGGTGAAATTTACATACTGACAGTGTAAGATACATAAAATAATAATATTCTAGAAGTCAAGAAATGTCCTAACGGTTAGCAATGCAGGTGTTAACTGTCCTGAAACAGGTTAGAATTAACATGCAAGGCAACACCATGGCGACATATAACAAAACTTTGAATTCACAGACTACACAAGGTGACATGCGATGGTATGTGATTAATTAATTTTTTTATAAAATAACTTACCTCTGCTTCACTCGTTCCTTATTCACTTATATTTAGTTCGGTTTCAGCAGAAGCTTCTGGAAGTGAATCCACACATTTTTTTTTTTTTTTTTTTTTTTTTCGCATTTGAAAAGTATGCCAAAACTGACTTTTGTATCTTCATTGCAGCTTTAAAAACACTTAAATAACACCAATAAATAAGAACGCCCAAATTCACAACGTAGCAATTTGTCACTAACACGAGAACCACAAACATCTAGCCGAAAACACAACTGCATATCCAATACCTCAACACCGCGACCAGGATCAACATGAATTTGTTCTCAACTGCAGTCACGAAGAAATAATGGAGTTAGGGGGTGGCGAGACTTACGGACAATTGCCAAAGAAGGGTTATTCTGGGAAGTAAAGAGCAGGAGGCAGGTAGTAAGTTTCCGTGTTTTCACGTTTCTCAAATAGAAAAATGTCGCTCGACACTCCAGGTCATTCATTGCCTAGCTAGCATTGGCGAGCGAATTTATTTTCAGACGTAGTGCTGGAACGGACTATTATAAAACTTATTAACCTTAGCGAAAGAAATATGGCATTCCTTTTGTGATAGAGTACATCATTTTAAAAAGTCAAAATGATATAATTAGCATAAAATAACCAACATTTTATTTTTACTGTTTACGCCCTGTTCTGTGAGATAAGGTTACATCGCATTTTTATAAAACTGATGTTCGAGATAATTATTATTTAAAACAAATAAAAGCAAGTTAATGCTGCATTGAATAGCGCACCTGCAGACAGAGAGTGTCAAAAGTTGGGGGACTGTCCTCCCAACACAAATGTTGGGAGGGATATGTCCCCCCTGTTTCCCCCCCTCATATTATACGCATCTGGGAAAGAAATACAAAACTCAAGTTTCAAGGAAATCGATCGAAAAATGTGCCTTCCAGATTCTGGGGGCATAAATCCCGAAACGGGGGAAGGGGGGCGAAAACCATATCTCGAGGGGGGTGGGGGCAAATAAATACAACACTCAAACAAATTTCGAGGGAATCGATCGAAAAATGCGCCTTCCAAAGCCTGGGGGCATAAACCACAAAAAGGGCATGAGGAGGGGGGGGGCGAAAACAATATCTTGGGGGGGCATAAACCCCCTACACATAAAGGAAGGGGAAGGAACTAATGAGCCTACTCTCCTCTAAGTCGGTGATAATCATTTTTAATGAAGCTCTTAAGAGCTTAGATGGTATGTGGGCGTAGACGTCTCGTTGAAAGCAATGTGATTACAGATGAAACCAGAAACCTATGCAACAGTACCAACACAATTAAAATTCACGCGTGACTTATCCGGCTCTCGAATTCAGAGAAAAACCCATGCAGTTAAGCTACCGTGCTCTCAACTGCAGCACTGAAGTAGTATTGGGAGTGTAAACTTCGAATGTAATTAGTTTAATGTTTTGAATGATATGTTTCACTGACCTGAAATATTGACACTGCTCTAATTTTTAAAATAACCTTCTGAGCCACCAAAAAACTCGTCAGTTTGCATGACCTACCATATCGCTACTTGTGTGAAAATCTGGTGGGAAAAGGTTGTATGGCTCCCGAGATATGGCATAAAAACTGTATTGTCTTAAACAGGGCAATCCTAAAAATTGCATTAAAGGACGCTCTGAATTTAAAAAAATATTAATATGGCCGACATTTTGAAAATCGATGTCTGACCCCATTTAAATTATGTAACTTTACATGGTCTTTTGCGGGTTTGCAAAACTTGGTGCAAATTAGTTTAATTGTTCCGGAACTATGGCATAATGTTTAATTTGCTCATTTGGCAATGTTTTGCAAAAGAGAATCTGTGTATGCGCAATTGATGCTTGTAATATATTCTGTTAGAGTTCAAAATTAAGTTTAATTGTGGTGAAATATTTTATACGTATAATATTTTTATCTAAATTATATATAAACACTATGAAAATTTGCTTGCCGCAACAAAAACATTTCAATTGACATACCATACCGTAACAATATTTGCATGAAATTTTGGTACGTTCCGGTTAGTTGGTACTAGAGATATGACATACAACCTCACTTTTTCATGTGACGGTTTTCGCAAATAGAGAACAACAAAACGTTTTGTATTAGCACATTCCATTATTGTCATACATACAATATACAAAGTTAATAATTTGAAATCTATGACATAGTTTTGTAGATAAAGCACATTAAACCAAATTTTTTTACGGCCGCCATTCGAAAAATAAGCGACTTGCACATTTAAGACATAAATTATTATGGCCTACTGCAGGACAACTACTTCGCCAAATTTAAAAGAAATAGGTTGATTGTTTCCAGAGCTACGGCACAAAAACTTAATTATTTCGTGTGGTGCCTTCTTACAAAATGGCGGAAAATGAGGCTTTGCATATACATATTTATATATTTGGTCATCATTTTGAAAATAAGTGTCTGGCTTACTTTAAACATATCAATTTTCATCATTTGCCATAGCACTGCTTCTTTGACGAATTTGGCAGTAATAGGTCCATGATGTCCCAAGATAGTTATTTATTTGTGTGGCACTCTATTACGTAATGAAGGCTACGGTAGCTGAGCTGTTAACCTGCTCGTCTCCCACCAAGGCGAGCAAAGTTCAATCCCCTGCCGGATCATCCCGGAATTTTCGCAAGGTGGGAATCGTGCCGGGCGATGCCGCTGGTCGGTGGGATTTCTCGGGGATCTTCCGTTTTCCCCGCCCCTGAATTCCAGCGCTGCTCCTTACACAGCTAATTTCACCCTCGTCGGCTGTCAAGACCTCGTTGTTGACAACCACGCAAATGTCTCAGCTCAACTCTTATGAAATGTAAATCAAACTGGTCTTGGGTTGTCATAAAATACGTTTGTAATAGATACTTTCGGCATACAAAATTTTGTCGAAATTGGTCGAACGATATGCTGGGTCTACGAAATAAACCTCAAATTATTGTGTGACTGCCATTTTTTGAAAATAAGTACCCAATCGATTTAAATTGCATTCATTTATATAGCGTACCATATAATTATGTATATGCCAAATTTGCCAAATATTGGTTTAGTAGTTTTCTAGATGTATGTGGCTTTATTTATTCACATTGTGCTACCTTCCAAAATGGATGAGTAAAAACATCGTGCAGTTAAAATTATAGTGCAAACGTGGTGTACTGCCAACGTACAGGATTTGGTCAAAATCAGTTGAATGGTTCCCGAGTTATGACACATCCCTCTAAATATTAACACGGCTGTCATTTTGAAAGTAAGCTCTCGGAGTCCTCTAAAACTATAAAAGTTAGATGTCCTTAGTAAGTACTTTATATGTTCCAAGTTTGATAAAAATCGTTTAGCTTTCAAGGGTTTTTAGGAACACGCCCATCCCGACACACACATTACACGCACTGGCACACAGATAGAAATGTCTAGCTCAGCGCACTGCGCTTAGCGGCGTTGGCGCACCTGTTACGCGCCGCAGTATCGCCCTTATTGTTCCGCGCTTCTCGGCCTCGAACGCCGAAAAATAGCTTCAGTTAGGAGTACCTGGATTCTAAGGATATTTTCCTCTGCGTTCGATTCACAGAGATAATTGTGACACTATCGCATGCTCCCAGTTCCCCATCGCTCGTATAGGCTATTCAGGGTAATGTGAGCATTTTTTAAATCCCTCCCATTTAATCTAATAGCCAGTAAATCTATTTTATTGTAACCTTAGACGTTAACGTCCGAGTGCGGTAACATATAGCCTGCACATTGTATTTATTAGTTACGTGGCACTATGTTTTCAAAAAAGGTGGTTTAAAAGATTTTAAAAAAATTGTTGGAAGGAAAACGTAACTGGGGCCTCGAAAGTACTCACTTTACCGTGAACAGCCTATACGCGTAAAGCGCTTTACCGACGTGCAGTGCTTCCAACGTCAAGCTTTCCTATACATATTAGATAGGTATAGGCTGTCCACGATAAAGTGAGCACTTTTGAGACTCTATTTATTTTTTCTTTCAGCCATATTTTATCTTTTAACTAATTTTTTTAACACATATCACCATGTACGTAATAAACACAGTGTGTATATTCCACTGCATCGGAAGTTAAGGTCCAAGACTAAAATAAAATGTATTTACTGACTTTTATTCCAAACGAAAGGGCTTTCAAAAGTGCTCACTTGACCGTGAATAGCTTATAACAGAGGAAATGTACTAGGCCCCTAACACACGATAAAAAAAAAAATCGAGTGGGGAGTGAAACCAGGGCGAGGTAACAACACCCTCCGAGTGACGGGCCTTCGAGCTGGGACCCGTCGTCCCTGAACATGACATGACGCGAGACCTTAGGATGGAGCGGCGCTGCAATGCACGGGCGTGGGAAAACGGGAGTGCCCCGAGAAAACCCGCAGTTGAGTGGCATCGTCGGGCACGTTTCCCACATGCGAAAACCCGGTAGTGAGCTCGCGGGGATTCGAACCCGCAGCGCCGTGGTGGGAGGCGAGCGCCCTAGCCACTAAGCCACCGCTGCTCCTCCTAACACACGATGAAAACACAGTGATGTTACTACGACTGTTTTAATTTTCTCTTTCTTCCTAAGGAAACTTCGAAGGCAGGCTTTAGAAATGCGATTATTTACAATTCGCATTTTTTTTTTTTTTTTTTTAAAGTACACTTTTTACTATAAAAATACCGTACGAGCTTAGCTCGCTGGTTTTTATCTTTCCCTGAGCTGTGCGTGGACGCGCAAAATGCGAGCACGCGCTATACATGCGGGAGTCACGTAGCCCCGTCAAACACAGCACGACACGACAAACATCGTAACCACGACACGACATTTATATTTTCCATATAACTTCTCGGATTTACTGCCCGACAGTTTACTGACGTGACAAGAAGAGCAGAATAATGTTTGGAGCCATTTGGAACATCCTGATTAACTACGCTGGTTTCAAAGGCGGTTGGTAGGAGGGCAATTTGAAATTCATAATGGTGATAGGGTGTAATCGCTAATGCATACAAGTAATTTTGAGATGGTTTTTTTTTATGCTTCGTATTTGCGATTTAAGGGAAAGCTTGTCATACGATTTCATTTGCCAATTTTGTACACTCTGTGTGTCGTGCTGCACGACCCGACGCGAATATAAATCATTTCTAATTCAAAACTGCTGGTCGGACGACAGAACTTGTCGGGCTTACGTCATGTCTATCTTGCATTTCATAGGCTTATTAGTTCTGAGAGTCGTGTGGGGGCTGTCGTGTCGTGCTTGTCGGAGCTGTGTGACCCCGGCATAACTCCCGGTTCGGGGTCCCTGGAGAGACAGGTTCGCTCGTCCTTCGAGCACACCGTCGCCATCTGTCGCCAGGAGCGGAGACCACTTCGATCCACACTTTCCCCAGCCTCGCGCATCGGCGACTGGCACGATCTTTCAAGGACCTCGCCATCCTGTTACGTTAAGAGGCACTTAAATCTCACCACTCAACACAGACGGGAGTTTAGTTCTAGTTCTATCGTAGGAGAGAGCCAGAGCACAGACGCTGGCTTGGCACTACAAATTCCCACTTGCCCGATTGATACATGTTCCTCAGTAGAATAATTATCCCGATTATGGCATAATAGTTCGGCGCTTTTTGAGAGAAAAACGGGAAATTTTTTATGGAAACAGGGGAATTTTTTTAGGGAAAAGGGAAATTTAGTCAATTTTAAGAAAAGAGGGAAATTTTAGTAAAAAAAGGGAGAAAAGGGAAATTTCAATATGGCGGTTTGTCAGCACCTGGCGCATATGCCCCACACCCTTATGCCAGAATTGGCATAAAGATTCTACTTTCCACCTACACCAATTTTTTTTTTTTTGTTTCTAGAGTGTATAGACCTAGGGCATGGCACTCACCCTGCTCCCTTTCCTAACACCGGAAGTTAGTCTACTAACGTAGAATGCGCCCCTTCAGGGCCCACCAAGAACAATATATCATAGCATCAACTCCACTCCACCACCTAGCTTCTTCACCCTTTCATACGCACTTTAATCTTTGGTCTCAAGTTTTATGATCCGTGCCGGAAGTCGACTCAACGCTTGTTTCGTTATCACAGACCATTATGGTTAGCGTTTTGAGTTCTTCTGTAGTTTTACAGGCCATTCATAGCTTAGAAGAGAATAATTATATGCGAATCAGTTATCAAACAGGAGGCCGCCAGTCGTCGAGACTCTTAGTGTACAGCTCCGGCCAAAAATAGAATTATAGTGCGTTATGCTCGCAGTTGGGGCTCAATGGGTTAAATTATGGTTTCAGTTGTAAATAAGAAAATTTTTGCTGCGCGTTGTACTTGCACTCGTTTTCTTATCGCAACCAATAATCTGCAAACGTCTTCTGGTTCGGCAATATGTAGAAATATGAACTATTTATGCCTACACTCTAAATCTGAATAAGTGAGAATTTCACTATTTCAATCAGTCAAACGTATCTGACTGATACAATAGTCACTTCAGTGAATTTAACTGATCAACCAGTGAAGAAATGCCATATTTCCTTCACCGATTGATTCAGTGACATTTCCCGCTGATTCGTCAGTCATTTTTTTCCACTCTTTTCCAGTGGTTTATTTTTTGACTGATGGACCAGTGAAACATCTGAGCAACTTGCTCCGTCTCTTTAGTATTTTTGACTGATGTATCTGTGAAACTGCGTGTACAAATGGCCATCGAACATCGTTTAAAAATGGCCGTTAAATAACGTGTATCAAGTAAAGTAACAACGAATAAAAGAATAAAACTAATACAAAATACTTTCTAAAATGTGCTTCGTCTTTCAAAACGCCATTTTACTAGGTTATGAACGTACAGCATTTCGTTTCGTTTTTCGTCTTTCATTTCGATTCCATGTAATCGTCACATCACTCTGAAGTTTTAAACTGCACTTAATGTGGTGAATAGAGAGCAATCATATATATGTACTACTCTGTTGAACAACCCTAACGGTACCAATCAAACCAAACACGAAAAGTATGAGCATACAACTTCAAACTACACGACTTCGCAGCAGAACTATGAAACATATATTTTCATCTTGTAATTGCAAATTAGCGTGATAGCTCAGATGGCAAAGCAACAGTCTAGAGTCGAACGGTGCGCGAGTTCAATCATGGCTACCTGCGAAGCTATTTCTACTTTTTCAAACTGCGGTATATTACACAATGTAAATAGCAAACTATTGTAAATATGTTTATTTCACGTAATTATTTGCCCACATTCAATAACAGCAATATGTAACTCGCCACTGCAGTCGGCCGTCGCTTATTCAATCAGTGAAATTGTTTCACGTCACTAATTCGATCAGTGAACATTTTTCACTGAAACAATCAGTGGTTTCCCAATGATTCTAAGTGGAGTCATTTTCACTGATTAGAGTAGTTGGATTTCACTGCGATCCAGTGGTTTCCCACTCATTGGAATTTAGAGTGCACATCCTAGAACAGTTCCGCCGTTTAGGAATCGGTTATCCATAGGAAATATCGTTGGACACCAAGACTCGTCTGAAAATATAGGTTTTACGTCCCGGAGGCCGGTACATCCTCCATCCCCCCGCACTGCAACTGTATTCGGATGAGTAAGTGCATGTCACTTTCTCCTCTTCTGTACCTCGGGACATCCACTGTTCGTAATGTCGTACTGTGTATTCTATCGGGTTTCTTGGTAAAACCTGTCCTGCTTGCCCATCAAGGATATTCCGACTTCTTAAACTGCAGCATTTACCCGGATACACGGGTACCCGGATACACCCTCACGGGTCCTAGAACCCACCACTTGTATTCTTCCGTCTATTTTCCAATGTTGGTAGCGAACTCATTCCATATCTTGTACAGAGCTTGATCTTTAAGTATTTTTGCTAGATCAAAGTGAATTCCCTTTCGTCTGAATAAACAGGTACACAGAGTGAAAGTGGAATGATGGTTTTTTTTTTTTGGGGGGGGGGGGGTACTTGATGTGGTCATATCCGTTTTCTGATTGGCTGCACCAAGTCCTGGGAACGAGGCCTTGCGATTCATTGCCTACTGAATGCTGTGAAATGTTCCATGTTGGCTGGGCTGGCGAGTAGGCTAACCACTTGAGGTACACACATTAATTTCTCGTTTCAGGAGTTGAAAGAAAAGGAACTTTTTGGTGCAAAAATTACTTATGAATTTCTCATAGCAAGTGACAACTTTGAGCGTATGGAAAGTGTTGTTGTAGATCCATGGCACAAGAAGCAACCAACTATAAAAATAGTTGGTGTTTCAAAAGCTTTTGTCCAAGGAATCGCGCTGTCTTCATTGGTGTTGGCTTCTGAGTTTGTAAAGCACTGACCATGATATCGCCGATTCTATAACACGTAAGACGAGGATGAATATACTCGTTGTGAAATGTTGAGGGGTTACCAGGTGCTGATTGGTTGACGATGTTCCTGCATTTTGCTGTCCAGCGAAGCCATTTTACTGCATTCTAAATCAGAATCAGTGATATCAATAAGTGAAACTCCTTTCCCTGAAAGTCAGTTTTTAAGCTACTGATTACCGACGAATCAAGAAAATAAACTGGAAACAAGTTATTATAGATGTGAAATTCTCAACGTTCAGTGGGGAATCACAAATATATCAGTGCAATCCAGCTACCGTATTAATTAGTTATCTGGTAATGTTTAGTAGTTGCTCAGTTCTCACTGTTTCCACTGATCTGGCTCAATTCTCACTGATTGAAGTCTAGGGTGAGGCGTTTGCAGCTTGAGTTCTCAGTAGTAGCGGTTTCCTCATCGCCGTGTTCTTAACATTTTCGACACTTGGAGAAATTCTGTTGCAAATCCATTGCATCTAGCAGGCTAGATGTGAAACACGTATATCCACGAGTAAATAGAAATACGTCTTATCGACTGCTGAAGTTCAACTGTCCAAAAAAGGACTTGCCAGTTGTGCCAAAAATACGTATTATTAGTCCGCTGTGTTAGAGAATGTGGTCACCTTAAATTTCACCAATGACATTTGTCATTCTTACGGAGAGTGAACAACGATTCATCATACCCAGTCACGTATTTTATGACGTAGCGCTTTCTTTCGGCCATACTATACATTTCGATGACATGTGTTTTATTCGTGTGGTTATTTCTTACTCGTTTAAGGAACTACTGTAGGTGGTTTTATCAGAGAGCAAATATTAAAAATCCCTGTCCGTATGACATACAGTCGCCGTATGTAAAGTGTTCAGTATTCTGTGGTGTCTTAGTTTACAGTCTCGGCCAAAAATAATCTTTCCCTTGTGTTATGTACGATTCTATTGAGGAAACAGGTTAGCACGTAAAATACCACTTTGAAATATGAGCAATTTTAACTTCATGAAAGCCCAGTTGTAAGTGAATAATTTTTTATCCATCCCTGCAAAAATTTTGGTACTGTTGGTGTTCATGTTTCAACTTATGCAAGTCACTTTGATCTACATTGCGAAACCTTAGCTATACTGTGATAGTAACACTAGATTTCTGCGAAATAAAGAAAAGTTCCACGCAGCTTAGGATTCAATTCCCTACTGGCACACCTCTACCTTTCCTTTGCCACTGGCACGTGTGGTTTGAGAACATATTGTGGCATTTGACTTGGCCAATCAGAGTTCAAGTCACTTGCTGAACGTCTGTGATTCGCAGGCAGTCACTTAACACACGTAGCATTTAAAACTAGCCAATAGAAAAAGTAGGACTAGGGTAAAGTTATTTTGCAACAGGCGTACAAATAGATAGGAACTCTTTTCGCAAAGATCGGGTGTTCTATGTATTAGGTTCATTATTGTATGTTGGTAAGTCAACTGATGGCGAGTTGGTCATCTGAATCAAATATGAAAAGGTTTTAAAACATATCCTGTGTATTTGAACAATAATACAATAATCAGAGGCAGCAGTGATGTAACGGTTAGAGTGCCTGCCTTCCACCAAGGTGACTTTCGCATGTTAGGAATCGTGCCGGACCAATAACCGCAGGTCGGTGGGTTTTCTCGGAGATCTCCCGTTTCTCCGGCCCCTGCATTCCAGCGCTGAGCCACTGAGATCCCTGTACTCATTATGGCATGGTGTACACAGCCTTTGCGATCGTCTATGTTGTCTTCGTCGTTTCACTAGTTTCTTTGCGGGTTTCTTCATATACCATCCTCGTTGTTTGCTAAATACTCATTCTGGTTTTATTGCCAATCTTGATTTTTTTTTTTTTGGCATCTAACAAAGTTCTTGATTGGAATTGTGTATATGTAGGTTACATATTTGATTATGTGTTTTGTTCATCTGGCAATATTTGACTGCATCCCCTCTTTTATTTGTATACATGTTAAATACTTGTCGACAATATCCTACTCTGACTCATTTCTATATTTAATTTAATACCATGTTCCCCAGTTTTTGTTTGCTGTGAAGGTTCTATGCAACTAAAACATACGTTGAATGGATGTCCATTTCAATAATCCAGATAACCCCTCACTTCCATTGTAAGAATCATACACAACAGTGTAAATGTTGAAAGGGTGTGCAATAGGCTACTGAAGTATAATCTGCGCGTAAATTTTTGGCAAAAATTAGGTAGTCCTAATAATGGGTGAAGGGTGAGAAATTCATTCAGTATGTTTCGGGCTCCCTGGTGACAATTGGTTCCTGCTCCGGGAACTGAGATTGTAGTCACTGAGAAAAATAAGGGACAGCCATACAAGGGGGTACCACCTGAATATTGAAAACATAGACATAGTAAAATAATTAATAATGACATGGCAAAGTTAATCATTTTACCATATACAAAGCGTCATATTACTACAATGCAACTGTGATGTTTAAATGTTTACGTTGGTAAAATTTTTAAGTAATGCTGCCACAACCATATGTATTATGCTAAATACAAGGACGAACAAAATATTTGTGTTACTGCGACATTAAAGTAATGTCCAACCAACACCAGTTTACAATGATTTGACATTATAGAATTGTGGACATTAGTCAACATTGCTAACCACGTAAAATGGAACCACTATACTTAAAATTTAAGGCATATAATGAGAACTAAAAGTAACTTAGTTGAGTTTTCAAACTTCGCAAAGCAGTTTCCGTGTTCCCTTTATATTCGAAGAGCATAAAGTTTTTCCCGTAAAGAAATACCGAAATTTGCCGTTATTTTTAGTAGAATACCTGCCCATTATGAAAAGCATTCATATATGTAAGATTATAGCAGTTGGAAAGATGTGTTGCAGAAGTGTAACACGTTATTCTCGCAAGGTCCAGGTCAATATTCACACTGTCCTAATTTCTATTCCTAATAGAGGACGCGTTAAACTTCAAACACATGTGTATTTTCTATAAGTTTGTTAGTTGGGCCATACTTTATTTGACACGCCCCGGGTAACTCTGCGCCAATAAATGAACACTTCGCAATTGCGTAGTCCAATCACGCGCAGTCCAGTCAGAAAGGGAGTAACTTCGCATCTGTGCAGCAGCCAATGGAGGAAGGGTGCCGGTTCGAGTATACACAGCACTGTGAAGTTTAGCCCGATGCCAAGTAATAACGCGAATTTTGCAGGTATCTAGTAATAGGGTACTTCTTTTTGTGACAAAATAATCGAACTTCATTAATTTTACATCGGTATGTTGTCTTAAAGCAAAGTATTTCCATAAAAAATGTCAACACAAGCATTAACATCAGTTCAACACAAAATTTGTTTGCCGCAACTTATGCACCATTTAAATGAATTAGGTAAAATTCACACAAAAATACTTAACGATACATTTATGTTAATAGCATAATAGTATCTTACATTAAGATCAACATAATTTATTGAGGGCTCAGACAGCAAATAATTACTGTAATGGTAGCATTGATCGTGTTGGCAAAACATTAGACATTTATTTGTGTGTTCATGGTCACTGCACTGTAAAAACAATTTATTTAAAATTCCCTTACATGTAATGTAAAATTATCTCTTGAATATAGAGTAAATTTACATAACAAGTAGTATTCCATAATCGTACGGAAAAAGTACCTGACAGAAGTGGGAGGAAAATTCCATTCAGTAAGGGGAAATTAACTATATTGTATAATATAATTACGTTAAAAAATATCCCGAAATCTTAGTACTGCTAATTTTTCTTACTGCCTACATCCTCTGACTAAAAGTAACCGAGCCATTAACACTAAAATTCTTGACACTTGGTGGTGGATTGGCGCGAACCGAGGTCTTCTATCACGATAGGCCGATGCGCTACCCATTACTCCGCGACAACAGCCAATTACCAATGAAAATTAGTGTGTGAAAGTATTGTTTCTTCCGCCCTTCACTCCGAGCAACTTTTGAGAAAACGCTGAAAAGATGCACGCATCGCAAGATAATTTTCCCATCCATTTATAGGATTTTCCACCTCTACGTACGTAAATTTTACTCCAGAGTGCGGTATTCTTACATGTAAAGAACAATGTTGGAATGCATGTATGACTAAACGATAAAGATGTATTTTAAGGTAAGAAATATAAAAGGCAATTATCAAATAGTTACAAATAGACGAGGAGATTCACACGAAATAAGTTAATTTTCCCTACTGTGTATGGGGTTTTCCACTACCATGTACGAGAATTTTACTTCAGAGTGCGGCAATTTTTCCTTACCCGTAAGGAAAAATATGTTTCCCCAACAAGTTTGCAAATATTACCTTACTCGTGTCAGATATTTTTTCCATTATTTTTTTTTACAGTTTGCAGTCTGTATGGGCGGCTCGAAGTGAGGTAGCAGGTCTCTAGAAGGCGCAAAGGGGGGAAAGTGAAAGGACTTCCCCGGTCGCTGCGACGAGCGAAAACGGAATATTTCACGCACTGCTGGGTGTCGGGAACGCCACTTGAATTTCCGCTGAGGCGTGCAGGGATCGGTCAGTTTCTTTGGCGCGGCCGAGCCAGATCGAATGCTTCGCGAGGCGCACTCACCGGGCGCCTTTGACGTCATTTAACTGCGGGACAGAACAAGAAATAGGTTTGTCCGAGGCAACGTAACAATGTTTTTTTTTTTTTTCCCCTTCGTGACGAAACGTATACACGCAGCTGACCAAAGGAAATTTATCTTTCTTACAGATTTCGCGTAACCAAAAAAAAAAAAAGAGTTTTTGTCTAGTATAATTAATTTATGGTGGTTTTCGCTATAGAGGTTGTTCCGAGACACAACCGACATACTTCGGTAGCGAGTTATACAGATCATTTGCAACAAAAAATGACATATACACAAGTAGGCTATGCAGCACCATTTGAGAGTTACAGGGACGTAAATGCAACAAAAAACGGAAATTGGAATTGTTGAATATCTTTAATATAAATGACTGCATTCATGTTGAACGTCTCACACGAGCTCTTCAAAATGTGCACCGTCTGACCGTAAACAGGCTGCGATACGCTGTAGCCTCCCATGGCGTGTTGCCACTGCATGCCTGCAAGTTCATTTCTGAGTTGGTTAGTGGCGTCAGTTATCGCTTGTAGCAACTGGTCTCGTGTGTCTGATCGCTGTCCGCTGTAAACCCTAGTCTTCAGGCAGCTGCAGAATAAAAAGCCCAACAGGGAGAGGTCTGGAGAGCGCGTCGGCCATGGGACCGGCCCACCTCTTCCACTCCCCTTGCGCGGATGCTCAGTTGCTGCACCTCGCACATTTCCGTCAAAGTGTCCGTAAACAAACACCATGTCTGCGTACTCTGCACGTGTAAACGTTCCTGGCATTGTCGCACAACCACTCGCCTCGACACACTAGCAAAGACTGACCACGCCCGCCACATTAGCAGTGTCTCCTTACGGTCATATTGGACACATTTTGAATAGATTGTGTGGGACTTACAACATGAATGTAGTCAATTGTATTTAAAATATTCAGAAATTCCAATTTTTTTTTATTGCGTTTAAGTCCCTGTAACTCTGAAATGGAGCTGCATATACTACATGTGTATATGGCGTTTTTGTTACCAATGTTCTGCATAAAACGCTGCTGAAGTATTTCGGTTGAGTCTCGGAACATTCTGTACATATTCTGCCCCTAGATCCCTTTCACAACTAGAACTTTGTTTAACCCTATCAGACAAATGTTTTCGTTCATAGTTTTAGGTGTTGGGAATAAGATGTATTTCAGTTGGAGATTTATTTAACGGAAAGGGATATCACATTTGTTATCACAACCAAAGAGCTGTACCTCTCCTGTTTGGTGATGGTGATATGATCAATTTATACCGTGCAGCAGTAGTAAGTTTTACGAATAAGTGGAGTGCTACCAAATTCGCTGTATTTTTGGTAATAATATAGAATCCACTGCCTTGCACATAAGTGCACGCAATTCATTTACCTTTTTATCCATCGCCGTTGAAAGTTTATTATTCGCTCGAGTGTTAGTGGGTGTGCACCAGACATACTGTCGTACAATGGCATGAATTTCCAAACATATTGCTAGCCAAATGCAATAGAAAAAAGTAACGCAGCCTGCCGCCAAATTTATGTTTATTTCGCTGGACTTCACAAACAATTTACCCACAGGGAAGGTACTAACATCATTTGTAATAGAGCCTTGACGTGAAATAGCGATCATAATTGACCTTCCGCATTTGTGGACACTAGAAGTAAGTTGGTTAATTTTGATGGTTTGGAAAAATAAATTTATCTGTTAGCAGGTATTTACGCCCTCTCT
Organism: Dryococelus australis; assembly: GCA_029891345.1. Lineage (NCBI taxonomy): Eukaryota > Metazoa > Arthropoda > Insecta > Phasmatodea > Phasmatidae > Dryococelus > Dryococelus australis. The sequence goes on from CM057002.1 coordinate 126,918,056, forward strand.
CTCCCACTTCTGTCCACTTAAAGTCATTGTTTCATAACACAATCTTTAGAGGCCCGGATACATAAACATCTACTCATGCTCGAATTTTTACTATACATAGTGCCAGTAATATTTGGCGATATTTCTTATAGATACGTAACTTAGCAGAACACTGTACGATTGTTTTCAGGAGCGGATCCAGAGGGAATGGGGAAACACACAGAGGACATTATCCCACCCCCTCCAAAAAAAAAAAAACTCACATCGGCATTAAACTGTTCTGTGATTATTTAAAAACATAAGTGACATAATATAAGAGTTTCTTTAATACCGTTTTTTTGTCACTTTGTAACTTTTTCTTGAATTATGCCATGAACTTCCACATCAACCAACACCATGAGCCATGGGGCCACGCCAGACACAACCGACAAACTCGCACACAGCCGCAACAACTGCATTTCCTGGGTTGATGACAATTCCCAGGCGTACCAGACAGACACTTCAACTGCACAATTGAAAAATGACTTTCACCTAACTACCCCCTCCCTCCCTCCCTCCTTCTAGATCCGTCCTATTCACAGTAAAGATTTGCTCCAACGTTCTGGCTGGTTGAATTTCCTCTCGACATTTCTTACTAGACAACCACGTTAGTCACAGCTGAAGTTACCATTTTGTGGGTGTCTCGGTCAGTTAAGAAAGTGGTTTCTCGCCCTGACAGTTGCGAAGGAATACGGGGTTGTAGCTGAATACATTATTGATATCTATCTCTGGTTGTTCTTTTGGCAGCAATAGTAAACCTTAAATTGTCTACACAATGCATACGAAATCATCCTTCCTTTGATTATGTTGTAAGAATATATGTGATTTAAATTTTTACACAAACACATATCCGTAATCTCATTCGGATTTGAGTTTCGGATTAGTAAATAAAACAATTTTCAGGGCAAGAATTTGTTTCGTTTCAAGCAAACGTTTATTTGTCTGGTGAATTTTTGTCATCCGAGCATCCGTTTATCGTCTGCCGTTACAGAATCCCTAGGAAGTTTGACAAATTTTCGAGTTCAATGACTTTCACGTCCTGCTCCAGTGAACTATCAGATTTATCACAGAACAGTTAAAAAGAAATTGTTTTTTGATTCTTTCAGATTTATTACGAGATTATAGTTATTTAGGTTGTGTCCAATGAAGTATGATTCAATTGGGAAAGTAGCCGAAGTTAACACATGTTTGAAGCCTACCCTGTGCTCATACATAAGACCGTGAAATTCTGTGAAATTCTGTGAAATTCTGAATTCCCCAGTGATCACGTTTGCATTCGCGTTATTCACTATATTACTCAGGAAAAAAAAACTGCAATTTTTTCAAATAAGTTACATGGGTGGTATAGAGATTGAGGCACATGATCAAAGGCTGTGTAATCAAGTAGGGGATCAACAGTTTGAAACCCCGTTTTTAATTTACTGCACGATGTGATGGTATTTTTGGGTTTGTGGTTGCTCCGTGACTATATCCGAAGCCTTATCATACGTTGACGCCCCACAGCGCCAAACTCATTTTTCTTTAGAGATGGGTCCCCACTTGAAATATTATCGGTGTGCCGTCCCTTACAGCATACTGTCGTTGATTTGGCAAGACTAGGAGGACTTCACCTCGATAGGAAGAATAAATTTTCCGAGTAGGCGAACCTCAATTGTTAAAGTCGAAGAGGAACAAGGTCTTAAAATAATTGGCATTCAGTAAACCGTTGGTCTGTAGGAGAGATAAGAACCATACGGAAATCAATGTAGCGTATAAGAGGACCCTCTGTCTGCGACAGAAGTCAATGTGTTTGTTCCAACTGTTTCAGTTACGGGCATTCAAGAGGCAATCTTTATTTTCTTAATGTTTTGCACATTATATATACTTTCACGCAGTGATACGAAAGACTATTCTAAAAACAACTGGATGTAAGTGTATCGGAGACAGAGCTGTGGTTTTAGAATTAAACGTCTGCGTTGGTGGGTTGTATTTTCTTCTACGTGATGTGGAAACGACATTCATAATTGCATTCTTTATGGTTCTAATCGACAGGACTAAGATATACATTTCGTTTGGTGCTAAAACCAGCACGCTAGCACATCGAATTCGGGAGATATGCTGCTCGGAATTTTTCGCCCGAGTCAAGAATGTCGCAAGATGGCCGCGGGACCCCCGGCCGCACTTTGCGTGCGCGCGACGCCATATCAAGGTCAAGCTCGCATCTTAGTCGTATACTCGATGGAACGGGGCATTATTTTTTAAATCGGGTTATTGTAAAGCCACGAGTATTTCGTGAATTCATTCGAAGGCGAGGTAGACTCCAACGATTTGTTCTTTTCTCCTAGTGTTGCTATTGGACGACATTTCTTTAGACACGCCCCGTTTAACTGTGAGCCAGTAATAAGCAGGAAGCAGTAGTGTGAGTGACAGTTCAACAGTTCTGTACTTGTTGGCAGCAACAAATAACTAAACAATAATGTCTCGAGTATATAGAGGGCTGACCAGCCTAGCTTGCTGCCAACTCAATCCGCGAAATACTCCGGAATCTAGTTATTATTCACGAAGTTATAATGTCCGAATGGATCGTCATGTAAACTTTACATCGCTGGTTCCATCCTGGTTTCGGGTGTTCACGGTAAAGTGAGCACTTTTGAAATGAACCTTAGGAAAATGTTACTGCTCATGCCTGCATATATTTTAACAGACGAACTGTGTGAAATGCACCCAGAAAATTGGTAACGCTGAATGGAAAGTAGTTCCATATCTTACCATCGAATAAACAGTGTCACGTATTTGTGATACCTTAAATTATGTCTTTCATTTCTTTTTTTTTATTTTAATGTATCGAATTGTAAAAATGAGAAGATTTGCTAGATATTTACTTTTTAAATAATTTCTAATTTTCTCTTGACCAACGCATGAATAAAGTGATGAGACCCATGATAACGTTAATCTTACATAAAACGTAAGACTACACAACGTACATACAAGTATACTTAAGCAGGGTTTTCAAAAGTGCTCATTTTACCGTGAACAGCCTATACCATATGCATTGACGTCAAAAATGTATGGCAACGGCAAAAATTTACTTTTCAAAAAGAAATGAACGATTCGATGTAATTTTTCATTTATATACATTTTCATAGAAATATCAAAACTAAAAAAAAAAAAAAAAAATATTGATATGTTACCTTGTTCCTTAAATAGTTGTTTGTGTTCTTAAAGAGTTATTGAGAATATTTCTTCAATATGATTTGTGCGATTTGCCTGTATTATAATTTTAACTTTTCAGATAATTTAAAATTATAATAGTTAGCAGTTAAAACCTTCGTGTAGGTGAACCAAGTGTCTAACATAAAATAAATTGCAACATCCCATCTGGAGAGGTTAGGGTTTTTGAAGAAAAAAAAAAAATGCACTGCTAACAGTTGAAGAGATGCCTGCTTAAAGCAACCGAGCAAATTACTAGCGTATCCGAAGTAAAAACATAAAAAATCTAGTCTCCTTATGCTGAACCTAAATCCTTCACCTTGATGTAGCTATTTGTTTAGTGTATCGTCAAAACCATGACGTGAACTTAACCATTAATATATTGATTTCTTTTCAAAAGTTAATTTTTATTCCATGTTAGAAAGTTTTTCAGCATCGCCGTACAAATGTATGGTAAATTTGGGCACCTTAGTGAGAAATAACTATAGTAAGATTTTGGAGAGAAACCATAATTCCCCGTTTGAAACCCCTGGAAGACTTTTCGTAAATAAAATAACACTGAAGAAAGAATATAAAAATTAAGCGCGGATCTTTTAGGAGACGAAACGATTCCTCGTAATGGTAACAAACAAAGAAGATAAGTGGTTCAGTAAGTCAAATAACTGTGGTGTGTAATCCATCATCTTTAGAAAATATGACTTTTCTTACTTTCTGGAAACAAGTGTTTACTGTGTCTGCGGCTTTCATGTAGAAGACAGATTACCAGAGAATTGTAAACTTTTTACGAAATACTCGTGCACAAGAGCACTGCTAAAGTGAACATCAAGTGCACATAAATAATTCTAGAGATTTTGTATGAAAAAATTTCACAAATCTATATAGAAGATGTTGCAAAATTGCGTGTCAATACTTCGGGGAAACATTCCTGATATCTGGAGGATGAGAAAAGTTACATGAACATAGGTCCGCAAATGCTTCGTTTCTTTACTACAGCTCGTAATACATGACGCACAGTGTATGGCCCGCGGGCTGGATCAGATTACTGTGGGATGCCATCGCAATTAGCAGCTCCCGAGGAGCCCTGATTTGAATCCACTAGACTTTTATCTGTAGACATTTCGGACATTTCCTTTGGTGCCGACATATGTGCAACTTATTCCCGTGCAGTTCCTACTGTTCTAGGTGTAGTGTCGTGGTGTGATATGCCGTGTATCGTGCAAAAGAACGCTGCGATGGCATTCCACAGTAACATGATCCAGCCCGAAGGCCGTAGTACGAGCTGTAGTACAGAAACGAAGCATTTGCAGACCTATGTTCATGTAACTTTTCTCATCCTCCAGAATTTGGGAATGTTTTCCGGGACTATTGACATGCAATACTGAACATCCTGTGCCTCAAAACAATAAAACTATGTTTTAACATGTTTGGTTGTATTTTGTTTTCCCTTTTCAATTCAGTAGCTGTGTCCCCGGCAAACACGAAATATCTTTGTTTCATTAACCGATAGCTGAGTGGTCAGGTAGAAAAATGCAGTTAGCCTCTCACAGTCACAGCAGCTGCAAGGTAGAAAACACTTGTAAATCTCTCTATTGTTCATCGAAAAACATCTGTATACAGGCTATGCTGTGAAGAAATTATACTGGTTTTACAACATCGATTATACCAGCAAAGCACAGGTGTATAATGCAGTATGTTAGTGGCAGTTGTGTAGAACCACTTGAGTTTAAGGGAAACGTGTTACTTTCATTTTGGATTTTTACAGATCGAAATGCATGACAGGAATTTACAAATCAAATCTTGACATGGCATAAAAATATACTTAACGAAATTTTTGGGTTCTTCAGTTATACATGCATTTTTCTATATGGGAAAGAATTTAATAAATAATGAGGCAATCCTTGATAACTGTTTCATATGTGAAACGAATGAAACTATTTATAAGTTTGCGATGCCTTGGCAAGGTTGAATGTAAAATATTAACTCTGAAAATTAAGTTATGGAGGATTTTATTGGTCGAATGGATGTGGAATATTGTCAAGTGCCAGGACCATCGCGTCTACAGTAACCTCTATGGACAATTTGTATTTCTAAGTGCGCTAAAGCCTAAGTTGTTTGCTCATCGACTGCTGTCGCAGCGAGATTCCAAGCTTCATACTATACTTTAAATCTGAATCAGTGAGAATTTCACTGTTTCGATAAGTCAAAAGTACCTGACTGATTCAACAGTCACTTCAGTGAATCTAACTGATGAATCAGTGAAAAAACACCTAATTTCCTTCACTTACTGATTCAATTACATTATCCACTAATTCGTCGGTCATTATGTTCACTGTTTTTCAATGGTTTGTTTTTTGACTGATGGATCAGTTAAACGGCGTGCAAAAATGGTCATCGAACAACGCTTAAAGATGGTCGTTAAACTACATGTATCAAGTGAAATAATAACAAATAAACTAATAAAACCAATACAAAACACTATCTAAAATGTGTTTAGTTTTTCAAAACACCATATTACGAGTCAATATGGACATTCAGCATTTCATTCCATTTTTACGTCTTTCGTTTCGTTTTCATGTAATCATCACAGCGCTCTGTTTGAATGTTTAAATTGCATATAATGTGGTGAATAGAGTTCACTCATATATGCAATTCGTTTTAACAATCCTAATGATACCGATTAATCCAATAACGAAAAGTAAGGGCTACAGTTTAAATCTTCACGATTTCGATAAGAACAATATGCCATAAATTTTCCTCTTACAAATTAACTTGACTTGGTAACGCCACCCCCGTAAGTTTTTTTTACTTTTTAATTTACGATAAAATGCGCAATATAAATAGTAAAATATCATAAATATGTTTACGACACGTAATTGTTTGGATAAAATCCATAAAAATAGCAATTAATTCGCCACTGCAGTCGGCAGTCATTTATTCAATCAGTGAAATTTTTCCACTGAAACAATCAGTGGTATATAACTGATTCTAAGTGAAGTCATTTCCACTGATTCGAGTAGTTGAATTTCACTGCGAATTAGTGGTTTTCCACTGATTCGAATTTAGAGTGCAAAACATGTTTTGTGTGCCTCTGTTGTTCTCTGGCATGTGAAATAGAATCACACAGTTGTACTCTATACGTCGCTCAATAATACACGTGTGCTTGACGTAAAATATATTTGCGATGTTTCTTACTCCCGTTTTGGCGCGGTAGCGTATCTCGAACTTTCACGTACTGCATTTTCTTTAATAACCACCGGTGGAGGTTCTTGCGAAGAAGTTTGCCATATGACGAAGATGCTGGATCGTTGAAAGTTTCCAGCTCAACCACTGAAATAACGCAAAAAATTCTCAACAGCCCAGTTAGTACCGAAGTGGTTTAGAGTCGGTGAACAAAACATGAGATCTCGTGGATCCCTTTTCAATCCACTGCATTTTTTACAAGCATCAAGTCCTAATGCAAGCTAGATATCAGTCGCCTACAGCAACCACTGTACTAATAGTGTGTATATATCACGACTCACCGCTGTGTTATTGCCACACAATACAACGCATACGCGCAGTGTCTAGCCGTACAATACAAGGAATCGTTATCTGCCAATGTAAATGCGAGTTGACAGCTAGAAAAGTGTTAACATCGCACATCATTTGATACCCAATTCTTCAGTGTGTAATTCCTTTGTCTAGTTGACGAGGAGTGACCCATGCACTGAGAAAAAGGTTTTGTTGAATCGAAGAAAGTATGGTTCGGATTTTGAGGACTGGCCATCTTACATGTTGTCAGATGTCAGTAGGAGCAAGAGATAATAGTATAGTGTGCTATTTATGTGCATGAATGACTGCATGAATTGTTACAGTTAATGTTTTTGTATTGTTTGTAAAGGGCTTTTTCAACGTCCCCCGGTTTTATGCTGCAAAGCTTTCCAGCGGGCGGCTTACAGACTAACTTATAACCTAATTAAATTAACACCCATCCCTGTTAATTAATAACCTTGCCCGGGATTCGAACCCAGAGCCTCCCGCACCCCAGATCGGTGGCACACCAACCGACTGCGCCACGGGAGATCGGCTACAATTAATGTTAATATTACAGTTAGGTTGTGTTTAACATTGTGTCATTGTCTACTTGTTATTGAAATGGTTTTGTGATATGAACACCTGGGTAAAAATTATAACACAATTTTAAATGATGTATGTGTCCTAATCATTTGTTAAATATATTATGTGAAATGTTATAAGGTGATTGTAGTCACCTAAGCCCATCTACATGTATTGAGATGGCTTAAGTTACTATCTATAGGATGAATGAAATATTTGGTTGTTGAAAACAAATATATTGTTATTCTTATTTGGTTTTCCCAAACTAAGATTTGGTTGGTGCAACTAGAAATTTTGTAAACAGTCTGATTTCTTTTGGCCCAAGACAGAGGTTTTTGTTTATTTAAACATGTATTTTGTTAGATAAACTAACTTAATTTTGTTGCCTTTTCAAGTTTTGTTTGCTGAACAAAATATGTTTTTGGAACAAACTAAATTTATTGTTGGCCCTATACCAACAATTATCGCGTTGGTTGGCACAAAACCTGTCTTAAAAGGTAGAAAATATTTATTTAGCGCAATATATCGAGACTGAAAAGAAAGAAAGTCACTCTACAGAATTGTTCGCGAATAAGCATGATAAACTAACAAAAAATATGTACTAATATCGTGAGTTTTGTAGATGAACTTAAAGTACGCCACATCTGCAAACAAAACGGGCCATCAATAACCGTTTGTTGGTTTTTAGTTTATGTCGGTATATCATATAAAGACATGACGAAAGCAGAGAGCAACAGCAAATCATTTGCACTTATAATCACAGTTACTTTACAAGTTTCGCAAACTGTTTGATGGAAAAAATAACTTCACTACGTGAAAAGTGTTAAACTAGAACGTGATTACACTTGAACTTGGTCCACGGGATGTTAAACGTTTTAAACTATATGCTGTAGTATAAGTCATGATGACAATTATTTATGTAGAAAAATCCGATTGAGAAAACTTAAACTGTTTGGTTTATTTTAAGTCCTCAAATAATATCACAAACACAATTCGGCAGTGTGACGTCCAATCAGAATATATTTCTCCGTGTGTTTTATCACGATTATTATGATCGTGAGCATACTGTGTTGTAAACAGAAAGTAATCGTGCATACGGCAGCCTTTCTGCTCTGGTTCACGAATGGTTCGTGTTAACATCATTGACAGATGAATTAATTGTTCGCTGGTTGCACGAAACATGCACGACAGAAGGGCAGCACGAAAAAGAAATATTCCATTATAGGCGATTCACGGTAAAAATGAGCACTTTTGAGATCCCTGCTTGAGATCTACTTGTACACACGTTGTGTGTTCTTCCGCCTTATGTAAAATTAACATTGCCGTCGGGGCCTCATCACTTTATTCATGCGTCGGTCAAGTGAAACTGTGATATTATTAGAAAAGCAAATATTTTACAAATCTTCTCATTTTTACACTTCGATGCATTAAGAAATTCACAAAGCGAGAGAAATAATTTAAGTTGTCACAAATGGTTACCCAACACTTTTTGTTCGACGTCAAAATAGGGAACAATTTTCCCTCCATCGTTACCAACTTTAGTGGACACATGGCACTTATTGCGTCCGTTAAAATATGTGTGTAGTTAGGGGCAGTGATTTTTTCTCTAAGGTTGATTTTAAAAGTGCTCACTTTATCGTGAACAGCCATTAAAAGCATTTGATATCTTAACTTAACGCACGACCAGACATTCAAAGCGGTTAATAATCCGTGTTGTGTCGTGCCTAGTAATCGAACCGGAAGATTATTTATTGCAGCTTGGTGAGCCCCCCCCCCCCGCGATTTAAATCAGTGTCCGTGGGCAGCGCGTGGTGTTGTTTCAGGCCAACTGCGCGAATTTGCTCTCGAAATTATTCAGTTAAAAACAACCTGAGCTGTGTTATCCCTCGGCAAAAGTTATACTTGTGATTCCATTGTTAATGTTCACTGCGCTCATGTTCCGGTTGTCGCGGTTAAAGAGCAATCACACCCCCCCCCCCCTCCCGCCTCGTTTTGCAAGCGCGCGCGACTTTAAACAATTGCCTCGTTTTGTATTCGACACGCGATCGGACTGGGGGGGGGGGGGGGTCGTCTTATCGCGCGCCGGAGAATAGCAAAGGAAGTGAATCACTTTATTGCCATCGCGTGCGCTTATTGCGTTCAAATTTTCGGTTATCAATCCCTGCTTCCCTACACCTCCGCCTATTCCATGCCTTGTAAAAAAAAAAAAAAAATTACTGCCGTCTGCAAAAAAAGAAACCACAATGATAGGCCGCTTGTTTCGCAGAGCAAAGCAAATCAGGCCGTTAACGTCGCAATCGAACGCCATTGAAATGACGCAAGTCAGTGAACAGATGCGCGGCTATTAAAAACATTTGCAAGCTGCTGTCACGTGAGAACAGGCAATCGCGGCGGTTTCCAATCCTCGGGGAATAAAAAGGCTCGTTACAAATTTCTGCGCGTATCTTGCGGCCAGTCGTCTCCGAGCCACGCGATTGCCAACATTTCTACGTCGTCTGGAAGGTAACGCTGGACCAAACTACTCTTGGGTACTTTTGTGGTATTTAACTGTTGTGGACAGGAACATTTCGCCAGCTCAATGACATGTAAGCTAGACTCTGCATTCTTCTGCAGTCTTCGATCTATTTGCCTGCAGGCTGCTGAAACCACACTTTAATGGTTCACCCTCGACGCAGCTATTTCGCGTGCTTTGAGGCCTCGAGATGCGTGACCTTCACTTTAAATCTGAACCAGTGAAAACTTTACTGTTTCGATCAGTCAAACGTATCTGACTGATTTATCTGTCACTTTAGTGAATTTAGCTGATTAATCAGTGAAAAAATTCCCAGATTTCCTTCCCTTATCGATTCTATGAAATTTTCCACTGATACATCAGTCATTTTTTTCACTGTTTACTCAGTGGTTTATTTTTGACTGATGGATCAGTTAAACAGTGTGCGAAAATGGCCGCTAAACAAACTGCAACAAGTGAAATAACAAAAAATAAACTAATAAAACCAATACAAAATACTTTCTAAAATGTGTTCCGTCTTTCAAAACGGCATGTTATGAGGAAATAGGAACACACGGCCTTTCTTTCCGTTTTTAAGTCTTTCATTTCGTTTTAACGTAATCGTCAGAGAGCTCTGTTTCAAGATTTAAACTGCATATAATGTGGTAAAGATAGTGCACTCATACATGCTATTCGTTTTAACGTAATCGTCAGAGAGCTCTGTTTCAAGATTTAAACTGCATATAATGTGGTAAAGATAGTGCACTCATACATGCTATTCGTTTTAATGTAATCGTCAGAGAGCTCTGTTTCAAGATTTAAACTGCATATAATGTGGTAAAGATAGTGCACTCATACATGCTATTCGTTTTAACGTAATCGTCAGAGAGGTCTGTTTCAAGATTTAAACTGCATATAATGTGGTAAAGATAGTGCACTCATACATGCTATTCGTTTTAATGTAATCGTCAGAGAGCTCTGTTTCAAGATTTAAACTGCATATAATGTGGTAAAGATAGTGCACTCATACATGCTATTCGTTGTAACAATCATAACGGTATCAATTAAACCAAAAATTTATAGTAAGAGCATACTATTTTCATCTTCACAATTTCGCGGAGTAATTACGGGACGCATATTTTCCTGTCATTGCTTTCAGTCGGCATTGTAGCACAGATGGTGAGGTAACGGCCTAGAATCGAGAAGTGTGTACGTTCTACCCCGGCCGCCTCCGAAGATATTTCTTCTTTTTTACATTCCGGTAAAATACGCAATATAAAGAGTAAATTATCTTAAGTACGATTATTTCACGTTATTATTTGTCTACATTCAATGAAAACAATATTTAATTCACCACAGTAGTCGGTCGTCACTTCAATCGGTGAAATAATTTCCCGTCACTAATTCAATTAGTAGGAAATTTTTTCACTGAAACAATCAGTTTCTGATCGTTTCTTATCCTAAGTGGAGTCATTTTCACTGATTCGAGTAGTTGAATTTCACCTGCGAATGAGTGGTTCCCCACTGATTCGTATTTAGACAGTTTAAGGGCGACTCTTGCTTAGACTCCACTTGCCTCGCCGCCTCTACGCGCAAGTCGCCCGACTGACGTGCACATTTTTCTTCGACAATTCGCTTGAACGTGACTTTAACCAGTGGCCCAATATTCGTCATGCCCCTCTGATAACGATGATCGTACGATGAGCGTCTAAAGACAACTCTGAAGTTTCTGTACAGAAAATTTAGCACCTGAAACTGATTCTGAGATTCCCTTTTAAGCCATTTTCACTCCAAACAAAAAAAAAATAATCTCTTGAGTTCAAATGTGCGTTTGATACTAGTCCATGGGCACGGACATTTCTTAGATGCTTTTCGTATATGAACGCCATGACAAAATACCCAGCTGTTTTTTAATCACGTATTTTCTACCAAAATTCAGCAACGTATTTTATATGCTAGCCAGGACGAACACAACATTTTCACATTACTCCAATTTTGAGCGGAACTTGGTCTTCGTTTACTCGTTGTTTTGTGAAGTTTTGGTAGTTCCGTATTCCTAAAGCTTTACAATTCGTTTTGAAGAAGCTTACAGTAATATTTAGAGAAAAAAAAAATCACCCAAAAAAGAATTTTAGTGAACATAATGTAATTCGGAGCATTTTTTTTCGAGCAACGTGTTACATGTTTGAATGTATTTCAGTGATGTCTCAGATACGCGGCCAATAGTCTTGAATCATTCTGCAAGTGCGCACGGAAGATACACATTAAATTTGGTTTTGTAACATGTACTGAGAAATTGTTTGTAATTTCACGTATGCTTGTAACAGTACAAAGATTTATCTTGTAAAACTACAAGGACCGTGTTTGCAGTATAACTCAAGAAATGTTTGTAATATACTGACTCGTATCCACGAGCTTCAGCAAAATGGCGGACACTCAACAACGTAACACCGTATATAAATGTTTGTGTAAAAACTATGGGAGATGTGAAGTTTAGTTGTGTGCGAAAAGAAATGTATTGCGAGTTTTAATAACGTAAAACACTTAAAGAACTCGAATAATCATTTTTAAAAAACACAATTTCAATCAAACATGCCCATATTACTCATTAACTTTTAATATTTCCTAGCAACACGGTACTCTGAAAATGAAATACAGTACCAGTAAATGTATTCTTCTTAATCAAATAACTTCCTTGCCTAATAATATAAGGGGCATAGGTTCTATTCCTCGTGCTGGCAAAATGTAATGCTTCTTTTTTCTTTTCATAATTTATATTTTGAAATATTATTTTAAAGATATTATCTTTTATTAATTCATCACATTTGTTTTCTAGAAGGAAAAAAAATATTTTATGTACACTTTTCAATACTGTAAGTTGATATAGTTTTTTCACGGTAAAGTGAGCACTTTTTGAGGCCCTCCCAAAAGGCATTATCCCTTAATAAATATATTTATTGCAGTCACAGACATCAATATTTGATAGTGATGAAATGTTTACACTGTATTTATTAGTCATATTGCAATGTTTACATTAAAAAGTGGCGGAAAGGTAGAAATTAATTGAAAGGAAAATCTTAGCAGGGCCTTAAAAAGTATTTACTTTACCGTGAATAGCATATATACAAGGTTATCATTTGCAATATTACAAGTATATTATTATAGCAGATTTTACAAAGGAATTTCTTGGCAACTGGATTTCCAAAGATTATTCTTGTAAAAGCACACAATTTTTTTTAGAGTGTGTTAAGGTATGTTTTTCAGTGAGTAACATTTAATCTACCTAATCAGAAGAGTTTTAATCTTGCAGAGGTTAAGCTAAGCTTTCTGGTCTTTATTAAAGTATATTTTTAAAACAGTAATTAATTATACCTTAGGTTTACGGTGCCAAGCCAATACGAGAGGGTGATGTCTTATGCACTAAAGTGAAGATAATCTTATGCGTTATATCGGATTTCAGACCTGTTGGCCACGGAAGTCTACGTAAAGTAAGTTTTTATTTTGCGCTGGGTGCCAGCCTTTGGCCAAAAATTGTTACGTCATATCTCGTAAATGAAGTAAATTATTAAGTAGAGACAGTGCGAAGTTAATATTAGTAGGTGTCATGGCGACGATATTATTGCATGCTCACCTATATGTTGTGCTTTATAGTGTAAGAAGTGAGAAAGTGTTGTAAGAAAAGAATAATTTGATGAGGATAAGATGATGAGTGTGGACGAAGGAACAGGCGTGATAATAAAACAGATGTGTGTATTAATGAAATCAGCTGTCGGAGGCAGGATGCTCAGGACTGTAATGCAATATTATTATTTCCTTAGTATTCAGAAAATTTCAGACACTATCTTCCAATTATCAACTCTAATAAAAATCTAATTCTTCACATTATTAAGAAAGCAGAATATTTAGTTTTCTTAAACATTACACCTAACACATACTTATCATTTAAAATCAGTAACTAAACCTAGATACTAATTTAACACATAACCATATAAAAAACATAATAACTGTACAATTCCATCCAATATATAATTAACATGCACGGATTTTTAAACTCATTAAACTCTCTGTCTCCTCTGGGACTCTTACATTAGCGCATATCAAAGTAAGTAGTTACCCAACATTTAGTCTGATGACATATGTTCGGTTCATACATATATACCATTTACATTACAATTACGATCTTCATCTAACATGTATCTTGATTTTTAAATGAAACATAAATGGAACAAAAAAGCCTTCTTGCTATAGCCTATTAATAGTTTCATATAACATTAGTTCCACATGTTGACTTCAAATCTTCCAGATGACATTGCAACATGTAAAATATTCAATATAAATTACTGGTTTTCAAATTAAATGCTTTACCAGCACACACGATGGACAATCAATTATTTTCGTTCACTGCAAAAAGTTATATTCGTACATAACAACAGTTTTTGCTTGTTTTAAAAGAGTATTTCCAATATTACCAGTATAGCAAGCATTTGTTCTTAGCACATTCATGGATGAAAGACAATAGTCTTAACACTCTTGATTAAAGATATTCAGTAGCACTTTTGTTCGTTACTCTGATAAGCAGATAACTAATCTGAATAATAAATTGTTCCCGATTCATTATATTCAGATATACAAATAAATTTTAATCTGGGGTAGGGGTCTGTAGAGAAATAGTTTATGTTCGTGTCAATTTGTACCTTTACGATAGCTTCAACTTTAATTTTTTTATGGTTTCGTGACTTTCTTTATACGTAGTTTCCGTTTGTGTATACACATCGCCGACAACGATGTTGTTACAGATACAGGCCGTAGCTCAGCGACCTTGATCTCTTCTAGGAAACCGTCTCGGGTATTGCCTGGAGTGATCTCGGAAGAGCATTGAAAATAGAGGCGAGGAATTCCAGACCGGGAGTTGAACCCGTCTTTTTCTGACTTCGTGTCCTGTGTGTTACCGCTGTGTTATATTTTTGGTTTTGTAATTTTACAAACAATTCTTCGGAAAATAACAGCCAATATTATTTTTGTAACAATAAAATAAAATTTGTACAAACTCTATACTTCAGGATGTCTAAAATTAAGATCGAAATTCTGCCATCAAGGCATAAACACCGTTTCATGGAAGTATGAAAGTTGCAATATTTTACTTGTAGCATAGAAAAACATTTTTAAAAACTTGTTTCCCAAAAAAGTGTTTGTAAAACGTACAACAGTTTTCACAGCAGCAAATGGGATGTTGCAGTGCCACCTATCAATACTTACGTCACGTAGAACGAACGCCTTAAGGTGGATCTCTCCCCCCCCCCCTCCCCCCTTTCCCCTCACCCTGGATTTATAGATCTTTCGCAAAACGGTTTCATTTCAGAAGGTGTATTAAAATTTTCTGCACGAAATATCCTAAATAACAGTTTCTCAAACTTTATCTAACTGCCACAGCTTTGCTATATTTATTAATTTTTATCTGGTAACTGTCGAGGCGAAACGCGAGATTATTTCTTGCTAACGATTACAAAGGCGACAATATCAAGAGTAATCAAGAAATACTGCCCCCACATAATGCACTAGGAATTGCTCTGTGGTCTGTCGTTCCAAACATGACACAAAACTGTATTTTCAGAGTATGGTGAACATTCCATAAACCCAAGATGGCGGGTGGGAATCTGCCTTAAATGCATTCGTTTACCGAAATGAATGTTTAAAAGGCTACAAAGAGAAAAAAAATCAGCCAGTGACAATATATATATGAGTTTCGAGTGTAATAAAAAATCAGCCAGTGACAATATATATGAGTTTCGAGTGTAATAAAAAATCAGCCAGTGACAATATATATGAGTTTCGAGTGTAATAAAAAATCAGCCAGTGACAATATATATGAGTTTCGAGTGTAATAAAAAATCAGCCAGTGACAATATATATGAGTTTCGAGTGTAATAAAAATTGAGGAGCCAGTCTTGTGTAACTGGATGACCACCCTGTTTCACTTCACATCACTCTACATAGTCAACACAAGTCAGAGTCGGTTCATTGAATGTTCTTCTGTGAGTGAAATTATATCTTCCTGCGTTGTTTGAGTGATTCGTTCAGTTCGCTGTAGTCACAAGGTTTCCTCAGACAAGAACGAGTGATTGTAATGATATATATCCATAATGGTGCAAACTATTAATTTACCTGTCTTCATTTTAGTTAAATCGAAGAAGTTGTACAGTGGTATAGGCTCCTCTCGAATAACTGAGCAATTTTGAGGTTTTTTGAAGATCTACTTTTCTGCTCACTTTTTATCCTTTCATATTGTGTAAAATTTACGTAGCCATGGGTGTAATGACTTTTTTTGCGTGTCAGTTAAGTCAAATAATAAATATTTATGAAGAGAAATGTATTCTAATATGCCAATTTGTACACTTATTTCTAATAAGCAAAAATCAACATAATTTTATTTAAGTCTTACACTTGCAATACGCGAATACTTAGAACTGATATATTTAATTCGCTGCCAACGTAAAAGTGTTCAAGAAGAGAATAATATATTTTCTTCATGTTCTTCATATTTTATAATTTTTTGTTGTGGCATAAAATAAGTCTGGGAAAATTATGGATATGGAGGAAAATTATTTAAATTACCTAATAAGAGGAAATTTATTTATTATAAATTCATAACTTTTTTGTACAGATATAAAACTTCAAAGTTAAAATGTATATTTGTGTTAGTTATATTTTAACATCCGAAATTAAATTTAAATTCAAAATTGCCAAAAATTTAAACATTATCGCGAGTAAACCAAGTGGGATATTTATGGGTCATTATGGGTCATTTATGGATCATTATGGGTACTTTATGGGTCATTATGGGTACTTTAAGGGTCATTATGGGTACTTTATGGGTCATTATGGGTACTTTATGGGCCATTGTGGGTAATTTAGGAGTAAAAGGAGGAAGTCATTTAGGGGTCATTTAGTGTCATTTGTGGGCCATTATGGGTCATTATAGGTCATGAGTCATTGGTACTTGGGCTTGGGTCTTGGGTTATTGGGTCTTGGGTCTTGGGTCATTGGATCTTGGGTCAAGTGTCAAGGGTTTTTTTTTGGGAGACGGTGGTCTTTTTTGGAATTTGTTGGGAATTATTCAGAATTTTTTGACTTCAAAATCATCCAACCTTCTTGAAGGTCAAAGCTAAGGTTACCTACATCCAACATAGTGATAGTAGTCAGTAATGTAATATACATGCTTACTTTTATGAATTGATTAGATTTCTAGAATTTTCTGGAGTTTTGTTTTCAAGGTCATCCAAAGTCATGCGGTCTAGGTCACGAGTCACCTTGATATAATATGTTGGTTTTTATTAGTTTGCAGCAATGAACTTACGATGTACATACGAAGTTTGGTTTGTAAGTCGCTCGGCTGGGTAATGGACTAATGTATGACGGACGGGTGGATGACGGACGGACATGGCAGGCTGTTGTAAATCCTTCCTTACCTACGTGAAAATTCTCTTTTGCAAAGTTCAGGTATTCATATTTATTCATGCTGCAGTAATAAATCGACATTAAAAAAATATTACTATTACAAGTGAGAGCAAGTTTAGTAACACGAGGAAAAAAAACAGCATGCGTATAGCCCATTAGCACTTTCGAAGACATTCTCAACATACTTACATTAGCCCACGTTTACTGGGAAGTCCATGTGGCAAATACGAACCCCATAACTGTCGACACGGACCATGCCACGTGCCGTCGAAATGTGGTGATGTGGTCAAGAGTCAACGAAGTGTGCACTTTCCCTGTGGAAATGACACATTCGCCACAATGGGCTGCTGTGCCGAGAACATAGTTTTGTAAAAAAAAAAATCTTTATCTGTGGAATTTTTATTCCTGCACCAAAGACACGCGAAGCTCAAGGAGAGTTCGTGGAGGTGCTGGGTGTCCCGTATTATGGCGCCTGGTTGCGTCCGAAGCATGCTCGATTAAGATAAACCAAAACGGGGCCATCTCGCCCTTTTAGGTATTCGAGCCCCAGTATTGCCTAATGTGGACTGGCGATACCCTTCATAAACAGGACAACATCTGAAACACGATGGGATGTATGTGAGCCCAAGATAATTCCAATGTAGGCCAATATGCCGCCATATTAAATCAATTTAATCTGGAATGTAACTGCACCCGATTCTTAGTGGAATGAATTGGATTGGTTCGGAAAGAGCTTATTAACGTTCGCCGGAGTTACGTCTGAAGTCTTATCAGGGGACGGATTACAAACTAACTTATGGCCTAACTTAAACTAACACCCATGCCTAACCTGAGATTCAAATCCAGACCGGCGGCGCATCCATCGAAAGCGCCACGGGATGTCGGCTAGTCGAATGAAAATACCACGATAACCTGTGAGAAAAATGAATCTCGATTCACTTGTAATAAGGGCATAGAACCGCTATCCCCCAGGCAGTGCTTGGTGTTCTCTGTAATGTGGTAATTGTGCTCTCTTGTAGGCAGCGTCAGTGGTATTAATATTTTAGATAATCGAGAATACAGACTCATTCGAAGCAAAAGGTTGTGTGCTATGCTCATGAAGTGTCATCTGGCAGTTAGAACCAAATAACTGTCTTCTAGTAGCTTCACTGTAAAAAATAATGGTAAAATTGCCTGACAAATGGAAGGTGATATTGGCAAACTTGTGGGGAAACATAGTTTTCCTTACAGGTAAGGTAAAATTACCGCACTCTGGAGTAAGATTCACGTACATGGTAGTGGAAAATCCCATACATAGATGGGAAAATTACCTTACGACGCGTGCTTCTCTTCAGCATTGTCTCAACAGCTAAGAGGGGTGACGGGTGGAAGGAACGATCCTTTAAGAAGCTAATATTCACTGATACTCTCAAAGTGTCCTCATGGTGTAATGGATAGCGCATCGGCTTAACGTGATAAGAGACTATAGTTCGCTCCCACCCACCAGCAATTTTCGAGGATTTTAGTGTTTAGCTTTCGGTGACTATTCGTCAAAAGATATATTTAATAAAAAATAACCGTTCTAATCGGGATATTTTTAAACATAATTTTATTATACAATACAGTTAATTTTCCCTTATTTGTACGGGATTTTTCCCCCCACTTTTGTCAGGTACTTTTCCCGTATGATTAGGGAATAGTACTTGTTACGTAAATTTGCTCTGCGTTTAAAAGGTGATTTTACCTTACATGTAAGGGGATTTTAAATCAAATGTTTTTTACATTGTGTATACTTTCTTGGTTTTCACAGCTAGAGGATAAACCAATTTTCTAACTTCTCAAATCTTCATCAAACTCTGGAAAAGAGGAACTTGTAAATCTTGGGACATTATCGGTCTCATTTCTGATGCTGATTATTTCACTCACTGAATGCAAACCAAATGCATTTCAGGAGCACTAACAGCCACTATTCCGTTCTGCCTATTTCAGTGTAGCATACGTCACCTGTTGCTGAGATTCTTTATGGTGCTGTAGTGAGATATACAGACTCCGGTAGTTCATATTACTCGGGAACACACAATTATTCTGTTTTGAAGCCAGTAAAGGTAGTGTAGTATGCCCTTTGCTTGCATTATGTTATCGTCAATTTTTAACTTGAGTGGAAATGCGTAAGCGTGTGATATTATGTTTATAAAAATTACGCAGTATCACTAAGTTGATGTACTAGAGAATACGCAGTTAGTTTGTGTAAATTATATAGATATATTAATGAAACATATGATTAAGGTTATCAGAAGTTTTAACAACAAATAAACAATAAGTAGAGACCTATAAAATTCGTGTAATTATATTGACACACGTTAATCTTCACCATCATGTATGCATTCGTGTCGACATGATTTGCATAAGTAAGGACACATTTTCCTTTTTACAAGCTTTTATTTAACTTTATTTGTATGTGTGCGGGTGGGCGTGTTTAGTGCAAATATTGTTAGTGGATTTTATAACACTTCCTGTTATTCAATTGAGCTGAAATTTTGCGTACTTGACTAGTTCCGATGACTATACAATGTGAAGGTACCACTGAGCTGATATGATGATGGAGCCGGAAGTTACAAACTTTTATGTAACTTAACGTGTATGTATGTTAAACCACTTTCAGTTATCCAGTTGATCTGAAATCTCACATACATATGTAGTTCGCATGGCAATACGATGTGAAGGTACCACTGAGCTTACCTGATGATGGAGTCGGAAGTTACAAGCTTTTAGGTAACTTAACATGTATGTATGTTAAACCACTTCCCGTTATCCAATAAAGCTTGCTGCAGTAATGTTGCCAGACCTCCCTGTCTTTGAGTGTCGCTCTTGTGTGCGTGGCACAAGCCTGCATCGATCAGATAGGGTGGCTTGGTGCATCCGATCAGCTGTACTCACGCGCACGTGCACACACTGAGTCGAGTTGCGTCATTATTTAGTGTATTAATGCTGGTTTTTCATATTACGTAACTAATGCATTTTGCATAAATGCTTTAGTATATTGGCGAAAGTTAATGAGAAACTGCTATGTCTGTGGAATGCTGATTTAAATTAATTTATCTCCTCACATTGTAAACGTATCGAGCTTGGCCTCGTTGGACTTATCTCGATGAGTACTTTGGTTGTAGATGGTGACCAGGGTCGTATGATGGAGCCGGAAGGTGGCCAAAGGAACTCTACAACTACATGAAGTAAACGTATCGAGTTTGGCCTTGTTGGACTTGTCTTGATGAGTACTTTGGCTGTAGATGGTGACCAGGGTCTGATTGAGCCGGAAGGTGGTCATAGTAACTCTACAACTACATGAAGTAAACGTATCGAGTTTGGCCTTGTTGGACTTGTCTTGATGAGTACTTTGGCTGTAGATGGTGACCAGGGTCTGATTGAGCCGGAAGGTGGTCATAGTAACTCTACAACTACATGAAGTAAACGTATCGAGTTTGGCCTTGTTGGACTTGTCTTGATGAGTACTTTGGCTGTAGATGGTGACCAGGGTCTGATTGAGCCGGAAGGTGGCCATAGTAACTCTACAACTACTTGCAGTAAACATATCGAGTTTGGCCTTGTTGGACTTGTCTTGATGAGTACTTTGGTTGTAGATGGTGAATAGGGTCTTATGATGGAGCCGGAAGGTGGCCATAGTAACTCTACAACTACTTGCAGTAAACATATCGAGTTTGGCCTTGTTGGACTTGTCTTGATGAGTACTTTGGTTGTAGATGGTGACCAGGGTCTGATTGAGCCGGAAGGTGGCCCAAGTAACTCTACAACTACTTGCAGTAAACATATCGAGTTTGGCCTTGTTGGACTTGTCTTGATGAGTACTTTGGTTATAGATGGTGACCAGGGTCTGATTGAGCCGGAAGGTGGCCATAGTAACTCTACAACTACTTGCAGTAAACATATCGAGTTTGGCCTTGTTGGACTTGTCTTGATGAGTACTTTGGTTGTAGATGGTGACCAGGGTCTTATGATGGAGCCGGAAGGTGGCCATAGTAACTCTACAACTACTTGCAGTAAACATATCGAGTTTGGCCTTGTTGGACTTGTCTTGATGAGTACTTTGGTTGTAGATGGTGACCAGGGTCTGATTGAGCCGGAAGGTAGTCATAGTAACTCTACAACTACATGAAGTAAACGTATCGAGTTTGGCCTTGTTGGACTTGTCTTGATGAGTACTTTGGCTGTAGATGGTGACCAGGGTCTGATTGAGCCGGAAGGTGGTCATAGTAACTCTACAACTACTTGCAGTAAACATATCGAGTTTGGCCTTGTTGGACTTGTCTTGATGAGTACTTTGGTTGTAGATGGTGACCAGGGTCTTATGATGGAGCCGGAAGGTGGTCATAGTAACTCTACAACTACTTGCAGTAAACATATCGAGTTTGGCCTCGTTGGACTTATCTCTATGAATTCTTTGGTTGCAGATGTTGACCGGGGTCTGATGATGTTCTTTAGTATTTAATTCAACAGATGTAGAAATGAAAATTAACAGACATAAAGCTTGTCGCCAGATGTGCATTGCTACATAATATAATAACAAGAAAATTGGTGAAACTAAAAAGTTAAAAATAAAATAACTGAAAAAAAAACTTTTAAACCAAGCTTTTATTTATAAATGCACTAAAAAGAGAAAATAATTATAGTAGGTACACAATTTGTAGAACTTGTAAGATGTGGTAGAATAGCCATAAAAAAAAACTTTACTACAAATTAATGTTTGCATCATTTTATATTTAGTATATACGCGCTTGGAGCAATATAGAACATATACCTCATTTGCGTAAGCGTAGTAAGCACATATCTTTTGTAGGGCTCTTAACTATTCACGATGTATAAAATATACCTCAGTTGCATAAGCGTAGTAAGCACATGTCTTGCGTAAGGCTCTTGACTCTTCGCGCCAATCTTTTATATATTAAATATAAATTGATACAAACATTAATTTGTTGTTATGATTATTATGGTTATTCCATCACATCTTACGTGTTCTACAAATCGTGTAGCTACTTTAATTTTTTTTTCTCTTTCCAGTGTATTTATAAATAACAGCTTGGTATTAAAGGTTTCTTACAGTTATTTTATTTTTTACTTTTTTGTTTTTATGCTTGGTTCGACGTGTCTGGGCCTTCATTCCGTTATAGCAGTTTCTTGTCGGTTCAAAGCCGTCCAGGGCATGTCAAAGCAACTCTATTCGAATGAAGAGCGGCACAAAAGCTCGTGTGTTTGATTGTATTCTATCTTAAACATTTCAGTTCCTGTATCCACTTCAGTGGACATGGTTGTAGAGTAAATAAATAGCCTATATGACAAGAGCTCTATACATCAATGATCCTGGCTCAGTGCAATAAATTTGTTTCCTGTGGTTATGTGATTTCTGAACATTTCTACAATCCTGGTTTGTGAATGGTACTTCCAATGTCTCTTACGGACCGAGCACATTTTTCATTGGTTGTGTGGAAGAAACAAGTGCTGAATTAATGTAAGGACAGCAAGTATCAAAATATTATTTCATTACAACACTTGAATTCATTAATTAATATGGAACTGAAAGGGCAAAAAAAAAAAAAAAAAAAAAAAAAGCAAATGTGAAGGTATCTAACAAAAAGGAATTTTAACGCCCGCACTTATTTTGGATGGTACATCTCAAATTACTTCAGTAGCAAGCGAGTTTGCTGAATACGGCACCTTCTTGCTTAGGAAAATTTTCCTGTCATATTAGGAAAACTATTTCGTTTATGAGTTTAAAATAAGTTTGCTGTATTTTCAATACTAGTTTCTATGTTTAAAAAATAACACATTCCTATAACCAAAAATAGTGCAAAGTAAAATTGTCAATATCTAAATAGAGTTGGCGTGATGTGGTAACATCGTTGTTTTCTCACTAGTGGAACACTGGAATAGGAAAGATTTTTACAGTGTCACACATCGAATATTTTTACAGTGTCACACATCGAATATTTTTTGTTTTGCCCATTTTGCAATAGAAAATTTTTACTGCGAAAAGAGAATTTGTAAGTGACATTTAAATGCAAGAATAACCAGAGTTAAGTTACATTGTGTTAAAAATCATTCAAATTTAGATTGGCACACTTAGGCAGGATTATCTAACACCTAGGTCATTTCATCTGGTCTATTGTATTTCTTGTTTATGCGTAGGAAAATTTTCTTTTCCGCTACGTTGGATAGAATAATTTATAATATAAGAGTTGTCTTTTAAACCGTACTCGATGTCGTCATTCACCTATGGCCACTTCCAGGTTCATCTACTTCCCATCTTGGTATATACAATCGTACAATCCTGTCCTGTACCAATTGCTGGATAAAGCACATTGTCATAACGTACTACTACATAAACATCTTGCTGTATTCTTTGACTTCCTTATTTTGTACTTGTGTTACTGATACAATATTCCTTCCACGTCACTCATGAAGAACACTTTCTTAATTACTTGTACAGTATCAGATCGTTGCCTCCTTTTTGCAATTATCTTGCACACTGAAGACCTGATGTTGATGGCTGTAGTTGATATGAAGTTCTTTCATAAGGACAAAGATTAGTTGCAATCTCTATATTGGCACTGTCCCTACTTTTGATATATTCCCTCTTTCTTTTTGTATTTCCTGAAAATGTATATTTTTGATGCGACAATATACATATTTCAAGATGAAATGGCATTACCTGGTGGTAATTATGCATTTATGAACGTTGGTTGTTCTTTACTGTGTGTATTTACTGCTCTTTTCTTGGAAAAATATTCAACGAAACTGCCATCATCTAGGCTCAGAAGTTCATTGTTTTCATTTCTCAAAATATTTTCCGGTGTCCTGTCAATTATTTCTTTCTTGGTGAGGGTAGAGATATCGACATTTTTAAATCCATATTGATGGTTCTCACTCAAGTACACTGATGAAATTATCTATAATGATTTATAAAAATTGTATTTTTATAGATTTTTAAATATTCTGACCGAAGGTGTCAATTTAAATCGTCAGAAACTATTCTCCATTATTGCTTCATTAGCCTGAAAAAAAGCCACATTGATTGATTGTATTAAATGAAATGAATTACGAAGAAGAGTGATGAATTTGTTATAAATTTCCCCACTCTGCTTAAGATCTTGAAGTCTTATGGGAGAGCTTATATTACATCCTGTTACAACCTTCTATCATATCTAGTTTTTTTTTTATAATTTGGAAGTAGAGTTGACAGAAACCAATCTTACTACATGTGGTGATCGATGTAACCAGACATAATTTGATTGCAGTTTTCCAATTCTGGCCCGTCTTCAGTAAGTAAACCACGTATTTTGAGACTTATACTTTAAAAATAGGGACATTACCCAAACAAAATTAATTTCATTGTAGTTCCAAATATTTGTGTTGCGAATTTCTTTAAATTCTTCCTGTACACGTAGAAAGAAATTATTTAGTGTTTCGTTGCTGGATGCAGCTATTGATAGTTAATGGTTAGGGACATATGTTACGATAAGATACAATTATATATTTTCGTGAATGACGGAGACCAATCAAACGCTAGAATATTTTGGCTAAATTTGTTCTTTTTAGGCCTAAACGATCGAATTACGCCTTCACAGTATACGTCAATTAAAATAGTTTGACAGGGTATCCAAATGCAGACATTAAAACAGCACGTACATTAAAATAGTTCTCGTTTTCAGAAAACTCATTATGGTTGCCTGTTTATTTCCCGCGTAATTTGTGTATATACCAAATATTTTACTAGCCTCAAATTTCGATATAATCACACTCACTGTGATATCTATATAATTACAATAATCGCGACACCATTGGACAGGCTTTTAGGCTCGTGGCATTTCTCAGCCTCTTATAGTTGCCGCAGATAACCAGCCTTTAAGAAAATAAAAATATTTCCATTTACAAGTTAGCGTGACATCTTATTGAGTGCTAAACTAAAGCCTCTTAGAATCGCCAAGCATTAACCAGTAGCCATCTTAATGTCATAAATGTGACTGTGGATCAAAACAGCTTGTAACATTGTAAAAAATAAGTAAACAATCTGCTTACTCCTAATATTCAGAATTGGTATCAGTCAACAAATACCTGAGAGACGACGTGTATGAGGCACAGCTGATTTTATTGCCAAATTTGTGTGGAAAAAATTAAAGGGTGAATTCGTGACAAGCAGAAAATATCACACTTTTAAATCCTACGGAGGTATACTGTATATACATAATACACATGCACATTATTGAACAATACTAGTAGCGGGTAGTCTTTCTCTACTCATAAGTATGGTAAACTTGACCAAATCGTGTGAGTGTAAAGGATAACACAAAATGGCATCCGTAGACATATATCATGAGAAGAATCGCCATCACATGACACCTAAACTGGAACTATTGCTATTTGAAACAGTTCACTGAAATGAATGGGAATTCTAATATTGTTTAAAAAAATGCTGTGTCACCAAGTCACTTACCTTTTCGTAGTGTGACTTGGTTTAGGATATCTCCTCTTTTTACTACTGAACTGCCGTTCTTGGGTAGCGATGGCTAAATCTGAGCCAAGTGTGAGCCCACAAAATTTATGGATCCAAATAACTTAATGCCTTTAAGTAGCAAATACACACATCACATTTGCCTCAGAAATTAGCCATCAGCTCCCCAACATCACAGAAGAATAATTTTTGGGGTAAAGCAGTTGCTTTTTCCGTGAATTCCAGCCGGCAAAATTGTGTCGCTGGTTACCAACATTTCAGATAGCTGTTCACCAATCAGCAACTGGCACATCAGGCGAGTGGTGTTGGAGGTTTGGTGTTGGTTGTTGGTGTTGTCGGCTGTTGAACGCCAGTGCAGTATATGTGAGATTGCATTATTCCCAGTTGGTGGTCGGTGATTGGTGTTGATGGTTGCTGGTTTGGTTCTAAAACCATTTCAACTCGCGGTCAGTTATTGGTGTTGGTGTTGCTGGTGGTGGTGGTGGTTGGTGTTGTAGCGAATTGCAATTCAGCCAACTTTAACTACCAACCGAATAATCAGAGACCGTTCTCAAGGTTCTGAACGAGTGACAGTAGAAAACCTTAGTAATGGCAGAAAATAACCGTGAAAGTATAATATTTTATATCGATATTTTGATACATTCTGTTACTCAGCAACCAGACATGTGTAATATTGAAATTCCTACGTGTATTAACATAAAGGCTAAAGTAAATTACACGAGTATATTGTATTTGCAGGCCTTATGAAGCGATTGCATCATTACAGACTGATATGAGTTAAATATGTCAATGTTGCTTTTTTTTAAATGCGTTACATTTAATATTTAGCATGCGAAAATAACTTATTGTTTTTAATATGGCTTACTTCGGTGTGCTTAATTTAAAAGAGTTCAAATTTCTGCAACAAATGTTTCGTTCACTTGATTATAAAAATTTACATTCCAGCAATAGCCTATTTAAATAGTTGATATGCCTTACTTAAGTCTTCACAACTATCTGTTGGCACAGCCGTGAAATAATTTACACCAACTCCAAAAATAGGTGTTGCACCACGGAACATATAGCGCACAAACTGAAATCCCCCAACTCCACCCACAACCACCACCAACCGCCTATTTTGTCACGAGCTTCACTCGCCAGTCGGGAACACATCTAACATGGCGTGAACCAATCAGTTACAAGCCCATTCAGAGAGACTCGCGCGACCAATCAGCTATTTGGTAAGGCCACGTTTCACTTTTGTGTTTTTACCTTTTCTGTACCGTTGCTCAGGTCCCTTCTCTATTCTAGACAGGGGCCGCAGTAGGTTAGTGTTTAGACGACTCGCCTCCCAGCTAGGCGATCGGGGTTCTATTGGTTCGACGTCAATATGACGTCATTGGTCTTGCCTACTCGTATATAAGCAGCAGGGAGTTCAGCTGAGAATCTTAGTTTGACAGCAGCTCCGTGAAAGGTGGATCGTCTTGGCTAGCTTGTGCCTCTTCCCATCAAAGTCTTATTCTGCGTCTGCGATTTCTTCGGGTACTCCAGAGCTAATGGTAGCTGTGGCAGTGCCATAGACTTCTTCAGGCATGACGCCGACAGCACAAGCGACTTCTTCGGGTGGGCCACCTACAGCAGTTCAGCCATCAGCATAGCGACCCAAGACAACAGTGTCAAGACTTATATGCGTGTACTGTGATGAAGCCTTTGCGACTAGCAGCAATGTTAGACGACACGAAAATCATCAATGTAAAATTAACCAGCTCCTCATGGCATATAAGTGTGAGAAGTGCCTTCACCTGTTTGCTCGTACTAACAAACTAGACCAACATTCGAAAATATGTAAAGGACTTGTTCCTCCGTCAGCATAACAAAAAGACGTATTGTCACTGCCGCAAACCTGTGATGGACTTACGAGTACTGCTTTGTGCAATGGCGATGTAAACATGCCATCGCTACCTTGTGCAGTGAGTGAGGATGTGCATATGGATGGTACGGACAATTCGCTGTCGCTATCGGGTCGATCGTGCCGTCACTGTGGTAACACGTACAGTGAAAGTAGCGATGCGCGTTGGCACGAGAAGAGTGGCAAATGCACGAAGAAGACACGATGACCGTATTTGACTATTAACTGTTACAAATGTGGGCGTAAGTTCATGCGTTATGGAGTAAAAGATGTTCCAGACGATCTCCGACATGAAATACATGACCGTCAGAGAACACACAGTATGACAAACATGCCAAACTGTGTAGAACTCGTGTCCGGTAACCTGCTCATGTTCTAGGCGAACCTAATGCCAAAGGATTTCTTCTGAATAAATCTGAATTCAGGGTCATGTTGAAATATTACATTGCTCTAGATCCAACAGTTTCGTCGAAATATGTTTGTTCGTTCCTGGCAAGTATGAAACAAAATTTAATAAACCAACTTACAGAAGATATTAAAAAACAGGGGCCTCTAAAATATAATATATGGCTAGAATGCAATTATACAAAACAGGAACTGATGGACGTTGGTATCAACAAATAGGCAGTCAAGACTTCTAATGTACCTCTCTATAATGCATACGACATAGAAAAGAGTGTAGAAATAATATACAAAAGGTATGTCACGAGGAAGAAAAAAAAGATTATGAAGGGTTCGGTATGGACACTCGATTTGGTACCTCCTCTTGCCTTTGAGAAATCATCGCAAAGAAATGTTTGAATGTAAAATTTTGTAAATAAAGAAGATATTATATGTTGTATTTTTTAATATAAACTTCCCTTCCGCTTTATATATAAAATCATTTCAAATAAAGAAATACTTGCATTTCAGAATACAACAATTAAATGTGGCAGTTTATGTGCTGTGCAGGAATGGACAATGTCACCATTTGGTACAGGTTGATAGCAGGTGGCATAATCGATACTTCACATGTGCTGAGAATAGAATCCAATGTGGAGGGAGTCGAACTAAACTGAGTAATTGATGGAGCGAAAGCGACTAACTAGCGCAACCTATACTTTAAACACATACACAAATATGGATGTCACCTGGCCATACATAGGTGATGTAAACATAAGAAATCTAGTATGGTTGTCGCACGAACACAAACTATAAAACTAATTACAGTAAAAAATATGGAGGACTGCACCTAGCAAGATGGCTGCCCCCAACATGGCAACCCCCAGTAACATAAATAAACAAATTATGTACGATAATCAAACAAATATGGTAGTTGAACGGAAGTGATAGAGACAATAACATATCCACACATGACGAAAGAAAAAACAAATATGGCAGTCGAACGAAAATTAGAGAGACAGTAACGTATAAACAAATATGGCTGCCTCCAGTAGCATGTAAACAAATTATGAACGAAAAGGTAAATCAAGATGGCGGAATGAGTATAGATGGGAGGAGTGGAGGCGAGGGAGTCAGTTGTCTGCTGGGGATGGAACGAATGTAACTAATGCCTTCAGAAATGTGAGTTTTTAAAAATTCATTTTTTATAATTTTAAAAATTAACTTTTTATACATTTTTGGGTTTTAAAGGATTTTTTGGAACTTTTTGTTTTCAAGGTCATTGAAGGTCATTATGTCACGGTCGAGATAGTCTGCATCTAATATGGTGGCAGAAGTCTGTAGTGTATTATACTTGCTGACTTTTATGCATTTTTTCTCGAGTTTTTTATATTCAAGGTCATGGGGTTAAGGTCATAGTCATTGGCTTGCGATATGGCAGATGGGTGATGTATACCAAAATGGTGGTCGCCTACCAAGACGGTGGTCGCCTACCAAGATGGCGTAATGAGTATGGGCTAGGGGGTGACCTCTATTAAATTTGAGTATTTTTAAATACTTTTAAATAAATTTTAATAATACAATTTTTGATAATCTTTTAATTATTTTTAATAATACATTTTTTTTAGTATTTTTGTGAATTTTTTGAATATTTTGGATTTTTGGGTCTAATGTCAAGGTCATAGTTAATAGGTCCTGCTGTACTGGCCCCTGGGTCACTGATCCAGGTCTCCCGTCTGGCTCGGAGTCACTGATCCCTGCGACTGGAGTCGCTGATCCCTGACCCTGGAGTCATTGGTCCCTCTCACCTGCTCTGGGAAAAATGGGATTTTTTTAAGGAAAAAGAGGGGAATTTTTAAGGTAAAAGGGGAATTTCTAGTGTATTTTGATTGATATTTGAGGGTAAAATTTTGAGGGGAAAACGGGAAAAAAGGAAGCCGGACGGGTAACGTAACAGGATGGTGGCCGGCCGTCTACTGGCTCCTGTGCCAGACGCCAATGTGTCCAAGTCCCCATAATCGTACTACTAATGACCTATAGTAATATTAAATTTAAATACCAGATTCATAGAATCCGAAGCTTTATGTTTTAGCGATGGTTTCTTAAGGACAGTACTTGTTTACTTAGCTACTATTGTCACCAAAATTTGGCATATCTTAGTCAGTGAGACTGGCATTCTTGAGTAAAATGTCGTCATAGTTTTGATTCTGTCATCACAAAAATCTCACAGATTAAGAAATTATTTGTTTACGTTTTTGGAACCTCAGTTGAGTGAGCTATGTGTGGAAGTGCTCACATAAGATGGTCATTAATATTTTCTGAATATACATTAAATGCAGTCGTGGAATATGTTGTCGCGGCCTAAACTCATTACATATTGTTAGTATTACTAATAACAGAATCTGGTGTGTATTTCATCGCATTTGGAATTATCAGCTTTATGCTGTCTTTCATCGTGCACATTATTCTGCATCATATTTGTTTTCTTATACTTATTTCATCTGATTAAGCTCTCTTAGCTTCTTTCCACTATTTCGTCTCGTACAGTATAGGTGCATATGTGAAATGTACTCCGGGCTACTTGAGTTACAACTTCCATGTTGTATGAAGAAATCTTCCATGTATTTCGGAGCTCAGTTCATTTTCATGCCAACTCACAGACTTGTATATCCTTTGCAAGTAAATAAATCACTAGATGAAAATATCTTGCTGTCGCCATATTTAGATTTCTTAATCATCTATAATTCTCTGTGGGACATTAAAAACTGAAACAAACCAAGAAAAATATAGAGATAATCAAATTGTCCTGTAAAAAAAGCTCAATATATAGTTTTCATTTTAATAGTGTCTAACATTATAAAATACATAGAAAAACAGAAAATGGCAAAAAAATTAACTTTTTTAATAACATTATATAAAAGTTAGTATACAATGTAACATATTCATCACTATAAAATGAATGAATACTGACTAATTTGCGTATATAATGGTATAAGAAATTTCACAATTCTATGTAATAAATAACTATACAAATTCTGATCTTACACGGCAAACAAAATGTCCCTAATTAACAGTAGGCAAGAGATGGAGATAGATCACCATCTCAGGTCAGAGACCCACGTAAGAGATCCGTGGATGAAGGATTTCAAAGTTTGAGATTAGGGCAATACGCCACTATGTCGGCCCAGTAATTAAATCATTTGATACTCCGAATTCTCTAATCTTCACCAACCACGTCTCGCTGTTTTGTTAATATATAATAATGTTTATCACTTCACTCTTCGGTTCAATTGTTTTATAGATATTCTTTCAATACAATTACAAGGCGTGACAATTTCTGCTTGTAATAAAGTATTGATTGTTATTCTTCATAAACGACATGCCAGATTTACATTTGCCACTCAATTTAACAGCAGAACCAACAAAATTATGTAAAGAGTTTATTTTAAACTTAAATTTTATTTTACACTATTTTCGAAGAAAAGTTCCGTGATATACTCGGGGCGAGTATATCACGGATTGAGCTTTCAGCAAGCTAGGTTGGACAGCCATCTATACACTCGAGACATTATTAGAGTCCCGAGTATATCACGGATCGAGCTGTCAGCAAGCTAGGTTGGACAGCCCTCTATACACTCGAGACATTATTAGAGCCCCGAGTATATCACGGATCGAGCTGTCAGCGAGCTAGGTTGGACAGCCATCTATACACTCGAGACATTATTAGAGCCCCGAGTATATCACGGATCGAGCTGTCAGCAAGCTAGGTTGGACAGCCCTCTATACACTCGAGACATTATTAGAGCCCCGAGTATATCACGGATCGAGCTGTCAGCGAGCTAGGTTGGACAGCCCTCTATACACTCGAGACGTTATTAGAGCCCCGAGTATATCACGGATCGAGCTGTCAGCGAGCTAGGTTTCACAGCCCTCTATACACTCGAGACGTTATTAGAGCCCCGAGTATATCACGGATTGAGCTGTCAGCAAGCTAGGTTGGCAGCCCTCTATACACTCGAGACATTATTAGAGCCCCGAGTATATCACGGATCGAGCTGTCAGCAAGCTAGGTTGGACAGCCCTCTATACACTCCAGACAATATTAGAGCCCCGAGTATATCACGGATCGAGCCGTCAGCAAGCTAGGTTGGACAGCCCTCTATACACTCGAGACGTTATTAGAGCCCCGAGTATATCACGGATTGAGCTGTCAGCAAGCTAGGTTGGACAGCCCTCTATACACTCGAGACATTATAAGAGCCCCGAGTATATCACAGATTGAGCTGTCAGCAAGCTAGGTTCTACAGCCCTCTATACACTCGAGACGTTATTAGAGCCCCGAGTATATCACGGATTGAGCTGTCAGCAAGCTATTTTGGACAGCCCTCTATACACTCGAGACATTATTAGAGCCCCGAGTATATCACGGATCGAGCTGTCAGCAAGCTAGGTTGGACAGCCCTCTATACACTCGAGACATTATTAGAGCCCCGAGTATATCACGGATCGAGCTGTCAGCAAGCTAGGTTGGACAGCCCTCTATACACTCGAGACATTATTAGAGCCCCGAGTATATCACGGATCGAGCTGTCAGCAAGCTAGGTTGGACAGCCCTCTATACACTCGAGACATTATTAGAGCCCCGAGTATATCACGGATCGAGCTGTCAGCAAGCTAGGTTGGACAGCCCTCTATACACTCGAGACATTATTAGAGCCCCGAGTATATCACGGATCGAGCTGTCAGCAAGCTAGGTTGGACAGCCCTCTATACACTCGAGACATTATTAGAGCCCCGAGTATATCACGGATCGAGCTGTCAGCAAGCTAGGTTGGACAGCCCTCTATACACTCGAGACATTATTAGAGCCCCGAGTATATCACGGATCGAGCTGTCAGCAAGCTAGGTTGGACAGCCCTCTATACACTCGAGACATTATTAGAGCCCCGAGTATATCACGGATCGAGCTGTCAGCAAGCTAGGTTGGACAGCCCTCTATACACTCGAGACATTATTAGAGCCCCGAGTATATCACGGATCGAGCTGTCAGCAAGCTAGGTTGGACAGCCCTCTATACACTCGAGACATTATTAGAGCCCCGAGTATATCACGGATCGAGCTGTCAGCAAGCTAGGTTGGACAGCCCTCTATACACTCGAGACATTATTAGAGCCCCGAGTATATCACGGAGCTCTAATATATTCAATTCTTACTCGTTTGTACCATTTGTTCTACCTTTAGAATTATTCCTTCCAGCAATAGTATTATTCACCTGAAGTATTTATGAATAGCTTGCCATGAGTTCTCACCCAGTTTATTTTTCTTGTAGGTTTCCTAGGTTTTCTCTCCTTGTTCCAGCCAAAATAATTGTAATCATCACTGTGTTCGTGTCCTTCCTCCGTTCTGGTACTAACTTCTCTACGTGCAACTTCATTACCTTATGCTCACTGCATGTAGTATTTATAATGTAATCAAGGAACCCCCCCCCCCCCCTTTTCAAAACAACTAATACTATGTTTAATTTATTTTCCTATCTAAAATTCAAAGCGAATGCAATTCACCACTTATGCTACCATTAATGTCTTACGTTTCTATACACAAACGTTTCTTTGTTTTGCATTATTTCCTACATGTCCTCTTGAACTTTGTTATGAATATCCTTTAATAGCTTTACCAGTTTGATAACGGTAATTTTAATGCATTTCTTTTGACAACATAGTAAAGTCTTTAATGGTTTTGTCTTTAATATCCCAAGTATATTGTATAATTTTGCGGTTCTCATTTACTGTTAACTATGCAGTTGTTCTACAGGTTTTTATGATGCACATTATTACATAGCTTTTCCTCTGCTCTCATCTGTGGCATTTCGTTATTTCTGAATGTGTCTTATTACTCCTCTTTTGTGCAATGATCTGTCCCTATTACGATCGTCTTCCAGGCTTAATAATCTATCACGTATCACATTTCACGGTTAAACTTCTTGTACAACTGACTGTGACATGTGGAGCTTAGAGCGGCACGAAAGTCACCATGTCTACAGCAGTGCCATTTGCATCCATCCTCACCTGGTTTTGGTAGTCCAGCCCTTTGTTTTTGTAATCTGTGCGCGCCTGATTGCCTTGTCTAGTGAGTACGTTCACGAGGTATTGGCTTAGTTATCAGCTTAATGGGGATTTTTTTTTAACCTAATTACAGTTCGCTGTGCTTTCGCTGCGCGCCAGCGTCGCAGAGCCGGACGGAAACATAACGTTTAAACCGTATCAATGATTGAATTCATCTCCGTTGATTACGTTTGTCGTACAAGCTGCAACGAAAGTGTAAGGTTACAGTTTACAAACAAAATGTGTTCAGAGAGTTAGTGAAACCACATAAAACAATTATGAAGACCTCAATGGCTCAAAGATTTAAACACAATATTGTGTTGTTTAGTATGCACTTTAATTATTTACTGTGTTTATGTATAATTGGTTACTAGTAGTTGTAAATAATGTTTGCGAAATTTGATTATATTAATATCTTCCAAATCGGGGTTTTCAGATAATTCTTTCTACCTACAAGTAATTTGTATTACTTCACATATATATAGGCATACTTTCATATAGACATACAAATAAACTGAAGCGAAAAAATTATGTGTCGTGCATAAAAGTATAATTTTATAATCACAATAATGCGTTTTTTAAATTTTTTTGTTTATTTAAAGTAAAATAATATCAAAACATATATTTATTTTATGAAAATTCCACTGATTGTTGCGATTTTAAAAATAACTGTTCCTGAGAAGTATGGGCAAACAGATGTATTATATATATACATACTAGGTGATCCCGGCGAACATTGTTTCGCATGTTTTGTATTTAAAATCCACAATGAATATGTATATTACGCCATCTATTGTATTGAAATTGTAAATACCAAATTAAAAACATGAATTGTGTAAGGGTCATGTGTATGCGTGTCATAGCAAATTAGGCGCAAATGTTATGTGTATTATGTTTCGTAGATGTAACTGTTTTTACATATAAAAGTATTACATATTACATGTTATAATTTAATTTTATTTAAAATATTAAATCTGTAATTTAACATTCAACGCCGCTTATTAAATGATTTTTCATACTTTTTGATGGCAAATCTCATGTGTAGCTATTGGATACGCATAGAAGTTCAATTATTTTCATTTTAAGCACCTGTTGTTGTATTTATTTGTTTATAATTGAAATGATATCCATTCCTCCGATTCCCGGAATATAAGTGGAGCGTCGTATTATCGATATGTGCCTTGAACTGTGTTGTTTCTATGTATAAATATATATTAGAATATGTTTGGCGTGGACGTCCTCTTATGATCGTGCTGTGTGCTTCTCGATTCTGTGTTCGTTTCTCTTCAGTTTGTGCAGCGCTTGTTCACGTTCTATTTTGCCTTCTCAGTGAGTCCTCTCTATTACGTCTGGTACGTCGACCTATGTTTGACCGTGGTATCGCTGGCATTTCTCTCTTAGATAAACAAACATTTCCTGCAAGTATGGGCAAAAACGGCCCACGAATACAGAAGTTAGACTCCAGCGCCACCTATAGGAATGAAACATAACTAAAAACCTTACTCGCCACATCAATCAATAACATATGGTGAGAATACGGTCTCAATTGGTCCAGCGGTTTGTCAGTGATGCGGTTTAGTCACGAACAATGGATTTTTATATATATATATTAATTTTTAATTTCAAATAATTTCGAAAGTTGTGAAGGTATTTGCCTGAATTGGGTTATATTTAACACAAAAAGCTTATGCATGGTATTGCAAGTTTTTCAAGCTAAATAATATCGTTGGCTATTGAGTATTTAAAGTTATTTCCCGTAGCGAGCCATGGAAAATTTTTAGAAATTTTATTTCAAGTAATTTTTCTAGAAACACAAAAATGTTATTGTGCCTTTTTCTCAGGGCCCCTTAAGAGTCTTGTTAGCTGTTATGGTTGGCGCAGCGATGTAATAATGTTCCACATTTATTTCTCACCTTTACTTTAGAATTTGTCTCTGTTCATCCTGTCGTTTGATTTAAGTACGTGTGTCGGCTGCTCGCGATTTTCTTAACATCCACGTTTCTTGTTCCACAACATTTCACCTTAGTCTGCACAACCGATCGCCAATCGATGGCCATGATATCGAGTGAACTCGTTTACCTGGTCTACGTCTATTTTGAAAATTAATTGCTTCTAATTATCTTGTACGCATTGTTAGAATATCTTCCATCTGTAAATTATTGTAGGTTTTCCAAATTTACATTATTTATATCATGGGGTTGGTTAATGAGCGAGAAGATGTAGTAATAACACGATTATCCTGTCATATCTCGGCAACAACAATTGTCTTCGTGTAATCGGCAGCTGCTGTTTATTAGACTACTGGATATGCTATGAACGGTAAAATATTCCTTCCACACGAGAGAAACTTTCCTCATTGGAAAATAATTTCTGTAGACTATAGTGCAGACGATTAACACCACTTCCCGTGAAAATTACCAGGTGAAGGACACTGCGACTGCAAGGGCTAGAATCGCGTGTTCGGGAGGGCCCGGTTTCCACTTACGATACGGCAATGGTTTACCGAAATCACATGAGGTGAATATTGGAATGCTTCGTTGGTACATGCTATCCCCCCCCCCCTTTTTTTCCCGACAGCTCAATCCACTGATTCTGTATCCAAATACCTCGCTGTTGAAAAGAGGTTCATTACGCCAGATGCATAGTGTTCATTAACGTAGAAGATCGACATTTGTGCAGGAAGCAATATAAATTTTTTGTAGTTGCAAATATTCAGTAGACAGCTAAACCATTAGCGTAAGCATGTAGTTTACAAAAGAAGGGCGAGGGAGGTTTGCACTTACCCTCCCTTGGAAACTGTATAGTTTTTGCATTAAATGTGAAAAATCCTGTACAGCAATTCTTTATAAATGATTAGCTATGGTAACCATTCTCGTAGCTAAGTGAAATAACTAATTTTATAATTTACAAAATTGCTCAATAGTGAGTAACTACAAAATGCAAATTCCTCCTTGGAGATTAACTGAGTTATTCAGGTTTTTCAATCGTTTTATTTTTATTGTTATTTTTTCGTTTGGGGTTGAAATTAAATAATATTTTATAAGTTATTGTTAGAGAATATGCAATATATCCCTATGACACGTCATGGATGTTAACTGCATTATGAAAATCTCACAATCCTCTGAAAAAAATCTTATTCTGAGTCCTTTGCCACCCCCACACATTTGTAAAAATCTTTGCGACTCCCATAAGATACCCAGTGGTCACCTATTGTACAGATTTTCCCCCAATTCATTTATTCCATTAAGTGGCTCATTTATTCCATTAAGTGGCTCATTTTTTCATAAAACTACTGTTTCCCGAGTCACAATCAAAATTTACAATTTGTTTATTGTCAATATTATGAAGGTTATTCATATCAAATATCGTATTTAGGCCTACACTTTTCCATGTGAAATTTTCTTTCATATCAATCTATTTTGTGAAAGCGTTTACAGTACCTAAAAATTTTAAGAATCAGTATAAATCGAATGGCATTACAAATAGTGTTATAATATTAATTTTAAATTATTTCTATACATTTAAAGAGTTTCGTAAAGGGATTTAAAATACATACGTGTGTCTGAATCAATGCCAGTCAAATGGTATGTATAAAGAATGGTTTAAAATGAATGTTATATAACTTTGTAATACATTTGATATATGTATGTTTATAATATGAGACAACTTCTTAAAGGTAAAAGAACAGAATGCTGAGAACGCAGATATAAGGCGAATTTGGCAGTCATTTCCAGAATCTCCCTTCTACAAAGTTTGAAGATCTTCCAGTCCTAGAGCTCCTAGAGTTGACCACTTCACGAATCTCCATTCCTGCTATCTCCGCTTGTGACGAGGATCGCTTAGTAGCAACAGATGATCTGAAAAGAATCGTGCTCGTTTTACAGTTTACATTTCATTATAATATTAATAGTAACAGTTGATCATATGCAAGAAATGAAGCAAAGTATTTACTAACGTTAGTTCCGGAAAGGTACGTACGTAGTTGGGCTCAGCATCTCGTCGACAACGAGGTCATTGGAGACGGCGCAAGTTACACAGGGAGGAGGGAAGGAATGGGAGGGAGTCGGCCATGGCCTTTGTTAGGGGGCCCAACACAGCATTCGCCTGGAGTGACTTCGGAAAACCACGGAAAACCGAAATCAGGATGACTGGACCGGGAATCGAACCCCGAATGCAAGTCCAGTGAGTCACCACTGCGCCCCCTCGCTCGGTTATTTATTTTGGGAAAAATTGCGTTTTCTACCTCGTGGGAATATTTTGGCAAATAGTTTACGTGCTTTTTGTGTAAAAGTATAAAAAAATATTTAATACCTGGTCTTTTTGAACGCGTTTGTAACGCTTCATTTGCCAAAACTGAATGGCCTTATGACTCCACGAATGTTTCGCCAATTTCTCTTGTTGTCACGGACAATTACAGGTGCTTAACCTAAACTCTGGCAGTGGTATGGCATTTTGTCCCTATGTCCTTACAAACAGCGCATTCAATATTTCTGTTTGTTAACACGTCTTATAATATTTGTCATATATGTTCAGTCTTGCAATGAAATTTCAGCGCAATTTGAGAAATGAGATTTCCCTTTTTATAGTTCGATCACCTACGAGACTCTCAAAAATAATTAACATGTTAAATTAAGTTTTACTATCCATTCCACGCTCCAAAGCATAAATTAGTTGTAATTAGAGTATGTTTCTTATATTGCAACGGACTAAAGCTATGTTAATACGTGTATATCGTGTAAACTTCTATAAGTTATATGTAATTTGTTTTACATTTAAAAGGAACCTGAATTAAATGTATTACTTTCATTTGTGGTAATCATGAAGGAATGCAGCTTTTTTTAAATATAAAAATACATTTTACTAATATATCTATGTTTACGTTTGTGAAAGTTCATGCCATGTTGGGAGTTGAAATTTAGAAATTCAATGAGCGTATTTATGTTGTTAGCTAAGATTGTAATAATTTTTGTTTATATGTGTATATTTAGAGACATAAAAAGGATGGGAGCCTTATATAGGACTTTAAATTTCCTCGCAGGGTCCTCAAATAAAGTAATAAGAATTATGAATTATATAATATAGTAACCTAACAGGTTGGATAAAGGAAATTTATTTCTGTTACGAAGCAAATCAGTACGAAATGAAGGCCTAATGAACGCATTTATTGCGATCTTAAGCAGTCTTGTAGATCGAAAATTTATTTGTCATTATAAAACTGTGGTCTTTCCGTAGTCATTATTTAGGGCAAATAGTGGTATTTGTGATAGAATTGGATTCACCCTAACTCGTGTGCCCTAAACCACACTTCTATAACAGCCACATGTTTTTGCCTTCAATCAATGATATATTTTCAGATTGGTCTTTGGCAGTAAAATCGGTTACACTTTTGGTCATTCATCTTGCTGCATTTTTCTCCTTTTTACACTATAGAGAGTGTCTCCAACAAAAGCAAAACGAGAATAATATTAATAGGTGTAAACAAAACTTTTATTTAATTTGCATCAAAAATTTAATTTTCTTACTAAATTGAAGCACGAAGTCCTCATTTGTTTAATAATACATTTTATATTTTTTTTTTATTAAAAATGAAAATTTGAATTCTTAGGGATAACATGTATGCTTAAATTGCCTAAATCTATTTAGAGGATGACATTTGGTGCTTCACATTAGGGTAATCGTAAGTATTGAGATTAAATGTTGTTTTCTCATTAATCTGAACTAGTGATATTATTCAGCGGGCTACTTTTACAATAATATTAATTTATTATTTGAATGCTTAAATGAGTATTTAGTGACTTTAAACACATTAAAATAACTGATATGTCGATATAAAGGAGTTACTAAGTTTCAAAAAATTACTAATTTATTCCCAATAAAACATTTGAGAGTTTTCTGTATATTTTAATTTACTCATGTTTGTTTCTCTCACTTTCATAACCCACAGACAGAAATGGTTGTAGCATGGTAACGGTATGTTTCCGGACATGGGCCCCTATTCAAAAGATCGTCTACTCAGTCCCCTCTACAAAGTCCAAGAAGTTTGTAAGGCGAATTTCCGATCTATCTGTATATGGAACAGTTCGCTTGGACAATAGGAGCGGTCAGAATGTTGGACGAGTTGCCTATTTCGATTTCTTAAAGTTAATGAAAAGGACAATCGAGTCAGCCGGACCACGAGTCGAATCTAGGTCCTCCTGATTGCGAGTCTAGGATGCAACTAAGCAACCTTGCGCAGTTTGTATTATTCTTTACGTCCACTGCTTTACAAAGATAATATTGTTTTATTTCGGAAAGGTTTCATCGATATGCTGCAGTGATCGTGTAAAGTAACTTCTAAAAGCCAGGGCGAGAATCAAACTGTATCTGTTACTGTACGTCTCAAACGTGCGTATATCACATTTGATTTTGCTCCAATTCTCAACACTGATCGGAACTATTAACAAAATGTTATTTTAATAGTTTTTTAAAAGCAGTTGCACGTGTGTATAAGTGAAGTCTATTAATCATTTGACTTCGTTATTGAACCATATATTAAATCCACATATGCCTATGCCTTGTGCTCTCTATTGAAATTCTTTTCTTCACTGCTTTGTAATGTACATGTGTCTCGTTGCGAGCAACGTACGTCAAGCCAGTGTTTCTACTTCACGTGTAAAACTGGATATGAAAAGTCCAATGTCCAGGACTACGAGTTGTATGCTACAACAATCACCACAGTCACAACCTACGTCAAGCCAGTGTTTCTACTTCACGTGTAAAACTGGATATGAAAAGTCCAATGTCCAGGACTACGAGTTGTATGCTACAACAACCACCACAGTCACAACCTACGTCAAGCCAGTGTTTCTACTTCACATGTAAAACTGGATATGAAAAGTCCAATGTCCAGGACTACGAGTTGTATGCTACAACAACCACCATAGTCACAACCTACGTCAAGCCAGTGTTTCTACTTCACATGTAAAACTGGATATGAAAAGTCCAATGTCCAGGACTACGAGTTGTGTGCTACAACAACCGCCACAGTCACAACCTACGTCAAGCCAGTGTTTCTACTTCACATGTAAAACTGGATATGAAAAGTCCAATGTCCAGGACTACGAGTTGTATGCTACAACAACCACCACAGTCACAACCTACGTCAAGCCAGTGTTTCTACTTCACATGTAAAACTGGATATGAAAAGTCCAATGTCCAGGACTACGAGTTGTGTGCTACAACAACCGCCACAGTCACAACCTACGTCAAGCCAGTGTTTCTACTTCACATGTAAAACTGGATATGAAAAGTCCAATGTCCAGGACTACGAGTTGTATGCTACAACAACCACCACAGTCACAACCTACGTCAAGCCAGTGTTTCTACTTCACATGTAAAACTGGATATGAAAAGTCCAATGTCCAGGACTACGAGTTGTATGCTACAACAACCACCACAGTCACAACCTACGTCAAGCCAGTGTTTCTACTTCACATGTAAAACTGGATATGAAAAGTCCAATGTCCAGGACTACGAGTTGTATGCTACAACAACCACCATAGTCACAACCTACGTCAAGCCAGTGTTTCTACTTCACATGTAAAACTGGATATGAAAAGTCCAATGTCCAGGACTACGAGTTGTGTGCTACAACAACCGCCACAGTCACAACCTACGTCAAGCCAGTGTTTCTACTTCACATGTAAAACTGGATATGAAAAGTCCAATGTCCAGGACTACGAGTTGTATGCTACAACAACCACCACAGTCACAACCTACGTCAAGCCAGTGTTTCTACTTCACATGTAAAACTGGATATGAAAAGTCCAATGTCCAGGACTACGAGTTGTATGCTACAACAACCACCACAGTCACAACCTACGTCAAGCCAGTGTTTCTACTTCACATGTAAAACTGGATATGAAAAGTCCAATGTCCAGGACTACGAGTTGTATGCTACAACAACCACCATAGTCACAACCTACGTCAAGCCAGTGTTTCTACTTCACATGTAAAACTGGATATGAAAAGTCCAATGTCCAGGACTACGAGTTGTGTGCTACAACAACCGCCACAGTCACAACCTACGTCAAGCCAGTGTTTCTACTTCACATGTAAAACTGGATATGAAAAGTCCAATTTCCAGGACTACGAGTTGTATGCTACAACAACCACCACAGTCACAACCTACGTCAAGCCAGTGTTTCTACTTCACATGTAAAACTGGATATGAAAAGTCCAATGTCCATGACTACGAGTTGTATGCTACAACAACCACCACAGTCACAACCTACGTCAAGCCAGTGTTTCTACTTCACATGTAAAACTGGATATGAAAAGTCCAATGTCCATGACTACGAGTTGTATGCTACAACAACCACCACAGTCACAACCTACGTCAAGCCAGTGTTTCTACTTCACATGTAAAACTGGATATGAAAAGTCCAATGTCCATGACTACGAGTTGTATGCTACAACAACCACCACAGTCACAACCTACGTTGGCTCAAAGTTGGCAATAAATCAGAAAATACCGTA
The DNA here is from genome assembly GCA_029891345.1 of Dryococelus australis. NCBI lineage: Eukaryota > Metazoa > Arthropoda > Insecta > Phasmatodea > Phasmatidae > Dryococelus > Dryococelus australis. The sequence continues at coordinate 126,960,691 of CM057002.1, forward strand.
CAAGTGTAATTTAAAATTGTTGTTTTTTTTTCTTTGGTTGAGTTGGTATAGATACTGTTGGTAATAGGTACACTAGAAACAAAATTGAGGTAAAATTCCCTTACGTGTAAGAGAAGAACTACCTCTACATGTAAGGTAAAATTACCTCTTGAATATACAGTAAATTGGCATAACAAGCAGAGTACTATTCCCTAATTATACGGGAAAAGGGAATGACAAAAGCGGGGTGGGGGGAATACCATACAAGTTTGGGAAATTAATGTATAATGAAATTATATTGGAAATTATCCCGGAGTATTAGGACTGTCAATTATTTTATTATCTACAGCATCTGACGAATAGTAACCTAAACCTCAATCAAATATCCTAGGCACTTGCTGGTGGGCGGGCGCGAACCATGGTCTTCTACCAACATAGGCCGATGCGATATCCATTACACCACGACTACAGCAGGCATCGTCAGTGAATATAAACGTATTAATTTAATGTGTCTTCCGCCCGTCCCCCCACTTAGCTGTTGAGAATGCTGAAGAGATGCACGCGTCGTAAAGTAATTTTACCAACCATGTATAGTACTTTCCATTACCATGTACGTGAATTTTCCTCTAGAGTGCGGTAATTTTACCTTATCTGTAAGGAAAACTATGTTTCCCCCACAAGTTTGCGAATATTACCTTACACTTTTCGGGTAATTTTCCCATTATCTTTACAGTGTATGTATTTTTCTGTTGTGCCAAAGGTGGGAAACCAAAATTTTATGTAAAAACACGGAACAACCTTTTCAAATAAAAACAACGCCAATTTCTTGTATTTTAAAAAACATAATGGTACTTCCTGACCTGAGACATTCCCTTTTAAAACGTGATAAGTTAATAAATATTGTGTCAATGTTGGGAACACAGCAGTTGGTAATTGGTACTGATTGTTAAGTTGGGCGAACATTCTGTAATGAGCATTATAACCATAATGGTAATTACAATATTTCTGATTAAATAAATCCCCAATTTTGTATTTTTGGATTAAAGATATGTTTTCACACAACAAATAATTTATGTTTAAATTGTCTTCGTTGATATTATGTTGGTTATTTGTTGAAAAACACATTGTTGGCATTTGGTACGTAAACATATGTTGTGCCAACGTTGTGTAGCCAACATTATGCCTACAAAGGTAATTGCCATATTACAAATGAAATAACACTACAATTTTGTATAATGGTTTAAAAGCAACATCTTCAGCATAAAAACAATGTCTTATTTAAAATTGACTTCGTTGGCGAAGTGTTGGCTAGTTATCGGAAAAAGTACTGTTGATATTTGCTATCTAAATTTTTGTTGTGCTAACCTTGTGTGACTAACATTATACCAACAAAGAAAATTGCCATATTTCTGATGTAATTAATCTGTATTTTAGTATTATTGTGCAGATGCAATCTTTGATCACCGAAAGCATGTCATGTTTAATAATTTACTTCATTTTAATCGCTTAAATGGGAAAACATACAAATTTTTACAGCATCTAACGAAGTACCAAAATGTAATTTTTCATTCAACTGTGTTTGTTCGTCATGAATATGTGAACTCCTTTCTGTAAGAAAAAAACATACTACTCTTGAAAGTTTACACACAACCATAAAATTATAGTGGGCCAACGCTGTATTTCAGCGTTGGGCCAACGTAATATGTCAACGGCGTTAACGTTGGCCCAACCAAATGTTGTTACTGGGGCAGTTGATGAGACGTCTATAGGCCACGTACAGAGATTACATTCGGCGTGTTGCACCAAATGCCCAGACACCGCGTTCAATATATTAAGTATTTTACGAGACTGTATATTTGCAGATGGCCGCCATCGGTAATGTCAGAGGGCCTAATCTATTACACTGTATATTGAAATTAATAAATATTTAGTATTTTCCAGTTAAATGTTTCCATTCGGAATCCGTAAAAATTTATATATATCTTATTCTTCAGTTAAAAATTATCCACTAATTCAAACACAAGAAAATGTGTAATTTAAAGTTGGTTTATAAATAAGCTCCAGGATAAAGACAGAGCATTGCTATGTGAGATAAGAGAAGTACGTTTTATTTTGTCGCAAAACAAAAATATTGTCTACACAAAAATATATATGTGGATTTGGTTGGGATCGATCCTCAGTTACTTTACCCACTACCGTACTTTGCCACTGTATGACGTCCGCTCGTATTATGAGTACTCAATGCGAACATGGTAAACAGCTGTAAATCTCGTGATGCGAAAGTACTCTGCTGAGAAAATATATACACATTCTGCTCACCTGCATATCTTTGTAAGGTTCGAAAGTCAATGTAAGTTTACCATAGTACAGATTCTGGGCTTTAAGAGATAGCTATAGAGGTTTCAATTTACGAGGTTATCGGTTTCACTAGTATCCGCCATTTTATATGAAACGTATTTAAACTGTCGTTTTCAGACATTCCACTCTCGAAATAGCACAGTTATTACTAGTCAGTTTGTCACATTTAAGTAACGGTTCCATTCTGCAAAATATTGTTGCGTTGAATAATTGTATTTAATTTATTTCACTAAGTTATTCGTGTTTTTTTTAATCCCGTGTTTATTTACTAATGAAAAACAAAGAACAGATTTTGTACTGTTTGATTTGATAATTTTTTTAACTGAATAAATTAGTAGTTTTCTTTTTCTATTAATTCCGGAAGGAGTAGTATCAACTGGCAGTTCTTAGATGATCACTGATTCCGATTTAGAGTGTATAAACAAACAGTGACTAATGAAAATCATTGTTGCAAGAAGAACGAGAGCACGTGTTGTTTGTCTGCTAGCTCAAGGCTGAGGCCATCTATACTGGATATAAGGTCCTGCGAAGCATTCCTTCTACTTCAGACGATCCCCAGCTTTTGTACGAGAAACTGTCTCTGTGCCAATTAAATTTGTGATTGTACTCATAGACATACAAAACCTAAAAAAAAATTGCACTGCCTGTAATTTGGTTTCTCATGAAAGATGTTCTATGAAAAATGTAAAAATTAGACGCATTACAATGAGTCTTAAGGATAACGCGGGTGGCATTCTGTACAAACAGAGAGTGTGTGTTCATCCCATACTTTCTCTTAGGCTATGAGTAGCAGTGTAACTCAGTTGTCCCAGTAGTGTAAAATTTTTATCGAGGTGTGTGTAGTAAACCTCACTTCAGAGAAAACCAGGTTGAGCTTCAACTTCTTAGTCGCTCTTACCGATCAACCCTTGTCATGTCGCACCCTCACAGTTACCCGAGGGATGCAACAAAGATGTTCAATTTAAGATATGCACTACTGCTAAGTCAACGCGGAGTTAATGCTTTATTTTCCCCTTCATTGTTTCTGCTTCCAGCGGCACCATGCATGCTCCTGTGATCCTGTCGTCCACAGCAGTGATGCTGCTGCTCGCCACGGCGGCTGCGAGCAGAAGTAGTGACTCCCTGGATAGCGTCTCACAGCAACAAGATCAGAAGCAGGGCATCAACTTTAGTCGCCGATCTAGCCGGCGGGCATACACCGTCTTGCAGGACCAGAATCAAGGCCAGAACATCAACTTCGGAGAGCACACGCCACTGTCTCGGCGGGCGAACGAGATCATTCAAGACCAGACGGGAGGGGAACACATCAATTTCGGGGTGCGCCCATCATTCTCCCGGCGGTCATTTGACATAATACAGGACCAGAAGTCAGGTCGAAACACCAACTATAATGGCTTCTTCCCTGGCGCCTTCGGAGGAATCGCGCAGATTGAAGGTCAGAAACAAGCTGGACTAGGTCGTAACCAAGATCATGGTGGCTTTCAACAGGGTTCCACAATACTACAGAATCAAGATCAAAAGCAGAGCATCAACTTACGCGGTCTTCCACCAAGTCGACGGTCATTCGAGACACTGCAGGCATCGGATCAGGATCCGACCATATTCAGTAATGACTTACAAAACCAGGATGAGTACCAGGGCATTGCTTTGGTTAACTATGACCCAGATATTCGGGGCGGTTCCATATCAAGTCGAGGAACACTGAGCGTATTAGAAGACCACAATCCATATGTATTCGAAGATGTCGTACCAAACCAAGATGAGGATCTACCTATTTATTTGCAGGGATATGATCGACATGGTTTCCTGAAGAACGCCTTACAAAAGACTGGACGTGGTGGATCCATAAGCCCAGACAAAAAGGTGAATTTAAGAGGACATCACCCACTATCTCGACAAGCATTTGACATTGTGCAAAATCAAAAAACAGGCCAAAATATAAATGATAATGGTTTTAACGAAGGTGCATCTGGAGGAATTATGGAGTGGCAAAATAAAAACAAAGGACCTTATCTTCCATTTCGGAGAAATTCTGGTGTTGTACAAGATTTTGGGGGGGTACGCCCACTATCCCGTCGGGCTTATGATATAATCCAAGATCAAAAGTCTGGACAAAACACTAATTTTAATGGCTATTTCCCAGGTGCCTTCGGAGGTGTTGCACAGATACAAGACGAAAACCTGATACCTAATTTAGCCCAGCGTCGGTTTTTAAACACAGTTCAAAATCAGAACCAAGGTCAAAATGTTAACTTTGGAGGACGTCAGCCAGCAACAAAGCAAGCATTTGGAGAACGAGGCCGAAATCCAGGGAGAAATATTAATTCTGGAAAATATGTACCACTCCCATTGAAAGAAAATGGTATAAAACAAAGCCAGAATCAAGACCAAAATAGCAATGTCAAAGGATACCGACCACAGTCACGGCGTTCTTATGATATAATACAAGATCAACAGCAAGGTCAGAACATTAATTATAATGGCTTCTTCCCAGGTGCTTTCGGAGGTATTGCGCAAATACAAAATCAAAACGAAGAGGATAATATTACTGCTCCGCCATTTTCTGGCAATCCAAGCGATAGGAATGTCTATGGCCAAAATACACCTTGGGTTGTCGAAAAAACAGCGAAAATGCCACATGAAGACCAGGAATCTCTATTTGGTAGCTCAGACGTAGCACAAAACCAGAATCAAGTGCAAAATGTTGACTATGAAAAATTACAACCTGAAATATTTTACAAAACGGACTACCTTAAACAAGGTTATAACCCCAGTAGTTTATTGAAAAATGGATTAAAAAAAGCTGAAATTTATGGTGCCACAAGTGGTTATGCATATGATTCAATTACAGACTCCGTAGACCAAAAACCAAACGGAAATAAAAACGAGTTCTTCAAACCACCTCCAGCTGTAAACATAATTCAAGGCCAGGATCAAGACCATCACATAAATTTTGGAAGTACTCCATCACTCAGAACGCAAAATGATATACTGCGAAATAAACCTCGAAACCAGATAACCACAGGAACAGGAGGTAATATAGGGCAAACTCAAAATCAAAAGCAAAATATTGACTTCACGGGACTTGGCCGTAATGCAGCAGATATGTTAAAAAATATCGTACAAACACAGAACCAAAAGCAAGGTATTAACGTCGGTGGTTACTACACAGATGCATTTGAAAGAATACCTAAAAATTTACCAACTGAATACAATGAAATAGGTGTTGCAGACTATACAAAACCTACACCAGGTAGAGTTCCACCACAAGACCAAAACAAGTTAGAGATCATTGACATGCCCAGTAAAATCTCGCAAAAGCAAAATCAAAATCAAGATATTTCTATGAGCGGCTATACTGATGACAGCTTCGGAGGTGCGGACAAACAGTCTGAAGATAAGTACAAGATGACAGCCGTAATTCCAACATCTTTTGAGGTACAAGATGATGGTCAAAAACAGAACTGGGACTTTGGAGCAGGCAGTATAAGACATCCACTGGGAAATATTGTGGGCAATCTGATTAATAACCCTGATACAGGCTTAGAGAATCTGGATATCATCGGGAATTTAGAAAATGGTCAATGGCATCCGCCGCATATTGTGGAACATATCCCAGGAGTAAATGTTGGCTTTTATTGTCCAGGTATTACGTCTAGTGAATTAAAAGATATTTTAGCAGATTATTATATTAATGCCGGCATATATGTGTCTGGTGGATCAGGTCCAGATTTACCACATCCATTACCAAATGGCTTGCTGGCAGATAGTCCGGGCTTCAATTTCGGTGACCACCCAGGATTGAAAGAGGGTGCTATCAAACATCCGGTAGGAGAAGCTCAGAATGCTAATGTCCGTAATCCTATTCCCCCTGTTACAAACATTGCCAAGCAGGGTTCGGGATGCCCACTGAAAACTATTTTGGAGGAAGATATCATGGAACATGGCATTGATATTGGAGGTTATAACCCGATTACTGGTGGAGGTAAAACGAGGGATGTATCATATAATGACGAAGACTACGGAACAGAATATGACGTAGAACAGTATCTAGACCAAGAAGAGAGCAACGGCCATGAAGGAATTAATGATCAACTTTTGGGGAATATCATCCAAAATCAGAACCAAAACCAAGATATAAATTTGTCTCCGGACCTTGCAAAGCATTATGTCAACCGACCGCATGATCCATACAATAAAATTGAGTTCAGTGGTGTTCGGCCTAGCCGGAGAGACTCTGGCCTAAAACAAAACCAAAATCAAGGACAGAATATTAATTTCAGTGCTTCTGGTAGTTCAGACCCTTATGAATTCCTGAGGGAAATCCTGCGCAACAAAGGACCAAACCAAGATATCTATTTATAAATACTGGAACATAATTTACTCTACAGCTGACGTGCAGTAAGTCTGATTACAATTTTATAGGTTACTAGTTTTTTTCCATAATTTATATTCTAAATGAGTATTTAAAATTTAAGATAATTAATTGCACTTATATACACATTTCATTTTTAGTGAAACAAATACTTACTGCAGGCGTACGATAGTTCGCTGAACTCTTTGAAAATCATAATTGTAAGTAACTGTTTTGCTTAATTTTAGGTGTATGTTATTGTATACATTAGGAGTGATTATGATAAATGATAGGCATTAGACAATTGTGTATACAACCACTATAAAATATTATGCGTCAAGAATGGAGTGTCCACAAGAGCCTGAAGATGTAAAATTGTAATTTCATATCTTTATTACCTGGCGAGTTACTTATTTTATTAGAGTGCAAATCGTATGATCGTCAATACAATTTACTTAGGAATTAATTGCAGGAAAAATATGGAAGGGCACCCTTTTGCAGTGTTTTATAAAAAGTGTGCCAAATATCTCATGATAGTTAGAATACTCGAATCTCAGATTCCCGGTCCCAGAGTCAACTTTGTCTACGCATTTTGTCTTTGATGTGATTGGCAGGTTACCTACCACGCATTTTCTTAAGAGAGTGGAAGGGATGAAGAGAGAGATTTGTGTGGCACCTAACAGTTAAGAGCTTTTGTACCAAGTAGATGTGAAGTGAGGAGATGTCAGAGCAGCGGCGGATTTCGGTGGAGGGGGCAAAATAGAGCACCCCGAGAAAACCCACACATCTGCCAATTTTCCCACGTGCGAAAATCTGGAGTAAATCATTCGGGCCTTGAATTGGATTCGCCATATGGTGAGGTGAGAGGTCTCATCAGTAAAGGACAACCACGTCTTACAGTATACAAACTTCAACTAATTCTTGAATTTCGAAATAATACTTTTTTTCCCCTGATTGTTCAACATTTTCGGCTCTTAACCATTTCCAGTAGAAAGAAATCGTTTCGCTATAATAAGTTGGTTATACATAGTATCATTGAAAAAAAATATATCTTGTATAGTTTGGCGTCTGTCTAAATTGTATGTAGGTAGCATGGTATCTTTCCATTCAATGCAGAGTAATAACATTTGTTTCATAAAATATCTGCTCATTAAAAATAATTTTATTATGATGCTATCGGCTGACAGGTTAGGGAAATGCTCTGAGAGTAGAAATGTCATAGCTAAAGAATGCGCCAAGAATCCATAGAAATCACCTTGACTTAAGTATCTACAAAATGTAATAAAATATAAAGCGTCTGACAGTAAAAATCGCTATTATTTACTATAAATAACTACAACGTTCTACTTGAAGTAACTAAATGACAAGTCCTTCCCAGTTAAATCAAATATTTACTGTACAATTTCCTTCTCATAATTTCCTGTGAAAACCACAGCTGTATTGTTTTAGTACCACACTATATTTTAAGTACAGTTGGGATAGGAAAAATATGCACCCACAAACTACCTTCACGTATGCAGCATAGCAGGAGTGTATTTGAGTTTATTAGATTAGTATAATTTTTTTTTTCTATATTTTGTTGTGTGGTTCTCCTATTTCTTTTGTGAAATCACACACTAAGCACAAATTAAAATGAATATTCACAACAAATTACACGTTACTGTATTCCTTTATTACAATATTGTCACCCTAATAGTAAAACCTCATATTTCCATCAATCGCAATTTTACAGGAAACGAAAAAAGATGATTTTAGCTCCACAATGTCATTGGTTAAAATGTTTTCTATTATGATATTTGTAATTATTAACCTAATTATAAATATAATTCCAAATTAGTTGTTGAAATACATTCAATTCATGACAAATTGTTGTGAGTTACGATGTTTTACTTGTTCAGTTGGTGAGTTACGTATGGTTGTACTACAGTTATAATTGGAGATAATACTTTTGAAGTTTGCGTGGGTGGTTTAGTATATTAATTTATTGACTCCTAACTTCACACAGATAACACTTATATCAAACCATTAAAATTATATGTAGGTAGTAACACTAAATTCATGATTTAGGGTGTTCACGGCAAAGTGAGCACTTTTGAAAGGCCTCTCATTTGGAATAATAATCAATAAATATATATTATTTTATCCTTGGACGTTAACTTCCTAGTGGGGTGGAATATACACTCTGTGTTTATTACTTACGTGGAAATATTAATTTTAAAAGGTGTTTAGAGGGTAAAAATGGCTGAAAGGAAAAAAATAACTAGGGCTTCATAGGGCTGATATATATAAATAAGTATGCACATTGTGTGTATTGTAAAAAAAGATCTTTAATAGAACTTCTAATGTGAAATTTTTGGAATTAGAAATGTCAATTCCCAGTAAGTCCTGGAATTTTTTAAGCTCTTTAAAGAGGATCACGCCATTTAAATTTTAAAAAAATAACATTTTATGCTTTCGTTCCACTTCACTTTTTAAAGTCTTTCATACGGAAATTGATTACAAAAGTCGTCATAATCTATAATCAAAGTACTTTTCAATGATGTAACGTTTTGAAACTTTAATTTACTTATTTTAATCCGATCAGCATGCAAAGAAGGAATACTACTTAAGTCCACATTAATATTATTTTTCGAAAGGGAATTATTGCCCATTCTTGTGAGAAATCCAATTTATATTAAAAAGTACTTTCTAGTTTGTACTGTAAACCTTTTATGTATTTGACTCGAGGTTCATCTGCAAGTTTTCCCTGCCGAATACTGTATCTCACACAGTAGTCAAATTTGTTTGATAAAGGTGTAGTTGAGGTATTCGACCTCAAATGGCTGGGAATTTGTATGGGCTTTCTCACAAACACCAACATTGCAGGTACATTGATTTTTTGAGGTCTTAAACATCGTTCTATAGCTTGTTTCATTTCAGTATAATCAGATATGAAGAAATTAGGTAGAAATAGTAAGTCGGAATTATTTTTCTTGTTTTAATCTTCCATTTTTCTTCTCAACAGAATTAGACAATAACTATATATCGATTCTTGTTATCAAGGATTAAGATTAAACTATCTTGCAGCAATTATAGATGAACTAATTATATCGCATTAACTGCTCAAATTTCCTCACACGTCTAGTCTTGATTGTGCCGGTATTCTTTCTTCTAAATAATTTACTCTAGTTTTGACTTCTGCCTTACATATATTGTCAACTCTCCTCCGATTGGCTGTCGTCTGAACAGCAATGGTGAAACCTTCTAGTAAAGAAATTAAAATAAAACACAACATATTAATACTGAATACCATCTAGATAAAGATGAAAAATACTTACACATGATCTGTATGTCACTAAACTATTTAAAAAAAACCAAAGATTATACGGTTAATTCGTATAATAAAACGTGCTTTTGAAGTGATATTAAAAGAAGTCACAATATAAGCAAGCACTCGGTAATCGTATATAATTGAAATATATATGATTAACGTTAAACATAGCCCTCAAAAACTGTAATTTTACAAGCTTACTGCATGGAATCACATTCCATCTGTGTCTGTCCTTTTTCTAAAAACTTTTGCTCAATAGTCATGAAATATGTTAGGGAAAAAAGTGACAAGCTGTTCGCAAGGACTATGTTCCTGTTCCGATAATTGCAACCATCACTAAAAATCACAACTTTTTGCCAGTAGAAGTGGTTACGTGGATAGAAAAGTACAAATTATTCTAAAAAATTAGTTTTAAGATAAAGCCCCTTCACTTTCATTCCATAAAAAAAACAGAAGCCGTCTTGTGTCTTAAGATCATAAATAGTACAGTTGTGTACTCCTAGCTTCAATTTGTAGTATAGTGACGACACGTTAGAACTTGGGCATGCCAGAAGAGACTGCAAATCTGCGGTGTGCACAGCATTGTCCTCCTTAGTTTTGTCATGTTGTTTCTCATTCCTACCCTCCTCTTTCCTTTCTTGATCAGTTATCTGCTTGTATGCATGAGCAGTGCTAATCTCATACCGATCCTTCTTCGGCCGATACACACTTATATTCAAGACATTTTGTGAAACAAAAAAAAAAGCATGTAGAAAGTAGTTTTAGGCGTCTTGGTTTGCACCACACGCTTCATATACCTGTGATTTCGAAGTCCGTGTAGGCTCTAAGCAGAGTTGTAGTTGATGCTCTACAACGATGCGATTCAACTTTTGGTAAGTGAGAAATGAAATGTTTTAAATTGTCGGGCTTCTATTGCAAGATTTATGTTAATATATAACCGCTTTTCCCTATTTCAGTTGTTTCACGAGGTTGTTCCATGTCTGCAGTTTCTCCACAAATTAAATCGTTGCCTTTTGTATTACGATTATTTTGACTGCTAGTTTGGTCTTCTCTTCCTTGCGAGTCTTCGATCCAGTGTGAAGCCATCCATTCACCGATCCCCACAGTAGCAGGAAATATTTTCTTACGCACACTCCATCTTTATTGCTGTAACCTTAAGAAGTACTTAACACAATACCGTCTTCTTGAATTTTATTGAACTACTCTGTATGTAGCCCTTGCTGTTACCTTTATTTCAGCTAAATATTGGACGAGTATCTTTCCTTGTCCCCGTGTCAATGACCAGAACTCATCAAATAGTTGTTTACCTATTTCTTGTGTTATCAATTGACATTTTATAGTTCTACTCGGAAATTTACAGCGAAGTTTCAAGTTCCTTTTATCTCTACCTACAATATATTGGAGGTTCCTTCTTCTGCGAGTCGTCTTGCCTTATATGAATCTCCTTTTTCCCTCACAATTTTGACTTTGTTGCATGTCCACTGAGTCTTATCAACCATCAGAGTTATGTCTCTCTTTTCAACGTTTCCTTATCTCAGATGTATTTTAACTTCATAATGCTTTCCTACTGCCACACACAGTGAATCTTCTCGTCCCACTTCCTCTGCATGAAAAGAAAACTCATTTTGTTTATCTTCATCAATGGGAGAAGTATCATATTTTCGCTCTTCTGGACATGTGAAGGAAGCGTTAGGAGAAGTTCCGGAATAATCTCTAATTTCGTCAAGTTGAATAGAAGTATGATCTTGTCTCGCTTCTTCAAGGACAATAGAAGTGAAGTGAAGTAAAGCGATTTGGGCGACTTTTAACAGCGAAGTCTTGAGTGCCGAGATAACAAAACTATCATCTCGGTGGAAAAAACATTATCTTGTCCAACAGCTTCGAAAGGCATTCCATCAGAAAAGGAATCCATTACATAATTGAATTGTTCATCTACTTCATCTTGTCTGTGGACTTGGATTTTCTTCAATGAACATCTCGCCAACTAACTTATTAAGTTATGAATTCATTCTCTAGTGTTTCATTTTCATTTTCTCCAAGTATTTGAGAAATACCATATTCCTCAATAGGTACGCATGTACAATTAGCCAAAACATTTCCACAAAATCACTAAGTTTGAGAATCACTAACATTGATCGGAAAGGCACCAGAATGTTCATAATTTTTCTGTGCAATGTTTTCTTCGCAAACGATTATTTCTTTTTTTTTTCTTGACCCCAGGAGAAGTAGGTGACCAATCTTCCAATCCAGAAAATGATTATTCCACTAACATCTTGGATATTAAAGAGAGTGTTCCAAAAATTAACACAAAAATTGGTTAAGTGAAGTTTAACTCAAAGGTAATTTAAAGTTGAAATTTATTGTATCATATAAAATGTAATTACATGTAAACCACTCAATGAATATTCAAGAAAATTCTTTATTTTACTGTCGTGACATCAATAAATAATTAACACTTCATCAGAATGCACTTTTATTATGTTATTTCTAATCTTGCATATCAGAGGAGGTAAAAATTATAATTTTCCTAACTCAGTTTATTTTTTACGAAATTACTTCCAAAAAAATGTATTCTTATGAAGCTACAACTTTGTATCATATTTAAAAGTAATAAATATGCTAGTAAAACAAAAAAAAAATATTTTGAGCCCTTGAACGTGCTTAAGATGAAACCGAAAGGACAGACAACAATGAGCTTGGTGGAAAATGCAACAATATGCAAGAATTTAAAATGTCTACACCTAACATTAATTGGCTGGAAAACGGAGGATAAACATGAAAGTATTACTGATTTTATGAAATTTGCTGGTTCTTATTTTGAGGATAAAAAGCAATTTGGCAAAGGCATTAACTCTATTAACTCTGCTATTATATCAAAATATTTTTTATTATTATTTGCTGCGCTATATCGTTTCTATGAACGAATGAAAGTTAAAAACCGTAGTGCATTCAGATACAGGCAAACATAGGAATTTATTGCATTCACATGCCTGTGGCATTTTAAATTCATTTTGGATGGCACTAGATCATAACAAGAAACCTTGTAAGTCGCCGAACAATTATCTTGATGTGGAAAAAGTGTATCGACACAAATTATAGTCAGTACTGTCCCCAAATATATTAATAAAATAGTTGATAGTAATACTAGCACATCCATTGTTCACTTCCCTTTAACCTTGTAATACCATAAAGGTCACTTCATTTAACAATCAGAGAGATTATAAAACTTATAACTCCAAATAAATAAATAGGATTATTCGTTTAAAAAAAAACTTGTAACTCCAATAATTATTTTGTTAAACAACCTAATCAGTTATGCCATCACTAATGTATAAAAATAAAAAATTATTATTATTGCTTGATTAATCGGTAGTGGGAAAATTCTCAGCTGTGCCATTAAATATCAATGACGAGAGATGTAAACCACAATAACAATTGTACTGAATAGAGTTACCAGGTTTACCAACACAAAATATTGTCCTTGGAGTCACGAGGTTTATAAACATAATTTTAAATGCTCGAATAATTTTTTTTTGAGAAAAGGTTTCACTGAATGGTGTAATGTCAAAAGCGTTATTAGATGAAACAGAAACCTAAAACTGGATTTTTCCTGGAGCTACGAAGTCTTACTATTAGCGTGACGATATTTTTGTTTATTAAATTCATTTAATGGCAAAGCAGTTAAAAGATTTTAATTAAAAACCCAATTAGGGAGCATCTTAATTTTCTTGGGGAGGATGGGGCAAGTGCATTAGACTTAAAATGTAGTTTAAAATTTACGATTACACTTTTAAGATTTTATGTTTTAGAAATATTTTTGTTCATTCGTGCTGAACCAAAAGTGTCCTGAAGACTTTATCATAACCTGTGTGTCGCGAAATGTGTGTTCTAATGTGGTAGTATGAGCCATTCGTAACCTAGAGCAGTAGCTAGGTTATCGAATCAGTTACATAGATGAAGGGCCAAGTACTGAGCCAAGCAAGCTGTTTAGTGTTTCTGTCAGATGTGATCTATCTGAGAAACGTTTACATGATTGTTCACGCCAGTTGCAAAAGACTTCAACAGTCTTTGATGTCGATACAAAAATAAATTCTTTTGCTAACCTCACGCATTCAAGCACCGGACCCCAAGCAACAAGAGTCGCATACTTTTTGTACACTAGAAAACTCAGGTGTTGCCATTCGTGTCAGCCACGTACTTCACACAGATGTACACAATAAGTCTGTGTTCTTGACACTATTGAAATATTTGTACACTATTATCTCTACGTATAACTCTAGACAGCAATGTAAGATTTCTGTAAGTAATTAAACGGACTGTGTACATCGCGGAAAATAAACTGAAGCACAAAATTAATAAAACGAAAACCAAACAAATCCAAAAAATGAACAACAAAAAGCTAGGAAATGTAGACGAACCTAGCAGTCAATAGCATATGAACCTAGGAGCGGAAGTAACAAACTGGACAAGAAGAAAAGGACAACAGCCACAAAGAACATACATCAGGAGAAAAAAAAAATTATTTGACAGAATTAAAGGAAACTATTAAATAATTGAACACCGCCAAATTACCCAGAGAAACGACACAGTAAAGCTGGCATGAGTAGAGTATTCCATTTAATGGAAGACAACACACACAGATAACAGCCGTAACGAAGACAGAAGAGGAGAATGCTATTTCTCTGCTGATATGCATTGCTTATTATTGTTTATTTTCTAGGACGGATTTTTTTTTTTTTTTTTTTTTTTTTTTTTTCTTCTGAACCTTGTTCTTAGGCTTGTTTTCGTTTATGGAGACAGCATATCTAAGTACTCACAGAAATATATTTACACTGAACTTCCTGTACGCCGATTAGTGGTGAAGTTGGCCAAGCAGATGTGATTATGCCTGTCCACACGTCATCCGACTTTCTGCATACATTTTTGGATGCCTGCCTGGAAAAACGGTTTAGCATCACACAGGTTTGTCTCCCACTGAATAACTTGTTCTCATAACAAATTCCCTTTTTTATATAAAAAAAATTTTATTCTACATATTCCAAGTGTTTTTTTTTGTTTTATTCATAATGGTAAAACTGGCGTAAGTTATTCAAAACGAGTATAAGCTTGGTTTCACTTCCTGAAAAAATGTATTTATTGTTTATTCTTACCTCGTAGCGAATTGTAAATGTACTATTTTTTTTATGAGTATAGTAAAACAGATCATACGATGAGATTGCTTCACCGCACTTAAATAGATTTTTTGGCGGCTTCCTACTCTTTTTTACTCGTATTCGAGAAGACCTAGATTCGATTCTTGCCCGGCCACCTTGAATTGTGTTTCCATTCTTTCCTTAAATCACTCGAGGTTCCTTGATGTAGGGAATTGTCTATCAATTCCCTCTGTTTCTGCATCTCTGAGCACTTTGCTCCGTCTCTAATGACCTTGACGTCGATGAAACTTTAACCCCTATCAGCCCATTGTGTTTCGTATATCGATGCATTTCGTGCAGCCTAACTGCGAGTAGAGTAAAAATAATACCGGACAGCTTGAAGATTTATGCTAAAAATCCTGTGATGTTGTCATCTCCAAACAGCAGACGGCAGCACCACTATTCAATAGTGTATTCTAGTTATATATGTACAGTATGTATATATAAGGCGTTTCGGTACTAATGATACAATACGAACTTGGCAGATATTAAGATGAAACTTTCTTACCTCTGGAAAGTTGTTTCTAACATGGGCCAAAATTTAAATGACGAAAATTAGTTCCTAACATGTAAAATTTTTAAAAATTGGAAAAGACTCATTAGCAAATGTCGGTAAAGATAAATTTTGAAGTATTTCTGAAAAATTAATAATAGCAACACTTCTTGCCACTAAGCTATTTTCGCATGTTCGCCTATGCTTTTTACGTACAGCTGCCCGGTCTTTGTCTCTAGTGTATTTGCTAACTACATTATGTGGTAAGAAGTAGCATGACACCCCTTTGTTCCTCGTGAACTAGTCCAGTGGGACGCTACATGAACAAATACATGCGATTTAACACGATACACGTGTTTATTTTCGTAGTTAGTCAACAGAGAGTTGTGTGTGTTCAAAAGGGACATGTTTGTATGGGTCCATACATCTTAGCATTACCTCGTGCGTATTTTTCATTAGGTAAACCTGTCTCGATCAATTGTCAACGATGACATTTTCAAGTAAAAATGTTATCGAAGCACGAATCTGAAGAATAGCATTGGTATGTCCAGGAAACTAACTAACCGGGACCAGAAATGTGTTGTTCGAACCAATCGCAAGGCAGTTACGTCGAGGACCGCAGAGGATTTCCGTTGCAGTTCATGTACAGAGGTCAGTGATAAGACTCTTCGGCAGGGAATGAGGGCTCTTGTTTACATGGTCCTGTCGCTACCAGATTGTCAAAAGTCACACGCATCAATGCCCGACGGTGTTTGGAGTTATACAGTCAGCACCTTCATTGAACAATGCGGCAGTGGAAGAAAGTGGCATTGAGTGATGAGTCACGGTAAACTATACGGCAGTCGTGTGGACTCGTGTGGACCTGATGGATGCACGACGAATTGTATTTTTCTTTTAAAAAAATTACGGAAAAGGCCATTAGTTTTAATTTAACAATGGATGAACTCTGCCACGTACCTCTCACACTTTGGCAACAGTTTGTAACAAGTCGTTTCCTGTATCAGCACTACAATTGGCTTGTCTATGAAAGGTCATTTATCCTGGGTTTGAAAAAATGAGGTCGTTACTACTTAACTAACCCTCTCAAGCCCTTGAGTTGAACTCTAATAAACTATACTTAGGATGAGTTGAAGCATTGTTTGCAGGTCAGACCCACTCAAACAACATACAGAAGTCCTATATTGCCCATATTGCAGCAAAAATGAAATAACATCTGCCAGATGTGTAACAGAACTTAGCAAAGAGACTATACCGAAGTTTAACGCTGTAATAACAACGGAAAGAGGACCCAAATACTCTTAATTACTCGGCTGTTGCTTTCGATTCCAACAGAAATGGATGTTGTACGAATGTTTAATCACAAAATGCACTATTGTAATAATTATTAATAAGGGATATCTAGAGACCTGCAAAATTCGCATTATTATTTGGGGACACGTTTATCTTATAAGCTATCAGTAAACCCTGCTCTATATATTTGCTTAGTTTCCGGTGATAATTTAACATTCAACATTGTGTGGGAAATGATGACGGGTTCTAATAGGCCATTCAGCTGCTTGATATCTCTAGTCGCCATGCTGAGAGTAAGTTGGAATCGGTATACACGAGAATTGGTTGAGCAACTGTATTTTCTGACTGCTTTGATAATGTGGATTCGTCAAACACGATGCTTTTAGTGCTATAGGTGGAGACCACGCATTTGAGAGGTGTAGGTATTCTTGCATGAAGTTAAAATTCAATTTAATCTACATAGCATTTCCTGTTATCATAAATCTTCCTGTTTTTTATTTCACCGTTTAATAACAACTCATTTCCTCGACAGATGTTTGCAATTGTCTGGTAGGCACACGATACAGACACATACACTAACATAACTGTCATGAACAGTAAGGCAAATGGCTATGTTGAGAATGAAGGTACTAGATAAAAGTTTTAGTTACAATAGACTAATTGTCTATATAATATATGGTGCTGGAAGGAGAGGCAGTCCATTGACTATGGAAAGGGAAGTAGGATATATTCACAGAACAACTGGTTGGCCGACTTTTGATCGGGCTCTGTTGAGGATGTTAAGATGATATCCTGGGTTGCAACAAAGTATGTGGAAACAAGAGTTGCAGAAATCACCAAAATCATCCGGGATACATGTGAAAAGAACCTTCGAATTCTGTGTATAGGTTACCAAACCTCTGATGGGGGACAGGGATTTGGAGACAGAGAAAAGACTTGCGAAGGGAGAGAAGGAAACTTCACAGGCTACGAGGAGAAGAGCACAAGCAATTCTCTCTCGTGTACAAATATAAGAAACAAGCACACTTCAGCAGGGTTCCACAGAAGAAGACCAAGTCATGGGAAGAATCCGTCTTCATCATGCAGGCCAGAAACGAGGATCCAATTGGCCTGGTCTATAAGCTGGGTGCTAATAAAGTGAAAGGGCTACTCCCTATCACATATTAAAATGAATGGTGAAATGATAACAGATCTGTAAAGATTTATGGATGTACTGCTCCACGCTCTTCTGCTCGATGACATTCAGGAGGAAGAGGGAGAGGAGCATGCCGGGGAGAGACAGTCTATGTATATAATTCCGGATACTGAGAAAGCACCAGAATTCGACCTGGAAAAGTTGACAGTAGTGGTCTATCAAATGCAAAATGGAAAAAAACCTGGAATGGACGCTCTTACTGCTGAAATAGTTGAGAGATGCTACTCCAGGATACAGAATAATTTGTTGGAGATATTTACTGACTGTCTCAGAACTCTCAGAACCATTGTGTTTCCTGCCCCTTGTAAACAGAAATGTTTAAGGATATTCTACAAGGATCCTGAGAACTCTTAAGCTCATCGGCGCTGACAGTGTTTCTGGTGCTGGGAAAAGTCTTCGAGAAATTAAAAAACAGAAGACTGTTAATGGCTTTAGGGGAAATGTGCGGAAAGAAATATGGCTTCTAAAAGAAATGGGCATAGACTTTGCTCTGAATGATGTAATGAAAACAATAAGAGAATCTACAGTGAAGTATGTCATGGGAGTGTTCCTGCACACATCAGGATCACTTGATAATGCCTGGAGGCCGGAAGTGAAACACAAACTTTAAACAAGAGATTTCCAGCGAAAATCTATTGAAAGATTCTGGATTTATTCACTGACAGACGGAATACGTATTCAGTCAAAACCATTCAAGTTAAAATAGGGCTGATGAAAGGATGTCTACGTGGATTGTCCTAGGACCGGTCTTATGGAACATATTCTTCGATGGATTTTTGGAGTTGGTTGCAAGGTCTTTGTATATGCAGATGACGGTCTGGTGTTGATCACTGGAGGTTCAAGACGAAATCTTTAACAGAAAGCAGCTTAAGTGATGCATAAGATATGGGCTTGGTCAACTAAAGTAAAGTTGAAGTTTTTTACAGAGAAGACCAAGATAATGCTGTTCAAAGGGGAGTTGCAGAGACCACAGATAGTGCGCTTTGGTGGGTGCTCAGTTGAGAATGTACATGAGTTATCTTGAATGATAAGACGAGCTTCCTTGAACATGTAGAGTATATGCCACCGAAAACTGTGGTGATGTTCCAAAAACCCACAATAATCGGGAAGACAAGTTGTGGCCTCAATTAAAGCATATTAAAGACAATTTATAAAGCAGTATTTGAGGCAATAATTATATACAGTGCTATGGTGATGTGGTACCATAGAGCTGAATTGTCATGGCATGTGAGGAAGCTCATCAGCGCTCAGAGGGCGGCACTGCTGACTTTTACTCGACCATATAAAATAGCACCTAATGAATCACACCCAGTGCGTATTGTCTATCAATTTATTTGCGAGATAGAGAGGTATCACTGCGGAGAGAGCGCGAACAGCAATACGGACAAAGGAAGCTAAGGAAGATATTATGGGTGAAGTTCTTTAGAAATGGCAAGATGATTGGCATTCTTCTGAGCATGTAATAATTGTGTATGATCTGCTGCCGAACATTAAGGCAAAATGGACTGTAAATGAATAACTACTTATCTTTATAGCACACAGCTTTAAAAAGGCCATGTAAACTTAAAGGGGGAGCTTCAGAGTCTGCAGTTCGTGCAATCTCCTCTATGTGATGTATGTGGAGTGGACGATACTATACAACATGTGATCTCGGAATGTCTCAAGACTGATGACATAAAGCAATGGTTGGAAGACATCACTGAGGCTAAGAGCAATCACTTAAGACCAGAACATGTAATGATGGATGAAGCTCTCCACAAGAACTGAAACGAATTGGCCACTAAAATTAGAAGACTATTAGAGGAATACGATAAGTGACAAGAAGAGCAAAATTCTGATGACCCACGAGGGGGTATTTGGGTAAAGGCTTCTGCAAGGAGTCCGAATATCCTTGATTGGTGAGGAGGACAGGTTTTTATCGAGAAACCCGGTAGAATACCAAGTATAGGCACTAGGAAAAGTGAATGACCCAAAGAGAAAAGAGGAGAAAGTGCCATGTACTGTCTTACTCAACAGAGTACAGTTGCCGTGAAGGATTATGGACGGTGTGCCACCCTTCTTGACGTAAAATCCTGCCCCAAACTACTTCAGAGTGACCCGAAATTATGAAAGTTCAATCACACAAATTAAATAAACTTACAGGTGTGCGATGTTTAGTACGTTGCGAACAGAATTCGACGTTAATTTATAAGTGTTAATTAATATAAGCCGTATGTGTCTGTGGTAGATTGTATGTGGTAAATTATGAACATCTGAAAATAATCATACTTATATCTTTAGTCTATTGTGTCTACTTTGGTAAAACTTAACTAATCAACTTTGCCGTTCTTCTAACTAATTAAAGTCTATGCTCTAATTAGTTCATAATTTAGGGCTTAACTATGTTTGCAAATTAAAATAATGATTTATGTCTTTTTATTACTCGGACGTATAAAATAGCTATGATGGCCAGACCAATTACATCACCGTTAAGAAAAACCATTATTATTTTTTTGTTCATAGCCCAAATAAATATAACAATATAGTCACTTTCCTGATGAAATATAGGCCTGTGCCATTACGAGAGAGAACGAGATTTAGGTGCCTCTTACAAGCAGATATTCAGCACCGAAGGCTCTGATAGGTGGAGAAGAAGGTACAGTGGTAGAAAGTAATAGTGGTGAAAGGAGCACTCCGAGGATAGCAATTTGTCTTTTTTTTCCAGATGGACCCAGCTGAGATCAAGTTCGGTCCACCTTGTGGGGGCCGGATGTTCTGACAAATGCGTCTCAGCGGCATATACGATCACGACTTTTTATTTAAAAAAAAAAAAAAACGCGTAATTTGAAACTGCTCCAGGAGCTGCAGAAATTCATATCTGTTTTCAGAGAAATTTTTTGTCCCGTTTTGTGCGAAAAATGAACCAGACCACAGTAAATATGTGTCTCGTTAGCCCCTTGATCAATAAATACAGCTTGTATTGTCTTTTACAATCCAACTGTTATTTACTTGTATTTCAGTGACCGGGTTTAACACTATTTCGGAACATCAGGAACAAACAATTTTCTTCTAGGCTATCTCGTAAAATAATGAAAAAAAAAGAGCATATTCATTACTCACTAGATGTTCTTAATAGTAAACAGGGGCCGCAGTGGCTGAGCGGTTAGCATGCTCGCCTCCCACCAAGGCGAACCGAGTTCATTGGCCGGCTGGTCCAATACCAAGTTTTCGCAAGTGGTAATCGTGCCGGACGATCCCGCTGGTCGGCGGGTTTTCTTGGGGATCTCCCGTTTCCCCCGCCCTTTCATTTCGGCGCTGCCCTATACTCACCTCAATCACCCTCATCGGCTCCCAAGACCTCGCTGTTAAGAGCCGCTCAAATATCTTCACTCTTCACTCACTTAATACTAAATAATAGTATTACCTACAGAAATTATGTGTTTTTTTTTTTTTTCTTTTACGCAGATTCTCGTTGGTATTTCCAAGAGCATTGGAAGAATTTTGTAAACTCATCAGCAAAACTCACGGGAATAGTGTTCGCTTGAAGTCTGTGTATCGGAGAAACTGAAGGAAAACCAGAAATAATTACAGTCAGTGTCTGAAGTTGTAAAGTCGACAGTAAATGTTTATGAAAATATGTTTATATTTGGTTTCAGTGTATGTGTTTTATTTATAGATCTATATTCTGTGGCTTTGTACAAATTGTGACAATTATTGCGAAAACTGAATGACAGCCGTTCCTTAACTTCCTCCAATACTAAGTTAAATTTATTCTCCATAACGAAGTCTCATTTAGCCACCGAATTACACTATATAATGGATATCTGCAGACATGTATAGGCTGTTCACGTTAAAGTGGGCTCTTTTGACACCCTAGTTATTTTTTCCTTTCAGCCATATTTTATCCTTAAAACACTTTTTTAAATAAATAATTCCATGTAAGTAATAAGCACAGTCTGCATATTCCACAGCATTCAGAAGTTAACATCTAAAGCTAAAACTAAATATATTTATTGGCTATTATTCCAAATGAGAGGGCGTTCAAAAGTGCTCACTTTACTGTGAACAGCCTATAATATCTTAATTCAAATTAAAAATTAAAAAACTCAGGAAATTTTCCTTTTACAAGTTATCGGGTCCAGTAACAAAATTACCTTACTGCCTTTTTCTGGTCTCTTCTTTTTCCGATGTCATAAATGTTTTTAGAAATTTTAAACACATAAATTTACTGTTTCATGCGTTGGAAATAAAATTATATTGGTTTGGAGAGCTTTGGGCGGCTCTTGACATCGATGTGTTGAGTGCCGATGAGGGTGAAGCGAGGTGAGTGTGGTGCAGCGCTGGAATGTAAGGTTGGAGGCAAAGGGAGATCCCCGAGAAAACCCACCGACGAGCTGCATCGTCTGGCACGAGTCCCACGTGCGGAAATCTGGGAGCGACCTCGCCGGAAATCAAATCCTTTTCGGCTGGATTGGAAGCGAGTAGTCTTACCACTGCACCACCGCGACTCCTGCAAATAAGGAAAAAAATTCCCTTTTTGTACTTTCGCTATCACGTTGTGATATAGACGATTCGTACATAGCCTATAGCTGCAGTGTTGATTGCGAATAACTGAGCCTTTATTGAAGTCCTGGTCAATGTGTGTATAATCCATTCACGGTTACTTTCCTGAAGCCCTGCTGAAGTGCTACTTCCAGGAAATTCCTCCGCCTAGTGCAAGCTAAGCT
Source organism: Dryococelus australis (assembly GCA_029891345.1). Taxonomy (NCBI): domain Eukaryota; kingdom Metazoa; phylum Arthropoda; class Insecta; order Phasmatodea; family Phasmatidae; genus Dryococelus; species Dryococelus australis. The sequence continues at coordinate 126,983,568 of CM057002.1, forward strand.
TAACTCATGCCCGGTTGCACCAACATCTTCCCCGATCCGAGATCGAATGATCCTAGTTCCGAACCAGGATTCAGTTTGATCTTGATTCCCATGTAAAATTGTTGCACGAACGAAATTTCATGATTCTGAATCTCCGATTCGTCGATCTTGGTTTCAAAGTGAGAGATCGAGTATAAGTATGAGACAAATTTTGCTATTCGTTCGTAACAGGCCTATATGACGTCATGGAAGTAGGCATGTTTTTTACTATAGGTAGAACTAGATGTGCGATCTTTTACCTGTTTTAAGTGAATTATTGTTGTACGAATTTTACTGAATAATATTCAAGTGCGTATAATGGTTTTTTAACTTCCCAAAAAACAATCGAATGTAGTTCTATCTTTTGGCTTATTTTCAAACTACATTTGTCGATAATGGCAGCTGATCTCGGATCGAGATTTCGAACCGCCAATTTCGGCAGTTCGAAATGAACTTCACCTCGATCTCCAGTCAAGCTCTGAACTCGAATGGTGAACAGTTTTCTGTGTCGTTCTTTGATCCGATCTCGGATCGAGTTTAGAACCACGATGGTGCAGCCGGGCGTAACTGGAAAATTACACTAAAGGGCGAACCACCGAACTCGTGCGCACTCAATCGTAATGATATTTTGCATGAGAACTATTTATTACTAGACACTAAGAAGACATGTTTCCTCTCGTTGTTTTTATTCGTGATTATTATAAATCGAATATTATAATTTATAGGCCTGGTTAAAATATAGGTAAAATTACAATTTAACGAAAAATGAAATACGTCTTTGTTTACAGAGGTTTAAAATGCTTGATACGTGGCATATAGAGGAAATAACTAAAAGTGTAATAAATGAGGTGGTTTTTCAAAGGTTTGTGTTAAAACATCCGAGGAAACCATGAATACACACGTACCGTTAAGCTTAACTGTGCTGATCGCCCAAAATACTTTATTTAATATCTCTACGAAATACCGTTCACTTGTAGACATCACTTTTGAGTAATCCCGAATGCCAAGGAAAAAATTTTTATAGCACATAGTTCTTGCATAATGGCATGTTAAAGCCAACGTTTTAAGGTTCTTGAGAAATCCAATTAAAATAAACGATTATATTTCCAGTAAATAAATGCCTTAACTAATTTTAAATTATTTTTGACAAAATTTATTTTCCAGGAAATCATGAGCTGCTGCAGATCACAAATTTGCACAAAATTTCCTTATTTTGTGTAGTTTTCGAAAATTGCGAAAGCATTCCATGGCGCGATTTTAAAAAATTCCTTTTCGTTTCGGAATGCGATAGTATTTTTTTTTTTTTACTATTTTTAAGTTTAAAAATATTTAAATTTAATTTTTACATTCCAGTAATCAAAAAAATATTTCTATACGAAAAAAAATGGTGCTTGCATGTATGTAATGTCCACTGTACGTGGCAGAAACGAGCGGCCCTGTCAGTGAGGGAGGGGTACGTGAGGCGGGGGTGAAGCTGGAGAATTCCTGGGAACCAGATATAAGTAGCAGTCGTTTACACGTCGCCAAACAGGAATGAAATCGTACGCGCAAACATCGGTCCCGTATTCAAACGTTTCCTGGGTTTTGTTGAAACGTGAGATGTCAGCGGCCCAGTTGAACATTAGCAAGTCGTGTTCGCATGGTTGTACATGTTTTTTTTTCTTTAGAAAATTAAACTAATTTTATGGGTTAATTTATTATTCCTCCCATGTCTCCAAGTGAAGAGAGGAAAGTAATTTACAGCGACGGACGCGAAATTATAAGTACTGTAATAGAGAAGAGCGATGACGAAACAAAACAACAGGTTCTATCATTACGGGTATATCGAGGAACTCGTCGGGTGGATTTTTACACGTGTGTTGGTTTTAACTACCATAAAACATATCCGAAAATAAAATAAAATTACAATTGAAACTGACCAGCAGATTTTTATCAACGCCTGGAAAAAATCTACTCCGCTGTAAAAAAAATACACACTTCTTTGAAAGTGGATGATTTCGATAATTGTGTTATTGGAAACACTATCCTAGATTTCTATGTGCACTAGAAAAATATTCCAACTACTCCAAAACTGTTGCCAATCATCGAAAATGAGATGGATTTTCTATGGGGAGTGAATATTTAATATGGTTCTTATTATTAAATTTTAGATTACTGCCTGAAGATAAAACTACGGGCCTTTGACATAATTTCATGTCCCTGTTTACGGTCCGGCAGTCTAAAGGATTTAGTAAGTAGATACTCAATATATATATTTAATATGCATGTTTATCTGTTTGTGTCTCCGTGCCGATTCGATTTATTTATCTGATTTTCAGGGATGAAATTAATTTTTACTTGCATGTATGAAACTGCAAATTACTTTGACTGGAACGTCCTTTTATTGAGCGCAAGAAATCACTAAGTCTATTCCTAAGGGCGTCTTTTTGTAATCATTATTTAAAAAAAAAAAATTCTTTTTTACTTACGATATATTTTTTTGTGATCGTGTAGAAATATGAGTGAATATTTTTTGTTTGCTCGATAGCGAGCGCTCGACCGCCGGCCTAGACACCAAGCCGCCTCCTCACCTAGGCTCGACCGCTCACCTTCCAGGGCCCCTCGTTTCTGTCACGCACAGTACTCGTTGGACATAATACGGTACAAATATCAAATAATGAATGTTTTGGTTACACTTAAAACGCAACAGTTCTCAACCTGAAAAGGAAATTCAAATAAGTAAAATAAAAAATTACTGCTTTTATTTATGTCATTAGTGTTTAATAGTAACGTTGAAAAAAATTTCAATTTACGCCCTCAATTTTTACTTTATCCTGCAGTAACAACACAGAACCTAAAGTAGCTCTACCAACCTTCAGAAAAAAATTTGTGCCAAAATTACAATACGGTTAAGTTTCACAACCTGAATGAAGATATAAGGTTTTCATATTAGAATTTCGTTAACTTCTGTACCTATATATTTAATATAGGAAATTACATGAAAGAACGATAGTTTTCATGGTTTTGTCTGATATTTCGTGCGCCTACGAGCAATTTATAAGAAAAACTACTACTGGAAATATTTGAGAAACCACCTTTTATCATCCACTCAATTACGTGAGTTTAAGAGGTCTTTTAATATCATTTATTGAGTAGCATATTAAAGTTATCTGTATAATTTAATTCTTGGTCGTTAACTTCCACTTATAAGTTTCGTTTGGTTGTACGATTCTGGTTCCATGTTAAAAAGTAACTCACTTAAACAATGACAAAAATACAGACCAATATTTTCTATAGCAACAAACTTTTTTAAAATGTCTGCTTCTTTGGGGCATTTTCGCTGAAATCTACTGGATTGTTTTCTAGAGAGAAAGTTTGGAATTTCATCAAATTAAGATTTTTTTGGGGATTTCATGTACTTATTCACTCCGCAAATTTAAATGCACTGCTGTAAAAAGTAATATTGGTTATTTTTTATCCACAAGGCAATCGAATGCGAAAACGAGATTTAAATGTATGTTCGTGAATTTAAAATAAGTGTACAAAATTGCCATAATTTGGCTTTCAAGTTATTCATGTGAGCTTACTGAATAAACACATTCTTATATTTTTTAAAGCATTCTTTAAGTAAATAGGGCAAAGGAAAGCAGAACTTATTAAGTTATCAGAAGTAGGAAAGAACAGGGTTTCATTAAAAATATTTATGATTTATTACATTGCAGATATTTTTTTTTTATCTAACGCCTAACAAAGCAACAGATAACTCCCAATTCCAAATACTTTTGTAGATATTCGGATGTGTTGCTTGAAATTTTCTTGATTGTTCATGTTCATCATATCAGTAGTGACATTTTCTGTCGTATTTGTTCAACACAAATTCTTTTTCAAACCTCTAGTTTAAAAAAGCCGACATTTATATTCATCAGTAAACTCCATAAGAATGATTTCTGAGCCGATAAGTATTTTTACCTTGTTAACGTATACTAAAGTGAAGTTTTTCCATTTGTAATTATTTAATTACGCAAGGGTTATGAGAGAATCGTGTGTACGTCAGCTACGAACATGTTTCTTCTTTCACTCATAAAATATATTTCCTTCCATTGTGTATCTAACAATGAACCCGAAACGCGAAAAAGTGGTTCAGTACAATAATTGTATACAGTCGTATTTACCGCGCGCAAACAATTGAAAATCACAGTGGACTTCTCAGTGTCCGATAGATGAAACCGACAAAATAAAACCAACTCTAAAGATAATGTAAAACTACACCAGAAACGAAAGTAAAACTACACCAGAAACTAGCAGTCTCGTTGAATGTAAGATCCGTTTCTTACTTTCTTGTATAAACAAACGTGTCGAGTTTTGTTTAACGACATATTTTGTTTTTATCTTCAAACAAAATATCGATCCCACTTCCCATGCACTGATTTTACGAATGAAAACAGCGAATTATAATTAAAGTAGTTGAAATGTATATTTTCCGTGCTTATTATTTCTTAATTACCACTTAGTATGGATACTACTGAAGTAATTTCACAAAATATGGTTACCCAGGTAAGTTAAATCTTGTAAGCGTTTTAAAAATGTGTTCCACGACTGCACTGAGAAAAATGTTTTGTTGAATCAAACAAGATTTGCTTGGCACAACCAAATTATTTGTTTGGATAGGGGCAATGAAATATTTTGTTTCCGAAACCAAATTATGTTGTTGTTCTTATTTGGTTGCCCCAAACTGTAAGATTTTCTTGGTGCAACTAAATATTTGTTTGGCCACACATACTGCATTAAACGGTTTGGGCCGACAAAAAAAATTACAAGTTCGACCGTATTACGAACCTAGATCACCTGCGTCAAAGCGCTACGCGTTAGTAATCACAGTTAATGTGACAACTGATTACGGCGGAGGGCTTTTAAACCGATATATATATATATATATATATATATATATATATATATATATATATATATATATCGGTTTAATATATATATATATATATATATATATATATATATATATATATATATATATATATATATATATATATATATATATATATCGGTTTAAAAGTATATATATAACATTGGGCAATGTATGAAAACAAGTATTTCAAGTTTTACAGCTTTATTTGTGAGTTTCTTGTTGCATTGTTTTATTAATGTGTTTATAAGATCGTTAAGCATCAATAGATACACTAACAAACACTGTTACTATCCTAATTGTCACAAAAAATACAAACAAACTCTCCAGCTGTATTTTCGAACGAAGGCGGTGGAATTAGTGGCCAAACAAATATATACAGTTGATTCAACAAAATATTTAGTTGACAGTCTAAATTTTTTTTGTCCCAACACAGAGATTTTGTTTATTCAAACATGTATTTTGTTAGATGAACAAAAGTAATTTTGTTGCTTTTCAAAATTTGTTTGTTCAATAACATATTTTGTTACGGCAACTGAATATATATTGGACCCTATACAAACAAATATTTAGTTCGATTTTCTTTCAGTATGCTTGAAATCCTGTAGATTGATTAATTCCTTCCACGACTATAGGATAATTGAGTGCATTTGACAAGTGCGGAATATCAATATTGCATCTGTTTTAAGAGCAACCTTATCGCCAGTTTTTATGCATGCAGACACACGCGCGCACACGCCGAGATCGCCTCTTAATGGCTTCAACTTCTTAACATATTCTTGCATGGGGAAAATTAATTTATAGGTTCTCGTTTACATCAAATGTAAAAAAGGTGAGGTAATTAGTTACCCGGCGACTCTATCAAATGTCGAATGGGGGAAAAATATTTGAGTGCCCGTCGCCTCCACCAATTGTGAAAAAGGGGAAATAATTTGGGTCTGCCGAGAGGTAGCTTCGAAACGTCATCAAACTACGAAAACAAGAACAAATGCAGTAGTAAATCAAATTTGAATTATCGGGGGGGGGGGGGGGGGCGTTAACTCCACCACAGGTCTGTGTAAGGAGCGTCCTGAAGCTCGCTACCTAAAACTCACAATCTGTAGAGCACAAAAACTAAACTGAATCACTAGACAACTCTATTTAAAAAATATTAAAGATAAGTAATCAATTATAAAAGAAAAATATTTAAACTCCTATAACAAAAAAAAAAAAAAATGCCATCTGAACAAAAATTATATTTTTTAATATACCAAAAACAAATTTCAATATGCAATTTTTATTTTCGTTACGATACTATCCCGAGTGTTATCATTCACTAATACATGTTTCAAGATAGGTGAAATCATGGTGAGTGCTGTACAAGTTCCTGATGCTAACACCAATTCAGACACATCTTTTCCTAGGTAAAGGCTGTTTACGATCAAGTGAGCAATTTTTAAAATCAACTTTAGATAGAAAAAAATCACTGCTCCTGACTGCATATATTTTAACGGACGCACCGAGTGACATCCATCCAGTAAAGTTGGAAACGGCGAAGGAAAAGTAGTCCCATATTTCAACGTGGAATAAAAAAAGCTAAGTTACAATTTATGGTAATTTAAATTATTTATTTCACTTTTTTTTTTAAGCATCTAAATGTAAAAATGAGCAGATTTTTTAAATATTTTCTTTTCTAATAATTTAATAGTTTCACTTGAACGACGCAAGAAAAATGTGATGAGGCCCGTGGCAATATCAATTTCACATAAGGAGGAGGAAAACACAATGTGCATACAAGTAGATCTTTAGTAGGGCTTTCAAAAGTGCTCATTTTACCGTGAACAGCCTATAACATTATTGGTTGCTGATAACACAGCAGATATTATTGGTTGTTTCTTGTGCCATGACTCTACTGGAGCTATTTCCATAAGATAGAAAGTGTTAGCTGCTATAAAAATTCGTGAGTACTGTTCACACCAAAATATTTTATTTCGCATCACCTGAAACGTAAACTTCACATGAACGTTAATGGTTTAGTTACCATTCGTAAATTCAAGGTTAATTAAACTCTTTGGCTTTAGTTTGTGAACCATCGCCATGTAAAATTTGACAGTAGTGTTGGCATATTTACATTATTGAGAACAGTAATTTGGAAAGCGGGACATTATTGTGTGAATCAATTAGGGTGGCGGTATGAGGGAATACGTAAAGCAACACAGCTTAAGTTTGTTAAGTCGTAGAAATAGGGTACACGTTTAAGCATATCACAAAAAGTCGTTAAAATGTGAAAAAATAATAATTATTATTATTATTTTTAAAATTTTCTTTAAATGAACAGTTTTTTTCAGTGCAAAACTGCCGTAAATGCATATAGGAAAAAAAATACTCCTTAGCGACTTATCACAGAAATTATTCAAGCGTCCGAAAAACATGGTATCAATTTCTGTTGGAGACGAAAATTTCCGTAGTAAGAAGAAGAAGAATATGTCGTCGCTGTAATCAAGTAGTTACGGAAACATGTAACAGTCATTAAAATAATGCGATAAGCATACATGAATTTAAATACGTAATTAAACACAGCCTGCTGTACAAGACAGCACGATTTAAAACACTGCAAACATAACGAGAAACGGGAAGTATCTGCGCGTGGCAAACATAGAAACCATCCATTTTTGGTGTCAAAGATAACGTTTTGTATTTTTATTGTTAACTAAAAAACAGAAAAAAATGTTACTATGAAACATTTATGCTGAGTGTATTAACTTACCGTTACGTACGCGGCCTCTCGCGGCCGTAGCTGTGTCGGGAGGGGGGGGGGGGAGGAGTGGGCCTGACCCATCTCGAACCCCCTCTCTACCTGGGCGGTCTGCTCCGGGTGGCCGGTAGCCAGGAGAATGATTGACAGCTGACCACACTGGCGTCACAGCCCCTCCTGCCCCCTGCTGGAGAAGCCAGCGAGTTTAGAGAATGCGCAAGAATATTCTGGAACTAGGACACTCAGCGCGATTACTGGGCGATGTCCTTCGACTCCATAAATATCGCAGCGGCCCCGAGGTCAGAAGCTGGTAGAAGTCTTTTGCTAAGTGCGGTAACCGGAGCGATGTCGAGTGCGGCGAGGGACGTCGGTGAAGAGCACTGATGACGACGGGAGATTACGAGACGACGGCGGACGAGGTGTCTGTGGTGTGAACGACGAGTGAATGAGGGCGCTCGGAAATATCTAGAACATTGCGGACTGGTTGTACCTGGACTAAACTGAGGTGGGAATGTATGAATATGTGATACTGAATTCACTGAAAATATTGGAACTATTAAATATGGACATATAATTTATAAAGTAATTCATTATGTTTCGATACACTGTCTATTATTACTGATTTTAGTTATTTAATTATATTTATGTCTTTATGTCTTTAAGGTATTTGTTAACTGTAATGATTGAATTTATTATTTGTAAATACCAAGTGATATAAATTTATTGTATGATATTGAGACGAGAGTATTTACTTAGTAATTATTTTTAATAAATTATGTAATTATAATTTACTCTTTTATTTAATTAAGACCTCCGTCCCCTAATGAACTTTGCTAAGCCCACTGACTTTGAGAGAAATTATAACATTATTATTTTCAAAATATATATTTCAAAATGATACAGATAAAATACATTAATAAAATTCCCATGCTTTGAAAATATGTGTTATAATATGCACTGGTAATGTTCGTTAAGTTATAAAATTCATGCCGTAAATTTGTGTAGTTAATATTGAAATTAATAATGTTTCTTTTTTTCGTATTTAAAGAAAATTTTTGGATAATTTTCCCAGCACCTTACCTCGATGTTAAGAATATTTGACATGAAATCTGATGATTCAAACTTAGTCAACACATTACACAATCTCCTCTGTGACGTAGATACAGATGTATTATAATAGATTTCATGAGTAATACAGAAACGCTGTCAATGCAACGCGTGTAGGTTCGCGGCCCCTCTCCTCCTCCGGTAAGCATAAGATTTCCATGTAGTGTAATGTGTTTAATCGTGAAGCAAACGAAAGTAAAAAAACAATGGAAAGTTTATAATGATGCAAAAATAATTATTTCTAGAGATAATGTCCGACATATGTTTTAAGCATGACTAGACATCAGTAGACCATCTGGTGTATGTGAAGTGGTACATTAATGGCCCATTGCGGTTGTAATAATATGGCCACGTTTGGGCCATTTGTGTTCACCACACCTTATGGGCAGAGTATGGCTAGTTAGTGGTGCCACTTGAGGACCAGCAATGGTGCCGGGAGCATGCCAGCTGTTGGCTAACATTTTGTTGGCTTGGCATCCGACTGTAAACCATCAATGGGCCATATGTGTTTTGCTGCAAGGGCGGTTACAATTCTTGGTCCGGCCATCATGATTCCGGGTTTATCAGCGGTTTCCTTCAATCACCCGAAGCGAATAATGGAATGGTTCATTACTAAAGGCAACGACCAATTCCTTCTCGGTCCCTTCTTCTGTGAGCAACTTGCGCAGGGTAACCGGATATGTGGCACTCGAAAAGAGGACATAATCAAGTAACTGGCATGAAGAAAGAGGACACTTGCGAGAAAATCACTTGAAGAAAGTGGACTCGCAATTTCCCAATAGAAATATACAAAATAAGTAATTGTATCCAAAAATCGGTTTCTCGACGCTTTTAAGTAATGCAATTTTTTTCTTAAACCAGATGAAGTGATAATCATGTTCACTCTGGCTATGAAAGTAGATTCAATTTAGTTTGAAGGCACTGCAGAATATTTCGCAAGCAAATAATACAGGAATATTCACTCGAAACACAGTTGCACGTAAGCGCTGGGCACATTTTATTTTTATTTTTTTAATTAACACACAATGACTCTCGCACAGCATAGTTTCAGATATATTTCGAACATATTACTTTGAAAATTTCATTCGGTCTAGCAGGTTTCTGTTTTCTAGCAAACAATCATGAAATTTTGTATAGATTAGACACTTCTCAACTTATGCATATAAAACAAAGAACAGCCACAGAAAAAAATTCGCCTGTTGATAAAGATAAAACATTTACTTAATATTCTCCAGAAAGTTTACACGTCTGCAAGAAGTTCGCCGGCATATTTAATAAATGTTTGACTATATATAAGAAAAACTTTTAAAATGCTACATAAAGGCAATGCTTCACTGTCTTTCACTTCTAATGGATGATATATTTAGATTTTTTTTTTGTAAAACCTGGCCGGACAGATTACAAGGCCTCAAAAAGACATGTCCGGGTAAAATAGGACTTCTGGTAACAGTAAACTTCTGTAGTCTCTAATGAACTCGCTGTCGACGAGACTCTCGGCCCCACCTAGATAAATCAGCACTGTCGGACCACCACAAATGGATGCGCAGTGCAAATCATGGGCAGTGCAGACAGCTTTAGGGGCGAGATTCGGAACCTGAGGAATCCTTGGCACTGCTGGCTGACGTAACTTATTTTACAATGCTGTAGATATATTGCTACATTTAAAAACTCAGCAATTTAGTTACTTTAGAAATTCGGACACCTGTTAGCGATGAAATTTGTGTCTCCGGTGTTTAAAAACGTAATGAGAGCTACTGTCAATCGTAAAGTGCCACAACCCACTTATAAATACCCCACTATAACATTCAGACGGTTCTCAGTGTCCTGCGCCATCTACCCAAGGGTCCTATCTAATGAAACGTTTTCCGCGAAATAGTTGTTTGCGCGTAAACGCGTCTCTTGGTAAATAAATGTTCTGGAAATACGAACTTTTACCAGAAAGGATTAAGAAAATAAAAAGCTATTTTTTATATCGCTATCTTTTTACTTTTATCATATTAAGTGTATTAATGGAGAAAAAAAAATCGTGCACGTGGTTAAATATCGCATTTTGAAGCTGGCCTCTGAATTTTCTCTAAGTGGCAAGAGAAACGTACGATTATACGCAGGTAGCGTATGCAGTTAAAGATTTAGTGTACGCTGTAAAGCGTTAGGACGGAAAGACTGCACGCCGTGCGCGTAGGAGCGATGAGGCGCTAAGCGTGCGTGTTAGTGTCGCCCGTATCGCTCCCTCGCTTCTTGACCTCGGACGCGCAGGTAGTTAGCGTAGTCATCTGGGGTACTCCCCGCGTTCTTCAGTTGCGGTAGCCGGTAGTTATGGATCTCCCCGAACATGACACCGTATCCGCGTGTGACCGCGAGTTAGATTGAAGTAAGGATTGAAGAACCGTAGATAGTCGTCCTTCGACCACCTAAAATATATTATTCCCAGAAGTTTGATCATGAATGTTATCCAAGCTCCCCATGATCTTGAATTTACATTAAAATAACCGCGTGGAGAATTTCTGATTTCTCACTGTAGTTCACGTACTGGAGTTGATGTTAAAAATATATTCCTGCTACCTAAATTCCATAAATATAAATTTCGGCACCAATGTTTTTGTCTTTGCAATTTATTTGGCTTTTAAGCAAGGCAGTGAAACACAGAATTTTTTATTTTTTATTTTTTTATTATTATTATTTTTTTTTTTTTTTAAGAATTTGACTACGCCTCGTTCTGAATTATTGCTCTCGACAAAGTACAGAAGCAAACACTACTTACCCAGTTTCAAAGAAATGCATAGACTTTGCCAATAACTTAAGAGCGAAGCGATCAAAATACTGTGAATGCATTGGTATTAAAGCTTTTAATTGCCCGCCTCATTTTACGTGTTTGTGACATATCGACAAGATCGCTCTCAGCACGTGTGACAATTAAACTTTCGCATTTGTCAGCAATGCATCATGGAAATACGTGAAATAAATCGCGCGTACAGCAGGATTTCATATAGTCATAGAAAATATTTATAAAATTCTTACAGAGCTAAACCTATCAAGGTTATTAATTCTGTTTAGGGATTGGAAGATAAGTTATTCATAAAAAGAGGTAAATTATTTTGCTTCTTTGTACTTATCTATTCAATGATTATATCATCAGAGGACGTGAGTAACTAGTGCACAAGTAATAGAGTCCTATATGTCTTTGGAAGGACAGGTTTTGCCCGCGTGTATAACATAGGGGCAGTGATATTTCGCGAAAAGATTTCGAGACAAGAAACAGTTCAAAGCTAGCTTTTTTTATTGGCTGAAGCATGTTCTGGTTCGTGTTAATTGTTTGGCCACAAATCACTAAAGCCGTGTCCGAAACAAAAGAATTTGGGGAATTAGAGTTTAGGAATTTAGGGTGGATTGTTTATAACGGCTTGTAACAGCGCTACCTGCGTCAAAGTTGGAAACTACAGGCCTGTGGAATCTCAACGTTAATTTGTTTGTCAATAAATAACTTTCTCTCAAGCATTTTACTCGTAACTCCGTTGTTTTGTGAATAATGACTATATTTATTTCTAGCCGATATCAATTTTCTCGTTATTTCTTCGCTCCCTGCAATTAACATTCCATTTCAAATAACCGATCACCTTTTTTTAGCAATAGTAATAAAACATACGAACTTCAGTTTAAAATAACTTCATGTAGATATCTGCTATTCCATTTTTCACGTGCATATATTGTGCAGCGTTTCAAGAACAGCAAATACCGACGTTTCCACCACAACGCTGGAAATAAGACGTAAATAAACGACAGCAGACGATTTTAGGCACCTATTTGGGAATTAAGGGTGCTGCTTCATCTCAATAAATTTCAAATCTAAATCCCCAAATACTTAGGGTCTGAACTTGGTCACGTGGTCGATTTAGTAACATAAATAATGGTCTCGTATCCTAGAGTGTCGGAGTTACGGGAATCCTGAGTGGCCCAGTCAAATACGAGCATGACATCTGCAGCCAATGGAGGTATGACTACAGTCGAGGTGCATACAGGGGCGTTTCTTAAATACACGGACAAACTCCGCACGTGTATTCCTCACGAAAAAATAAGTAGAAAATATACAAGTTGCTTACAACCTAAACTGACTATTAAGGGAATTATAAGGCCTTGAGAAGTGAGATTTTGAAATGTATTTTTGCAATATATGGGGAATAAAGTTAAATGAAATTTCAATTCTTCGATCAATGTTCTATGTTAATGGGATCTTCAACTTAAAAGTAAACTCACATTAATGCCTTTCTCCGTACAGGAAATAACAGAGGTAACCACCCTATTTTTTGCTGGCAACTCTTTTGCAGTCAGGAATTTCGAACTTTGGATTATGAATTATTGAGCAGCATGGCCCAAGTAACAAAAATTGTTCTCTGGTCGCAACAAGCCCACTCCACAAACAGCTGCCTATTTGTTTCTGGCGACAGTTTGTATGTATGTATTCCTTGTATTGTATGTATGAATAGGTATTTTCTCAAACTGTAAAAGAAGTGAGATGAAAGTACACTTCGTCGAATAATATGTTATGTGACCGGGAACGTCATCCTAAGAGCAAACCCGTAGTAATGCCTCCTCCCCCCTTAACCAACCCCCCCCCCCCCAATTTTATTATGTTCCTTTATGTTCCGGGATACTGAAATGCTTTGGTGCCACTTTCACAGTGAGGTCATTTCAAAATGGCGGCCATTTCGAAATGGCTACCATTGCACAGACTGTAACTCTGTTTTCCTTTATCCGTTTTTAATTTTATTTTCTTAAACGGATAGCTCTTTTGACGCTAGTTAATTTATTCTTCTACAAAATCTTTCATAAGTCTAACCATTTTCCCAGGAAGCTTGGATAACTGAAAATTGAAGAATTTTTTTTTTATTTTGCGTAATTATAAAAAAAAAAGCAATCGACAGTAAGAGTTTTAATAAAAATGAAAGACAATTTTATAAGCTTTACTTTGATATATTACATAAGGATGCTGCTATTCGCTACAGCAGCACAATAAGCTAAATAATCTAGGAAAGTGTATGTTTTAAAGTGACAAATGTTACTTATTATATTTTATTTCTTATCTTGGACCTGTTTTATCTTCACATAGTTTGATTTTACCTTATGTGCATTATTTCCACTATAATGAATGCATCCGTATTATTTTGTAACTATGGTAAGGACTTGATTGCTCGGGAAAAGGTAGTAATATGAAGACTTTTTATCAAACCATGTTTTTAATTGAAATATTTTATACTGTTTTGTGGTGTAAAATTGACAATTCAAATTAAAACTTTACCAAATTTGGGCATTTTTTGTATGTATGACATTTCAGAAAAATTTGGAATTATATTGAAATCATGTTTACTTTAATTATTGTTTAAATTACGTCTCATGTAAAATTTTCTAAAATATAGTTTCTATTTTATTTATAGACAAAACATCTTACTGTGTAGACACAACAGTACACCCGACATGAATGATTTTGTTTTAATGTTTTCACATTAAATGAACATCACCTTCATCTTCGAATATGAGTGATGCACTGCTTACACTGTTGTCGCACAAGTCTTCATCCGAGTAGGGGAGGTTATTTGTCGAACACCTGCGACGAACGCTCTGGCATTTTGTATTGACTCAGCTGCACCTAACAAGCTCAGGTATTGCTAAAGAGACTGGAGTATTGCTGTAAGTAACTGGGACTAAGTCAGTGCCAGCCAAAATGTGTGGGATTTGATGAAGGCATTCTACTGCCTGCAGATGTGCCCTAAGTGCAACCAGATTCAGTGACACCCTCCTTGGAGGGAGATTTCACCTACCAATTGCTTTTTTTTTTTGCAAAAAAAGTCACCGCATACCTCAGATCTCCAATTTTAATGATTGTTGTACTGGACACGTACACTTTGCATACAATTTTTCCAATAGCCAGCATTACATCATCATGAAGGGCTTCCAGAAACTTAAGTCAATATCTGATGCGTCTCTAAATATATCTTGCCTTTCACGTGAAACAACTTTTCCGATAAATTACGTCGATGGCAAGAGCATTGACCGGATTTATAATTTCGTTTACCCGCTCACGTAACCTGTCATCATTACTGAACTCTATAGCTTGAAGTGGGTGAACTATTTCAACAGGAATAGTGTATGCAAATTGCCACAAACGCTGGTTGCGCCAAATACTTATGTGTGGATTCCACGAGGTAGTGTGTGAATATTAGTGTGAGACACAAGACATATATTTTCATAGGATTATACCACGTTACGTATGTCATCTCGTTGACACTGAAACTCTGAAATGTTCAAGAATGATAAACTCATACACATAACACTGTGTCAATGCAATGCAGTAAAAAAAAAAAACACTGGGATGAACTAATTTTCAATGTACTTGGAAATTTACCAGGAAATGACCATTGATTATTTAAATGAACTTTTATGAAAATGCTTTAATAAAAAATAAAAATTGTGTTTCTGTCACAAATAATTAGGTGTGATAAAATTAACTAAAATCGTCTGCAAGTAGGATTACTGTAAATCAGAATTTACACCACATTCCTATCAGGATGTAAATTACTAAAACTTTAAGAAAATTAATTTAGAACAAACTATTTAAAACTGCCACAAAATAAATTAAACTTTCCAAATAAAATAAAGTCAGATTTTCTTTTCCCCAAAGAAGTTCTCAATTAGTGCTTTCTTTCCTGACATGAGTTTATTGAGCTCATATCAAATTACTGCAAATCATTATCTCAAGTCTCCTGGTTATTGTAGCTTTAAAATTACTATTCCTGAACACACATAATCTCAAATGAATGTTAATACTGTTGAAAGTCCACTACTATTAAAACTTATTGGGTTCTTCAAATCATAAATTGCGCCGGTACCAGACTCATCAGTAGAACAGGACTACTGGGTACTATTTTCCAATAAAACATGCCAATATCACAAGAGAATAAGTCTGCCAATAACTGTTAATGAAAGTGGAATTAATTAAGTTTCTGTAGATCACTTTAGTTTTCAATCATGTTAACGGTATACTTTGAAATAAAGTAGGCGTCACCTGGACTATAGGCCAAACCTTAAGCGTGTAACATGGCGTTCGAAGAAGTCCTTCGCGTCTCTTCTTAGGACTAAGTCACTAATAAATATAGCTGATAAATTACAGAGACTCAGCCCTGTTCTTAACATGGCTGGCTCTTAAATCATAACTGTAAATCTTGTCTAGCCTTGTGTAGATGCTGGGGATTTTCATATTGAAAATCCCAGCGAATAATTACGTTGCTGGACCCCTCAAATGTCCCTCTCCAGAAGCAATAACTTCCGGCAACTTTTCTAAGACGTGGCGTGATAGAAGCTTAACTACTTCCGGTAACAAATCTGGAAAAATAATTAAACCTTAACTTTCACTCAAAACAACAAAAGAAATAATTATGTTACAAAATTAAAGAAAATACTTATGCAAACATATAAATTAACCAACAAATTCAAATTAACATATTCGGATTATAACCTCTTACCTCAAAGTGCAATATCCACGTCATAGAATAACACAAATTTATATTAAGAATATGAACAAAGTTCGGAATGGTGGTTTATAATGAAAATAATATTACGTGTGTTTAATTGAATATTCATAAGCCTAGGAGGAGTTGAAATAATAATTATTACTCAAAACAATATATGTAAATAGACGTGTGATGATGTCCAAAACACTAGCATAACTGCCAACAAACACAAATACGTCTGCACTTGAAACCCTTATAAGATTTAAACAGTTTTTTTTCCCGGCATTGTCAGCTTGCACTACATGCAATTTATTGTGCTTGATTGCGCCATTATCACAAAAAATTGCAAACAGATTTCACGTAAGCACTAGTTTTTGCTCTTGGGAATGGTGCAAAGCGAGAAGAGCTATCTTCTTGAACACACTGCAGTAATGTTAGAGGTTGTCCCATGAACATTATGTGGGCACTTTTGATATGCTCTTAATGTATGGTATCTTGATAACAAGAAAAATGCAACCTTAAATGGTATGCTTCAAAGTCTGTTGCTGTCAACTTACCTAGGCACTTTATCAACGCCACAAAGTTCGAGTCATTCCATGTTGCTCGCTCAGTGATGAAGTCGTACAACTTAACATAACTTGCTTTACTTCTAGGTTCTGAACCATTTTCTGGTGTGTCTAGTTGGCACAGTAAAAACAGTGTCCATGTACTGTTTGAGGTATGCCGTCTCTTAGCAGAAGATAGCAGGTCGAACATAGCAACTACCTTCAAATTCTCCATCATAACATACCCAATCATTCACCCGCATTACATATTCTGATATATTGAAAATAATGAACATAAAAAAAAGTAGGAGATTTCTTGCAAACAAATTTACAGCCCAGGCAAAAGAAAAATATAATAATAAGAAACATTTGTGAGAATATTTGTCACTTAAAAACATACACTTTCCCAAATTATTTCGCTTATTATGCTGTTGTAGTGAAGAGCAGCATCCTTGCGTAGATTATCAAATTAAAGCTTATAAAATTACCTTTCATTTTTATTAAAACACTTATTGTTGATTTCTGCTTTATTTTTTCATTGTGTTGCAAAATTTAAAAAATTAAAAATAAAAAACTAAAATTTTTAGTTTTCCTAACATTCCGGGAAAATGGTTAAACTTATGAAAGATTTTGTAGGGAAATAAATAAATTAGCGTCAAAATAGTTATCCGTTAAAGAAAAGAAAATTTAAATCGGATAAAGGAAAACAGGGTTACAGCCTATTTTATGAATGCAATGGTGACCACTTTGAAATGGCCACCATTTTGAAATGAGGTCGCTGTGAAAGTGGCACCAAAGCATGTCAGTATCCCGGAACATAAAGGAACATAGTAAAATGGGTCTCTTGCTTTCTTCACGAAGAAGCATACGAACATCTATTTTCTACCCTAAGGTCTCCGACTACTTCTTAAAAATCTAATTTCGCACAAGTGAATCCCCCAAGCGTTAGACAACTGGGGAGGGTTAAAACGACCTCACTCGTACGTTGTTTTACAAATCACAAAAAATCAATTTCCCCTTCCCCCTACACCTGTGGCCAGGAATTTCATTTAACTAAAGAAATATTATGTGCCAAGTTTTATGTTTATTTTAATTTCTATGAACCGTTTCCCTCGTCCACAAAAAGACAGTACATTATGATAATGTCACTATTCTTTTGTCCAGCTGAACGGCACTATTGCCAACATTATCCAAGTAGTAAAGGGCCTCGAGCGCAACTTGCCCCCACATAAAAGAACAGCTGGACAGTACCTTCAAATTCGAGGACGCCGAAAACTTTGCAGACATGGCGCGCCTCCACACAAGCCTCCGCAGCTCGCAGACATTTACGAACTGCAGGCTGCCGTCCAGGAAATGCGAAGGCGAAACTCCCCGCTGATCGCGCAGGCAGCTCCCAGGCGAGTTTCGTGGCGATGATCCACAGCAGAAACAAATATGGCTCCATAGAAGTTCGCCAGCGTTTTCCAACCAAGCTCAACACACAAGACGCGAGCATTTAGAACGAGCAAGCAGACTAATTTCCACGATTATTTCCACAAGTTTTACAACAACCACGTTGCATACAATGTTGAAAGAAAGACGTTTGTAAAATACCAAGCTCATACTGAGGCTGACTAGGCGATGCCATACCGGAGCTGGGTGAGCTACAACTACACGCACATGTTACCTCGTCTGCTGCTGGTAGAAGACTGTCGCCGCCCCGCCCTGTGGGGCCGCTACCACAAGGGGCAGCACTGGCGCTCAGCTGGCTTTCTACAGCGCTCAGTAACTATTCAAAAACCCTATACAATTACCAACTAAACTCTAAAATATTACATAAAGCTAAAATAGAAATATCAAAAATAAGTATAATACAAAACATATTAAAAATGGCTGGCCGTCATAACCATATATTTAATAACATAGTAACCACTCATAAGTGAGCGCCCAATTAACAATTACCAACCGCTGCATACCTTTTCAAAATGACGACTTACTCGTCACACAAGGAAGATACTCGACACATTAGTCAGTGATACTTACTGGGTACGGTGCCGCCCATAACTATATTTCATGTGCAACATGCCCTTGATCATGGAGTTCGCGATGCAAGAGGTTGTTTAACCTCTGTATGTACGCGTCATTATTCTGTGATCTAATGAAACATCGAGACTTTCCTTATATAGGGATGACATCCTCGAGCTTCTGGAATGGGTTGGTTGTTACCAGGCGTAGGCTGTCAATTAACTAGGCCTGCCTACCTGCCTGCCTCCGTATTACATCATCCTAAGCTAAACGCCTCTCCTTTACTATTTTTGACGCGGTTGAACAAAATATTACTCACCATCTTTTCATCTATTTGTGTTTTTAATTCGACTTTATACTTTTCAGGAAGCTGTATTACCTTCTCATTAACTTTTTATTATTTTGAAATAAAAGCAATTGTAAAATTGCTGATTTCCATATGTGCACAGAAATCACTTTATGTCATAAGTGGTATGATTATTTTTGCTTCACAGTATGTTCACCGCGGGAGTTCAGAATACTTCAGTACTACGCCAAATGTAAAGACTTTTTTCCCCATCTTATTGGGATTCTGTAGTTAAGTATCAAATTTATAATATTTCTTTTCTTGTAGTACTGCAGATATTAAAAATATATAAAATACTCTACCTAAATACAGTACCGTATTTCCCTTTAGTGAATAATAGATTGAAAATATTATATTAGTTCGGTGAAGAGTACATATTTATTTCTGCAACGTATTCAAATTGTCTGCATTTTTATGGGCTTTATCATGAATCATTAACGCTATAGTTAATAGTACATAAATCGGCTCGGGCGCCAAATTTTATGTAATTTTTTTGTAATATAGAAACAAGACGGTCTAGTGATCGGATCCTCAGCAACATATGCACGTGTTTAGTGTTTATGAGGGGGGAATTTTTTTTTAGTTCTGTAGTTTTCAACCCGCTGAAACCAGCCTGAAGCTTGAAGTTAATAAGTCACACATTTGTTTATGATTACAACTGTTGAATTTGTGCGAGCCATACATTAGTCAAACTTGCATTTTGTAACTTGTAACTTGTAACTTGTAAGCTCCGTGTCAAGTGATACCAGCACCAACCGACCATGTGCCAAACTTTCCACAACCTACATAACTAACAGGAGGTAAACTATCTGAGAAGCGCAGGACTTGCCATTGATTAGAGGCCCGTTCATAAATATCCGTTCAGAATATTACATGTAAATAATAATTGATACGGTGACTGAACTGGTCAGAGCATATATTTAAAACATGTCTCAATGGCCGCCAGGACATTTAAGGCAAGCACAAACACCTCTTCATGTATGAAATGCGAGTAGTTTCCAGTCATCACAAGTAACCTCGGATCTCTAGTTCTGGTCTACAAGATTCCTGTATGACAACAAGGGAAATGATGCGTGTCCTTGAGTTCCTGCCTCCAGATTGTTTGAAAATCCCGGGCATGACTCAAGTTGACGAATGAGTTAAGAGAAATCTTTGTGCAGGCCGACGACGGTTAATCATCGCGGGAGAATGAAAAAGGATATCCGGCACGCTCTGCTAGTTTTACTTTGACCTTGGGCGGGCCAGAGGGTCATGTCGCGGTCTGCAATAGGATCTCTTCGCCCACTGTCGTCATGGTGGAAGGAGTTTAACGCTTGGATCCACTCACTGGGAACAGGTGCATTTTCGTTGCTGTTACTGGCTAGATTTGGTCTGGTAGGTGAATAGGGCTTAAGGGGACTATGTAGCTGCGCGTCCAAGGTCAAGAAGTGAGGGAGCGATACGGGCGACACTAACACGCACGCCTAGCTCCTCATCGCTCCTACGAGCAAGGCGTGCAGTGTTTCCGTCCTAACGCAGTACTGTGAAAATTAGATCTCTAACAGTGGGGTTTTATTACACGCGATGGAAGACCACAGATTAAACTACGTCAGTATCTTCGTACTTTTCTCTTGCCGCTTAAGGATACTGCATAGACAAGTTTTTAAAATGTGATATCTGACCATTTTCGCGAATTTTTTTTCTTCGAGAATACACTTAATATGACAAAAGTAAAAAAAAAAAAAAATATGGCCATATATAATTGCTTTATATCTTTTCTGTCAAAAAGTAATATTTACAGAACTTTTATTTTCGAGATACGCGTGTTTCAGTACATATGACTCTTAAGGGAGTGGTAAAATGATAAATTTATGACCAGACATAAAAAATTAAAGCTATACATAACATAGAGGACTAATCAACATTTTTTTATTTTATTTTTACGGTTGCAATTGTAACTTATTTTCCTATGCAGGATTGATACTATTAAATAATTACGTAATGTTTTATGACGGTTACATATGTGAAACTAGTCATCTAAGAACAATAATTTGGATTTCGAAATATGATATGAATGAAAACACGTAAAGCCAATACGGAAATGATACTTCTCCCTTAAGGATCTTGCATGGTAAAAAATCTTTATTGGCAGTCCACGGTAAAGTGAGCACATTTGAAACACTAGTTACTTTTTCATTTTTGCCATATATTATCCTTTAATCAGCATTTTAAAGATATATTGCCCTGTAAGTAGTATACGTATTCTGTATATTCCACTACAATCGGAAATTAACGTCTAAGGCTAGAATTAAATATATTTATTGGCTATTATTTCAAACGAGGGGGCTTTCAAAAGTGCTCACTTTACTGTGAATGGCCTATAAACGCCTGAAGGTCATGTCCGTCCGTAAGAAAGCATTTCTACGGCGATGGAAAATCGCATTAATATGATTCGCACGTGTTCTGTTTTTCAAGAATTTGTAAGCGTGGGATATAAGGTTTAACCCATTCAGGTCTGGGAATATTTACTACAATTGAAGACAAGTTAGAAGTGAATCACCTGTGTACACCAAAGTGTCTAGTCTGCTGATGTCTGTGTTCCCACTTACCACTCTCCTATTGGTCCACACCACACTGGGCGTGCTTAATGTGCTCTACAACGTTCATCATTGGCTGGTCGTCAGCCACTGGGGCCGCGTAGCTGATTATACTCCAATCAAATGTATCTTACTGTGTAAATGTTTACAGTCATCGTGTAATGTTATAAGGGTGTAACAAAAATATACATTTTTTGCAGGAAAACTTTAGCTGCTGGGTTGTATTGTTCTTGAAAGATCCTTTTAAATACTAGAGGACCAATGGCTCTATAACTATGAGAGCTTTATTTTCAAGGACGATGAAATGTTTAAACTGGCGTTACTCGAACTTAGCTCGAGCGCAGTCCAGGATGTTAAATAAAGCAACCTGTGAATAAAAATACATCATTAGAGCCACAGATTAAATCACTGATTTACAGGAGAATGTGTGTCATAAAAACAAGGCTACTTTTTTGCGATATTCGCTGAATTTACCACTTTTCGACGACCACATTTATGTTTCGATAACCAAATTTGTGAACTGGCAACGAAATAACGACTTTCATTTCTGTTCTGAAAATAAAGTATGTATACAGACTGAGCACTCTTGATAGCCCTGCTTTAGATCTACTTGTATTCTCGTTGTGTATTCTTCCGCCTTATGTAAAATTAACATTGCCGTGGGCCTCGTCACTTTAGCCATGCGTCGGTCAAGTGAAACTGTGAAATTATTATAAAAGTAAATATTTTACTAATCTGATCATTTTTATGCGTCGATGCATAAAAAACAGAAAACAAAAGCAATAATTTAAGTTATCACAAATGGTTGCCTAACACATTTTATTCGACGTTAAGTTATGGAACTACTTTCCCACCAAAGTTACCTACTCTACTCGGCGTATGTCACGCAGTGCGCACTTTGAAATATTTGTATGCAGGGACAGTGACTTTTTTCCAAGGTTGATTTCAAATGTGCTAACTTTATCGTGAACAGCCTTTACTTAACTACTGCACAGTATTATTTTTAATTAGAAGACCCAGCTGTTTACGAAACCCATATGAAAACTAAGGAAGCGACTTAAGTGTACGCGGGACATCAGCTAAGTCCGTATGCATCAATCTAAGACACCAACTATTTTTATAATGGGTTGCTACTTGTGCCTTTGCTATAATGATACTCTCTCTCCGTAGGTTTCTAAGCGTCGCGGGACATCAGCTAAGTCCGTAGTAATAAGAAAAAGTACAGTGTAATAGATAGATCTAGGAGGCTGTTAACATCAAATTCTTGAGAGCCGATAAGTGTGAAGTTAGGTGAATAAGGAGCAGAGCCGGAATGCAATGGGGGACGGGATATCCTTGAGAAAACCCGGAGACCAATGGCATCGCCAGGTACGGTTCCTACGTGTGAATATCCCTGGAGACTTCCCGCAGGTAAACGAACTCGGATCTCATATTTGTGGTAGGCGAGTAGTTAAACCAACACACCAACGCGACCCAATAAAAAAAAGTAACAAATTAACATCGTGAGGCGGTGGTTGGTGACGCCTAGTGGAAATAGCTGCAACGCAATGCAGCGAGCTATTTGTTTGTTGGTGACTCCTAGGGCAACAGTTACAACGCAATGCGCTGAGATATTTGGATGTTGGTGACTCCTAGGGCAATAGTTAGAACGCAATGCGCCGAGCTATTTGATTGTAGGTGACTCGCAGAGCAATAGTTACAACGTAATGCGAGGAGTTATTTGTTTGTTGGTGACTCCCAAATAAATAGTTACAACGTAATGATCTGAGATATTTGTTTATTGGTGACTCCTAGTGAAATAGTTACAATGCAATGCGCCGAGATATTTGTTTGCCGGTGACGCCTAGGGCAATAGTTACAACGCATTGCGATGAGCTATTTGTTTGTTGGTGACTCCTACGACAATAGTTACAACGCAATGAGCCCAGCTATTTGTTTGTTGGTGACTCGCAGGGCAATAGTTATAACGCAATGCGCCAAGCTATTTGTTTGTTGGTGACACCTAGGGGAATAGTTACAGCACAATGCGACGTGCTATTTGTTTGTTGGGGACACCTAGGGCAATAGATACAACGCAATGCGGCTATCTTTTGGTTTGTAGCTCACTCCTAGGGCAATAGACACAGCGCAATGCGCCGAGCTAATTGTTTTTGGGTGACTCCTAGAGCAATAGTTACAACGCAATGTGCTGAGATATTTGTTTGCCAGTGACTACTAGGACAATAGATACACAGCAATGCGAAGACCTATTTGTTTATCGGTGACTCCTAAGACAATAGTAACAATTCAATGCGCTGAGCCATTTGTTTGCTAAGTCTACTAACGAAATAGATACAATGCAAAGCGCCGACCTATTGGTTTGTTTATTGACTCCTAGGGCAATAGTTACAATGCATGCGCTGAGCTATTTCTTTGACGGTGACTCCAAGGGCAATAGATACAATGCAATGGGCCGACCTATTTTATGTTTGGGACCCCAAGGCCAATAGTTACAATGCAATGTGCTGATCTATTTGTTTGCTGGTGACTACTAGGCCAATAGTTAAAATTCAATTCGCTGACCTATTGGTTTATTGGTGACTCCTAGGGCAATAGTTACAGTGCAATACGCCGATCTATTTTTTGTTGGTGACTCCTAGGGAAATACATGCAATGCAATGCGCTGATCTATTTGTTTGTTGGTAACTCCTAAGGCAACAGTTATAATGCATTTAGCTGAGCTATTTGTTTGTTGGTGACACATAGGGCAATAGTTACAATAGTATGCCCGGAGCAATTTGTTTGCCGGTGACTCCTAGGGCAATAGTTAGAACGCAATGTGCAGACCTATTTATTTGATACTGACTCCTAGTGCAATAGTTACAATGCAATGCACCGAGCTATTTGTTTTGTTGGTGACTGCTAGGGCAATAGTAACAACGCAAAGGCAGAGCTATTTGATTGCCGACGACTACTAGTGCAATAGTTACAATGCAATGCACCGAGCTATTTGTTTGTTGGTGACACCTAGGGGAATAGTTACTGCACGATGCGCCGAGCTTTTGCTTGTTGGTGACTACTAGGGCAATAGTTACAATGCAATGCGCCAAGATATTTGTTTATTGGGGACTCCTTGGGCAATAGTTGCAATGCAATGCGCTGATCTAGTTTTTTTGTGGGGCAATAGTTACAACGCAAAGCGCCGACCTATTTGTTTGTTGGTGACTTCTAGGGAAGTACTTACTACGCAATATGCTGAGCTATTTTTGCAGCGTGTGTGAATCAGCAGGTAACGTTTAGTAGCATGCGCTCACTAAAGGATTCGTCACTTCTACTAGAACAGACGGAAGTCAGGTAGGTAATGGGCTTAACGTGTCGTCGATAGCGTCGTCATTAGAGACGGTGAAAGTTGCACGGGGAAGAGTGATTGGGGAGGGAATGGGAGGGAATCGGCCGTGGCCTTTGTTAGCGACCCATCTCAGCATTCTCCTGGAGTGATTTTGGAAAACAATTGATAACCGAATTCAGGATGTCCGGACCTGGAATCGAACCCTGGTTCTCCAGAATGCGAGTCCAGTGAGCCACCACTGCCCCACCTCGCTCGGTAGAACCAAGGGCACTGAGGCAAAGTCTCCTTCAACGATTTCTATTTAATGGCGTCAATAGTATTAAATTACAGGAAATTTTAAGAGCCAGCACATAACAGTATAGTAACAAACGACTTAAGTAAAGAACGTTTTGTGTTTTAGATAATACTTTTTCTGAGCAACTGGATGTAATTTCTTTAGGCTTATACTAAACTTTTTTTTGGGAATTCATCTCATTTTATTATTATCTCTTTCTCCCTCGTTATTAGAAGTAGGCGAATTTTGCGAATTGATTTGTCAGATTACTGTAGAATTCTGAATTTTTTTACTGACTCGGACAACATTTTCTAATTCATTATCTGCTCTCGTGGCAGAGTTTCGTTTTTTTCTTCTTGATTTCGAGTGAAAACAGTCACGATATTTCTCCTTGTTTATTATTAGATAAATTTTCATGAAGGGCTTGTCAAAAATAACTACGGGTCAATCACAGAAGTATCGAAGTCAGAGACGATGGTTTATCGCTGTAAATGTTGATTGTTTCTTTCTATTTAACGCTCTATACACGTGTTCTGCAGTTTTTTCTAGTTATTGGCTGCCATGCATATATGTATAGTCTATTCACATGAAAGTGATCACTTTTGAAAGCCCTCTCATTTGGAATAAAAGTCAACTAATGTAATTTATTACAGCCTCGAACGTTAACTTCCGAGTGTTATGGAATGTATACAATATGTTTCTTACTTACAGTGCAATATTTTATTTTAAAAGGTGGTGAAAGGATAAAAAATTACTGAAAGAAAAAGTAACTAGGGTCTCGAAAGTGCTCACTTTTCCGTGAACAGCCTATAGCTACTTTACCATTTCGTTGTGCCAATGAGGACTTCATGTTAATATAAAGCTGCAACGTTTATGGTTGGTTCACATATAAACTGGAAGAGTCAAAAACTTAATCATCTAATTATAAAAGAATAAACTAGCAATGGAGTTATCGAAAATAAGTAGGTTCTAAACAATTTCGCAGTTTTCCTGTTTCTGTAACTATGGTATACTTGATGTTCTTAATCATGAAATTGTCACCTACCGAATTTGTAGAATCACAAATTTATACCCATTATAGCTCCTGAAATGTACGAAGATGCTGTGTGAATTATTGGCGGAGTAAAGAAGCGTGGTCTCAGATGCTGAAGAAACGTGATGAAAGTGAGTGGAAGAACACATGACGATAATTTTCTGTTGTACTGGCGTCCTTGAACGTGGCACTCGCAGAGGAAAGCTGAGAAATCTACGGTCAGCCGTCGCACATAAGCAGGAATTGCCTGCTGAATATTAATCCATTTATCTTGCATGTTTTCTGTCGGTAGAAATATGATTTTTTCGCTTTGTAATAGATCCCCAACCATAAATCTACTCCAACTTTTAAGCACACCAAAACACGAGCGGAATTTTCTTTAGCTATTGCATTCTGATGTGCCTATTTTCGTTTTCATTATTGTTCATACTGATTACTATCGTACATTCTCCCACCTCCAAAATGTATTCCTTGGAGTCAAATACCTATATTCCTTGGAGTCAAATACCGGTATTCCTTGGAGTCAAATACCTGTATTCTTTGGAGTCAAATACCTGTATTCCTTGGAGTCAAATACCTGTATTCCTTGGAGTCAAATACCTGTATTCCTTGGAGTCAAATACCTGTATTCTAGGCACCATCGTTAATCAGTTGCCGCCTATGTTAGTGGTCAGTTCTTTTTCCCCCGACCCCGTAATTCTGTAAGCCCTTGTCAGACTATCAATTTTTTCCGTCAAACTGCTTCTAATAAGATTAATCAAATAAAGTTGATCAGTTATGATGTCATCGAAACGTCATAAACGCCTCCATATTTGTCTGAAAAAGTTGGCTGGCTTTAGTTTCCATCAAATATTTGAAAATTGGACCGGTTCTAAAATTTATTTGATGTATGACGATCTCAGCCAATCAGAATCGTGCACGATAAAATGGACGCAAATAAACTTAAAATAACGAACAATTGCTGGAAACGATGTACGTTATGAATATGATTAATTTATGTAGAAGTTGTCTGAGCATGAATGCTATTTTAAGTGATTATTGCACATAATATTACGAATTCAGAGGCATCAAATATAATTATGCATACATAAAATTTTAATTCAGCAAATAATCTACAATATATGACAATATTACTTACATTTCTCCCTGTAATGGACCGCATGGAAAAATAAAAGCATCATTCTCGGAATAAAAAAATTTGTCAGTCTGACACATTTTCAAAAACATTCAAGATTATCTGATCAAAATTTGTTGGAAGGAAAAATTTGATGGCCGTATTTTGTCTTCAAATTTGATTGTCAAATATAGTTTAAGGCAAAAATTTGATAGTGTGACAGGGGATTTATTCATTCAGAATTCTCCAAGCCGCGTCTGTAATCCAATAGCAAGGCATAGCAAACTTAGCTGAAATCCATACGTATTTCAACCCTATTTTGCTCCTAAATGAACTCGCGAGACTTTGAAGTATTTATTTGCATAATTACACAGTAGCGAAATAAAGTGTCTGAACCACATATAAGCTTATTATCTAGCTTATTAGTCACACACACACATATACATACATATATATATATATAGGCTGAAAACTCCCTACTGGCTGGGCTTTCCCTGGAAAGTAATTCCCATCGATACACCACATCCCTCAGTACCGCTGGTGAACGAGGTCATCTTGCTAGCACGTGAAGGGAGAATCGTGATACTCGCGACTGTTTTGTTTTTTGTATTATTAAGTATCAGGGGAGGGGCCCGCGGTATGCGCGGGCTAAGCCACCCTCGCGTCGGTTAAGCAGGTAACTGTACGAGTTAGTATTTATGGTACAATGTCGTATAGGAACTCCGGCACGTGCTTGCTTGCGCCTATCGGCGCTTAATCGCACAACCCGCTCTGCAGTTGCAATGAGAATATTATGACTTAAAACTTAAGATTTAAGACTAAAGACTTAAGACTAAAGAACATGTGCACGAAAATTACGGTACATTCGAACCATACTTTTATGGTATGCACGAACCTTATGCCTTTGACATAGAAACACCTCCCTCGGGAAGTGGTACATTCGGGGGGGGGGGGGTCCTGCAACCATAACTCGCCCCCCTCCACATTGGGCATTATCGATCCCCCTAACCTCCTCCAATCTGCTACCCATTTTGACTTTTGGGCGTAAAGTGTTGGACGCGGAAAACATTCGTTCTTGATTAATAGTAAATAAATTCTAGAGTAAAACATTTGTTTATTACTGTTTACGATAAAAATACTTATATTTTACCTTTCGTTCATCGTTATATATGCAAGTATTGAGAATTATCTGTGTAATATAATTTACTGCAAAACAAGTTTAAGGGCATTCACTGCCTACTGGCTGCCACCAGCGAAATTTAAATAGGAAATCCCATGTTAAGTAAATATCCCCTCAAAGCTTTGATTTTAAAGAAAGGCGTTTCAAACAAAATTTATTCTTCTCGAATTTTATAGGAAAAGTTCCCTACCGCGGAAATGTTTCCATAACATGTTTAGCCGGTTTGAAAGGAATTTTTAAAACTGATGTTATTCACAACGTCAGTCTAAAAAAAAAATAAGCTCATAGGTATCTTCTCCAAAAAAAATTCGTGAAGAAATTTTTTTTTGAAACGCCTGTCTTCAAAATTAACGCAGTGATGGGCAAATTTCATTAACGTTGTGTTTCCTATTAAAATGTTGCAGCTTCCAGCTGCCAGGCAGTTCCCGTAACAAAAATTATTAACTTCTATATCTTGTTAGAATTCACATTATGTAAGTGATGCAGATGAAATATTAAATGTATATTTGCCTGATTATGCAACTAACATGAGCAGGATTTCTGAAATTTTGATTAAGGAAAATTAAAATATGAATATGTAAATGTACATTCTTTTCACGAATTTCTTAGCGGAGTGAAGAGTTTTGAGTGGCTCATAACAACGACATCTTGAAAGCCTGTGAGGCGAGTATGGAGCAGCGCCATAATGCAGTGTCAGGAGAAGTAGGCGGGGGGGGGGGGGGAGGAAGGAAGAGAGATCCCTGGGTAAAATCCGCCCACAAGCAGCATCGTCCGGCACCATTCTCACGTAGCGAAAAACCGGGAACGAACCCGCCGGGAATCGAAGTCGGTTCCGCTTGTTCAGAGGCGATTAGTCTCGACATAAAAACACAGCGGCCACTTCGAACGTCAGACTAACGAGGCCGTGGTGCAACATTTTTGGTGCGCTGCTCGAATGAAATTGTAGCATATGCCTAAATGTTACAGAGATTGTTCACGGTCAGTCTAAAAAAAAAATAATTCCCTTAATTTTACGGAAAAGTGCTGGAAAAAATTTTATCCAGAAGTGTCCGTAAACTCTCCGTAAAATTACGGACACATTGATTTCCAGAAACGGACTTTCCGTAAATATCACGGAACCTCTCCGTTAATTTCAAAGTTAGTTTTCTGTACTTCCCGTTTAAAATAAAAAGAGATAATGAAAATGTCTTTAATTTTCGTTTTGTGGGTGTTCTACCGTGTATAAAAAATGATATTTAAAAAGTTTAAATATTTTGTACTTAAGCGAGGTTTGAACACGAGTCAAAAAAATTGCCCATTTTCTTGTTACAGTGGCGAAGACGGCTTCGTGTAGAATCGGCATTGTTCGTCCCGGTAACTCGAAGCCAAAGGGAATACGGAGACTTTCCGTATTTTGTATTTACGGACTCAGCTCCGTTTTTCGTCATTACGGATTATCTTTGTGTATATACACTGTACGTTTCCGTAAAACATTCCGTAAATATATGGAAATTTCTAGAATAGCACTTTTGAGGCCCTAGTTACTTTTTTTTCCTTTCGGCCATTTTTTATTCTTTAAACACCTTTTTAAAATAAATATTGTCATGTAAGTAATAAACAAAGAGTGTATATTCCACCACACTTTGAAGTTGATGTCTAAGGCTAAAACGAAACATATTTATTGACTAGCATTACAAATCAGTTCGTTGTCATAAGTGCTCACTTTCCCGTGTATAGCCTGTAAGCACATTCAATCAGTACGAGGGCTTTGTTGGGTTAAAAAAAAAAAAAAAACAGTACAAAATTATTTTTAAAAGTTATTAATTTTTATAGACGTGTCTCAAGTATTCTGCTTACAAAGAACTGAGCACAGAAGAAGTGAAGGTGGCAAATATTTTGTTTTTTTCATGTTATACCATATTTACGCTCATTACGCCGCTGTATAACTTTTCTCACCTACTTTAATTAACTTAATAGTTTTGAGAATACGGGATTTTGGATGCGAACTGTCCTTAGGCCAAAAGAATAGCCCACTTGCATTCGGTGATAGTCACATGAATGAGTCGTGGTCAAGATCAGCCGCGCGATTTTCGAATGTTTTTAATTTTAATATACATACGTGACCTTGCGGGAAATTGTAAACATTTCAACGAAAAATGTATAAAAATATTTGTGTTAGCAGTTTCCTGTGAAATTTAATATATATTTATGTGGTTTTAATCAACTTACGCACTCTCACGTATGGTATATTACATCATAATATATAAAGAATAATAAATAATTTAACGAATGTTTTGTTCAAATTGGTTTATTTAGTTTAGTAAGGAAACAATAGGTAATTAAAGACAATTTATATATGAAAATGATTAATTAGTTTACGCGTCTGCAGGCTCCTGTGTAACCGCGTTTCTCCTTGGAACTCCGTACCGCTGCTGAGATATTATCAATTTTGGAATTTTATTGGAAAGGGCTTATTAATGTTTCCCAGTGTTATGCTTTAAGGCTTATCAGGAACGGCTTACAAAATAACCCATGGATTAACTTAAACTAACACCCATGCCTAGAGACCTGCAAAATTCGCATTATTATTTGGGGGCACGTTTAACTTAAAACACATGTACCTCTGCATTACGATTTTCATTGGCCCAGACTTTATTTGATATACCCTGCGTTGCTCTGCGCCAATAAATGAACACCTCACATAAGTGTGCCCCAGTCATATTAATTTCAGTCAGAAAGGGCGTGACTTCACATCTATGTAGAAGCCAATGAAGAAACGATGCCTGCTTTAATTGGGGATAGGGAAAATTCGCAACTTCATTTCAGGACAAGATAGATTTAAAACGCGTGTATACTGAAGTCACCTTTGCAATTGGATAAGAATTGATCATATACGCCCTGGACGACTCTGCGTCAATAGCCGACTTGCAAGGGAACAAGAAGCGAATCCCGTACTGTTAAATGTGGGGTAGCACTGGGGCAACAGCCAATGAACAGACATATGAGGTTCGACTATAGAAAGGATTGTGGAGTCTAGCAAGCAGGTCATTGAACTCGCGAAATTTTCCTATCCCTAGCTATAATACATACAGCTCTGTGAAGTTTAGCCCGATGCCAAATAATAACGCGAATTTCGCAGGTCCCTAGCCATAGGTTCAAAACCAGAACCTCCAGCAGCGCAGACTAGCGGCGTACCAACCGACAGCTCCGCTGGACGTCGGCGTGAGATAATCTCACGATATTTTTTCCCGCGCTAACAGGTTTAAGTTCATCTCCTTCGCCCGCGATGCATAAATAACGTGGTGCACATGTTTGTCGCAGACTGCAATTTCTCCCGGGGCAGTTTCAGCGAGGCGTGTAAAAATAGCCTCCTTGGAGAACACGTTTCGCGTACCTGTTCGTATGCAGGAAATGCGCCGCTTATGCAAAATACGTTGCTTCTCGTGACGCGAACTCGAAGATACCATTGTGAACTGAGACATGTCTAGAAGGAGTGCATCCGAGGGAGGAAAAAAAAAATTTTTTACGTGTGGCAGTGTTTTTAGCATCTCTTCCGGTGAAATTTCCAACTCTCTCTCTCTCTCTGTCGCCGATGACTCTCTTCCACCAACACTAAAACATGCTTCGTAAACTCTTAAATAAATCGTGTTACGTTGATCAGAGGTGGTACCTTTAATCTCGTGCTAAAAAGAGTGTAGACTTTTTACGGTAAAGTGAGCACTTTTGAAATCAACCTTAAAAATAAAGTCATTGCTCTCACCTGCGTATATTTCGACGGGCGCACTGAGTGGCATGCGCTCAGTAAAGTTGGTAAAACTGTTGTGAAAGTAGTTCCATATCTTAACGTCGAATTAAAAGTGTAAGGAAACCATTCGTAATAACTAGAGATGATGCTTTATCGCGGGAACAATTGACTGTTTGCTAGAATACAACGTACTGTACACTACATGTCTGACAGTTTTATTTCTTATTGGCTGTAATACATGTATAAAGCTACTACTCCATTTCACTGGGCCAACGAGGATTTTGATACTATAAGGCAGAACGTTCGTGATTGGTCTGCAAATAACTTAATCGAGTCAAAACCTTGCTCATGCACTCATGAAAGAATAAACTAGTTAAGAGTAATACAGAAGACATGTTCGCTCTAAAAATGTCTGCGATTTTCCATCATCTCTGGTAATAGCATAAATTATTTATTTCGCTTCCTGGTTGTTTATGCAGGGAAATATTTAAAATGAGCAGATTTGTAAAATATTTACTTTTCTAATAATTTCACAGTTTCACTCGACTGACGCGTGAATAGAAAGGCCAATGTCAGTGTTAATTTTACATAAGGCGGAAGAATACACAAAGACATACATGTACATCTAAAGCAGGGCTTTAAAAAGTGCATATTTTACCGTGAACAGCCTATAGCTATGCTGTGGAAGGAATATATTGCGGTACGTTCCAGTTTTTTGGGGGGCGGGGTGCTGAATACTGTGCAATAAATTGGAAAACTATCTTGAAACCCGTGTTACTGAGTCTTGAGGACACCAAAACGACGAAAGTCCAGGCAATTAACCGAGACACCTTACTGCTCAAGTAACGCGCTCATTTCTGAACAATTAGTGGTGGAACAAAACTCTAGCAACTCGTTTACAAAAAAAAAAAAAGCACGTAATGACTTAAGAACTATTAAATTAAACAGAACGAAACTTCCTCGCGTTCACGAATGAGGATACGTTGCAACTGAAGATTGCTCATAGCCAATACTGTAGACAGAGATGAATCAGTGCATTGTATTTGACCGTCTTCATTTGTGAGAAATCTGATACATGAAAATCTCTGCATCTCTTGTTTATGAAAGCTTAATGCGGATAAAACAGATATTATTTCATAGGTTGTTTACCTGCACTGAAGTTTACTATCCTGAGAATTCTTCTTTTGTGTAATTGGGAAGATGGTGTATGTTCCGTGTAGTGAAAAAATGTAATAAACTAGAGCACCTAATTTAAAAAAAAATACTTTTGATCCAGTGTTATAGTAATAACTAGAGCTAGTGAATTCAGTGAATCTCAGAATTCGGTAACATTGCAACGGCTCCTGCGTGAATCGTGTGCAGACAGTTAACACGTGTCCAAAAGCAGTTCAGCAAATCAAGATAGGTAAACTATCCTACAGTGTTTTGAAATATAACATGTCTTGAAATCTTTTCGTGAAGTTTCAATACCCCTAGTAATAACAAACTAAATAACAGGTTATGCACAGAGTCTTCAATAACTAAGCAAGGAGGTGAGAATGTTTATTTAAACCAGTATTAGTTTTTTTGGGCGGTACTTTACACTGACATTCTCAGTCTCCAGTGAACTTCCAGGTGGACAACTGATTCGTAGACCGTGCCATTGCCGTAGGTCGTCAGTAGTTTTTATTACTCTGGTCCAATACGTAGCCTGCAGCTACAGTGAAATAAGTACTGTGTCGACTCAAGTACATCAAGCATAAAAAGAATGTCTCGGTTGCAACACGTATAAACTTAAATTAGATTGGGTCTGAAAATGTTTAAATACCTCTACAAGCATTTCCCTGGAAGTAGGTTCGGAAACGACACAGGAAATCAAACCTTTATTGCAAATAACAACGATTATAGACGTCGGAAATTTAGCGGTTTCATGTCAAGACAAGTTGGATTTCGACCGCCGTATCTTCTATTGGAGCGCCACTTGTTATACGCGCTCCCGTTGACATCGAGCCAATAAGAAACGTACCAGGAAAAAAATCACCGAATCCCGTGCTACCCAGTCTAGGGTTAAACTGGAGCGACAACCAATGAATAGGGACATGCTAAATTCACGCTATTTTCTGGCAGCACGCTAAAATTCACCGTCCTATACAAGTTAGATCCGGCGCCGCTTTTTATAGGCTTCTGCAGCAGTGAGGATACATTATCCCTTTCGACTTGATTGGACGTGATAGGGCCAGCTTCTCGTTAGTGGTTTCCTATTGGTCCAAACCCGCCCTGGGCGTGTCCTGGCAAACTGTAGTCCAATGACAGAGGCAATACAAAACACAAGTGTTTGAAGTCTCGTCTGTCTTCAAATAATAACGCGAATTTTGAATGTCTCTACCAATGAACTGCAATCTGATGATTGAGTGCACAAACGACTGCTGATTCTAACTTAATGCAGGATGAATCCGCGAATTTTCCTAGCCTCTAACAATGACTGAATGCACGACCAAGCTTTTGGAGTAGAGATAGGAAAATTTCGCGAATTCACTTTGGGACAAGATAGACTTTAAACACATATAAAGTGGAGTCGCCTTGGCAATTGGATCATATTTTATTATACCCACCCTGGACGCCTCTGAGCCAATAGCAGACTTGCAAAGGAAACACCTTGCGAATCCCATAACGGCCAGGTGCGCGGCAACAGCCAATGAACACACAGCTAAGGCTCCAGTATGCAGAGGACTGAGGAGTCTAGCCTGCAGGCCATTGAACTCGCGAAATTTTCCTATCCCTACTTATGAGGCCACCCCGTTACTGCAGCAACGAAAAACTTTCTAATGTATTGAAGTACACTACGCGTGCTTGTTCTTACAAGGTCCGCACCTACCGTGGGGGTATTTCCCGCGACTTGAGGTCGAGAAACGCGTGAGCGATAAGGTCCAATCTGCTACGCGCATCAAGTGCGCCACGAGCACTAAGCTCAAGGCGATAAACTGGTGTGCTGTGTTCTCGTCGTGCTGAGTGTACCTATGGGACTTCAGACGGTGACGCTATCATTTGATATGTTAGACAGTCTGTGGCAATATTGAACGCTGCGCCCTTGAGTATTTTTTTTATATAAATCTGACACGTATATTTTGATATGAAGCAATTTGAAAAACCTTTTAATAGATATGTCTAACACATTAGGGTCTGCACACATTTACTGAAGTGAGTCACTTATATCCACTACTGCAAGAACACCGGTTCTGTTGGTGTCTGCGCTAGAACTCATCATCGTCCTATTGGTCCATACCACACCAGACACTCACCGTAAAACATTTTCTGGTAAACTTCCTAAACTGTAATGGAAGTTTTTAACCTATACAGTATATGGTAATAGTACCACGTATAAGGCTGAAAATATGGGAATGTTAAGCATTGCTACAATACAATGTTGGGAATTTTCCTACGCATTTGACTTTTTCCCGAACACCTGTAGTAACGTTGCCATGTAGCCTATGTATGGGAAAATGTTTTACTATTCGCGAATTGTCACTGCACTTATACACCGATATGTTAAATTAGCAAATAATTTCATACTCCAGAGCGTTAATTATTGGCCGGTCATCAACCATGGAAAGCCGAGCTGACATTGGCCCAATCAAATGTCCTTTATCGTATAAAACAATTTACAATCAATCATGACCCATTCAACGGCTATGAAAAATAAATTACGTCTTTATCAATATCATGTGGTGTTCTTGTGAGGTCATGTTAAACACTAGCCGAACAAAGACTGCACATCCATGCGAGTTTTGCTCTGGACAATAAAGGAATTTTCAAATTAGTTTTGCTCGAGTGTAGCTCGAGCACAGTATATAAATAGAGCCACATGTTTTTCGCGAAAACATTTGCGTTGCTGCTAGATGTCAATATCCTCTATGCACACTTGCAGTCTTCACTTGACTATTGGCCGCTTGTCTTTGTGGTAGAGAGCCTGCTACATGGGTAAGCCAATCAGAGTTAAGTTTCCCCGATGCTGGCCGCCCGTGATTCACTGGCAGACAGATAAGACGCGTAACAATTTAAATGACCCAATCACGAAAGCGGTTCTGACCTTAAGTGCGCTGTAACTGAATTTGTCCTGAAATATTTTCGCGAATAACAGCTGCTCCTATCTATAAAGTATTAAAGTGTTCTTGGACGTAGTTTGTGACGTTCGTGACGCCTTGTAAGCCTTCAAGACTGCTCGTCTAAAGCGTGGGTTCTTCTAGTAGGTGGGCATATTGGACGTAGTTTGTGACGTTCGTGACGCCTTGTAAGCCTTCAAGACTACTCGTCTAAAGCGTGGGTTCTTCTAGTAGGTGGGCATATTGGACGTAGTTTGTGACGTTCGTGACGCCTTGTAAGCCTTCAAGACTGCTCGTCTAAAGCGTGGGTTCTTCTAGTAGGTGGGCATATTGGACGTAGTTTGTGACGTTCGTGACGCCTTGTAAGCCTTCAAGACTACTCGTCTAAAGCGTGGGTTCTTCTAGTAGGTGGGCATATTGGACGTAGTTTGTGACGTTCGTGACGCCTTGTAAGCCTTCAAGACTGCTCGTCTAAAGCGTGGGTTCTTCTCGTAGGTGGGCATATTGGACGTAGTTTGTGACGTTCGTGACGCCTTGTAAGCCTTCAAGACTACTCGTCTAAAGCGTGGGTTCTTCTAGTAGGTGGGCATATTGGACGTAGTTTGTGACGTTCGTGACGCCTTGTAAGCCTTCAAGACTACTCGTCTAAAGCGTGGGTTCTTCTAGTAGGTGGGCATATTGGACGTAGTTTGTGACGTTCGTGACGCCTTGTAAGCCTTCAAGACTGCTCGTCTAAAGCGTGGGTTCTTCTAGTAGGTGGGCATATTGGACGCAGGTGCAAATGAACACTTGTATTTCGAAACTCTCTGCGAGGCAGTTCAAGCTCCCGGGAGGCGGGCATCTTTAATGCCGCGTTCCACTCGGTACCGACAGCAACTGAAATTACTGACGAGCATCATTTACATACCGTTTCTGCTGATCAGAAACTGACGAATGTTGTCGTGGCGTCTGGGTTGGAGGCTATAATAACGGCTGAAGCTACTCACGCGCGGAAGGTCGGGCAGTCTCTGTAAAAGCTGACGACGCAACACGGCGGCGATGGATAACGAGCAAGTTAGATTGTTTTTATCTGCAGAATATGCAGGTGGGAAGTATACTTTCACATTATTCGATATCATAATCGATTGATGAGTCTGAATCTAGACGAAGCTGAATAGAAAAAAAAATATCCATCCCGGATGACAAAATGATTAGGCCTACCATTGCTTCAACACGCATATAGGCTGTTCACGCTAAACTGAGCACTTTAAAAATTCCTGCTTAAGATCAACTTGTATACAAGTTGTGTAATCCTCGGCCTCGTGTAAAATTAACATTGCTATGGGCCTCATCACTTTATTCATGATTTTTACACTTCTATGCAAAAAAAAAAAAAACAGAAAGTGGAAGAATTAATTTTAAGTTATCGCAAATGGTTACCTAACACTTTTTATTCGATGTTAAGATATGGAACTACTTTCCATTCATCGTTATAGGCTGTTCACGGTAAAGTGAGCACTTTTTAAGGCCCTTATAATTTTTTCCTTTCATTCAATTTCCATCTTTCTGATGATTTTTAATACAAACATTGCAATGTGACCAATAAACACAGTGTATACATTTCACCACCACCAAAATTTAATGCCTGAGGCGGCAATAAATTATATTTATTAGCAGTTAATGCCTGTCGGAATGGCCTTAAGAAGTGCTCACTTTATCGTGAACAGCCCATACCTATGGGCGCATGTCACTCAACGCGCCCATACAAATATACGCATGCAGGGGAAGTGACTTTTCTCTGTGGTTGATTTATAAAGCGCTCACTTTATTGTGAACGGCCTTCAGCAGACGCCGTTATTTCTGCTGACGAGTTTGCTGGCGAGTGTTCCACCTGGTTCCAATTCTGAGCGCTACTCAGTGCGGATCTTCACTGATGTCGTTCCATTCGATTGTTCAGCGCTGTCAGGTCCGGGTATAGCGCGTTGCCTAACCCGTGCCAGTTGACGTAACGGAACTCTGCAGCGCGGGTAGGAAGTGGCTGGCCAACAGGATGTTGCACGCGGTGCCCAGCCAGCCACACGCTGTGAGAGAGTTGGGCGCGTGGGTGTGCGAGGGAGTGAGTCACCGGCGTGTAACGCCCACGGCAGCAGCTGGTTTGCACCCCGGGGGCAGTTCGCCGGAACATGGTGTGTCGCGCGCCTCAAGCAAACGTAGCTGGAGTGCAGTATCCTTCCCCGCAGCTAGACGTCACAACACTTATATGGCAGGCCTGGGAAATATACAAGATGATTCTCAATTAGACCGACAAACTTCGGGAGGTGATTCGTCATGAAAACGAAAACATATGTGACACTTAATACTTAAACCGAATATTAAGAGAGTTATGAGCCCTTAGAAAAAAAAAAAAAAAAAAACGAGATTTTAAGCCGTATTTGTGCAAAATATCGGCTCTTACGTTGAAGGTCCCAATAACATATAGTAATGTCCCAAGATTTGTCATTGTATTTTACTTCTTTACAGATATTTTGCACAAATACAGTTTAAAAACTCGTTTTTTAAGGGTTCATACCTCCCTTAATATTCGGTTTAGGTATAAAGTGTCACATGTTTTCCTTTTACTATTTCATGAAGAATCGCCTCCCGAAGTTTGTCGGTCTAATTGCGAATCATCCTATATATATATATATATATATATATATATATATATATATATATATATATATATATATATATATATATATATATATATATATATATATATATATATATATATATATATATATATATATATATATATATATAATAATGTAGATGGTGCAACATAGGTAGCAGTAGCGGGAAGTGAAATTGTTTCGAGGTGAGGAATTGTTGGTAAAACTGTTCACGATAAAGTGAGCACTGTTGAAATGAACAGTAGAAAAAGTCACTGCTCTTGTCTGTATATATTTTAATGGGCGTAGTGAGTGACATTGGCCCCGTAAAGTTGGTAATGATGGATGGTAAGTAATTCCATATAATAACGTCCAATAAAAGGTATTAGATAACCATTCGTGATACCTTGAATTATTTCTTCCGCGTTTTTGATTTTTAATGCATCGGAGTGTAAGAATGAGCAGAGTTGTAAAATATTTACTTTCCTAATAATTTCATAGTTTCACTCTACCGACGCTTGAATAAAGTGCTGAGGCCTATGGCAATGTTAATTTTACGTAAGGCGGAAGAAGACACAACGTGTATACAATAAGTAGATGTTAACCAGGGTTTTCAAAAGTGCTCATTTTTTTGTGGACAGCCTATAACGTCTATACACATCTTTCAATCAACGCGTAATGCTAGATTTACAATGCCACGACGAGCTCGTCTCGGCAGTCCAACACGACTTCTCAGTCCAACCATTTCCGCCACCAAAATTAGTTCAGTGTTTACAATACCCCGACAGTTTCCAATACCCCTACAGTTTCCATCCTGCAAGAGTTGAGTGGCTTTCGAAAAGTCCTAGAGCGGCCAGTAACTTGCTATGGAACGCAAATAAATGT
Source organism: Dryococelus australis (assembly GCA_029891345.1). Lineage (NCBI taxonomy): Eukaryota > Metazoa > Arthropoda > Insecta > Phasmatodea > Phasmatidae > Dryococelus > Dryococelus australis. The sequence continues at coordinate 127,023,544 of CM057002.1, forward strand.
ACGCTATTTTGTAACTTCCTAAACAAGTTTTGTCGAATTTGGAGCAGCTATTTTGCCACGAATAGTTACTATCGGCAATTCAAAAGCTTTAAGCAGGATGTACTCATAAATAAAATATTTTTAGTAAAAAATTGACCACAATAGTGAAATTCGTATGAACTTATGTTTTGTACGGTTATGTCATTTTTTTTATGCCATGCGAATCCGACCGGTCCGACGGACGACGAAAGTATAAATAGCATCTACTTATGTTGGACTGTCGGGGCTGCGATGTTGTCGGGGTGGCCTTGCTCCTGATTGTCTAATGAAAAATTGTGGTCGGTGTCCGAACTATATCGTCGGACTGTCGGGTTAATATAAATACAGCTTAAGAGAGAGAAGACTTTCCAGTTAGCTGTCCACTAAACCCTAGATGAGTTGAGTTGACAGATTTTGGCGGCTCTCAGCAAAGAAGTTTTGAAAGCCGACGAGGGTTAAATGAGGTGAGAATGGAGCGGTGCCGGAATGCAAGGGCGTCGAGAAACTGCAGATCCCCGAGAAAATCCACCTACCAGCGACATCGTCTTACACGATTCCCACGTGCGAAAATCCGGGAGTGTCCCGGCCGGGGATTAAACCCGGTTCGCCTTGGTGGGAGGCGAGCAGTCTTAACAGCTCAGCCTCCACGACCCGCCCGAGATAAAGTAAATACCACGCAATTCGGTCACAAAAAAAAATTTTCGTTTAACAGAATAGAAATAGTGTGGCGTTCAATTCGATGTGGGTGTATCCATTCTCGAATGGTTGCTCGTGGCTCTGGAATGCACGTATTGTGTTTAGTTGACTACATAACAGCCTTTTGTGGAATATTTCCTATTGGGCGCTGATAGGCGAAAGGCGCTACATGTCGAGATACTCTGTAGCGTTATATTGATATTTGTGCACTTACCCAAAATTTTCTATCTTTTTTTTCGCAACACACAAAAAATACATATTTGCCTGCGGTTGACAGTTTTAACACGTAGCCTAGTCCGTCATGGCGTGTGTAAAAAATGTTTATCCAGTTGTAGAAGTAAATTGACTTTTCATTTTTTTTTAATTTTAGCTTGACTAAAAATTAATGCTCAAAACTTTCTGGCCCTAAAGCATGGGGCTGGGGCAGCAGTAGCGGGTATACACCTGCTGCAGGGCATCTTGGAATTTGCTGTTCTCTGTAGATCATTCTTAGTTCCTCTGTCAAACGGTGACGTATATTTTTCGGCTGACGTCTCTTCACATGTGCCTTTTACTCGCTAGCGTGTCCCGAGCGCGTACTACCTTGCTGAGGAAGAACCATCTTTACAGAGTTCTCATCTCAGATCCTTTACTCAATACACTTTAGAATAAAATTGATCATAGCCAATTATGTGATTTAATAGCCGGAGAATACAAATAAATATTTGTCCGTTTGTCATTCGGGCGCCTTGAGGAATGTTACGGCGTGTTCGCGCCTGTGTCATTGCCGTTTATTTGTCCCATGACATAAAAACACTGGGTTAAAAAAAGTACTATAGTAAACTTTGCAGTTAAATACATTATTTATTTGTTGAAAAACTTACCTTTTCTGTATTTAAAAATCGATGTATTTGCCAAATTTAAACACAAAATCTTTCAAATTTGTGTTTAAAAATACTACACATAAAGTTGGAGGTTAACGTTACTTCGAGACCGCAAGCTCGTAGGCGTCCATCATAGCCAGCAGGCCGTGCCTTGGCAACTAAGGTGCGTTCACACTAAGGTGCGTTCACACCTGTGCGCCTGGCACATATCTACCGTGCGTAGGCGAGTGCATGCCTCTGTGCTTGCAGGTCGTCAAGTCACGCAAGCCATTAGCTGTTTGCCTCGTGAAAAATTTCGGGCGCGTGTCTCTTTTCGCTCGAGCCTTCTATGGTGGACGTGTACGCCGTTTCCAGTTGATATGTCCACTTTAAAAGTTGATCGCTAATGCGGGAATCACACAACAAAAACCGCAACCACGACACAACATTTGTGTTTTCAATGTGACTGCTTTAGAGCCCGACACGAAGAGCAGAATTTTTCGGAATCATTTATAAGGCGCTGATTAACTACGCTAGTTTCAAAGGCGGTGGAAAGATGGGGAATTTGGAATACATAATGGTGACAAAGTCTTATCGCTAATGTATACAAAGGTTGAACTATTATTTGTAAGAGTTAAATACAATAATTTTCCGTTTTTTCTTTTGAACTGCGTATTTGGTATTGTAGGGAAAGATGGTCATATAATTTCATTTTGCAAGGTTGTAACACTGTGCGTCGTGTTGCACGACACGACGAAAATAGAAGTCATTTATAATCAAGAATTGCTGGTCGGACGACAGAATTTGTCGAACATACGTCAGCTCTAACTCAAATTTAATCGGTGCTTTAGTTTTAAGTGCGGTGTCGGGTCTGTCGTGTCGTGCTTGTCGGGGGTTCGTGATTCCCGTGTAACTATCAGCGGAGTCACTACGGACTCCCAAAAGCTGCGTGCGAGGAATTCACGGACTTGAGGAATCGGGATTGTGCCATTCCGACCAATCCGAATGTGGCAAACGCGTGTGACTACAGATGGTCACGATAATGTGTTTTACAGAAACTCTCTTTGTACAGACAAACTCTGACTAAGGACAGACCCCAAAAAGAGCGCACAGATTCAGTTTTATACCTGCCTTTTAAAATCTGCCAATATTTTTGAGCGTAGCATTTAAGATTTATTTCATGTCGGATTACGAGTTTCCGTTTCCTATTTCCGTCTCTGTTTTTTTTAAAATTAAGTTAAATAGGTTAATTCGAATGAGGGAATGATAGAGTGAGTGATTGAATGAGTGAGTGAGTTATGATATATGGGCGGCTCTTAACAACGAGGTCTTGAGAGACAACAATTCGAGTGTTTAACAATTATTTATAAGTATTAAACAGACTGTACAGGCTACATAACACAGCATAGAGATATTCAGCACGCCTTTATATTTATTATTATATCTCAAAAGCATAGGGCCACCACTGAAAGTTGACGATAAAGAGATTGCATGTCAGTTCAGTGTCTTGCTCATAGAGGCAATGGGGCGCGTGATCCGCGTACATAAGTCGCCCTTATTGCTCCCACACTGCCTTGGACACGCCACATAACCGAGGCCAAAGTCAATAGTACCAAATTTTGGATTCTAATTTTTTCTGCCATGTGTTTCCTTACATTTAACTCGGGGCCGTGTTGTCTGAGTGGTTAGCCTGCTTGCCTCTCGCTAACACGAACCAGGTTCAATCTCCGGCCCGGACACTCTCGGATTTTCGCATGTGGGAATCGTGCCGGATGATGCCGATGGTCGTAGGGTTTTCCCGGGGATCTCCCGTTTGTTCCGCCCTTTTCATTCCGGCACTGCTCCACCCTCATGAGGTCTCAAGACCTCGCTGTTAAGAACCGCCCATATCTATTCGCTTCACTCGCTTGCATTTAACTCATACCAGCATACAACGATGAGCCATTATGTGTTAGTAAACTACCTAACACAGTGTGGGACCACTGGTCACTCGGCAAGGTATCGATTCAACGAGGTACCGAAAGGTATCCTGGGGTACCTAATACCACAAGAGCAACAGCAAGTCCTCCAGCAGGAGTACATTGCGGGGCGGTGGTCATGTGGCATGTACCCACATCTCCAAGTTGAAAAACAAAGGTTCAATTGAGTTCATATCAGGTTATTTGGGGGCCAGAGAATTAATGCAAATTCACTGTCATGTTCCTCGAACAAATCCTTCACAATCCTGGCAGTGTAGAATGGCACATGAATCACTCTCCAGCTGGAAGTAGCTGTTGCTTGTAGGGAACACTGTTGACATGAATGGATGAACTCAGTCCCAATAACATCCAGATACCGGACAGCTGTCAGAGATTGGTTTCCAAGTAAGACATCGCCCAGAACATCACTCCTCCTCCTCTGGCAGGTCTTAGCCCAACAGTGCACCCAGGTGTCTTTACACTCCGATGGTAATCAGCATGCATGGGCTCGGCAGTCGATGTGAGGAACCAGGACCTGGGATTTATCATCACAGGCGACCATTTAAAAATAATCTACAGTCTAGAGTCGATGATTTTGTACCCATCTGATGCGGCGCTGCAGATGACGTGTAGTCATTATGGGGGTACTAGTGGGTCTTCGACTCCGCGGTCCCATCCGCAGCAGAGTTCGATGTAGCGGGTGTTGTGAAACATTCTTCTGGTCACCACGGCTGTACCTCCACGCGATTCCTCGAAATGTGGCCCTGAGGTCGTTCCGTACAACGCGTGACAGGCTCTGCTGCCCTCTGGCCCCGATGTGCCGTGGTCGACACAAAGATGGACAACGTGCCGTTGTTTCCTCATCGCTGCTCCACTATTGATTTGTGCTCACAACCAACAAGACCCGCCGTTTCAGAGATGCTGTTGCCAGGGAGACGTGCCTACACAAACTGACTTCTGGCAAATTCGGAGAGATCGGCCGCTTTTCCCATTCTGACGTAGTAGACACTACTGTCATCCATGATGGTGTCTTCCAAGTTTTCTGAAGCCCCGTTTAAGTTCTGCTTCTAGTATATCCCTTTGGCTCATTCAAACGAAGCTTAACTATGTCTGTAAAACTACACCAAAAGGAGAACGCACCACATTCGTGTGCATTCAGTGTTATAGTATTTGGCATAAGAACTATTTCATACTAGACCTTACAAGCTTACCAGTTTTCTCCCTGTTTTTACTTACATTAATTATAAATGGAATATTATAAATTGTAAATAGAAAATAAAGGTTTAATTTTCCCAAAAATGAGCGGCCTTAATGTTAAAACATATATAAAAGTCTTGTGACACATTACAAGTCTAGGGAACAGCCAAAACATGTCATATATGGGGCGATTTTTAAGGTTTATTTCAAAATGCGCGAAGAAACCACGAATAGACTATAAGAGCGAGGCTACAGACCTGCCAACATGTTACTTGGAATCCCCTGTGCGTAAAATGTTCCTGGGTTGGGATTGTCACAGTGTAATTAATTGCTCATCAGTGTAACTACTCCATGTTAGAATCATGCTGCAGATTACTGGTATGTTACATGCCAGCAATACAGAAATACCCTTAACGTATCTCTACATGGTATGCAATTAACGGACTGAACGTCCAATGCACATAAAGCAGTGGAATACATTGAACAGTTTCAAGGTATTGTTGTGTTTGCCTACTGATATACACTCTCTGTGTATGTCAGTAGGAGTAAGGAGAAACATAACTTATTGCGACTAGTAGCAAGAAAGCTGCGTGGCAGTCATGAAATACGTAATGTGAACTCAGCTGCAGAAATACGTTTAAGACAGAAGAAAATTTGTTTGTATCTACATGAAAGACGAACCCCTATTTTGTTTTCTAACACAGTAAAATGATTTGCCAAAAGAGTTTTCAAAATCGATTTATGAAAGTATACTTTTAATCAAAGTTTAAGCATATTTCCAATATGGGAGCTGCAGAAGGCGCATTAAAAAAAATCCTTAATCAAGCAAAAAAAATTATAACATTAAATAATTTTGGTTTTCTGTAACAGAATTTCGGAATAATGTTCATAAGCATATTTAATAATTTATTTTAGGCAAATTCGTTTCAGCCATGGGAATGATCATTTTAACAACTGGAATGGATATAAATAACTTAGGAAAATAATTAAAACTATGTTGTTAGATGACCCTGAGTGGGGTTCCTGAAGTCGTGAGGGATGGAGGTCTTAATAAAAAAAAATGATTTGAACTTATTCACACAGCTATTATTTAGAGCATTAATCTATCTGTCTCCAATGTTCTCTTTTAATTTCTCAATGAGCACATTATTAAATGTCTAGTTTTGCTGTAATTAACATCCATGTTAAAGTGTCTATTTGGTTATAGTTAATTAACTCATTCTCATCATTAACACAATTAGAGTCTGTCTTTTGCCATCATTTGTAATATCTTTCCCTCACCCACCCAGTCCAATAGTCCAGCCGGCCAGTCGTAACCTTCACTACGCCAGTGCTCGCAGTCGCAGATATTCCTCCTGCTGGTCACTTCTCTCGTCGTTCGTTTCGCTCGTCGTCAATCGCTAAAACGCCAACTACTAATTCACTCATCAACTAATGGCTCGGAGTACCCTCACATTTTTATACCTGCTGGCCTTAGCCTGGAAAGTTAGACACCACGAGTCATGCTGAGAGGAACTAGGGCAGCAAGCCACCAGGAGAATCTTCAGATTAACATGGGCATTCAATCAGGCGAATGTTAGAAGTGCAAGCCACAAAAGATTTGCTGTGGGGCCACGTGCGGCAACAAGTTGATCTTCATGTTCCCAGCCTGCTCTTGGGTTGCATGTGTGACCGTCTTACATATCTACTCTCGCAAGGGATGCAAAACAGCGAGCGTGTAATGCTACCCCCCTCCTCACGTCGGTTTTCCCGAACAGACACTACAACTTCCGGATCTTCGTAGAGGGTCAGTCGATCGATGTGGATAGCTTTGGTTTCGCCAGAGAGCCTTGACGACAAATCCAAAATATCACATAATTGACGTTCTTCAGCTTTCTGTGGAGGCTTTCCCAACATTTCTGTAGCTTCTGGCAGTACACTTTTAGCCTCTGCCAGTTGTACAGCTAAACCAGTTGTTTCTTCATAAAATACCTCGCCCGACATTCTCCTATAATACAGTATCTTCATCCTGGCACTATTTACTCTGATGTGACGTCGAGTGAAATCAAGTATGCCAATTAGCCTGTTAAGGAATTCGCTTAGATAATCAGATGCTGGCGATTCCTCTTCTTCGATCGGTCAAACAGCAGGTTGCTAGGAAGGCATATCTCTCTTTCAAACAGCATCGTTGAAGGCGTTACCCTTGTGGACTCGTGAGATCCCAAGCAGGAAGCGAGGAGAAACAATTGTACATTTGAATCCCAATCCATTTGATTTTCTGCCAAAAATATTGTGAAACGTTGCTCAAGAGTGCAGTCAAACCCCTCGACTGTAGTCCTAGTCTTTTTCATTCTCAGAATCGGTGTTACCTCCTCGAAAACCAAACCTTCAAAGTTTCTTCCCATACTGGAATGGAGTTCTAGTGGCACTCTAAACCTCGAGAAGACATGCTTTATGAGTGCCTCAGCCACAGTACACGAATCCTAGTTCGGAAGGGGAATAACCTCAGGCCAATTAGTAAAGTAATCCTGGGCTAACAGTAGCTACTGATTACCCATCTCTGTGACAGGCAATGGACCCAGAATGTCCACTGCCACTCTCTCGAATGGGGCTCCAACTTTGCAATTCTGGAGGTGACCTTGCCCGCTGGTCCTTACGCCCTTCCTCGCCCTGTATCTGTTGCACATTCGGCAATATTTCTCAACCTCCTCCCGAAAATAAAGTCAGCAGAATCTCAGTCCAGTCCTGTCAAGGGTACTATTAACAGCAAAGTGTCAACTGGTTGCCACATGAAGCAGTTCCTTTATTACATCTGGGATCCTGCATTCTGGAAGAACCAATTGTAACCATTCATGTTTTCCGACGTTACATTCCAATTTTCTATCAATTATACCATTCGTCATTACGAGGGCATTCCATTGTGTCTGGTTTGCTTTGACTGTTGCACTAATTCTTTATATCTCTTTCCATTTTGGCCAAGAGCCATCATCTTTCCATTCTAGTATTGGCTGCAGAATTGTATAATTCGGCTGAACTGTCCTAATACCCTCATCACACAAGGTAGGTAACCCATCACAAGATAGAGAACCTTGAAATATTGTCCTCTGTACCTTCAGTGATTCGCCACTCTTGTCTTCCTGGTGTTCAGAATATAACATATTGGCTCTCATAACCTCCTCAAAAATGCATTTGCATTGCTGTGAAGGCATCCAGATCTGTGTTGAATGTCAGAGTAATATTCTTTATAATGCTGTATCCACTGGGTTATTTGATCTTTGTAACTCTTAAACTTTAGTAGCCAGTGTAATGAAGTGGGATCGGTTCTTAGAATAAAATGTCTCCCATAAAGGTAGGGGTGGAAAAGAGAAATTGCATTCACCATTGCCAGAAGCTCCCTATGTGTAACACAGTCATTTCTCTTAGGCTTATGCATTACATTACTGAAGTATTTTAGTGGCCTTTCCTTCCCATCTTTAACCTGAGATAACAAAGCTCATATTCCCACACCACTATCATTAGTGTCTAAAATAATTACACCCTCACTTATCATGAAACTCATGACGGGTGGAGATATCAGAATTTCCATTTTTCTACTAAAAGCATTTCACACTCAGTGGTCCAATGAAATTTCCTATTCGCCTCAGTCTGTTTTTGTAGTGGCTTAGCGATTGTGGGGAACTCAGGTAAAAACTGATGGAAAAACAAACTTAATCCTAGAAAACTCTGCACTTGAGTTTTGTCATTTGTTGTCGGCCAATTAATTTTTGCTTTGGTCTTCTCGGGATCTATTCCTGTTCCATGGGCTGACCCTAGATGTCTCAAGAAATTTATTTTTATTTGGAACAGGTGGCATTTCTTAGGAATTACTTTCAACTTGGCTGTGGCAACTTTCTGGAATACAGAGTCTAAGCATGACTTACGTTCTTGAGATATTTTCCCTGACAAAACAATATAATCTGTGTAAACCAGACAGATATATAAAGGCAAGACTTTCTTCATCAGGTATTCGAAGGTGACAGAGGCATTACATAGCCCAAAAGGCATAACTTTGAACTGCTAGGTTCCTTTCCATTGGATGCAAAACGCAGTCTTATCATGGTCCTCTGGGGCCACCTCGCACTGGCAGTAACCATGCTTCATATCCTAAGTAGAAAACAATTCTGAACCTGCTAGACAGTTCAATGTGTCATCTAACCTTGGAAGTGGATATTAGTCTTTCTTTGCGAAATTATTGAGCTGGCGATAATCTCAACAAAACCTCAGCGAGCTATATTTCTTCTCAAACAGTACAATGGGGGACGACCATGGCTACGTAACACCAATACCAGAGAGCTGTTGTATATACTCCGAGATTGCTGCTTTGATTGCGACTTGCACTGCTTCTCCACTTTTCTCGGCTGCTGGTGTGGTGATTGTAGAACTGGGCTGCTGAAGTGATTACTCCCATTCCTTCTTTATTACTCTTATTCCATTCACCATATTGTCCACTCTCCCACTGATAATGGACTAAATGATGTCACACCTTCCTCCTTCAGAATACTCTCAACTGCATTGTCCGAAGTTAGTGGCAGTCGTCTTGGTGGCTGCTTTATGGGCTTGACATCTCCTGTATCAATGGGATTGCAGGTCATGATATTCCTTCCAACATTATTTGATCAACATGTGGAGGCATCACTTTTTCTGTACAGTAATTCAGAGATAACCTTCTCCTGGTGCCCGTTAAGATTTTATCTTGTTCATAATACTAGTTCGTTCAATTTTACTGGTCGATGATATTCAATTTGTTCTATTCTAGAATATTCTGGAACATTTGGAAGTGCCTGTGTGACCTGCTTCCAAATACCTGTAATAGCCTCCTCCTCAAGACGACTGCACTATCCATCATATTTGACATTCTAACAGGAAAACTGCCAGAATTAGAAGAGACCTAAGTTCTTCATACATCGACTTTTCATGGCAGGATGCCAACACTTTCTGCTGGCTCAATTAGACTCAAATGGCTGACACATTTTTCTTTACATCTGCCTGTAAGGACAACTTCACTAGAAGCAGGCGTCACAGTGGGTTGACAATAGACTACTGGGAAGCTAATTGGGGAGGACAAATCATGCCACTAACTCTGTATGCCTACTTGTAGCATGCCAAGTTGAGTATCGAACACAGCACCCCAGCTTATGCAGTACATCAAGCCCCAAAAGACATCCATCGATGTATGTAATATCACTGGGGCCTTCCCTCCAGCAGTCACTGACCTTCTGTGTTTACAATTTTTCCGAATGTATTCTCTTCACACCTGCCTCTCGCTGCCTTTCTTCTCGCTGCTTCGTCTGCTCATGATGTTGCTGTTTTTGTAGGAAGTAGGCTCTCAGGGGCCATGGCTGTCCACACAACCAACTCTCCAGCCGTTTGGGTTGGTGGCGGCGAGAGTCTGTAGCATACATTCAGGAATCAATGTCTCTCATAGTCATCTGCAACTCCTTCAGTGTTTAGTTATTATGTATACGTTGTGCTCGTTCAACATCACTGCCCATACCAGATGTAGGGGCGAGACCTCTTGTCTTGCTGCTCCATCTCCAATGCTCGGACCAGGGCATCCTACATGTTGTGAGTACAACCAGACATACTGCTTGCCGTACCTTAGTGTTGGCGATTTCATCGATGAAGAAACCAAAAGCTATGATGTTGCACGCCTCCTTGGGGCACCCATCCAGAGATAGGTAGGAGAGCCACAAGATATCTTACCATAGCTCCTGCAGTGACTCCCCTGGTCACTGAGTGCGACTTGGCAGCTGTGCATGGTGGACATGTTGCAAGTACAGGTCGTCGAAACGTAGCTCCAAGACTGACACCAGTGTGGTGAACTCCAGTTGATGTCACTCTTCCAGAGAATGTAGTATGATGAGCTGAGTGCCGGGCCTCTCAGTACAGCCGCAAGTTAGTAAGCCTGCCATTCGGCTGACCAGTCATTCAAGGTGGCGACTATTTCAAACTGGTATTGATAGTCCGACAAGATGCTGGCTATCGTAATCGGCGTGCTTAATTGAAACCCACTTCCCCACTCCTGGCTGTGCAACACCAATACGGGGGAGCTGCTGTATATCTTCCGGGGATGCTACGTTGTTTGCGGCTTGCACTGCTTCTCCACTTTCCTCGGCTGCCGGTGCAGTGATTGTAGAACTCTGCTGCTGAAGAAATTCCTCCCATTCCTTCTTTATTGCGCTCATTTCATTCTCGAAACTGTCCATCCTTCCACTGGCACTGCCCACTAATTCAGTGACACTGTCCATTCCGGTGTTTACACTGTTCACTATTTCATAACACTGTTAATTCCCATGTACACTAACTTGGTAGTGCCTTCTTTTTTCCTGTCTACATTCTCATAAACAGAGTCAATTTTCCTGTTTACAGTATCATTTACACTATTTACGTTTCAATTACAGAATTAATTTGGATATTTACAGCTTAATTCACACTTTGTTTTACAAAACTAATTTGGGTATTTACAGCTTCGTTCACGCTACTAAATTTGTCATTTACGTTAATTATTTGTATTTATGCTCAGATGGCTTCTTAATCCCTCAATTAACGCTCGCAGTGCTTCCAGTTCTGCAGACATTTTTCTAGTTAACAATCACATTGAAAATTGTACAGAACAGTCTTAGCTATTTTCAGAAACAGTAATTTCAATTAATAAATGTGTTTAAAAACACTTACTACTTGCTTAAGCCTAACTTCATTTACAACAGATTATTTTCTAATTGCCTCTATCCCACTTTTAACATCAGTGTTACAGGGATGCCTATGTGGTGTATCTGAGTTCGTGAAGGATGGAGTTCTTAATAAAAATATAATAACTAATTTTTTTATAATTTATTCAAACGGCTATTATTTACAGCATTAAATTACCTGACTCCACTACTACCATTTTTATTTATCAGTGACCAAAATATTTTATGTCTAATTCATGTCTAATTAAATTCCTCCCCCCCCCCCCCCCCCACTTATGTTTAGACTTGTGTAATTCGTGTGGTGTGCATTATGGATAAACTTTTAAATTTATTTTCCCACCCACTCTTTGTGGATGCCATCTTGTCCGCCACATTGTCTAAAGAGCAAATGAACAAAAAATGTTAGTTGTGCGCAATATGGCATCGGCGCGTGTTTTTTTTTTTTTGTTGTGCGCATTCGTTTTAATGTCATCATAATGAAATATATAGTATATAAAGTCCATTGTCGTTATTCTGTGCCCAGTCATTTTGGTTCCCCGGGCCAGATAATAACATTTTCGGTTCTTTGTGTATATTTTTTGCTGCCCGTTACTTTTGTTTATCATTCACGCATGGCGCGCAGTTGAATTATGGCTTGATGAACAGCATTCAGTTCAGCCTACGACCTACCAAGCCGGCAATGTTTCATGTAATTTTGGAAGTGTTGTTGAAAGTCACGGTGAATCATGTGTATGTGTGTGGGAACTTCGCTCCACTTGTTGTGAAGTTCCGTTTATTTATCTTTGGAAACTACGGTGATATTTACCGTTAAAGTTTTGTGAAGTTCCGAAAAGGTACGAACAACAACAGCCAAAAGCAACAGCACAATTGCGACTGCAACGAGCTGAGAATCGTCTGCACAGAGCCTCCCTGTTGGCAGATCAAGTCCTCAATGACACCTCACAACAACGGCTGTTCCAAGCCACCTGCAGAGATCTGCCATCCATCAAAACAGGTTATGAAGATGACCAATTTCTAATCGAAGCACATGGTGATGTGGACACATATCTTAACAAGGTGGAACACAGCAAGCGGCTAGAAAAGTTTGATGATGCTTATTATAAGGTTATGTGTGTCGTCGAGTCGCTAAAGCAGCCATCGGTTTCATCAGAACAGCGAACAACCACCCAGTTACATGCTCGTGTCGTACTTCCAGTGATCAAGCTCTCCACATTTTGTGGAGAAATCAAAGGTTGGTTAAATTATTCCAAATTGTTCACTTGGAGATAACAAGGACTTCAGTAATTTGGATAATTTCATTTACTTAAAATTTTTGCTTTCTGGAGAACCATTACCCCTTATTCAGTCACTTCCAATGATATCTGATAATTCTGACATTGCTTGGAATCTGTTGATTAAACAGTATGATGACAAATGGTCATTATGGAAAATCATATAGACGCACTATTCCCAGCACTTTTACTATTGATTCAGCCCAATCCTTGAGAGGCTCGTAATCTACTAGCAATTAAAATATTGTTGCTTTGAAGGCATTGAACATGCCAGTAGATCAATGGGATATGTTACTGCGACATGTGTTGGAATAATGCATGGGCCATGCATTAAGAAAACACAATGGTAACTAGTGGTTCATGAATTTGACATCCCTAAATTAAGTGACTTTACAGAAATTAAAAAAAAAACACTGCACGTCGAGCAAAGTCATAGTTTGTACATCTCAGAAGTATAGCCAATATAAATCCATTAACAATCGTAAAATACCTGAGCGGCGTCGTACTTCATCAGGTAAATTCTTTGTTAAGTCTTTCCCAGAAAAGTGTTGCCTTTATAATGGTGACCATCCACAGATGCTCTGAATTTGTGCAAAATTAACCTCAGGCACGTTTTTCAATGGCAAAGGACAAACGGTTATGTATAAACTGTCTTCAAGCCGCTCACTAAGTGAAGAGTTGCTCATAGACTAAATCTTGTCGATTTGTAATGCTCGTCATAGCATGATATTGCATTTCCCTTCAGATAAAACTACTACTACAGTGGCACAGCCAGCACAGGATGACGTACCTGTTGATACACCTTCAAATGAAGACAGCTACCTTAGTGTTCTGTCTTTCTTTTCCGAAGATTTGCAGCCATCTGCGGTAATGTTATCCATATATGTTGCTTACGTTCAAAATGTTTGTGGAATCAGCCAGCCTGTTGAAGTTCTGCTTGACTCTGGTAGACAAGCCAATTTCATAACTGAACTATGCCTGTCTCGATTCGGTATCAAGAATCAAAACCTATCAATTCCACTTCATGGAATTGCCCACACCTCGCTTACCATTGCGAAAGGTGTTGCCTCATGTATCATAACACATAACAGAAGGAAGGAGCCATATCTGCACATTGAGGTCGTAGTTTTGCCACAAATTACCTCACATGTTCCTTAATTGTTTCTTAAGCCAGATGCTTGGGAAAATATTCGACAGATGCAACTGGCTGATCACACTTTTGCCACACCAGGAGAAATTAATATTTGGCTGGGTACAGGAATATTTCTTCAGCTTCTGAGAAGGAAGAGGGTTACTGGTCCCCCAAGAATGTCAACTGCTATTGATACATTCCTGGGTTGGGTGCTGATGGTACATATCCAGATTAACACAGATTTGCAACCAGATGTACAGCAGCCCACATTGGATGAAGTGTTGAAAAGTTGTTCATAAATTTAAGAACTGCCTACGGTCACATTACAACCAGCCCCAGAAGATCCATCATGTGTAAAGATGTTCATTGAAGGCTGCACTCAAGTTGACAGAGGGAGGAACAGTGTAGCCTTACCATTTGAATCTCTTGAGCCAATATTGAGAGATTCAGCATCTTCTGATCTATGCCATCTTCACTCTTTAGAGTGCCGGTTGAGAAAACAACCCGAAGTGAAGGTAGATTACATTACCTTCATGCAAGTCTAAGTGGGTGCTGAAAACATGAGTCATGTAAAAGAAGGTGACCTGGGAATTACGAATGCTTACTATATTCCACATCATTGGGTTCATAGGCCTGACCACACTACCACCAAGTTACGTGTAGTGTTTGAAGCTTCATCAAAAAACAGACTCGAGTGTGTCTCTTAATGATGTACTTTTAACTGGTCCGAAGTTGCAGACATGCATTACTGTTTTTTTTTTTTATTCCAAAATTCCACTCATTTTTTCACTATAAATATTAACCAAATGTATCGGCAGATCATGGTACATCCCGAGCATCGTGACTATCAACGAATATTTTGAAGAGAATCAGAGGAGAAACCAGCTGAAATTTATTAGTTTAACACTGTGACTGACGGGGTCAATTAAGCTCTGTACTTAGCAATTAGGACATTAGGATAGCTGGCCCAAGATGAGATGGTCAATTTTCCAGATGCTTGTAAAACACTTCTAGCAACCACATACGTTGATGTTGTTATTGGTGCCATTGACCTAGCCACTACCCTCAAGCATAGGCGAGGCCTTCAGCAACTACTGTACCATGGGGGTTTTCAACTTCGAAAATTTGCAAATAATTGTACAGCTTTGCTTGATGACTTGCCATCACAATATTTCCATTCTTCTGGTGAAACATATTTTTGTAACAAAGACTCCTACATTAAGGTATTAGGCTTCCACTGGAGCCTCAACACTGATGCCGTCTCGTATAACTTGCAACCCAATCCTCGAGTGTACACAAAACTAGATATTTTATCAGATATTGCCAGAATCTTTGACCTGTTCGGATGGCTTACACCATTGACATTATTTGCAAAACACTGTATTCAGTTAATCTGGCTTGCTCAAATAGAACTTGATTCATCAGAGCCGCCTTATATATTTTCCAGATGGAACAAGTTTCGAACAGAGTTACTTCGCTGTTAAGAATTCTCTATTCAGCATTGCATCGCCCACAAACTGTCAAATGCCACTTTTGAAGTGCATGGATTCGCTGACAGTTCAGAGAAGGTCTATGTTGCTGTTGTGTATCTTCGATTTGCATTTAACTCTGGTACGATCACCACTAATTCATTATTGGCTAAAACTAAGGGTAGCTTCATTGAAACGAGTTACTCTTCCCTTGTTGGAGTTGTGACCTACTGTTTTGCTTTCTAGGTGTTTACATTTGCTGCTCGACACACTTACACCTGTCTTACCATTAGGCAGCATATATGCTTAGTCTGATTCATCCATTGCACTCTCCTGGGTAAATACATCCTCTCATGTTTGGAAGACATTTGTTGTAAACCAGCTGACTCAGATATAAGAATGCACCTCGATGGACTGGGGGTATCATGCAGCAAGTGAAGATAATCCTGCTGACTGTGCATCTTGAGGCCTTACACCAGGACAGAGCAGTCTACCCGATTTGGTGGTCTGGACCCTCGTGGTTCTATCATTCAAAGAGCAAATGGTAGCAGAGCAATTATGTCATTCACAGACTCACTGTTAAAGATGAATGCGTGCCCTTTATTCTGTCAGCAATCTCAGAAAGGTCATGTCTTTTGGAATTACTTGAATGTTTCTCCAAGTGAAAAAGGGTTCAACAAATTGTTGTCATGTGTTCGAGTTATGAAAAACCTTCATCCGAGGCTAAACTCAGTTTATGGCCCTGTCTTTCCTGATGAAATACAGCATGCATTAACACTCCCTATCAAGGCTACACTGAACCAGGCATTTCCAGATGAAATGCAAAGATTGGCTGAACAGCAACTCTGCTCACCTGCCATAAGAATATTATCTCCCTTTGTTGATGGGGAAGTGATCCTGCATGTGGGTGGCAGACTTCATCATTCAGACCTAGCATATGATGAGAAACATCAGATTCTCCTCCCAAAACGCAGTCGCCTTGCAGAACTTCTAATTTATAAGCTCCGTGAAGATTTCCTTCATCCTGGGCCCAGTACAATTCAGTCATTACTGGAAGATGAATTTTGGTTACTGGGTCCACAACATGTGATTCGAGGTCGTCTTCATAAGTGTATTCGTAGCTTTCATACTCGTCCGACAAGTCACAATCCTGCATTGGCAAGCCTTCCAGCAAGTAGAGCGTGTCAAGCTAAGCCCTTCCTCACCTCTGATGTTGATTATGCTGGGCCAATCCTAATTACTATGGCGCGAACAAGTAAACCTAGCATACAGCAGGCATACATTTGTCTTTTTGAATGCTTTTCCACAAAGGCAGTGCATTAAGAGCTACCTTTTGAATTGTCAACTGAAATGTTTCTTGCTGCATTCAGACGTTTCATTGCACATCGTGGGCAGGATACCCACTTGCATAGTGACTGAGGTACTAACTTTATAGGGGATAATCGTCCCTTTTCAGAGCTACGAGAGTTCTTGGCTGACAACAAGTGTCTTACTGACAACCTAGCAGAAGACAAGATAACTTGGCATTTTTATCTGCCATCAGCCCTGCACTTTGGAGGATTCTGGGAGGCAGGCATCAAAACTGATATGTCTCCGTTGAGCAAAGAGGTGGGCTGTCAGCTACTGTCGTATGAGGTAATGTACATAGAGATGACTCATATTAAGCCACACTCAACTCTAAACAAATTTGTGCCATTTACAGTGACCCAATTTACTGATCTGAACTGATTCCAAGTCGTTTTCTGTATTTTGGTCCTCCTCAAGTGTTACCAGAATAGGACTTCGTCAAGAAACCTACAAACACATTGAATAGGTGATCACTAATTCAACAAACACATCGTTCTTTCTGGAAATGTTGGATTACCGAATACATGCAACAACTTCAACCCAGAGATAAATGGCTCAAGAACTATGACACCCTGAAAATTGGTGACTTGGTCTTGATTAGGGATAATAACCTTCCACCTGTCCATTGTCGACTGGGGCGCATTACCAAGATACTGCCTGGGTCCGATGGGATTATGCTAGTTGCCCAGGTTTTCACTCAACATTGAGTCCTGACTCGTCCTGCTGTCAAGTTTTGTCAGCTACCAGTTAATAAGTTTGAAGTGTGCTCACTCTTTAACTACACTATTAGTCGAGGCCTGGAAAGAGACGGAATTTCAGCATCAAAATCCGTGCCGGCATCTTTTACCTGTTGCTCGCTAGATGTCTCTTTTGTGATGTTCATTATTAAATGACACTATACTATGTGTCACATGTTAACCAATTTGTTTATTGTTTCGCATTGTGCGCTATATTTAAGACATAATTTAACTTTTATTATTATATAAAAGTCATTCAGAAAGTTAAAGTGAGAAAATTATCAATGTGGTATTTTTTTAAATACATATCAATTGTTAACTTCTGGTGCATGTAGAACATTGTCATATGATTAAAAATTATAGTAAGGAAAGAGTGATTCCTGCTATTTGAAATTGTTTACTGTTGCATACCAAACTGCACCTCTGATTCATCAAAACGCGAAAAAAAAAAAAAAAAAAAAAAAAAAAAAAGTGACTTTCCATACTTTTCCATCGCAATTAGAGCTAAAAGAGAAATGGGGAATAGCTGGTTCAAGGCAGAATAATACAGTCGGATCTCTTTGGTCGCCAACCTGCAGCTCATGAGTGTGTAGTTTACACTTCATAGAAACTGATTTCAGCATTAGTACAACTTCAGAAATGTTACTGCCCAATATAGTATCATCATAATGTCCTGACTATTCTCAACATAAATTAAGTCGGAACCCAGAACAAATCCAATATGTAGGTCTGAGATTTTTTCACCAACTGAGGGATAACGAGCTCAATCACACTGTGACAATGAGGGTTTCAACGATTCCAATGACTCTAGTTCCGCACTGAAATAAGTAGGAATCCAGGTGCCATCTTTGACATTATACAGAAATATATTAATTGTCGTAAAACGCAAGTACAAACTTATGAAACAGTCTCATGAGCGACTAACTCAAATGGTCAATAGATTAAGGAAAAAATCACAGAACTCGAAAAGTGTAACAGTAATAAAAACACTGAACTGGGGAGGAAGTAGAAAGAATTTAAAACGATGGCGCGAATGGTGAACTAAAAGCACTTTTCTTGTTTGAACAAATTATTAGCTATGGGAAAGATCATGTCGTTAATGGAGAAACTGCTCTCAAAATTTGCGCCCTTTGGCACAGGAAAGGAGCAGCTGGATACCGTTTCATCAGTTTTATTAACTTCATGAATCTTCCCCATGAGAAAACCTTGAAATGTTATCTTGGTTTTGTCAGTGGTGAAACTGGTATAACCTCCTTTATCAAACAACGCCTTATTTAAGAGGCTATCCATTTGCATCATCATGCAGGATAAAAGTTAGACTCATTGATATGCGTTGATATGTTAAACAAAGCAAAAGTAATGTATGTTCGTAACTTCCATCAATTCCTTTGTTATACACCCGCAGAAATATAGGAACTTGGTGTAAGTGACAAAGTCGCTAATAGACGTTATGTTTTCTGTTTCGTGACCTATCTACTCTCCGAATTCCTGTGGCTTTCTATTTCCCATGACAAATAACAGGTCCTCAGTTTTGTGCTTTAACCAAGGAAGTTATTGCAGAGGTAGAAGATACAGGTCTCACAAGTTTGCGGTATGTCACAGATAACTCGTATGTCAATGTAAACATGATGAAGTAATTATGTCGGACAAATAATCCCTGAGCTACCGCACTCTAATGACGAAGACACGGTTATCTTCTCATACCTTGATTCAAGTCATCTGTAGAAGAATATTCGTTCTCAATTTCTTGAGAAAGGCTTTTTTTTTTTTTTTTTTTTTTTTTTTTTTTTCAAAATGGGACACTTAAATCAAGTAAACATCTTAAGATACTGTATGAGGCACATAAACATGATGTGGTGAAACCTGTTCGCTCTCTAAACAGAAAAGTCATGTATCTTTCAGTCACCGAAAAAAATAATGTGAAACGAGCCAAAAATATGTTCTTATCGCCTGTCACAGCTGCACTAAAAACCCCACCTACAGTTGGCCCGAAATTAAACCAAGATATTGAAGGCCTTGCTGTAACAATTGAGTTTTTATAAAATATCAGGAAATGGCACGATATACATGATGTTTGTAATACAAAGCAGGCATATTTTGTCCAGGAATACTGACAAAAGAGTGTTCACCACATCTGATGATGATAGGTTCTCTTGGATGATAGATGAATTTCTGCCATACATGACAAATATTCAGAAATCAACTAGCAATAGCAACAAAGTAAGTGAAGAAACTTATGATGCTCTAGTTGTTACAACTCTGTCAACTGTGAGATGTATACAGTATTTAATATCAGTTGGCTTTCATTTTATCTTGAGCCGAAGCCTGAACAGTGCCGATATCGAGCTTCTTTCCAGTCATTTAAGAAGAAAAGTTGGTTTCAGTGACATGATGGATATAATGTTATGTATGTTTGACCTTGACACAACATTGGAAACTGGCTTAATACACCCTTCAGATTCATCAAATGTAGAAAGACAAACTTTCAGGACATTAGATGCAGTTACACAAAAAAGAAAAGAAATGGCGACGTTGATCAAGTTATTAGTGTCATTCCAAGAGAAGATTTTGCATTTCTCAATGAATCAATGGAAGTTAATTTTTCATTCATTTGTGGGTTGCTTACGGTTTTTTTTTATTTAAAAGGGAATCATGGGAAATTTTTTAAAACTTACTTTTGGGCTTTGCAAAGGTTCCCGTAACAATGGAGGCCACAACACTGGCAATTATTGCTGGAAATTTGGTAAAAGTTGGGGAAGAAATTACTATTTGCGCATTTTGCCTAGACAAAATTTCAGCTCCTAATTGCAATGGCCCATTGCTGTGCTTAATAAAAATGCAAGATCGTGGAGCTCTGCGCTATCAAGAATATTTTTTGTTCCTCATAAAAATATTGGAATTTACATGCATGGTATTGAAATGTTTAGGGAACGAACAGGTAGTGAAGATGATAAATGTATGTATTGCCAGTGTGATCAAGAAAAATTCAATAATGTAATCATTTCTAAATTTCTGAACTCTAATTTGGATAAAACGAATTACGATTAGTGAGAGACTCTATTGATAAGCCTTCAAGTTTACTTTTTTAATCTTGTAGCTTGTTTTAATTTTTAAATAGTTTGTTATTGTAGGTACTTAACAAATATCAGGGTGGTTCTAAACTATTTTATTTAAATGCAAGTTTTTATCCAATTAATTGACTAACTATCATTTATTTTACGTAATTTTAATGTCTAGCGCCTATATTCTACATAGTTGTGTACAGCACAAAAGAGAGCACTCTAGCAGTGAATCCTTGAACTGAAGTCTCGTATATCTAATGCTCTCTGTCCCGGCCTTGATCTATTACGTAGGATATGGCTCACTGCAAGGTAGGCAGGATGTTTAGACTTAAGTATTTCGTGTGGTGTGCATTATGGACGAACATTTAAATTAGTTTTCCCGCCCACATTTTGTGGATGCCATCTTGTCTGCCATATTGTTTAAACAGACAAATGAACAAAAAGTTTAGCTGTGCGTAATATGGCGTCGGCGCGTGTTGTTTCGTTGTGCGCGATAGTTTTAACGTCGTTTTAATGAACTATATAGTATATAGAGTCCATTCTCGTCGTCCCGTGCCCAGACATTTTGGTTATTGTAAATTAACTCAAACAAATCATTAACACACATCCAGTCTTTCTGTTGCCATAACTTATTATGTCTTTTACTCGCTCATCTAGTTCAAAATTCCAGCCTGCCAGCTGCTTTATTCATTGCTAGATACAGTCGCAGATTTCCCTTCTGCTGGTCACATTTCTCGCCGCTCGTCTTCTATCGCTCGGAACTCAGCCACTCATTCGCCCATCAACTACTCGGGTTCGGAGGCCTGCCGCACTTTTATATCGTTCGCCCTGACCATCTGGAAGGTTCAGCGCACCCCGAGTCACGCTGAGAGAACGAGGTCAGTAATCCAGAGTATTCCTCAGATAAACACAGAATTCAATACAACCAGGGTAAGCAGCGCACACCACAAATGGGATTATCGCGTCGGCTCGCTTTTTGTAACAGATACACAGTTCGCTCGACTGCCATTCAAAACATCCCGTTGACTTGCTGGTCCGTTATCATCACTGCTCTGTCCTTTTTCTCCACTCCGCTTAGGGCGCGTCAAGATAAGCGGTGCGTATCAGCGAAACGTAATAATACGGTATAGAACGTGACCTGAGAGATGCGTGGCAATAAAAATCCTCCACTTACAAAAGCGAATTTGAAGGGGGTTTTTGCAGCAGCTAGTCTTGATACGTTTTTGCTCCACGGGTGCCACTAGCGATTATTTATGTATGCAAGCTTCTTCCCGCGTTTCAGGTTGGCGCGCGACTTAATCTTCTCGTTCCATATTGGTGAACCTGTCGCTACGAAAAATTCCTAAGAAACTTGTTTTGGTACACTAGTAAATCAATGTTACAAACCCACGTTCCGTATCAGTTCCTGGTGTGTTTGGTCGCCAAACATGTAAACTGCTAATCGCTTGAAAGCAGGCACTGAGGAGAATGCAAGCGAATTTATTACGTGGAACTCTAACCTCGATAAAACACTAGGCCAGAATGGTTACATGTAAAGTAGCGTACTAGTTCTTAACCGTAACACTGCATTTTTGACAAGCTATCGGTTGTAGCCGCAACTCACGTATACCTAATACGGCAGGTAAGGTGGTTAGTGAAAGGAGCCTATTAAATTACGCGAAATTTGCAATTATCCCGGCTTGATGACAAGTAATTACATCTTCTCTAGTCCGATAGTTTGGAACTGGTATTCGTGCGTAACCTGATTACGGGAATCGGACGTAATAGAGTAGGCCAGGGTTAGGTAATAGAGAAATCTACGTGGCTTGTGGCGAGAGACACGTTCTTCAGCAGTAAGCGTCGGTACGTGTCGGGATATGAATATTTCCTAGCGTTAATTCTAACCAGAGTTCAACTGACCCGTGAAAAGCATTTGCATAAACGAACAGGCCGTAGTTTGCTCACTGGGTACCGATTTTGCGAGAAACCAGTTTGAAAACCTTGGCGCTAACTAGAGCGATATCACCCCGCGGTGAGCGAGGCTCATTCGGCATATCTGGCGTGTTCTCACATTCACAAGCAAGCTACCTAATGAACTGACCGGCTGTGTTATTATTTCATCGCTCATCATGAAATGTGCGCGTTTTGCGTTCACACTAATATTTTTAGGTCGCAAGTACGTAGGTATGTTCAAAGCAAGTGTCTATACTTTTTTTTTTTTTTTTATCAATATTCGGTTTACAGAGGTCTCTTGACTTACCTATTTCTCAACTACGTTGTATCACAGAGTCGACGTATACACAGAGACGAGATGCCTCCGTGATTCATTTTATGTAGGCGTATCCATCCGCTGATTGGCTGTCCGATGCTGCTGTGGGGAGAGACCACGTGTCCGATTGGCTACCCCGTGATGCCAAACGTTTCCTATTGGCTGGTCTGCCAGATATTGATTGGTTAAGTACGTACCGAAATGTTTCTGGCTGGTGACGTCATTTTACTGGCGTTTGCTTCTGATATTCGCTGTATAAGCGGCTATTTCCCTTCTGTAAACATACATAATCTGTGTTTGCGTGTTACTGAAACCACCCTGCTGTTACGTGTGGTGTGTTCAAAGTAACCTCGCTTAGTCGTTGGGAATATGTTTTTGTTTCCCTTCATTAACACTTTCAACCATGTAGATATATATAATTTTTCGTGTCACATACTTTTTATTAGTGTGAGAGAAACGCTCTGACATATTTATTGACCAATCAAAATGTATTTGTACTTAATACTATTGGCAGTAACAGTTAATGAGCCTGCGTGACAGTCTAAATACCAAATTACGTCTCCCAGACATGATGGGCTTACTCAATGAACGCCGTTTTCTACTGTTTGCAGTGTGGAACATTATAGCACATTTCTGTGTTATGCCATATTCATCGGGCACTATTAAAGAAGATTTAATATACTGAAATCACGTTATTAAGTTTTAAAATAAATATTTTGAATGTACTACATCTTATAAGAACCAGGTGCAGTCTCCTTAAGTGCGTTATGGAGTCTAAATGTTCCTGTATTTTTAGCATATTTTTTCCTTCTTTTTTCTTGTGATGGGGAAATATGCGGCTTGAAAAATGAACGACAACAGAGGGAATATAACCACTTCGTAACGAATGAATTGAACTTGATGAATTTTAAATTTATTTATCTGTACGAATATTACATTTAAAGAAAATTAATTCGTTTTGCTGCAAACCAAACCAAACGTTCATATTTAAAAAAAAAAAAAAAAAAAAAAAAAAAAACATTTCTTGGAAGATTCTTTTGCGGTTCACCCGTATATTAATATGAACTTTTAAAATTAATTTTAATGTCAAAATAGCAAAAAGTTCAACCCCTATTGTGCGGATACACGTGTCGGATTTCTTAGCAACCACAACATTCCACTCGTGTGAATTAAATTAAAATTTTCACCTGGTACCCATCTTAGTGTTAGTATTTTTTTTGTGACTTAGTAGTGTGGTTTTTAAGTCAAAATTATTATATTTATGCAAAAAAAAAAAATAGTGTCGTTCAAATGTATCAGTTTATTGTCAAGCCATTCATACCATACGATATATTCTATATGTATAAATATTTTTGTTGTTGAACACTTTTATAACAGGAAGTTACTGATAACTAATGTGATTACTTTCCTCTGCATGGGTGCAAAGAAATTCTACTGGAGTTCTTGAAAACTTAGATGGCAGGTAGGTGTTGACGTCTCATTGACAACAGTATAGATAGAGGTGAAACCAGAAACACGTGAAACAGTGCGAAAACTATAAAAACACACGAGCTACTAACACGGAATTATAATTGCGAAATACTCGTGAAATTAAGCTGGCTTGCGATCTACTAGATAATGGAAGAAGTATTCGGAGCATCGACTTCGGATGTAATCAGTCTAATGTTTCGAATGATAGGGCTCGCTAACCTGAAATATTTACTCGGCCATCATTTTGAAAATAAGTTCCTGATACAGTAAAAAAACATCAGTTTACAGCCTACCATAACGCTACTTCCTCTCTCAATGCGTAAAAGATTTTAAAACAATTTTTCAATTATTCTTTGGTGGATATGAGTTCGGATATTATCTCATTTTCCGTCATCAAAATGATTTGTTTCCCAGAACCAGTTAATTGCAAAATATAACTTATCTTTCACATAAATACTTACAGTAATGGTAGCTATTTCAATATCTCCTTGCAGTTTCGTAATTTCAATCATTATGTCACCAGGCAAGTGTTGGAATTGCCGGGGAATGATTGGGGTTTTTGTGTCGCGTCGATCGCATATCATTCCCATTCACTCACACTGCGTGGTCTGGATTGCTGTATTATTTGTTATCTAAATCTAACCGCAATAAGTGAAAGGAGAATGCGTTCACTTCAATAACGCCGACTAGCTACTTTTGACGAACACTCGTTGGCCACGTGTACCTTAATGTCGACAGTATGCCGTTGTTCATCAAAGGCTTTGGCTCAAAGCTACGCTGTAAAAATTTTCTGGTAAACTTCCTAAACGGTGATGGAAGTTTATAACCTATACACCGTATGGCAATAATACCACACATATGGCTACAAATATAGGAATGTTTAGCAGCGCTACTATACAAAGTTGGGAACTTCCCTACGCATTTGACTGTTTCCTGAGCAAATGTAGGAACGCTACAATGAAAGTATGGAAGGAAAAATTGCCATTCCCGCTTTCTCACTAAACGTATACACTCGTATGGTAGATTTTCGAATATTTTCTTAAAGTGTGCCGAACGTCTTTCAGTAGAAGACGCTGAAATAAAATTCATTTCAGTTAAATTTCGTTGCGCCTTCGTCATACAAACCAGACTCCAGCAAAATTCGTGCCTTTACGAAGTAATGGCATATATTTTTTTAAAGCGACATAATTCACTACCCCTACCTGCATACATGTCAACGAGCATAGTTATTCTGGATTTACAATGCCACGACGAGGTCTTCCCGAGAGTCAGGCACGACGTTACAGCCCGACCATTTCCGCAGCCAAAATTGCTTCAATTTTCACAATGCCCCGACAGTTTCCTTCCGACAAGTGTTGCGTGGCTTTCGGCAAAACCCTAGAATGGCCAGTAACTGTCTATGGAGTGTGAATAAATCACAGATCATTGTACACTATTTTGTTTTGATAACTTTGTAAACAAATAATTTTTTTGCTTTTGGAGCAGTTAATTTTACACTCAGTTCATTAGCTTTCGGTTACAAGAAAACCAGTATGAACACGTACAAAAAATATGTTCAATATGAAATTTACCACAGTAGCGACATATCCGAACGACATTTTGTTTTGTGAGGTTATTTTCTGTTTTTTTTTTTTTTTTTCTACTGCCAAGTGAGGCAAAACCGGTCCGACGCCCGACGAAAGTATAAATAGAACCTACTTTTGTCGGGGATGCGTTTGTCGGGGTAACTTTGCTCCTGATTGGCTGATGAATAGTTTTCATCTGTGTCGGTGCTGTTTTGTCGGACTGTCTGGTTTTTGTAAATCCAGTAAAGTCGGTGACGAAGGATAGTAGTTCCATATCTTAAAGTTGGATTTAAAGTGTTATGGAAACATACATCGGTACCGGAAATATTTTTTTTACATTTCAGTTTTTTTTTTGTATATACATGAGTGTCAAGCTAACTTGTAATTTTTTACTTCGGTAATAATCTCGCAGTTTACACTTTACCAACGTATGAGCAAAATGATTAGGCCCGTGGGAATGTCAATTCTACTTATTGTGGAAGACTACACAGTGTGCATGCAAGTAAATCTACAGCAGGCCTTTCAAAAGTGCTCAATTTTGCCATGAACAGACGGTAACATTTCTCATCGAACCAAACTTCCTTTCCCATATCTAGAATGATCAGGCAAGTATTATTTGGCAACCTTGCTTTTCGGGAAAATGTTTCTTACAGTTTCGACTTGATTGTAGTATATTTTGTTTACTAACTTCGTGTGTATTTAACAAGACACAATTTTATCACAAAGCCAATCATAATTTGGTAATACTCTGGTACGTAACGTCTGCTACTCAAAGGTAAAAAAACTTGCGAAAAAAAATAGTAAGAAATTATTAAACTAAGAAACATAATCCGAGGTATTATGTTTTGAGAAGCAACCAGTTATCGAATATTACTGTTAAAAAAAACATATTTTCCAAATAATAAATCTTAAATATAACGTCACGGGATCCTATACAGTCCAGATAAATGTGTAAGTTGATTTTAATAGCTATACACCGATTGAAAATGTGATAGCAGCTGTAGAATCTATAAGGCTGTGAAGTTAAAACCTGCTGTCAGAGAGCCTCGACAATACTTCATGTCTCTGTATATGACCTATATGATTTATTTGCCAAGTAATCAGTCGTGTCGCATGACGCATCTACGGCTGTGCCCACAGCTAAGATTCACTTAAAATAAAGCAAAAGTTAAGCTGAAATACCAAAATATACAGCACAGTATTACATAAAGGGTTCTCCAACGAATAGGGTGTGGAAAATTTCGTTCGTGCTAAATTTCAAAGTCGTCTATTTACTGTGGAGTCAGCTCAGCCATTCGTTTACTGGGCATTGCCACAGTCAGCAGCAGATTTTAAACATAACGGTGCTAATTTTTAAGAGCGAGTCTAATCAACTGTGATCCATTTGCTCAAGAAACTCAACTGTTATAGATTTATGGGGTCTAGCTTGTCGTAAGATAAATGCGTCAAATGTTCCCACTGTCCTAACATTCTTTAATTCTTCGAAAGCTATTATCGAACTTAGCTAGAGCAAAGCTAATATGCCAATGAAAATTTCTTTTACCTTTGAAAACAAAACTCACATGAATATAGAGTCGATTCATTTAAATAATTTTAGTTATCATCTTAGGTAAACAGTTCATGACTCCAAAGAACATTTTCGTGACCAAATATAATGTTGAAGTTGTTTAAACGAAGCACGATGAACGTCATACAATGTCACACTTAAAGTAAAACTAGTAGCATGTGACATACACGTAGAGACGTGCAAAATTGCGTTATTATTTGGGGACACGTTAAACTTTAAACGCCTCCACCTTTGCAATACGTCTGTCATTGGACCATACTGTATCTGACACGCCCTGGTAACGCTGCGCCAATCATTGAACACTTCACAGTTGTGTGCCCAAATCACGTGCTAATCAGTTAGAAAGAGCATGGATTGACATATACGCTGCAGCCAATGGGAAAACGACGCCAACTCTGTTACATACAGTACTGTGAAGTTCAGCTTGATGACAAATGATAACGCGAATGTTGCATGTCTCTACATATACGCCCTAGCTCATAATTTTTTACATTTCAAGATCGTTCAAAAATTTAAAAAAATATAAAAAAAAGCTTTTTTTTTTCTTTTCTTTTTTTTTTTTTTCTTTTTTTCCAAATTCACACATTTCTCATATATGCTACTATAATACCGTTGCGTTTTTTGAAAATTTGAAATGAAAGTAACTGAACTAGAAAATAAATATTTTACACTACCAACATTTATCTGTGAAACAGTTAACTCAACCATATGATGGCTGACAACATTACTGTAGTGAATGCTGTACAATGTAATGTGCGTCACGTGTAATTTGAACCAGTATTACATTGATAATAAATTGAAAAAAAAAAAAACATACCAACGTTAATGGTGTGCATCCAGTATTGAATATACGTGGCTTATTTCTAGCAGTTTTCGGTATCTGTAAATGTTTACGGACTGCAATGTTTTACTTTAAAGTGTGGAAATGTAATTTTTAGTACATTTCCCATAGTACCGAAATAATATCCATGTTATAATTGAAATAACATATACAAAACCTGTAAAAGTTCCATTCTTTTACATGACGGTACTTGCCACAGTCACGGATAATAAATAAATTGTAAAAAAAACTTTTAAAACTAACCTTTCATTTATAAATGCACAAAAAAAAAAACAAAAATTATTATAGTAGTTACAGAATTTGTAGAAATTCTAAGAGATGGTCGAACAGCCT
Source organism: Dryococelus australis (assembly GCA_029891345.1). Classification (NCBI taxonomy): domain Eukaryota; kingdom Metazoa; phylum Arthropoda; class Insecta; order Phasmatodea; family Phasmatidae; genus Dryococelus; species Dryococelus australis. Next base: position 127,052,004 of record CM057002.1, read on the forward strand.
TAATAAACTTTTCTACAAATTAATATGTTTGTATCAATTTATATTTATTATATAATAGTTTGGCGCAATATAGAATTTATACCTCATTTGCGCAAGGGTAGTAACTATTTGCGTCAAACTTTTATATACTAAATATAAATTGATACACACACATTAATTTGTAGTAAAGTTTATTATGGCTGTTCGACCACGTCTTACCAGTTCTAGAAATTCTGTAAGTATTATATACTCGTCTCAAGATCTTCAAACTCAAATTCATTGTATCAGTGAGATATTAAACTGCATCAAAATTACGTTCACTTCTTTGCCTGTTGCAAAATGACAATGCCCCTAAGTTATTAGTCAGCTGGTATTGGAAATGTTTTAAGTCCCAAGAAATATAGTGTTCTTTAATAATGTATAGTTCTGCAAACAGTCTTAACTCTCACGCAAAATATAAAGTTAATTAATTGCCTGACTTTATAAAAGTTATTGCAGTCGGTAGAGAAAAGATCTTAACCTGAAGTTCTTCGTGGTAAAATGTAGGAAGGCGCCTAAAGAAATGTTTAATATTAATTACTCCTTAACTTCACCTTTGGAGCATAGGAAAATTATTTACAAACAATGGAAATACTTTTACCGTATTTTAGCAGTTCTCTACCCTTCATTGCTACTTAGCCCTTTTCTTTTGAGCATCTTCTCCCTACGTTGGCTATAGTTTACTTACCGAGCAATATATTTACCATCGATGTAGTATTTTAACCACTTAAAATAACAGATACTGCACGAAGGATCAGCAGCCCTGGCTGTCCTACATAATGATGTACAGAAACAAGATGGCGACTGAGTCCATTTACTATGATATAATTTTCATTGATAATTCCAATTTCAAATTTGTAAAGGGGGTATAGGATTTTCTAAGTAGGCACATTCATAAAAGCGATCTTAAGTATGACGTCATGCGTCACTGCCAACATAGGTGAACATAAAAATATTATCACTGCTTAACAACACAATGAAAATAATTAAATGTTATAGCTGCTCCAGAAAACATAATTAACAAATTAGAATCATAATAATACTGAAGAAATTACATAAATATATTTTAAAAATATTACATTTACATCAGTACAGTAAATAAATACGTGTGAATTAGGCACTTAACTTTCTAAACCAATATGTATGTCAATTATATTCAAAACAGCGATACATCACATAAATTTTAATATCTTTTATATATATTGTTATACATATTTTTTATATCCCACTCAGGGGAAATTGTATCAATAATGGAAATCTTATAAACTATTTTTGTGAACCTAAATTCTTTCACTGAACATAGAGACGAAGACCTATTTGCATGTGGTGGCTGAAACCATCATAGTAGGCAGTGCATAGATGGTGGTGTCAACACGGTATGATTTGTCTACCCCAGTTATCTGCCCAGTAGTATGTGGTCAACCCACTGTTCTGCCTGCTTCTAGCGAACTTGTTGTTTCAGGCAGATTTCAAGGAAAGTTTGTCAGATTTTGGGTCTAGTTGAGCCAGTAGAGAAGATTGGTGCCATTTCAGGTAAAGTTGTTGTATTAAGAACTTTGGTCTCTTCTAATTCTGACAGTTTTCCAGATAGAATTATAAATTTGTACCATAGTGCCATTTGTCTTGAGGAGGAGGCCATGATAGGTGTTTGCTAACAGGTCACACAGGTATTTCCAAAGGTCCCAGAAGATACTAGAGTAGAACAAATAGAATGTCCTCTACCAGAAGTATTGGATGAACCGCTAACATGAACAAATGAAGATCTTAACTGGTGACAGGAGAAGGCTGTCTCTGAATTACTGCAGAGAAATAGGGATGCCATCTCGTGTGAACCAAATGACCTTGGAAGAACTAATGTGACCCGCCACCACAGTGATACAGGAGGAGATGTTAGGCCCATAAAGTAACCCCCAAGACAACTGCTACTAGCTTCGCATGAGGCGGTTGAGGGTATTATGAAGGAAATGAAGGAGTTAGATGTGATAGAACCATCAGTTAGACCACGATCGTCATCCATTGTACAGAAAGATGGCTCTCTGAGGTTTTGTATAGATTATCGCCAGCTTAATAATGTGACAAAGAAAGAATCTTATCCAATTCCAAGGGTAAATAACACATTAAAATGCCTAGCAGGTTTACAATGGTTTTCTACTTTGGACATGAGCGTGGATACTGGCAGTTCCAGGTGGACCCAGAGGACCAAGAGAAGACTGCATTCTGTGTCCTGTGTCCGAGGGAAAGTAACCTATCAGTTCAATGTTATGCCTATCGGGCTATGTAATGCATCTGCCACCTTCGAACACCTGATGGGAAAAGTTTTGCCTTTAGATATCTGTCAAGTTTATCTAGATAAATTTTTGTGATAGGAAGGGCATTTGAAGAGGACCTATCTCGGTTATACACTGTGTTCCAGAAAATGGCCGCAGCCATCTTGAAACTGGTTCTTAAGTAGTGGCACATTTTTCAAAAGAAAATAAATTTCTTGGAGCATGTAGTGTAGGCCCATGGTATTAAAACAGATCCCGAGAAGACCATTTTGGCCAATGCCAAATGACAAAACTGAAGTGCGGAATTTTCTGGGATTATATTACTACTACCACCAGTTTGTACCTGAATTCACCCCGATTGCCAAGCAACTACATGAAATTACTGAAACAAAAAGAGATATCGTTGGACTACTTAGTGTGAAGATGCTTTTAGAAAACTTAACGAAATTCTGCTATCTCCTCTAGTCCTGTGTTTCCCGAAAAGTGAGAATGTACTCATTATTGGACACTGGTGCTACTGATATAGGCATTGGACCTGTGCTAGCTCAGGTTCAAGATGGGAAGGAAAGATCACTAGTATATTTCGGTAAGATATTGCATAAGCCTAAGAGAAATTACTGTGTTACATGCAGGGGACTTCTGGCCATGGTGAAGGTAATTATACACTTTCACCCCTGCCTTTATGGCAAACATGCTATTCTAAGAACCGAGCATGCTTCATTAAGCTGGGTACAAAATCGTAAGAACCTCGAAGATCACATAGCTCGGTGGATACAGCATCTTCTCGAATATGACTTTGAAATACAGCACAGATCTGGGCTCCTTCACAGCAATGCAGATTTTATCGTCAATGCGAACTTCAGGAAGTAAAGAATGGTGAATCGCTGAAGGTACTGAGGACAAGAATTTAATGTTCTCTATCTCGTGATAGAACACCTACCTGGAGTAATGAGGGTATTAGAAAAGATCAGTTAAATGATTCCACTTTGCAGCCATTATTAAATTGGAAAGAATGCAAGAGATATCTAGTCTGAGCGCAGCAGTCAAAGCATACTGGGCACAGTGAAATTCCCTCATACTGAAGAATGGTGTAGTTTACAGGAACTAGGAAAGTAATAGTGAACACACGCAGTTACAGTTGGTCCTTCCAGAATGCCAGGTTCCAGAAGTCTTAAAAGAACTGCATAATGAGGCACCCAGTGTGCACTATGGTGTTAATAAGACATTTGATAGTCGATTGTGACACCTGTACTATGGGAAAGGGTCCAAGGACCAGAGGACTAGGTCACCTCCAGAAATACAATGTTGGAGCCCTTTGCCAGCCACGGAGAGATGTAATTGGTACCTACTGGTGGCTCAATATTATTTTACTAATTGGCCTGAGGTCATTCCTCATCCGAATATGGAAGCACGTACTGTGGCTAAGGCAATCATTGAACTTGTCTTTTCGAGGTTTGGGGTGCCACTAGAACTCCTTCTGATCAGGGAAGAAACTTTGAATCTGCGATCTTCCAGGAGGTGACGAAAATTCTGGGTATTATAAAGACTAGAACTAAAGTCCAACACCCTTAGTCGGACGGAATGGTCGAGAGGCTTAACATCACCCTTGAGCAGTACCTGTCAATCTTCGTGGTAGAAAACCAAAATAACTGGAATTCAAATGTGTCATTGTTTCTTCTTCCTTACCACTCAGCAGTCATGAGTTGACAAGTTAAACACCATTAAGGATGCTGTTTGTAAGAGAGCTACGCCTCCCCAGTGAACTGCTGTTTGGCTGGCCGACAGAAGAGGAAGTCGCAGCAGCCCCTGATTAAGCCAGCGAATTATGTAACATACCTGTTGACATTCATGAGTTTGCTCTACAGCACCTCAGAATGTCGGGAGAGGTATTTAAAGAAGGACAACTGGGGGAGCTGTACAACCAACAGAGGAGTAAAGGGTACTGTCAGTGGGTACAGAAATGTTGGGAAGGCCCCTATACAGGATTCGGAAGAAGATCAATGATGTAGTCTTTCGTATTTGTCACCAAGGCTCTCGGGCGAAGCCGAAAATTCTCCACAACGACCGACTGGCACTAGACGAAAGTCATGAAGTTGCAGAGTCTGTTCGGTATGAACAGACTTGAGGATGGGACGGTGTTTCGTGTCGCTGGCTCGCGTTAGAGGACAGAGAGTCGTTATACATATAATGGCGACGGCAGCGGAGCGATAGGCTGGTGGCTGCATATCAGTTTCAAAACGCGAGCCAACACGAAAATCTCTTAAGCGACGCATGCTGCTGACCATATTTGTATTGATTTCTGCGTTTGTCTGAAGAATGCTCTGGATTATTGACCTCGTTCTCTCGGGTGTGACTCGGGATGCGTTGAACCTTCAAATGGTCCAGGCAACGCTATAAATATTGCGACAGGCCTCCGGGCCGGCAGTGGAGTTGGAGTTGATGAGTGAATGAGTGGCTGAGTTCCGAGCGATAGAAGAACGAGCGGCGAGAGAAGTGGCCACCAGAAGGGATTTGTGCGACTGTGAGTATCAAGCAGTGAAGGACACGGCTGGCAGGTTGGACTATTGGACTAGACGAGTGAGTGAAAGAAATTATAAATGATAGCAACAGATAGACTGAACGCGTGTTAATAATGAGAATGAGTTAATTGATTGTAACCAACAAAGACAATTAAGGACATTATTTAGAGTCGAAATAGAAGTTAATTATTGGACTCGTTAAATAAAAAGAGTTAAAGTGGAAATCGATAATTTAACGCTGTAAATAATAGCAGAGCGAATAAATTAGAAATATAATTTAGTTATTTTATTTCTATTAAGACTTCCATCCCTCACAAACTCAGATACGCCCTTCAGGCGTCCTCCTATGCAACAATATTTTACACATCTGGTCATTTTAACACTTAATTGCATTTAAAAAAACAACAGGAAACGTGAGAAATAATTTAAGTTAACACAAATGATTACCAAAACTTTTTTATTTGACATTCAGATATGTTAACTACTTTCCACTCCATTGTTCCCAACTTGGCTGGGCGCATGTCACTCAGTGCACAGCCCGTTAAAATATAGTATGCAGGTAGGAACAATGGCTTTATTCTAAGGTCGATTTCAGAAGTGGTCACTTTATCGTGAACAGCCTATATCCTCCTGTTCCTACTACATCCAGCACCAACTCACTCTGTAGGCAGAATGGTTCAAGAAGGGAGCAATGCGCAAGAATATCCAATATGCCTCTTGGAGGCCGACTATGCGACACAAAGCCGCACATAAAGGAAAGTGATCTCATAAGAAATTTTTTCCGTAGGAAAATAAAAGTGGTAAGTGAATTCCTTACTGAAGCTCCATGGAAATTGTTGTCTCACTGATTATTCAAGCATTCCTTTTTGGTTAGATATATAAGGCGTATTGTAGCGCGAGTTACTAAAAAGCGTTTCTGCAGTATAGATTTGACATCGTTTGTGGAACGAATTCCTCTTATCTTCAAACAAAAAATTTGTCCAAATGCTCTATTTCCCTTTTTTTTTAAAAAGTTATTTATTGCTTATGTGTAGGGAAAAGAGATTTTCGCTAATAGATTTAGCAGACGCTTGCTTTCAACGTGATCATCGCCAACTTCTTTTTATTCACTCGCCACAAGAAGAAGAAGAAGTTGAGGCATTTGACTTGGCCAGACATACTTAGGTCACTTCTTCACTGAAGGCCTGTGATTCGTGGACAGGCATGTCAGTCGTGTAGTAGTTCAACCAATCCAATCGAGAAAGTGTAACTAGGGTAAGTCGTGTTACGGGAAAAGGGGGGGGGGGGGGTGGTTGGCTGAGCGGTTAGACTGATCGCCGCCCGTCAAGGGGCAAACCGGGTTCAATACCCGGCCGGGCGACTCCGGATTTTCGCTTGTGGTAATCTTGCAGAATGCCACTGGTTGGCGGGTTTTCTCGGGGATATCCCGTTTCCCCCGCTCTCGCGGAATGCGCTACTCCATTCTCACTTAATTTCACCCTCATCGGCTCTCAAGACCTCGTTGTTAAGAGCCGCCAAATCTCTCAACTCAAGTCGTTATGAGCCACGACAGGAGACCTATATTTTGTTAGCGATAATCAATTGTCTTTACCTACTGGTATAGGCTGTTCACGATAAAGTGAGAACTTTCTAAGGCCCTCCCAACTGTCATTAACCACTAATAAATATGTTTTATTGCAGCCTCAGACATTAACTTTTGAGAGTGGTGAAAGTATACACCGCATTTATTAGACACGTGACAATGCTGATATTATAATATGGCTTAAATATTAAAACTGGCTTGAAATGAAAATTTTGAAGTGCCTTAACACTTTGAAGTCGGCAGACTTTTATCAGCGTTAAAGACAAGCTAGAAGTGAGTCGTTTATTTACACCATTGCAAGGACACCTTATTCTAATGGTCTCTGTTCTGTCTGACCATCGCCCTATTGATCAAAACCGCACCAGGATTTCGTTATTAGCCGTATGTTAGCCAACTAAAAGTGGTGTTGGCAGTCAGCCAACCAAATGGTATTTCGTGATGAACAGTATTTAGAGTCCATTGGGCTCATTTCAGAAATTGTAGAAAATTTTTTATTTTATTTTGCGAAAATCGTTATAAGTGCTGTGTTGTTTTGTGATAAAATCGCAACAAAAATAAGGAAACAAAGCAACTACATCCAAAGCACTTATGTGGTTTATGGGCAGAGAAATATTCGTTTAGGCTGTTCACGGTAAAGTGAGCACTTTTTAAGGCTTTCCAAAACGTATTAACCACTTATAAATATACTTTATTGCAGTCTCAGACGTTAACATTTCAGAGTGAAGAAATTTATGCACTGTGTTTATTAGTCATATTAGAATGTTTACATCAAAAAGTGGCTGAAAGTTATAAATTAATTGAAATGAAAAATTTAGCAGGGCCTTAAAAAGTGCTCACTTTATCGTGAACAGCCTATACGAGTTTTGCCCTCGCCATACTCAGGCATAATCTTCAAAGTGTTAGAAAGTATTCACTTTACCGTGAACGGCCTATACGCAAGGGGTGACGGTAAAAAAAAACCGACAGCCGACAGTATGAAATATTACGTACGTCACGTGTTGCTCTGACCGCCGCGATGACGACAATCTCGCGCGGATGTACTGCAGAGTTTACATCACGCGCTTTCGAGGTGCGTGCTTGCGTTGGCGCACTTGCGTGCGTGGAAGCGGTAACCGCCCCCCCCCCTCCCCGCACCCTCCAGAAAGTGGTTACCTAATGTGTCGAACCGACCAACAATGTGGGGAAAACGAAACGGCTCCAGTGAGGTAAAATTAAAAAGTGAAGGAATAGCTTGACGGGAAGAGGAGAGCTCTGACATTACTATGGCGTGATACGCGCGGGAAACAGCGGCCCTCGCGCGTGTTTTCGTTCTCCGGACCAGTGGCGCTTCTCTTGCAGAACGCAGAGCGAGAACAATGGCGCACTCGTGGGGTTTGCGAGGGGATCCCGGGCGGAAGGATGGAGTTTCGTTACTTCTTATTAAGTCGGCCATCGTACGACAATCACGTAACCGTCTCAATGACAGTACAAAGAAAATCCACGCGAATTCACTTGGCGACAGAGCAGATATTAAAATTATTATTATTTTTTTTTTTTACGGTCGTGAGTGTACAAGTAAACTTAAGGTCCTTGCACAATTGAAAACTTTAACATTTTACTTCACGATTTGACTTTGTGTTTGCTTTCCGACATGTTGTTTCTCATGAAGCTTGACACAATGGAACTGTCGAATATAAAATCAAGCAATCTTGACTGAACGATCTTGAAAAGTTGAAATTTAAAGTCACAGTCAGGAAGCCATTTTGCCGAGAAGCTAACAGGGGTTATGAGGAAAATGTGTTATTTTATCACAGGGTGATTTTAATCTCGGTAAATTACGCAAAGCTCGTCTTAAATTTAATAAATGGCAAACAAATATAATGTGAAGAGGAAATATATGAATTGACATATTTTAAGAAATGAGATTTTTGTTTTGAAATAAACTTTTAATTTAAATTTTAAGCCTATTAAAAAAAAGGTACGTAAAATGCATTCCTGGATAATATTACAATTATTATTTACATAACAAGATACACATTTTTACTTGGCTCGCAGAACCGATGTTCAATTGTTTGAGCCCTGACTTTACAATTGTATTGTGTATGGTTGGTTTCGTTAGAGGAAAGGAAGCGCGAAGTCAAATGCTAAAGTTTCCTATTGTGTAAGAAGCTTTAAACATCGCGGTCTTCAGAGCCGATTTAGGTGAAGCGAGGTGAGTACGGAGCAGCGCCGGAATGAAGGTGCGAGAGGAAACCGGAGATCCCCGAAAAAAAAAAACCCGCCTACCAGTGGCATCGTTAGGCATGAGTCACCCATGCCAAAGTCCAGTAGCGACCCCACCGGGAATCGAACCCGGTTCGCCGAGGTGGGAAGCGGTGGTCTAACCACTACCCCGCCGCGGCTCCCCTCAGGCGTGAAATGCGTGGGGATTTTACCATTCATGTGGGCGAATCCGCTCTCTGATTGGCTGTGCGAGGCTTTGGAAACGTGACGTTGTGTCTGATTGGCTAACCCTATACTCTGTGCTACGATATTGGCTAGGCTGCGGGATGACAAATATAGGCTGTTCGCGGTAAACTTAGACCTTTTGAGAGCCCTATTTAATATCTAATTATAACACGTTGTATCTTCTTCCGCCATATTTAAATTGCCACTGGCCTCAGCACTTTATTCGCGCAACGGTGAGGTGAGATTGTGAAATTACTAGAAAAGTGAAATATTATAAAAATCTGCTTCTCTTACACTTCGACGCCCTAAAAAAAATTAACAAAAAGTGAAAGAAATAATTTAAGTTATAAAAATCTGGTTACCTAAAGCCTCTGTAACCCTGTAATTATTTCCGTCAAACTGCTTCCAATAAGTTTGTTCAAATAAAGTCGGACAGTTATGACGTCATTAAAACGTCATAAACTCCGCCATATTTGTCTGAGAAAGTTTGATGGCTTCAGTTTCCATCAAACATTTGAAGACTGGACCGGTTTTCAAATTTATTTGATGTTTGACGGTCTCAGCCAATCACAATCGTAACGACAAAAATGGACGTCAAGAAACTTTAAAATAATGAACAATTTCTGGAAACGAAATAGTAATGAAGATAATTATTTATGTAGAAGCTGTCTGCGTATGAATGGTAGTATATGTGAATATTTCATATAATATTACGAACTCAGAGGCATTAAGTTTCATTGTGCAGGAAACGTATCTGATAAATAACATTTCAATTTACTAAAGAAGCGAAAATAAATAACAACATTCGTTACATTTTTTTCCCCTGTAATGGACTGCATGGAAACACAAAAGTTAATATCTCTTTATAAAAATAATTTTAAAATGACAATTCAAATTAGGTTCCCCCAGTAAAAAATTTAACCACATGACACATTTTCAAACACATTGAAAACGATTTGATAACATTTGTTGGAAGGAAATATTCGATGGCCATATTTTGTCTTCTTATTGTCAAATTTATATGAAGGCAAAAATTTGAGTGTGACAGGGGCTTAACACATTTTAATTGACGTTAAGATATTAAACTCTTTTCCAATCCTTCTTTATCAACTCTACTGGGAGCATGACACTCAATGCTCCAGGTAACATACACCTATGCAGACAGGAGCAGCGACATTTTTCTAAGGTTGATATCAAACGTGCTCTCTTTATCGTGAACAGCCTTTACATACCAGCCGCTGGATTGGGGATCGGCTTTCCAACGTGATCCCGGGCATGGGAGCCATTTTGCTGGCGAGTGCAGCTGGAAGTTCGCGGAACAAGTGGGTTTCCCAAATCTGGAATTCTTTACGATTTGTATCCCGGCGACGTTAATATTGGGTTTGACCGAATTCGACGGATTTGAATGGCGTTTTGCTTTAACGCAACAACGATCGGATTCCTTGGAGACAATGTCAATCTCGTCAGCAGTCTTCATTAAGATGACTGCAACGTGGTAACAAATACGCAGTACACGAAGTGTTAATTACTGAAACGAACACGATGGATTATATACTATGATACTTTAGAAATGCCATTCCATTGGAACGTGGACAGTTCGCCATCACTCTGGCCAGTAAACGCGACTCGAAGGGGCAAATGGAATCAGTTTCCACGACTTTTTTTGCATTAATTATCTTAATGTAAGTTTTCAAAACTGTATTTAGAGACCCAAAAATTACGCGGGCTCATTCGGCGACAAGCTAGACTCCGCAATACTTTCTCTACTGCACTCTAAATCTGTATCAGTGAGAATTTCAATGTTTCAATCAGTCAAACGTATCTGGCTGATATAACAGTCACTTCAGTGAGTTTAACTGATGAACCAGGGGGGAAAATGGCATATTTCCTTCACTGATTGACTCAGTGACATTTCCCACTGATTCGTCAGTCATTTTTCCCACTGTTTTCTCAGAGGTTTATTTTTGACTGAAGGTCAAGTGAAACATCTGTGCAACTTGCTCCGTCTCTTTAATATTTTAGACTGATGTATCAGTTAAACTGCATGTAAAATGGCCGTCAAACAACGTTTAAAAATGGTTGTTAAACGACGTGTATCAAGTGAAGTGCCATAACAACGAATTAATTAATAAAACAAATACAAAATACTTTCTAAAATGCGTTTCGTCTTTTAAAACGCAATTTTACGAGGTAATATGAACACAGAGCCTTTCATTCCGTTTTTACGTCTTTCAATTTGTTTCCATGTAATCGTCATAGCTCTCTGTTTGCATGGTTTAAACTGCATATAATGTGGTGAAGAGAGGGCACTCATATATACTATTCGTTTTAACTATCCTAACGGTACCAATTAAACCAAAAGTTAAAAGTAAGGGCATACAACATCAAACTACTCGATTTCGCAGCGGTATTATAAAAAATATATTTTCCTAGCGCAAGTTTAACTTGGCGTGGTAGCTCAGATCGTGGCAACTCAGCAGCTTAAATACAGAATTCACCTGACAGCTGACCCTGCATGCCCGCTGTGTGGCAACACCGACACGGCCCTTCATAGGGTAATTTCCTGTGTTTATGCAGCTCCCATCTGGCAGTGGTGTCGCGTACGAGTACGAAAAATAATTCGCGATGAACGTGGAGATGTCAGCGACACGCACATGCTTCATTGCGATTTCTTCACCTTCCCCTCAGTTCGACGAAGATCTGCAGCCTGGTATATACTTCATGCGATCGGTTTTTTGGTGGACCATTCGACACCGGTGACAGTTCAAGACTTTGTCCAGCTTCTTCGTCAAGATAGGTGGAACATGGCGCGGCGTGGCACATTGCGTCAGTGGTACGGCAATTTTTTATTTTCATTCTGACGTTCACGCCTACAGGAAGTGCGTGTATATTACCGAGGTTGGGTGTACGCCGTGCGCTGCCCACCCCTCGGTCCTTACAAGTGTACAATTTAATGTTCCGGTAGTAATCGTCGATAGGTGGTAGTTTTATAAGTCAGTGTCACGTGTCGGGATGTACGCCGTGCGCTGCTCTTCACGTTAAATAATTTTTTATGTGTTCATCGACTTGTCAGTAAAACCAGTTCACCAAATGTACATATCGTTTTGTGCCCCTATGTAAGAACTGTGTGGATATTTTATTGAGTATTTTGTTATTGTTTATATTGTGGGTTGAATGTGTACTGTATATAATAGGTTAAGGGTAAACGCCTCTGTATATGATGTGTGATAATAAATATATTTTTTATAAAATAAAATGGCAACGTCGTGGAATGTTGTGCAGAATAATGCTAGTTCAAATCTAGTCTAGGAAATAGAATTTTAATAAGTTTATAATGTATTTTTGTAATATATTTAGTATTACAATACAAATTGAAAATAATTATAAAGACAGTATTGACATAATAAAATGAAACCAGCCCATGTTTCCAGTGAATAGGTGTGCTATGAAAATGTAACTGATCAATATGGAATAATAATATATTAGTAAATAAAAATATAAAAAAACAGTGGCAAGACAACGTCCCAGAGACCAAAGGCGCGTGAGTTCAATACCGTCCACTTGCGAAAGGTTTTTTACTTTTTTAAATTACGGCAAATTGTACAACGCAAAGAATAAACTATCGAAAATAATATGTTTATTCCACGTAATTATTTGCCTGCATTCAATAGAAGCCATATTTAATTCGCCACTGTAGTCGACCGTCACTTATTCAATCAGTGAAATTGTTTCACGTCACTCTTTCAATCGGTGACATTTTTTCACTGAAACAATATGTGGTTTTTCCACAGATTGTAAGTGGAACCATTTTCACCGATTAAAGTAGTTAAATTTCACTGCGCATCAGTGGTTTCCCACTGATTCACATTTAGAGTGTAGAGTCCCAGTTAGTTGTTCTTTGGATGTTTTTACAATTTACTGCTGGAAAGTGGTCCGGGGGGTGTCTACTAACAAACTGTGGTCCAATAGAAGCGAAACACAATTTGTACATGCGGATAAAGTTTAACTTGTTCTTAAATAAAATCACGAAATTTCCGGCTATCTTAACGATAATTTAAACTTTATCACACATCTTCAATTAAATATCAACTCAGTAAAGAAGTTGCTGTCACATGCATTGGGAGAGGCGTTATTTTAAACCATAAAATGTTAATATGTAGTAAATCCACTACCAACCTGAGAACGTAAAATAAGAGCACAAAATAAAAATTTCAACATTAAAAACATATGCTGTAATTGCAACTTAACTAGGACACATGCATTGTAATTAATGCTATACATATAAAAGGGACATATTTCATTTTAATGTTCCGTTTCCAGTAGTAACTTCGCGTTTTTGCTACAATTTCTGGATTTCTCGCGGATACATAATTTTCGCGCCGACTCGGCTTTGTGGAGGCTGTCCCATCTCGACTCCCCCTCCCTTTTTTTTTTTTCCAAAGACAGACCCGCTCGCGATTCATTCGCCAGGTGGCCAAGAATGATCGACAGCTGTGACCTAGCTGGCGTCACAACCCCTCCTCCCCCCTGCTGGAAAAGCCGACGACTTTTGAGGATGCGCAAGAATATTCTGGAAACGAGGGCCTTCGGCTCAAGACGGCATTTAGAGAAATTTCTGGGCGACTGCCTACGTCCTTTTAAATATCGCAGCGGTCCAAGTGTCGGCAGTCTTTTTGGTAGAAGTATTTTACTGAGCGCGGTAATCGAGCGAAGTCGAGTGCGGCGAGGGACATCGACAAAGAGGATGGATGACGACGGGAGATTGCGAGACGACGGCGGGCGAGGTGTTTGTGGTGTGAACGGACGAGAGGGAGTGAAAATTGACGAGTGAAAGCTACTGTGCATGAGGGCGTTCGGATATATATATAGAGAATTGCGGACTGGTGTAATCTGGACTAAAATGAGGTGAGACTGATTGGAAGAAGTCAGCTTCTCCTGCGATAAACTATCCTCTCCATTTGCGTATAGAGGCAAAATAATTCTAAACATCCCTCTATGCCTGTCTCTCTCGTCCCCTCTTCCATTCCCTACCAGCGACTCTGAATAAGTAAGTACATTTTTACGCGAGACAACAACAGCTGAAACGAAGTTCTGGACTCAGCTACAGACAAATGAATCCCTTGATAAGATGGAGATGAGAACATTAACCATGTTAGGAATCTCTCTTTCGTGGACGAGTTCGAGGCCTGGGTTGCTGGTGGGTTGCCGTATAAGCGACGAAGGGAGATAAGAGCGGTATGAGAGAAGAGATACTTGTTCGTAGCTGTAGGCACCCAGGCTGGCCATACATTTCAAACGTCAACACGGAGATACAGATAAGGGGAGAGCAATTATTTGTCGTCCGGACTGAATACATATGCGACCATCCCGCAGTATAAGTACGAAAAAGAATTTCTTCGCAGTCAACATATCAGAATCCTATACGTGTAGCAATTTCATAACTGAACAACAAACCTTGGTATTACTGGTACGATGATACTGATGATTTTAATGAGGACCTATTGCCATTTTTTTTTAAAGAAATTTATGTAATTCCGGTAACCACCTATATTTTGACAAGAGCTTAAATACGCAGGATTTTGTATTTCAGTCTCGGAAATTTAGATACGATAAGCACATATACCCTTCGTTAAAGGTTTGCAATCTATTTCATTAAAGGTCATTTCAGTTTAAGAACCACTAGTACTTCACTGATTCAAGCCAAATAATAAAGTGTATGTTAAGACTTATGTTAAAGACAAAACCAAATCAATTTACTAAGTCACTCTCTATGTGAATGAAATAACGGCTTTTATTCCAACTATGTTTTTTTTTGGACTAGATGTATGGATTTATAATATTCGTTTCGGCTAGCGATGGTACACCTTTGATAAACGGATCGTCTAAGAACGCTCGTTTTGATATGAGCTCGTTCCGAAAGTTTCTGGTTTCATCTAACGCGCAACCGGTTGACAGAGTGATTTCACAGCAAAATAAGAATATAAATCGATACTCCATATACAAACATAGAACACATGGTGGGTTGTTGCCTGTTCTGTGCCTGAGAATCTTGTTTGCTAAAGACAACACCTAAGTCACGAATATTAACTAACGAATTAAATAACTAATCATTGTGATGATAAGCACTGATCTAAGGCATCAACTTAATGCATATCGTCCGTTCTGATAGCATGGGGCTCGAAGATTTCAGACAAATACTCTCAAGGAACGTCACGAGGAATCGTTGCGTTTGTGTATAACTATATTATATTTCGACTGTTAAACTGGAAAATGTGGTTGCCATAGAATGGTTTTCAGTACTAAGTCCTATTTCACAGGTACATAAATATAAATTCCCACGTTGTAGTTTACAAAGATATATATATATATAGTGTGTTGCCTCGCCCTGGATCCACCACCATACGCATTTATTATATTAGTTAATGAATATTCAGTGAATATTAGTTCAATTAGCTGTTTGGGACTATTGACAGTCTTATATGATTTCTGAATCAGTTTTCGCGATAATTCACCTGAAACCAGAAAAAAATCACAAAGAAACAAATAATTTGTTTGCTGAAACAATCCAGAGTTTCGCTGATCTCTCTAGCGGATTGGTTCAAGAGAGAAACTGGAAGCTCTTTAAGCCCTGCTAAATGTTCCTTCTCGCCAATAGTGTAGGGTTAAACTACATCTGAAGTGTTGGAAATGGTGCAAAATCAGCGAATATCTGTGAAAATAGTTCCACTGGTAAACAGTGCGAGATAACTTGATAACTGATATACAAGCAAAATAAACCACTAGATTAGTTGTTTCGAACAAGATACTGTGTAAATGTTTTGGAAGACCCGATGCCTTAATGACCGGTCAGAAAAAAAAAAAAAAAAAAGATTAAATTAACTTTCCACCATTATGAATATTATATACTTTTTTAACCAGTGGCTTAATAATTGCACTAATTTTCCGTCGACAATGTTTACGTTAAAATAATGTACGAGAAGCTATTTATTTCAAAGAATTTTTTCGAATGTGGTTTATCAACTCTGAGCGAGCTAGAGGTCCTAACTATTTTCGCTACTGTGTTTCTTTCGAATTTCATTGTTTGTAGAAATTTCCGTCTTTTCGGCGTTAGCATGCTTAAAGGTGAACTGATATCTGGGCTTTTCCAAATGCCTCAAACGCGTATAGAGCAAAAAACAAAAGAAAGGAAAGCAAAAAAAAATTTAACAGCGTAAAAATATTTTGTATAAGTTCGCCTAAAAAGGGAGCGGCTACTTTATATGATATAACAAAGTGTTTATTTGTCACTACAGAACAGTTTTCCTTTCGCCAGAAACGATATCGGTAGGGCGAAATACCATACATTTTATGTAGCCCCGAAAATGGCGAACGCTTTCATGGGGTGCTGCTTTTCGCCTGGTACACGTCACAAAGCTAAATAAAACGGTTCATGGCTCGATTTGTATTTGCAGTAGGCCAGCGTGCCGACACCATGGTGGCGGACTCCGAAAGGGGTCGACGGAGAAGCAGACCCATTTTTTTTCACCACCGGTTGTTGAGAGAAACAGGTTATTCCTGGTCACGCCGAGATTATTTTTTCTTCTTTTTAAGTTTTCGCAGACCAAGTCGAGGAAAAAACGTGCATCCTATATTTGCACATCCCACCCTGTCACCTAGAAGATCACATAAGGGATGAGGGGGGCCTCCACTCCCTTAAAACATCACATGTACGCCACCAACCTTTCTCTCTCGACGTTCAGCAATAAAATTGCCTTGTGTGCCAGGTTCATCAATTGGCATGTACGAGGGTTGTGGGTTAAGATGCACTGCAATATTCAACAAAAGACTAGGTGACCTTCACTCAACGATGTCAAAGGCTTTGTTGGAGCCCTTTCGGATTCCAGGCGTACATTTAAGGCAGGTATAATGTGACCAATGATAAGCCAAACATAATTACAACAGCGAAACTGTTGCTCGAATGTCATCAGACTCGAGCACCTGCGAGTAATACTCAGTTTTTCAATCAAAACATCTGGACGTTTTCTATCAGTGCTCCCGCTTCTCCCGCCCCTTCACTACGGCGCTACTCCATACTCACCTTGCTTCGCCCTCATTGGCTCTCGAGTGGCGCTAAGTTACCTCAGTAGGTGCAAAGTAACCACCCCAGTTTACGGTATATTTCGGGCTTTCGTCTATCTTTTATATAAAATGCCCTTCAACACCCACGCACACCTCTAATGCCCGCGTGGCTCACGTAGCACAGGACATATAGACATTATTCAATAAATTGTAGATGCTCAAACAGATAACAAATGTATAATAATCGCATTAATTAAATACTAAATGTGATAAGACAATACTCGCAGTCGTTTTTACTTAATTAAAATACCAGAGGGACAACTCACCACATTCGTGCGCACTCAGTTGTAATGATGTTTTGTATAAGAACTGTTTCTCACTACACTTTACCAACATACCTATTTATTCCCTGTCTATTTTTTTTTTCCAAATTATTTATTAATGAAGCATTATCATTCATATTGATAAGCTACTAACAACATTTCCACTTAACAATGAAAAAAAAAAAAGTAACTTTTATGAACACAAGTATAAATCGCTTGTGATACAGGGCGTATATTAAAGAGCCGCCCAAATCTTTCCACTCCAGCCCGCTTACAAATGGAATCTCATAGGTGTTGCCTTTACCAGCAAGTGTCACTGCATAGCAACTTTCATTAGGTCGTTAAAAAAAAGGTTAAAAAGTGCCTCGTAGTATGCAATCTTTAAATCACGCCAACTTTCCCTTATTGTACGTAACTTCGCATATCGTAGGCGTGAAATAATTATTCCGTGGGTTCATACGACGGGACGTACATCCCGTATGTCAGACTGCTTTGAAAATAAACTATTAGTAAACATATTGTTAGGAACTAACTAATTCGCAATTACAAAGTCATTTATTCTACTCCTCCATTCTCATTAGTCACAAGTGAGTTTGTTGAAGTATCGCTTCCTAAGACGTGTATCTACATTCCCGTCTAGTGTATATTGCTGTTGTTGATTTGAAAGCCGATTAAATGAGAAATTAACATCACACAGAATAATTACTATATCTGCAACTTATATTTTGTTGTAGCGTATGTTCCGAGAAAATGCAGACTGTGGTATAAAACGGAATTGTTCATAATACACGTAGTATTAAAAATTTTTCTTTATTTTAACATCGTTCCTCGATCATTATATTGGAGTTACACGTCCTGAGTCAAAGTTGACGGAAGTGTACCTTATAGGAAATCTGAAATTTTTGGTAACATTCTTAGTGCGGAATGCTATACGAGTTCATCTGTTTATATTTTCTTTTTCTTTGACAAAGTAAACAAAACTTTGGGGGGGGGGGGGGAAATGCGACCCGTTTAATGTA
Organism: Dryococelus australis; assembly: GCA_029891345.1. Classification (NCBI taxonomy): domain Eukaryota; kingdom Metazoa; phylum Arthropoda; class Insecta; order Phasmatodea; family Phasmatidae; genus Dryococelus; species Dryococelus australis. Next base: position 127,070,217 of record CM057002.1, read on the forward strand.
CTATTTTATTCCTATTGCATGCAAACAAGAACTCATTATAATGTACTGTTGTGAGATTGGCAAGTAATGTTTATAAAGATAATGGTTGTATGAGTGTTGTGAATTAAGATTAAGTTGGAAACTTGTGTAGCTACGTGGTTCTTACTTTTTACCCGGAATATAACTGACCTACAGAAAATCAACACTTGATTCCTTGTGGAATACCTAGGTCAGCATTCATTAATGATCAACTTGAAATATTTAAATTAAAAAATTAAGACACGCATTAGTAAATCAAGACACCTTAAAAATAAGTCTTGCAACTAATATACGCATTGAAACGACAGAATACCCTTAGATATCAATTTTAATTAAAGGATCATATTTAGGTTTACTAACCCTTCAAGACAAATTAAATTCAAAGAAATAGAATAACACTAAAAATTCATGCCGTCAGATATATATAAGGAATTTTGCCAAAGAAATCAATCAGATTGAGAATTACTGTTTTGAAAACCTGAAAATTCAGCATGGAGAGCGCAACTAAATGAAATCTGTCTTAATACTACTGCATGCCATTTTGCAGACAAAGTTCAGATAGTCACTCTCTTTCCATATAATTTAAATTACTTTACTAGGGGTAGAACACGAAAGTGAAATGGCCACTGGGAATGTTCACCAAGGAAAGTCCATCTAAATATTTATCACAAAAGTGATTTCCATACCGCAGTAACAAACTAAACTTGACTTCCTCATTAAAACAGTTCCTCGGGAAAATCTGACAGTTAAGCAATATTATCAAAAGACTTCATGAAGATTGCTAACATGTGACTATAATTTTGACTCGTGCCATGGACAGGTTTTCCTTGACATCTTCGGGAAGCGATGGCGTTGGCATTTTCAAAACCGAATATTACAGGCATCACTGAGGATTCCACTCGAACGGAACATCTCCGTCCTTCCTCCGCCTGGATACACGACGCTGGCCATCCTCGATCCTCCGGAGTCGGCACGTACGCTGTCATAGAGGCGCCGACGGGCGGGGCACTTAACTGGAACGTCTTTCCATGTTACATGTCTAGCCCTCGAAGAAGGACTCCTTCTTCGGGATATCACGATGCGACGTCATCACCTCCCACAATCTTAATGTAGAGCAAGGGTTCAGTTCAGGTTTGCCGTAGTAAATGTCGGAAAAAGTCGTGTACATAAAAAAAGCATTGTGTCATAAAGAATGTTCTAGAATGTTGTAGACTAGGTTGGGGGCATACTTATTAAATCCATTATGGCAGTCCTGCCATTGGGTTACATACAGTTACTGACCGGATTATGTAAAAAAAACTGTATTTGAGATTTATTAGCAGATATTAGTTGTCAAGACATATAATTTAAAGTTTTTGAAGTTCCCGATGATCTACGACGATGGGGTATCTCTACGGATGCTCAGCAACCATGGGTGGCGTCTTCCCTATGCTCGGCTAACAGTGCTATCATATAGTTCAACGGCGCCTTAACAGACATCGCACGAGTTCTAGATAACCTCTCTGAAAGCTACGTCGAGGGGGGGCGATGCAGGCCTACATACATAGAGCCTTCGTCTCTGTTAGACTGCCTGCAATCTCAGGGGTGCCAATTAGGACTTCTTTATGAAAGTCTAATTTTAGAACCTAGTGAACAGTCCACCCAGGCTTTCCGCGTGACAAGTTGTCTGCCTTCCTTTTCGAAAACCTAATTTAAGAACGTTGTGTGGAAACTCGTTAATCATGAGGTCAACAATTAAAAATAATTTATACTGCCATTTAAAACCACCCCAATGATAAAAATGCAAAAAGTAATATGCCTTTGTAAGTACACGTACACAATGTAAAAAAAAAAAAAAAGGTCCAATTATACGGTTTGGAAAACAAAATTAACTATTCAAAATCTTTTTCAAAACAAATAATTATAGCTTGCCAAAAAACAAAACAAATAATGTGAAAAATAATATTGAGCCTGTTAAACATAAAAATAATATTTTAATGATTATATATTCTTATAGCTCCAAAAGTGTGTGTTACCGTGTGTATTTCCAGATGCAGCCACATATAAATTGACTGGGCACATTGTCAAGTATTTGCTTTTGTAGTGTAGACAAACACTCTATACTTACGTTATCCGAGACACTTCAGACTGTGAATGTAAAATGAGAGGAGATGACTCTGCAATTATATGTAGCCATCAAAGAGCACAAGCAGTGACATCAAGTACTATGTCAACAAACCTGCTAAACCCTCTCAGTGTGACAGTGTACATATCACTACATGCCTCTCAGGCTAATTCACCACATCTGATGATCCAGACCAGGCCGAAGCAGAGAAATGAGTTGGCATAAATAGCATGCAACAAATAGATTTATATAGCTCATGGCTTATTGCGAAACATCAAACAGTACGCTAGTAATGTCAGAAATATGTGCAAAGTAAAATATCAACTTAAGGTAAGACATCTTGGAGTTAAGCTCATTTCCGGCTTTTGTCGAAGCTGAAGTAAATCACAAGATGTGCCAGGAAAATCTAAGAGAGATTGCGAATTGATTACTTTCATGTCGTTAGATCTGGGGGTATTTAGAGAGCTCAAGGTTGTTCACAAACCACAAAACACCTTTATCACGCCTGTTTAAGGAAACGTTTCGAAGTACTGCCAATACAGATTATCTGGTTCAGTTGGATCTCCTTGATGCAATTGTACACGCTAACTTTCAAGCAAAATATTTACCAACAACTTCCCAAAACGATGCCATTTTCTATATTTCGTTTATCATTGGCACTGTGTAAGTACATTTATTTCTAAAATTCGGTATATTTACATTGCACTGCCAGCGAAGAAACAGTAAAATTGCTTTTCTCATTTTTGATAGCTAAATAATGGCTTCGCGTGAAATAATAGTACTTTGTTATGAACTCTAATGGCTTGAAACACCTGCGGCTGATCAATAACTATACAGCTGACATTAGATGGAAACCGTTAAAATATTTTCACATAGTTAATATGCAAAGGAAGTGAATCTTGGAGCCTCCAACAGCAACACTATACCTCCCTGGCCTGTTGTAAACGCTATCAGAGCTCCCACAGAGTGCTGGGATTCATGCAGCACCACACATTGCAGACGTCGCAGTCGAAGGAATTGTCAGTGATACAAGAAACATCAGACTATACCACACAGTGTCACTATGCCTGTATCATGGGGATATACAGCGCAGCAAAATTGTTGTGGTTCTTTGAAACCACTCAATCCCAACAGCAACATGGAGTGGTTAATCCGTGTACTATAAGATGTTCAAAAACCGATGCGGCGTATAGCACGTGAACATTATGTTGTCTTTGGCACAAGGGTGTATTTTCTTCAATATTATGTGGCCAAAAATACAAAATCGAAATTTATTGACACAAAAGTTTTGCATTGAGGTTTTTTTAATAATTTGAATTAAAAATTATTTAATCAAAAGTTTTTCATTCAATATGGCGTATCAACTTAGAATAAAAATTATACTTCTGAATCTTAATCGTTCGAGTGCCTGTTTTGGATTTTGCCAATTAATAATGCAGCAAAAATTGTGAACATTGCATTATTTTAATATATTTATCTACATCAATTGGTACGATCTCGATAATATGTGCAGATTTAAGAACATAAAGCTACAAGAAATATACACAGTCTACAGATATAAAATTATAAATACTAAATGACGAGCAAGCACCAGTTTATACATAATATGCATTCTGCATGTCATAATTACCCAATTGGCGACAAAGCGAAAGATATTATTTTGGGCCATGAATTAATACTTTATGCACCGTTGTAGGAATGGACTGCCAAGAATATTTTTCTACTTATATAATTGCAGTTTCAAGATAACAATGTTGAAAACTATTGATGATAATTTCATAAAGCTGTATTTAGATCATTTGTGCTTTTGTATACAGGATTTGGACTATTAACAGACAGCCCTAACTCAGACACATAAATTTCCGTCATTCACAGACGATTATTATCAATTTTTTTCCTCAAAAAACGCTTGCTATTTGCCAATAGTCAGTTTGTAAGTGAAATACAAAATGATTCCAAAGAAATGAATACACAGGTGGACATCCCTTATAAAATATAAGATTCGTTCTTTTTTTTTTCTAGTAGAATTTCAATGTTGTTAAAATTCGTGGCCGTGGTTCCACATAAATAACATCACAACGAAAATGTTGTTGATCTTCTTTACAGCTACTGTTACAGTCAGCGGAATATGTGAATATGATTCCAGTTTCGTCTTAAACTTAGAAAATAATGTTCGAGAAAGCAGGTCTTCTCGCGCCACATATAATAACAGAACACACACCTCCCCCCCCCCCCCCCCCCCGTAACAAGGAGAGCGGTTCTCTAGGTGGTGCAGATTAGATCTTACTTCATTATTTGATAATCACTTCAGAATCAGATACTGTTTCTCCCTAGTTTATGTATGATATTTACCGCCCAATACTGAAATGAAAGTTTCTATGATAGTAACGTACGAAAATTGACATACTCAGAGGGCAGCACATATTAGCAGCTAGTTATTGCGAATCCGTGTTACAAAACCAATAAAATAAAGGAGCAATACCGAAATGTAAATGATCTGTGTGGAATGTCAAAATAAATATCTCAGTGAATTACAAGAAAATAAAATGTTTGTGGTATTTCTGGACTCGCATTTCGAGGGTTATAAATATGAAATATAAATTAACACCAAATTATGGCAGTAGTATCTGTTCGATAGCTCTGTGAATTGAATCCATTTTTCGGAACTCCAATATCACAAATTTGAGGAAAATTTTGCTTTCTTCAGCGCGGCGCGGTATTTTGCTTAAACATCCCGAGGCACATCCGAAGCAAGTGAAGATCACATTTGAACTGCGTTAAACATCAATTGTGGGAATTGTCCCACTCCAGTTGAAGGTTTTCTATGCTTTTCGAAGAAATCTCCTACTTTGAAATGACCAGCTTGGTCCTAACCTGATACACTGTGGCATAGGTTATATAGTTTATTCACAGTAGAGGTAGGGGCGTGCCGGTCCTGGGACACCTGAGTTGAATGGCATGTGGATGGAGCTGATTAATTTCGGATTAGTGGCTAATCAGATTAATTAGATGATTAATCCGCTAATCTGATTAATTTGCATATTTCATGATTGTATTAAGTCTCAATCCGTTTTTCCAACATTTTGAAAACTTTTGAAAAAAAAAATTATTTTTGGATTTTTGATTATTTGATTTTTGTATTTTGGGGTAGGGAATTATGTATGTGTAATTGTGTAATTGGGGGCGATGTTTACTGTCTGACGTCCGGCAGCCGACTGAACAATGACGTATAGTGTATAGGGTATATAAGACGTGAGATTGGTGCAAGAGTGGCATACGGGTAATTTTTTAATTTGTTTGGAGAGAGGCGACATCGATGTTCACCCTATCACGTCTGAAGGTGTACTGAGGATGGAACGATTATGACTAATAAGACGTCCACTTCGGCCAGGGAAACAACGAGACCAGCTCCAGCCAGCTCGCTCTCTGATTGTAGACTGAGCTCTACATATGCGAAATTCCCGAGTTTTAATAAATGAATGTTTTAGAAGAACGAACAATTTCGGTAAGGCAAATTTAATAAGTACGAATCATTTTAAAAAATATTTTAATCATTGAAACAAATTCATTAACCCGATTGACCAATGCGTACCGAATGGACCACAAAACTATTTCCCTACGAAATAATTGAATTTAACGAAACAAGTGTTAAGTAACTGATATCCACTTTAATCAAGCGTTTAATACACGTAACATTAAAGGACCTGTCAACTTAAAATGAACATATACATTCAAATGTGTAAAATGTTGAGAAAAACCATGTTGTGAAACTCCCATCTCAATACGAAGCCTGGTTCTCGAGCTGCAGCCGTGTGTAGTATATCAATGGCAAGACGTGATGTCACAAGTGGTTAAGGACAATGTGCGGAGTGAGGCAAGTCTCGCTGTAGCCCGGCTACCCACGTGCTCGCTCGTGTCGTGTGTACATTTTGTGTACGTGAAAATGTCTAAGAGGTCCTGTGTTATTGTCTACAAAAATAACTCTGACCGTGATAAGGGTATATCCATCCATAATTATCTGAGTAGAGACAAATCATCTGTCCACTACAACCAATGGGTAAAAAGAATTAACCATAATTCCTTTACTCCGAAGAAATATAGTACTGTGTGTTCTATTCATTTCCAAGACTGTGATGTAGACCACTTATCGCACTACAAAACATCTCTTTTAGGAGTCAAAATCACGACATTGTTGAAAAAGACTGCAGTTCCAAGCATCAAACTTCAAGGGGAAGTAGAAACGCCATCAAAGAAGAAACGTTCAGTATTTGCGTAAGAAAGAAAATAGTAAACGAAGCTTTCGAAGAAAGTGCATGTTCTGTTGCTTTGGATCCTTGTTTAGTAGGATTATACCTAAGTGTAGTGAGTGGTTGTATCCTCGAAACTGATGTGGTGATATTATATGTGGAGTGAAACCGACTCAGAAAGGACCTTCAATTACAGTTACAACGGAATGTACAAAAGGACACACTGTACTTTGGCGATCTCAAAAAAATTTCCATAAACAATCTACCCTTAGTATTCAGCTGTCAACAGCCATGTACGTATGCAGCTTAGGATATTCTTTGTTTAAAAGCTTCTCAGAAACTCTGGGGTTGTGTTTTGTATCTCATTCTGCATACTATAAAATTTAAAAGAACAATAAGATTGATGTGGTTAGGAGAGCAAAGATCATATCTTGAGACTTGCAGTGCTTCTAATTCAGACGTGTGGTTGGCTGGGGATGGACAAGTTGATAGACCTTGGATTCAGCGCAAAGTATGTCACGTATACAGTAATGAATGTAAATAGTGGCAAAATTGGGGATTTTGTGGTACTGCAAAAAGGACAAGTAGATGGGAAACTTGAAAAACCTGCCTGCGAAACACTGTTAGAAAGACTTACACAAAAATTAAAAGTTACTCTTTTTGTTTCCGACAGACAGCGTGAAATCCGTAAATTAATGGGAACTAAGTATCCGTCCATAACTGGCATCTTTCAAAATCTGTAGTTAAAAAATTGAAAGCAATATGAAAACAGTCATATTTGATACAAGCCTGGAGTCAAAGCATTATAAATCATTTGTAGTGGTCATCAAAAACATGCGACAACAATGAAGAAATGCTACATGAAAAATTTACGTAAATACTGCATCATATAACTGCTGTACACAAGTGGGATGGAAACAAATTTGTCAACGCTTGCGAGCATGATGATTTATCGTATGTACAAAGACCAAGGAAATGGCTTCAACCAGTCATGATCACAGGCTGTTATGTCCTATTATAAATGACAAACAATTACTGGACGACATTAAGCATACAAAAAATTGCTGTCACACTGGTAAACTAGAGGTGTTACACAGTGTTGCTTTAAAGTATAAACCGAAAAGTAACCATTTTAGTTATGGTAGTAGGGTTGACCTTAAAATCTTGTATATTTTGTATTTCTACAATAACACAGGACGCTCGTGAAAATGCTCTAAATTAAAATACTCCAAGCCACTGAAAAAATGGGTCTGTGTGAATGTTTACGGCAACAAATCTCACAAATGGCATAAGAAATCCTTGAACATGTAATTCTGGTGTTTGAAGGGAAACTGCAGTTGTAACTCGACAATGGCCCTCACTGTGCTACAAGTGTAACAAAATGCATTGCACAAGTCCTCCGATCTGATTCACTAGAAATGATACATCATTTTTTAAGATTTGCCGACAATGTGTAAATACGTTACTTGGAATCTGCAGGTACGTGAGGAAAACTAACTTTTGTCTGGCCAAATACTCTTGCTAGTTTTTGTACTTCCTATTTCTAACAATATAATGTAGTTTTAACTTACCTTAATGACCTCCAATTTATTGAATGACTGATATCTCCCTTTTTTTACATCATTAGAAATTTAAGTTTAAGAACTTCCTTATTTACTTATTTCTTATTTTTAAACACAAAAGGTTGTTATTGGGTGTTTTTTGATGTTACTTGAAACTATAGGCCTATGTTATGTGAATATTCAAAACAAACAACATATTTTCAGAAGGAAATGTATAATATATTGATTAAAAAAAATTAATACCTGCAGATTTTGTTACATCTTCTCGTAAAACTTGTAAAATACATTTTTATAAAATAATTCTTTTTGGTTAAACCTAATTGAAGTACATGGTTTGTTTGATCTCAGCTGGTTGAAAACTTTGATAATTTCCATCTGGTTCTGGATATTCCCTTCTAACTTTTTCAACAACACAGGAAGGAATAACTTTACTTTTTTTTCCCCCAATGGTGCCCAAGAATTAACCCAATATACAAACTGTTTGTATGCTACAAATTGAAGAACCTTATTGGTAATGATGCCATCTCTTGTCTTACAAAATGGGGTTTTGCGTGCACAATCATCGCATGTGTAGCCGTGTTAAGAGTATCTATATTTAAAACGACATGAGGAAAGGATATGTGAGCTGTAATACACTCGGCAGTTTCTCGCAGATTAGATATGAGATAACTCTCAAGACACCACACGTTATCTTCAGGTTTTGGCATACCGACACACATTCCACATTCACACCAGTCCGTGTTATTTTGCCTGTCTGCTGATGATCCAGGCCCGGTATCCTCCCGGTATCCTCAAAATTGCCAATTGTAAGCTTGCACTTTATAATGTGACTGTAAATCCCATTTATGTCGAAATAACATATATATTTCGATGCCACACTGTGGTCGTAATCTTCACCCATGTAAATATTATTGGCTTCTGCGAGCCTTCTAGAAACCTGGGTAATGCCGCCCTAACCCGACGTACTACAAAAAGATACATGACTGGGTCAGTCAACAACTCTAGCAGCGCACGTTTCATTGACAGTAAAGTGCCCCATGAAAGAGACGGAGCTGTGACATGCAGGCAGGGTCGAGACTGTAATGAGCCAAACATAAGGTCCTGAAATTTTCAAAAACATCTGCCAGCAAACAAGTGTCCATACATAAATATTGGATGGCATACTGGAACAAGTTCACACAGTTGAACACATCCCAAGTGGTTTGAGCATTACCGGATCCTCATCACTAGTGCCTTTGCCTTTCATTACATTATGAAATGTGTTCTTTGTTGGGAGTGATGTACACATAAGACTGTCTTTCGACTTCACAAAATCATAAGGACTCATTGCCAACTCAAATTAGGTGTTTTCTGGAAACATCGAGCAGGTGATACTCAAATGCACAGGTTGTAAATTACCTGCCATAGTTTCCAGAGAGGCACTCATGAACTGGAATGAATAAATGAAACGTAATTTAAACTATTGCGCGTTTCCTTTTCAATCAATTCCATTGGAAATTTGTTTGGTGATACATTTGTATTTTTCAACGGCCATTCCAAACACCTGGATATTACATGGACTTCGATTACCATGGTTCAGTTGGGTTGTGTTACAGGACGTTCAACCAAAGGCTTTATGTGAAAGCGATCATTGTAATTCTGCAGGTTATGAAAGACAGCAACGAGTTGTTTCCTGGGCAGTCTGAAATTCAAGTGGCACTTTTTATGTGCGTTGCCTCTGATTTCATTCTTCAGATGGTCATGGTCGACCACAGAAATATCTGTATGGATTTAGTCCTTGCAGATATGTCAACATTTCTGATCCGCAAAACCTAGCTTCATCAGCAGGTGTTTTTGGCTACATGGGAACAGTCACGAAGTAAATTCCTGCAACCCACTTTGTCAATTTGAACTAATTTATCGACTAATTGATACATACAATCTTCACCCACAAACTCAAAGTAGTTAGATAAACTAGGATTGTATGAACAAACCAACAATATCCTACAAGCATATGGAAAATGATGGTTAATGGTAGTGATATTATTCATCTCATTATCGGGCAGGCAAGTAGACAAGGGTTTCAGGCAAATTTCTATGTCACAACTGGCGATGAAACCCAATCTTTGCTGTTTACTATAATCCTTAAATTCCAAGTACTTGTCACCCCAAGTAGGGAAAGTACAGCGAACAGCTTTTTGTTGCTGACAGAGAATAATATGATCTGCGAGTTTCTCCTCACTAACAAAATACTGGAGGCAATGATCACAAACTAATTGTTTGTGTTCAGGCTTACTCAGATGACTACCAACCAGCTTTGACAAAATTTTAATGCAAACAAAATGCAAATGCATGTCATTACCACAAGCGCGAATTGCCAAAACATTTGCGTAGTGATCATGGCGTACAGGAGAAGTATGAATTGGTACAATAACCCCTTGCTTATTGTAAGTTTCGTCAATCATATTGCTATCTTCGTCCACAACACAGTAGACATTGACAGAAATAAAATTGTTCTCCTCGAACTTATGGATATCATGTATCACTACAGGATCTAACAGACCAGTATTCAAACCTTGTGGTGTTTTGGATATGAAGTCATTCCATGGGCAGTTTGTGTGGCAGGAAACAAAAATGCTAGAACGGCATTAACGGAAACACATTCCCTCAGGACAATGCACACTAATGCAGGCCTTCTTATTGGCAATAAACTTGGGGAGCATAGTGTGTGCAGCACCGCTGGGGAATGATCTAAAATCCTATATGTGAACATCCATATGCAGTAGTAGAAGCAGACTCCAACCACAACCACATACACTAAATGCCTCTAGTCTGTTTGTGAGGTAAGGCTTAATAATTTCGTTATAGATTTCGCCAACATCGGACGAATGTAGGACAACAAGTGATTTACATTGAAAGTAAAATATCTCTGTAGTGTTTTCCTCCACCATGAACTATTTCAAAAATCTAGATGCTACAGTTACACAAATTAAAATAGGCCTGGTTGCTGCTAATGCTAACTCTAAGAAACGGACCTTGCATCTCGTAAAAAATCGCTCAAAATCCATGTTAAAATTTACTTGATTATTATATATCCATGCATCAGTCAATCTACACGTGATTGCATTGGTCAATAACATACTTGTGAGGTCTTGCAATAACTCTACTGAGGCTGAGGAATCAGAACAATAATTATTTGCCTTTTCCCTAAATGAAACATCTTCATCTGACAAAGAATTTGCTTGTCACTTGGATGAAACACTTTCTGAATCACTCAAATTTTCCACGTCGGATAAATACAATTATAACAGGAGATATACTTTTCCATGTTTGGGGGGAAACTATCGTGGCCTGATCTGATACTGTTGACTGTCTTTCCGTGTGTGAGTCAGCGCTTGTATCACTCAGGAAAATATCGTCCAATAAAATCTCGAAATGCCACTGTTCAGGTGAAACTACAATTCCCTGACAGCTAGTACTAGTCTGTATTTTTCCTAGCAAATCAGATTCACTTTCTGTGACACTAATGAAAAGATTTTCAACAAACTGGCAAGACTTTACATTTTCCCTCACTCAATGTGTCATAATAAAGTTTTTGTTTCCCACTACAATACACTTAGTGCCACACTTTATGTAAACAGGAACATAGTGCTGAAAAGAGAGAAAAAAACACTATTATATTGACTTACCACAAAGTGGGGATTCATCTGAAAATAAATGTTTTATCAGTGGTACAAGCATTGGTTAAATTTTATAATAAACAGAAGTGGAAAAAAGATGGCCTAATTAATTTGTGCGTTGCTAGTAATAAAACTAATATATTTTGTGTGTTTAAAAATCACTGTGCGAGCAAGAGTTTACATCCTTGCTGAGCTACGACAGAGCGGGGTGTGTTTACAGAATATACCCGGATGTGGCTACTGAAAACGTTGTTGCTAAGGCCAGATAACGAGGCGATTGGGGAGCAGATAGATATGCAGGAAATGTGGCGAGGCGAGAGAGCACAGTGTGGCAGGATGGGGGAGCGAGCCTGGGCAGTTGCCTGCTTCGAGCAGTAGGCGACACCTTCCAGACATTGGTCTGGCTACTTTCCCCTTCCCCCTGCCATGCTCTGTGATGGATTTCCCTGCAGCACTCCACTGCATATGCATGCTCCCCTGCGCTCTCCTTTCCCTGCATGGCCACCAAAGCCTGTGCTAAGCGCCATCCCAAGAGTAATGGCCATTACTTCCCCTCTCCCACACTTTCACGGACTTCATGCTTCAGTGAGTCGCGCTTGTCGACACCACTAGTACTATTCGAGAGATCATTCTAACTTCACTGCATGCCTAGCCTTCTACACTATCCTTCACTGTGTGCACATCCTTCGTACTTTGCAACAGACGAGCAGACTGTGTTTAGAACACAACATTCTGTGGAATTTTAAACAATATGTTAAAAAATATTTGTTTAAGACAAAACTTTAAATATTAACTTTAAATATAAATTATTTAATTATGTGAATTGCTCGACACAGTTAACAATTAAATAATTTGACACTGTTAAAAAATTAATGTACTTGACACTTAAAAATTAAAGTACTTGACACTGTTAAAACTTTTTATATATTTTCTAAGAGAAGTTTACTAACTATTGTTGTACAGAAAACATTGAGAACATAGACATGGGCAGGTATATTAGAACTTCAAACGTGCTGTGCATGGTTTGGCTTGGTTCCCAAATATTTTTCTATGTCCCATCAACTACACAACACATCCATAACCAAACCCAGCCAGAAAATCTTATAATCTAATTACAACTACCCAACCCACCCCTCCCATACATCATAACTACATTCATTAGATCCACTCATATCCATTTATCATTCAGATATCCTTCACCAATCAACTTAGAACGTAGATATGGGCAGTTGTATTAGACCTCCAAATATGCTGTGCATGGTTTGGCTTAGTTCCCAAATATTTTTTTTATGTTCCATAATTCACACATAACATTCAAACATCAAACCTACCCGTAATATCTCGCAAACTAATTACAACTACCCAAACCATTACTCTCATACAACATAACTACAGTTGTTAGAGTTACTTATATCCATTCAGAATTCTTTTGTCCCCCTCCAATCAATTCATTCAGAACATAGGCATGGGCAAGTGTTTTCTACTTCCAAACAAGCTGCATCTGGTTGGCTTGTTTCCAATTTTTTTCTATGTCCCATTATTCACACACAATCTCACTCCCACCCCCACATTTGAAAATAAATGTTAAATAAAAATTATTGTTTACGAAATTATTTTACACACTACATTGAAACTAAATAGCATAGCAAATTATTTTGACTTAACTACTCTGTTCATTATTCAAATACAATCCAACCCAAAATATTTAACAGAAATGCATTAAGGATACAATCAATGTATATGAAGATAGCCAAACAAATTTAAGAAAAACCCAACATAAATTCAAAAAGTTTTAAAAAATAACATAAAAGTTAAAGTAATTTAAGAGAACCCCTCTATAAATTCAATAAAATTCAAAAAGGTTTTAACAAATACCAAAAACAATTTTATACAGAGAAAGTCAAATTATGAAGCAAATGCTCAATAGAAATGAAAATGTTAACATTACACTAAACAGTATTAAAACACCCTATATGTTAACTATATTTACTCACATAAAGTCTACAACCAAATATGGTAGCTGATAAGCAAGGCCTGAATCCCAGTTCAGGTAGTTGAAGACTTTGGGCGATGTCTGAACACCGGGCCAGGCAGTTGAGCGTATGAGTATGAGTATATTATAAATGCCCTAGCTGGGAATGAAACCCAGAAACTATAAACTAACTTATATTATACATGTCTTACCCAGGATTTGAACCCGGATCATCCGGACATTAGCATTATCCATATATGCCACAGAGGTCGGCAAAATGAGTCAACTATTTTTATGTATTTGTGATGGAAATTATTATTTTTAATAATACATGTTTGAATACTCCATGTGTGTTAGAGCTGTGTGTTAGGTGGTCTGGTCGGATCGTCATGAGGGGCGAGGAGAGGCGGGTGGGGCAAGAATGCTTTAGTGACCATCACTGTTAGCCCTAAAATGTTTCCTACACCCTTTTGCATGGCTTGTCGGATGCGGGAAGACAATGGCTTCAGTGTGTCGGACTATTTGGAAAGATGGAGCAAGAAAACTGGTTTTAGCAGACAAAAAAAATCTTATTTACCAGCTCGGCTCTCTACATGAAATACCATGCCCTGCATACTGGTCGCACGGAAGAGATTCAATTGTGTTTCTTTGAAATGTATTAAATATTATATGTATTTTTATTTTTAAACTATTTCGATAAAAGTTTTTCACAATAGGCTAAAGTGCTAACCTACAGATATTTTCACATGATATTAGATTTTTCATTACACCACTTGTTCGCAAGAACCTTTTTTTGTTATAGTAACATATAACATGTTAGAAAGCCAATCACTTTGGGAAATTTGTATAAATTTTAAGCCTTTCTCTCTCTTTCTTAAGAAGAGTAATTTTTTTTTCACTTCTTAAGGAAAGCAATATATTTCACTGTTTGTAAAGGAATGAGGTAAATAACTATATACAAATCCATTCATTTTAACATATATGTTTATTGCTTAGTGTACAGGCAGGATTTTAACAACAGTTTGTTTAAAAACACAAGTATAGCATATTAAATTATCAATAATTTCAATATTCCACAAGCACTTAACAGGACACAAGCATAGGATATTTCCCAAAATACAAATCAAATCATTTAAACATAGGTTGTTTCAAAAATATATAACACATTTTACAATTATAGGATATTTCACAAAATACAAATGTCATACAGGAAGTTTCTAGTCCATTACAAACATTAGGGTGTTTCACAATATATAGCAAATGATACACAAACAGTCCTTTAAAAACAGGCTGTTTCAAAATACATAACACATTTTACAAGTATAGTATGATTCACAATTTACATAACACAGGTTATAAGCTATTTGCAAGTTCAGTAAATATTGTTTTCACACATTTTCATATTATTGGGTCTATGTCCACTTCTTGAATTCTACTTTCAAGGAGAGAGCGTTTCTTACTACCTGGATGATACTGTCTGTCTGAATACAAGCATCTGTACATTCTGGTGAATGAAAAACAACACTTTCAACTAAGTCTGGGTACTTTTCGACATAATGTGAGTGTATGTCTTTAATAGTAGATGGTAGTGGCATTGTTGCAGTCATAAAACACAGGTCATTTCATCATATCATTACATTGAATCAATTCATGACTTTTTTCATCTCCCAGCAGCAAATAAATTACCTTAATATGGAGCATTCCATTGCAAGACTCAGTAAACTCATAGATAAGTCCATTACTCCATAAACTGTACAATATATTAAACTTGACTGGTTTCACAGTAATATAATGGTTTCCCAGATGAAAGAACATCATGTTAGTCATCTGCCATCTAACACTCGACTGAGAACAATTATTAAAGAACAATGTATGTATACTGGTAATCTTCCTCTATCTTTGCAAGTTAAAACGTGATTTCGGACTAAACTTAGTTTTGCTAATTTTATTGTTCTCTGAACATAACACATTCATAAAACATACCCATTCCGTGACAAGTAAGCAAACATTTTGCGATAATGATAAAACATACGAATATCTTTATCACATTCTTCAAAATACTGATATGGTAAAGTACTGTCTGTTGTATGGATATGATGTTTCAAACACTGTTCTTCCTCACCAAAAGTTGTAACCACATGCTCATTCTTAAGCATATGATTTCTCTCTACTCTGTACAGTCTGCATTGGTTAACAAAACATCTTTGAACTATTGCAGTTAGTTATACTAGATTCAGCAATACATGCTTTATTATGTGTTAACAAGTATTGCTCAACATATGAACATTTAAAATGAATATCTGACTCACAAGTTTCCATAGAAGTAATGAGTGATTATGGTAAACCATAATTTGCAGGATACAAACCATTTTCAATAAACAAATATTTATTAATCGGTGAGAACATTAATCTGAATTTGCTACTTCACAAGCGTAGATGTTGCACATTGATGTGAAAACTATATTCCTTGCTCGAAAATAATGCTGTGGAAGCCTCCATCACATGTTTCCTTCCAATGAATGGTGGTTCTCTGATGAGGTCTGGTGAGTTGGTAGGCAATTACTCTGTTGTCTTTTCTTCTTCCACTTCTTTGGTAAGGCTGGCTAATATAAGATCTTCTAGTGTAGATAAAAAGTTCACTCTCAGGGTGGAGATACCCCACAGCAAAATCGATGCATGCTAATCTTTCACCAACGCAAGTGCCAAGACTAGCATCAAAAGTGTAGCACCAATGTTCAGTATTGTTACACACTTGAACTTGTAAAATACCACCATACAGCTTAAAGAAAACTTTAGAATCCTTTTTGCAGGACCTTGTGTATGTCTGTAGGCTCAAAGACACTATCCATGACTGACACTTTATTCAATTATTCATTCCTTTATATATTCTGGCAGATTAGATGGTCTAGCTTTGAAATAATTTGCATTGCCACATACCACAGGGAGATGTTAATTTTTTGTTATCCATATGCATAGCATGTTCCTTGTTGTCACATTGTTCGCTCCACACTATAGGAAAAAACAGCAACAATCCTTTTGCAATACATATTCAATTTTATTGCATGACATGTGTTTTGCAATGTATTCAGATAAAGCTTAAAATACAAACATATTCCCAATGCAGGGCAAAATACTGTCAGAATGCTAATTATGCAAAGCACATCATTTTTCATAGCATAGAATCTTGAACTTTTAAAATATATGTCGGACTTATAATTGAAAAACACCAATGTTCTTCTTCATTGCACATTTGAATCTGTAGTGGACTATCTTCAAGTCGAAAGCACACTTTTCTGTCCCCATCGTAACTGATGTGTGTGTGTGTGTGTGTATATATATATATATATATATATATATATATATATATATATATATATATATATATATATATATATATATATATTCCACACTTTGCCGGGAGTATATCACCAAGTAGGTTTAGACATCATCTTAAAATTTAATATTTTCCTAATGACGTCTAGGTTAAATCGAATTTGCAGAAGTGTTGTTCTGCTATACTTTGCAATTCCACGTACCACAAGATGAAATTTGAAGTTAGCGACTTCCTTGCATTTGCGTGATGTGTTGCTTGTTATTAAGGTTTTCTTTTAAAACTGTGGGGCTTTCATAGAACCCTCTACTTAATTTATATTTCATTTGTCTAAATCCTGGCTCCTTGATTATTTCTTCACTTCTAGTTTTAAAACATAGAATGTTTGAACTGCATGGTAGTTTGCTGTCAGGGTGCATTTTGAAAACCGAGCAGCTATGTTGTTCACAACACAATACTCATTCTTTATAGGTATTTCCTCCCAAACTGTGTGAAAAGTTCCAGTGTTCGTCTCCATTTTACATCTGTAATTGGAAGAATATGTTGTCTTTCGACTTGAACCATACTCTCTTGTATCCGCACACCAAACTCTTGTCTGCCTGTTCTGGATTGAATGTCTCCATTTCAACATCTTACACAGGTATAAACCTGTAACAAACCATTTATTAATTAGTATATCTACACATAAGTAGGAAGCTGGTACATATACTCTCTCAATGCTTCACTTTTGCACTGCGAACAAAACCCTTTTTTATAACAGTGATTAATGTTATAGCTTATGACTAGCCAATTAATGTTTGAATAGTCTTGATATCTTCTAATGTTTACATTTTCTGCATTAGTCAGGCCTTTTTAAATTCCCTTCTGCATTTTTCTCAGTGCATAAATGGAATAGTCTCTGAGGAGCGCATTATTCATGTATTGGATATAGTCTTTGTAAGCTATAACACCAGAGTCCCATTTCAAACCAAGTACTTCATATGTTTGATGTTGAAACATCATTTTCACTTCGGAATTTAAAGCACACTTGAGAGATTTGAAACTTAATAATTTAGTGATGTTATCATCTTTCACATATGACACTGCAAGTTCATTAATGACAAAAGACTTGTAGCAATGGTTTTCAAATCCTTGTGAGTAGCACATTATGTTTAGTCTGTTTCAACCACAGTTATGTCAGAATTGAACATTTAACAAGACTAATTTACATAAGTTCAGTTGTGGCCTCCGAAACGACTTTGTCCATCCCTGTGTCGTCCCTTGGTAAATCGGGGCGATTTATAACTTGCATTACGTTTTCCGACTTTCGCATTACACAATCCTATCTGATGTATTGTAATTGGTGTAGCATACAGCCATTTTTCATCCCAAGGCAAATACATACTATATCCTCATCACCCCTTCGTTCCACTGAGAGGAACGGACATACATGTTGAATTTTGTGTGATGCAAAGGTTATTATGATGGATTTAGGAAGCATTGAGAGCTTTTTCTCAACATATAAAGTTAAGAGTGTTTTGCTTTGTCCATAAGCTAAATTGCATTAAATACTCTCATACAGTTTTCATCACAAGAATCACAGCAGTGTACATTGTGCATATTACCTGCTGTATGTCTTGGTGAAGCTTGTGGGCTTTTGTAAGCCTTGGAGAAGTTTGTAGTATGCCTCGGAGAAGCCTGTTGATTGATGTAGTACATCTCCATGAAATCTGTTGATTGATGAAAACCTCATGGTGATACACTCCCAACACAATTTGACCTCGACAACTGTTGACTTAAGACTGAGAAAAAATTGATTTTTTCCTTCTTGTATAGTAATCTGAACCAAAATTGCCTATGTGTTCATTCAATTTAGCGTAAAATAAGATCTTCGAGAAAATTAGTAGAAATATCGTTGATTTTATCACTTTACAACACATTTCAGGCTGGATTCATGGTATTTTGTTAATATTTTGTCAAAAAATTTTGTTTTTAAATAAAATATGTATACATTTGTCCAAGTGTATGCCTTTCTAATATAAATTGTGTAACGATTATCATATTTAGGCGCATTTGTAAAATCATTTTATTTTCACATCTACAGACTTTGCATTTCATAAAGAAGTCTAGATGCAGACATGTATTTTCTATTTTATATTTTATACGTAAGTTTATCATAGTTTACAAAATCCTGTGAAGATCGAAATGTTTAAAATACGGATTTTTGTTGAAATATTGGGACTTTACAAGTCCGATACGAATTCCTATCGGTTTAATTTCTGATTAAAATGTGGTATTTGTCAATAAAATATGTGTATATTTGCCCGAGTATATACATTTCTGATATAAATTCTGTAACGATAATCTTGGATTTGTAAAAGGTAAGTTGTTGAGACATTCTTTATTTTTTCTCCTACACGACCTTTGGATTATAATTTAAGGTTTCGTAGAGAATTCTATACACAAAAAATGCATTTTCTCTTTTAGAAATTATGCGTTCGTTTAAAATGCTTATCGAATCGTAGTAGATACCAAATTGTTTGAATATTAGTTATTGTGAAAACACTATGTCGCATGGAAAACTATTTTCAAATATTTTATTTTATGTCTCTGGGTGAATAACTTAATATTTTAAATAAACACAATTCTATCACTATTTGGTTATAATAAATATTGTAAATTGTTTCGTTTAGCTCGTGTTTGAGGGATATTTCAGATTAGGTTTTCAGATTAGGTGTAAAGTTTTCAGATAGTTAAAATTTCCTGGATTTAAAATATTTTCATGTGCTTTACTGGAGAAGTGATGGGGTTACATTTCATTTAATTCAGTCTTTAGTATCTGAAATTTCCTCATTGAGCTAGTCTTGACAGGGAGTTGTCTTTGGGCTAGCCACAGTAGTGCAAGCTTATTGTTCTCCAACTCACAGCCCTGGCTTGGAGCCACAGTCGGCCTGGAGCGAGGTCTAGTGGACATCTCATACACAACTCTCTACATTTCTCAAATTCAATTCGTATATTTATTAAACTCTCGAGTAATCGTGTAAGTGCTTCGGGGATTTATTAGGATTCATTAATTGAAATATTTAATTATTAATTTACGTGGAATACGTGCGACATTCTGAACATTGAGTGTAACAAGTTGGAGCGATAGGGTGTGGTCGTCTGTGTATATCGGGTTAAAGGAATATGTGTCTGTAAGTCGTGGTAGTGCATTTTTAATTAGTTTTATTTTTAATGTGTGATATAATGAACTATGTGAATCGGATTTTCGCAATAGGCGAACATTCTGGCAGTCATATAAGCTAACGAAATACGCATCTGTGAAATGGTTATACTTTGTGTTTTTAACAAACATTCACTTGGAGTAAGTTATATTAATTTCTTATCATATTCATTCAGTTTGTGAAAGATCGTTCGTCTGGTTTAACCTGCATTTTGTTGCACCTTAGGTGTCTCGATAACAACTATTTGGTCTCGAGAGCCGATGTGAGTGAAGTGAAGTATGTGTGCTAAGGTTCCATGGATGGTTATTCCGTAGAGTTCTGGTGAGTTTTGAGGTAGGTTGACTGTATTTTGTGCTCTCTTTATTGTGTTTGTGACAGCTGGGCATGTCGTTATTTGTTCGTGTATTTGATTATTTTAATGACTACAGTTAGTTAGAATTTGTTTCTGTCGTATATTGATAGAGAAAAAAAAATTGTGGTCAATTCGTTGCGATATAAATATAAATTTTGTGTGTCATTTGTTACGTTTTGGAGTTCTGTTGTGTTAATCGATTTAATGAATTTTGTATTGTGGTAATCGAATGAATAAAGTCTCGTGTTTTTTATGTTAGTCCGATTTAATGTTACGTGTAGCAAATGCTTCTTTAAAGTGGAGATCATTTAGTTAACACTAGTTTCGTTTAATTTAATTATTTGGTAGGGAAACAGTTTAGTGGTCCATTTGGTAAGTATTGGTCAGCCAGGTTAATGAATTTGTTTCAATGATTAAAGTAATTTTTTAATGATTCGTAATTATTTCATTTGCTTCTCCGAAATTGTTCGTTCTTTTAAAACATTCATTTATTAAAACTGAGGAATTTCGCATATGTAGAGCTCAGTCTACAATCAGAGAGCGAGCTGGCTGGAGCTGGTCTCGTTGTTCCCCTGGCCGTAGTGGACGTCCCATTAGTCATAGTCGTTCCATCCTCAGTACATCTTCAGGCGTGATAGGGTGAAAATCGATGTCGCCTCTCTCCAAACAAATAAAAAAATAAACGATGCTTATGTCACTCTTGAACCAACCTCACATCTCATATACCCTCAACACTATATGTCATTGCTCAGTCGGCTGCCGAACATCACACAGTAAATATTGCTCCTCAATTACATATACATATTTTCCCCTGCCACAAAATACAAAAACCATAAATAAGGAAATTATTTTTTTCAAAATTATCCAAAATTTTGGGAAATTGGATTAGGACTTAATGCAATAATGAAATATGTGAATTAGTCCAATAGCGGATTAATCAGCTAGTTAATCGGATTAGTCATTAATCCGAAATTAATCTGCTCCATCCACATGTGATTCGCCTCAAGTGTACCAGGATTGGCACGCCCCTACTACTCACGGTTAATGTCAACTTCTCTGAAGCCCTGCTAAAGTTCTACTTCCAGGGTATTCCTCCGCCTTGCAATAAATGCTTCACCACGTGTAGAGAATCACGCCAAAACGACAACGCACTGAATTCGTGCGCATCTAGTATAATAATATTTTGCATTAGACTATTTCTTACTAGCCTATTTTCTCCCTGTTATTAATCATAGCAGTTACAAATAATATATTTTTATTTTAAGTTTAAACATATGTAGAAATTCAATTTAATCAAAAATAAGGCACTTTGATGCTAAACATAAGTTTGAAACACTTGTCATACATGACATGGTAAGGAAACATCTGAACATGACATACACGGTGTGATGTTTCAGGGGTTTGATGTAAAAAGTGTGAAGAAACTGCGAATAGGTTATATGCAGGGTGGAACTTAACTCCACCAACAAACTTCGGCCGGTGATTTCTCATCAAAAACAAGGTATAAATTTTAAATACGGCCCATAACCTAGGTATACTCCGAAAGGGTGTAATCACCTTTGCAAGTGTAGTTGAAGAAGACGAGTATTGCCGGTAACTGAGTGTAACGTAGCGCCACTTTTTTTTTGTGACGCGATGTAGGCGGGATATCAGCAGCAATGGTGCGACAATAAGCCCCGCGTAAGGGCGCCAATTTTTATTAATGTAGACATCTAGTGTGATGTGTACCGCGCATGAGCGCCCATTTATTTAAGGTGGCGCCACATTTTTTATGCGAGGCGTGAGTTGTACCGTATATACATCTGCAGGGCATGTAAACTATAGTGTGAGTTGTTTTTTTGAGACAGTGAGATTTTAACAGCAACTCTTACGACTCCCTTTAGGACTTGTCAGGAAAACAGGAACTCTGCATTCATAATAGTACGCCATTGTTACTCTCTCTCCCTTATCCTTACCACAAGAGAGTACAGGAACATATGTTATAGTAGGTAACACACGTGTTAACTTTAAACTCATTAATTGATTATATAATACTCCAACTATTTAATTACTGGTAAAGGACACTCTCATTAAAAAGATTACCAATTAAAATTTATTTAAATATTTGAAATACTAAACAACACTTCAGATAATTGGCGAGGAAATAATAATTCCCATTATCCTATACACGTAATATTTGACGCATATAGGACCAACATCTTTGAGAGCAAAAATATTTAAGCAACTTTAAATCAGGATAATTCTAGCATACATTAAACTTTGGTCATATATACAAACTGCATTTACATGCAAGAACTTGAATTTCATTCAATGCCCGGTCGCAACCGAGATCGCCAAAACCAGTAATCGCCGCTCATTAAAAGATGTTATTTCTCCCAGTATGTGTTCTCCATGATTAGCAATTATAGCTATTTGAAAACTCGCACCAATAATTTGGGAGCGCAAGTCACCTAGAAAATATACGGGATTTTTGAGTGTCAGTAATATGCAACTGTGGTGACGTCCAAATATGGCGAACCGATTGATGTCACTTTCTAGATAATGATTGATCTTCGGCCATCGGGTAAGATATCTCGAACTGTAGAAAAATGTTACGTTCGATTCGCAAATAATGTCGTGTAGTAGCTGCTGCTAGAAGATCTGCACTGTGCTGGGTCCTGGTATCGAGTCGACGTCTTCCCTGTGTTTAGGTTAACGAGCCTTGGAACTCGCAAAATAAAATTTATTCTGTACCACACGTCACACTCGCGTATGGCGAACTACCTAAAAATAATCCGCGTATGAAGCGCGAGCAGGCAAATCTTCTTACTTCGCTACAGAAACGCCATCTCCGCCGGTAGGCTTTTTGCTATAACAACAACTCTCGAACTCGACGAGATCCCCAAGTAAATTTGAAATCCTTCCGGGTCTGCGACGAGTCGCAGCTCGCCTATCGGTATAACCGAGCTGAAGCAACCCTGAACTAATGCTTAAGGTGAAGCTACGACGTTCGGCCAATCAAGGCATGGCAATCCCAGTGAGGATGACCGCTTCATCTCGTTGTCACGGTAACCGTCAACAAGGATAACCAGACTTACGGCCACGTGACAGATAAAAATATAAATCACATAACCCGAAACACATATAACATATACGAATATACAAAAATTATCACACACATTAAGATAGCTTGTTTAATAAATTATGCTGATAAAAAATAAATATTTACATATATAAAAAAAGACACATATCATTAAAATATTATCTGAGGTTGTAAATTACATACTCATAATTACGTAGTATTGGTCATATATAATAAAGCAAAAACTTGCAGGCGTTACACTAAAATGGAAAATGAGGCTCTTAAACTCTGAAAGATGAAGTAGGCACCTTAAAAAATAGGCTTTGCTTTATCGATTCTCCAGCAGGGAATATATCTATTTTTCGCTTGTTCTCTGCGCAGTAGTACACTACCGTACATATTAAACAAAAACGTCGATTTGTTTTTTTTACCCTACATGTCACGATTTATGCGAAATCCATGCGTGGACATCTTGCGACTAAGTGTTCGAATATGATGGGTAAACATATCGAAAATTACGGTGTGTATAATGGTAAGAACAAAAGTGAAACTTTCCCTTTGCGTTAAAATTGAATATTTTTCCACGCTGCTGAATAATTACTGATCCCTCTGATAAAACTGTTGACAAATTTAAATAATAATATTCAATAATAGTGAAAAGCACTATATCAAAATTTTCTTATGAAAAGATACAGGATTTAGTTAAAGAAAACCTGAATGAAAATTCACGATACTTGATACCTTACGGGAAAGTCCTTTGCTGAATGGCTGATGGGAAATATAACATTTCATATTTTCATTAGTTCCTATTCAGCTCTGAATGCATCAAATTTAACTGAAAAATGTTCAACATTTCAGACCTGCGATCTAAAACAAGAATTTTCTTAAGGCCGCACGTTTTTTTTAAATATCGGTTTCATGTGGTGTACAAATTACTGAATTTAATCGATTATTCGTAACTCCTTTCTTAAATTAAATTGAGATAAAATGCCGTACGAGTGAAAAAAAATAAACATATTTGTTCAGATTATGTGTTAACCTTATCAACAAAAACTGTGCACAGTTCCTGCTGTGAAATTCAAACTAAATATACAATTTGCGTGTTTTTAATTATAAATACAAAAAGAAAAATGTTCTAAATGGCAGAAACTACCCTATCAATTTTTAATTTTTAAAATGCCTTCACGGTTACTTCAAAAGTTTCAGAAGCTTTAGGTTCCATTTTTCAAGGTATCCCTTCGCCTCATGCAAACAAAGCTTAACCAAATCGAGAAAACTAAAACTGTTCACACTAAACTGAGCACTTTTGGGGAACCCTGCTTACGTTGTACTTGTATCCATGCACACTGTGTGTAATTCCACCGTATGTAAAATCAACATAGCAATCGGCGTGATCGCTATATTCGTGCGCTGGCCAAGTGGAAAGGTGAAATGATTAGAAACACAAATAAGTTATTTTATAAATCGTCTCGTTTCTACAATTAAGTTCATTAAAAAAAAAATCATAAGCAAAAACAAATTATTTCAGAATTCACTCATGTTTACCCAGCACTTTCGATTCAGCGTTAAGTCGTTGAACCATTTTCCCATCCAATTTTTCAAAGGTTGATTTCAAAAGTGCTCATTTTAACGGTAGATACGTATACGCCAAAGTGACGACGGATCGCATACGTGTTCACTATGTTTTATTACATTTTGCATGACAATTTTTTTTTACTAGGCTTCACCAACACATCTCATTTTTCCCTATTTTTTAGCATGCCTGTTATAAATGAAGCAACATAATCTACGCTATCCATACCACTTAATAATATACAAGTATCTGTCTATGATTTTTGAATTTTTCACTTTTAATTATTTTTTCATATAGTATAATTGATAACGAAGCCATATCTAATTTTATTTTTTTTTCGTCTCTGTCTGTCTGTCCGAACGGGTTAAACTCAAAACCAACATAAAATATTGACATCAAGATCACACAGTATATAGATAATAACCCCATGACCAACTTAGTCTTTGTTCCATCGTGATATCTCAAACGGTTCCAGAAAAATTGGTGATCAGGGATGTAAATAGGTACTGGATTAAGCTATTCTTAGGATTACTGCATTAAAAAGCATTGTTTAAACAAATTTTTCATCATTTCTCCTTTATTTTTTTTTTTATCTATGGGCTAAAAACCTTTCCTTCCAAACAGCCGTAGTGGCCCAGTGGCTAGAGTTATTCATAGTGGGGCCTTAGTCACCCAATGGATAGATATCTAACAAGTGGTGCCGCAGTAGCTCAGTGGCTAGAGAACCCAATAAGGGTGCCACAGAAGCTCAGTGGCTAGAGAACCCAATAGTGGGACCGCAGTATAACAGTGGCTAGAGAACCCAATAAGGGTGCCACAGAAGCTCAGTGGCTAGAGAACCCAATAAGGGTGCCACAGAAGCTCAGTGGCTAGAGAACCCAATAAGGGTGCCACAGAAGCTCAGTGGCTAGAGAACCCAATAGTGGGACCGCAGTATAACAGTGGCTAGAGAACCCAATCAAAAAGTGACTAGATCAATTCAAAATCCTAAAAATCATGCTAAAAAACATGTGCAAAGCGATGGCAGGGTGTAATTTAATAACTACTTTAAACCTGAAAGAAGAAATATTAGTGTTCTAATCATAACAACTTTATGAAACTATGGTGGGCATAATTTTAATAACATTACAAAAATATGATGCGAACGAAGTGACACGGGTGAGCTAGTTAATAAATAAAATATAAGTAGAAGTTAGATTTTAAAAAACGATATACTATTATTTAAACAGATACATAAAACGCTTGCGATACATTACATATTTAGGAAACAACAAACACGCCATATATGGAATGAATTTGTAATATTCAGATTCAAAACCTGAGAAGATACGTGAATGGACTATAGATTGTTTTATGTTCATCTGTGGCTTCAACGCGCGCGCTCTCTCTCTCTCTCTCTCTCTCTCTCTCTCTCTCTCTCTCTCTCTCTCTCTCTCTCTCTCTCTCTTCAGTGCAAAACAAGTTCACGTAATGAACGTATGCGCAAGTCGTCGACCAAAACGCCATGGCAGTTGTTTTTTTTTTCTGACAAATAATTTTGTCACCTCTTTGCGAGTATGATATCTTTTATAGCTGGCATAATCGAGAAGCTAACATTTCCTGCTAACGAGCTGGAATAATGGCAATCAATCTTCGCAATCCGCATGTCAAGCCGAATTTTTCTCGTTAGCTAATTAATCCTAATGAGGTAGAAAGCGTGGGCTGGGAAGCGATTAGCTTATCTCCCTTCAGGGAGGGGGGGGGGAGAGACATAACTGTGCCTTTATTGCTGTCCTACCGGTTTGAGGTCGGAAGAAAGCCATGAGAACTCACGTTCCGCCGCTTTCATAATTCAATCCAGCAGCGGAAACAATCTAAATACATACACTCACAATACATACAATACTCCTTCCACGTGGCTCAACAATTACCATTACAACAATGTGAAAGGGAAACTAAAAACATTATTAAGATGTTTTTCGACTTCACTTCCTACTTTCTATCACAGCTGTTGAGCACGAACGGGAACCCCTTAATGGAGTACATTTTACTACAAATTTTGTGAGTTGGTCACCAAATTGTATTTTTACCGCAGCGCCTCCTCCCCCTCCCCCCTTTTCCCCCTTTTTACACCAAATATATGTTACTTCCATGATTGTTATTATCTTATTAGATTGTGCAGCAGCAATCTTAACGCCAGTAAAATTTTACGTCCTGCTGCAACAAAAAATTTTAATCCTATTATGTTATTATGATCCCATATACTGGGAAATCCTATTCATTCGTGTAAAAGGCTACTCTCTGCCCTAAATACCTCGAAATCAGATTTTCTTTTCTAAATTGAGCCTAAATAACTAGCGTTTTCAACTTGTAAGCAATGAAATATTTTTTAGCAAAAATGTTAAACGAAATGCATAGAAGGAAAATGATTTGTTCTAGATATTCAGGACAGACATAAATGTATTGTTATGGGTATGCCTGAGGGGCGTATTTGAGTTCGTCAGGGATGGGGTTCTTCATAAAAATTATATAACTAAATTTGATTTTAAATTTAGTCACACAGCTGTTATTTACAGCAATAAATTATCCGTCTCCGTCATTACTGTTTCTGTTTAACAGTGAGCACAATATTGAATGTCTATATCTACTCTAATTAATGTCCTTCAGTCAATTATTTCATACTCATAATTAACACGTGTTCAGTCTATGTTGCAACCATTTGTAATGTATTTCACTCACGCATCTAGTCCAAGAGTCCAGCCTGCTTGCCGCACTCTTCACTGCTTCATACTCGCAGTCGTAGATTTCCCTTCCTCTGGTCAATTCTCTCGCTGCTCTTCTTCTATCACTCGGAACTCAGACACTCATTCACTAATCAAAATCTCGGCTCGGAGCCCTGTCACACGTTTATATCGTTCTCCCTGACCACCTGGAAGGTTCAACGCACCCCGAGTCGCGCTGAGAGAACGAGGTCAGTATTCCAGAGCATTCTACAGATAAACACAGAAATCAATACAACCAGGGTGAGCAGCGTCCGCCGCTAAAGAGATTATCTTGTTGACTCGCTTTTCGTAACAGATACGCGGTTCGCTCGCCAGTCATTAAAAACATTCCATTGACTGGCTGTCCGTTATCATCACTACTGTGTCCTTCTCTTCCTCTCGCTTGCGTGGGGCGGGCCAAGGTCAGCGGCGCAGACCAGTTACACGTAACCGTTTTTTTGTCTTCATTCCGCCAAACGAAGAGCTTAAAATTGACAGACTCATTACGTAATTTGTGTGATGATATCTACAGACTGCAGCGAAATAACGTGTTGCGTAAAAAATTATTTACCATCACATTTTCCAAATAGTTCTATGATATATTAAATTGAGAGTGGGTTCGTCCTTAATCAAATATTCCCAAATACCATTTTCCTACCCATGCCAATTTCCTGCAGGCTTTTCAAATTACAGTCTGCAGTTTGAATCGGGTCTCAGCTTGTGCATAATCTTCCCCCAATTTGAAATTACTTCATTGCCATTGCGTCGCATTTGCTGTCATCGCGCACGTTCTGTTCTCAAGAGATATGAGATATTATTGTTTGTTGACTCATGTTGACAACCAACCATGAAGCAGACGGAACAATTCACACTTTAGTAGTTGATATTTCAGGTAATTTCTTCTTTAGAATTCTAATGAGCTTGCTGCTTTTGCGCGGAAAACTAGCTACTAAACATTATTTTGGAAATAATTTTAATTTTAATTTCGTTTTTATCATATTTTAATGAAATAAAATAATATTCAAACCCCATATGCTATACCAGAGACATTTTTTTAAGTAATGTATTTAAATAAACATTTTATCATATAAAAAGTCTCGATGTTATGGTTCTTTGTAAGACATGGTTTATGTTTTATCTATCAACCAATATTCTATAACATTTACACTTCCTTCAGTTTTTCAGATGATGAAATATTTTATCCAACAATTAGATAATAGTAGCCTATGTTTGCCGAAATGCGTTTAAATTAGTTGCATCAACTAATACTTTTTATTGGATATCATTAAAGGCTAATTTCATGAGTTATCATGTAGGAAAGCGCGAAGGATTTTAAACCGTTACTCTTCAGCTTAAGGGGGTAGTATCCACCCCATCTTCGAATTTTCTTACAAATCTTCGTGATGAAAATGTTTGACCAGAAACAAAAAATCAAAGCTAGACATGACATAGACGGCTATTTAACGATTATTTTTAATTCGTAGAGTTTCAAATATACCTGTATTTTCCCATGTGGAACTGAAACTATTAAATAATTATATAATGTTTTAATTACGGTTGCAGATCTGACACTAATCATGTAAGAAAAATAATTGGGATTTAGAAATAACTGTTAAAATGTTCCTTATGTCATGGCTAGCTTGGTTTTTAAATATTGACTACGGAAATTAAGTTAAGGAGGAAAATACGTAAACCCAATATCGCAAGGACACTTCCCCCTTAAAGAAATGCCTATGCGACCTCTGCAAAGGACATATTTATAATGAAATTTCATTTCTAGTGATAGATGTCTGCCTAACCGCATGCCACTCGTACGACCGACAGGTCTCTTGACCTTTGCAAATTTCTGCAGCTCAGTACGGAAGCACTAAATAGACTCGTCGCCCTTAAATCGTTCAATAGACCGTGTCGTTTTGTGCCCCGGGTGAATTTCACCGGCTTAATTAAACGGGTGTTGGTCGCCGTGAAAGCACTCATCCGCGTCTACTAAACACCAAGGGCGGCGTCCTCCAGAAAGATGGGTGAAGCTGCGCCGGCAGGCATCTCCGCACGCTCCGCTGGCCAGGAAGGAAATCTCACCAATTATCAGTCTGGGCGGCCTTATGAAGGCCTACGCTGCCGGCACGAGCTGCTTCAGGTAGGAGATCAAGGAAGTCTCAGCACCGAACAAGAACCTACAGATTAATCGTTCAATGACTTTTCTCATTTTCAACTACGCTCTAAAAAAAAGATCTCCATTTTACGGAAAAGTGCTGGTAAAAATGTATCCAGAGGTGTCCGTAAACTCTCCGCAAATTAGGAGAACATTGGTTTTTTCAAAAACGGACATTCAGTAAAATTCACGGACCATCTTCATTAATTCCCTAGTTAGATTTCTGTACTTCTAGTTTAAATATTTTTTTATATCTATTTTGTTTTCATTTTCATTATGTAGGGGTTTTACTGTGTAAAAAAAAAAGAAATTTAAAAAAGGTAAATTTATTTTATTTAAGCAAGATTTGAACCCGAGTCGAAAAGTTTCATGTTTACAACCCTAACCACTTAGCTACAATGTCCACACGGTGACTCTGGTATGGCTTTGGAATTTTAATATTAGTCACAGAAGCAACTTTTTTAGTTTATCTTAAAGTTAGTGTATTTTAAGTGTTGATCAGTGTTACAGACGCCTATTGCTACTTTTTAATGGGTTGAAAGAACAGGTCCTAGGGACGTGGATAACCTTGACTGCAGCAGAAACAATAATTTTCTGGTTACAGTGGCGAAGAAAGTTTCGTGTATACTCGCCATTGTTCAGTGCCCGAAACCCGAAGTTATAGGAAATGCGTGATTTCCCGTATTTTGTATTTCCGCACCTAACTCCGTTTTTCGTCATTACGGATTGCGTTTCCGTATGTTTACTGCGAGATTTCGTAAACCATTTCGAAAATATACGGACAATTTGAACAGTGTCCGTCACCAACTACACGCGATGAAACGTGCCATGAGAGGGTTTCAGACATGATGCCGAGAGAGCTGTAGGGCAGAAAGGTAAATTTTTGCAAGGAATTGTTTTGAGCGGCCCTCCTTGAGACTAGGGATCACACACACGCTCGCACACACACACACACACACACTAGATAAAAAAATCAACTTGAACACTTGTCTTCATCACAACAACACAGTAAACAGGAATCACGACACTATAAACACTCCAGCCATCATGCTAACTGGAGGGGAGCTTCACTCCCCTGCCGAACACACAGACACATGAAATCCTTAGTGATAAAGGCTGTCCACGGTAAAATGAGCACTTTTGAAAGCCCTGCTTAAGATCTACTTGTATGCACGTTGTGTATTCTTCCGCCTTATGAAAAATTAACATTGCCATGGGCCTCGTCGCTTTATTCATGCGTCGGTCAAATGAAACTGTGAAATTATTAAGAAAATTAATACTTTACAAATTCGCTTATTTTTACACCTTCCTTCGGGTTTAAAAATCGCAAAACTAAATAAATAATTCTAAGTAATCACATATGGTTACTTGGCATTTTTTATTCGACGTCAGATATGGAACTACTTTCCATCCATCGTTACCAACTTTACTGGGCGAATGTCACTGAGTACGCCCATTAAAAATGTTTGCATGCAGAGGCAGTAACTTTTTTCTAAGGTTCATTTCTAAAGTGCTCACTTTATCGTGAACAGCCTTTAGTAACAAAAGTTACAGCTTAACAATGGCCCCTGCGTCCAAAAATTTCATCTACAAGCGGCGCACCGCCGCCGGCCCAATGATTTGACATGTGCCGGGGTGCGTTCGGTTAACAACCACCCAGTGAGTAGATCGCCGAGTATTTCGCGGATTGAGTTGGCATCCATCTAGGCTGTACAGCCCTCTATACACTCGAGATAATATCGTTTGCTTATTGGTCGCAGTGCTCGAGTGAGACATCTGTGCAGCACCGTTCAACACTCACTCACACTACTGCCCCCTGCTCATTACTGGCACACAGTTGAACGGGGGCGTGTCCAAACAACTGTCGTCCAATCACAACACCAGGAGTGAAGAACAAGTGTTTGGAGAATACCTCTCCTCCGAATGAATTCCCCGAAATACTCTCAGAGCCATCTGGTAGAGTATGTGGGTTCGGCGGCGGTCTGTCCGTGGTGACAGAAAGGGGGAAGATACAGCGTGTGGCCGCGATCATTCTCAATACGAGCGACATTCACCTTCCCCCCCCCCTCAAACTTTTAGGGTTGGCGATCCGATGAGGTCATTGACCTTAAATCACTCCACGTCGACAGTTTGGGCACCCTTCATCAATTAAAATTTCTTTGGATTCACGTTACACTGGTTTTACAATTAAAGACTGTTTACGATAGAGTGTGCATTTTGAAATCAATTTTGGAAAAAAGAATTAATGCTCTTACCTGCATGTATTTTAACGGGCGCACTGAGTGACATGTGCCCAGTAAAGTTGGTAACGATGGAGGGAAAGTAGTTCCATATCTTAACGTCGAATGAAAAGTGTTAGGTAACTATTTATAATAACTTATTATTTCTTTCGCTTTCTGTTTTTTATGCATCAAAGTATAAAAATGGGCAGATCTGTAAAGTATTTACTTGTTCAATAATTTCGTAGCTTTACTTGACCGACACATGAATAAAGTGACGAGGATAATGGCAATGTTAATTTTACACATGACTGAAGAATACACAACATGCATATACGTAGATGTTATGCAGGGCTTTCAAAGTGCTCATTTTACCGTCCACAGCTTATACGTAGAATATTCCAGTGAGTGACTGAAGATATTTGTGACCCTGGTTGAGGTATTTTTCCTCGTTTACCGAAGGATGCCCAGGATTACTGACCTAGGCTCTCGGCGCGGCTCGGTGTTTGATGAACCTTACAGACGGTCGCCCTGGCCATGTGTAAGTGTGCCGGGCCTCGTGGCCGGGAGTTGGAGTGGCTGAGTGGATGACTGGTGGGTTTCCGAGCGAGCGGCCTGGTCAGCTGTGAAGAAGGGAAGACGGATACTGCGAGTGCCAACATTTTGAAGGACGTGGCTGGAGCCTAGACTATTGGATCAAGTGCGTGAGTGAAAGACATCATAACTGTTGGAAACAGACTGAACACATTCTAATAATGTGTATGAAAGACATTAAGGACATTAATTAAAGTTGAAATAAACATAAAATAGTGTGCCCACTGTTAAATGGAAAGAGTAAAAGTGTAGACAGCTAATTGATGTACATAGTAGCAGAGTGAATAAATAAGAGATTAAATTTAGTTTCTTTTATTTATTTTTATTATTAAGACCTCCATCCCTTACGAACTCAGATACGCCCCTCAGGCGTCCTCCTTCACATGAAACAATACTGTGAGATTTCTTGTATTACATAAGCGTGTACGATATAACTATGCAACTTATGTAGACATCTCAGTTAATTGTTTTTATTTTATTCTTATGTGTGTGGTAAGCAATTTCGTCACTGTTCCGAGCCATTATGGGAATTGGGTAAACTGAGCTCTAGAATTCGCTCCCTACTACACAGCCCAAGTGATGAAGCCAGGTGGACTATGGCGCCTGAAATGCTGACATCATGGGAACATGTGCTAATAGAAAAGAATCAAGGAGGGCCGGCGAACACACACCAAACTATTTTACAGCAAATATTTGTTCATTAATATTCTACAAAAACAATTCGTGTGATAGTCTCGCGATCTTTGGTGTTTCGTGCTTACATTAATCTAACTTCAGGGCCAAAACTTGTATGATTAACTTTTAATTTTGGTAAAACCTTTTACACTTTAATATGTGTTTTATAAAATTATGAATGGTCAGTCGACGATTTTACTTTCTCTGAGGGATCTGATTCACTTCAAAGTACTGGCGATAGAGCACGTGAATTAATTAAGTTCAAACGACTTGTAACAGATGCTCCAGCAAGTGAACTTTGGATAATCCCTCTAGTTTTACGGCAACATGTAGGTTTCGCTAAATGCGCGTGTCTGCAATCAGAACGAAAAATGTCCTCACAGCACCAAAAACTTACCTCGGCCTTGGCTCGAGCAACTGAATCAATAGAAGACAGGGAAGATGTTTTATCGCGTTCAGCATAGTTTTTTTTTAACTCTTGCCAACACTAGTATTTTAAATTTGTTTCATCAGCAGTCGACGTCGATGTAAACAACTACACATACTTGTGTCCATTGGCGTACTCAGGACTTAAACTAGTTTTGAGAGAGGGGTGTAGCTCATGTGGGATTGGGATTTCAAAATAAAATTCAAGGTTTTTGGGAAACCATTTTTATTAGTCACTTTAAACCAAATTTCTACTAACGCCACTACCTTAACGAGATAATCCTGTTATCATTTCCTATCCACACAGAGTTTAACTTTAGGCTGGTAATAATCTTCTTTGGTTTGCCGAACATTTCTCTAAAATAATTATTTTCTACCAGCTCACGGTTTTCTTTGACGAGTTTCTGATGCACGCTCGTGAGGCATAATCCGGCTCACCTTTTCTCTCCCATAATGCTTCTAAGCCAGTTCTTTGCTCTTTTGAGGCGTTCTGACGGACCGCTGAACATATAAGAATTTGCTCGTAAAATTACTATACCAATGTACACGAACAGTGAGGAAGTGCGAATCGTAAACTATATTAACACACATCTATGGTGCCGCTCCTTCTCTCTCACACGAAACAATCACATGCGTAGGAAATTCGCCAATCTTGTATAGTAACGACACTAAACATACCCATACCTGCAGCTTGATGTGTGGTATTATTTCCATACGATGTATACGTTAAAAACTTCCATTACAGTTTAGCAAGTTTACTAGGAAATTTTTTACAGTGTACGGTCATCGTAGTGGACGGAATTGCTCTCAAAATTGAGAAGCGCCTGTCCCATGGCGGGGGGAAAAAAACATTGGTCTCGTTAAAAAGGTCGACTTCGATATCTCTCACTTCAATATCTCACTAACTTGCACAACTGTTTACGTAATTATTTGTGTACCCAACGAAACTGGTTTAATTACACTGACAGACTGACACGCAGGTCGTACGTTCATATAGAAATGGGCTACGCTGGAAACGTCTGAAATTCTGACATTTTACGCCACTTCCTAATCTGTCAATATTCATTCAATATTTATTCTCTTCACGTTTATGTTTCTAGATTTTATTTTTGAGTTTCCAGAGAGGAGGGGTAGTTGACACCGCCCCCCTCCGCCCCTCGACGTATGCACCCTTGTGCCTGCAATAATCTTCGCTCTGACTTTTTTTTCCTTTCGTAATATTTTTTCGATTCAGTAAAACGTCCGAAATTACAGCATAAGAAGTTGCTTGAGAGAATTACATCAACCAGACAAAATATTTGCCCAGAGTTGGCACAAAGCCTTGTCTAATATTCCTCTCTCTCTCTCTCTCTCTCTCTCTCTCTCTCTCTCTCTCTCTCTCTCTCTCTCTCTCTCTCTCTCTCTCTCTCTTGGATCTTCCAGACTCGCTCCCAGGCGTTATTTTACGTCCCACTCTCAAGGATCCCGCCTAACTTAAGGCTGTTCACGATAAAATGAGCACTTTTTAAAGCCAACCTTAAGATCTACTTGTATACTTGTTGTGTAGTTCTCCGCCTTATGTTAAATTCACATTGCCGTGGGCCATACCACTTTTTTTCATACGTCCGTCAAATGAAACTGTGAAATTATTAAGAAAGTGGATACTTTACAAAACTGCTCATTTTAACACTTGGATGGATTTAAAAAAAAAAACAGAAATCAAAAGAAATAATTTTAAGTTATCACAAATAGTTACCTAATACTTCTTTCTCGACTTTAATATATGAATTTCCTTTCATCCATCGTTACCAAATTTACTTGGAGCATGTCACTCAGTACGCCCATTAAGATATATGCATGCAGGGGCCGTGACTTTTTTTTTAAGGTTCTTTTCTAAAGTGCTCACTTTATCGTGAACAGCCTTCAGGGCTCGGGCTGCGCTGCAGAGTGTTTGAAATACACGTTTTTTTTTTCAGGAAATAAATACACGTAAGTCTAATTTGTTGATCTACGAAAGGAGCACACAAATCAGACGAGGGCTGTTGAGTACATTCAAAACGTCACGCACGCTAGAAACACTATTTCAGAGCACTCCAAAACGTCACGCACGCTAGAAACACTATTTCAGAGCACTCCAAAACGGCTTGTTCAAAGCGCTGTATCTGAATATATACGCATCGGGCACATACAGAACTACTCGAGTGCTCTGCGCTGAACCTTAGAACTACTCGAGTGCTCTGCGCTGAACCTTAGAACTACTCGAGTGCTCTGCGCTGAACCTTAGAACTACTCGAGTGCTCTGCGCTGAACCTTAGAACTACTCGAGTGCTCTGCGCTGAACCTTAGAACTACTCGAGTGCTCTGCGCTGAACCTTAGAACTACTCGAGTGCTCTGCGCTGAACCTTAGAACTACTCGAGTGCTCTGCGCTGAACCTTAGAACTACTCGATTGCTCTGCGCTGAACCTTCCTACAGACTTCCTACCAATAAAATAATACGGTCACCTCTGAAAGTCCCATTGGTGCACGCAGTGCCATTATGATAACACCGCACGCCATTTCAGAGCCATTGCGCTTAGCGGCGATGGCCAACTTGATTCATGTGGCAGTGCGGCCCTTATCGCTTCCATTCTTCTTGGGTGTCCAAAGCGGGGGGGAAAAAATGGGATGTAGCTGTGCTGGGGACTCGGCCATTTGTTTCGTGTGCATACGTCTGCGTCGACGCGCTCGAACGCCTTGATGGTTTTCTTACGTTCCCGGCAACGCTTCACTCGATCATATGGAGTTTAATGACTATCACTGGATTGCTTTTGAGATGCTCTTTTCAAACGTATGCGATTTTTGTATCTCAACTTGGCTTTCTGACGAGTATAGGCCGACATTGTGTGAAGTTTTCTTAATTTTTTACATTAAACTCGTACAATTTCCCCCATAACAACGCCACACAAACGTTTTTATACACGCACCAGATCGATATTGACGAGAGCTGTCGATTGAAACCTAAACGAGCGTCGTAGCTTCTCGTAGTCAAAAGTTATACTACGCCGAAGTTATGAGACGCGGCGAAACGAACTCAAAATTGCGCCTTCTCCCCCTCCCCCCCAACCGCGATTCGCGCCTTCAGGGTGCGATTCTTCGCAGTCCTCACTCAACGTAACATATTCTTTGATCCTTTGGAAACCGACTGGTGTAATTGAATTTCGATTGTACACGATAGTTCGGAGATGCAATGCCAAACTTAGCCCCCGATTTTGTTATCATCTGATTTTCTGGATTGCCTCCCACTATGATTGCAAATTTAAAGACGTATTCACATCAAAAAACTATTCTCCAGTAGCCGGTTACAAACCTCCAAAACTTTCTTCTCGAGAATGTAATGGTCGGTAGGTGCCCGCACCCAAAAGATTGATCCTCTCTCTCTTTTTCTCCGCTGCCCGGTAGTGGAATCCGGTGTGCGGAGAAATGCTTCCGAATAAAACCATCACGTGAGGCAATTACCATGCGGGCAGGAGAGAGAATACCATCTCCCGAGATAAATTGCTTCTCGTCGCGTGCACTCCACAAGCACCAGGATTCGCTCCTTCGCGCTTCGTAACTAGCTCGTTAACTGTTCCACAAGTCTGGCGGCGAGGATTATTTTATTTCTCGCCTGCGTGCGAATTAATTGCGCCCGGTACTTGCGATGTTTGTCTCACGCGCTAAGGAGGGAGAAAGAAAACGCGGCGGCACTTTTAACTGTTTCGTTAACGCGATCTACATTGTTAACATTTTTCTGGTAAACTTCCTAAACTGTAATGGGGTATTTAAATCTATACAATGTATGGTAATAATACCACACATCAAGCTGCAGATATAGGAATGTTTAGCAGAGCTAGTATACAAAGTTGGGAACTTCCCTACACATTTGACTGTTTCCTGAGCAAATGTAGGAACGCTACAATGAATGTATAGGGGAAAACATTATCAGTCCTGCTTTCTCACTAAGCGTATACACTGGTATGGTAAATTTCCGAATAATTTCTTAGAGTGTACTTGAGATTCGGTGATCAATTTCTCGTGACTACGTCGAAACACTGGGCGGTTCAAGAAAATATATTTCTTCCCAGCATAATTTTGTTCGCAATGATGCTACCATATTTTGTGCTACGGTCACAGAATCCAACTATACAGAAAATATAATGCCAGATCCACGGATGAAGTCCCACAGTCTTTCGCCGCCATTGTCTGTGTGATTTTGACTTACGTGTTTCAGCTGCGCCAATGTCAGCTCCAACGTCGTGGATAAATTACAGTTGCCATCTTCAGGGCTGTAGAAGTACTTAGTTATCTACACGCTGCAGTTTCTACATTGAAGTTTTCAGAAGTGGTTACTTACAAACTTCAGTTGCCATTCCATTCTCTAATGACACCACTATCGACGAGACGTTAAACCCATCCACCTACCTACCTGCAGATGCCACGTCCACGATGTCAGAACAAGTTATTTACACACTGTAGTTGTCATCTTCAGGGTGGCAGAATTATTCATTTAGACACTACAGTTGCTATCTCGAGGGTAGCAAAAGTATAGGCTGTTCGCGGTAAAATGAGCAATTTTGAAAGCCCTGTTTAAGATCTACTTGTATGCACTTGTGTAATATTCTACCTTATGTAAAATTAACATTTACATGAGCCTCGCCACTTTATTCATGCGTCGGTAAAGTGAAAATGTGACATTATTGGAAAAGTAGATATTTTACATGTCTGTTTATTTTTGAACTTTGATGCCATTAAAAAAACAGAAAGCGAAATTAATAATTTAAGTTAACACAAATGGTTGACACGTTTTTTTCCACCTTAAGCTGTGTAACTATTTTCTCTCCATCGTTAACAACTTTATTGCGCGCATGTCACCGAGTGCTCCCGTTAAAATGTATGCAGGTAGGAGCAGTGATTTTTTTTGTAAGGTTGACTTCAAAAGCGACGGCAGCGATATCGATGCTGAAGCGAATGAAGCGTGGATGCCGTGATCCTTCTAAGTCCTTGTTGCGAGTCGATAGTTCTGTAAGCTCTCCTTCAACTCGACGTGACGCAGTTCGCCACTCAGCTGAGCGGTCGCCGCGTGGCCAGGGCACCGCCCTCTCCCCTCAAGGAGACCCTAGTTCCGTTCCCGGCGCGGGGCGCGCCTGGATTCCTCCTGAGCGCTGGAACCGTGGCGGACAGTGCGCGTTTATACTCTACGTTGCGTTTCGTCCCTGCTCGATCTAAGCACCCCGTTCCTCCATGTCGTCGTTAAGAGTGTGACGACAAACCCCCCCCCCCCCCCCCCCCAAGCGACCAAGGTCGAGAAGCCAGAGAGCGATACGGGCGACACTAGCACGCATGCGCAGTGCCTCATCGCTCCTACGCGGCAAGCCGTGCAGTGTTTCCGTCCGAACACTGTACTGTGCAAATTAGATCCGTGACAGTGGGACTTTATTACACGCGATGAAAGCCCACAGATTAAACTACGCCCTTATCTTCGTGCTTTTCTCTTGCCACTTACGGAAACTACATTGGCCAGCTTTAAAACTGCAACATTTAACCATTTTCACGAATTATTTTTCTTCCAAGAATAAACTTAATATGGCCAAAGTACAAAAAATAGAGAATTGTTTATCTTTTCTTACAAAAAGTCGTATTTGCAGAACATTTATTTACCGAGATACGCGTATTTGCGCAAACATGGGTTACGTAGCCATTTAGAACACAATATATATAGAGTTTATTCAGCAACATATTTAGTTGACAGTTCCCTTTTTTTTTTTTTTTTTTTTTTTCGAACATATATTCTGCTAGGCGAACAAAAGCAATTTTGTTGCTTTTCAAATTTTGTTTGCTCAACAATATATTTTGATCGAAATCCGTTTTTTTTTTTTTTTTACGAAACTATTCCACGTGCGCCCAATGTGCTCATTTACGAAAAGAAAACAAACTTGAGGCGATGACGGAATGTCGCTCTCAAGACACTATACATATTAGAACCACTATATGCAAACCCTCCAACATAGCTAAAAGCAGCATTTTCAGACTGCCGTATGTCAAAATGTGCTGATTGGATCAACGTACAACTCAGATACAATCATGCACTGAACTTTGGATCAGACCTCCCATCAGTAAAATAATATGGTCACCACTTAAAAAACGGTTGGACAAAAAGCTTGCGAGCTAGTCTAGTGCTTCACGCATAGTGGCGATGTGGCACTTGATGTGCGTGCCAGTGTCGCCCTTAGCGTTCGCTCGCTCCTGTGCCATGCCGCGCCAGGTAAGGCGGCCCCCTTAAGAAGAGTGTGTACCTGCGCGTCCTAGGTCAAGAAGCGAGGGAGCGATACGGGCGACACGAACACGCACGCCCAGCGCCCCATCGCTCCTACGCGCAAGGCGTGCAGTGTTTCCGTCGTGATCCTGTACTGTGCAAATCAGATCTTAGACGGTGGGATTTTATTACATACAATGAAAGGCCACAGATTAAACTACGTCCGTATGTTTGTACTTTTCTCTAGCCGCTTAAGGATGCTGCATAGGCGAGCTTTAAAAATGAGATGTTTGATCTTTTTATCTGCATGAATATACTTAGTATGTTGAAAGTAAAAACATAGCGTTATAGGTAATAGTTATTTTTTTTTTTACCTTTTCTAGCAAAAGGTCGTGTTTACGGAACATGATATTTACCGAGCTACGCGAATACGCACAAACAACGATTTCACAGGAAATGCCTCAAGCAAACTAACGACGCCCTGAAGGCAGCCTCAGGGGCTGTCGCACTCCCGGGACTTGCAAGTCACGATCCGAGGGGAACCTTTCCCCCCCCCCCCCCCCCTGGTTTCCGAGGGACGTTGCCACAGGCTCGGAGCGAGCGGGTTTGCGAGAGAACGCAAGTGTCTCCTGCCGGGGGAACTCCAGGAACTCCGCCGGTCCCAATGGGCGCCAGACGTGGCTTTTGTCGCCAGCACGTGGCCGCTCGGGCGGACACTTACAAAACTACCGCCACCAACAAGAACAAAACAGAAAATATTACACAGTTTAAATCCATTGTACGAATCGTCACGTTCTAGCAGTGGCGTATCCAGAGAGGGGGGGACTGAGGGAACTGCAGCCACCTTCCCCTATCCGCGAAATGACACACATTTTTTTTCAAACCCTATTATCAAAATGTCAGTCATTATATTTATATATTTGTTATTACCCACATGACACACATTTTTGCACCCTATATTATAATGACGATCATTATATTTATGTATTTGTTATTAACCACGCATATGATTACATCTTATAAAGCAAAACTTCGTTTTCTGAATAAACGGGGGAAAAAAAAAAATTCAAGTAAACAGTTCCAAAAAATGTGAGTGATTCTGCATAAATAGTTTCTATCCTCCTTTCCTCTTCTATCTTTCCTTTTCTGTCCTTCCACTGTGACTTGTGAACGATTTACTACCAGTGAAAATACTAATACTCATCAGCCCCCCTCCCCCCTCCCCGAAAAAAAATTCTGAATGCGCCCTTACGTTTTAGAAAGGAATGGATGTTGTAATCCTTCAAATGCAGTTATTTCTCCCATTGGTAACTTAACAAGGAAATTAACGTAAAACCCATAGCGTAACAAATATTCTTTACCTCACACTGTATAAAACTTGCATATTTATATTTTTCTCGCAACTGTGAGACATATTGTTTGTATGACCAGCAAACAATTAGGAATTCGTAAATTTAATACGTCTTGATAAGTAATTGTAAATTTATATCCGACTCCAGATCGAACACATGTATGACTGGGTTATATATTTCATTGTATCTCAGGTTTATCCACCGCCCTTCCCCCTCCGGGGACTGCGAGCTTGTATCAAAGAAACAAGCCAGGATTACTGTTTTAATACTACACAAAAATCCAGACGTTACAATGAGCCTACTTTCCTCAGCATGGGTGTAATTCATTTCTAAATAATTTCTTAAAAGCTAAGTTGGAGGTTAGGACTTGGCTCCTGGAAGGCTTATCATAAGAGAAGAAAACTGAAGCATATGCAACAGTAGTGAGAAAGTTACAAATACGCACGTGCCTTACCCGGGACTCGAACCCAGATAACCTCGTACCATAAGCTATTGCGCAATCCACTGCATTACGGAGGTCAAATACGAGCATCAGCTTCGATATTAAGTCAGTCTAATGTTTCTAATGATAGGGTTTATTAACCTGAAATATTTACCGGGCCGTAATTTTGAAAATAAGTGAACGAGTCACTTAAAATACGTAAGTTTAAATGGTCTACTACAGCCCTACTTGTGTGAATAATTTGGTGGAAATCGGTTAATTGGTCCCTGAGATATGGCACAAAACCGCTATATTCTTTATGTGATGATCTTCTTAAATGGATAACAAAAATTTATGTAGTAGCACAATCGATGATTCTACACTGCACAAAGTTAACTTAAAATCAATTACATAGTTTCGTGGATATAGCACACTAAGCTAAAATGATTTTATAGCCTCCATCTGAAAATAAGTGTCCATCACACTTATTTCGCCAAATTCGGTAAGAATATGTTGATTGTTTCCCGAGATATGACATAAAACCTTAATATTTGGGGGGGGGGGGGGCTAACTTAAAAAATGGCAGAGAAATTAATTTCTACATAGACACATTGATACTGCCAACATACTTAGTTTAGTGGGGATTTGTTTCGTTAGTAAAATACATTGAGCTAAAATATTTATACAGCCACCATTTTGAAAATAAGTGCCTGACCTATTCAAAACATAGCAGTTCACGTCAAATGCTGCAGTGCAAATTGTTTGCCAAATTTGGTAGGAATCTGTCAAATGTTTCCCGACATATTGCATAGAAATTTAATTTTTTATTTGGCATGTTTCACAAAAAAGCAAAAAAAAAAAGCTCCCTGTAGACTTATTTGATAGCTGTAATGTATACTGTCAGCATACAAAGATAATTTGGAATTGATTTCATGGTTTCGACGATATAACACCCTAGGCTAAGATGCATACGGCCTTCATTTTAAAAATAAGTATCTGACATACCCGAAACCTATCGTTTAACAACACCTGCAGCACTACTACTTCTTTGCGGAATTTGGTAGAAATTGGCATACAATATTTATTTATTCTTGTGGCGCTATCTTACAAAATGGCTGACATAAGTTGCTATGTGTGGCACATATGATCCATGTAATAGATAAATTCTGCATATCAAAGTTGGTCTAAATAAGTTAAATGGTATAGTAGATATAGCAAATAAACATAAATGCGTTGTATGGCCACCATTTTGAAAAAGGGTACTTAATCACGTTCAATCACATATGTTTACCTAACCTGTCATACTATTACTTACATGCCGAATTGGGTAAGATGTGCTTTAATAGATAGTTCTCGAGATATAATTTAAAATCAATATTTATTCATGTCATGCTTTCTTCCCAAATGGTTTCCTAGAAACAATATAAATTTCAAAATTTAATGCTTACACGATGCTCTGCCAACATACGAAATTGGGTTTAAATCGTTTGGATGGTTCCCGAGATATGAAATATCACTCTAAATATGAAAATGGCTGTATTTTTGAAAGTAGGTGCCCGGCGTGGTCGAAAACTATAAAAGTCAGTTGTCCTTACTCAGTACTACATATGCACCGAGATTGGTGAAATTCTGTTCATTCTTTCAAAAATTGAAAAGTTTGGGGGGGGGGGGGGTCCACACACGCATAGCAACACGCAGACAGACACCTACACAGAAACCAGAAACACAGACAGGAAAGTGATCTCATAAGCCTTTCGTTCCTCCGGAATGTACGCTAAAACTCATAGTTCGCGGCGCATTGTTGTGGAAATTATGAAATCAATTACTTTTTACAAGATAGTTGCTGTAAATGATTATTTTCGGTGTAGACACGGACCTAC
This sequence comes from Dryococelus australis, assembly GCA_029891345.1. Classification (NCBI taxonomy): domain Eukaryota; kingdom Metazoa; phylum Arthropoda; class Insecta; order Phasmatodea; family Phasmatidae; genus Dryococelus; species Dryococelus australis. Next base: position 127,114,011 of record CM057002.1, read on the forward strand.
AAAATAATGTTCCATTCAACAAAGTCTTGTAAACCTACGATATTTCAATTCTACTATTATATATATAGTCAACTAGTTTTAAAAACTGTGTGTAAATGTGTCGAAACTAAATACCTGAAGTAATGAATACATAGATATCTGAAGAGTCAAGCATACAGGTCTTGGGTGATGCGAATTCTTCTTATTCCTTCCCTTTCGAGAGAATTTCAACATGAAGAAATTCAACCTGCATGATAATGGACATGATTACCTACTCCATGTTCTATGGGAAAGATGCGAGGAGTATGCACAATCAGGCGGTTGGGAAAAGCTCCACAAACGTCATGGATAATGAGTACCACGAGCTGACCACAGCACTCAACTGTTGGGTTCCCGACTTCGACTGAGCTCTATGCTGGGGAGTATTTTACCCTCGAGTCATCGTTGGTCCTGTGGCCCAAGTCTGGTCAGGTGGTCGTGCTTGGTTGAAAATTCATCTTCGCGAATAGTTCAGCGATTGGCGGTGTTGGTGAGAACCACTTTTAGTCAACAACACGTCGCGGCCCTTGCCGGCCCTAGTGAATGAGACCAAATGGAAGCAGTCACGAAAAGGATCTAGGATGCGTTGCAGATAGCTTTCGGTATTCCTAGTAAACACTTCCTTTGCGGCGTGCTAAGGCGAGTGATCTCATGGGAAGCACCCAGGAGAGGGAAACCCATCCCAGGCTGTGCAACAGTGTTCGTATTAGCCCAACGACAGAAATATGGACTGCTAAGATCGGGGGCCCAAGTCCCGAGTTATCTCGGCCCGTGAAGGAGATCGGTGGGGCTTACAATGGCCAAGACCTATGCCTGGCTGCATCATCGTGGTTCGAAACTCGATCCGACGTCTGATCTAAGTTCGACACAGAAAACTGTTGCACCATTCGAGTTCGGGGCTGGACTGGAAATCGAGATGAAGTTCATTTCGAACCACCAAAATTGGCGGTTCGAAATCTAGATCCGAGATCACCAGCCATCGTAGACAAATGGAGTTTGAAAATACGCCAACAGATAAAACTACGTTCAATTGTTTTCTTGGGAAAATAACATTATACGCACTTGAATATTATTCAGTAAAATTCGTACAACAATAATTCACTTAAAACAGATCAAACATCGCACATCTAGTTCTATCTATAGTATAAAATACGCCTACTTCATGACGTCATGTATTACGAACCAATAGAAAAATTTGTCTCATACTTAATCTCGATCTTTCACTTTGAGACCAAGATCGACCAATCGGAGAGCCAAAAACATGAAATTTCGCTGGTGCAACACTTTTACATTGGAACCAAGAACGAACTGGATCCTGGTTCGTAACTAGGATCATTCGATCTCGGATCGGGGAAGATGTTGGTGCAACCGGGCGCTAGTGCTCAAGCATCGGCTGAGCTAACAGGCCTGCCCGGTGGGCGATGAGGTGTTTGTGGTCGGGTAAAACCCTCTTGTGTTATGAAAGCGTGAGTCTGCCACAGGTTGGCCAACAGGAGTTCCTACCGCTGAGGTCCTCACCCTCACACGAGAGCGTTTTCATGTACTGACGCGGGTGATGGCTTGCCCTTAGGGGCTAGCGCCTCCGCCCGTTTTGCAGCCGCGGGAAACATATTGTTGTGAACTGACTTGTTGGTCAGTTCATACCTTAAAGGGGCTAGGGCGTAGCTAAATAATTAATCATGATTGTGTAGAGCACAACAGTATAAGATGGGGTTCATTTAACATAAGGATTATACATAACTATTTACGTGACTATTGATTGGAGGAGCTTAAATGGAATACCAAGAAACTAATTATGTTAAGTTTTATATACCGCAAGACACAACTATTACAATCTATTTGGAAAGTCCCCGCCTTGTCCACGGATACTCAAGGATACTGCTGTATCTGAGAATGGTTTCATCTTGTGGAAATGATCGCCGTCAAGTGAAAAGCTACGAACAGCCTACACACAACAAAAACCTGTTGGCTGGCAGCTAACAGAAATACAAAAACCTGTTGGCTGGCAGCTAACAGAAATACAAAATCCTGTTGGCTGGCAGCTAACAGAAATACAAAAACCTGTTGGCTGGCAGCTAACAGAAATACAAAAACCTGTTGGCTGGCAGCTAACAGAAATACAAAAACACTGGTTTTTATTTTCGCCTGTTCGTTGTCTTGCTTCTATTTAATTACCCACAGCAAATTCATTTTTAGTCTTATAGAAAGTAAAACGATTAATTGTAATATCAGCGTATTGGTCTGAACAGAGTGATAAACAAAGGACAGCTTACCTCCCTTTCTAAATAAAAAAAAATTATTATTAAAAATTTCGCATAGTCTACCTGCTTATTGCTAGCTATTCTTGAGCCAAGATGCCCTCGCTTTAAAATGGCGCACCATATTTCACTTTACATATATCAGTAGTTCTTATCAGAGAGCTTCTGTTATAAAAAAAAGAGTGCGTGAATGTTAAACACTGATAGGTGTTATTTTGCAGAAATTTTGCAGTGCTGCAAATATCTACAAAATTATTATAGTATGGGGGAGTGGGGTACCTGAAAATTCAGGTATATGATTTGTGTTGATTTTGGGATTACTAGCTGCCATTAACGTATCTGAGGGGGAAATTCTGCAGGAACCCATTTACGAAGTGCTTTATCTATTTGAAAATCTAAATGTGACCATCGAAAATGTGTCTTCCTTTGAACAGTACTGGAGATTAACATGCATTAATGTTGCTTTCTGAGAATATTTAATATTTCTCCAGGTTTAATGTACAGCAATCGGGTTTTATTTTCCCTTAACCATGGTGTCTTGATTAATTTAGATCATGCGATATTAACACTCAACTTACTAAAATAATAAAATATTAACAGGAAGTGACACTTCGAAAAAATATTTGTGCTCTTTCAGTACTTGTCCATTTTTTTCTTCTTACCACTCTGAAAGATAAAGATAACTTTCTTGGATTAAAGTATATAGACCTTTCACTCGCAAAGTAAATGTTGCTTAGAAAGCTGATCTATAATCTCAATTACAATCAACATGAAACCGGAGTATAGTAAAGGAAGTAGCTTAAGTAAAGGGGGCGTATATTTCAGCGTATTTCCTACATTCATAAACAACTATTACCGATAGTATAATGTGCTACATAGGTCTTTCATTCGTATAGAGTGCGAGGAAAATATTTTAGAAACGCAAGTATAGTTACAGGCCCAAAACACGTAAGGCGACCAATCTGAAACTAAGAATTCTGCTCAAATTTCCTCGACAGTGAACATTTTACACCGGGAGAACATTTGAGACAGAAAGCAAGTGCAGCATGCAGTGTCCAGTGCAGTATGTTCTTCTGGGCGGTTGGAGTTGATTGTAAAGTATTCTGCTGTGAAGTGGAATGCAATGCGTTAAGAAGCGTGACTGCTAATAATAAAGACCAAAAAAATTTCGCCAATTCTCTGGCTTTATAGGATCGACTGCATTGTCCCACTCGTATTTTCAGCTGTTTGTTCACTGGCTGCGCTGTGAGAAATATTTTTTGTTTAATGAAACAAAGCTTGTTTCGAGCAACAAAATTTATTGTTTGTAAAGGGACAATGAGATATTTGATTTTTGTAACCAAATAATTTTGTTGATTTTATTTGGTTACCCCAAACTGAGATTTGATTGGTTCAACTTAACAATTATTTTCTCTACGCACATTGGAAAGTTTGGGCTAGTATAAAATACTATAGCTCTTTCAAGGTTCAAACCAAAATTGTTTGCACATTAACGTTACGTCCTGGCAACCCCAGTTAAATTGACTACTGGTAAAATCCAAATATCTTAACACACACACATTATATTGTTACGGGCTGCAACTGTGGAGGGGGGGGGGGTGAACCACTTCGACCCTCCACTCTTCCTGGAACGACGCGCTCGCTGCCTGGTTGCCTCGATTATGGGAAGCCCGTGAATAACTGACAACGGCGAGACTTGCTTGAGTCACAGCTCCTCCTACCCCCACTGGAGAAGCCGACAAGAGGCGCAGGAATATTCTGGGCATTAGGACACTCGACACAACTAGGAAATTAGCAAAATTTCTGAATGACGGCCTACGACCTATAAATACAAGCCACTGCCGGGCTGCGGGCAGTCTTTGGTGGCGGCCATCTGGCCAGTGCGCGAGCGAAGTTAAGTTTAGACGACGACGGCGGTGGGCGAGTGTTCTTGGTGTGAATGAGCGAGAGGGTGTGAAACCCCGCGAGTGAAGCCTACTGCGTGTGAGGGTGCTCGGAGGACTCTAAAACATTGCGGACTGGCGGGACATGGACTAGACTGAGTGAACATGTAAAACGAATTTTATTGTAAATATTGGAAGTGTCACATATGGGCGCATAATTGAATAGGCTGATACACTGTCTATTGGGGCTGATTTTTAATTGTGATATCAATTTACTGTGAGATGTTGAGTTGAGAGAATCTTCGTTGTAGTTACGTTACTAAAATTAGAAAATGATAATTAATTATTTTATTTAATTTAGACCTTCATCCCTTAACGAACTTGATTTTTATGCCACTTAATTTCTACAGAGAAATTGTAACATTATTATTGTTTTTCCTTTCTACAATCATGCTCTTAAACTGAATATCATAAGGCTGCTACTGATCCATTTTTTGCTATCATTCCTATTCGCCTCCGATGTACGTTCATCATGAATAACATGATTGTGAAGTTGGGGGCGAGTTTTAAACATGTGACAGAGTGGTCTAGTGGTCACTAAGAACCCTCTGCGGCAAATTCAAGAAATAATTTTCGCGTTGGCGTGTGCCCAACTTCTGAGACACGATATTAAACGAATCTCAGTGTTTCTGAGTACATTTAAAGGCATCAATTTTTTTTAAAATATTATTTCCTTGCACGTGGCCTTTTCTCAGGCCACAAAGCAAGAAGGGATGGTCACTACAAATAATCAATAGTTGCGCCAAATGGAGCTAAAATAATTTCCTATACCTGCCATCTATCTTCGCGCTGATTAAGAACGACAAGACATATAAATGTGAAGCCTCACTAACGACATTCTCTGTACCCTTGGTGTCGCCTTGGTACTTCACTTGTCTGCCGCCTACTTTCGCTTCGCGCCACCGTACAGCCGATATGGTCCATTAGCCTCAGCTCCTGGAGCACAACCTCATACCCAAACGCTCCTTCCTACCATTCTTAAAAAGGACTCAGGATAGGGAAGGGTTCACAGTATAATCATCATCATCATCATCATCAAGCTTTAATAGCACAATAGGTGTATTTGGTTAACGTGAGTGTGTTTAACCTTTTACAGTATAAATGGGAAAAGGATTCTACCAACACTTAAAGAGAAAACAGAAAATCTCAAATTAATTGATTTTGCTATGATTCTCAAGATCAGTGAACCAACACTTCCAGAGTATTCTCCAAAATCCAGGAATCGCAAAACATCACCAAACTTCTAACATTTTCCTTGCAAATAGGCTTTAACAGTATAATATTCAATTCAAAGCCCAATTTGAATTTCCACCACAATTAATTATTTCTCCCTTCAGGCACCTTCTTATAAAACCCCTTTTAAAAATGTTTTGGTTTTCATCTCACATTTTAAAAATACTTCTTTTACAAAGATACATCATGTTAAAATACCAGTTTTATGCCCCATATAACAAAATGGTAGCCATACTTTTTATGACAATAATACTTTATTCACTTTCAGTAAAAGAAACATTTATTATCAGAACACAAATTTAAAACTTCTCTTAAACAGGGTTTCATTTACCCTACACTTAAAAAATACAACCAATCTTGTTCGCCCCGCAGGGTGTTTCCATCTATATTCGACAAATTACAACAATTTAAAGTACACTCCTGCCCATGAAATCATAGAGCACGCCAGCTGGAACGGAAGACTGGCCACGCATGACGTTCCACGGAGTCGTGTGACGCCGGATTTAAAATGCCACGACGAGTTCGTCCCGACAGTACGACACGACTTTTCAGTCCAACCATTTCCGCCACCAAAATTAGTTCAATGTTTACAATTACCCCGACAGTTCCGCCCCACAAGTGTTGCGTTTCCTAGCTTTCGGAAAATTATAGAATGGCCAGTATCTTGCTGGGGAAGTCAAAGAAGTCACAAATCATCGTAAACTATTTTGTGTTGATAACTACATAGACAAAGTATTTTTGGATTTTGGAGCAGTTATTTTTCCAGGAATATATTTTCGCTGAAGGACAGATTTCCGCTACAAGATAATAAGGATGCACTCATAAACAAACAATTTTTGTGTGAAATTTACCACATTTGTGAAATCCGCACAAGATTTGGTTTTGTAAAATAAAGTTTATGTTTTTTTTTTTTTTCTGCTGCGAATCGAGTCCGACTGGTCCGACGCCCGACGAAAGAAGAAATAGAATCTACTTTTGTCGCCCTGTCGGGGCTTCGATTTTATCGGGGTGACCTTGCTCCTGACTGGCTGATTAAATATTTTCGTCGGTGTCGGGACTGTTTTGTCCGGTCTGTCGGGTAATTGTAAATCCACCTTTTTCTCATCTTATATTTTGGCAATGTCTCCACTATAAAAGAAACCTCAAATTTTCTTGACATACTTTTCAAGATCATATTCTAGGAATTGTGCTAAAACAAGAGAGAGGAAAATTTCGCGATTTCAATGACCTGCATGCTAGGCTCCACAATCCTTTCTATAGTCGAACCTCATGTGTTTGTTCGTTGGCTGTTTCCCCGGTGCTACCCCACATTTGCCAGTACGGGATTCCCTTCTTGTTCCCTTGTAAGTCGACTATTGGCTCGGAGTCGTCCAGGGCGTATATAATAAATTCTTATCCAATTGCACAGGTGACTTCAGTGTACACGTTTGAAATCTATCTTGTCCTGAAATGAAGCCGCGAATTTTTCCTATCCCTAGCTAAAACGCTATGTGTGCAGTATACATATATGATGTGATAAGAGTTGCCAGTAAGCCCAACCACAAATTTTTTGTGGTAATTTCCTCACCGACGACAGTTAAATATGACTTCAACAAACAAGACGTTTGAATTTGTAATTACAAGGAAGACTTAGAAGTTTGATGATTGCATTTGCATTACGTCAAGAATTTTTTTCGATAATATACTTTCATTTTTGTTTTGTTATTGTTTGTAAATCAATAATATGAATTTTTCCTATGGCCTATTTAGCCCTAAACTTCTGTCAGTGCACTTGTATAGAGATCTAGCCTTACGAATTTAGCTTAGAATAAGTTTGAATTTAAAAACAACAGTGTCGTAGGTGGAATTAAAATAGAAATTCCTTGAAGCCTTGCATAGCGTTCCAATCCAACCACGCCAAGATGATAAGGAAAAAATTATATTTAAAATCAGTAGAAGAAATTAATCGCATTGATAGGATTAATGCAACAGTACCCTTTCAGGACATCGAAACGATCTCGTATCTAAGTTGAAGCAAATTATAATAAATAAATTATTTATGATAATCCGAAAACATGCTTTGCAGAAGCACGTTTGAAATACTCGTTAATAAATTACAATTTTCAATTCAAAATACATTCCAGAAATATTATCGTATAATATTTTTACACGCGGAATAAAAATATCCATATTATTCCCCCCTAAAACCCAAACGAGTTTGATGGGGATAGACGACTACTGGAGAAGAATCATAGAACTTAAAAATACAGCTGCAGAAGTGTCATTTTTGACCACGCTTTCCTCTTTTGGCATTTTCTTATTGTGAAGTGAGGAGTGGAAGAGATTGGGGCGGCGCTTAACATCGGGATCTTCAGAGCCGATGAGGGTAAAGTAAGGTGAGCATGGAGCAGCGCCGGAATGCAAAGACGGGAGAAACGAGAGATCCCCGAGAAAACGGGGAGTTACCCCGGCGGGAATCAAACCCGGTTCACTTAGGGTGGGAGGCGAGTAGTCTAACCACAACACCACCGCGGCCCCTACTTCAGTGTTTTGAGCAGCAGAGCTAAAATAAGGGCCAATGGTGGCGATTCAGCGGGGCCGGGGGTAAATGGGTGCTGGCCCCCCCCCCCCCCCCCGTAGCATAACATACGTTTTGTAATTAATTTTTTTGGTATTTTAATTAAGCTTTACATAAGTAAAAAAAGCAGTTTTTTTTTTAATTACCATATAAGCCTTTCCTTAACCATCTTTAGTTAAAGAGCATCTACAGTATGTGGAGATGTAACAACACCCATACATTATAGCTAGAGACATGCAAAACTCGCGTTATCATTTGACATCAGACTGAACTTCACAGCACTGTACGTGCCAGAGCCGGCGTCATTTTTCCATTGGCTGCTGCATGGAAGACAATCCGCGCCTTTTAAACTGAACTGCTCGTGATTGGGGTACACAATTGTGAAGTGCTCAATGTTTGGCGCAGCGTTACCACGGGCTTGTCAGCTACAGCATGGTCCAGTGGCAGACGTATTAAAAGGTACGCGTGTTTAAAGTTTAACTTGTACCCAGATAATAAAGCGAATTTTGCAGGTCTCTAACTATCGGCTGTCCACGGTTAAGTGAGCCCTATTTAAGGCCCTTCCAACATATGAAAACCTCTAATAACTGTATTTTATTGCAGCCTCAGACATTAACTGTTGAAATAGGTGAAATGTATACACGATGATTGTTAGTCACGTGACAATGTTTTTATTAGCAGGTGGGGGAACGATAGTAATGTTGATAAAGGAGAAATTTCGCACAGCCTTTAAAAGTGCTCACTTTACCGTGAACAGACTATAAGCCGAGGTATTATTTCGAATTATAAAAAGTAATCTTGTCGCAAATGCACTAACAATCTAAACCCGTAGTACATTTGACGTTTTAAACTCAAAATTTTGCAGACAACATATATTTCTGTAATTCGAACTTGTCCAAAACAGTATAACATTGCAGATTTTCTGGGTTGTGTGTTTACTGTTAGTCATAGTCATTTTTTTATTGTGTATATATATATATAAAGAGTAGTTGCTTATGTTGTCACTTCATTTAATAGATTCCAAATTATGCTTTATAGTAAGAGTTAACAGTATATTCTTTTGTAATTTTAACAGTTTATTGGCATAGACATCATGTGTAAGTATTTTTCATTTGTTTCTTAACGATATTCAGTGTTAATATTTTGTTTGTTATTTTTTATTTTTTTCTCTAGAGTGTAGTCATCATTAAAGATTTACTAAACAAAAGTACTAAATCAAATTATCCTGGTCGTCTCTCGTCTCGATATTGCTGATTGGTGGAGAGATGTGTCATGGTAAGACGACAGACAATCGGAGGACAGGAGACAACATAAGTAAGGCATTTGTAAAATAGAACTAATTTTCCTTGAGAATAATTCTCACCATCTCCAACGAGGGGCGTGTGTCGTATAATATGGATTGCTGCCAGTTGTTTTGTAAAATGATATACTAATAAATAAATAATAAGGAGCATTGATTTTTATTGTGCTTTAAAAAGATCAAATGAAATAAGTTATAGAATTTTTGGAGAAAATGAAAAAAAAAAATATATATATTTGCGAATCTGAGAATCTAACGCGGTAATTAAAAGGAAATTATATAAATGGAGCCTAACGTGTTAGTGGTAATTTATGAAATGTGTGAAATATAACAACACATTTTTTTTTTAACAATATAAAAGACCCGCGGTGGTCTAGTGGTCAGACTACTCTCCTCAAACCTAGGTGAACCGGGTTCGCTGCCGCATATTCGCACGTGGAAATCATGCCGGGCGATGACGCAATTCGGCGAGTTTTCTCGGGGGATCTCCCGTTTACCGCGCCCTTGCATTCCGGCGTTCCACCATCCATACTCACCTCACTTCACCCTCATTGGCTTTCTAGACCTCGATGTTAAGTGCCACCTAAAATCTCTCCACTCCGATCTAGCACTATAAATATATGAATTGGTCTTATTTCATTTTAATGTGGCGTTTGCAGTGGATGATATCAAGAAACTCTTGAAGTACATATCTAAGGAAGACCGAATTTTTTATGAATGTTAAAAATAACGCTAATGTATCTGATGACAACGATTATGAGGAATAACTCCAGTGAATATCATGACTATGGCTATGCTTTTGTGGATGAATAGTGTTGTTAATGTTCATAAGAATATAATGATTTCCAATTATTATTTTTTTACATAGTCCCTACGGCAATAAAGAGTTTGTAAATAATTTTTAGGTTTTAGGTGCATACCGTTTACATCATGCTCATTTTATAGTTATTGACTATATGTGGCTGGGGTTGGTGGTTACATGTCAGTAGCCCTAAAATTATTTTAGGACTAGTGACTTTAAAGTTAATGACTTTAGCCTACTGGGCTACTGATTTTAGGACTAGTGACTTTAGGACTAGTGACTCTAGGGCTAGTGACTTTAGAACTAACGAAATTAGGGCTAGTAATATTAGGACTAGTGACTTTAAGGCTACTTGAGAGCTAGTGACTTTAGGACTAGTGACTTTAGAACTAACGAAATTAGGGCTAGTGATATTAGGGGTAGTGACTTTAAGGCTAGTGATATCAGGGCTAGTGACATTAGAGCTAGTGATATTAGGGCTAGTGACTTTAAGGCTACTTGAGAGCTAGTGATTTTAGGGCTGGGGTCTATAGGACTAGAGACCTGAGGTATAGGGACTTTGGTCCACCGGCGCGCGGCCGAGCTGGCGGGATGAGCGGCAGTTTCGACTCTGTGCTGTGTGGTTGTCTGTGAGCGCGACTGAGGAGTAGTTGTTGAAGGCCGTGAAGGAGCAGCCGGAAGTGAGGCGGCTAGTTGAGGTGCACAGAGTGGGGAGGCACCTTGACCCCGAGTTCAGCGGGTCAGTTCCCACGTCCGCCGCTAGCGGCGCGCTACTCGGCCCACATCCCGCCACTCGACCCGCAGGCCCGCGCCATCCGCCAGTCGGTGATGACAGTCGGTGATGACGCCTCATCACCTGTCTGCACCTCTTCTCCGCAGCTTCCACAGACGGCAACCACGCCTAACTAACAAAATGGCAACTTAGAATTCATGAAAAATTACACATAAGTTAAAACTGCCATAGCTTAGAACCATCGTAACTTAGAAAATCAAACTTAAGAAAAGTCGTGACTTGAACTTATAAAATCACAAATTGGAAATATAACATTGAAAAAAACACAATTCAGAAACACATACCGCAGAACTACATAACTAAGAAACATCGAAAGAAAGAAAATTGTTACTTAGAAACACACAAATGAGTGCTATCATACGTTAGAAACACACGTCTTAGAACCACGTAACTTACAACAGGCATAAGTTAGGAAATTATATCTTATGTGTTTCTAAGTGAGCTATTTATAAATTATGACAGTACACCGCCACAGAGAACAGGAGCCGTCACGAGGCCTATCTACCTGGAGTTGTCTTCTAAGTACAATGAGCATACAAAAAACACAGAAAGATGTATAACGATATTGAACCATTTCGTTGCACATTTATGCTGTAGTAAAATTAATATTGTTGCGACTAGGGTAGTAATCTTGACAATTTACGAAGTTTTATTTTACTTAAGCGCAAATATAAAGACGAAGTGTTAATATTAACAAAGCCTCAATAAAATGTTTGCAATGCACTGAAAATAACAGCAAGAACAATATGTTCGTGTTACAGCTACGTTGAAGTAATGTCCACACAACATTAGTCTCCACTGACTTGACTTCGTAAAATAACAGCAAGAACAATATGTTCGTGTTACAGCTACGTTGAAGTAATGTCCACACAACATTAGTCTCCACTGACTTGACTTCGTAAAATAACAGCAAGAACAATATGTTCGTGTTACAGCTACGTTGAAGTAATGTCCACACAACAGTAGTCTCCACTGACTTGACTTCGTAAAATAACAGCAAGAACAATATGTTCGTGTTACAGCTACGTTGAAGTAATGTCCACACAACAGTAGTCTCCACTGACTTGACTTCGTAAAATAACAGCAAGAACAATATGTTCGTGTTACAGCTACGTTGAAGTAATGTCCACACAACAGTAGTCTCCACCGACTTGACTTCGTAAAATAACAGCAAGAACAATATGTTCGTGTTACAGCTACGTTGAAGTAATGTCCACACAACATTAGTCTCCACTGACTTGACTTCGTAAAATAACAGCAAGAACAATATGTTCGTGTTACAGCTACGTTGAAGTAATGTCCACCCAACATTAGTCTCCACTGACTTGACTTCGTAAAATAACAGCAAGAACAATATGTTCGTGTTACAGCTACGTTGAAGTAATGTCCACACAACATTAGTCTCCACTGACTTGACTTCGTAAAATAACAGCAAGAACAATATGTTCGTGTTACAGCTACGTTGAAGTAATGTCCACACAACATTAGTCTCCACCGACTTGACTTCGTAAAATAACAGCAAGAACAATATGTTCGTGTTACAGCTACGTTGAAGTAATGTCCACCCAACAGTAGTCTCCACCGACTTGACTTCGTAAAATAACAGCAAGAACAATATGTTCGTGTTACAGCTACGTTGAAGTAATGTCCACCCAACAGTAGTCTCCACTGACTTGACTTCGTAAAATAACAGCAAGAACAATATGTTCGTGTTACAGCTACGTTGAAGTAATGTCCACCCAACATTAGTCTCCACTGACTTGACTTCGTAAAATAACAGCAAGAACAATATGTTCGTGTTACAGCTACGTTGAAGTAATGTCCACCCAACATTAGTCTCCACCGACTTGACTTCGTAAAATAACAGCAAGAACAATATGTTCGTGTTACAGCTACGTTGAAGTAATGTCCACACAACAGTAGTCTCCACCGACTTGACTTCGTAAAATTTCTGATTGTAGTGAGCAGCGATAACCTCACAAAATGATGGAACCCATAAACTTAAAATTTAAAGCATAGAATGAGAAGTAAATGTAAGATAGATCAGCGTTCGAAACTTGCACGGCAGTTTAAGTATCTCCCGGTCTACCGTGCAGGCCCTGTATGCCATTTCGATCGCACACGCACTGGGTGACGATTGCGTAATTACAGCATTTATTATTCGCCTAAATGCAGACTCAAAAACAGTGCACTGGGATAATTATTTTCTTTTGCGCCCGCGTGGTAGACCGCCTGCTGAGCTAAGGAATACAGGTTGCAAATCTGCATGGCGTTATAACTTATTGTTAATCTGAACACGATAGTTATTAATCAATTTAGCAATATCGATTATAGTTTACAGTTTCAAATTTTCGAACCTTGCAATGGTGTCACGCCCAATTTTACTAATTTTATAGAGTTGATGTTATGAAAAATTAATACACGCCTTTAACAGCTTCGTTCACACAAACGTTATGCCAAAATTAGTTGTTTGATATCGCGTAGTTTCTTAATTAAGCCTATGTTCATAAAAAAAACATTAACAAACCTCTTGCAGTATGGGTAGGTTACTTAGCTCCCTCGATAAGTAATATCTATTATGATTACTGTCCCATTTTACATAAATAATACCCACACGGCGTTTGTACTAATTGGTCTGAAACAATCTGTATATTTCGTTGTAAAACCCATGACCTTGTCCAACAAACCCACACCCCGAATATTTCATAGCGAATTAAGTGCGTAGAAATGACTAAAATTGACTTAATTTAGATATATTTTAGAGTAATAGAAGACATTTGTAAGTTGAGAAAATAGTGAATAATGTTTTATTGGCCACAGAGTATGCAAAAATACGTAAAGTTATTAATATGTACGGATGATTTAACGTAAATTATTCTAACTTGTATAGTAGCCTACAAGATATGAGTGTACGCATAACAAGAGACACTGCACATATTTTAATTCGCCTTAAGCATGTGGCCTGAACCGTACGGTAAAAGAAGTAATTAATAAAAAAAAAAGGTGACTTTGGACTTCTCTAACAGCGAAAAAGAGATACTAGAACAAGTCTGACATCATAAGGATACCCTCTGGAGCGTGTCTGAACAAACCCCGAAAAATTGTAAGTAAATGGAAATAAGTGATATCTTTGGGATATTTCCGGTGAAGGTGAAGCGACGTTAACTTGGAGCAGAGGCGGAATTCAAAAACAGTGAGGAACAAGATAGCCCTGAGAAAACCCACTGACCAAGGGTAACGTGCGCTACTTATCACACGTGTTCCGGAGGACTCCGCCTGGATTCGAACCCGGTTCATCTTGGTGCGAGTAGTCTGGCCACGAAGCAATAAGACAATATTGGCGAGTTCGTAAGACTTCACTAAGAAAATAAAATATACAAAATGCTGGCGTACTACGCACATGTACGACCTCTAACTATAAGAAAGTTCGAATGCTGGTGTGAGGCCGCGTTCTGACCTTGTAGAGCTGAACCTGGCCTGGAAAACAAATGACTCCGATAAGTTAACATTCTTCACACTTTATAGTTACAACATTGGCATTGTGGTAATCGAATACTCCTTGAACTCAGCTGCCAGCAGTCGCGATAATGCTTCTGCCTGGGGAAAAGCTTCAAGGTCATTCGTCGTTTGACAAGGTGTGATATTGAAGTCAGAGTCCACGGACAACACAAAGCCCTTCCGCACGTGTTCTTCGTTAACCTGTTCCATGCTAGTGTACCCAAAAATGTTCACATAGAATAGTTTCTTTAATTCATAGGTGCCGACAGTAAGTTATAGCGAGAATGTTTATTATCTTGTAAGCTAGGTTTCATTGCACAGTGTCTTGTACCCTCCCTTACCTCGTCCCTGTAATTGGTAGTCATCTCAGTGTGAAGTTTTTTCTGCGTATGTTATTGGTAATGATAATTCTGCTGCTCTGAGATCAAACATTTGTGTGGCTTCTGCTTCCACGCAAGTGTCGTCTGAACTGTCTCTTTGAGGCCCCGTCCACAATCGACTTGGATTTAATGACATTACTTAGAAAGCATAACAAGTGAAACTGCCTGTCTACAATCGGCGTTAATGTGAAATAAATAAACCTTTTCTGACCAATTAGAATGCGCAAGTAAGTCACGCCAAATACTATTTGTGGACCTTGCCATCTCGAATACAGGTTTTTTACTTCCTTATGCTATGCATGTTATGTGCGCCATGTCGATTGTAGACGGGGCCTGAGTCATAAAGTAGCCATAAACAGAAATTATTTTTGCGATTTTATACCGTTTCTGCTTACGGTTGTTTTTCATGAAAATCTTTCAAGACTAGTTGTTTTTCAAAACTCTTTACCTCACGTCCGCTTTTGTAATCATGTATTATTTCAATGGTTTCTCTTCTTACGTGTCTACCTGTGAATCATGGAGAAACATAATTCTGATTGGGTCCCGCGGTGGCTGAGCGGTTAGACTGCTCGCCTCCCTCCAAGGCGAACCGGGTTTAACCCCCGGCCGAGTCACTCCTGAATTTTCGCAAGACGGAATCGTGCCAGACGATGCCACTGGTTGGCGGGTTTTCTCGGGGATCTATCGACTCACCCGTCCTTGCATTCTGGCACTGCTCCCTTCTCACCTCATTTCACCCTCATTGGCACGTAAATCTTACATGAGAACAGGTGACTATATCTAGGCCTACGCGATATATATATTTTATATAATATATGTATGTATTATACCTTGCTGTAGTAAATCACATGTAGACGCTCTCAGGAGTGTGTCACATGACCGGTATGATTTATGAATGTTGTTACTGTATTAGCTGTTATCACGTTTATACGTGTTTATTGCCAGCATTACTTAAAAACATATATTATCTTCATTGGCCCTGGGTAAGAAGATAAGATTACACAGTTGTAAGGCTAGCACTTAGAATACATTTGATCGCTAAACAGCACGACTTAAACTATTGGCTCTATGTACCTACCAAAACGGTTAATCATTTCTCTTTTATTATAAATAGGAAAAAATTCATTAATTGCAAAGTTCTAAATTATGCAGTGAACAATATACTTGTAACTATCTTATATACCCTTCATAACCATAGCCAATGAAAATTGTCTTATCTGTTATCTGCAAGAACGACAAAAACGATTTTTTGATTACTGTTAGTATAGGATGCTGTTCACCCATACAACGCTTATGTGCTTTTATAATCACTGATATCTTTCATAAGGATATGTCAAGTATTTCAGGCAGTAGGGCCGTTTTATTATGCCAGCATTGTCCACTTGGCGATATTGAACTATTGTTGGACGATCAAGAAATTGAAACAGAACTGGAACGTTTTTTATAAATAGTAAAATTTATTTGTTGCTGATATTTAAATTTTTCACGACGACCGCTAAAATGCTACTTTTGAACTGAGACTCTCAGTCTGCACCTTAAATATGTGTGCCGTTCGTATAAATAAATAACTGAACTACGTTTTGGTACTAAACGATTAAGTCAGTGAAAATTTTAAGTTCCAATCATGACATAAGCTTGAATGATACTTGATAACATATATTAAACGCTGATTCACAAATCACCATAGGACTGCAGATAGCAGGATCTTCACCGCCGTAAATTTGACACTGACGTCTTACTGAGTTTATAATATTGTGGTGGAAATATAAATTGCTTGAGTAGATATATAATCTAGTCCCATTACGGCTTCGCTGGTTAGAGCACACGATTCAATAAACGGTCCGACAGCTCAGGTGGGTTCGTTTGCTTGGCTTAGATTCACAAAGCGATAAGTGCAGTCAACTTAGACACTAACATAGAACGCTAACCTCTCGCTCTTATTAACAACGCATCCTGCCGGCTAGTTTCTATCAGCATTCTTCAGTAAAATCTCGGAACAGATGCCACATTATCAGTGCTTGTCTCTGATGGTCGAGGTATCATGGAATCGATTCCTGTGGAGAGATGGGTATTTACGCTATTTTCAAGTCGCTAAAGCAAACTCTTACAGGCCCGTTCTGATGACATAAATACATAGAAGAATTTAAGAAATTATTTTCCCTTTTACGGACAAATATATTTTCTGGAAGAAATCATTAAAATTTTGGAGACTATTTATTTCCTTGAAATACCTTGAACTCTCGATACATCAAGACTAGCTCTCTAGGTGGGGTTGCTCAGAGATTACCTTAATTCTACGACTATCTGTGTTCTAATTCCGTCCACGTGTCGATATCCAGACAGTTTTTTTTTTTAATTTAAGTCTTACTAATTTTTATATATAGCCTATGTCACAATTCTTTGTCCGCATTGAATTACATTACCGGCATAATAATAATGGCATTAGCGAGAGCAATTTAAAAAAATCAAAACTTAACACTTCATTGGATCTATGTGTCGCCAAACATTATTGCCAATCTGCTCTAATTGTATGTCTGATACTATAGGAGAAAATGATTTTATCACTTACGGGAGAGGAATAAAATACGTGTAAAATAATATGCCAAACACGCGGAGAGACATACGTCACATCTATAAGATGAAGGAAACTCTTTATATGAGAGTAGATCCGCAACCACTTAATTTATTTGTCAAGTTCCCCTTACAACTCTCTACACATCGTAAAGCTCAAAATGGATGGCCTTTACGTGGAATGTCCCCAAAGGAATAGTCCTCAGTGTTTTGTTATGATGCATAGTGCGCTATGCACATACAGTTATGACGGCATTCCACACGAAATCAAGCCCATCTCTCATCGGCTGATTAGGGTTGCTCTGATCCGAATATAATTAAAATATTGAACTTTCGTGAAGTTACTGGGCTAATCTTGCGTTGAAGTTTCCTGGCGTCACCACTCTAACTGGAGCTAATTTACAAAAGCAACACACACTTCAGGTGAGACCTGTCGAGTGCTTTTAAAACTTCACGCATGTTAGAACCACCATTCTATAATGCTACAGCAATTTTTAAAACTTTTTTTTTCAAGGCGCTCTTAATCAAAATATACGCGTCAGACACATTCTCACGATGCCTGCTTAATGTCCGATCGGTACACACTGCGAGGTGGGGACACTGCACGGTAGTTCAGGGGCGTTGGCGTACTTGATGTGCGTAACAGTGTAGCCCTTATCGTTCCACGTGCTTCTCGTCTTCAGAATCAGCAAATAGCTCCAGGAAAGAGCTGCTACACCAGTTCCAGACGCGGTGCTCGCCGCCGTTTCGGGCTGGACAGGCGTACACGTCGTAATGCCTAACAACGTGAGGGGGCCCCGGTGGCCGAGCGGGTCACCGGATTGTCCCATGAGGGAATCGTGCCGGACGATGCCATTGGTCGGCGGGGATCTCTCGTTTCCCCCGCCCCTTTATACCGATGCGATTCTGAAGACCCCGCTGTTAAGAGCCGCTCGAATCTCTTCACTCACAATCTCTCACTTTAAAAGTGAGTAAGGCATAACGCCGCGGAGAGAGGTAACAGACCGCCGGAGGTGGGACGGCCCTGGCGTGACCACGAGTCTCCGACCCACCCGCCTCCTCCCAAGGTCGCCGGCGACCTTCACGCGGCTCACTCGCAGGGTCTGGCGCAGCCCGCCACGTGCACCGCGGCTCTGGACGACGGTGGAGGGGGTCGCCGTCGACGCCCCCTTGTGGTGAGGGTTTGGTGGGGGGAGAGGAGAAAGAGAGAGCCGCATGGTCCACCAGGAGGTGGTGGGGGCGTACCCGGGGGTTGGAGGAGGGAGGCCACGGGCCGTGGCGTGCCCCCTCGTGGTGGGGGGTCACGCCACAAAACTGTTCTAATTCCCCGGCGATAGACACCCCTTCACCATCGGGCTCGTGTCGGGAGGGGGGGACCTAGCCCCCCCTTCCCAAGTCTGTTACGACAGCCCGGGCCACGCGCCCGCCAAAGCCAAGGAAAAAATTTTATCGCTTCGACGGGAAAGGCGCAGTCTATTATCCCCCCACCTCCGCCTCCACCTCCACTGGACGACGGAGACTTTACCTGCCTTGGCGCACAAGGCCCGCGCAGTGAGAGTTGACGGGAAACTGTGGTTGTCCGAGAGGGGAACAGCCCCGTGACCGACGTCCCCCCTCCCCACTCCGACCCTCATGCACCACTTCACGTCCGGCCCGGGGGAAAAGGTTTTTTACGCTAACTTCGGCGTCGTCGGCGTCAGTGCGCATTCCGTCCGTGTGTGCGTCGCTTCGCGAGGCGGTCACACCACACGACGAACAATATCAGCGCGCCCCGTCATTCGCTGACCTGATGCTGAAGACACCACCGCGTGTGCTCGTGTGCTGAGGTGTGAAGTCTCTCCACCACCGGACCTTGCCTTGCTCGTCCTACAGAAGTTGTCGGCCGACCTTCAGCGAGATGAACTGTAACCTGCGTCTGGTCCTGGCGGGATGCCTGCTCGCACTGGTCGCGGCGGAGCCCCAGAAGAGAAGGAAAAGTAAGTAGCGACTGCAATGATGCGGGTGCATTCTCGTTACCGCGGCGAGGGCTTGGTGAATACCGCTGACTCCTCGACCAAAATATACAGTATTGCCTCCACAACCCTCACGTCAGCATAAATTCCGTACGGACATTACTGCGGAATAACAAACGAACGTGTTAATTTAGACCACTTGCCCCTATCCTTTTAAAACGTCATAAAATTGATATCTTGTTTCCTGGATGTGTTTACACGCGACACTTATTTTGCTTAGACAACCCGCGTTTAAAATTTTACTTCCATTAAAAAATGTGATACCGTGTTATGTCCTTCAGATATATACAGAAGTCCTTTCCTGCGGATGATGTTACATATTACGGGAAACAGATTCGGTGATATTTCGTTCGCGAAGTGAATTCTTTACATAGTTAGCCTGAGAGCAAAAAAAAAAAATGTGTTAAGAGCGGGAGACATTTACTTGACATGTTTCCGAGTGAACAAGGCATACTTTCGGGTGTTATGAGTTCACGTTACTCACGGCGAATTTCCTTTTATGATACGCCGAAATTGTGTGTTTTTTTTTTGTCGTGCGGGATTCGAACCTGGGTGTTCCTCGGCCGCGACGTAATCGCTGCATATGGTCTGAGAGCAGTTGTGGCCCCGAAGGAGAAGTAAACGAGTTGCGAGAACACTCGGGTGTGGAGGACGAGCTTGTTGACGGGGCGGGCGCCGTTGATGCAGGTCAGTGCACCTCCGACGGCCAGAGTCGTCGAACGGCGGCGAGCGAGTCACGTGCGTGGAGTCAGAAGAACGGCGACTTACGAGAGTACACTCCGGCGACGCTTTTCTCTCTTTCCCCTCTCACACTGCTCCGTTAAAGGCGGGTTCGCGATTCAAGACTGAAGAATTAGGAATTGTACTCAGTGACTCGATAAGCGCACGGGAAATTACAATAACAACATTTGCAATTTATTATCGAATTAGCAACTGTTAAGTCTAGCCAATCAAAATCGTAGGAGATGTAAGGAATCGGAACGGACAATTTGCATGTATTTAACTGTCTGTGGTTACTGCTTGTGTAAACGCTTTAAAAAAAAAAATTCGTGAAATCTTATTCAAGGATAAGCCGATGCCAACATTAAGCATTGACGTCAATAAATCTTTCACGAAAGGAAACATGACCACGAACTTTACTTTAAATTAACAGGATACTGTCTCTCGATTAAAATAATTACTTTCATACGATTTCACAACACGGCATAACCTAAATACAAGTTCTAAATGCAGTTTACCGCCAAAAACAACTGCTGCTGTGCTCTGATTGGCTACTTCGTCGTGACTTGTAACTAAGATGTAAAGTAATACGATCTCTTAAGTCACGCCAAGAACACACACGACCCGTCAAGACCCGCACACGAGAGTCATAAACGAATGCCTTTGAATACATAGAATCATATTCTTAAGCACACGGCGAACCTATTCTGTTAAGTCAATCGTAAACCCACCTTAAGTTTTCGCGTGCTCACGCGTGTTGTTTTTTCTGGATTCTTTTTTTTTTCTCCCCACCTTCGCGAGGACCTTGCGCTTTTCGACTCGCGAGCAGCTCCCCTCCAACCGATGCATGCATGCCTCCCGGCGCGAGTCCCCAAACCAGTTTCGTACACTCTGCTCAAGTTCAGGGACGACGCCTTGCCGGCTGCTTGTAAACAAACTGAGAACTGCTCGGAGAAAAAAATAACCCTAGCGTGAATGCCATGATGTGAACATCAACGTCGTCATCGTAAAAAAAATTATACGAATTTATAGGAAGATTTATCATATCACTAACAGTAGAGGCTCGGGAATTTCGCGGATACATTCAGCTACAAGCTAGACTCCACGTTCCTTTATGCACTTGTGGCTGTTGCTCCAGTTTAATCCCAGAGCAGGTAAAACGGGATCGGGCCGTCTTTTTTTTTTTTTCTTGCGCTCAAATTCCTCCAAGGCGTGGCTTGCAAACTGCAATCTAATGAGAAAGAAAGTCAAATTGACACGTGTTTCAATTTTGGCATGTCGTCAAATGAACTCTCAAAATTCCCGGGTCTCCGCATATCAGTGTACGCGTAGAATGAGAGAGTTGCGAATTGTAAATAACTTTTCCCGTAAATCCATGTCAGCGTTCCTACATTTGCTCAAGAAACAGTCAATTGAAAAGAGATATTCCCAACTTTGTATAGTAATGACGCATAACATTCCTATGTTTGCTGATTTCTATATTGCGCTGTTCCCGTACTATGCTACGTATAGCATAAAAACTTCTATTGCGCTTTAGGATATTCACCAAAATAGTTTTTTATAGTGAATCTTATAAACGCTTTTGTTTGATCGTGTTGTAAGCGCACGACCTGCACCTTAGTGAACTGACCTGACCTTACAATCTTTCTAGGGTAAATTTCTTAATCCCCTGTAAGTTAAAGAATCGCGTAACACGTAATATTAGACTTCTGACCTTCGACCACATAAACGTCCTGCCCGTTTTATACGCTGACCTTGGCGTTCTAGGATGCAGTCAGCAGAATGTACTCTGAACTACGCAGGAACAAAATGTGAGTGAAAAAAAAAACTGATCTCAACGTTGTGATGTAAGTGTAGCATAGTATTATCTGAGAATAAATTTTTGGGTCACGAAAATTGAATAAACCTTCAGGAGCTTGTTATTCAGTCTCAACTCTCTATTTATTTACGAAATCCCTCTGGAAAAACAATAGTTATTGCTCGTAATCATTAATTCAGATGCGTTAGAATAAACGTAAGATTTTAGATTTTTATTGGTTAATTACAGGATAAGGTTTCTAATCAATGAAATAAATTACCAAATATTTGGAAATAATTACAAAATTTCCAGCCGATAGGAGTTTGTTGTTGAAGTGAACGCTTTTTTGCTTCCAGTCTGCCAAATTTTTTATGAATATTGGTATTTAGTCGCGAAGTGACGTATAGAATCAGTAGCATTGCCTAACGTGAAACACTTGGCCGATTTCTTGCAAGATGTTGAAAATAATGATTGCAGGTCTTCAACTCGAATAAAATGTAATAAATCAGGCAAATTCATGAAACGAGTGAAAAACCATTGCAAACGTTTGCAATACTTGGGGGAAAATTCAGTTTTCGAGAGAATGCGCTAAACAAACTAGATCAACTTTTCACAATGAAAACTTCAGTGCCTCTAGTTTCGTGGGTAAATCCACTGCGAGCCAAATTACGAGCGGATCGTGATTGAAAACCCATAGGGTTTAAGATGTTATTACAATGGTGTACCATACATTGCAAACGTTTGCAATACTTGGGGGAAAATTCAGTTTTCGAGAGAATGCGCTAAACAAACTAGATCAACTTTTCACAATGAAAACTTCAGTGCCTCTAGTTTCGTGGGTAAATCCACTGCGAGCCAAATTACGAGCGGATCGTGATTGAAAACCCACAGGGTTTAAGATGTTATTACAATGGTGTACCATACCTTCCCCTGAGAGACTATTATTAACATACTTTCCATGGAAACTATAATTCCTTCGTGTAGTTACGTTGATACGCCTTCTCAGTAAACATAATATCAACCGTTCTGTTTTAGCTACTACTGTTTTAGTAAACTAAAATTATCCAGTTTTCATGTTTTAAAATATGATATATAAAATAAATGTTAGAAGAAAGAGAGAGTCTACTAATAAAACTTAACAGCATCTGTAGAATATTTTATGACACTAAATATTAACTCGAATACAACCATGAAATGATTACTTATCAATAGAGTATTTCACACCGAAAAATTCTATATGCAGACTAAAAAATAGTTTGTAGTTGAAAACCACATATGATGCTGTGTAGCTGCAAAAATAATATTACTTTATGTTGATTAAGGAGCGGTTATTTAGCTCACTACGAAAGAAATGTAGAGTTTGTCTTAAAATTTCTGTTCGGTAGTTTCCAAGAATATAATTTTGCTACTACCAGAAAATATTTTCTGAGGCGCAGCGTAACAAAATGCTAAGTATTAATCACAAAATGTTCTTTACAGTGCGTATAAAAAAATCACGTATTAGTACTTATTATATTTTTTTCCGTAAGTACTGTTCCCAGAAACTTTGATCATGAGGCAAAACGTTGCTAATTTGTTATATTTTAAACCTATTTCAAACCCGAGCTGCATAATTTTTGTAGAGCTGCAGCAAGGAGAAAATCACGAATCGAGCACAGACGCCGGGAGATATATGATGACTCGTCGAGGCGCCGTTAATATTTCTAGTCGAAGAAAGCTGTTGCCGAGCAAGCCTGTTTGTTTCTCTGAAGGCACTGGTGCACAGTAATCGCCTGCGGTACCCACGAACCATCACCATTTGTGTTCGCTGCGTTGGTACACTTTGCCGTCTGACCGGTTGGCAGCAGTGGCTTAGCCACTGCAGTTCTTCGCTGGTCGACAAACACGGTGAATCAAACGTTAATAGTATACGCATGGCAATGCGAATTCCTCGATTCTAACATGCATGCGGCAGTATTATTGCTTCTGGCATTAAAGTGGCAAAACACCATTTTGATATATTTATAGTGTATTGTACAATTATGTGGTATTGCATCAAGCTGAAATCTAATGGAAGTATAAAAACGTGGTAAATTAATTTTAAAAAATCCTAATTGCATGTAATTATAATGTTTGGCTACAATCCAAATTAATCGCTTACTTCATCAGAATTAGAAAAAGAAATTAATTTCATGGAAATTTGTTACGAGTTTTGCCCATAATTGTAGCTTTCGTTTTACAACAAAATTTAAAAAGTAAATAACCAGAATTTAAGCCCTAATAGCAAGCAAACGATATGCCTGGAGATGATGGCTTATCGCGGGAAAAGTTGACTTTTCGCAAGGATTTTCTTTCTTTTTTTTTTTTTTAATTGGCTATCATGCATGTATGAAGCTCCTAGCCCATTTCACCGGGCCAATGAGGATTCTGATACTATAAGGCAGAACGTTTGTGATTGGTATGCAAACAAATTAAACGAGTCAAAATCATTGTACATCCAGACACAATAGAATAAACTAGCTAGAGTGTTATAGAAGACATGTTGGCTCAAAACATTTTCGTGATTTATTCATTATCACAAGATATATCAGATGATAAGTACATTTATTTTTACGTTCCTAAGACATGAAGAAACATTAAAATTGTAATGAAACACTGTGTTCATCGAAATACTTGAACATTTTTGACGCGTAATTTAAGCTTAAAATGCTTATGATTGGGCCAGTAAAATTAGCAGAAAGTTATTGTTAAACTGATAAAGTATTGTAATTAATATTTATAGATAAAGTATCACAAATTCATGTAACATTTCCAAAACAGAAAAAAATCAGCATCTTGAACAACTTGTGTGTCTTTCATGCCGGAAAGCTGAAAAATACATTTTTTTTTCTTTCGCACATAAAGGCTTGCAAAACATTAGGTTAAAAATTTTCCCGAACTAGCAAAATAGAAATTGTTGCCAGTTTTGAATTGTTCAATTCAAAATTTGTATGTATAGGTATGTATAAACAGTGATCAGCTACGTATAGGTTGTCAAATGAACATAGGCCTATGAAAAATATTTTAGTTGTACATTCCAATAAATATTTTTATAGGCTATTCACGGTAAAGGGATCACTTTTTAAGGCCCTGCAAAATTTTTCCTTTCAGCTAATTTTTATCTTTCCGCTAGTTTTTTATACAAACATTGCTATGTGACTAATAAACATAGTGTATACGTTCCATAACTCTCAAAAGTTCAGATCTGAGGCTGCAATTAAACACATTTATTAATGGTTAATTCCTTTTGGTTGGGCCTTAAGAAGTGCTCAATTTGCCGTGAATAGCCTATATTTTATTTCACTCAAGTGATAACGAGTTCTATAATACGAGAGGCTGTTTTCCGTCAAAGATTTACACACCTTTGCACATCTGAACTTGCTACTACTGTTCGTGAGATTAAGTACTACATCCTTGCCGTATATTGCAGAGCAGAAGCAGGCAGCATGTCATGGCGATCACTAACGAATGTAATAAGAGGAACTCGGAAGTTGAGTGAACGCAAGTATATTTATTCATTTGCATTCTGTTATGGGCAAGTCGTTAGCGGTTTGTCTGCATTTATCATCGAGCAATCTTCTTGTACAGACGGGCTTGTGGATATAAAACACGGCTCGGCAGTTGTTATTAATATTCATGGGAGAAGAAGTAATTGAACCAGCTACGCTAGACACACGTCTTGCATATGTTTGTACCAAAACTATTTATTATTCTTCGCTTTTGAACCACGGTTTGGACATATGGTATGCGCTCGTATATTTAAAAAATGAAATTTGTTATAAACTAACGCTATACTAAATAGGAAATAGGTTCTTTGCAAATACCTGTCTTCATCCACGTGATTTATAATTCAGTGAATAATAGTCTACATTTATAATCTCCGTGGTACGCAGTATACTCTCACTTATGTAAACATGTTTAGAAATTTTCTGCATTTAATGTTTGGCTGTTCTGTTCAGTGGATCAACGTTAAAAGCAGCATAATAATTCTGGTGAATCGATTCAGGCATTTAAATAGAGGATATCTCCTGCGTATTATGCTAAGAAAGTACTAGATATTATTTGATTAACTTTAATTTTTTTTATTTACATTTTTGATTATCGTGAACAACGTTAGAAATGTATACCCGCAGAACAAGCACATATAATCACGAATCACAGCCACTCTACTATAAACTTTAAACTCAGCCGTTACTCCGGCACTGAACGACCATGATTGGTTGGTAGACACCGCGGACGCGTGAGATTTCAAATCATGCAACCACGAAATTGTTTCTGAAGTAACTTGTTTCTACACATTGAGGTCTGCACGCATTTACTGGAACTTAAAATAAGAAGTGAGTCACCTGTATCAACTGCTGCAAGAACACCGGTTCTGTTGGCGTCTGTGTTAGAACTCGCCATCGTCCTATTTGTCCATACCACACCGGACACTAGCCTGTACTCCAGAGCGTTCGTTATTGGCTTGTCATCAGCCAATGGAGAGCCGAGCTGATATTGACCCAATAAAATGTCACTTAATACTATAAAAGGATTTACAATCAGTCATGTCCTCATGAGTGGCTATAGAAAAAGAAATGATATCGTTAGCAATATCATTGTTATTGCGCTCTGGTGTTGTTATGAGGTCATGTTGGACACTCACCGAACAAAGATTGCACATCCGTGGGAGTTTTTTTTTTTTGGAACAACAAAAATATTTTCAAATGATCTTTGCTCGAGCTACATTCGAGCGTAGTCTACAAAGTGTTAAAGTACAACTGGCCGTGGAATCTTTTCCAGAAAAACAGGTAGCCCTACTAATGATATGGGTCTCTTTGACTCAATGAAGCGGAATTTGCCCAAAAATTGTTGTAGGTCTTACCACCAGTGTTGTAGGCGAGTATACAGAAATGAAATTGCTTGCCGGTTTTTTTTTTTATGTCGGCGTACCCATTCGCTGATTGGCTGCACATAGCTATGGCATGGGTATCGAATCCGATTGGCTACTGCTTGCTGAGAAAAATTTCGAATTTGCCAGGTTTCCGGCCGGCGAGTGCGCGACCAAGCGCTGATTGAAGACACTTCCCTGGATAACGACGCCATTTTGCTAACATGTGTGCCTATTGTTCGACAGTTAGATTTCTTTTGCAAAATTTTCGAATGTGTTTTGTTTATCTAGAAGAGCTTCCCTTTCGAAAATCATGCTATAAAAATTGTTGCGGTCATAACTTATAAATAGCTTTCGAAACACGCAAGACTGGACTATCGAGGTTATGCCATTTTTTAAGTAACGTGGTTCTAATTTGTGAACCTTCTAACTTATGGTAGTTCTAATTTGCCTGTGTAATGATAGTTCTACGTTATGACTTTATGAGGTACAGCTGCTCTAATTTCTGATTTTCCAAGTTACGTGCGGCTGTCATCAACGAACACGATCATCAACGTCGGCCACGCGTCGGTGTGACGCAGGTTAATGCCAGCAAACATGTGCAGAAGACCGCTAACGGCGCCAGTGGCGGGTTTATTGACACGTGTGGGCTGAGCGCCGCACTGGGTTGGCATTGGCGTACGAGGGGCTGGAGGGGTATATGCTGTGGAAGGGGGGGGGAGCAGGGGAGGCTGCCGCCTCCGGGGGCAAGCCACTCTTGCATTTCCGCGTGTGGCTCCCCTCCCCGCCAGCACATTCCGCCGCCGCCACTGACCTTACCGGCCGTAGCCACGCGTTGCCCCGCGCCGGATCGACAGGTGACAATTTGCGCTATCTCCCGGCCCGCACCTGACCAAACCCGATAGCTAAAACTAGTGATATTTCGCGAGAAAAAAAAAAATATATATATTTGGGTACACGGCACACTTCAATACGATTAGCACTCGACAGCAGTTTGTCTATTGCCATTGGCTGCTGTCTGCTTGATAAGGAGTCTTCATATTTGACCGGGGCACTCAGAATTCGGCATCATTGGAATGGCTCCTGCGTGATTCGTGTACACGCAGTCAACACGTGTAAAAAAATAATTCAGCCAATCAAGATAGGTAAACGACCCTAGGGTGTTTTGAGATATAGCTTGCCGTGAAATCTTTTCGCGATGTTCCACTACCCCTGCCGATAGGGCAAGCAGGCAACTCGCACGTCATATCGTCCACATCACTAGGGAGCTGCGAGATTCGCGTTATTTTTCGACACAAAACCAAACTTCGCAGTACTGTATGCATTAGAAAAGAAGTCATTTCCTCATTGGTTCCTGCACAGGTGTGAAGTCGCGCCCTTTCTGACTGAACTGCATGTGATTGCGGCTCACAAATTGGGAAGTGTTCGTTTACTCGCGCAGACCTACACAGGACGTGCCCAGTAGAAGTCTGGTCAAATGACAAACTTAATGCAGAGGTGCACATGTTTGACGTCTCCCCAAATAATAACGCGAATTTTTTAGGTCTCTATACGTGGCATATTTATGAACCGACCGAACGCCTCATAAATGCAGTGGTTTCCTTCCAAGAGCTTGTGAATAGACTACAAATACAACAGAGTGTGGTGAGTCCTTTGATGAGGGAGCACCCAGTTGCTGATTGGCTGCCTCGAGGACCTGGAGTAAAAGCCTCGTGTCTGATTGGTTACTGCGTGCAGCGATATACTTCCTACTGGCTGGGCTGTCAGCTGGGGAGTGGGTTAGCAGGCGCTGATTGGCGAACGGCATTTCTGACATGTTACAGGCTAGTAGGGATGTTGGAAAAATATCGATATATCGAAACGACAATATTATTTCAACGATATATCTATATAAATCATAAAATATTTTTTTTTCCATGTGTTGGAAATAGGCCTAAGTAAACTTTAATTGCTCATTTAATAGGCACTGTTTTGAATACGAAAATTTAATTTTAAAGCGTTACTGTGTTTATTTTGGCAACGTGTGCCAAAAATAGGCACTACAACTCTCTGCAATTCCTCGTATCCTAAATACGTTATAATCCAAGCAATTTTACAATTGTCAAGTTCTTTAATACCTAAAATATCGGATTCCGATTTACCGGAAGTAGAAATTTATTTCCATATATCGTTTTGTAAAACAATACTTTTATAAGTAACCAATATAAATAATAACGATATTTTCCGATATCGATGCCTCTATTGGCTATTGGCGCCATTTTTCTGACGTGTGCGACTAGAAATTACGGAATGATCTTATGTTTAACATCTGTATTCTCATTTACGCTTTGCCTGCAATAAGGTCGTTCAAGAGCAGATATTCCTTTCAATATTTGGAGGATATTTTACGTTTACGTAACATGATATAAATAGTGACATAAAAAAACTCGTGGGTTCAGTACCTTGTATGCTGACTTCACGATATTATGTGCAATCAAACAGATTATCACCTGCCTATTGGCTGTTTGCTGTCATTGCTTGCATTTTTATTGCTGACTCTTTTTTAACGTTTTTAGATATAAATGGCGACTTGATAAAAATACCGGTTTATATCAGAAATTGCATTCACCGTTTTTCATTATTACTGAAAATATGAGAATTTCATTTTTAAGTAGGCCCTAATGAATCGGCCAAATTCCAAAATATTTTTCTAATACGAAGTTAGGTTTCTACTGAAGTATTTTTCTATTAATAAGTAAGGTTTCTACTGAAGTATTTTTCTAATACGAAGTTAGGTTTCTACTGAAGTATTTTTCTAATACGAAGTTAGGTATCTACTGAAGTATTTTTCTAATACGAAGTTAGGTTTCTACTGAAGTATTTTTCTAATACGAAGTTAGGTATCTGTTGAAGTATTTTTCTAATACGAAGTTAGGTTTCTACTGAAGTATTTTTCTAATACGAAGTTAGGTTTCTACTGAAGTATTTTTGAAGTTACAAGAGGGCCAAGTTGCGATTTCTTTCAAATGTACTTTTTAGTTTACCTGCAGTAAGAGCATACCTTATAAATGTTATCTTTATATTATAATTTAAAATCAAATTAAATAATAAGCGAAGAATACAAATATTTTGCAAAAAAAAAAAATATTTTTATGTCATTTTGATTATTGATTACCTGGACAATATTTTAAGATGTAGCTTAGGATAGTTGATTCTAATTTGATACATTTATGGGGGATATATATTTGTGTGTGTGTTAAAAATTCGTATACATCCTTTAATTAATTCGTCAAAAAGGATATTTCTGCTACTCTCGTTATTTCTCCATACTATTATTTCATGTTGGTCATGTTGGGGCGAAATTTATGTAATATTCTTAACACGTAGAACATTATTTACGACTTGCGAACACCCTTGTTAATACTCTCGGCCATTGCATGGAGTGATTTCCGACAAACCGTGGGAAACATGCGGCAGAATGTTCGAGCCAGTACCCAAACCCAGGTCCTCCCGAATTCGTGTTCACTTTCCCACTTCTTTCGTTTATGACTACGCATGCCGGATCTCTCGCTGGCATCGGCGTGGGTAGAGAAAGTTGTTCTGTTCCGCCTTCGCATTTTGCTTGGTGATCAGCCTACGAAATGATTTGTACATTTACCATGCCAGTGTACGCGCACAGTGACAAAGGGAGAATAGTAAAATATTTCCCCCCTACTTTAGTGGTAACGATCCTACAGTTGCTCAGGCAAGAGTCACATGCGTAGGGAAGTTCCCAACTTTGTATAGTAGCGACGCTATACATTCTTATATCTGTAGCTTGATGTGTGGTATTATTACCCTACAGTGTATAGGTTAAAAACTTCCATTACAGATTCGGAAGTTTACCAGAAATTTTTTTACATTGATGTTCCCTATCTCGCCATGTGTTCCCTGTCTCGCCTTTATGCAGACATAAGAGGCGAATTAAATATCAAACTATGGTGCATTGGTTTGAAGGTGGCGGCTTGTGTTTATCCGCCTATCCATGCTTGGAGGGTGCTGGTTACGTGTGTCAAGATAAAGTAAGCCGACAGATTCGCAGTCCCTTTCGTCTTCACTTTCTAATCGTAATATAAATGTCTTAATAAAATATTTGCAACGTAGGAGATTTTTGCGCGAATTATAAAGTGCTCTAATCTTTAATCTCTTCTGTACGTTTGTCTTCCCACACTTCAGCCCGAATAGCCGCGTCAGCCATCTTGAAAAACACAGCTTATTTAATAAGTTTTTAATCCTAATTAAAACATATAAAATATTCCCAAGCTGCAAGCACATATAATCTTGTATGTGCAAATAACATTTTTATATTATACTGCATTGAAAGACGCCCAAAACTAAATATAAATTACTGTGTGTGATCCAAAAAATCACGAAATACAATAATAACTATTTTCTGACGGAATTATATTGTGTACCGTCTACCTAGCTAATGAATTTAGCTTTGTTACTAGATATATTTATTTCTGTTGCCATCTTGGAATAAATAAGAGTTTTCAATCAAAAACAAATCGTGGTGCGTTGACATCTTAATGAACTAGGACTCATATGTCATTGAGTGAAATATAATTCTTCAAAGCTTATCGTACATTTCACAGACATGCATCAAAGCTACTGATTAATGCATTGCAAAAAAAATTGAAAAAATTAATTATTGATACATTCGCTTACTTTTCCATTTTTGGGAACATGTGAACCTTCTCAAATCTTTTGCACCCAATTCAAAATTCTCTACGACTATAACTCTTCCTCAGCGTAGAATACATCACCGTACAGATCTACGTCCACACTTTAATGAAGTGGTTTGTATGACTTTAAATATAGGCTACTCCCAAAAAGACTCTACTGTACTCTAAACGCGAATCAGTAGATTCATTTAGCGAAGTAAATTTCACTGAAAATGAGTTAAAAAATCTGCTAACGACTGGGCAAATATATTTTCCTGAATTAGGATACGTTAATTCTGAGAATTGTAGTATTAACATAAATTCAGCGGGAATCGGCATTAATAAGGTGAAATTCAACCACCACAATAATTACAAAGCTGCCATTAAATTTCCTGTGAAGCATTTTCCAATCATTTAATATTTGGAGACCTCATGGCTATCTCAATGTTGGCAGTGTGAAGTTGGTGTCCGTCATGGGGATATGTTAACAAAGTTGACACGAGATTAACACTCAATTTCATTAGAAACAAAATAATTATTGAGAGTGCTTACTATGTAATACATTTGTGAACAGTAAAGACACTAGAATATTATAAAATTATATTACCTTCACTTTTTCAACTAAGAGTAATGAAAATGGCGATAAGACAATTTTCTGTCAGTCAGAGAGATGGGGGCCGCGGTGGCTGAGTGGTCAGACTGCTTTCCTCCTACCAAGGCGAACCAGTTTCAATCCCCGGCCGGGTTACTCACAGATTTTTCGGATGTGGGAATTGTGCAAGACTATGTCGCTGGTTGGCGGGTTTTCTCGGGGAGCTCCCGCTTCCCCGCCCTTCTCCATTCTAACCTCAATCACCCTCATCGGCTCTCAAGACCTCGATGTTAAGGGCTGCCCAAATATCTTCACTCACAACGTTCGCCCCGTTGCCCGCGTTTGAAAAACTGAGCCTCGGTTCAACCAGAAAGGCAATTAGGGTGCCATGAGAAAGTAGTGACCCGCGAATCCAGATGCAACCGATGCACGAACGGAACGCTGGTAAAAGGCCCTCAACGAGCGTGTATGAGGCACGTTGCAGCGCATTGCCACGCCCCTGGGTAGGCGAACGGCATGACCAGAAGGAATAAATAATCAGTTTCCAATCTCAGTCTCACCCTGGAGCTAGGAAACTATTACGTCAGCCGTGGGCGCCATTGTAAAGACCTTGCTCATGCGCCGGCGCAGTGACAGGTATAGTTGATAGTTGAAACACAGCTACGGCTCTACGAATAGTTAGATTAATGTTTGTCATGCTCGGCCTTGATAGCCAAGTTGAATTAGTAAAAGGACACGGAAAGGGTGAGCGAGTTTAGAAATGGTTGTTGACAAGGGAGGGGGTGGGGGAGTAGGGTCGTTAAATCCAGTAAACCTGTGCTGCAAGCAGTAACATGTTACAGTTGCGACAGCTTATTATTATAGTACCCTGACAATCTGACTATAATATTTTGTGCAATTACTTCCCTTTCCATGGGTTCATTATCGTAAGGAAATGTCCACTTTCGAGGCAATCAACTAAAAGACAAATCATCGCAGATCTACCGTTACGAGACATGATCGACACTTTTAAATTTATTGTCTGGCTAGTTAAAGACTCCTACAAACGATAGCGAAAATAAACTGGAGAAGGCGCACTAAAAATATTTTTAATAACTTCGTCCAAAAATTCTCTAAAACTACTTAGTACTTTTTTTTTTTTTTTTTTATTTTTTTTTTTTTTTAGTGGCGAGATAATAACATTTTTCTTCCTTGCATCCAAGATTGTGGACATGTCGCATTGGGGAAACATACATGAACCACATTGCGCACACCGAATCTCAGTTCAAAATACCTTTCTTCTGGTTAAATAATAAAGTTAACCTTGTACCTACTCTAGGTTCTCAAGGGTTTGTTCAACTGTTAATTGTGATACAGATACATTTATTTTGTACTTTCAAATAGCCTATTTCAGAATATTGCCTTTCGCCAATAACTATATAATGTATTAACGACGAATTGAAAAAGTTACTATTGACGCCTGAACACACTCTTTAACAAAGGTATTGGCTGTTTTTTTTAGGTTTATCCTGTGTTTCTTCTGGTGTTTATTTTATACCTATTTCATAAGTGGTCAATTTTCCTGATATAATGATAATTATTGTAGTAGAAATATAACTGTTTAGAAACTACAAAAACAAACTTAATAACGTGCTTTTACATCTTAAATATTAATTCAAAATGTAATTATGAAAATATGACATATATCTGTTAAACCGTGCCGAATTTTGTATTCTTTTTTATAATTTAATAGATATTACTACATTCCAAATCAGAAATTTTAGCGAGAGTACGTGTTCATAGGTAAATTTAGATAACGTCCTAAATAGCAAACAACGAGTGATTATCCGTCGGCTAACTGGTGGCAGTGGTGGTAAAATTTGACGTGTATGACGGTTGGCTTTACATACATGGTTGATAATCCGATCACATGAATAAAAATGCCACTACCTAATTTTTTAAATAATCCTTATTCCGGTCAATGCTCTCACGACGGTTGATAGAATTCTAAAGATGCTCAACATGTAGACAATTGAAAAAATGCCAACTGTTACTTACTGGTTAAAAAATTTGAGCAGCAAGTTTATGACAATTTATTGCATGCCAACTGCTGGGGACATAATAACAGCAAGCTTAGGGGTTATTTTTAGTGTGACAACAGTTGCTTATTACTGAATTAATATATATCAACAAATTTATGGGCTATTAATGGCATACCGAATATTATATGTTGTGAAATAGCAAATAGCGTAACATGTAAAAAATATTCTTTATTTTGCATTTTTAATACCACCTGAAAGTAGCCCGAAACCTAAATACTAATATTTTATACAAAGCACACACACATACACACACACACACACACACATATATATATATATATATATATATATATATATATATATATATATATATATATATATATATATATAAAAGTACTGACTTGTGATACGAACATAAATTGTGTCTATAGAAAAGTCAATAATTAAACATATTTGTGTGATAAGAATTCAGATTAACTTAAATGGTCCTACATGAATGCATAGTAGAATAATTGGCGGCATTCTAAACTCAGGACTCAAGGGTTGTGAGTTCGATTTATTGTTATTCCAAAGAATTTTACGAATTGTGAAGTGCTACTGTTAGATAACATGACGGAAAACGGGAAATTACTAATTTTTATTTAGGCGAAACCATATTCATTTTCTTTTTTAGTCTTGAAAGTGCACGGCAAGCGGTTTTTGAGTGGGACACAAATGCCCGACACCCGAACTGTAAGTGGCAAAATGTGGGCCACAAGTGGCTTGCAAACACTTGACTGATAACAGTTTGTTAACTTACGGCAGACCAGAAGCAGTAAGCCAGTGAGTGGGTCATCGCTGCCACTCATGACCCAGTGACGGTGGCGATACGCTTGGGGTACAGTCAGTTACGCAGCATCGGGCCGCTTATGGATAGATTGTATTCTGCAACATGGAAGTTATCTGAACAATGGCCAAGATGGGGCTAACTGCACATAGTATTCAAGAGGCCCCCGTGTGGAACACGTGAATCTGCGAGTGCATTACAGCTGTTGACTGTTTGTTGGAAACAGCTCGTGGGCTGTGCGCGTACAAGCATATAGATTTGTCCAAGTGGACCAGACGACTTTTGCAACTTGGGCTGTAATCAGGGCAACTGTAAAACCGTTGTCAGAAGATGAAATTCCGTATTTCAATTCCAAAGGGGTGATTTATTCGAATTCCCCTTAAACGGGTGATATTTTTTACTATTTTTGGGGGGCGGGGGGGGGGGGGGAGGGAGGATTACGGAATAATAAAAGAATTACAACCACGATTTCAGCACCAGTTTTACAAATGAAAATTCAAATTATTTTCTTTCGCAGAAACTAGCGGATAGATAGGTATATACGGCCATGTTCCTCGGCTGTGCAGTTTCCCACAGGGTTCTTATCGTCTTGCAACACTTCTACCACAGTCTCTGCAAAAACTTCTTGTACAAGGCCTCCGCTGCCGTGCATTTCCCCACGAAACTTTCTAGTTTCGCAGTGTCCTTTGAGAATGCCTGTTGATGAAAGACTAAATAAACTGCGCTCGCGACTCCGTCTCTGCCTGCGATTTGCTTCATTGATTTAAGCAAAAATAAACAAATATTATTTTTGCAATTTAAGAGTAGTTATTTCGTTTGCAAAACCGTCGCTGTGAGAAAATTAATTTTTATGAGCAGGTGATAGACTCACAAAAAACGAAAAAACCAAAGACATTCGAGACAAAAATATTCGCGAATTCAATGCTCGATAGGCTAGAGTTGACAGACTAGTGACGGGCTACACTCACGCTGATATTATTTATTCGCCGACTACTGACTTGTGGCAATCCAACTTTACTCTGCACTGAGTTCTTCATAAACTTGTTCGCTGTTGGGTATTTAGGTTGTTATTTTCTCACAATCATTGCGTGGCCGATTTTCATTGGATCTTGTATCACACTAGAGAAAGAAATATTTCTCTAATGTTTCAGCAAAATGTAATTCGAAATTCTACAGCTTCCATTTATTACTTCACAATTATCACACAGAGTATATTTGTACACAAAATGAGAGTACAATTAGGTAACGTTTGGTACTTCAAATACTTCCAAGTCTGTATTTTTTTTATTTTTTTGTATTTTTATACAAAGTCCTTGTGAAATTAATACATACAACTACACAAACGCTCGTGACTTCAAGTTTGTTAAGTTACGTCATGCCAAATCATTTTATTCCTGATCTACTAAATGGCATTCAAGGGTGGAGTGGAGAGATTTTGGGTGGCTCTTAATATCGTGGCCTTGATAGCCGATGAGGGTGAAATGAGGTATCGAGCAGCTCCGGAATGCAAGGGTGGGGGGAAACGGGTGATCCCCGAGAAAACCCACCGACCAGCGGCATCGTCCGGCACTATTCTCACACGAGAAAATCTGGGAGCGACCCTGCAGGGAATCGAACCAGGTTAGCCTAGGTAGTAGTCGAGTAGTCTAGCCATTACATCACCGCGGCTCCCAAACTGCTTTCACTTTCGGTTTATACGTCTACTGGGATTCGAACAAACCACACCACTACGGTGTTATTGTTTTGATCTACCAAGTCACAGAGTAAGTATCGCAGAGACGGGTTCCTTTAATGTGGGCAGTGCCATTTCTCTGATTGGATGCGAGAGGCTACTGCAGGCTGCGGAAGATCCCCCATTGGCTGGGCCAGCCGCTGGCGGGCGGGATACCAGTCTCTGATTTGCGAACTGTGTTTGAACATCTTGCTGGGCCACTGTCGCCAATTCTCTGGCATGTGCGCCTGAAGTTCATGATATAAGCGTCTTACCTGGGCCTTCTGAAGTGTACTACATTTGCGGTTTCTTCTCATTTTTAAAATCGAACCTTAGAAAAATAGCTCCATGTACGAAGGGTTTCGTTGTTTGCTAGATATATCACGTATCACAAGCGTTCTACGTTTGTGTTATCATATAAGTGCCTTATCTTATATCAGATCAAACTTTTAGATATAATTTATTTACCAGTTATATTATTTCATTTATAATTAATATTAACACAAACAGGGAGATATTGGAGTGTGTTGATAATGCCTAGTGAAAAATAGTTCGTACGCATAATGTTATAAAAGTATGTGCGCTGTCCTTTCAGTGTAATTTTCTAGACATAGTTATGCTTTGTTTGCGTGAGGCGGAGGAATATACTGGAAGTAGAACTTCGACAGGGCTTCATAAAAGTTGGGAGTAGCTGTGAATGGACTTATACTCTGTGACCGTGTGTTATGTTGTTGACTAACCAAACGTTTTTTTTTCCCCCCCTCTACTCTCTACTTTCCGTGCAAGGACCTTGAACACTAATTCCGTTAATAATAAAATACGCACGCGTGTTAAAGCTTGAAGGACAAAGGAATGTTTCACAACAGCGCAGTTGAGGCACTCACGGGCTTGGAGAGCAAATGCTTGTATTCAAAGGTGTGAAAATTCAAGGCAAGGGCGTTGGATTTTTCGGAGTGAGATAAAGTTGCACGGGGACAGCAGACAGTATATACTTATGAAAAATTGTATGAAATAAAAGCTTGGGTATATAACAAACACCTGGGTACTTAATGGAACCTGATCTGGGAAGCAAAAAAAAAAGTAAAACATCGCTGATTACCACTAACGAATATAAGGTTAAAAACGATGAAGCGCGGGAATAACAATACAGAAATAGTAATGTTCCGAAGCAGAAATTATTAAAAGTAAACAGTCGAAATCACTGCGGGTCCCCGGAGTGTAAAACTGTTAAAAGAATTCGCAAAATTTTACTCGAGTTTTAAGTAAAAATTGTAATAATTCGGAATAATTAAAAAAATAAATAAAAACAGAGTGGATATAGGTGTATAGATAAACGCATAATATTAAATTGTTCTAATGAAAAATGTAATTGGCCTAAGTGCACACAAATAGGGTGCGTTATCCCTTAGGTTTAATTTCCCAAACAAAGTTATTCTTTGTTTGCATGAGACGAAAGGATAACCAGAAAATTGAATTTAATATTAGGGCTTCAGAAAATTTGGAAGGAATCATTAACGGTCTACAGTATGTACCGAAACAAGAAGTGTTCGAAGTCTACCCTCCTACCGATAAAAAATACGCTAAGTACAAAGGGCTCTAACACTGGCAGTTTAAGGTAGCACGGTACCTTAATTAACTCTATAGAGTTTAATAATATTTTAAAATTTTATGAAATCCAACAGAGAAAACGAAGAAGGGAAGTCCTACAGAAATATTTTTATTAACTATGAGAGTAAATATTCTACCAGAGCGATGTTTTGTTTCTACTGAGCTGTTTATGACGTAGTAAATTTTATATATTTCAACGCGGCGAAGGTTAAGAAGCTTAATAAATGCAAAAATATACCAAAATAATTTACCACAAGGTTGAAAAAAAACAACAAATATCTTCTAAGACTGTAATTTTTTTTTTTTGTATGTCTTCAAAAATCTGTATAACGCATTTGACGTTTGTGTAGGTACACATTCGCACTGGATACTCAGTAAGACTGCACTTAATTGAAATTCGCGTCGACCATTACAGCTAGACACGAGCATTTAAAAGGCTACGACATGCACGTGCTTCTATAAGGACTTTTTGCCGTTTAGGTCGACAACAGTGTAACAAGTCCAGTGACTTGTTTAGTAAACCGAGCGCGTCGCTAGCTAATGAGAACACACTCGTGAGTCGCGTCGCGTCGCATACGGAAAGAGTTCGACACCATATATCGGCAGTGTTGGTGCGAGCTCAGGTGCATTTCTTCCGGACGTTCTCGTAAATATAAATATGGCTTCTTAATAATTTCGCATCCATTTTTAATTTGCTCCAGGTGCTGCAAGCGAGAAATTGTTTTTACGTATGCTGCACTTCGTGGACACGTCGTTTATTATGTCGCCGCAAACCAAAGCGTATTCGACTGCAATAATATGAACAAATTCGTGTCATACACTAGTAGCAAGGTCCACGAATCAGTTAGGATTTTTGGAAATTGTTGAGACTGCAGCTGACACGCGCATTCTACTCTATATCTAGTCTATAGTGGAAAGCATGGAGGAAGAAACTCGTCCAGACGAAAGTGAAACGCTGGCCTCAATACCGTTTCCTTACTCGAAAGCGGGACATTGGAGTAGAGGTCGGCGTGGTATCGCCACGCACTTATTTATCACGTTGGGTAATTTATCTCTCGCCAGTACAGGCTGCGACACAGTTTACTCGTCCCAAGGTGTGTCCAGTGGACACTGCACACTGATTGGTTCACATGACTCTCTGAAGTCACTTCTACTGTCCTTTGACGTCCCATTGTCCCATACCTAGAGACCTGCAAAATTAGCATTCTTATTTGGGGACACGTTTAACTTAAAACGCACGAACCTCGGCATTACTTTTGTCATCGGACCAGACTTTATTTAGCACGGTCTATGTATCTCTGTCGCTAATAATTGAATACTTCACAATCATGTGCCCCAATCAGATGCAGTTCGGTCAGAAAGGGTGCGACCTCACATCTACGAAGAAGCCAGTGACGAAACGAAGCCCGCTCTAATACTTACACACAGTACTGTGGAGTTTAGCTTGATACCAAATAACAAAGCGAATTTTCAAAGTCCCTATCCGTGTCCGTTCGTGTCCAATCGCTTTGGTTAACTTTCATAATTTAGTCCATTGATGAGTATTCATGAAAGAAGATTAATCTAGCCAGGAAACGCGCACATGCCGTAAACAAGCACAATCAAATTGAAGATCCGAAACCTAAATGTAATCAACTACTGATAAATAGACGACTGCAAAATTCGCGTTATTATTTTGGGACTTGTTTAACTTAAAACACATATACCTCTGCATTACGTTTGTCATTGGACCAGAACAGTATTTGATACGCCCTGCGTATCTCTGCGCCAATAAATGAACACATAACATTTGTGTGTGCCAATCACATGCAGTTCAGTCGGAAAGGGCGTTGACTTCACATCTGCGCAGAAGCCAATGAAGAATCAATGCTAGATCTAATACATTACAGCATTGTAAAGTTTAGCTTAATGTCAAATAATAACGCGAAATTCGCAGGTCCTTACTGATTAACAATCGTATTTTAACCTACACTACCGATATTTAAAATAAAGTAACTGGTTTTTTAAAATAAGTAAGTGTAAACACTGACTTGAACTTAACCTACTGAATACAACTAGCCTATGTAGTTAAACTATCAACAACCAAAATGTTATCTAGACATTAAACATACTTACTTTTAAAACTGTCTTTCAGACACCGCAGAAAGAGGCAAGCCAACCGTGGCATAAAAAAGTTAAGAAGGAAAATTTTTAAAATGTACAACACATTTAATGCAGTCCAGAATGATTTTTCGTAATGTTTACGATCAGGTTCATTTTGGTAATTTCAATTTTGACGGCGTGTTTGTAGGGAAAACGTTTTCGTCAGAGAGGACGGGTCAAAGAGAGGCTGAAGGCTAAGAAAGACAGTAATTGAAGCACGGCGGCGCAGACCTGAGTCATCTACTTCCACCACTGTGAGCCCATCTATCAGTTTTGTTTGTTTTTCTGTTCCCATTTAAACAACATCGCACGCGCTTACTAACAGTAACAACGTTCATTACCGGCTGGCTATCAGCCTATATGAGGCCGAGATGTAAATGTCCCAATCAAATGTTTTTCCTACATATCAAAATGCACAATCCATCCTGTTGGTTTGACGTACTTGCATTTTGTGTTCTATTATGTACTGTAAAAAAAATTGTAATTTTTACTGAGAAATTGTTTGTAACTTTAAAGTTTGTGCCAGTATAAAGATGCCTCTTGTAAAACTACAAGGTCCGTGTTTGTAATAGACCTCAAGAAATGTTTGTTCTGTACTGACCCGTATCCACGTGCTTCAGGAAAATGGCGGACACTCAACAATGTAAAACCGTATATAGATTTTTTTGGGAAAAAAATATGGGTGATGTAAAATGTAGTTGCGTGTAAAAAGAAATGTAATGCAACTTTGAGTAACGTAAAGTTCTTAAAACAACTCAAATATTCATAATAAAACTACTATTTCAACCAAACTTGGCCGCATTATCATTAACTGTTTCCTAGCTACACAGACTCTTAGATCGGCTCTCAATACTTCGTTGTTAAGAGCAGTCCAAATATTTCAAATCAATAACAGACCTCTTAAAGTGAAACAAATATATTTTTCTTAATTAAATAACGTCATATCATTTTGTAGTTTTATGCAGTTATATTTACTATAAAATTAAGCATTAAGTACGTAATTCAAGTTGGTGTTGTGGTTAACTGTGCGGGC
This sequence comes from Dryococelus australis, assembly GCA_029891345.1. Classification (NCBI taxonomy): domain Eukaryota; kingdom Metazoa; phylum Arthropoda; class Insecta; order Phasmatodea; family Phasmatidae; genus Dryococelus; species Dryococelus australis. The sequence continues at coordinate 127,155,397 of CM057002.1, forward strand.
TAGTAAATGGGTTCTGATTCTCACGGTCGCAAAGCTTCGCAATTTTTTTTATTATATTTTGAAATAATTTATTTTAGCTATTCTCTATTATTAAATCATCACATCTATTTACCTGAAAAAAAAATTGTGTACACTTTTTAATAATGTACGTTGTAATACAAGGTAATCATTCGTAATATTACAAATATAAGTTTTGCAGATTTTACGAGAAAACTGATTGTAGTTTTACAAAGGATTTTCTTGGCAACTGGGTTTCTAAGGTTTTTTTGTTGCAAAAGTACAAACATAATTTTAGTGTGTATTACGTTAGTGAGAACTTAATGAAAACTGCTGACGAAGGAATATTTGACTGCCCGTGTTCAAAGATTGGGGGGTGTGGTAACACTACGACTAATTCCATACAGCTGAATTAGGGCGACGCAACGTTACGTCGGCAGAACTTTGGAGTGTCAACAGCTCCGTATCCGCGGAGATCTGCGAAACCAGCAACACTCCAGCTGGCGACCTGAGGAGAACGAGTTTTTGTCATTCTGACAAATCTCGCCTTACACTTTACTCCGCAAGGGCTGAAATGAAGTTGGTAGTGGTGGTGAAGGGGGGGGGGGGGAGAATACGAAAGAAATTTAAGTCTGGCTATGTAACGGGTCTATGCATTAACAAAAAAAAAAAAACTCCTTAGAAAGTTTTATTTTTTTTTATTCTGCGTTTTATTGTTTTGTGCAATTCCTTGGAACAGGCTGTCCGTAATGACCCCTTGTCAAGGTATTGGAGTATTTTAAGTCGCACACAACACTCAGGACAGAAATTTTTATTTCATTAGGTCTCCTTGATAAAACATTCGAGCCCACATTTACTAATTAAAAAAACTATATATAATTGTTTATTCCGTTCTAGTGACATCAATTTCAATCAATAGCGACGGTATCATGTAGAAACACTAATTTATGAGCATACAAGAATAGGAAAAGAGAAGCATAATTTGCAAATATCTACACAAATGCTTGACTCTGGAGAATGTTATCTTAACGAACGCATATTATTTGCTATACAAAAAAAGAACAATTTATAGACGATATATTGAGCTACTGACTTTTCTCGAAAAGTCTACTGCCATTGGTCGCTGTCTGCTTGAGAAGGCGTTTCCATATTTGACCGGGCCACTCAGAATTTGACAACATCGGCACAGCTCCTACGTGATTCGTGTTCAGAGAGTTGACACGTGTTAAAAAGTAATTCAGCCAATCAATATAGGTAAACAGCCCCTACAGTGTTTTGAAGTATAACTTGTCTTGAAATATAACGATATATAGCTTATATAACACACCCCTCAACATGGATAGAGAGATAAATATAATTTAAACACATACTTTTAAATTATCACATTCAAAATATATTTTTTTCCTTTGCAAACATTATTTATCTGTTTCCATTCATTTCATGTACTATAATATTCGAGATTAGCTATTATTCTGAAGGCGCGTTTCTTAGCGGAAGCCTCGTGGAATGCGTACCCGAAATGGGAGAGAACAGTGTGTTACTCTCTTACTTCTCTGGTCTTCTTTGTATAGGCTGTTCACAATAAAGTGAGCACTTTTGAGAGCCCTGCTTAAGTTCTACTTGTAGGTACGTTGTGTAATCTTCCACCGCGTGTAAAACTAACAGCAGCCTACCACGGGCTTCGTCGCTTTATTAATAAGTCCGTTGAGGGAAACTGCGAAATAATTAGAGAGGTAAATATTTAAAAAATTTTATTATCATTATCAGTATTCACAAATGTGTACCTGGCACTTTTAATTCGATTTTGAGAGATGGAGATATTTATCTTGTTCCCGCTCAGTGCGCCTGTTAAAATATATGCAGGTAGAGGAAGTGAGGTTTATCAGAGGTTGGTTACAGAAGTGCTCACATTATCGTTAACAGCTTTTACACTACTACTGAAGAGGATAGCCAAGCTTTCACTGCCCACCGTCTTGTGCCTTATGTTTGCAAATTCTTCTTATATATTACTTTGAACCAATCAACAAGGAGAGCAAGAGGGAGTGTATGAGTGAGAAAGAAATAAAAGTAAAGGTTGTTAACGATAAAATGAGCACTTTTGAAATCAACCTAAGAAAAATGTCACTGCCTCTAACTGCATTGATTTTAACTGGCACTCTGAGTGACATGCGCCAAGTAAAGTTGGTAACAACGAATGGCAAGTATTCCGTAACTTAACGTCGAATAAAAAGTACTCTATAACCATTTATGATAACTTAAATTATTTCTTTAGTTTTCTGTTTATTTTATAATGCATCGATGTGTACTTTAAAAATGAGTGGATTTTTTAGATATTTAATTTTCAAATAATTTCACAGTTTCACTTGGCCGACTCATGAATAATGCGACGAGGCCCATGACAATGCTAATCTTACATAAGGCGGAATAATACACAACGTGCATACAATTAGATCTTAAGCAGGGCGTTCAAAAGTACTCATTTTATCGTGAATAGCCTCTATGTGATTGTCTCGGCCGGCGGAAAGATTCAAAGCCTCGGGAAGAATGTCGACTTGCTGCCGGCATGAGCAGCTCCTGATGGGGTCGTCGCACACGGGATCTTGCATAACTTCCTCCCCTCCAGCCCCTTCGCAGGGAGAGTCGACGTTCCCTGCTCGCCTGGTCGAACGGCAGAACGACAGGATCGAATCGTTCGGACCCGCCTCCCGCCGCATCGTCGTTGCCTCTCGCGGGAGGGGCGACCAGAGCCTGCCCGTGTAACGCGGGACCCGCCGGGCCCGCGGTCTGAGCGGGTGAACCGGGCGCCGCAGCTCGATCGTGACGTCGAAAACTGTTTCGCCCGCTACTCACCCTCGCCCTGCCGCTGTCCGCCCGCTTTGCGGTTGGCCGTAGCTAAAGGCCGTCCGCGATAGTGATCACTTTTAGAATCAACCTTAGAAAGAAGTCACTGCTCCTATAGGCTATTCACGGTAAAATGAGCACTTTCGAAAGCCCTGCTTAAAATCTATTTGTATGCGGGTTGTGTATTATTCCGCCTTATGTACCACTAACCTCATCACTTCATTCGTGCCTCGGTGAAGTGAAACTGTGAATTTATTTGAAAAATAAATATCTAAACAAATCTTCCCCTTTTTCACATTTCGATACATTAAAAAATAAACAGGAAGCTAAAGAAATAATTCGAGTTATCAGAAATGGTTGTCTGAACACTTTTTATTTGACTTTAAGACACGGAACCACTTACCATCCCTCGGTACCAACTTCGCTGGGCGCATGTCGGTCAGGGCGCCCGTTGAAATGTATGCAGGCAGAGGCAGCGAAATTTTTCTCAGATTGATTTCAAAAGCGCTCACTTTATCGTGAACAGCCTATACCTTCATATATTTTAACGGGCGCACTGAGTGTCGTGCGCCCGGCGAAGTTGGTAACAAATGCCGGGAATTTATTTACATGTCTGAACGTCGAATTAAACGTGCTAGGTAAACATATGTAGTAACTTAAATTATTTCTTTCACGTTCTGCATTTTTTAATGCATCTAAGTGTAAGAATGAGCGAATTTGTAAAATATTTACTTTTATAATTATTCCACAGTTTCACTCAATGGGCGTATGAATAAAGTGATGATGCCCGTAGTAATTTTACATAAGGTGGAAGAATACCCAACGTGAATACGAGTAGACCTTAAGCATGGCTTTCAAAAGTGCTCATTTTACCATAAACAGACTGTCCCATCACTGCCCAAGGCGATCGGTGGGGGAGGGTAAGAACGAAGGGAAATCCCATCAGTAGAGACATTATATTTTCGAGTTAAAGGCTGTTCGCGATAAACTGAGCACTTTTGAGAGCCGTGCTTGAGACCTACATTTATGTAAATTGTTTATTCTTCCAGCACATGCATAACTAACATTTCAATGGGCCTAATCATTTTATTCGTGCGTCCGTCAAGTGAAACTGTGAAATCATAACAAAAGTAAATATTTATCCAATTTTCTATTATTTACCCTTGTATGCAATAACAAACCTGGAATTTCAGTTCTCACAAATGTTTGGTTATCAATTTTTCTTTCAGTTTAAAGCACCGAACTATTTACCCTTCGTCGTTACCGACAGTTTATTAGACACGCCCAGTTGAACTCCTAGCCAGTATTAGACATGCAAGGAAACAAGTACCGAATCCCATACTACCACCTGGTCTGAAGTAAAACTGCCACATACTGAGTCAGCGCGTCGGCGAGCAGAAAGCAGACACTCGAAAATACATAGGACTATGGCGTCTAGCGTGCAAGTCGCGAAATTTTCCTATCCCTAGCTATAGTCTTTTCGAGGTTTCCTCGTCCTTTTTGAATCAAACCTTTGAATAATTTCTCCATGTATGACGTGTTTAGGTATTTCCAACAAATGCCATATACCACAAGCGTTTCATACTTGTGTTCATAAAAGTTACTTTTTTTTTTTCTGTTAAATTGAAACGTTAATCAAATTTTATCTAAAAATTACAATGCTTCATTCATAAATCATTTAAATAAAAAACAGCGAGAAAAATGTGTATTTGTAGCGCCTATAGGCTGTTCACGGTAAAGTGAGCACTTTTGAAGCCCTAGTTACTTTTTCCTTTCAGCTGTGTTTTGTCCTTTAACTACCATTTTTAATATATTTTGCAATGCCAGTAACAAACACAGTGTTTATATTCCACCGCACTCTGAAGTTAACGTCTAGGACTAAAGTAATATTATATTTATCGACTCTTATTCAAAATGAGAGGGCTTTCAAAAGCACTCACTTTACCTTGAATTAGCCTATAGTGAGAAATAGTTCTTATACAAAATAATGTTACAATTGAGTGCGCACGAATTCGGTGCTTTGACCCTCTGGTGCAATTTTCCAGACTTGGTTAAGCACAGTTTTGACGAGGCGGAGGAATATCCTGGAAGTGTAACTCGAGCAGGGCTGCAGAGAAGGCCCGAAGCAACTGTGAATGGATTACATGAAGTGTATTCCTCAACGGGTTGCACGAGGCGTGGGCTCGGCGTGCAATGGCCGCAGGCAGCTTGCAGTTATTTCGCCTCCCACCGTTGCGACAGAACGACGAGCGGCGACAAACAAAAGCCGCAGCAGTAGGAAGCTGCTGACACGGTCCTGCACCTCACGCCCCCCAACACCGCTCGCAGAACACCCAGGCAGACAGAAGTAAAAACCGGCCCCCGCTGGCAGTCACGGCAGCGAGAGGTTTTCGCGCCGAAACGCCTCGAAGTCATTCGCAGGGAGGGCTAACATTTTAAACGCAGGGCGTTTTGGAAACTCGGTGCCCTAACTCCGGACAGAGTTTGTTTTAAAGCGATAGTTTCACATATTCGGAAAAGAATATTTTATATCAAATAAGCGTGTTCGAAGTTGCGACGTGCAACGCCTGGAGAACAGGGTGGTGCGATCAGGGATGTAGGATAAGTTGCATAAGAAACAGGGGCGTGACGGATGTGTTTAGGCCTTTTGTGTTACTATTTGTCTAAAGAAAACCATGTCTGGGGTTAGGGCACTAAGTTCCTGAACATTCTGTACATGCAAATACATATATAGGCTATTCAAAGTAAAGTGAGCACTTTTTAAGGCCCTGCAAAAATTTTCATTTCAGTTAATTTCTAACTTCCCGCAACTTTTTAGTATAAACATTGCAACATGACTAATAAACTCAGTGTTTACATTTCACTACTCTGAAAAGTTAACGTTTGAGGTTCCAATAAATTATATTTGTTAGGTGTTAATGCATTTTGAAAGGGCCTTAAAAAGTGCTCACTTTACCGTGAATGACCTACGAAGGACGGGAGAATTTCGTGACATAGAGAATTGTAAGTAACCCATAAGCCACGGTAGTACACACACTATTACAGTAGAGTCGCAGAATACTTAAGTGTACAAAGTGAAACAGCCAATTTTATCAGTACCAATGTACCACGTGATTTGGTGTTTGATTACAGCAGATCTGCTTGCTATTGGCTCAGTTTCCCACCGTGTGTCTAGTAAACTGATCAATCTATTAAGTAACTTCGATATATGAGTTTGTGATGTTTTCGCAAAAATTTTCTGCACCCTTACATTAGAATAGGGTTTTAGTTCTTTGTATGCGAATGAGAAGTTTTCAACTATACTTCGGATGCTTCTGCCGTTATTACTACGAACCTGCAAAATTTGCGATATTCTTTGGCATCGAGATAAACTTCACAGTACTGTATGTATTAGAGCAGGCTTCGTTTCTTCTTTGGCCTCTGCATGGATGTGAAGTCACCACCTTTCTGTCTGAACTGCGTGTGATTGGGGCACACAATTGTTAAGTGTTCATTTATTGGAGCACAGCTACGCAGGGCGTATCAAATAAAGTCTGGTCCAATTAAAAACATAATGCAGAGGTGGACGTGTTTGAAGTTTAACATGTTCACAAATAATAACGCAAATTTTGCAGGTCTCTAGTTATTAATCATTTCTCTGCTCAATTGAACCACGTGGTATTAGTGCAATCGGTTGCTAAACGTTTGCTACCTGTCAGAGGGAATTTGAAATTTACACCTGGTGAAATAATGCAAGTGGAATAAACGTTACACCGAAATATGACTTCAAATCGTTAGGTCCCGATCCATATTTAGGCCAACATTGCCACCCGCTGGGCGCATCAGTAGAACAACTCTCTACGAGAAGGCTTAGGGAATCAGTCGAAAATGCCACTTTCCTGAATTTTGGCCAGTCAAACGATGACCGGGGGCCGCGGTGGCTAAGCGGATAGCCTACTTGCCTTCCATCAAGGCGAACCGGGTTCAATCCCCGGCCAAGCCACTCCCGGATTTTCGAGCGTAGGAATCGTGCCGGACAATGTCGCTGGTCGGCGGATTTTCTCGGGATCTCCCGTTTCCCCGCTCTTTCATTCCGGCGCTGCCCCATACTCACCTCGTTCCGCCCTCATAGGCTCTCGAGACCTCGATGTTAAGAGCCGCTAAAATCTCTTTACTCACTCGCTCACTCAAACGATAACCGATTATGCTTCCATCAAAAGAGCCGCATCGCAATTATTCATCCGCGTGCCCATTTATTCTGTCTCACAAGAAGCCTTAAAGTGCGCAAGCGCTTCAGGAGAAATCGATTTTATCCACCTGCTCTTCAGATATTCATTTTTATCTTATGATAATAACATAATGCTAGGCTTCAAGTTTCCTGCGTGCTATATAATCTCCTCTGAATTTATAGGTTGGTTTACGTGTGACTTGATTATGCACTATAAGTCTAAGGGACGGGGGGGGGGGGGTAGGATGTATAGATTACATAGATCTATGAGTTGTTTGGCCAACGCCTCGGTGGCCATAAATTCTGTTTCACAAGGGATCGGGGCATTGTAGGTTGGACCACTTACCCGCATTTTCTTGACACCTGAGAGACTGCGTTAGCTGACGTCATAATGATCCTAGCAATACTAGGTATTAACACAATATTTTTCTGAAGGGATTATTATTGTACGTATTTCGAAGAGGTATTTATGTAAAATGTTTGTTTCATTTAAACCTCCCTTGTAGTATACTTCGGGATATATGACAAATTCACTTTCCCGAAACACATAGGAATGGGCGAAATTTTATTCGGTCAGGAGACTGCATTAACAGTGAACATGTAAAATTCTTGGCGGCCTCATTTCATTGGCCAAGTCGAACAGGAGACTGTGGAAGCGGCCAATGAGAAAATGAGAGCTGCTTGAGTTTGTAGAAGACTGTCGAGTCCAGGATGGTGTCATTCTGTAACGCGAAATTACGGGTCTCAGTCGTTTATCAGAAGCTTTAAAGACATGTTTGATTTGTCGTGTCTTAACAACTAGTAAACCTCCCACACGTGAGGGGATTTTATTGCAGAACCTCAGAGTAGATAACTACACAGAGACGAAATGCGCCACGGTTCCTTTAATGTGGGAGTACCCGTTATCTGATTGGCTGCGCCAGGTTCTAGGAACGGGTCCTGGTGTCTGATCGCCTACTAGATGAAGCACAATACTCCTCGTTGTCTGGACTGCAGGCTGGCGATTGCTGTAGGTCACCACACGCGCTGATTGGTGAACGGCGTTCCAGCATTTTTTTCCGGCCGTTGCCGCCATTTTGCTGGCGCGTGTGACCGAGTTCGCAGCACAAGCGGTGGTTTTACCTCCGTATCCTTAAGTGCTCTGTTATGGTACGTTGTTTTCCGCTTAGCAGAGTGTAGATAACCGAACACCGTTCCCGTGCAACGTCCAATACATAGAACACGATGACTGAAAGGGCAAAGGGAAAGCTGAATCTCTAAATTTGTTAGTCAGTAGCGGATCTATAAATCCGTCAAGGAGGGAACTACTTACGAGGCCGGGCAACGATCATTACGTTGAAACTGCGTGCTCACAAGTAAGTATAGACTGTTCACGGTAAAATCAGCACTTTTGAAAGCCCTGCTTAGGATATATTTGTATGCACGTTGAGTATTACTTCAACACAGGCAAAATTAACATTGCCATGGGCCTTATCACTTTATTCATGCGTCGGTCAAGTAAAACGATGAAATTATTAGAAAACTAAACATTCTAAAAATCTGCTCATTTTAAATACAGAAACAGAAAGAAATAATTTAAGTTGTCACAAATGTTTTCTTAACCTATTTTATTCGACTTTAAGACATAGAACTACTTTCCATTAATCGTTGCCAACTTTTCTGGCTTCATGTCACCCAGTTCGCCCGTTAAAATATATGCTGGCTGGGGCAGTGACATTTTTCTAATGTTGATTTCAAAAGTGCTCAGTTTATCGTGAACCACCTTTAAAGTTTAAATACCTCAAATAGGGCCTAACTGCAGTACATAGTGCATATACAAGATAAATACATTTAACTACTATACGAAGTGCATGTGTTAAAACTGCATTATTAACAAAATACTATCTTTCAAGGAAAATCTAATTTCATGCAGAGTGAAATTAACTTCCAAGTGGAGGTTCAAACATTCTAACCGCAGCACTCTTGTGGACTTGGCACTGTTGAGTGAGTGAAGAGATTTGGGCGGCTCTTAATATCGAGGTCTTGAGAGACGACGAGGGTGCTTGAGGTGTGTATAGGGCAGCGCAAGAATGAAAAGGCGAGGGAAACGCGAGATCCCTGAGAAAACCCGCCTACCGACGGCATCGTCCGGCACGATTCCCACATGCAAAAATCCGGAAGTGACCCGGCCGGGGATTGAACCCGGATCACCGGGAGGGGGGCGAGCAGGTTAACCGTTCAGCCACCGTGGCCGCTATTTGGCGCTTGCGTTTGTCGTGTATAGACTGTTCAGTGTAAAGTGACCACTTTTTAAGGCCTTCCCAAAAGACATGAACCCCTAAAAAATATAATTTATGGCAGTATCAGACGTTCAGTTTGGACAGTAATTGAATGTATACAAGTGTTTATTAGTCATAGTGCAATGTTTTCATAAAAAAAAGTAGCGCAAAGGTAGATATTAATTGAAATTAAGAATTTAGCAGGACCTTATCAAGTGCTCACTTTACCATGACTAGCGTATATCGTCGTGGGTCGACCTTGATCAGTTCCCATGTGTGCAGAGAAGATGCCTGCGCATAAAGGGGGCGATGAAAGAGCTGTCGGCAAACGTGATGTCACTCGAAACTTCGCGGAATCTGTTCTCCTCGCAAGAAAGAAGAGAGAGAGAGAGAGAGAGAGAGAGAGAGAGAAGGAGGATAAAAATTGAGAACTGGATCGCGGGTTACGTAATAGTAGGACGTTTCTCAACTTCTGGTAGGCGCGGCGCAAGAACGACGTGCAAGTGCGTGCCCAGCAGGAAGTGGCTTGTGCGCCTGTCCGTTACGTCTGCAAATGAAACATTCCGACAAAAAACGGCGTAAGGACGTTTGTCAACAGTCTCGTGGTTTCTAGCAGCGTGATGACTTCTTCATCTGGGATTTCAGGAAAGGGAACTCGTGCAGTGAATAGTATATGGAGCTGAATATTTTTTTTTGTGTTAATAGAGATATTTTCGTAATGACTGAAAACGCTTTTGTTAAGTGAGAATAGAATGGCCGTCCAGAAGATATGATGGAAGTAAAGAACACGGGTAGGAGCCCTCAAGGAAAACCAAAATATAGGTGAGAGGAACATATTATACATGCGGACGCCTGAAGGGCGTATCTGTGTTCTTGACGGATGGAGGTTTTAATAAAAAATAAAATCAATTCAATTCAATTAATAATTTATTCACTCCGCTATTATTAACAGCATTAAATTATCTGTCTCCAGTTGAACTCTTTTTATTTAACAGTAAGTGCAATATTTTATGTATAATTATACTCTAATTAATGTCCTTAATTGTCTCTGTTTGTTGCAGTCAATTAATTCAGATGTAATCACAAAAAGATTTTCTTTACCTGCGTAGACAAAAATAGTTCAAATACTTTTATTTTAGACAATTAATTAAGGGGAAATTATAAAGTCGTGAAAATATGTGAAATGCACTCTCTATAAATCCGTATCAAATCAACACTTGGGAAATCCTTTGTAAATGGTCCAGGCCCTTGCATTTGATTCTAGACCTAATAGAATAAGGTAAAAAAATTATTGGCTTTCGTGGTATACAGTCAGTAGAGTTTACGTCAAATTAACTATAGGCTATTTACGGTAAAGTGATCACTTTAAAAACCACTGTCATTTGGAATAATATTTAAAAAATATATTTTATTTTAGCCTTAGCCCGTTAACTTCCGACTGCAGTGGAATATACACTCGTGCTTATTACTTACATGGCAATATTTATATAAAAATTTTTGTTAAAGGATAAAAAATGAGTGAAAGGCAAAAGTAACTAGGGCTTCGAGAGTGCTCACTTTACCGTGAACAGCGTATACTTACCTGAATGACGACATTTTTTTACAAGCCTTGTTGAGTCGCACTTTCTCTGCAACCAGCAATTTAATTTCGACTATTTCTTGTCGGGAGAGAAAATAGAATGACTAGATCTCCGTAAAGAAGAATAATTAAAGGAAAAAAACTGTCTTGCCAGAACTGTGAACAAATATATAGCATTAAATGTACACACGTTCAGCATGTACCCAAAACCTGAAGAATAAGAATTGTTACTATCAATTAGCATACGCCCATGAATATCCGAAATCCGCAAAAATTAAATGAATTTACTTTCTTGAAAAATATTTATATGAAACAGAGATATTCATTTGGATTAAACTCCACATTGGAGTTTTACAAACGAGTGCATATTTACCATAGTATATATAAATTAATATATTTCTGTGGTATCAGCTAGGATAGATCGCAGTCTGCTCGAATTCCTTTAAATATAAAAACATTGTCTGGTGTCTCTTCACTAACTACACTATAAAAAAAATTGCTAGAAAATTACCCGACAAGTGTAAGGAAATATTCGCAAATTTGTGGGGGAAACATAGTTTTCTTTACAGGTCAGGTAGGATTACCGCACTCTGGAGTAAATTTCACGTACATGGTAGTGGAAAATCCCACACATGTATGCGAAAAATTACCTTACTACGCGTGCTTCTCTTCAGTAATGCCAATAGGTGAGTAGAGGGACGGGCGGTAGAAACAATCCTTTAAAATGCTAATATGCACTGAAGCTCTCGCGCTGTCGTCGTGGTGTAATGGACAGCGCATCGGCATATCGCGATAGAGGACTATGGTTAGCGCCCGCCCACCAGCAAGTGTCGAGCATTTTAGTGTCCAGGTTTCGGTTACTATTCGTGAGAGAATACAGATTGTAAAAAATGTTAACAGTGGCAATTCTCCGGGATGCTCTTAAATATAATTTTATTATTCAATATAGTTAATTTTCCCTTACTTGTACGGGATTTCCCCCCCCCCCCCCCCACTTTTGTCAGGTACTTTTCTCGCGCGATTGGGGATCAGTACTTAATTTGTTACATACATTTACTGTACACTTAGAGGTAATTTTACCTTTACATGTAAGGGAATTTTACCATTGTTTAAGATTTCCCATTTACTATAGAGAAGTGGTTTCCATATCGTGAAATTTTAATTCACTTCACCACTTGCAACTTAATTTCCAATTCTTTTGATAACACTTCCAGTTCGGCAACGGCGAGCTAGCCGGGTGTCGCAACAAACTGTGATCGATTCCAGCATAACTGTTCTTTCCTCGCCAGAGAGTAAGGCCTCTCGTGTTGGTCAACCTGGCTGGAGAAAGCGTTGGGAGGGCGCTTTTCCAGACAACGCAACCGAGACGTACGTACGGGCGACTTTTTTTTTTTCTGCCCCGTTATTGTCTGCAATTTACGCCGCCTCAGGAGAAAGCTTTGTGAGACGCCTGGGAGTTCTGTGCGGGAGAACGAAACGTGGGTGTCACCTGGGAAACGTTCATGTGAATTTTTTTTTTTTTTTTTTATACTATTCCGAGAGTTTCACAGCTTAGGCCAGCAAAAGGCCGAGGGGAAGGGACAGACACAATATCCACTGTACGTGTACAGCCATATTTCGAAACTGCTTCACCAGAGAAACTGCAGTGCCCCATGGGTGGGGGGGGGGGGGGGGGTTGGTACCAATGCCGAAATCGAAAGCGTCGATCACGTCGATACATCCGTGTCGAGAAAGAAGTAAATGTCCACGGCGAATCGATCACTGGCGAAGCTCTGGGTAATAGCAGCGCGTAGAAAAACGGCCGTTCACCTTTTGAGTGCTGATTCATATTACGTCTTGCGCGAACGATGAATTTAACACACTGGGAAGGCTTGTGTATCTGATATTGAATCAATTCCGAAATGGGCCGGATTTTAACTTTTCCCACGATCTCAGAGGTTGCATTGGAAACGGTTAAATGCTGTTCACGATAAAGTGAGCACTTTAGAAATAAAAACTATATAATAGTCACGGACCCTGCGTGGATATATTTTAATGGGCGCACTGAGTGACATTCGCCCAGTAAAATTGGTAACGATGGCTGGAAGATAGTTCCATATCTTGACGTCGAATTAAAAGTGTCAGGTTACATTTTGTGATAATTATTTTTTCGCTTTTTTTTTTTAATGCATCGAAAAGCAAAAATTACCATATTTTTTAACATATTTACTTCAATAATAATTCCATAGTTTCACCTGACCAACTCATGAATAAAGTGACGAGGCCCATGACAATATTAATTTTACATAAGGCGAAGTAATACACAATGTGTATACAAGAAGGGCTTTAAAAGTTCTCATTTTACCGTGAACATCCTATAGTTAAAATGACAGTGTTAATCATTACATTATCTACTGAAAAACCTTGGGGTCATTTACGTTCGCATCACCGTTTATGACATAAAGTGTGCTTTAGTGTGGAATTCTCGTTGGAAAACAGGAAAAGTTCTCGCGATATAAAACGAGTAATTTGCTGGTGTATGTAAATTATTGTGACACGTGTTACAGTATTCAGAACTCTCTAAGTTGCGGGGAAACGTGAATTTCTCGGATGTTGCAAATGTTTTGGCTCTGCTTGCGGTATAAATCTTCATTATGTCTTTCTAGATTTGCATGCCGGTTTTTAAAATGCCTCTACAAAAATACAGGCTTTAAGCAGAAAGAGCGTATTTTATTAAATTAATAACCTGTTGTTGTTAACATTCACGAGTACCGTCGTTCAAGTTAGGTGGCATTAGGCGCTGTACGCATATTGGCATAATGCTCTGCTTATAATTGTTAGCTCTAGTGAACGAAGAATTTTCAATTATTATGTATTTATTATCTGAAAGATTAGGCTACATTGATTAATCGCAAAATATGTCTAAGCAGTATGATTTAGTACACGTCTTCTTCTTACTGTTATGAGAGAACAATAAGTGGTTTTGACGTTTTGACATGTCACAGCTATCTGCAGGCGAGTGACGAATGTAAGCCGAACGTTCATTGGCCCCGTCAAAAGAAGAATCGACATATCACAAAGGCTACAGCAAATTATTCATGGCTAGCAATTGAACAGGTAATTTGATTTTTTATACAAATTATCCCCCCCCCCCCCTCAAGTTAAGTGTTTCATATTTAAATACAGATAGCTTCATGCATTGTATAGGTTAATTCTTTCAATACGTGTATTGCAGCTTACTGAAAATTCAGTGTATAAGCTGATAACTTCAGGAAAATTGAGAGAAACAAGTATGTACACCAGGGGATGGGATCCGTGAATCTTACTGTTAATTAGAATGAACCATACAGTTAAAGAAATACATTCGAGTGTCAGAAATAATTATTCGTATTTCGATGATTTCATTGGTTGTCATGGCTCGCAGATATTTTAAGCATTTTAGAATGCTGGGAACAGAACAAATCATACAGAAGCGAAACAATCGATTATACCGTGAACTCCAGCTTCACACGAAATTTTCATGGTAATTTTACTGTGCATGGAGACTATTGGACAAAGTTGTTATATCTTAAATAGTCTGCTGTATAACTCCGTAGCTAATGTGCGCTCAAACGTTCGCCATCTCGGTTGCCAAAAACGCAGGAAGGGCTAACACAGTTGCTTCGGAAAGAAAGAAATTTCTTTTTCGCCGTCTTTTCTTGGTAAACAACAATCGCGACTGATGCCAACAATATATTTTCATAACTATCATTTAATTTTGATAATGAACAGAGACTAATCTATCATCATGCCTTTTTTTTGGGAGTGAAGGTGCAGAAATTACAAAAATATCACTTTACTCGTTTTCGGGCTACGCTTTTTAGGTAAAGAGTGATTTTGTATATTCGCGAACGTACTTTATACAAGAGAATTCCTTGGTTAAAATTCCATAATAACAACAATACAGCTTCATTTATGATGAAGACCTATACGCAAACTATTAATTTTTACTTATAATCGTACATTATTAAATAATTAAGTGGCGATAAATTGTTAATCACAAAATTCTCTGAAAGGGAATGGGCTCGATTGTTCCATTGGCTGATATTATTAAAGTAAATGCATCCTGTGAACGTTTCAGTTGTATCTCTAACACAAGCAGAACCAGCATTTAATTAAATCAGTGCCCACAAATTAACAAAAATTAATTTACATACGCTGCTGTTACAAGGAAATATTTTCATCTATTACTTAGTGCTGGGAACTTTACTTGGAGATTGCCAATCAGTGTGTCTAATAAAGTTGTAAAGATACGCGGAGTGATATTTAAGTTTAATTTAAACAAGTTATGTACTAATTTATGAACTAATGGGTGTCAGCATTTATGTTAGTGTGCAGTGAACTAAAATACGTGATCATTACAAAACTACTGCTTTAAATTGATGTTGTTTGCGCGCTGCTGCGTAGGTCAAGAATGCCTCAGGTAGGAAACCAGATCCCCGCCTTGCTACTTAGCGTTCGCAGACCAGTCGGCCCGAGGGGGGCGATCAGTCAAAGTGACTAAGGCGCGGTGGTTGCTAGGAGACGGGCTAGTTGCAATTGCGCACTCGATCCGTATAAGGTTGCGCCCGACCTAGACCCGCCCCGCCCCGCCCCGCCCCGGGAAGTGCCACTAGCTGTGCGGGGGGAAAACGACTGGAGACTTGGATGCCGGACTAGACGAGTAACCCCACTCACTGGAGACTTGAGCGCTGGAGTAGATGACTGTAAGTCTCGGTTCCCGATCAGACACCGTGAACATCAAAACGAAAGTAAGCTATCTCGCGACACTGTTCGTTATCGCCATGAACGTGTTGTGTACGAAGTAACCTTGACGTTTTGACGTGTAGGAAAAGGTGCATAAGCCATTGATACAATAATTTCTTAGGTGAAACGTGTAGTAACTTTCGTATTTATTATATCATTTTTGCAGAAAAGAAAATAAGTATTATTATTTTTGTCTACTGATTTTTTATACCCCACACTAGCATATGGGCGCTCCCATATCGAAGGAGCATGTGTAACCGGCGAATCTTTAAGAACTCCCCCAATGCCCACAAGCTCAAGCAAGTTTGGACTCGTGCTGGGAGTTGTTGAATACTCGCGGAAATGGAACACGGGTTTTTCCTAATAAAGTAGCATGTTCTCAAATAGGAGTGAAGATATATGTCCATTTGTGCTGGTGACCAAATCGAGAAAGTCATAGGCCAAAAAAGAGAATGATAATCCTGGGTGGCCTAGGCTAAGTGGGGTCCATATTAGGAATAATCTGTGATTCTGAGGTGGTTGGCCGCTGTGTTGCGACCAACCACGTGAAAATCCACAGGAACACCGTCGGGAAAAAGAACTCCCCCCCCCCCCCCCCCAGGTGACGTGCCACACCGCAACTCACTACTCCGCAGAGGCGGCCCTTTGATCGATAACCGTGAGAGAAACTTGAGCGTATTCCGCAAGAGTGGCGGTGCGAGGGTGCAATGTGAGGCAACCCCAGTGGCCGAGGGGACACGCACGAGCGACTTCTTGCGACAGCGATTGGACACGAACCCAGGTGCTGTGGTCAGAGCCGGAGGTCGCCCTGGGTCCCTGCTGGACTCGCGACCTCGTGGCCGGACCGCACGAGGCGGCGCGCTGCTCAACCGGCGAGTCCGCGACCGAGGACATGTCCAACCTGAAGGACATCCATGGTTGGAACAGTACACGACAAGGAATCAGCGGCCTGTGTTCTGAGCCTCTTCCTTCACTGACAAAAATTGATTTTTGAATCAAACTATGTTGGTTAGGCAGGATTCACAACAGCCCGTTGCATCCGTCCATCATCCACCCATCCGTCACACATTCGTCCGTCTCCCAACCGAGCGATTTACAACCAAACTTCGTACGTCCGTCGTAAGTTCATCGCTGCAAACTAATAAAAATAAAACAGTTTACAAACAGGAAAAAATTCTCCCTAAAAAGTGAAATTTTTTGGCGGTATTATGTTTCCAAGTACCCAAAACGCACATACACGTACGTAACGGAAATTAATCCATATATATATTTTTTAAATAGCATATCAATTAAGATTTTATTATTATTACTATTGCACAAAAGGAGTTCGTGTTTTCAAACGTAATTACCAGTAAGTCTTCAGGAAAAATGTAAGTTAATTTCATTTTACAGTTACATAAACGAACGTACGACAACACGAGACAGCCAAGACAAAACACTGCACGCACTACACAGCCTTGTGAAGAACTCGGTAAGAAAGAGTAACAAAGCGTACAAGTTTAGAAGGCTGTGTTTTGATCCGCTCGTCCGTCAAAAGTTAAAGCTTGCCGAAGTTTTTACGGGCGGACGGATAGAATGAATGGCCACCTCTATTGGCTTTTGGTCACGTGATTGACGGACGAATGACGGACGCGACGGGTTGTTGTAAACCCTGCCTTAGTTTCAACCAAATAAATCGTTTGCATAAAGGCAATTTAATATTTTGTTGTTGAAACCATATCACTGTGTTATTATTATTTCGATTTGGTTGGTGCAAATTAATATTTGTCTGTCGTTTGGTACAAAAATTTTTCAGAGCGCGACCAAAATTTTAAACTGAAATGTTTGCATGCAACCCCATCTGAAGAGACTAGTTTCATAATAAACATATTTTTGAAATAAATTTATTCCCTTCAGTACTTGACAACGAACTTAAAACATATTTCATGTTTTAAATCTTAACTTTTTCGTTCCCTAATGAACTTACTTTATTTTTATTTTAATACCATTTTACAATACCAACAACTGCACTAACGAACACACAATTTCAATAGTAAAAAATAAATACTAACTCTAGAGCTGTATTTCCGAACGAGGGCAATCAAACGATACTAATACTTTAACTGGTAATTAAATTTTTTTTTCCAAGTCTAATTTTTTTGTGGACCAACACAGAGGTTTTGTTAGTTCAAGCGCGTATTTTGTGAGACGAATAAAAACTAAATTGTTACTTTTCAAATTTTGGTCTCCTGAACAAAATATTTTGGTAGGAAAACTGCTTATGTTTTTGCCCCTATGTAAAAACACCTATTGGATTGGCTGGAACAAACGTTTCTCTCAGTGTCGCGAGATCTACGACTGTATGAAAGTTCTGCGCACCTCTCATCTGTGAATGGTTGACGCAGATATCACCGGAAACGCAAAATGTGCGTCACTAGTGCGCAATAGTACCACGTCGATGGGTCGTTCGCCAATTGGCGCCAAGTAACTCACTCGCCAGCTCGCAACCCAGCTATAGTCTGTTCGCGGTAAAGCGAGCTGTTTTAAAGACCGGCTTAACATCTACTTGCATGCACATTGTGTCTTCTTCCGCCCTATGAGAATGGTTAACGCAGATATCACCGGAAACGCAAAATGTGCGTCACTAGCGCGCAATAGTACCACGTCGATGGGTCGTTCGCCAATTGGCGCCAAGTAACTCACTCGCCAGCTCGCAACCCAGCTATAGTCTGTTCGCGGTAAAGCGAGCTGTTTTAAAGACCGGCTTAACATCTACTTGCATGCACATTGTGTCTTCTTCCGCCCTATGTGAAATTAACATTACCATCTCTTTATTCATGCATAGGTCAAGTGAAACTATTAAATTATGACACACATAAATGTTTCGCAAATATGCTCATTTTTGCACTTCTATGCAATAAAATAATAAAAGAAGTGAAAGAAATTATTTAAGTTATTGTAAGTTGTTACTAAACACTTTTTATTCGACGTTAAGATATGGAACTATTTTTCATTCTTCGTTACCAACTTTACTGGGCGCATGTCACTTATTCCGCCCGTTAAAATATATGAACGTAAGGGCAGTGAATTTTTTCTAAGGTTGATTTCAAAAGTGCTCATTTTATCTTGAACAGCATTTAATAGGAATTATTTTGTAGAACGAGGTATATAATAGGACACAAGGTCTGTTACCACAGCCTCGCACACACAGTAAAAATTTCTTGTAATAATAGAAATGCTAGTGCTTCTATAAACATTTTTTTGAAAAACCTGTTGCACTTACACTTGTGCAAAAACAGTATTTGTAAAACTACAGAAACATTGCTGTAGTAATACTAACACATTGAACACCGCTGAAAATTTCTTCGAACAATCCCAGAGGGTTTGTACTAATAGCAGGCGAGTCATCAGTAGGAACCTGCAAAATTCGCGTTATTATTTGGCATCAGGTTAAACTTCACAGTACTGTATATACCTGAGCTCGTCGCCGTTTCTCCTTTCGCTGCTGCTTAGATATGAAGTCACTCGCTTTCTGATTGGCTCACACAATTGTGAAGTGTTTTTTTTTTTATTGGCGCAAAGTAACCCTAGGACGTGTCAAATAAAGTACGGTCTGAGGACAAATATACGTGTTTTTTTTATATTTTATATATATATATATATTTTAAAGTTTAGAGTGTCTTCAGGTAATAACGCGAATTTTGCAGGTCTCTAGTCATCAGTATCCAGAATTCACACAGCGTGACAGCTGTATCGACAAAACAATAAAAATTTTGCCGCGCGTTGAAATAGTCCAAAAGGTTATATTTATACAGTGTTTGTAGGTTTATTTGGTTTGAAAAATGTTCACTGCGTTTTTGTTAAAAGCTGTAAATTCGATCGAAATTAATTTTGCTATGCCATTAACGAAATATTCGTAATTCAAATAATAGATTCGACATACTAAAAATGAATGTCGTTAAAAAAAACTGCTTAGTATGAAATGCCTATATTTGTTTTACATTTAAAAAATGCCACATATTAATTAAACATTTTTACAGCAATTCATACCCAGCAGGAGGGATGCAGCCAATATCAGAATTCGTACGCTTACGTGAAAGGAACCGACATGCTATTTCGTCTCTGTTTATTTATCTACTCTGTGCTCTGAGGCCTCCCACGCCGCAGGCGTCACGCGCGAGACAAGTAGACCGTAAACGGGGAAGAATTTTGGCACGCGCGATCCGCAGCGGGCGATGTTTGCGCGCGGGAAAGTTGCCGCCGGAGAGGTGTCGCACCTGGCGTTCACTCTCACCCGCGCTTCTTCGCAGATTCGCGCGGGGCGACGCCTCCTCCTCATACCGGAGTGATATAATGCGCGACGTCGTCTCTCGGCGGTGCTTTCTCTGGAATGTCCGCGACACGTCTTGCCGCCGTAGGAATAGCAGAGTGTGCGCAGTAAATACGTCCAGTTGACGGCTGCTTCTGGCGGTTCTTCAGGCCCCGGGCCCCCGGCTACACCAAGGACACCAGAGTGAAAACGACGCCTCGGCGAGTACCACGCCTTCAGCAGCGTGTGACTCCAGCATTTCATAACCAATTCAGACCCAGTGTACACAACTGTGTACATTACTCACAAGCAAAGGCTGTTCGCGATAAATCGAGTACTTTCGAAATCAACATTATAAAAATGGCACTGCTCGTACCTGCACCACTTATTGTGACATGCTCCCAGTCAGTGAAGTTGGCAACGCTGGAGGGAAAGTAGTTCCATATATTAACGTCGATTAAAAAGTGTTAGGTAAAAATTTGTGATGACTTCAATTATTTCATTCGTTTTCTGTTTATTTTATTGCGTCGAAGTGTAAAAAGGACCAGATTTGTAAAATGTTCACTTTTCTGATCATTACACGGTGTCACTTGACCGACTCGTGAATAAAGTGATGAGGCCCATGGCAATGTTAATTTTACTTAAGGCGAACGAATACACAATAATGTGCATATAAGTAGATCATAAGCAGGGCTTTCAAAAGTGCTCATTGTACCGTGAACGGCCTATAGATAATATTAGGTGGGTACTGCACACTGCGAACCTCAATGGCCAGTGATCTTACCTGTGGGTGAATGATTCGCAAACCGTCTTACTGGTCTTGGTCATGATTGGTTCACATTACAGTAGCCGGACGCATAGCCTACAACTCACTGGCTGCGGCGACGAAACAAGTTTTGTGTTTACTTAAGTACAGCTCGCATCATAAAACTTCGTGTTTGCAACGCCTTAAACCGTAAATTAAAGTGGGTCTGAAAGGGTTAAAAATTCACTGACTATAACTTGTAAGTGAAAGTAATGAGCCTTCGATTTATGCGCTTGCAAATATTAAATGCATAAAATTCTCCCAGTTTTCTGGAAGAATACATTATTTATTGACTGCGGACTATCCATTTAATCAGTACAGCACGTTATCGATCTACAAACATTGAACCCGGTCTTCCTAGTGCAGTTGCCTCACATCTATCGGTATATCTTTTCGCTTTTGTTTACGTACATAATCTGTCATTTGTTTAAAATATTGCCTCCGGTCGTATCAGCTTTGAAGATTTCTCCGACACCTAATGTTTAGGAACATCTTCCACTAACACAAACGCACCGCCTCTAGATCTGGTTTATATATCCCTCTTTATATATTAATGCTTTCTTCCTCTTGAACAATTGTAGTCATAAATATTGGTTGCGGTTACTTATTTACTAACACTGAAAACAAGACCCTATTCTTCCTAGATTACAAGGACATGAGATATGACGGTCTCTGTGATTCTATTTGCCCACGTCCATATACTGGTGAAGAATACACTGGGCAGTGGAGTTCTGTACGATTTTCACTATTATCTGTTCTGGCTCCAATGTAGGTGAGAGTTTACCATGTCTCGCTCAAGTTACACGTGTTAAGAGGATTATAAAACAATCGTATTCAGCCTAGTAATTGTAAGTAACACTCTAATAAACAAGATGGGGCTACGGTGGCTGAGCGATTATCACGCTCGCCTCCAACCAACAAGGTGAACCGGGTTCAATCCCCGGTGGGAATCGTGTCAGACGATGCCATTGGTCGGCGGGTTTTCTCGGGATCTCCCATTTCCTCCACCCCTTCATTCCAGCGCTGCTCCATATTCAATTCAATTCCCCCTCATCTGCTCTCAAGACCTCGCTGTTAAGAGCTACCCCAATCTCTTCACTCACTCATTATAATAGGCAAGAGCAAAAATAATTTGGAAATCCATCCGTCGACTGAGAGAAATGTTTTTATCCCCTGACGATACATTTCTTTGTATGTGGTCAAGAAATGTACGCAGTAATTAATCAAAAAATTTTCTGTCAGTAAAATGCTGCCGGTGTGGTAAGTTCAAGCGTACATTTTGTTTGCTGAACAAAATCAGCTCTGTTGTAATTCAGATTTAGTTTACTCACAAAGTATTTTTTTATGTTAATATTTCTTTGTTTGGCCGTATCCAAACAAATAGTATTTTGGTTAAAACCAACCTTTTTATCAGATTGCACTTTTTTTTGGCATGACAAATAATTCCACATAAATTTGTGAGACCACTCGAAGAACATGATCGCCACTTTTTCAGCGCGGTCCGGCTTTTAAAAGGAATGGGTTGAAAATGCAGCTGCTTGTGGATGTTGGTAGCAGCTCAAGCTTCTGTTTAGCATGTGTTCGGTTGCAGTGTTTATCGGCTATGGGACATCGGCCAGTTGGTCGCTCTTCCGCAGGTGACGTGACGTCAGAACGCGGGCGATCTGGCTGCCTCGCCGACGAGAATCGTAACAGCTCTGCCTCTTGCCTGGACCGTCTCCTGGCATCACCTGTCACTGATGCAAACATACACAAACAAACGTGGGCTGTTCGCGGTATAGTCAGCGATTTTGAAATCGACCTTCGTGCACTCTGACGTCAAGTCTCCCAATTAAGATAGTAACGAATTAATAATTAATAACGTAGTCAACACTGTATTGCTAGTGTAATGAATAGAGTCATAAGGCCATCAGAATGTAATTATATACATATATCGGAAGGATATAAACTGGGGAGGAAAATAGATCTAGAGCAGGACTTTCAAAATTACTCAATTAGGAGCAAAAAGCCTGTACGGGCAGTTTATAATGTGAAACGTAAATGTTTACATATTGTCTAAAATTTATCGGTATAACGATCACAGCCTCTATAAGTCTATAGAGGGATTTTGTTGCACATAATTGCAGATGCTAATTGTGAATGTTCGTGACTATGGCAAATCTTACTCTCGCCAATTATAGCCCACCGCGCACAACTGCGCGCGTGATTTACAGGAAGATCGTTTTTCGTCGGTTCAGTGTTTTGTCGGCTTAAGTACAGCACTTATCGAAATATTTCCTAACTGTAACGCCTGAAACAATAAATCAAAGTTTGCCACAGCTGTGGCAACATTATCTAAAACAATATCTTACAGATGACGATTGCAGATTTATAAATTTAATCTTATAATCTCCTTACTGAAGTACAAGGCAATGGTAAAATTAAAAAAAAAAAAATTTTAAAGGCTTTTTAAGTTTCCCCTGTTTTATGATTGAAAGCTTAGTAGGGGACGGTTTGCATACTAACTTATAACTTAGCGTAAATTAACACCCATTCCTTAACCGGGATTCGATCCCAGAGCCTCCGCGCCCTCAGATCGGTGGCGCACAAACCGACTGCGCCACGGGAGGTGGAAGTCATTAACAAAAAAATAAAAGGAAAATCTAAAATTTACCGAATTTTTAAGGCGATATGAAGTATAATAATCTGTAGTAAAATATTAGCATATTCTCTGAGATAATTATCTTTGCGGTTGTAGTTGGCTTGCATGTAAATACGGGTCATAATCTACCACGCACGTGCATTGCAAGAAAGCGTACATAATAGCTTACCATACATAATCATTGCCGTAATGAGCGCGAACTGATAATGTAATGACAACTTGTTGAATATGTAGCGGTATAGGAACAACGTCTAGATTAACACTTAGGATATGGGCAATTAATTTGAGTATAACAGTTTAATGTATAAAATTATTGTTTTACGCCTACCTGCCAGGTAGGAGAAATGCACGATTATGAAACATCCACTCTTGACGGAAAAAGAAATCATACTTCTGGCTACCTCGAATTATAGTTTTCAAACAACCCATCACTCTTGTCGCAAAAATAATTTTAAATCCGTTAATATTGTTTAAAACTGCCTTTTAGATATTTCTGTAAGTTATAAAATACTTCTGCACCAATATCTGCGAAAGTAGTATTGGTCCTATACGTTTAACATTGCTCTAAACTGCCCGCTAATATACTGTAATAACAGGGCCACAGCCTGATATCCCATGTAAAGGCTGCGTTATTAAAATCCTTCCTCGCCAGTTCAGAGCCTTGCACGTAGGGGCGATGGTTTACTTGATCAGTGGGCCGGGGTTGTCCTTAACGCGAATGCTGCTTCTGTGCCACAGGAATACAATATACTGTTTCCTGCGCTCAGGTCACTGAATGAACAGACTATGGGGTCCAACATCATTGCCGCGCAACAGTATAATAACAAACCACAATATTTTAATGTGAGTTGCACATAATTGCTCTCATGTAAAATCTTATAAAATCTTCATGTCGGTTTATGTGTTTAGGTCGGTACTTTTGACAATGAAAACCCCCAAAAGAAAATTTTCTCACAATAACATTTTTGGTAGTAAATTTCTGAAAACAATGTTTTTACATTAATGGGACGTGAGAAATAACTCTACTCGTGTTATTATACCAGAAAAATACTACAGTCTAGAAACACTCTGCAAATTCACGACAGTTTAATTCATTCTCTCACAGATGATTAATGTCACAATTACATTTGACTAACCCCTTGCTGCTGTTCATTGGGCAATTTATAATTTTACACTAAAAAAACGTGTTTGTGGTGACCAATAAAATTTTTGCTGTTGGCCACAAAATTCTTTTGTCTATATAGACATCATAAAATGTTTTGTAGCATCAGCGAAAGTTTTTTGTCATTGCAGTATTTAGTGGCAACTACAAAATGAGGTTTGTGATTATATATATATATATATATATATATATATATATATATATATATATATATATATATATATATATATATATATATATATATATATACACACACACACACACACACACAGCCGTACAAATTAAATGTAAGAAACGTGGCAAACATTGGTTTCAGTCGACAAGTTATTTTTTTCTGGGTGCTTCTGTTTCCAACAGTATCGCATTTCGCCATCGTCGTTTCAGCCGCGACCAAGAAAATCAACAACTACCGTGGAGTGAGAACCACTGGACCGATTTCGGTGAAACAAAATGTATCGACTTTTACGCACTGTACACGATCAGTACATGAAATAAAGCAATCACGTCTCCATTTGCACCAAGGAAATTACGAAACAACATGTATATCATTTCCGAAAACAAATTTAACCGTCTTGCGAGGATAAATTACAGGAGCCTTGGCTAAACTAATAACCTAAGCCTGATTACGAACACTTGAACTAACAGTAAAATGATTTCCAGCGCATAATATCACCAGCATCAATTAGAATAATGTAACCAAAAGAGGGCGGCAAATAATGATACCTACGGGCGAAATGTCTACTAAAGGCTGTTCACGCTAAAATGAGCACTTTTGAAAGCCCTGCTGAAGATCTACGTATATGCATGTTGTGTATTACTCCAAATTATGTAAAATTAACATTGTCACGGGCCTCATCAATTTATTCATGCATCGTTAATGTGAAAATGTGCAACTATTAGAAATATGTTACAAATCCGGTGAGTTTTATACTTCAGGGAAATAAAAATACAAAAAGCGAAGAAATAATTCCAGTGTCCTCAGAGATATATATATATATATATATATATATATATATATATATATATATATATATATATATATATATATGTGTGTGTGTGTGTGTGCAGGTAGGATCAGTGACTTTTTTCCAAGGATGATTTAAAAAGTGCTCACTTCATAGTGAACAGCCTTAATCAAGGTTAACTGTCATATCTTGCAAGCCAAAAATACGTATTAAAGGACAGTCTGCTGGAGATGTCATCACCAAGTGGGCGCTACGCAGCTAATCAGTCTTCATTTAGCCCCTGTGCAACAGGCCCGCTCTGAAACCTTACGTCCGCTCGCAACCAGTATTCTTTGACCGTCATGAACGCAATTGTCTCGCGGCAGTGTCGCCATCTGAATGGCAAATACTTTAGTTGGTATGCGGCGCCGCAGTCTTGGTGGTTGTCCGCCTGGCCGACGACAGCTCAGGAATGCGGATCACGAACCTGTGATTACAACTGTCCGGTGCGTCCAACCGGGCCCTGACACTCGCGGCCTGGCCTGCCGGCCCGCGTCACGAATTATTCATGGTTCCTGAGGGTCATATTTCATACGTCGGGGACTCGCAAGATAAATCAGGGGCGGTCGGCTCGCGAGATAACCGGGCAATCACGCCGCTCCTGCGTTATCCGAGACCGAAAGTCAGGGGGACTCCAGGAGCGACTATAACACGCGGGGCTTCAGTGAGAATCGCAGCTCCAGGGGAGAAAGTTCAGATCCATAGAACTGTCAAGTGTGCCGTCGAGAAGCTAATGATGGCTCACTGCGTTTCCGAGTTGAAATATCTTGTCTGGCGGTTAACGGATACTTCATGGGTATCTTTCGAGCTCAGGACAATTAGATCGAAACTAAAGGTCTTGCAGTGATTATAATATCCTTGCGCTAATAAGAAAAGGTGACAAAATTATATAAATTATTATGACAGATTGCATGAACAATTAAGTTCCATACGGGAGATTATTTCTATAGCGGCAAACTTTTCAGACACATCACTCTCTAAGTAAATAAAATACTTGCAAAATCTTAACAGTGAACTTAATGCAAAAGTAAAGGTATACAGGTAGGCTCGTAATCTACTTTCTTCGATTTACAACAAATAAAGTACGAGTGGATTATTAGGTTAAAATATCGATATAAGATTTTAGTGTATAAATAAATCTTATACTGAAATACGCCCACATGTATTTGCTAACAGTTTTCACGGTAGTAATTTCAGGCACATGAAAGTAATAATGAATATTTCCATCGATATATTAATATGTAACAGTCCTTATGCTATTCAATGACTGAAACTAAACAAATGCAATGCAGTTCAATGTAATCCAGAAAGTTAAAAAATGCATGTAAATTAATTTTCGGCGAGCTACAGTTGACTCATGAGTTATTCATTTGTCTCACTTTCCGACAGAAAGATCATCGGCCCTGTCAGACCGGCAAATCATATTGATTGATTTAAATGCTGTAATTAAATATCCCCATGTGGTGTAGGTGGCTACTTAAGGGTGTGGGTTGTCCTGACCATATCCCTGCCATCCAAAGCCTACAAAGGATCCAGAAACAGGACATCGTTGTCTAAATTATCTCCTGAGGAATATAGTGTCGTATTATTTCGGGGTGTCCTTGAGACTTCCGCCCCTATATCCCAATTGTGCACAATCTCAGGACTTGCCGAAACAATAGCAGGGTCCCTCATGTTGGGCTTTTAACAAACCCCATTTCGCAATGTTTCCGTGCTTTAGCCACGTTAAAATTTCCCACGATGTTTATAACTCCGCATGCTGGGAGGTATCATAACCCGAAAACCCCTTTCCATTAATGTATCGATGAACTTAACGTCAACACAACTCTGGCACTGTTCTGGACACAGAATAGGTGTGGTGATAGCACTCATACAAGAGCTGGGCGTTTCCAAGAGCAGGGGATCTCAGTACGAAGTGGGGAAGCACTGGAGGTTTACGATTGCACCACATTGATCCTTAGTTGCTTGTTCAACTGGCTTGTTGGTTACTCCCACAATGAGCAGATTTAATGTATTTCATTCTCTCGCCAGCTGGCTGCAAGGCTGGTTACAGCCTTGGGCATATGAATCTTGTGATCTTTAGGGAAAATGTTACTTGATTCTATCTTACAATCTAAAAATGAAACAGCTAGAACAGAGCCAAATCAGTGCCAGGAATCTAATTAATATGATGACTGAATTTCACATATTTATTTGTGTTTCCCAATGAAAGTCGATAATTCCATTGCCGTGAGTCACTTGTTCCCAATTCATTTACTTGATTCACCAGTCAGCAGAAGTTTATCAATTGGATCCCAGTGAATGTCATTTTACTGATTGATACCACTGATTCTGGTTTAGAGTGTAGAAATGACTATTCAGAGATTCGGCGATCTGGCTCTGGCCTGAAAACCTCAAGCGTTCGCTCATTATCAACTTGGAAACGATCTAATGAATTTCTCAGCACGGTAGTAAAAATTTGAGGTAAAAGTCCCTTACATTTAAAGGAAGCTAATTACTTCTACATGTAAGATAAAATTACCTCTTAAATGTAGAATAAAATTACATGACAAGTAAATTACTGTTACCTAATCGTACGGAAAAAGTACCTGCAAAAGTGGGGGAATAATCCCATACAAGCAAAGGAAAATTAACTATATTGTATAATAAAATTATATTTAAAATTATTCCGGGGTATTTGTACTGTTAACTTTTTTATTATCTATATCCTGTGATGAATAGTAACCGAAACTTCAACACTAAAATCCTCGACACTTTTGCTGGTGGATGGGCGCTAACTAATGTCCTCTATCACAACAGGCTGATGCGCTACCCATTACACCATGGCGACCACGTGACAACTTCAGTGAATATTAGCGTGTTAAAGAATTGTTTCTTCGCCCCCCCCCCTTTTTTTTAGCTGTTGAGAATGCTGAAGAGATGCACGCGTCGAAACGTAATTTTGCCATCCATTAATGGGATTTTCCACTACCATGTACGTGAATTTTACTCCATAGTCCGGTTATTTAACTTACCTGTAAGGAAAACTATTTTCCCCCCTACAAGTTTGCGAATATTACCTTACACTTGTCAGGTTATTTTCCCATTATCATTTTTTTTTGCGGCGAGGATTTTGTGGCCGTATGTTTGTTGGCTTCCAAACTGTAGCGGCATCACTAGCGCACTTTGTCCAGACGATCCCGAATACGTTGCAGCCTCCGCCTCCAGGAGTGACTGTCACCTACTTCCGCACAGAATCCAAGAACTGGATGAGAAGTATCTCCCCACGTGAATCGCTGTGGTTTCCGATCGTGGGAGTTCTGAAGAACCGTTCCAGGAGGAGAAAGCCACGTAGGCGCGGCCACGGACATATTCCTTCTTCGCGACTTGTGGGACGTCATCCTCTTGTCGACACGGCTTGATGGCGGGCGTGACCCTTGTAACGCTGGCATTAGCATACAATCACGCGTCACCCTTGCCTGAAACGCTAACCTTCCAGGGGCGGGGACGCTTGATCCTCTGAGCGTAGGGGTCGACCCTCGTCGTTTTTATTTTCTGAAGGAGACGTGTGTACAATAGAGTGCGACGTAATCGCGTGAGTCAAAGTCCAAAAACGATTAAGTTGCGTACCAACGGACTGTAATAGTGGCACGAGTAAAAAAAAATTACATTGCGTTCTAATAGTGGGTAACCTTCGAGGCTGTGCATCGCCGAACATAGATCTCTTTAATTTCTTGCCGATTAATTATTTTGTTGAAAAAACAATGTATAAATAAGATAGGTAGATAGTTTAACAGTCCTACACTGTAAAAATGTTTGCATTACTTTTCCTAAACTTTACTGGAAGTCTTTAACTTCTACAGAGAATGATAAAATTATTATATTTACATTTAGCATTACATATAGAAATTTTGAGCTCACTACTCCATATAGGGAGAACTTCTGTACGTATTCGACTTGTTATTTAACAATATTTGAAAAGCAACATGGAAAAATATTTATTAATATTTCTTGTTTTTAATGTGTTTTGGAAACTAAGTACAATAGAATTAAATGAAAGAATGAATAGCATATAAATAGAAGGCTTACATTATTTA
This sequence comes from Dryococelus australis, assembly GCA_029891345.1. Taxonomy (NCBI): domain Eukaryota; kingdom Metazoa; phylum Arthropoda; class Insecta; order Phasmatodea; family Phasmatidae; genus Dryococelus; species Dryococelus australis. The sequence continues at coordinate 127,185,019 of CM057002.1, forward strand.
TTAAATTTCTCCGCCGTGCTATACGTCAAATCTCTGATAAATCGTTTTTTTTTTTATTTAAATATCGAAGCAAGAAAACTTACAAATGAAAAGTCATTTTTCGATTGAAACCACCTGTCACCAGTCTACGACTGCAGGGGTAGTTTGGTTGTTTGTATTAAAGAATGTTCTTTACGCTAAAAATGGAAATATCTCAGGAAACTCCTTTCGAAGCTCTTAACTCTAAGCCAATCTCTCAATTTTTTCCCCTTCCAGCCACATCTTCCCAGAAAGTAATACGTTTTCATCCGGCAGTTAAGCAGAGCTAATGAAATTGCGTGGATCGACACTTGGGGCCCCTCCACAAGTTGCTCGCTTTCCCTTTGCCTGTCAAGTTAATGGATCGTGAGTTGCTATCTCTTCGTAGTTGAGATTACGCCTCGCTAACACGCCATCATAATCGCGGTGAAAATGTTGTAGGCTCGTAAATTCGCAGCACCGTTTGTACAGCGACTGTAAGAAGCGTAGGACGCGCGTGATGAACTGAGAGCCACTAAAAACAATTTTCTTTTTCAGTAGGTACATTGTGCTTTGTGTTTAAGTTATTTTACACAGTTGTTGAATGTACGGTTATTTTATACAATGCCTGAAAGCACGGCTTACGCACGTTGCTAGATTTGATTACAATTTAAATTAAGTTCTCTTAATATTATTATTATATTATCAATCACAGTGTTAAACTAAATGAAATTCCAGAGATAATTATAGCAATTGATGATTTAACAAAATATAAAAAACATCGGCAGTAAAAAAACATAACTTCTTATTGTCTGATAATTAATTCGCACGATAAGCGAGCAATAAGAGTTAAATCGTACTGATGGTTAGTATAGTGCTACGGCACGGGCCAATTAGCTGTGACCACGCCAGTACTCAGGAAACGAGATTTGCAGAGGCCACAAATTTCACGAAATATAACTTTCGAAGCCAAATTTATTTGTTAGAAGAACATGTATTGTCTAGCGAAATTTAAAAAAAAATGTTTACAATTATTGACAACACAAATGGTTATTCCCCAAACTGAATACATACTTTACGTTCTTGGCGTGTAATGTTTGGTAATGGAGATACCATTTATGACAGTCGCGTTGCAGACGACCATTTGTATGTGTAAAGTACTGCACTGTTTACAAACACGTCACATACAGTATCCCTACTGCCAGCGCTTACATGTTCAATACATCTGAAGGTTATTGTTAGCTCCTGGCACGTGTGCATTCCTGGGCAAGTAGGTTCCCCACGTTTTATTTCAAACACTTTTGAGGTCTCAACATTACATGAAAGTTCCTCAGATGAGGCTTGGTTTTGCTGGAGATTCCATGATCGTCTATTCTGGTCGGTTTGCTTTCCAGACTGGCGAGTGTAGTGTAGTGCAGCAATCGCTGAGCATACCTCTGTAATTACTCCGAACCAACGTGCGTGATGAGGAATCATTTTGACGTCACGCTTTCTCTGCCTCGCCCAGCTTCCCAAACGAGGCGACTTGCGCCGGTATGCAGATGTCATGGCAGACTTGCCAGTGCTGAATATTAACAACTTCCTTGTTGATATACGAAAGTTAATTACAGCAGGTGAGGGAGAAATCATAACTTCGTATGTGGTAGAGGCGGTAGGGTGGGAGTTCGAACTCGTGACCCGAAGGACTCGCAGGTCTAAAAGTAGTCTTTATAGAGCATGATTCGTAACTAGACCGACAAACTTCGGGAGGTGATTCTTCATGAAAAAGTAAAAGGAAAACATATGTGACACTTTATACCTAAACCTTAAAAAAACCAGGTTTTAAATCGTATTTTTGCAAAATATCGGTAACGAAGTAAAATACAATTTCAACTCCCGGAACATTATTGTATATTATCGGGACCTTCAACGGATAAGAGCCGATATTTTGCACCAATAGGGTTTAAAAACTTTTTTTTTAAAGGACTCGTGCCTCCCTTGATATTCGGTTTAGGTGTAAAGTGTCACATATGTCTTTCTTTTACTTTTTCATGAAATATCACCTCCCAAAGTTTGTCGGGCTGATTGGGAATCATCCTGTATATATGTCACTGAATTGAACACACGGGACTATTCCGAGAGTTCTTATAATGTGAACGAAGTGCAAATAATTATGATTTTAATATAGACACTTGCAATTTCACGAAAAATATGTTTTTTCTTTTGACTTGCTTTCGCGATTCCACCATCATAGGCATTGCATCGACAAAGAATAATACTTGCAAAAATACTGTGATACAGTTAACTGCTGATACAATCGTACTTTGAACAGACAAATACTTGTTTGCAGTTTGGATAGATATGCAATAATCCCGAATATCAAATCCCTAAGGATACCTTTATGACAACCCAAACTGATATGTCCAATACATATTAATCAGCAATGCAGCTGTAAAGAAAAATTCACGTTTGTTGTATCATTAGAGTATTCTTATGGTAATACTACGTTTTTTTTTTTTCCTTATCCCTTTTTGTAAGCAAAAATTAATTTATTTTTTTAGCTGGTGTGACAAACATTTAAAATGTTGGCAAGAACAAGGATAGTGTCAACAGGTTTATAATTTTTTTTTTCGCAGGTAATTAATTATAAAGTCTTGCAATATTTCCCGCAGTATGCATAGTGCTGTAATATGAATTACTACCTGAAGCCCAATTTATCTTCCCGAATTTAAATTTCGGCCATTTCTCTTCATGTTTTATTCTCACTTTCATTTCATGTTAAAGAATTACTTTCCGAGTAAAAGAATGATTAATTATTCGCCGGTATCATTTAGCTGTCAGTAGGCCATTTTAGGAAGAGCTTTTATTTCTTGCAGCTGTGCGAGCAAAGATTAATATATAAGGACCCGTCCGAACTGACAGGATTAATGGGTCGGTAAAGAAAATAAGCAAGATACCTCTTAAACTTCACTTTTAAACATTTACGTAGTCAGCTGCCAAGAAGATTTCTACAATTGTACAACAAACTATTTATTACATTTCACAATAAACATTTACACTTTCACGCGATTTTTTTGGAAACGTTAGATTTTGTAATGGCATTGCTATTCGAAAAAATTTAGCAAATATCGGAATTTTAAATCGTAAAAATTACATCTCAAATTTATAACTTCGATAAGACAGTCCTTATAAGTTTGCCGGCAAATGTGGTTATCCAGTTATCTGCAGTGAGTATTGCTTTCTAAAGCCTGGCCACGATAAAGTGAGCACTTTCGAAATGAACCTTAGAAAAAAGTCACTATCCCTGCCTGCATATATTTTAACGGGCGCACTGAGTGACATGTGTCCAGTAAAGTTGGTAACACGGGGTGACAAGTAGTTCCATATCTTAGCGTCGAATAAAAAGTATTAGGTGACGATTTGTGATAGCTTGATTATTTCTTTCGGTGTATATTGTTTGTTTTAATGCATCGACGAGTAAACATGATCAGGTTTGTAAAATATATACGTTTTTTAGCAATTTAGCAGTTTCAACTTAACCGACGTATGAATAAAGCGATGAGGCCCGTGGCTACGTTAAGTGTACATGAAGTGGATGAATACACAACGGGCGTACAAGTAGATCTTGAGCAGGGTTTTCAAAAGTGTTAATTTTACCGTGAATACCCTGTAGGAATGTGCAATGCAGGGCAGGGTCTTTGGGTAGTCTTGAAGGTACCTGACACGTATCTTTTGAATGAAATGTGGCGTTTTGAGAAACCGTTTCTAGCCATCCTGAAGTGCTCTAAAATGGTTTTTCTAATGCGTATGACGTCTTGGCAGCAGACGTCAGCAGGTTTCGTCCGAAGTGTATGTTCGTTTCGTAGATATGCATATAGCACGCATACTGAGAGAAAATTTAACAAAATATTTATTTTTATGGGGCCAAACATATACTTATTTACCCTAGCAAAATATATTGTTGAGAAAACAAAATTTGAAAAGCAACAAAATTACTTTTGTTCCTCTAACAAAATATACGTTTGAATAAACAAAATGTCTGTGTTGGGCCAAAGAAATTAGACTGTCAACTTTAATATTTTGTTGAATCAACTGTATATATTTGCTTGGCCACTCATTTGACTGCCTTAATTCTAAAATACAGCTCGAGAGTTTGTTTGTATTTGTGTGGGCAATTAGGATAGTATCCGTGTTTATTAGTGCAATTATTGATGCTTAACATTCAGATAAACACATTAATAAAACAACGCAACTCAAGAAACTGACAAGTAAAGCTATAAAATTTAAAATATTTGTTTGCACACGTTGCCCAATATTTGTTGTATGTATATTTAAAAGCTTTCCGCCGTCAGCAGTTGTCACATTGTATGAGATTACTAAGGCAGATCGCGCGGGCGCAAATGATATGGATTCGAAATTCGGTCGAAATTGTAAATATTTTTAATATCGGCCCAAACTGTTTAATGAACGTGTAACCAAACAAATCTTTAGTTGCTCTAACGAAATCTTACAGCTTGGGGCAACCAAATGACAACATCAAAATTATTTGGTTTCAGCAACAAAATATTTAGATGCCCCTATACAAACAAATAATTTGGTTGCACCAAACAAATCTTCTTTGATTCAACAAAACCTTTTTCTCAGTGCTCGTTTAACTGTTTCGTGGGGAAATGTGAATTTCAAACATTCTGCTACGCAGTTTAAACACCAACCTTACGAGTAGAGACCAGCATTATTCGCGTTATTATTTTGGGACAAGTTATACATCATTGCCCTGTAAGTTTCTGAGCGCGGCCCGTGATCTCGTTGGCTGATGGCTTCTATACGAGATTACAAGACTCTTGTAACTGTGTTGCAGGCGATTGGCCACCCCGACGTTGAACTGTTGCTATTGGTTAAAAGCGTCTTTCACGTAGCGCCACAAATACTCTCAGCCATTGAGGGACGTCAGTAGCTCGCATAGCACCTTGGAGTATAGTCTGAAAAATAACGCGAATTTCGCAGGTCTCTACTTATGAGTGTTACGTTAGAATTGCTGGCCTTTGAAATTATTGTATTTGTGTCATGTACGTTTTATGTACACGTTATTAAAGTGGCACGTAAAGAACGTGCTAACGTTTCTAAAAATTGTCACGCATTCTCACTTTACAGACGCGTTATTAAAGTGGCGAGGTCCATGATAATACTAACTATTAATGTGACGGTAAGATAGGAAATCTGAAGAAGATAGGACCATAACCTTGACATTCAGAAGTGATCAGTTAAATTCGAATAGTCTATAATGATTTTTTACGGTAGCGGAAATTTGTTAATATTCTAGTGTTCTTCGCTCAATTCCTGTGAATATCTCATTCCCCAACACCTGATTGCTAGGGATAGGAAAAATTCGCGAATTATTTCGGGGCAAGATAGACGTCAAACACATATACAGTGGAGTCACCTTCGCAATTGGACCACAGTTTATTAGACACGCCCTGCACGCCTCTGAGCCAATAGCAGACTTGCAAGGAAACACCTTGCGAATCCCATAACTGCCAGGTTTGAATAACCGCCAATGATCACACAGCTGAGGCTCCAGTATGTAGAAGACTGAGGAGTCTAGCCTACAGGTCATTGAACTCGCGAAATTTTCTCATCCCTACTGATTTCAGTACTACTGAATTGTTCTCCAATCGATAGAAGCTCTTCACATAATTTTCAGTAATTCGTTTTCATTTATTGATGTATCTTTGCCAATAGTTTAGGGAGCAGACACAATCTTTAAATTATAATTTATTTTGGATTTTTTTTTTTTTAACAATTACATAAATTCCACGCCTTTTCTTAGAAAAGGTAGAACTAACAAAAAAATTAATGTTATTATTTTTAATATAGGCAAAATTTTGATTAGTTTAATTTTCCCAAACAAGTAATGTTATGTGTTAGATGACGTCGTTGAATTTAATAAGTAAAGTTATATTATTTAATGGATTAGTTTCTTGAAGATCTATTTAGCTCATTTATTTTTAATTATATCTTTTTTTTAGTGTTACTTATACTTTAATTATGTATTCTTACAGTCAACATGGTATATTGTATTCAGTTTAATTTACATTTATAATTTATTATTTGCATGAGTAATTGTTGTTATTTCTTAACTGATTTCCATTAAATTTAATTATTTTATATCGATAATATTCTTTATCTAACTCAAATAATTGAAATGAAAATATCAGCTTGGGGTGAACATTAAATATAAGTGTTTTAACAAAAAAATATATACATAAATAAAAACAAATATATTCAAAATAAGTAATTAAAGCAAAAAATAGGTAGCATTAATGAATAAAAATATAAAATAGAAACTAATAGAGGTAAAGCCTGTTACACAAGATTCACTTTCTTTTACAAGAAGGTGTACACTTTTTTTGTTCAAGTCAACTTGCATCGTGTGACTGGCTAAATTGTTTGCAAGCGGCTTGCATGCAACGGCTTTCGTGCTAGCTAGAATTATTTAGAAAATGTTCAATTTTTTCGTTCACCTTCTTGTGCAAGTAGTTCGTTTACATTTGCGTCTTATACATGTATGTAGTGCCCATGCATTTATTTATGCTGATATTGTTAATCTGAGAGCAGAAAACTGATTTAATTCTGTATTGGTGATGTGATGTGTTAGGTATGTAAAATCTTCGTGTGTCGTGGTGGAAATGAGTGACTGGCATGCTGCGGCATTCAAGTACTACCGCTGTGTGTACAGTATGTACACGGGACTTGAGTACAAGAGGGCGATCACCTTCTTGTTTACCTTTTGGCGATCACCTTCTTCTTCACAAAATATGTCCGCCTGTGAAGGCTGTTCACGATAAAGTGAACACTTTCGAAATCAACCTTAGAAAAAAGTCACTTCTCTTACCTTTATACATTTTAAAGAGTACACTGAGTGACATGTGCCCATTAAAGTTGGTAACGATGGAGGGAAAGTAGTTCCATATCTGAACGTAGAATTAAAAGTGTTAGGTAACCGTCTGTGATAACTTTAATTATTTATTTCCTTTCTGTTTTTTTATGCATCTAAGTGTAAAAATTAGCAGATTTGATAAGATAATTACTTTTCTAAAAAAAAAATTTCAGTTTCACGTGACCGACGCATGAATAAAGTGATAAGGCCGTCGGCAGTGCTAGTTTTAGATTACGCGGAAGAATACACAATGTGCAAACAAGTAGATCTTATGCAGGGCATTCAAAAGTGCTCAGTTTATCGTTAACGGCCTATGTCAGGCTTAATGATGAAAATAATGTATAAAATAAATATTATATACGTAGAAACCTGAAGACTTCGGACATTTATTCTAAGACAAGTGAAAATTCAAAACGCGTGTCTTTATATAAGTTTAGCCATTTGCCCACACGGTGTTTGATACCTCCTGCAGAACGCTGGCTCAATGGTCGCTTTCCACTATGACAGCAGACAACTAATGTGCAGTTAATATCGGCATATTTGCACATAAGAATGCGGAGTCTAGCCTGCAGGTCATTGAACTCGCGAATTTTCCTGATGTCATTGATATGATATTTACAAGACGCCATTGCAGTGGCTTGATGAAACTGGAGAAGGACTTGTCGCGCTGTTCCATCCTCTGGTGCGACGACATCTCAGCGGCTCGCGTGGCGGGAGGTCGCACGTACGTCGTGTTGACCTTGAAACCGCATCCTCCGCGGAGTCTGTTCCTCTCTGCTATCTCCCCCCGGGGGGTGGGGAGGGGGAATATGTGGGTCACGTCGACTGGCTCACCTACATACTTCTGCCGACGTCACTCCTAGGTCCACACGTACCATCCACTGCCGCCTACAAATCCGCAGTCAAGCTGGAATTAACGAAATCGCTTGTTAGCTGTCCAGCATTGGGAATTCTACGTATAATCAATTTCTTAGACGTGAATGCGTCTTTAAATTTGCGACCATACTGGGAAGCAATCCAGAAAATCCGATGATAACAAAATCGGGGGGTATAGTAGTTTGGCATTGCAGCTCCGAAAATATCGTCTACATTCAAGATTCAGTTACACCACTCGATTGCCAACGGATTAAAGAATATGTTATTGAGTGAGGACTGCTAATCATCGCAAGAGAGAGATAGAGAAAAAAAGGGGGGGGGGATATGTGACGCAGTGTTGAGTTCGTTTCGCCGCGTCTCATAACTTCCACCTAGTATAACTTTTGACTAGGAGAAGCTACGACGCCTTTCGCAACACGGCGTAACAAATCAGACTCAAGGCTCGCTCCTCAGAGCCTCGTTCAATCATATATAGGATACTTCCACATCATAGGAACGGCCGCAATATTTCGCTTCTGTGAAATTATCTACCCTGTGATTGAACAGGGTGTGTGAGGTTTATAATCGTCACAACACTGTAAAATACTTCCACAAGGAAAATCCTTGATTTGTAGGACTGTAGAAATGTTTTTTTTTAATGCAATACATATATTATTAATATTAGGCTACGAATTATATGCTTGCACTTCAACATTAATTATTGAGACTCGAGTTCATGTTGATTTATGATTTTAAGAACAGCATATACAAAATACTTTACCGATTTTGTCATCATCGGATTTTCTGGTTTGCCTCCCACTATGGTCGCAAATTTAAAAATGTATTCGGGTCAAAAGTGGCAGGAATATAGGAACTGACTAAAAGGAATATTTTAGCAGCGCCTTGAAAAGTGCTCACTTTTGAATAGCCCAGACCCTGACTCGCGAACGACGTTGAGTCATGTTGCTGGGCTAGTGACGTCATTTCACTGGCTTGTGCGGCAGGAGTTCGCTGTTCCGCCTCTGTATAGTCTAGTTCTCTGTGCTACTGTGTCACACTTCCTCCAAGGCACGCGCCATCATGCCACTCCTTGAACACTTTTCTCTCGCCTCCGGGCGAACTGGGAGAGCCGGCCGTGATGCATTGCCGACGAGAAACAGCTGATGACGGGAAGTTCGTTAGCAGGAAAGCAAACAGAACAAAACACTAACCTTGAGCACGTTTTCGGATAAGCACAGCCAACGGCGCGGAGCTGTTAAAACGTTCTCGGAAGCAGGACGATGCAAGTACCGTAGTAGGCGCGGTTGAACGCATTACACAGACATTCCTCAGCAGCTGAACGCATTACACAGACATTCCTCAGCAGCTGAACGCTTTACACAGACATTCCTCAGCAGCTGAACGCATTACACAGACATTCCTCAGCAGCATGATGCAGCATAATGATCACGCTACTGTGCAACGACAAATACCTTTGTTGGGCACTAAACAATTGTAATGGCCAAAAATAATAAATCCTTCCAATTATTTTTTTTTTCCGAAGGCACAATTTTCTTTCATAACAAATTATTTAACTTATTTAACTTTGCATGTATTGTCGTGCCAAAATGACTGTTTAAAATTACGAAAGCTAACTATTTATATAACAAAAATGGCATTATGAAAACCCAGAGCATTACTTTAGGCGTGGTGATTATTATAATTGGATACGTCTCTAAATCTCAAAATATCAAAAGGATTTCTCCGTTGGGTATAAATTAGTGTCAGCCCAACTGTAGTGTCGTATTGGATTCAATTCTTTTCTTGCTTGGAATAAATATGATTTTACTTTTTTATTCATTACTAATATATTTATTTACTAACTTTTACCCGTTTCTTCGCTCGCGTGTTTATAGGGATAAATAACGAAGTTTTGTGACACTAAACCTCGTCGCGTTACACAATCGCGGTGCATCTAAATATATATATATATATATATAGCTTTTACCCTCGGCTTCGTGCCTATCTTTATAGTGATAAATAATGAGTTTTTGTGATAGTAAGTTCTATCCACTGAGCCACTAAGGCCCCACTTGGAATTTACAAAAAATACCAAATCAACAAATCCAATCCAAAGAGAAATGTAGAGCCTTGCTTATTTGTCTACCTTCTAGCTTAGATCAGTGTACTGTTACATCTGTATATTTTACATTTTCCCGAAGGAATGAGATATTTTCACGGGATAAAAAGTAGCCTATGTCACTCTCCGACCCTCCAACTATTTCTGTGCGAAAATCACTTCCATCCGTTGTTCCGTTTTGACGTGAAAGAAGGACAAACAAACAAAAACATTTTCCCATTTATACAGTAGTAAGGATTCAGCGTATGACACAAGAATATAGTGATATCAGTACACTAACTGCTACATTATAATTGATGTTGGTAATAATACAAAACATTCACAACAAATGATATAATACATATTACAAGCAAACATCTAGGTTATTAATGTATTTCACAAGTGTCGGAGTCGCATAGGGAAAATCGTCACGGTTCCTTTGATTGGAGATCAATGTGTATTCTTGGGTGTAGGGATAAACGGTTTGCTTATCAACACCATATTCCCAACGAAGAGGCAATATTCCCCCCCCCCCCCATGTATAAGGCAAGTCACTGCATCTACCGTACTCTGTGCGAATTCTTTATACATTTTCCTTTACATATTACTAATATAGATATTGAGAAACACCATTAATCAACAACAGCGAATGAAAGCTGTCTTTGTAACGAATACAGTGTGAGAAAATTCGTCCTAATTTTTGTGCAGCTATCCCATGTAGGTATAACAAGATAAAATATAGAGGTTATACGGACAAGTCGGAACAATTGCTGGTCCATGGATTCAATGTGTGACCGAGCAATTTGACAAATATTCCACATTGGTTACAGACACACACAGTACTAAACTGGGCTCGCGATGTGTTAGATGCATATACTGGTTGTACTTTGACGGCTTCAAGTAACAATTTGTTTACGTTTAGAACTTCAGGCAACGTTGAACGGGTCGAAAATTTTTAGGGCATACTTGCGTGTCCTCATCGCGTAATCCAGGGAGAAATTCTTTCAACTGCTTGCGACTACCGTTAGATAACACTCGGTCTTTAACAAGCGATATGAGAAAATAATATATATATATTCCAAGTGAGAAATTGTATAATACTTGAAAGAAATTTAAACTGGTCACCAAAACGTTTTCCCCGTGGTAAATTCAGTGTATTGGTTTGCTGCGGTCGGATCCTCAGGTAATTTCTCCGGGTCAGTTAAAAGGACAGGTTACGGAAAGCAGCTATGCCGATAATTATCCGAAGAGAGTTCGACAGAAACAGGTTTCGAAAGAGCTAATTCGCCGCTGATATAGAGCTGCTCCGGCGCGTTTAGGGCAATGGTCGAGCGCGTGCCGATGACCGTTGAAGAAGAAGAAGAAGAAGAGAGTGTGTGCAAGGGGAGGAAGACGGAGGTGTGCGAGAAAGCTTCTGAGGGGAGAAGAAAATCTGGAGGCTCAAATTGATAGTTTTCACCTGGCCGACAGATGGTGGCTGGGCGGTCTCTTTCTGCCGTTTTGGAGAGTCTCTCTGTCCATGATCGTTGGTCCCGTCTGTCCGCCCCTTCAGGCGGTTGGGAAAGAAAACGTGGCGGAGTTAAGGAGCGAATGATTTTGCGTCCTGGGAGAAAGTGTCCGGTATTCGTCCTTATTTCTTCTGTCCTTCACTGACTATAAAAGGTCCTCTCATTTTTTTTAAGGTCGTGCCAAAATTAATTAGTGACCAAAATCCTAGTACCTTGAAGTAAAGAAAGACTGGCAACTTCACAGCTGATAGCAAACATGTTTTCAATCACAATAAAATGATACCACCACAAACCATTAAAATATATTATTTTTAACACAAAAAGTTGTATTTAACAAAAAAAAATTCTCGGAGTGCCTGACATACGCTGTTAAAATAATGATCTGAGAATCAATGAAATGAAGAACGGGGATAGTCGAGTGAAAAGTGGGCAGTGACAAGTAAGAAATAATGAATGTGTTGCAAGGGATTTATCTTAAGGTGGGTGTTAACACTCACACGGTGACATGCATACGTGACCAGATGCAGGGATGTTTGGAAAATATCGATGTATCGAAATGGCGATATTTTTCAACGATATACTCTTACATATCGTCGGTATTTTCTTAGCGATAGTTTTCGATATCGACATTTAGTATGCTTTATTGCCGGACAATATCTTTTGACATTATTCGGAAACAGAATAATGTATTAATAGTCCCAGAATAAAATGTATTGTAAGCACAAATAAAAAGTAACTCTTAAACTCTTAAGGCAAACACGAAGAGTAACACGTGCACAAGAAAGGAACGTAGGGCCTAATAATTCCGAAATTTGTTTAAAAAAAAACCTCTGCCTTAATCAGTAGGATATGTTTTCAGTCACTGAGGTCACCCTTCTCAAGGAGTGGTTATGTGGTTATGTGCAAGTTAGTTCACAGATCCAGGAATTGCTTTTGCGATCGTAAAGAAGTGGGAAAATAATCTGCTAGTGCACCGTAATCTGATCTTTCCTCTGAATTTATACTTTGCAGCATTTCTTCATTTCTACGTCATAGCTACGATCGTCTTTTTCAAATAACACACCTCATTGAAAAATGTTTACTCTTCTCTGATTGGATGTTGCCGCATGCGCCTGCATAATGAAATATAACCATTCGTCTTATGTGCCTACTATTATAGGCTCCCTCATGCACACAATTTCTTATTCATAGTTGTTCATCAGTAGGTTCTGGACTGTGGCGGTCGATTCTGAATTCCTCGCGTACACGACCCGTGTTCTATGGTTTCTGTTATGTTTTCAAATATCGACTCAAGTGTTAGGGGCAGCTTCGCAGCGCAGGAGCCACGGTAACTCCGATGAGGCAGACACGCCGAGCTGGGTCACCGAGGTGGAGTGCTGATCAAGGCCGCCATCGAAAGGTAGTTTCCTCGCATCGTTAAGTGGCCGTCGCTTCTCCTTCGCATTTTCCTGCCTCGCTGTTTAATCTAGCTTGATTGATAGGAGCCGCGGTGGGATTTCCCCTCGATGCGATGTCGCAAAGTTAACCACATCATCTCTGAAGACGACGGATTTCACAGACACTGGGGCAGAGGAAAGGAAAAGTTTTTACACAAGGTGTATCTAATTTTGACCGAAAAATTTCGAAAGCATGCTTAATCATGGAGAAACAATGTGAAATCATATGTACGACCTATGGTATGAAGTAAGTCGTTAAAGTCATATTTCACTTTTTTAAATTTGGTCATCTGAAAGAACTTTCAAAAAGTGCCCCCTTAATGCAGTCATTAGTTGTAAAAAATTATAGTTTTCAAAATATAACACTCAAGAGTCTCATTTTCCCGAATTCTGCAGCATACTAGGCTTTGCTCCTAGATATTTTTTTCCAATAAATTTGCATTTAATACAATCTGTATAGTGTGCAGAACACACTGATTCAGTATGAGTGCGATTTATAAACAGGTGAGCGAGTGTTGGCACTCTGAATTTAGTTGAAAATAGGGGTCACACTTGTCGTATATGTGTTTTTGTTCATTCAAGCGAAACTGTTATATTAACAGTTTAATAAATAGTTTCAACCATAAACTGCAGAGGAAAAATTAATTTTGTTCCTTTCGTAGCTTGTAACACAAATGCAGTCAGTATGCCGCGCTTAAACTAATGCTGCTGATCGGCGGGTTTTCTCGGGGATCTCCCGTTTCCCCCACCCTTGCATTCCGGTGCTGCCTCATACTCACCTCGTTTCACCTTCATCGACTCTCAGGATGTCGATGTTAAGAGCTGGCGAAATCTCTCCAATCACTCACTCTCCCGACGTCCGCCCTTCCCCTTGTGCTCGGCGTCTACACTGTTAAAAATTTCCGTATATTTGCGTAATTTTTTTACGGGAACGTAGAGTAAACATACGGAAACGTAGTCCGTAATAACGAAAAACTGAGTTAAGTATGTAAATACAGAATACGGAAGGTGTGCGTATTTCCTGTAGCCTCGGGTATCGGGGACGAACAATGCCGAGTCTACACGAAGTTTTCTTCGCCACTGGAACAATGAAATTATAGTTTCTGCGGTAGTTAGGTCAACCACGCCCCTAAAGCCTATTATATCAAACATTAGAAAGTAGCCCCAGACCTTTACGTGACTATAATAGAAATACCAAAGTTATACCAGAGACATCAAATTGTAAGAGTTGTAGGTGAGTGAATATAGTCGTGAAATTGTAATTTTTTGACTCTTGCTCAAATATTAACTTTTTTTAAACTTTTTAAAACGAATATATTTCAACACACAGTAAAACACCCACATAACGAAAATTAAAGACTTTTGTTTAAAATAACTAATGTTATTTTAAACAAAAAGTGCAGAAAACTATCTAGGAAAATTACGGAGAGGTTGTGATGTATTTGTGGAATTCATACTCCGTTTAGCTTACACGCATGTAGCCGAATATCTAGATGGTGGAACAGTCACATCCTTACAAAAGTTTATTAATCAGCGGTAACTCATAAAAACTTGAAATATTTACGGTATTCAGACCATCGCTTTTTCAATTCCCGCTCGACGAGGACCTTTGGAGATTACAAATAGCAACACTTTTCTTTTTCATTTCAATATCTGTGTTTCCGGGAGTGTCCGTACAAGTTTGTTAACTTCGCGTGATATTTGTTATAGCCATATTAAATCAACTTTTCTCTATACTTCAGTATATTTCTTTTTATTTAAATTGATGGGTAAATGGGAAGAAAATTGCTGGCTTTGTTTTTGACATTTAGAATGCAGACATAAAAAAAAATATAAATAATACACTGAAAAAAAGATTTTGTTGAATCAAACAATATTTGGTTGGTGCAACCAAATTATTTGTTTGTATAGGGGCAATTAAAGATTTTGTTGCTGAAACGAAATTAATTTGTTGTTCTCATTTGGTTGCCCCAAACTGTAAGAGTTGGTTGGTGCAACTAAATATTTGTTTGGCTACACGTCCATTTAACAGTTTCGGTCGATATAAAACAGTTTTACAAGTTCGGGCCGAGTTTCGAACCTAGATCATTTGCGTCCGAGCGCTTCGCCTTAATAATTTTTTTTTTATCGTTTTCACTTTATTTAACGACGTAGTGACATTTGACGTTGACGAATATCTAGTGAGACAGACTTGCTGACAAATTCCCAGTGCGACAAGCGAACTGAAGATCTGTGGCGTTGATGGCACCGAAGCGCGAACCCGCGACCCTCCGACTACAAGTCGGCCACTCTACCACTGAGCCATGAGGGCAGGGCTCTCAGCTAATATTACATCTGATAGCGCCGGAAAGCTTATATATATATACACACATACTGCAAATATTGGGCAACGTGCGTAAACAAATATTTCAAATTTTACAGCTTTACTTGTCAGTTTCTTGTTGCATTGTTTTATTAATGTGTTTGTGCGATTGTTAAGAATCAAATGATTCACTAGCAAACACGGCTACTATCCTAATTGTCACAAAAAAAAAATTCAAACAAACTCTCGAGCTGTATTTTCGAGCGGAGGCAGTCAAATGAGTGGCTATACAAATATATACAGTTGATTCAACAAAATGCTTATTTGACAGTCTAATTTTTTATTGGTCCACATGGAGATTTTGTTTATTCGGACGTGTATTTTTTTTTTTTTTTTTTAGATGAACAAAAGTTTTGTTTGCTCAACAATATATTTTGTTAGGGCAACTAAATATATATTCTGCCCTATAAAAACAACTATTTTGTTGAATGTATGAAGAATGTTATCTGCATGGAGGCGGGCTCCATGTTCCTCCTTGCTGCGGCCTATCGTCGGTGCCGCCTGCTATTAGGCGATCAATCTAGGTGGTCTAAGTGGCGCCGTCTGTCACATCCGACTTTCTACTGCAGCGATCAGGGTTCAGAAGGTCGCGGCTTCATCTAGCAGCTCGGCGCTTTCTACTCGCATCCTCCTGCCTCTGGGTTAAGGACGGGCAACGACCGACTCGCACAAGGCTGTTGGCCTTAGCGTAGGTCGCGGTTGCGTGTTGCGATGAGCTTGACGCACGCATAAATCCCGTTCCCAAGTCAAGGCGAACAACAGAGTGCATCGCAGCTTCCACGCTAACGTACAGCAAGGAGAACTATTTCAATGATACCATATTTGCAATTTTATTAAACAGCGTGAAGTAATTCAGGATCTCAGTTCACTGGCTAAGGATCTGGGAGTTAGTTGCATAAGGATGTCTTTTTGTGTAATGACAAGAGACCTGCGAAATTCGCTTTATTAGATACGGACACGTTAAACTTAAAACTGTTGTACCTCTGCATAACGTTTGTCATTGGACCAGACTTTATATGACACGCCATGTGTATATCTGCGCCAATAAATGAACGCTTAATTGTGAGCCCCAATCACATGCAGTTCAGTCAGAAAGGGAGTGACTTCGCGTCTGTTCAGAAGCCAATGAAGTGGCAACTCCCTTTTCTAATACATACAGTGCTGTGAAATTTAGCTTGGTGGAAAAAAACAACGCAAATTTTGGAGCTCCCTAGTAATGACGTTGGAAAACCATTAAGGAAAAGCAATTTCCGTCGGAAGGCAGCCCGGGTCAAACTTACGACTTGCCGAACGATAACTTATTGAAAAACTTGACCCCATGACCAGCCACGTTCTGTGACTCAGGACGAACAATGTTGTCTACACTTTCCGCGATCTGTATGTTTCCCGTTCTGTGCTACTGAACTAAAACAGCAAGATAAAACTTCAATTTCTCCATCATTGCTTCAGCCTTTAGTTTATTTTAAGACAACTGAGATATTAAACTGCCTAATTACGAATACACTACATTCTTATTTGCGTTCGCTTCCACTATGTATTGTTTAAGTGCATTATATATTTCATGTTATAAACAATTATTTTCACAGCTTCAAAAATAACTGAATAATTAACTATTCATACTTAAACCGGATTGTTAAGAATAGAGCCGTATACCAATTCTCGTATGCTAGTCACTGTATATCAAAGCGAAACAAATTCTTGGATGTTACAGTGAAAAAAAGTGTTTTCTCTAATAATAAGCATTTTCCGGTAATTGTCGCGAAAGCCTATCCAGACCATGGTCTGCACAGCCACACGTAGGAGAAGATTCGAAACAGAGATACTAACTGATTTAGAGAGTAGTTAGTTATTCTCCGTATACTAAAAAAAATATTTTATTGACATTTCTTATCAGTATTTACACTGCAGAAATGTTTAGAAACGTGCTCGAAACGTGCTCTAAATTCAAATGTTTCTCACCTACGTAAAGGAAACCATGTCAAAATCACTGAAAGATGAATTTTGATGGTTCAGTGTAATGAAATCATGTTAGTTGTTTCTTTATTAAGTAGTCTGGTGATGTGTAAATGCTAACATAACCGCGAACATAATGACTTTGAAAGTGAGCCAGCAAAACATTTATTTAACATAAATTCGTACTCACGAGTATCTCAAATAAAAATAAAACGGCTGCTGCAATTGTTATAGGTATAACACTTACGATAAGCCCTTCAGTGAACGTCACATGTGACAAAGTGATCCTGTGAAAAGAGTACAAATGTGGTTTTCGTACGATAGTGATGTATTTGAAAAGTAATAAAGTAACCAAAAGACTTTATAACAAAGTATTTTTAATCCTATTGTTTTAATATAATGACTTCACATTAATCTGGGAGTTAAAATCTAGAAGACCGTATTTGTTATAAAGAGCCTGTCCTATATTTTGTGGAATTTTATTTTCTGTGGTATTTTCTTTTAATCTTTATATCAGTTGACAATTTCTATAGTAAGAGTTATGTATTTCATATTCACACATTTTTAGTTCATTTTATTTTTATATTGAACAAGAACAACCAGGTGTGGCCATGATATAATACGGCAGTGAGAGAAACACGACTCCAGCTTAGGTGCTTCCGCCCAGTGAAGGGCCGAATTCAATTTTGGCCTTCAACAGTATTTTAAGTTGGGAACTGAAGGAATTCCCTGCCAAATTTGGTCAAGATCTGTCGAACCGTGTAGAATTGAGGTACACGACTATGTTGTAGGGTTATGGGAATTTTTGGGCCCATGGCCGGAGGAGGGGGGAGGGCAAATGTGGCCTCCACAGCATCTTAATTTGGGTGATGTAGAATATTCCTGTCAAAATTGGTCCAAATCCGTCAATGTAGCATTATGTAGATAACAAGCATAAGTAGTAGAAAATTGAGAAATTTGGCTCATCGGCGTATGGCGTCGGAGTTCGGAAATGTTCATGCTTTGTCATTCCGATCCCCGACGGCGATTTTTCCACTGAAATTTCAGCATGTCCGAGTACATATATGTTACCAGCAGTACCAAACAACTTGTGGTAATGCAAAATTTGATTATCAATATCGAACTTGATCTTCTTCCGAGAAAGAATCATGGATGTAGGGTACACACTAACTACAGCATTCGAATTTGTAACATCTTCATGTATAGGAATAGTCTTGCAACAAATTATGTCTCGCGGTTACACTTAAGATAAATCCTTAATTGTATGATATTTCGCATTACGATACTTCCTAAAAAAAAATATCAAAATTCAAATATCCACTACCAACTTTGGCAGTTATACTCTGAAGACCAAAGCGAAAGTGTGTTCCGTCTCTAATGACACGGAGCGAAGTAAATTATTATACGCTTGAGATTGACATTTATGACAAAATAATCCCTAAGATTAAATTAAATAACTTAAACATAAATAAATCACCAGATAAAATTAACGTTAACTTAATGAAATTACAAATATCAAACAAAATGCTACTTAGAACACTCTTGAATTAAAAATACTGGGCGAAAAAGTGTCCCATGCTTTGTCGGGAGAGCGCCGCCGGCAATACTAGGACGGCGTCCGTAGCGTCCATTACACGTTCAGGTTATGCACCAGCGTGGCGCAGGTTAAGAGAAAGAAATACTGTGATGGAGTAATATCTATTTTCAGAATCTTAGATGCACGGAATTCGAGGCTCAAATTTGTATATTTTGGTTTAATATTAAGTTCTTATTTGTGTCATAAATTTTTCATATATCTAATCTGCTATGAATTTCTGACATAATTATGTTGAAATTTTGGAAATCGGTGTATTAGTTTGATAGTTATGAATGTTTGAAGTTTTGAGCCGATGAGAATGCGGAGCACTGAGAGAAAATCGAACAAAATATTTGTTTGTATATGGTCAAATAATATTTGGTAGCCTTAACAAATTATATTGTTGAGGAAACAAAATTTGAAAAGCAACAAAACTACATTTGTTCGTACAGAAAAATATATGTTTGAATAAACAAAATCTCTGTGTTGGGGGAAAAAAAGTTAGTCTGTCAACTAAATATTTTGTTGAATCAACTGTATATATTTGTTTGGCCACACATTCGATTGCCTTCGTTCGAAAATACAGCTGGAGAGTTTGTTTGTATTTTTTGTGACAATTAGAATAGTAACCGTGTTTGTTAGTGTATCTATTGATGCTTAACAATCGTATAAACAAATTAATAAAACAATGCGACAAGAAACTGACAAGTGAAGCTGTAAAACTTGAATAATTTTGTTTTCACACGTTGCCCAATATTTGCTGTGTGTCTATTTAATAGCTTTCCGCCGTCAGCAGTTGTCACATTGTATGAGATTACTAAGGCATAGCGCGCGGATGCTGCTGATGTAGGTTCGATACTCGCTCGAACTAAAAAACGCTTCTTTTTTTATATCGGCCCAGACTGTTAATGTACGTGTAGCCAGACAAATCTGTAATAGAAGTAACCAAATCTGACAGTTTGGGGCAACGATGAGAACAACGGAATAATTTGGTCTCGGCAACAAACTATTTCATTGCCCCTATACAAACAAATAATTTGGCTGCGCCAAAACAAATCCTGTTTGATTCAACAAAACCCTTATTCCGTGTGTGCGTACGCACCCTGGTGTAATTTACTCAGCTTAGTTTCCATGAGGCGGAGGAATATCGTGGAAGTAGCAAATTTAGCAGAACTTCAGGAAAGTTGGTAGTCACCGCGTAGGGACTATAACTGGCGGGAACCCACTCCGCGGATGAGAGAAAGCGCGTCGTTATTAAGGAGAGAAGAACAGAAGAATGCTGCTCTCTTTTCGGCGGGTGCGTGAGAGTTAATGTGGTGGGTTCGGGCTGCCGCTGAAGTTGGAGGGGGGAGGGAGGATATCGGCTTGTGGAAGGGGTTTGGGGGGCTTAATGGAAGCCCCATCACACCCGGGAGAAGCAGTCTCGCGCGGGTCTGGGGCGCTAATTGTAAGTCATTCGGGAGGGGAACAAAACTACTTTCCCTCCACGCAGGGAGCTGGTTTCCGGATTGCTGATTTCGTAACAGTCCAATTAGGGCTACCTACGCCTAACCATTCCCCTTCTCTTCCACCCCAATTGACCGACACGCGACCCGCCCCTGTTCTAGCGTCTCTGGGCGGGGATGTGCATCTAACTGAGGCGGAAGTGACTCGGCGAGGGGAGGGGGGAGGGGGATATTATTCATGAGAGAAAAACCTGCGACGAACACTATATATTTCTGAAACTATGTTAACATAAACGAACTCGTTTTATATGGGTCCGCAAGTCATTGCCATTATAGATATTTGTAAAACTTTATTCAATTTGTATGAATTTTAACGAAGCTTTTTGTTTTACGAATAAGGTTACAATTTTTTGATTTGCTTGCATTTACACAATAAATTTTGATCTAAATATCATGTTAACTATTAATCTGTTTGGTAAAAATGCACTACTTAAAAAAATTAGTGAACATTTTTTTACGTATTCCAGAGTACACAACTTGGTTATATAAGATTGGCCCGTTACAATTTTCTGATGAAACTTATTTCACTTCACACGCGGTTTTATTTTGTTAATTCGCCAAAGTTAATAGCAAAGAAATACTTCAATTACACCTACAACTACAAAAATAAATGTTAAAATACCGTTGTTGTTAATTTAGCAGTTTTCAAAACCAAGCTATGTTTTAAATAGATGTAAATTTTACAATGGTTTTCTTTCCGATACACACACGTGCACATACATAAATGTGTATATATGTGTATATACAGAGTGTTGCAAAATTGCATGTCAATATTTTGTGGGAACATTCCTCACGTCTGGAGGATGAAAAAATATTATGTGAACATAGGTCAGAAAACCCTTCGTTTCTTTACTACAGCTCGTAATACATAAGGGACAGTGTATGGCCCGCGGGCTGGACCATGTTACTGTGGAATGCCATCGCAGCTTTCGTTTGCATGATACACGACATCTCACACCACGAGACCACCTAGAACAGTAGGAACTGCACAGGAATTAGTTACACATGTGTGAAAGCTTATCACCTGCACTAAAGGAAATGTTCAAAATGCACTCCATCAACAGGAACACATGCAACAACCCACCGTTGAATGGACTTCTGGATGCGCTGATGAATCCCTGGAGTATTTCGGATTGTTTCGCAGCCCGCCACAATACGGTTGAGAAGGGCGTCCCCATCATCCACTCTGGTTGCATGCACAGGTGCCTTTTAATGTCCCCACACATAAAAGTGTGGATTCACATCGCAGCTCCTCGGGAAATAGTATGGGACTGTGATTGCATTCCCCAGCCACATGATCCAGCCCACTGTACGTTATGTGTTACGAGCTGCAGTACAGAAACGAAGCGTTTGCGGACCTATGTTCATATAACATTTTTTTATCCTCCAGATGTGAGAAATGTGCCCTCAAAAGTACTGGCGTACAATATTGCAACATCCTATATATATATATATATATATATATATATTGCAACATCCGATATATATATACACACACACTATCTTTAACTCAAATGTAACGCCATCATCATATTAATTTCAGGAAGAGTTGCATAGAAGTTAGTCGCGACTGCAGTAACTAGTCAAACATGGTCATGTGGCTTCGGTCATGAACTAATGAGTTCATCTCTTCCCGGTCGCTGCACGGAGAGGTTTCTTCTCGTGAGTGTTTTCGCGCTCTCGTGAGATGATTACTGCCAATATCATTACAGTACATCTTTGAAGCTCAAGGAAATTTGAAATGGAAGAGCCACCCAGACAGAAAAAAAAAAAAATTGTTTCGTCATTTATTTTTATTTTAGCCACGTGTACTTGAACTAGTAGTGTGTTTCAGAAACTGCATTTAACAAAACTAGCAATTCTTTCGTGCAGTATTCATGAAAAATTGTTGACACAGAAGTTCCTCGAATGCGTTTTATTAAAAATAAACTAACAAAACAACTGATACGAATTAGCTCAGGACATTTAATATCGTTCCGTTTTTTTTATTAAACACACAGCCGCTAGAATACGGTTACATAGTTTACTTAGAAGTATTTGCAGCCAATAGTAACATTCTGAAATGAGTGGTTCAGGTTTTACACAAGAATTAAGACGTGGCATCCTTTTTTATTTCTTTTTCTTGCAAATCCTTGTATATTAACAGCTCTAAACCATGGCTACTTGGAAATAACATTCAGCTTAACAGGTAAAGTGTAGATGTTGTAAATGTTCCGATGATCAAGGAAACCGGTCGACTGACGGTACAGCGTGGTTGAAGACGTTAAACACTTTTCATGCAAAACAAATAATACAGAAATAAAAAAAGAAACCATCGCGTATATTTTCCCGTGTATCGTTCCTTGATATTCCTCTAATTTCTTTAGAACTAACGCGTTGTACAATTTTTTTCCTTGTTATTTATTCATTATGAATTTTTGTCCTGTCTCTGCAGGTAATTTGCTATTTGCATAAGTTGGTGAACTTGAGAACAGACGATATGTTTGGTATTCACACTTCTACCGCATGGACCCCTGTCGTTTAAATTACATTTTCACATCATGTCCAATAGTTCAAGAGAAGTAATTTAACCCACACTGCACGACGTCACGCTGTTGCCTTACGTATTTATAGCATAGGAATGAACATAATTTTCTTCATTTGTTATATTGTCATTAAATCCTATAATGTAGCGTAGTGTTGTTAGAAACAATCGTGAAATAAGCAGAAACGACAGGGGTATTTCATTAAGAAGGGAATACACAATATCCTGATAAATTCCATATATTTGATAGAATTTCTTTCTTTCGCATGTTTGATGGTCATTGCTGAGTGCTTTTAACTTGCAAACTTGTGTTTCAGATCAAATGGAGTACACAACCACTATACGAACTAAAGGGTCAGGCAGCATACCTGAACTCACATTGGGCATGTCATTGACATCATTCAGACCGACTACATCAAATGAATTTTGCAGAAACGGTTTTCTATGCTTAATGCCAGCAAATGCCGCTGTAGCTAGAAAACAGTTTTTCCCTTGTTTCTTTGCCAAGTATTATGAGTAATTAGTTTGTATCAATGCATAAAATAAATTTTTAAAAGGGATTGACAGTGACCTAATTTTGACACTTTGAAATATCAGTGCGTTTTCGGAGCAATGTTTCTAACGATTCAGTCACTACAGTGCTAAGATGATACACAGCGTATTCAGAAGCTATACTCATAATTTTAGGTGGTGGAGGAGGGAGATATGTGATTGAAAAAATAAATTTCAGTAGGTAAACCATAATTCAGCAGAAACTTGCCTCCATGCTATAGCACTGTCGAAGTAGGAATACCGACAATGCTAAACTAGTCGATGAAGTACCCGACACGGTGCTCAGTAACATTTAAGAGAAGTCGGTATAGGGGTCGACTTTTCCCTTTCCCAGCCTCTCGCCATGCTATAGAGATTCAGAGCTGATGTGAGGATGTATTGAGCATGTTACGCTTGGTTCACATTCTTGTACAAGAAGGTGTACACCTTTACACCTGTCTTGTTCATGTCAACTTGCATCGTGCGACTGGCTAACTTGTTCGCTAATTGCTTGCATGCAATGTCGTGTGAGCTAGCTAATCGTTTAGAGACGGTTCTGTCTTTCGTTCGACCTTCTTGTGCAAGTCGTTGGTTTTCACATTTGCATTTCATACATCTATGTAGTCCCCGTGCATTTATTCACGCCGATATTGTTAATTCGATAGTAGTAAACATATTTTAACACTGTGTTAGTGATTTGTTAGGTTTGTCAAATCTTGGAGTGTCGTGGTAGAAATCAGTGACTCGCCTGTTGCAATATTCAAGAACTACTACTGTGTGTACAATATGTACATGGGACTTGAATACAAGACGGTGTTTACCTTCTTGTTCGCAAAAGATGTCCGTCTGTATCAGGCCTTATAACCAAGCCACTCGTATGTTGAGACATTTGGAGTTTGTTCGTAATCGTAAGACATGCCACGTCGTAGCGGCGACTGGGGACCTCCGTATTTCACTAGTAGGTTATATTTCACTTCATGGTCAGAAGGTATCTACTCTAGGTTCATATACCACAATGTTCTCGTGGTTTTTTTCCGTTCGTTTAACAATATTGTAGTTTAGCTAAGATGACTGAAATACGGAATGAAAAAATCTACAAAATATTTTACTATTTAAAGATAAAAAAATTTTCATTGTGTTGTGGTCCTATGTGTATATAAGGATGGTATTTCACAAGTACATCCCCCTGCAATCTCCTTCTTGTTTCTGGTAATTTGTAGGTTGCAGGTGACTACTTGTCCTCGCCTTAGCGGCATGAACAAGAATTGAGCTCCTATAGGCTGTCCACTGTGAAGTGAGCACTTTTGAGGTGATAGTTACTTTTTTATGTCAGCCATTTTTTACTTAAATCACCTTTTTTAAATAAATATTACAATAAATGTATTAAACACAGTGTGTAGATTCCACCGCACTCGGAAATTTACGTCAAGGGCTAAAATAAAATATATTAATTAAATATTATTCAAAACGAAGGGTTTTAAAAGTGCTCACTTTACAGTAAATAGCCTATAGCCAAGTGTATTGTCAAATGGAGATCCGTGAGCATGCAGGGGAGAATGGAGAAAGGGTTTCAGCAATACCAAGCATGCGACTCCGTATAAAGGATTATTCTCAACAACAGATAAGAAATAACATGTGCAATTACTTTTGCAAAGTAAGAAAGAAAACACAATCCGGCTTATAACCTGACGCGTTTTTTAAATGTCGTATGAGCGCTTCAAAATTGGTATTTCGAAATGAAACACCAAATTATTTAATAGCGTTTTTCCGAAATCTGTTATATGATATGCGAACTAATAGTGGTTAGTATTATCCATCACGAAGAAGAAAATTAGCGAACTATACTTTTATTAGAGAATTTTTGGAATATTGATATTATTTTTATTAATATATATTGTAATGTTATAATATTAATAAATATTGGCTTAACATAACATTCAAATATTAAAAGGGCGCTTTACTTTGCCTGGTGACCACGCCACCAAGGGATGGACGGGGACAAAGATTTATTTTGTTACAGAAAAAGGATTATATTACTCACAAGATTTTAAAATTGCCTAGTTTATCTCGAAGAATACACAATCCCCAAATTTGTCGATTCATCTCATATAGTTTCCATTACATTTTAATTTAGCAATTTTGTCTCTTCAAATTAATTTAAATAAAGTTTATTTACTCTATGTGCATATTGAATCATCTCACAGCTTTTTAGCGTGGAGATTTATTAGGACAATATTTTTGTCCTATACAGTTTTACGCCTGGATACATGCAACTCGGACAGCTGTGGCGTATGAAGGGCAATCTATGTCTCGGGAGCCCCTAATAGACAAACAACCCAAACAGCTTATGTTAATTGAAGACGGCCTACCTTTCAGGCGCTGACCACATTTTCAATCGCCTGTAGCATTGAAATGCTTTCATTCTGGTCATGAGGTCATGAGTTGCCTAACCAGAAATGATTGCCTCAACACCATTTACACCCTAAATATTTAAACTGTAGCCATATTGTATTTGCCAGTTTTTCGCCACACTTTTATTAAGGACATGACTAACTGGTTCCTAAAAACGAAATTTTTAAACCATTTTCCAGGGATTTTTACTGAGAGTTTGTTTTATATAAAGCATGTATAAAAATTATATTATAAGTTAATTTTCTTTTTACTTTGTTTTGAAATCTAAACATACAAAACAGTATTTCTCTAATTTAATTTAAGCATTGAGGTGTGTCTTATAATTCATACATTTTCCATTGGAGAGCCAAAATTGTAATACTCGACGCTAATAATATTTCAATAGTACGTCGCAGCACAAGTTGAGATGCAGGCCTCAGTAATTCCGCAATGTAGCGTTCCAAGGCGGTTCTCTGCGTCATTTTTTTGTACTGTCCTGTTCTAACTTTTTATGACCCCTCATTCTTCGGTTAGTAATTGTTACGTAAGTTAATATCTTTAAATGACAAGTAACAAGGTTTCGATAAACGCGATCTTGTTCCCGCAATTCACTGACACGTCGAGCTGCACACATGACAGGTTCATTCACTTCCCCCCCCCCCTCGGCATTTCACGCGTTCCTAAAATGGCGACTGCTTGTAGAGGAGAGAGGGAGCGGCTAGCTAGAGACCTCCATTAAGCCTCTCTCTCTCTCTCTCTCTCTCTCCATCGTGACCTTGTGCGAAGGTTAACTCTGGTCCAGGGGCGGGTTGTTCTTCAGCTTCCCGGCGGGAAATTGCGACTATCATACGGCGGGACACGATTTGACTTAAGACCCATCGCGGGTGCGCCGCGAGTCCATTGTCTTGTCGGAAACACAGCCTTTCACCCTCCCCCTCCCCCTTCATCCTTGCCTGAAGACGATGCGTATCAACCACACTTCATGAGCCCACTCACATGGCTGGCAGTTTAAAAACTGATAGCTGGAATCAATATATATATATATATATATATATATATATATATATATATATATATATATATATATATATATACATAATTAAAGTGGTCTAGGCCATTCACGATATAATTCGCACTTTTGAAAGCCCTGTTTAGTATCTACTTGTATGCGTGTTATGCATTACTCTGCCTTATGTAAGATTAACATTGTCACGGACCTCATCGCTTTATTAATGCGTCGGTCAAGTGAAACTTCGAAATCATTTGAAAAGTAAATATCTAACAAATCTGCTCATTTATACACTTTGATGCATTAAAAAATAAACTTAATAGAAAGAGATGATGAAAGTAATCAGAAATGATTACCTAACACTTTTAATACGGCGTTAAGATACACAACTACTTCCCATCCATCGTTACCAACTTTACTGGGCGCACGTCACTCAGTACACCCATTCAAATATATGCACACAGGGGCAGTGACTGTTCTAAGGTTGATTTCAAAAGTGCTCACTTTATCGTGAACAGCCTTTAGTAGTAGTTTAGTGCTGCAATATATGCATAATATAATCACCAATAGAATATAATGTCAAAAAATTGACCCCCAAGCTGCTAGGGAAGTCAGGGTGGAATGCAGGAAAACTGCGCCACTCTCACCTTTCAGGCAACTTGGTGCATATGATTTGCAACATTATATTAAAATGTAATTCATGAAGGCTGTAATAGGAAAATAAAGTATCAAATAAAAAAACAAATTAAAAAGGAACATGCGTGACCGGCCTTTGGCTGGCCACGAAATAAAAAAATAAAAAAACCCCAACCGCCTGGAGCTATTTCTCGCGTTTGTTGGAGAGGAGCGCGGGAGAGGTAAGGGCCACAGTGTTATTACGCGTCAAGCGCGCCATCGCCCATAAGCGCAAGGCTCTGAACTGGCGTGCAGTGTTCACGTCTCCTGCGTATACCTAAGGGACTTTTACCCAGTCAGGCCCAATGTACACGACTGTGTGCATTACGCACGCGTAGGTAATTTTTGGTCTGTACTGCACACTGCGAAACGCAATGGCCAATGATTTTAACCGTCGGTAAATAAATCACAAACTGTCTTACCAGTCTAGCTCATAATTGATTCATATAACTGTAGCGGTACTTAAAGCCTACAGCTTATTGGCTGTGACGAAACAGGTGTTGTGTCGACTTAGGTACAGCGGGAATCATAAAATATTTTGTTTGAATCTTCTGAAACTGTGAATTAAAAGTGGGTGTGGAAAGGTTAATCACGTTGCCCACATAAATATCATCCTAAGTAATGTTACCTATCCATTCCTCCAAAGGTTGAAAAGGTGCTCATTAGAAATACAAACGTCTTACTTAAAAAAAAAATTACATTCAATATGTATAATTGATTTATAATTCATAAAACCGAGATCATTTCACGCATGATGTCTAGTTTCCATTTCTTATTTCCGTTTCTGATAGATATAATTTTTAACCCTTTCTCACCCACCCACTTTAATTTACGGTTTCGGGTGTTGCGCGAACAAAACATAGCCAATAATGATGCGTGCTGTGCTTAAGTTTACGCGATACTTGTTTCGTGGTCACAGCCAACGAACTGTAGACTATATGTTCGACTACCGTAATATCAACCAAATATGAACTACGTATACCTGTAAGACGGTTTGCGAATCATATACCAATAGGTAGTATCATTGGCCATTGAAATTCGCAGTGTGCAGTGAAGACCAATAATTATCTAAACGTGCGGAATGTACACAATTGTGTACGCTGGGTCTGAATGTGTAAACTTGCAGACTGCCACATTCCTGTTTGAACCTCGGAAGGAATTCTCCAAATACGAACTAGCGATATCATGCAGTGAAAGACGAATATCAATACGTCAGTATGCTGCAGCCATCTGGTGTATAAACTTCAAGAACGGTCCATCCGAGCCGCGGAGTGGTAGGATTTGTCATGTGTTAGCAAATAACTATCAAAACTGTGAAATTTAGATAGCTTAATAACAGTAGTAATATGCAAATGAATTCCAATGGAAGACGATTTCGTCGATTTCTCTGACTCGGCGTCCTTTCATCCACTTCAGATACAAGGCGAAGGGGATATTAAGGACAGGATTGGTATGTTCATCAAATACTGCATCGACCTAAGCGCAAGGCGCTGATATAGCACGCAACAGTGGAGCTAAGAAATGTTAAGTATCGACCTTTCCAACTTAAGGCATTAAAAAAACTGTTTTATTGTTAAAGCCTTTATATAACTAATTTCATCATAAATGAGATTTTTGTAATTTTCGTACTGATGTGATCTGGCGAAACTTTGGCAGGAGGTGTCGCAGGAGTCATGCTGGGTGAGATAGAGAGGTGCAAGAAGTGGCTGGAACCTGTTCTAGAGCCACCGCGGGGAGATCTACCGTCTTCCAAGGACCCGGCCGCCGAATTAGTATCTACTTCACCACCACCTGTCGTCATTATCAATCCGAGTCTCTGGTGCGAAGGGGGGTGGGGGGAGGGAAGCTGGTGTAGTGTTTCTCTCTTCACCAACAGGATGACCCCTACTAGCGAGACGTTCATACATTTTATCGTCCCCCTTTTTTCCCGTTCCATCACAAATCACTCTTAAGGCCGTTGGTGCATGAAAACACCATATTTATATCATTTGTGTCATAACTTGTTTTACAGCGGATTTTTCAAAATTGTTGGCTCGTCAAGACATAAATAACTTTTAGCACCTTCTTACTTTGTTAGATATTCTCTGCCGCCATTATTCTCGGATCACTGATGGAAAAAAGAAAGAATTTTTCTTATCTGCAATGAGTGCTCCGGGAATATTGACGGCAGTGACAACCTAAGAAGTTGCTAAAAAAACAGGAAGGGAGGGAGCTAATTTAAGTTATTACAAATTGTTACTTAATACTTTTTATTTTACGTTAAAATTTGGGACTACTTTCCCTCAATCGCTACCAACTTTACTGGGCGCATGTCACTCAGTGCGTCCGTTAAAATATGTGCCACGCTTAAGCAGTGAAATTTTTCTAAGGTTGATTTCAAAAGGGCTCGAAAACAGCATATAGGAGCATTAACACAGTGCTTACATCCATGGCAACGTTGGTTTTCCATGTGGCGGAAGAACATAAAATGCTCAAAAAAGCTTAACTCAATTGAGGCTTCCAAAAATGCCTGATAATCGGCGGGAAGCCTACAGCTGACTGCTGTCACTCACTGAAAGTTTAGAGAGAGCTGACGCTACATTCCGAGACCCTGATAGCAGCGGCGAGAGGTCGCGGCGGAGTGGACCCCCGGTGTGAAAGAGAACGCCTGCATCTAACCGAGCGAAACAGCAATAAAACAACGTCAGCAGCCGAAGAGGAGAGGGCGGGCAGAAAAGCCGTTAGCAAATTGCTGAATGAGGTGGTGGAAATCTTCTCGCGGTCAGTGTAATTACGTGCCTCGCGAGAACTTTCCAGAAGCCGTTGGAGGTTTGCTTTTCGTCTGCTACCAGACTACTCGTGGTCACTTTTCGTCGGAATGGAAAGATGTTACCTTGGTCCTGAGCATCCTCTGGTAAGTCAGGAGGAGGGATTGAGGGTCACTGTGTTGGCGAGTTTTATGATGACGCGTTCCTCAAGGACATGAAAGGAGGTCCCGTGTTTAGAGAGTGCGGACATAGCCTTATTTTTACACCGCGGCTTACGAACATTTTACAAAAAAAAAAAAAAAAAAAAAAAAAAAATACAATTTTAATTTATTATTAAATATGAAATGAATTCCATCTGTTATCAGAATGCGGCAAAGATTATTCCCTGGAAATTAAATTATTAACTTTTGAAATAAAATTTACGTTAACAAACCAGGAGTTATATATTTGACTCAGGTGAACCATGAGTCCGTGTTTGTTAGCGCTTCTAATTGATGCTTGACAATCGAGTAAACACATTAATAAAACAATGCAGCAAAAAACTGACTAGTAAGATGTAAAACTTGAAATATTTAGTCTGCACACGTTGGCCGATATTTGAACTACATCTGTTGAAAGGCTTTCCGGCGTCGTTAGTTCTCACGTTAACTGAGATTGCTTAAGTGTGGCGCTCGGGCGTAGATGATCTAGGTTCGAAACTAGGTCCAACTTGCAAAACTTTTAATATCGGCCCCAAACTGTTTAATGTACGTGTAGCCAAACAAATGTTTGGTTGCACCAACCAAATATTACCGTTTGAGGGCAACCAAGTGACAACCATAAAATAATTTGGTTTCTGCAATAAAATATTTCGTTGTCCTTATACAAACAAATAATTTGGTTGCACCAAACAAATCTTGTTTGATTCAACAAAACCTTTTTCTTAGTGAGCATTATACGTCCAAGCACAGAACCTAGTCGTTTTGCTTTCGTAACTGGAAATTTTTTTTTTAACAAACACGAATATTTATCACAATGTTTACACAACGCTGATTTAAAATCAGTAAACTTTTCAGTGATTAAATTTTTATTTACTATTTAGCCGTGTTTAATAGTCCTAGACTCTATTTAAACAAAAAATAATGACTCCTCCACTCCTTATCTGATTGGCTAAAATTTCCACCATGTAGGAAATCATCCATCGAAAATTCCACACAACCAATTACGAATACTTCCATTAAATCGGCCATCAGTCGGCTAAATCTTCCACAGAACCATCCAGACCAGCAGCCATGCAAGTATTCCATCGGGGTAGACACAATTAAGTGTTGTCTACAAGTTGGATAATATTTCGAAGAAACATAAAACAATGTTTATACGATGATGAGCCCTCTTAAGGGAAATGTTGCGTGTAAACAGTATATTTACCCGGTTTCCGATAAAAGTAATTTTCAAAAGTGTTTATCGAAATTTTTGGCTCGACAAGCCGAAAATAATCATTTTCAACGTCTTTTTACGTTGTTAGATATTCACTGCCTTCATTATTCTCGGAGCGCTGATGGAAGAAAGAAAGGATTTTTTTTTTTTTTACTTATCTTCAATTAGTGCTCCGAGAATTTCGAACGCAGTGAATTTGTAACACTCTAAGAAGGTGTCCAAAATTGTTATTTACGTCATGTTGAGCA
Source organism: Dryococelus australis (assembly GCA_029891345.1). Taxonomy (NCBI): domain Eukaryota; kingdom Metazoa; phylum Arthropoda; class Insecta; order Phasmatodea; family Phasmatidae; genus Dryococelus; species Dryococelus australis. The sequence continues at coordinate 127,216,766 of CM057002.1, forward strand.
AAAAATTTCGGAAAATCCCCTGTAAAACAAGTTGTGACAAAAATGGTATAAATATAAGGTCTTCGTGCACCATACCCCTTCATGCCTCGTGCCCCGGCTATCCGGAAGGGCGATGTTGTGGAAGAAAGTGAAGGGGACCCAGTACCGTATAGACACTTGGCCGACAGAGACATCTGTGTGTGCGTCGGGCTTCGTTTGTCCAGCACTTATGTCCAGCACACGGAGAAAGAACTTTCTCTCTTATGGCCATCCAGCCTGGACCTCTTTCCACGTGGGATACTCGCCTATTCCCAGTTTTGTTGCCACAGTCTTACGAGAAGTGTTGTTCGCTCTTGGTAACTCGGGAAGTCGAGAGCCGATGAGATCGAAGTGAGTTGAGTGTGGAGCAGCGCCGGAACGAAAGGGCGGGGGGAAACGGGAGATCCCCGAGAAAACTCGCCGACCAACGGCATCGTCCGGCACGATTCCGCCGGGACTCGAACCCGGTTCACCTAGATGGTAGGCAGCTGACCTCCAGTGGTGCTGTCGGTTGGTGCGGGATGCTCTGGGTTCGAATCCCGGGTAAGGCATGGGTGTTAATTTAAGTTAGGTTATAAATTAGTATCTATACCGTCCCCTGCTAAGTTTCCTAAGCATAAAACCGGGAGACGTTGAAAAGCCCTTTACAATACAATATGGGCTATTCATTGTAAAGTGAGCACTTTTGAAAGCCCTCTCATTTAGAAGAATAGTCAATAAATGCATTTTATTTTAACCTTAGACGTAAACTTCAGAGTGCAGTGGATTATACAAACTGCGTTTATTACTTCCATGACAATATTTATTTCAAAAGGTAGTTAAATTATAAAATATTGCTGAAAGGAAAAAGTAGCTAGGGCTTCAAAAGTGCTCACTTTACTGTGAACAGCCTATAGATGGTAGGCGAGTAGTCTGATCACTACACCACCGCGGCCCCATGGAATATGTGAGTAGTGAGTTGTTGAAGACGTCGTAACACGTTAAAACTAAGGATACTTTTTCAACGTTGTGTTCAGTGTCCAAGTAAGCATTATGTATTTGCAACGTTGTGTTCAGTGTCCAAGTAAGCATTATGTATTTTCAACGTTGTGTTCAGTGTCCAAGTAAGCATTATGTATTTTCAACGTTGTGTTCAGTGTCCAAGTAAGCATTATGTATTTTCAACGTTGTGTTCAGTGTCCAAGTAAGCATTGTGTATTTTCGAAACGGGTCGTATCAGTCAGCATGGGGTCTTGGCCGACGCCTGCCTGTAACGAGCCATAGACGCAGAGTAGACTGGGAACGCTTCCATCACTTTCCTCCTTTGCATGCTCTGTCGCGACGTCGAGTGGACTGCGGACAAACAACGGAAACTTGTTCGACCAGCCATCCCACCTACTTCCTCCCAACACGATGCACGCCTTACTTTACGGCCCGCTACCTCGGCGCAGGGCAGACAAATACACAAAGACGGGATGGCGTGGTGTGTCATTTGATGTCGGCGTACTCACGCTCTGATTGGCTACTGCACGCTGCGAAACGTTCCCTATTCGCTGGTCTGCTGTCTGGCGAGAGTAGCTTACGGTCCATTCGTGGTTACTTCCGACTCGTCTGAAGACATGTCAATGTTCTTCTTTCGGCGTATCCTTCCGCTTAATGCGAACAGAGCTTAATTAACTCTAAAAGAATAAATTACGCCGAAATGATAACGGACCGTACTTGTGTGGACTCAGTTTAATAATATTTCGCGTGATAACTATTTCTCATTAGTAGGGACCGGCAAAATTAGTGCTATTATTTGGCATCGGGCCAAACTCCACAGTACTGTATGTATTAGAACAGGCGTTGTTTCTCAGTTGGCTTCTGCACAGATGTGAAGTGACCCCCTTTCTGACTGAACTGCATGTCATTGGGGCACACAGTTGTTAAGTGTTCATTTATTGGCGCGGAGCTACACAGGGCGTATCAAATAAAGTCTGGTCCAATGACAAACGTAATACAGAGGTACGAGTGTTTTAAGTTTAATGTGCCCCCAAATAACAACGCGAATTTTGCAGGTCTCTACTTATTAGGCATTACCAACATACCTTTTTTCTCTCTCTGATTTTATTAATACAAATTTTTAAGTGAATTATTATAATTAAAGGTTTAAAAGTTATGAATGTTCTATTTAACAAAAAGTCAACAAAATTGTAAAACACTTGTAATACCTCACATGTTTCGGAACCAACCAAACGCGTCATACATGGGGTGATTTTTCAAAGGTTTAATTCAAAGCTACTGCAAGTAGACTAAACCGTGTGCTGATTGGAGAACTGCGGTCTGACGTATTTGTGGCCAATGACGTCAGTTCGCTTGCACGTGTGGCTGGAGTCTACAGAACAAGCGACTTTTTCACCTCTGATTATTTAAGTAGCCTGATGTTGAATCTTGTAGGTAAATAAAGTCGTCTACTTCTTTAAGCTACACAGTCCATTGAAAATTATTTACAATGATTTTTATTGATTGAAATTTGATTCCAAATCAAATCTCTACGCCGTTAACTAAGAAACGCGAAGCGTCTTAGTCCGCTAGTGTTACTTACATAAAAGCGTGCGTTGATTTAGTGGGTGAAAATATCTACGACCCACTTGACTTCGGGTTGCCCTTCATATAGAACTGCTTTCGTTCGAAGGACATAACTGTTTGCTACGCTGTGTTATCTATAACAGTAATATCAACTATTATAACAGTAATATCAACTATTATAATTTAACTGTACCGCCTGCAAATGGTAAATGTTATTGCGCTGTCACATGTCACAGCAGAAATTCATTACCTTAGAGCGAAAACCTTCACACAAATCCTTTAATTAAAAGTTTCTCCTACATACTGCGTGTATAGTTTGTGTATATTTCAAGGACACAAACAAGGCATGTTTTTGTTGAACTCGGTGAAAAACCTGTATCTCTTTTTTTTAGTATTTAGGTTTGACCGAATTACGAACTAAGTAAACAAATATTCTTCTAAAGGAAAGTGTTACTGCCATTAAAAAAAAATGGCGCAAACTATTTTGGAGTCGTGGTAGTTGGAATAGATAATTAGATAATGTGTTATTATACTCTGAATCTGAATCGGTGATTTTAATCCGTAGAATTGTTTTACTGAATACTCAGTTAATGAGATGGGGTGTACTGGGGAGTCAGTGGAATGTATTCAGGTTTTACATCCGGGCCAGTGCAGTTCACTAGGAATCAGGTAGATATCAGTGTTTAATCAGCGAGTATCCGCAATTAAAATAATAACAGAATTTTGCTGATTCAAGTCGGGCAGTTTCTACAGGTCTGCAGTCTAATTCGCCGATTCGCATAAGTTTTAACTTTTTCGATTTTGGCATGTTGGATTTAATTTTTATTCCAAATTATTAGGAACTAATAATGATTCGTTATTGCTTGTGGGAGTAGAATAAGAAAACGTTGAGTAAAAAGTTAAAAACTACTTTGACAGAAAAAAATTGTCGTTTCTTGTAATGTATTGTGAGCCGTTCGTAATTAATTTACTACACCCAACGTCAAACACCTGATAAAAGAGTAAAGGGATGATTTTTCAGTTGAGCCATGTAAAACCTGTATCTTGCGACAACGTTGTGGTTCCAGAATACATATACTTCAAGGTTTAAGTTTTATTCCGATACTGCGTAGATGTTGAGCTTATCCCTTTCGGCGCCAGCAACAAATTTTATACCATATTGCATGGTGATTAAATAATAGTTACTTCTGTAATTGAAATCGTGAGCTTGTCTTTTATTATATGAACCGATGAGGAACAGCTACGTTGCAAGAAAACGGTGGCGTTAACCAACGATGTAGCTAAGAGCTCGCGTATGACATTATCCTTCGACGAATGAAACCAGCTCCACGACAGACACTTTGACATCTTACCGGCGATATTACAGTGTTCACCACATTCCATACGACGTAATTTTTAACAGCACAGAACAAAATGCAAACCTTTATTCGTTGATAGTGATTCATAAGAAACGAGTTACATTAAATGAGGCCCGAATGAAATAACTACACAGCATGAATCATATTGTTGACGAATGCAACTAGAATAAAATATATATAATCTGTTTGAAAGGAAATTTCCCTGAAATCATTCTTCAGTCACACACAATCCTTACGAATATTTTCTTGCAGCACAAAAAATATTTTCAATTCAAAAGCATGGAATAAAGCTGTAGAGGGACTAACAAATCTTATTAAGAAAAATGTTATGTATATTGTAACACATTATTGCTGGATTGTCCCTTTTTTCACATTTAATTTAATTATCTCATAAGCTCAAAAATATTTGTATAACATAATTAGGGCTAGGAAAATTTCGCGATATCAGTGACCTGTAGGCTAGACTCCTCAGTACTCTGCATACTGGAGCCTCAGCTGTGTGTTCATTGGCTTCGCAAGGCGTTTCTTTGCAAATCTGATATTGGCTCAGAGACGTGCAGGGCGTGTCTAATAAACTGTGACTCAATTGCGAAGGTGACTTCACTATATACGCGTTTGACGTCTATCTTGTCCGGAAACGAATTCGCGAAATTTTCCTGTCCCTAGATATAACACGCATGTTTACGCAAATGCCAGTAGTTGAATTTGTAGCCAAGTTCACTAAGGTGTCACTTTCGGGTCAATAGGTTCTTGATCGAATCCCAACTAACCCATACGTGTGTATTTGCATTTGCGTGTGTGTTCCACTTCCAGATACGCGTCTAAGTAAATGTCGTTTGAGCGACGTTCACGATAAAGCTGTGGGTTTGAATAAACTCAGTCGGGTAAAAGTAAACGAAAAATTTATGTCCTTTTCTTTCGCAGTATACGCATGAAAACTTCCCCTGTGTTTCACGTCACGCTGCAAGCAGTGATCAGATTTCAGAGGAATTACACTTAGCTACTCGGGCACTACTTACACGTGAACAGTGTTCGTGCAAAGCGGTTTTGAAAGCGATAGTCGAGTGCTTTGTATGAAGTGCTAAATGGAAAGCTTGAAGCTGAACAAGCTAGGGAAAAGACTCCGTGAAAAGGAAATACTGTGGCATTCGAAGTTCCACTGACCTGTCTGCTCGAGTTGCAAGACGTGCACTATTTGTTATTACAAGAGTGTGAGAGGAAAAGAGAGAAGGGGAGGACCAAGTAGCACTATAAGACAACTCAATAGTACATGCGATATTCCCTTCCATCTTGCTCTTCTTCGTCGACTTTTTCATTGAGCAAACCTATTTAGGTCTAAAAAGGAAGGCCTTCTCCACGGAACCTTACCCAATGAGAAAATAAGATTAAATCAAGCATGTCGGTCCTGCAGAATATTACTATCTATCGGATAACACCGGGAATTTTCGCAGATATCTACTATTTGGCGCCAAGGTACATTTCAAAATAGTGTTGTTTCTTCTTAAGTTCGTGACCAGTAAACCCGCGTTATATTTAGTGGCATTTTTTCGGTAACAGACTAGAAGTTGATGTTTAACAATCGTATAAACACATTAATAAAACAATGCAACAAAAAACTGGCAAGCAAAGATGTAAAATTTGAAATATTTGTTTGCACATGTTGCAGTATATCCATTCAAAAGATTTCCGGCGACATCAATTGTCACATTATCTGAGATTACCTAGGCGTAGCGCTCGGACGCAGGTGATATAGGTTCGAAACTAGGTCAACCTTGCACAATTTGTTTTGTATCCACCAAAACTGTTTAATGTGCGTGTAAACAAACAAATCTTTAGTTGTATTAACCAAATCTTACAGTTTGAGGCAGCCAAATGAGAACACAAAAAATTTGTTTTCAGCAACAAGATATTTCATTGCCCCTATCCAAACAAATAGTTTGGTTGCACCAAACAAATCTTGTTTGATTCAACAAAACCTTTTTCTCAGTGCAATACTTATCTTTAAGGCCATTCCAAAATAGTCGGATTACTGCATTATAATACAGTTTCCTATAGAATTATCAATTAATGTTCCATCAATGTTGAACACTGGGATCCTTCATTAACACTTTACCTCCTTTACTGTTCGATCAGAAAGGATCCAGTTGCAATAATGACTGCGAAGTCCTCAGAGTCGTGACAGACTGCATCACTGATATGACTGACATGTGATGCAGTATCTTGGAAACGTCCAGTGGATATTACACGTATTGGCAAGGCACTCACTGCACACATGGTGTTGACGTGAACTGCAAATGCACGATTCAGTTGCTGATACCCGGTGGCAGCGATACTTCACAAGATTCCGAGACTAGATATATTTGACAACGCTGCTGGTCTTGAATTCTCCTCGGTTGGTTGAATTATGTTTTGACACATATTCCCTGGCTGCACGCCAATCGAAGTCCGTCAGTGCCGGAAATTACCTAATGCTATGGGATGGTCAAATACATGAACGACTTCTCAAGTCAGTAGTAAAAGAATCGCCGTTGTGTGCATATAGTATTGTAATCTATCAGCATCCCATACAAAACAATCACTAGATCTACAGTCGTTTTAATCCTTTCAGACCCGTATCATATAGTGGTTTCAGGTATTCAAAATAAGAAAATAAGCACGTTCTGTGATTCAGCTGACGGAAACCTTGTTTTGCTACAGCAGGAAATGAGATGTACTCTTTGAGCATGCCTAAAGTAACAAGAGCCAGTCATGGCTTAAACTAGAAGCACTATTTTAAATCATTTTTCTACTGAGACGATCATTTGACTATTGAGTAACGTAGCATACAGTATGTGCAAGCTATAAGCTGATCTTTCTGTACTTTATGTACACGACACTGGATATGAACAACGTTCAAGTGACAAAACTTATAGGATGTTCACGGTAAAATGAGCACTTTTGAAAGCCTTGCTTAAGATCTGCTGGTATACACGTTGTGTAGTCCTCCGATTTATGTAAAATTAACATTGCTATGGGCCTCATCGCCTTATTTATGCGTCGGTTAAATGAAACTGTGAAATTTTTAAGAAAGAAAATAATTTACAAATAGGCTCATTTTTACACCTCGGGGAATTAGAAAAAAAAAAAAAGAAAAAAGAAAAAAAAAACAGAAATTGAAAGAATTAATTTTAAGTTATCACAAATGGTTACCTAACACTGGATATTCGACGTTAAGATATGGAATTACTTTATATCTATCGTTACCAACTTAACTGGGCGAATATCACTCAGTGCGCCCATTAAAATATATGCATGTAGCGCCAGTGACATTTTTCTTACGTTCATTTCTAAAGTGCTCACTTTATCGTGAACAGACTTTACTTTCTTTACGCTAAGGTATTTTATGATTCTGTGAGTAGCCCGATTAATGTACAGAAAGAATAGAGAATATGTATATAAAATTAAATATAGTAAATATGGGGATTTTTAATTTGCATGTTTTGCCCAAAAAATAATTTTTAAAACTTGAATAAATATAAATGTTGTTTACAGTTCAAATTGACTGTCGATTCTATAAGATTAATGTAACGAAATCTCATGAAAAGTCCTTAACTAGCTCGACTATTATTTTATTTTAGTTTTTACATTAGTATTCAAATTAAAATTATCGGCATGTTAAATGTAATAATATGCGAACAAAATGTGATACTGTAATTTCTTTTAGGTGTTCCTGAGAATTCAAGAGAAATTTTAGCTGAAATCAAAATATCATTTTCATATATATTTTTTTTAAATAAAATGTTTGACATAAAAATTAAGGTCACAACGTTTATAATTATTTAAAAAAAGTTGGTGAAATTTATTTTGAAACTGAGTTGCAATTTTTATAAAATTTTTACTGATTTAATATCGCTTCACCATAAAATATTTTAAAAACACAGAGAAAAATATTATGCACTTGAGAACAGCCTTAAACAGGATGGAGTCATGTACTGTAAAAAAAAAAAAAAAAAAAAAACAACAACAACACTAACAGTTCATGTTTTTCTTTCTGCCAACGCCTTTTATTTTCTCGCTTGCTCGAGAAAGCCGTTCTGTCCTGGTGGCCGGTAATATGGCGTGACGAAGCAAGCGAATGAATAGGCCCGTGCGAAATTAGAAAACGAGGATTTCGTCTACTTGTGGGTCAAGATATGGTTTTCCCTCGGTGCCCCAGTTTGCGATGGCGATGAGGAGAAGCGGGTGTTGACGAGGTACCAGTCGTCCCGCTACAACTTACCCCTCCCCGCCCGCCCCTTTCTCCATCCTTCTCGGCGTTCCAGGCCGCCTCCGAGACATGTACCTGCTGGCTCTGGAGTGCAGTGTTGCCAGACGTACCAGAATTATGATATTTGTACCAGATTTTCCATCTTAGTACCAGGTACCAAGTTTTTCTCATTCTGGTACGCATATTTACCAGATTTTCGTTGGTAATAAAAATGTTCTAAAAACCTACTGATGTAGCAAAAGTATCTCCTAATTTAAATTATTTTGTAAACAAAATTAACATAATTGTAAATCGCAACTGCTTAATATTATTTTATGTTGTTTTGTATTTGTACAGAATTGTTAGTGTCAAATTAAGATATATGGCCATAAATAATTTTCAATAATTTGAGTTTTTTTTTTTTTTTTTTTTAGTTTAGACTAAGTATATTTAAAGAAAATGAAACAATTACAATAGTAAGTATGCTCTTGAGCATCCTGTGAAAATTAATATATGTAATACGTAATATCATAAAATAACTGTTGTTTTAAAATTACGCAAATTATATTTAGGACGTTAGATTGCTCTAATGTGATTCCACCTGTTTTGGTACGATGAGCAACAAGGGGAGAAAGGGGGTGGTTGGGCTCCTTTTTTTATTAGAGTACCAGAATTTTAAGAAATATACCAGAATTTTAAATGCGCATTCTACCAGAATTTGATTCCCTGTTTCTGGCAACACTACTGGAGTGGCGGCGTGACCAGATCTCGGTGGCAGGCAGGCGAGAGAGGGTGATTTACCGTCTTTTCCTCCGCCAGCCGTCTGGAAGGGCCACTTTCCGCGGCTGACGCGTGCACCTGGCGACGTACGTGCTCCGGTTTACATCCGCGCACGACGCTCCGGAGAGAGTCGGTCGCTATCAAATTAGCCGAATGCCACCTGCTTGTTCTTCTGCACGCTTTCCTGCAGCATCCGCCCCGACGAGATGCTTCTCCCACATCCCGGACAACTCGGAGAACTTGGAGATCTTGTTCGCGCTTTCCAGGTCGGTATGTATGCGCTGATGTTCAACACGTGATGGAAGTTGGTCACCTGTACACGCTGCTGAACGAACCACGGTCCTGTTGGTCCATGCATTCCCCACCAACCTCCGTTTCTAAAGGTCTGCGAAACACTGGTCACGATTGTTCTTATCTGCAACATTCGTGACTAGAGACTTGCAAATTCCGCTTTATTATTTGGCTTCAGGTGTATATCACATCCAGGTCTGCGCATATTTACTACAATTGAAGACAAGTTAGAAGTGAATCACATGTGTACACCACTGCAGGAACGTCTATTCTGTTGGTTTCTGTATTCCCACTTACCACTTTTCTATTGGTCCACACCACACTGGGCGTACTTACTGTGCTCTACAACGTTCATAATTGACTGGTCGTCAGCCACTGGGGTTGCAGAGCTGATTATGCTCCAATCAAATGTCTCTTACTGTGTAAAAGGTTTAGAGTCAATCGTGTCCTTTAATAACTGCATAGTAAAAAAATACCATTTTTTGCAGGAAAACTTTAGCTGTTGGGTTGTATTGTTCTTGAAAGATCCTTTTAAATACTAGAGGACCAATGGCTCTATAACCATGCGAGTTTTATTTTCAAGGACGATGAAATGTTTAAACTTGCGTTGCTCGAACTTAGCTCGAGCGTAGTCCGGAAAGTGATATAGTCGAACCGGCGTCGTTTCTCCATTGGCTGATGTACTGATGTGAAGCCACACCCTTTCTGACTTGACTGCGCGTAATTGGATAACACATTTATGAAGTGTTCATTTACTGACGCAGAGTTAGATAGCGCATAGCAAAGAGAGTACGGTCCGAACATAAACGTGTTGCAGAGGTAGGTGTGTTTGAAGTTTAACATGTCCCTAAATAATAACGCGAATTTTGCAGGTCTCTGTTCACGACACTCTAAATCTGAATTCGTGATTTAAATAGCTAGAATTATTTCGCTGAATATCAATTTAATGAGTTGTTATTTGCTGGCGAATAAGTGGAATTCACCGTGGTTTTACTGCCAGGCCTGTGCCAATTCACTATGAATCAGTATAAATAACTATTTAATCAGAGAAAACCAGCAATTACTGATTGGTAGAATTTTCCTGATTCAAGTGTAGCAGTTTGAATCTTTAGCCCAACTTTAATTTACGGTTCCAGGTGTTGCAAACACGATTGTTTATTGTGCGCACTGCACTTACGTCAACACAACAATTGTTTCGTCGCCACAGGCTATACGATCTGCTACAGTAATGGTAACCAATCACGACCAACACCAGCAAGACGGTTTGCGAATCATTTACACACAGGTAAGCTCATTGGTAGAGACCTATAAAATTCGCGTTATTATTTGGGGACATGTTCTACTTAAATCACATCTACCTCTGCATTACGTTTGTCTTTGTACCAGGCTTTATTTGGCACGTCCTGTGTAGCTCTGCGCCAATAAATGAACATATCACAAACGTTTGCCCAAATCACATCCAGTTCAATCAGAAAGTGCGTGACTTCCACATCTATGCAGAAGCTAATGGAGAACCGACGCTGTCTCTAATGGATACAGTACAGCTTGATGACCAATAATAACGCACATTTTGCAGGTCCCTACTCATTGGTCATTGAACTTCGCAGTGTGTAATACACACCTAAGATTACCTACACCTGAGTAATGTAGACAAGTGTGTACACTGGGTCCGAATGGGTTAAACGTATTTGCCGTTTAGATTTGAGAGTGTACAGGCAGCTTGGCCTCTGTATTGCCGGGTGTTCTGCGGCGGCAGGTTGCCACGCCTGGGTTGGCGGAGAGCGATGAAACCACAGCCGGGCTTGCTTGTCGAGCGTCACGGCGGTATGCATGATGGAAGGCTGGCGGAAAATCGCCTCTATGGACCGGCACTACCTGCTCCTTCCTCCCGCACCGCGCTACAGTGGTTGCATAAGCCGCACCAACATGCCACCAGGTGGGTAGTCACACCTCGTGGCAGACAGTCACTTCCGTCACAGCTGATCGCTCCCACTCGACAACCCATCCGACTGACCCGCGTCACAAGTAGTGCAGTCGGAGAGCTCTCGACAGCCTGCGCTGAGGGGAAATCGAACAAAATATTTGTTTGTATAGGGCCAAAAATATATTTAGTTGCCCTGAAAAAATATATTGTCGTTCAAACAAAATTTCAAAAGCAGCAAAATTACTTTTGTTCGTCTAACATAATATATTTTTCAATAAACAATACCTCTGTGTTGAGCCAAATAAAATAAGAATGTCAACTAAATATTTTATTAAATCAGCTGCATATATTTGATTTCCTACGTTCGAAAATACAGCTGGAGAGTTTGTTTGCAATTTTTGTGACAATTAGGAGAGTAACGGTATTTGTTAGCTCATCTATTGATGCTCAACAATCGTATAATCACATTAATAAAACAATTTAAAAGGAAACCTGTAAAACTTGAAATATTTGTTTGCACGGTGTTTGCACGTTGCGCAGTATTTGCAGTATATCAATGTAAAAGCATTCTGATCTAACCAGTTCTCACATTATCTGAGATTACTAAGGCGTAGCGCGCGGACGCAAGTAATATAGGTTCGAAATTCGGTCGAACTTGTGAACTTTTTTTATATCAGCCCAAGCTGTTTAATGTACGTGGAGCCAAACAAATATTTCGTTGCACCAACCATATCTTACAGTTTGGAGCAACCAAATGAGAACAACAAAGTAATTTGGTTTCAGCAACAAAATATTTCATTGTCCCTATACAAAAAAATATTTTTTTTGTATCAAACAAATCTTGTTTGATTAAAAAAAAAAAACCTTTTCTTAGTGTGCGATCAATTTGATCGACAGCCAGACGGGATGGGCTAGCTGTCCCCAACCTGGGCTCTGGACTTGATATACTAATGGGAGGACAACAGTCCTCACAAGGACTTGTGCATCCACCGCGCTGAAGGAGTAGAGTCCCAGTGATGATAAACGGCGGTCTCGAGACCCGACGACAGTGAAGTGAGGTGAGCATGGAGCAGCGCTGGCATGCAAGGGCGGTAGAAAAGGGGAGAACCCCAAGAAAAACCAGAAGACCAGCGGCATCGCCAACCCAGCGGCATCGCCAACACGAATTCTGGAGAATCCCGGTCCGGGGATCCTACCCGAATCGTCTTGGTGGGAGGCTAGAGCTCTACCCGCTACTTCACCGCGGCCCCAACACACACACACACGGTGACACATGCCGTACATGTCAACTACTTTGGCAGGATCCAACGTACCGATAACGTGAAGGCACGTCCTTCATTTGAGTGATCCGATGAATAATCTCGCACTTGGTGAGATCGCGGAATAATTGCAGAAACGAAACGGCGTTGTGATTCCTTTGATGTACGCACATCAATTCTCTGATTGGCTGCGCGAGGCTCTGGGGATGGCCCTGCTGTCTGATTAGCTATTGCGTGCTGCGCATGATCCTTGATTTGCTGGGATGCCCGCCGGCGAGTAGGTTACCAATTGCTTATTGGTGAACAGTTGGTGGTCAGTGTCGCCACTTTAGTGTGGCTGTTTCGCTTCTGTATTTGTAAGTACTCTGTAATCGTTTATACGAGGGAGGCCGACTTTCGTCTTCTGAGTAATTCCCAACATTGACTGCGGGTACATCGGTAGTAAAACTATCTTAAGATTGTTCACGGTAAAGTGAGTACACTGCGAAGCTTCTACTCTCGGCGCTTTGGTTGTGTACTTCCCGCCTTCCTATCAAAATAAACACTGCCATGTGACATCCCGCTGGTGTTTACATCGACTGACTAATATTTCCACTACATAACGATTGAAAAATTTTGTAAATGTTGTAATTAGCGTTATAAACATGCACACGTTGATTTCAGTAAATGATATAGGCTTGGGAATATTGATTGATGATCACGATTCTACTTTTGTTGAGGCATTAATTAATAACTTTAACTATGGCCAACCCTTCCGAAGTCATAACAAAATATGTTGGTGTAGGTTGACAACAGAGCAGCAGAATAGTTAAACGTAATTATTTTTCCCACTACCCACATACCTTTATGTTAAGATCCGCCCAAACCTTATTTTTTTTTTTTTTTTCATCATAGGAAACAACGCCAAAAAAGTTTCAAATGTTTACCTTTATGAAGTGTGAATAGTTGAAACTCTCGCAGTTTGTACAAATGGGAGATCGTAGCCTTTATTGGCCTCAGTGGGCAGTAAGTTTTAATCCTCACCAGGTAGCACTCATTTTCTCTTGTTTTTTCCTTGCGTGGTTGTTACTTATCACGGTGTGTCTACAATTAGGGATCCGCAATATTCATGTTACCATCGAGCGCCATGCCAAACTTCACAGTCCTGTACTTATTATATTCGAATTCGTTTGTTCATTGGCTGCTGCCAAGGCAAGTGGCCTTTTCTTTTGGGACTAAACTTGATGTGATTGGATCACACATATATAAAGTGTTAATTTATTCGCGTAAAATTTCTCAAGGAGTGCCGGAAAAAATATGGTCCAGTGAGAAACACGGTGCATGCATACACTGGTATAAAGTATAACCTGTCTCTATGTTATGACGAAAATTTTAAATGTCTCTATAAAAAACAAAGGGGGCCACTGGGTTTCACGAAGAGATTCTAGACTGGTTGAGCACCGAAATATTTTATTTCAAATCCACCCACCAAAAAATGAAAGGAAACTTTCAGGTGAGTACGTACGGCATTGAAATCTATCCTGCACGTAAGAAACTTTCTCGCAAAAAAGGGGGTGGTAATACTAACGAACTACAAATAAATGACAAACGTTAATGTGAAGTATGGCATGAGTGCGATGTCTAATATTTTGTTTTTGCAAATGAATTCGTGAAATTTCGAAGTGTCTATAAAAATAACTAAGTCATCATTAGAGACATGCAAATTTCGCGTTATCATTTGGCATCATGATAAACTCCACAGTACTGTATGTATTAGAGAAGTCGTCGTCTCTCAATTGGATTCTGCACATACGTGAAGTGACGCCCTTTCTGACTGAACTGCATCTGTTTTGGGGCACACCGTTGATAAGTGTTCATTTATTGACGCAGAGCTACACAGGACGTAACAAATAAAGTCTGGTCCAATGACAAACGGAATGCAGAAGTACACGTGTTTTATGTTTAACGTGTCCCCAAATACTAACGCGAATTTCGTGGGTCTCTAGCCATCATTTTCTGAAGACTTTCACCCGCGCGCGCACATCTTCCCACCATGGTGTGAATCAGCTGCAGGGCTTCTAGGCGGGTGTGCCGGTCGCCCTGGAAAATTGGCCCCTAAACACCACACTTGCTCGCTATCTCGCCGTTGGTGTGGATGTGCTAATGGTGGAGAGTTCTTCACTGTGTCCACCGCCCCTCCCTTGGGAGTGGCGAGGCAAGTCCAACATCAGCCGAGCCTGCTCTCGGATAACATGGGAGGCCGTGATTCCGCGTTGCGGTTCAGCCCGGGACTTTACCCGGATGTTAACTTCTTCCGCTCGTGTGAATCGACGATCGTTGCGGACCCTACCATCTTGCGACGCAGTTGACCTTTCCGGTTAAACTTCGCATAACTGCGCCCGCTCGAGGAACGTCCCACGCTTCACTTTGCTGCCGCTTCTGTTATAGTCCGTCAAGTGGTTATCTCCAACTTTTCTGACGCCCTTCCAAACTTCGACTTCCTCGGATATTGTTCTGCCTTACGCTTACAAATCTTGATCGAGTATAGACACAGCCATGAGTAGACGCCTGCAAAATTCACGTTATTGTTTGGGGACACGTAAAACTTAAAACACATGTACCTCTGAATTACGTTTGTCATCGGACCAGACTTTATTTGATACGCCCTGTGTAGCTCTGCGCCAATAAATGAACACTTATCAACTGTGTGCCCCAAAACAGATCCAGTTCAGCCAGAAAGGGCGTGACTTCACATCTGTGCAGAAGCCAATTGAGAAAAAAGTCTGCTCTAATATATGCAGTACTGTGAAGATTAGCTTGATGCCAAATAATAAAGCGAATTTTGCAGGTCCCTAGCCATGAGCATTCCACGAATTCATTCGGCGGTGAGGTAGACTCCAAACATTTGTTCTTTTCTCATACTGTTGTGATTGGAAGACAGTTCTTTAGACACGCCCAGTTTAATTGTTAGCCAATAATAAGCA
The DNA here is from genome assembly GCA_029891345.1 of Dryococelus australis. Taxonomy (NCBI): domain Eukaryota; kingdom Metazoa; phylum Arthropoda; class Insecta; order Phasmatodea; family Phasmatidae; genus Dryococelus; species Dryococelus australis. The sequence goes on from CM057002.1 coordinate 127,232,131, forward strand.
GGGAGCAGCAGTATGTGTGTGTGTGGGGGGGGAGGGGTGTTTACCAGTCATGTACAGAGGCCTCACTTATTTACAGCAACCAATAAGCAAACGATAATGTCTGGAGTGTATAGAGGACTGCCCAGCCTAGCTTGCTGCCAACACAATCCGCGAGAAATACTCGGGCTCTAAGTATAGAAAATTACACCAAATGGACCACACACCGCAATCTTCCGGGCTCAGTATAATAATATTTTGCATGAGGGCTATTTATTACTATAGACATTACCAACACGTATACTTTTTCCCTGTTTTTATTAACATTATAACAAGGGACCGGTTTTTTTTTTTTGCGAAAATATTTACGGCAATGCTAGACTTCAATAGCGTACTTTCACCACCACAACTACCATTGGTTATTGGCCGCGTGTCTACGTGAGAAGATGTGTACCTATTTGACTGGGCCAATCGTAATAAATTACTCCGACACTGAACGTCCATGACTCGCGGACAGAGGCACGTGACATTTAAAATCATCCAACCATGAAAGTGCATATGAGAAAAAGTGTTTTGGATTACAACTGGTCTTGAAATCTTCTCGCGGAAAAACACCTGTCTCTAGTTATTACAAATGAATAGGGACCTGCGAAATTTGACGGCACGTTAAACTTGAAACATGTGTATCTTTAATATAGTCAGCCATTGGACCATACGTCATGTGGCATGCCCTGGGTAACTCTGCACTTATAAATGAACACTTCACAATTGTGTGCCCCAATCACATGGAGTTCATTCGAAATGGGAGTGACTTCACGTCTATGCAGCAGCCAATGGAGAAACAACGCCTGTTCTAATACATACAGTACTGTGTAGTTTAGCCTGACGTAAAATAATAACGCGAATTTCGCAGGTCCCTACAAATGGAATATTATGCTTTGTAGATAAAATAAACGTAAGAGAGCAAATTAATCGTAAATAAGGTAGTTTTATGATAACAGACTTATAAAACGCTTATGATACAGGACATATTTAGGAAACAACCAAACACGTCATACATAGGGTGATGTTTCAAAAGTGTTATTCAAAAAGTGTGAAGAAACCTCGAACAGACTATAAACAAATATCGTATTCATACAAAGAGACTAAATTTGTTAGCGGTTCTTTTGACATGGGCTTAGCAGTTCTCCGACTGGCTGCCCAAGGCTCTGGGAACGGGCCTTGTTTCCGATTGGCTACTGCATGCTGTAAAAGTTTCCTTATTGGCTTGCGAGTAGGTTACCAGGCGCTGATTAGCGAACGGCGTGTTAACATTTGGCTGGCCAGTGGCGGCATTTTGCGGTCGTGCGCGGGTGGATTTTGCTCAATAAGTGGCAGTTCCTACTCTGTGTTGTTAACACTCTGTATAATATACTCGAGTGTAGCTCGAGCAAAGCTGATTTGAAAATTCCTTTGTTGTTCAGAACAAAACTGGCATGGATGTGCAGTCTTTGTTCGGCTAGTTTTTAACATCATCTCACAAGAACACCACATGATATTGGTAAAGATAGAATTTTTTATAGCCACTCAAAAGGACATGATTGATTGTAAACAATTTTATACGATAAAGGATATTTGATTGGCTTAATATCAGCTCGGGTCCCTATTGGTTGATGACCGGCCAATAATGAGCACTGTAAAGTATAGGGCATTGTCCGGTGTGGTATGGACCAATAGGACGATGGTGAGTTCTAGCACAGACACCAACGGAACCGGTGTTCTTGCAGTAGTGGATATAAGTGACTGACTTCTAATTAGTCTTAAGTGCCAGTAAATATGTGCAGACATCAATGTGTTAAGATGACTAATCTTTGGTAGAATGCTCGGCTCAAATTCGCGTCCTTCTGAATACGAGTCTGACAGACTACCAAATGGATAGAGACCTGCAAAATTCGCGTCATCATTCGAAGACAGAATAGTCTTCAAGCACACGTGCGTTTGTGTTGCGCTTGCAAGCGGACTAAAGCTGCATTGACACACCCTGGGCGGCGTTGAATCAATCCGAAATAAGTAACGACAAGATAGCCCAATAACGTCTCGCCCAGCCGAAATAGACACTGTGGCTCCTCGTTTTTGCAGGAGCCAATAAACAAATGTCACCAACTCTAATGTATATAGAGAGGTGAAGTCTAGCGTGCTGCCAGACGATGAAGCGAAACTCGCAAGTCTCCACAAATGGATAATCACCCGAAAATTTCGCGAGTGAATGGAATTGCAAGTTTCTCAAACTCGCTCCTGAGTTGTTTGTTTGTTGGCAACCGCTCTAGTAAGCAGCCAGATTTACTCCAGATTAAGTGGAAAAAGTGATCCAACTAGTTTCTTCTTGCTGTCATTCCTATTGACTCGTGGTACTACAAAGCGTGCCTTATACTTTTTACTCCAGTTTCATAAGTAATTGAAATCTATAGTTTTTTTTTTGTCTAGCTTCTACCCGTTTGAATTCATGTAAATTACTGTTTTATATTTGTTAGTAGACATGCTTTGTACACTGCAAAAATAAATTCTAGTAAACTTTCTATACGATAATGGAAGTTTTTAACCTTTACAATTCACGGATAAAAATCACATATTAGGCTGTAAATGTATGAATGTTATAGGCTGTTCACGGTAAAGTGAGCACTTTCTAAGGCCCTTCTAAATTTTTCCTTTCGTCCACTTTACATCTTCCTGCTGCTTTTTAATATGAACATTCCAATGTAACTAAAACTTAATACCTGAGGCTGCAATAAGATATATTTATTAGTGGTTAATGGCTGTTGGGAGGGCCTTAAAAAGTGCTCACTTTACCGTGAACAGCCTAAAAGCGCTGCTACTATGCAAAGTGTATATATGGGGGTAGTCTTCACCATTCACGCTCTATCACTCCACATATTCACTGTAGTAGTAAATTTGAGAATTATTTCTTAGAAAGTATACACTAGTAAATAACTAGTAAAATCTTTATCCGGATCTTCTTTTCTAATTATGGGAATCTTGCCACCCACTTGAGAAATCCTCTGCGTTCTGTGACTTCTCGATATTATTCCCTCCGCAGCATAGATTATTAATTACGAAGAAGTGAAAGAGCCGCTTTAACAAGTGTTTGAACGTCGTTCGACAATCAGTGCCGGTTAACCTATCTGCCAATAGGGAATCTTCTGCAGAATACAGTAGCCAATCAGAGTCAGGGCCCGTCACCAGCGGATGTGCACATCAAAGGAGCCGCCCCTCACGTCATCTCACTTCTATGTAGTTACCAACTCTATGCCTCCGCGCTCGCGAACAATGACGAATGCCCGCGCTGGATCCGAGAGCGCCTCCTCTAATTCATTAATTCCGGAATTGTTAATAACGTGCCATTAGTCGTAGTTCTTCTCCCTCCCTGCTCCCGCTTGTAGACTCGCCAAACGGTGGAAAAGGGAACATGAGAGCTCGCACGATATGGCGCCTCATTCCATTCTTCCACTTTCCCCGCTGCGCCATGCTAATGAATTGTCACGCCTCTTCCACGGCTCACAGATTCAAGCACGGAAATTTCGCGCATTATCTGGAGTCAGGATCGACATTAAAATTGTATAAAACCTGAAATATCTCCTCCCTCGAAAGCTGAGTATTACGCTCCATTAGGCATACAAATAAGATACGCTTTGAACCATACAGTTGGAGTCAGCGGCTTGTGGTGAACTGTTGCAAGGTAAGCTGTGTTTTGCTCTGTGCTATACTTAATCGTCTGCTTGATTACACATCGGCCACTTAAAAGTAGTGCATTTGACTGTGTAATGGGTAGAAACAAGTGTTTTTCGCGAAAATATTTATGGGCACCCTATACTTCAATATCCTACGTCCAGAACCACAACTTCCTTTGGTTATTGGCCGCGTGTCTACGCGAGAAGACATGTTCCTATTTTACTGGGCCAATCAGAATAAAGTTCTCTGACACTGAACGTCCACGATTCACGGACAGACACTTGAGGTACGTGACATTTGAAACCATCTAACTACGAGAGTGCATATGAACAAAAGTGTTTTGGAGTACACATGGTCTTGAAACCTATTCGCCAAATACACTTGTCCCTAGTAATGGGTGTCTCGCCGCTTTCTCGTGAGTAGCCGCAGTACATTCAGTTTCTCCCGGCTCCACTCTGGTTACTGGTTCCCGCTGAGTGCGCCGGGTGTGTTCAGCACTCAGTAAGCTCCACCTTACCTTGCAACACTTCACCAAACGCCACTGGTCAGAGTTACAAATGGGCAGTGCGTATCGCACTGAGAGAGGGTTGGTGATCTAAACTGTGCTACACTGGAAACACGACATACAGAAAAATGAGTAAAGTATTATCTACATATCGAAAACTCCGCATTTTTTTCAGGCCAACAAACAACAGAGCTCATAAACTGATGCCACAAATATTATAAATCAGAGTTATACGCTTTAAATTGATTCTGAGATCCAAACAAACTTTATGACTCTGAAAATACGGTTCCTGAAATAAAAAGTAATAACCAACAGCATTTTAAATCGTAGATTTTTCTGTAATGAATAAGTTCACTCATTCGGAAACAGAAAAACACATATTATTTTTGATCGGTAGATTTAAGCTACTGCTATCGGTATGACGGACTGTACTAGAATCAAAATAATGCTCCGACTTATATCGGTGTCGAAAGAATGTGTGTTTGCGCCTCATAAAACCAGCAGCATCTGTTTGTCAGTCTAAATTTTATAGACTCAACAGCGAATGATCCTGGCACACAACAGAGATTTATATTTCCACCCACACAGCTTTAAACAAAAATGTTGTTCTCAAAATACAAACATTGTTTCCTTATCTGTGACTAGTAGGGTTAAACAACCACCTAGCAGGACAGTGAATTCTCTAACCATAGTTTCTCACGGGACTGACGTAAATATTTCAATACATGTGGACTTTCAGTGACTGTGGTCTTTAAGGCCAATGATGCACAAAAGTAGCATATTTACCCGATTTTCGTTAGAAGATGTTTTTCAGAGGGTTTATCGAAATTTTTGGGCCGACAAGACGTAAATATTAATTTTTAAGAATTTCTTACATTGTTAAATATTCACTACCTTTATTATTCTGTGAGCACTGATGGCAGATCAGAAATAAGAGATTCTTTCTGATCTTCCATCAGTGCTCCGATAGTAGTAACGGTAGTGAATATCTATCAATGTAAGAAGGTATTTGAAATGATTCTTTATGTGTTATCGTGCCAAACATTTTGAAAAACTCTCTGAAAAACAACTTTTGTCCAAACTTAAGGTAAATGCACGGCTTTCATACACCATTGGCCTTAGACGCAGATAAATTGAAAATGGGACCCTAGAATATGTTCCATGGATGCGGGATTTCAATCCATCCGAGTTCACTGCATAGAGGTTCCACTGCATAACATGTCGGACCAGCTTACTGCACGGTCCAGCGTTCATTATGTCTACTCGCTGCCAGCCTGTTAATACAATGTTAATACAATGTTCGAGCCAATCCGTGGCTACTTCGAAATCGAACTTCTCTGAAGCCTTGCTGAAGTTCAGCTTTCAGTACATTCCTCCGCTTCATGCAAACACAGCTTCACTAAGTCTAGAAAATTACACCAAAGAGACAACGTACCGCATAGGCCTCCACTAATTGTAACCCTTTCAGACCCACTTTAATTTATGGTTTTAGGTGTTGCAAACCATGCATTTTATGTTGTTTGCTGTACTTAAGTGGACACAAGACTTATTTCATCGTCACAGCCAACGACTGGTGGGCTATATGATTGGCTACAGTTAAATGAACCAATTAGGATCTAGACCGGTAAGACGATTTTCGAATAATTTACCCACCAGTAAGTTCGTTGGTCATTTGAGTTTCGCAGGGTGCAGTACACAACAACAATTACTTACATGTGCGTAATGTACACAATTGTGTACTCTCGGACTGAATACATTAATAATATTTTGCATGAGAACTATTTTTTACGAGGCGTTACCAGTACACCTATTTTCTCTCTTTTCTATTTCATATTAATCATAAATATAGCGTTTTAATTTATAAGGAAGACTAAATAGGCCTGTAAGTAGGGAACTGAAAAATTCGCGAGTTCGACGCCTTCCAGGCTAGACTCAACGGTCTTACGTGCAATCGTGCAAATTTCAATTGCCCATTGGTTGCTTGCTACCACAGTGGAGGGAGATGATTGGGCGTGCATTTCGTGGTATGTTTCTCATTGGCCCAGGATTCTCCAGGAGGTGTCAAATAATGCGTGGACCAACGAACAAATGCGACACAAATCTAAGCGTTATCCAATTCTAGCTTGCCCCAAAAATAAATCCGCGAATTTTTCAGGTCTCTACCTATAAGCATAATTTAACTTCAAATATGTTACCCTTGCGTTAACGCAGATATAAAACGCTTGTAATACGTGATATATTCAGGTAACAACCAAATATATGTGATCTTTAAAAGGTTTGAATCCAAAAGGTTGACTATACTGGGAACAGACATGTTTTGGCTGGTTGCTCGGGTGTGCGCCTGATATTCACGAAATCAGCGACTTATTGACCTCCGTATTCTGATTTACACTCTGGTCCGGTTGCGTTAAATTCTCTACGGCTTATAATTGCAAAAAGGATACATTCGCATGGATATTAAAAGTATCGTTAGGGTTAATGGAGATTCGCGAAAATATTTTGAGCCAACGTATCTTCTATAACACTCTAACTAGTTTATTCTTTCAAGATTGGATGAACAAGGTTTTAGATCAGTTAAGTTTTTTGTAGACCAATCACGAACGTTCTGCCTTATAGAGCCAGAATCCTCATTGGCCCACACTGAAAAACATATTTTGTGGCGGCCACATAAGTATTTTGTTGGTATTCACCCTGCCAAATGTTTTGTGGTGTACACAGAACATTTTGTGGCAGCTACAAATTTTTTTGTGTACACCACAAAAAATTTGGCAGGGTGTATACCAACAAAATAATTTTGTGGCCGCAACAAAATTTTTTTTTTTTTTTTCAGTGCAGTGAAATGGCGTTATTAGCTTCACGCATGCATGGCAGCCAAAACTGTCTGACATGTACAAAGTACGTTGAATCCTAGCAAGCAGTCAACTTTTCCCACGATGAACCATCATCTCTAAGTATCGTGGATTACCGAATATTGACGTGAAATCTTTATTAAAGCTTGTGCTTATCCAGGTGTTGGGCAGTGAAGTGCTAATGTGTGAAAGCTACGGTGGTGGGATTTTTTTTTTTTTTTTGGGACATCTCCAGGCGGAAATGTTTTCCTTCTTGCCGAAGCAATCCGCTTGTGACGAGCTCATCGCCGTGTGACGAGACACGACAGCCGAGGAGGAAGGATGCGTGCGTAGCGGAACTACTTTCAGAGCCGTCAAATTCGGGCTGGAACACCCCGACCAGCGATATGTGACGAGTGTTGCAGGTACATTCATAAGCAAAGGCTGTTCGCGGTAAAGTGAGCACTTTAGAAACGAACCTTTGAATAAAGTCACTGCGCCTGCATGCATATATTTATAGGGCGCACTGAGTGACATTCGCCAAGTAAAGTTGGTAACGATGGATGGAAAGTAATTCCATATCTTAACGTCGAATGAATAAAGTGACGAGGCGCGTGGCGATGTTAATTCTACATAGGCCTAAGGGGGGAAGAATACACAACGTGTATGCAAGCAGATCTTAAGCAGGGCTTTCGAAAATGCTCGTTTCACCGTGAATGGCCTATAGGTAGAAACACTTGCGTTTCCGCAAAAAAAAAAAAGTACGATGGAAAGCTAAATTCAATATCCATCCTGCGTTTTGCAGCTCTTCTTTAGCTACTGTCCTCGTAGCTTTGTAATGAGATGTTAGTTGCGTTCCAGTTCAATGTAACATGACCTCATTAAATTTCCCTTCATCGCTTCGGTACACAAAATTATTCCTCACGTTCCCTTAATCCCTACGTGACGAAATGAAGTAAATTCGGTGCGCAATTTGTAAAGCATATACGGGGGGGAAAAAAAAAAAAAAAAAAAAAAATTCAACGTGTTTTCTTGTGCTGACTTGGTTCGCGTATGAAAAACAGTGCCAGCCAAATGGCAGAGCAAAACTGTTATAAACAACTGAAAAAAAAAAAAAGAACTTACAATGAAGGGCGAGTTGGTCGTGCTTTTGGCGGAAGCGGATGTTTGAGGGCGCATTCGTGCTCTTCGTTTGAAATGGAACGGCCCTTAGATGACGTCACGGCCTCCTTGCATTTTTGAAAGTCGAGTAGCTCGTTAAGTGCCCTTGCCAGCTGAACTAACACAGTTCTCGTGCTCTAGCAGAAGATCAGAGCATTGAATGTCTCACGGACAGACATGTAAGGAGAGCATAATTGGATGTCTCTCTGAGCCGATGTGTCTTGAACTACACTTAGTCATGCGATCTTTTTATAAAACAAAATTGTTGTCCCTGTCTGTGACGAAAGGAATAATTCGAATTATCGATTACTTGCTGGCAAGCCTTCGCATGTAAATGCATATATCTTTATATAATTATGTTTGGTCTTTGGATGTTGCCGTAATGGGAAGTCAGTTTTACATCTAATTTTTCTTCAATGATGGCATATTATTGTGTTTCTTTATCGACTGTGAGTTCCCAAGTCAAGATTGTCAAATATGTTGTGCTCTAATTTTAAACGCAGCACAGACGCTTTTAAACCTTATCTCTCCTGGGCGGAGCTCACAATATATTCCTGTCCCAATTTATAATTTTTTCTTTGCGAAATCAATTATATGGCGCGTTTATAAAATTATCTTAGTAAATCGTCAAGTATGCACAGCAGTTTTGATAGGCTGCTGTCTAGGAAGTCGTGAGCTAGTAACTATGCTCGTGACCATACACGAGATGAAACCGAGTTCCTCTTTCCGAGTTTTGGAGATGTGGTATTTACTACCGATAGCCGCTTCGTTTATGTTGCCGAGTAATGATATCATATCACGCTACGCTTCAAGGAAGACAGGCAACCCTTTCCTGCCTGCCATCTCGTCAACGTCAACTTCCTTCCCTCCATCACCCCTATTAAAAGTAACGTTAGTCTTAACGCGCTTTCTGACAAAATAGAGAGGGATGGCTGGGTTGCGTGCTCTATTAGTAGCCTACATATGTATTTTTTTATTTTATTTTATACCTAGCGTTATTCAACCTGAGTAGATTTTAAATGGTAACCCTCATCACTGGGATAAACTCAGTACACATTTATTTTTACGACTCTGGAGTTTTAGGTATTCCACATTTTCAGGTAAGGCAAGAATAAGGCTACAATAAATAGAATGCCATCAAAAGGAATTAAATTTAACACAATAAAATAAATATTTTATAACACACGTCACTTAAATTTATAATAATTGTTATTCTTAAGGTGAACCAGTAAATATGACCTTAGTAAAGTATAAAAACAAATATTTTACACATGGATTCTTAAAATAGAACAATATTAATGGCATATATATATATATATAATAAATGGAGACCAAAAAAATTTCAAGACAAGTTAGACTCAAACCACCTGTACACCGCTTATTAGACACGCCCCGGACGACATAGAGCCAATAACAAACACACGAGGAAAAAAATGACCGAATCCCGTATTACCTGGTCTAAGGTTAAACTGGAGCAACAAGCAATGAACTACATACAAGCTGATTATCGGTGCGCAAAGGACTGTTGATTATAACGTGTTGCAGAATACATTTGCGAAATTTCCGAGTCACTGAAAATTAATGTACGTTTGCCACGTGCCGAAAAAAAAATTACCAAGGTAACACACTCATTTGTTTGTGAAGTGCGTTTGTGCCGGTGAAGGATGGCGCAGGTTTGTCCGAGGCGAGAAGAACACTGCTCGGTGTGGTAACTCGGGTTCGTGCGCGTGCCGTCTCTTGCTGAACGACCGGTTGTCCGGCCCGGGCCGCCGAGGCCATCACTTCTCTCGGGTCTGTCGTCAGGAGACGTGGCGTCTGCACCCCAGGGGCGGGTCGCGACCTCGCCAAACATCCGACAACCTGCCCCTCGTAGCCGTTGGGGGTGGGGGGTGGGGTCTCTCACATGGCCGCGATCGTCTCGCAAGCTCGCGGCTCGGCAATTTCTTCGCGCTCGCGCGCAGGTGTGATTGCTTATTGGCGGGCTTTCCCGGCTGGGCTGGGAGGCGGCCGGAGGTGTCGTGATCGTCGAGAAATGGAGGCCCCTTGCCAGTGCTCTGGGCGGAGAAACAATCACTCTTCTGCAAAAGAGGCGAGCGCAAGACTGTTACAAACAGCGTGTGTAGATGCCTGGCTCGTTTTTTTCTTCCCCTCCACGACCGCTGAGTCAATATTGTTATAGTCTGTTCATAGTAAAGTGAGCACTTTTGAAAGCCCTCTCATTTGGAAGAATAGCCATTAAATATATTTAATTTTAGCATTAGGCGTTATTTTCGGAGTGCCCTGGATTATACACACTGTGTTTATTACTTGCATGGCACTATTTATTTGAAAAGGTGGTTAAAGGATAAAAAATTGCTAAAAGAAAAAGTGCTCACTTTACCGTGAACAGCCTGTAAAATTGGTTAACGATGGCTGGAAAGTAGTTACATATCTTAACGTCGAATAAAAAGTTTTAGGTAACCATTTGTGATAACTTAAATTATTTCCTTGGCTTTCTGTGTTTTTTAATGCACCGGAGTTTAAAAATGAGCAGGTTTGTAAAATATTTACTTTCCTCATAATTTAACAGTTTCACTTGACCGACGTATGAATAAAGTGATGAGGCCCATGGCAATGCTAATTTTACATAAGGCGGAAGAATACACAGCGTGCATACAAGTAGATTGTAAGCAGGGCTTTCAAAAGTGCTCGTTTAACAGTGAAAAGCCTTTACATGTGAGGATGCCTGAGGGGCGTATCTGAGTTCGTGAGAGATGTAGGTCTTAATAAAAATAAAAGGAACTAAATTTGATTTCTAATTTATTCACTCCGCTATTATTTACAGCATTAAATTAGCTGTCTCCACTTTTACTCTTTTTATTTAACCGTGAGCGTAGTATTTAACCGTGAGCGTAGTATTTAATGTATATTTCCACTCTAGTTAAAGCCCTTCTTAATTGTCTCTGTTGGTTGCAGTCGATGAACTTATGCTCGTTATCAACTCGAATTCAAGGCAAACTGCGTGCATATTAACAATTTTTACGTCCTTGAAGACGAGACGTATACTCTTACAGAGTCATTGTTTGGTTTCTATAAATGAGTTTAACGGTAGGCTGCAGAAAATTTAATATAGCCAAGTGTGTTGGTTGAAACAAAATGGAAAGTAGTGTTTATAGAGACGTATCTTTGCTTATGGAAATGTGTTTTTTTTTTTTTTTTCCCCATCAGTAGGAAATAGAAATAAATCTCAACACTTCTAGTTACATGGGACCTTGCACAGGAGTTGAAATAATGGCGAGTGGTGATATTTGGGGTGCTCTTAACAACGAGGTCTTGAGAGCCGATGTGGGCGACGTGAGGCAAGTATGGAGTAACCCCGGAATTCAACGGTGGGAGAAACGGGAGATTCCCCAGAAAAGTCGCCGACCAGCGGCATAATTCCCGCATGCGAAAATTCGGGAGCGACCCCGCTGGGGATTGATCCCGGTCCGCCTAGATGGGAGGCGAGTTTTTTTTTTTTTTGGCCCTCTCAGTAGTTGGATTTTCTGACCTACGCGGTACACAGCAGACGACGGTATCCAATAAGGAAACTCCTCGCGTGTTGAACACACCATTCCGTAGTTCTTGAACAGCTGCTGCTTACACCGTCAAACAGAAAACTTTCTTCGATCCTGATATATTTTACAGAGTGAAACTTGTAACAGTGAAGTTACAGACAAACAAAATACGTTCGTCGCAACCTAGGATGTATGTACTACCTTCACTCGCGATTGAACTGGTTAAGAATGTTACATTCATTTCGTTTCGCCTGATATGACAGTGACTTACTGCTGAGAAATTTGCATCTTTCTATATTTCATTATAGACGCTGTTCATGCTTGAAGTTTGTCTTTTGTTACATTCATTTCGTTTCGCCTGATATGACAGTGACTTACTGCTGAGAAATTTGCATCTTTCTATATTTCATTATAGACCCTGTTCATGCTTGAAGTTTGTCTTTCAACATTGACGGTCACATTAGCTGTAAGCTGTTTGTATCATTTAACTTCACTAGTGAAAATGTCGTTATTTTTATATAACATAATTGGCAAGTAAACGGAAGTTAAATATTGTGGCGGTCCCTTTGATGTTGTGGCGGTCCATTTGATGTTGTGGCGGTCCCTTTGATGTTGGCGTATCCACTCGCTGATTGGCTGTAGAAGGCTCTGGAACGGGCCTTGCGCCTGATTCCCTTCAGCCAGCTGCGAAATATTCACTATTGCTTCGGCTGCCACCTTGAAACTAAGCTACCAGGTGCTAGATAGTTAAATACTCTACTTTCCGCCATTTTGGTGGCCAGTGAGGCTATTTTTCTGGTGTAAGTGGCTGTACCGTACTGAAAATACTTGTTTGCAAAGAGGTATAAAACATTCAGAAATATTCTATTAATATATACTACTGAAAAACTCTATAGCGCTTTAAACGACACTTCGGCATAAATATATCTGTTGAGTTGAGAGATTTGGACGAATCTTAACAACTAGGTAATGAAAGCCGATGAGGATGAAATGGGGTGAGAATGGAGCAGAGTCAGAATGCAACGGCTGGTGAAACGGGAGAGACCCGAGAAACACCGCCAACCAGCGGCTTAGTCCGGGACAATTCCCACTTGCGAAAACCCGGGAGTGACCCGGGCGGGAATTGAACTCGATTCGCTTTGGTGGACAACCGGATGAAATTACAGCCTTCTAAACTTTCACGTTTTGCTACTCGTTCATCCCGAGTTCTTCACATGTCTGTGTAGTGTGTGCAGTGTTTTGATTTGGCTGTCTTTAATATTCATATGTTTGTTTATGTAACTATAAAATGAAATTAAGTTACATATTTCGTGAAGATTAATTCATGATTACTCATGCTTTATATGCTACTTAAATTTTTTTACAGCGATTAATTTCCGCTGCGTGAGTGTATGTGTGTTTTGGGTACTTAGAAACACAATACTGCCAAAAATGCTCAATTTTTATTGAGAACTTTTTCTTATTTGTAAACAGTTTAGTTTTTATCAGTTTGCAGCAATGAACTTACGACGGACGTATGAAGTTCGGCTTGTAAATCGCTCGGCTGGGAGACGGACGGATGTGTGAGGGACGGATGTGTGACGGGCGGACGCGACGGTCTATTGTTTCGAGCTCCGAGTATTTCGAGGATTGAGTTGGCAGCAAGCCAACCTGGACAGCCCTCTATACACTCGAGACATTATCGTTTGCTTATTGGTTGCTACGATCAAGTGAGGCCTCTGTACAGAACTGTTCAGCACTCAGGTCTGTGCATATTTACTATAATTGAAGACAAGCTAGAAGTGAATCGCCTTTATACATCACCGCAGGAATGTCTAGTCTGTTGATTTATGTAATCCCACTTACCACTCTCCTATTGGTCCACACCACAATGGGCGTGCTCATAATTGGTTGGTCGTCAGCCACTGGGGTCGCAGAGCTGATTATGCTCCACTCAAAATTATCATACTGTGTAAAAGGTTGAAATTTTATAAGGGCATAGTAAACAATTGATTTCTTTGCAGGAAAACTTTAGCTGCTGGGTTGCATTGTTCTTGAGAGGTCCTGTGAAATACAAGAGGACCAATGGCTCTATAACCATGCGAGTTTTATTTTCAAGGACGAAGAAATGTGTAAACTGGCGTTACTCGAACTTAGCTCGAGCGTTGCCCAGAATGTGTTAAACACTCACTCACACTACTGGTTCCTGAATATTGCTGGCTCACAGTTAAACAGAGCGTGTTCGTCCAACCACAACAGAAGGAGAAAATAACAAGAGTTTGGAGTCTACGTCGCCTCCAAATGAATTCGCGAAATACTCGTGGCTCCAGTTTTTTTAATAAGTAAACGGTTAGAAGAGCGCCAAGTGGTGGCAGTCGTGTCCTGACCCGGGCAGTCAGAGCTGACGGGCGGCAGCAGGTGTCGGTTGGCCGGCAGAGCGGAACCACACTTTCTCGACAATGTACCTCGCCACAACGGGTACCTGCAGGGCGGTGGGGCGAGACTTCTGGCCAGCAGGTGGTCCCTTAACTCTGGAGCCTCCGTCGGTCGGCACGGTGGCCCAGGTCAGGTACGATGACCTCGATAAAGGGAGGGGGGAAGGCAACTGCTGACGATAGTAGATTGATTTGGTCCGCGACTAAGGAACCCGCTAGTTTTCAGGCATCAATTGAGAATTTCGGGACCTGAGGATGGTTCACCCGGGATGGCTCAGCCATTTCATACTCACTTTAACACGTTCATTGTGTACGTAAGGCAGGCGGCCAGACAAATGTTATGTTTTCTTGGTACTCTACACCACCAGATTGGTGTTCAACTGTCATTCATTTGGTTAATGGATTCGGAAACCGTGCTACTACCCGAGGTTGTGACTGATTCACGTTCCTATCTCCCAACAGAAGGTCTATTGCTTGTTGGTTGAGTTAATGAAACAAGTAATGGGTCATCTTAATTGCAATACACCCAAAAAAATTCTCATTTGCAACACCTGAACCATAGATAAAAGCTGATAAGGTTACAAAGAAGGAGTCCCTTCGTCCAGTTGGCGCATGGGCGAACCTTCTCTTACACGGGGCCGATTATTTTCGATCTCGGGCCCACTGACACTAAAGTCAAAGTAAACTGAATTTACATCTTTTGCGAGCGTCCTCGAAATCAGGTGTCCCTACAATGACGTGGATTGATAACTTGATATGTTTCCGTGCTGATTTTTCGACTCATCTTATATAATAGAGAAAACTGTCTAGCGTGACCTGATTGTATCTCACTCGCATTTCAACTATTTCAAACTAAGTAAATTACCATCTCAAAACATTTATCACACCATTGAGCTGACCATAGTCGAAGCCAAGTTGTTCTTATTGTTCTAACGCAAGGAAAATTTCAGTGCCAAGTTTTGAAAGCTTGTTACGTCACAGCTCTCGTGTGCACTCTATTTCTAAATTTATCTGCGGCAGCTAGTCCGTGGTCACAGGATATTCATATACACAGAAGAAAGGTACCTCTGGAGTGAGCGTGCTTAAAATAGCTGACTGATTATGAGAGGCTTTGAAAAACCCCATTGAGCCTGATTGGCTATGCATCGGGATAGGTTGAGATCACCGAGTTCGATAAGAGGTGAGTTCGACTCCTCAGCAGTAATGTATAATCGAGAATGGGCTGTTAGATTAGCTAGTGCTTCCAGAAAAAATACTCGATTTGAGTTTTGAACAAGAATCTCGACATTCGATGCTTCTTCTCTTGTAAGTTTATCGACGTCATTTGTACCGCAGATTACTTGAAAATACGGACGTGAAATAGTCACTTTTACGGCAAACTCTAGCCACTAACACCAGCAAAATGGAGTCGCTTGCGGGCAAAATGTTGAAACATCGTTCGCCAAATGGCATTTGGAAACTTAACTCGCCAACCGGAACCCCACTATACAGGGCACATTTCAAATGTAGTCTCCGATCAGACACGAGTCCCGTTCCCAGAACTTCGCACAGCCAATCAGACAAGGTTTACGCTCATATGAAAGGAACCTCTATGCCATTTTGTCTCTGTGTTCTCATCTGCTCTGTGTCTGTACAATGATCAAATATGTGGTTGGTAATGATCCATTATATGGCAAGTAAATGCAGTATTTTTTTCTATATTTCAAGATGTTTCATTAGCTCATTTGAAAAATATATATTATGTACGTATGCCGTCGTAGAACTATGTTGCACTTAACAGAAAAATCCTGCTTGTGGCAGATAAACAGATTTTTTTTCGTAGCATACACTTGCCACATAGCAATGCAATGGCTAGGAACAGGAAAATGTCGGGATTTAGGCTAACCTTTACACTCGTAATTATACTCCATAGTCCAGCAATCATATATTTGTTCATTGGCTGCTTCTTAAGTCAGTTGTCATATTTATCCCGAGTCAGATATCACATGATTCGGTCCTGTCAGTAGGGTGGAATATTTTCGGGAGTGTCAAAATCTACTCACGATTTACAATTAAATTTACTTATGTTTCAAGGATACTGTTTCCTTACTTTAATTTTTTTTTTAAGTTTTTAAGTTCGCGCCAAGGCGTATGTCAAAAATAGGGTTTGTTTAATCGCTTCAAAAAACAAGCCCAATTCAAAGAACCGACTCAGACAAATTGAGCTGCGAGATCCATTTTCGTTATTGGAAAATTTTAATTTTCACGCTTCTTGTAAATCACAAATATTCAGTGCCGTCGTAACATCAGCTCAGGTTTTCTATATGGAGCTAGAATTTGTCTTCGCGCAAAAACAAGTTGCCGATAACTAGTGATAGAAAAATTTAATGAGTTCAATTACTTGTAAGCCAGACGCCACACTCCTGTGTAACACGAGCACCAATTGTTTGTTCATTGGCTGCATCCCCAGTGACTAGCCAGTGACGCTCCACACCTGGCAGTATGGGACTCGCTACTTGTTTCCTCCCACTCCGCTATTGGCTCAGAGTCGTCCAGGGCGTGTCTAAAAAAAAAAACTGCGATCCAATTGTAAAGTCAGCTTCGCTGTGCACAAATGTGACGCCTACCTTGATCTGAAATGAACTCGTAAAATGTTCCTATCCCTACCAATAACTAGAGACAGTGGGAAATCGTCAAACTGCACCAGCAAAACCATTCTCGATAATACGCTGTCTAGATTATCGTGTTATGATTATGTGATCAAGTTCTTGACGCGGTGATGTTATTTACGGGGCAATCACAAACCTTTGGATTTAGTATCAGAATCCTCATCGACCCAGTGGAATTGAATAGCGCCTTCACACGCGCATGACTACAAATAACGACAGAAAACGGTTACCATAGGAGTGAAGATAATTACACAGAGAATAATTGGCGTCGCGGGTACTTTTATACATTCTCTGATTGGGCGTGCAAAGTTCTGGGACCAGGCGCTGTGTGCGATTGGTTACTGCATACTGCGAGAGGGTTTCTACTGGCTGAGATACCTGTTGACAGGTAAGGCAGGATTTACAAAAGCCCGTAGCGTCCGCCCGTCGTTCACCCGTCCGTCGTACATTCGTCCGTCTCCCAACCGAGCGATTTACGACCAAACTCCGTACGTCCGTCGTAAGTGCATTGCTGTAACCTAATAAAAACAAAACTGTTTACAAATAGGAAAAAAATATCCCTATAAAAAGTGAACATTTTTGGCGGTATCGTGTTTTGAGTAATCATATACATGCACGTAACAAAAACTAATCCATGTTAAGAAATATTAAAAATCATATAAAGCATTTTTTTTTTTTACTTTTACTATTTCACAAAAGGAGCTCGTGTTTCCAAACGTAATTATCAATTCATCTTCACAAAAAAATTAAGCTTAATTTCATTTTACAGTTATATAAACATACATGTGAAAACAAAAGACAGTCAAAACAAAACACTGTGCACGCACTACACAAGCCTTGTAAAGAACTAGATATGAACGCGTAACAAAACATTCAAGTTTAAAAGCCTGTGATTTCATCCGTTCGTCCGTCAAAATTTAAAGCTTGCCAAGATTTTGACGAACGGGCGGATAGAATTAATGGCCACCTCCGATTGCCTGTTGCTCTCGTGACTGACGGACGAATGACGGACGGGCGGATGAGCCGGGCTGTTGTAAACCCTGCCTAAGTCATCAGGCTCTGATTGGCGAACAGTGAAGCCATTCTGCTGGTGTGTTCGCCTGGAGTCACCGGAATAAACGGACGTATAATTAAAAGTACTCTGTGGCAGTATGTTGGATTCTAGGATAGTCAACGTTTCTAAAAACATTGTCTCTGCTCATATAGTACGCGTGTGGGTACTGGCGACATCTGTAGCGTACGCACGGGTCCACGAACATTACTCTGCTGGTCATTGAACCTGCAAAACATCACAATGAGCTGACAACGGTAAACTGAGCTTAAGACCTACGTGTATGAGCGATGTGTATTCTTCCGCCAAGGCTTTCAAAATGGCTTCATTTACACGTACTAATTTAGTTTTCGAAATACATCGACGCCATTTTGCTGGAGTCCACGGTATAAGACACTTGCTTCACATAGAAGAAAGTATGCGCAGGTAGGTACATAAGCGCCCAGGCGAATAGCCGACCTCCCGATATGGGACCCCCAAAATTTCCAAGCCCCCAGTAGATAATACACCCTTATAGTAGTTAAACCATCCCATCCTTATAGATTTTTCACTTGAGAGTGGTTTTTAGATTGTATTCTAATTGATAAATATAACGTGGTATGAAATATCCCCCTATTTAGATGGTCGATAAATAAACATATATTTCAAAATTAATTCGAAAACAGAATAATAATAGCACAATTATAAAAAATGCATCTACATGCTCAGAAAGACGTCATTGTGTAATTGTAGATATTAAAATAAATAAACACGTGCGACGCCACAACACAGAAAAAACACATAACATTAACAACACAACACAACACAACACAACACTGACACCGACACATCATTACACAAACTTCAATAACGACAAGCCCCTTGCACGAATAACAGCAACAAGCCTTAGCGTAAATTTTTAACTTTAATTTTGTAACGCGACAAATTAAATTTCTTTTAGTTAATATAACTTAGACCAATGATGGCCTTCGGCCGGGGATAGTGCCACTTTAATATATTCTGTTCTGTAGGTAGGCAGTTGGGCTTAACGTCTCGTCGACTGCGAGTTCGGTAAAGGCAGAGGAGGTTGCACAGGGGGGAGGGAGTGGGGTAGAAGAGGGAAGAAATCGGCCATGGCTTTTGTTGGTGACCCATCCCTGCATTCGTCTTGAGTGATTTCGGGAAACCATGGAAAGCCGAAATCAGGATAGCCGAGCCGGGAATCGAACCCGGGTCCTCCCGAATACGAGTCCAGTGAGATAACCCACTCGGTACGTGTTAGTAGTAACAGGTTGATTTGCATAACAACTTGAGGGATTGTCGCATATCATTAGGGACATGCGAGATTCGCGTTATCTTCCGGCAGCACGCTAAAATTCACCGTCCTATACATGTTATAGCCGGCGCCGCTTCTTTATTGGCTTCTGCAGCAGTGCGGATACATTATCCCTTTCGACTTGATTGAACGTGATTGGGCCAGCTTCTCGTTAGTGGTTTCCTATTGGTCCAAAGCGGTCCTAGGCGTGTCCTAACATACTGAAGTCGAATGACAGAGGCAATGCAAAACACAAGTGTTTGTAGTCTCGCCTGTCTTCAAATAACAACGCGAATTTTGCATGTCTCTGCGTATCGTGTAACGTTAGGAACTGGCGCTACAGTAAGTATCACGGCCTTGGTAATCACTACCCCGAGGAGAAGAAAGGAACCGACAAGTACCTAAGCTATGATCGGCGAATTCCCGGACGTGGTGTGTGTCAGGTCGTCGGGCAGGAAAGAGTAGGTTTCGGCGCTCGTTGTACTCGAACCCGGGGGGCGAAAAAGGACACGGGCAGAATCCTCGCCGCCGACCCTACCCGGGGCGGAGGGGCCAAGTACCCCTTTCATCATCGGTCGTGTGGAGAGCGGTTCCCGCCCGTCACGTAGTTTGGAGACCCGCTTCCGGCCGGCGGGCGGGTCGTAGAAAGTCGGCGAAAATAAAGTCTCCGAGGGAGAAAGAATGAGGAGACTCCGACAATCGCAGGGACGAGTGTGCGGCGACGACTGTGGCACGCCTCCTGTGGAGGAGGAGAAAGCGTGGTGTAAGAAGGAGAACGGTTACCGTTCCCGAGATCTTGGATCCATACTTGCGCAGCAAAATCGGGAATGGTAACCGTTCCAATTTTATTAGCAAAGCACTGCGGTACTGAATCCTGAAAAGTATCCACACTCGGAATGTTTACAATTCCGGTATGTGTTTTTTTTTTTTTTAGATGTCATCCATAAAAGCCTGAAAACTGATTTGGGAATTGATTCCCCTGCTGGCGCTGAGACTCTGGCTCGGTGCATATTTCCCTGCTGGCGCTGGGACTCTGGCTCGGTGCATAATGTTTGGCTACGCCTGTACAGTATTTTTAAGTGCGAGGAATTATAAAAATTCCTACTTTGGGTACTTTTCAGGATATTTGGGATGTGAATGTCGGTACAAAAACCCCGAATGGTAACCATTCCTACAATGGATACTTTTCAGGATCCAGTAATGTAATGCTTTGCTAACAAAATGTGAATGGTTACCATCCCAGATTTTTCTGCGCAAGTATGAACGCAAAATTTCCGGAATAGTAACCATTCCGAATAGGTACTTTCCAGACTACCCCACAGGAGTTAAAGGCTGTTCACGATAAAGTGAGCGCTTTTGAAATGAACCTTAGAGAATATTCACTGTGCTTACACGAATATATTCGCCAAGTAAAGTTGGTAACGATGGATGGGAAGTAGTTCCATATTTTAACGTCCAATAAAAAGTGTTATGTAACCATTTGTGATAACTTTAATTATTTATTTCGTTTTCTGCTTTTTTTTTTTAATGCAGCGAAGTGTATAAATTACCAGATTTGTTAAATATGTTCTTTCTTAATAATTTCAAATCATCACTTGACTGACTGATGAATAAAGTGATGAGACCCATGGCAATGTAAAGTTTACATATGGCGGAAGAATACACAGCATGAATACAAGTAGCCCTTAAGCACGGCTTTCAAAAGTGCTCATTTGACCGTGAACAGCCTATACGAGATTGTAAGGCCTAAATGGTGTTCAGAATAAAGTCAGCACGTTTGCAATGAACCCTTAGAAAAGCACGGCTTTCAAAAGTGCTCATTTGACCAGTACTATACACTGCGAGTCCGAGTGTCCAGCGATATTCGTGGGGGTTAAATGAATCGTACGTGGTGTCACTGCTCAACGTTATTACTGGCTCTTATTACTAGAGACCTGCAAAATTCACGTTATTGTTCGGCATCAAGCTAAACTTCATAGTACTGTGTGTATTAGATCAGGCGTCGTTTCCTAGTTGGCTTCTGCATAGATGTGAAGTCACGCCCTTTCTGACTGAACTGCATCGGGTTGGGGCACACCTTTGTTGAAGTGGTCATTTATTGGCGAAGAACTACGAAGGACGTGTCAACTATAGTCTGGTACGATGAGCAAACGTAATGCAGAGCTACACTTGTGTTTCAACTTACTTATGTCGAAGAGTTGTAGAAAATTCCACACGTCGGATTAGCCACTAGTAAGAGCGAGCACTGTTGCCGCGTACAGTAAATGACACAAATATGATTCATTTGCAACGAGTTCGCTATCGTGGACTCAGTGACTGCAATGGTCAATTCTCCTCGGGGAAGGAGCAATCCGTTTTTGATGATTCAATTTTTTTTTGTGAGAAATGTTCGGTTTCAACCGCATCATGACCGCCTTGTTATTACGACTGCCGCGTCGTGAGAACGTTTAACGTCCGGGGATGGGTTTGGGCAATCGCGGCTATCGTTTTTTCACTTCTGTCACCCGCCCCTCCCCCTTCTCGACCAGACCTAGACGTCGTGATGAGAAGAGCTCCGGACACGTCTGCACGAAACTCCTGTCGTATTTCACAAATACCCAGACCGGAGATCTGCCTTTCTACATCTCCTAGTAAGTGTTAAGTAACCCAAGTTTCTTGGGTAGATCTTTATAGCAGCACTTCCTTCGCGAACTGCTTTCCTCAACATTTCTGTTTGACGCCCGAAATTTCGCGAAATTCATTCCGGTGCTAAGTTCACGTAAAACTATTATTTGGTATTATTGTAAGGCCAGCAATTTTTAGTGAGAAAAAACTTATGAGTTCGATATAGTTCTGTATTGAATTAACCGAATCGTCGTCGCAGACTGCTGTGGTTAGTGTTGCGCAAACGTCTCTAATGTATTCAAGAAAGGCCAAAGTTGAACTTAGAAATTAACTATGGGTATTTCGAAAATTAAATTTGTACGTGTAAATTAAGCCCTCCTGAAAGCTTTGCTTAAGATCCACTTATATGCACATTGTGTATTCTTCCACCATAGGTCAAATTAGAATTACGATGGGCTTGATCGCTTTATTCTTGAGTCAGTTAAGTGTCGCTGTGAAATTATCACAATATATTTCACCAATTTCGCCAATTCTTACAGTTATATGCATTAATAAAACGAAAGAAAAATGCCATAGGTAAATTCAGAATTCAGAAATATCTACCTAACATTTTTAATCCAACGTTAGGACATTGAATTGTTTATCCCCGTCGTTACAAACTTTACTTGATACATACCAGTCAGTCGGCTCGTTAAAATATGCGCAGGTAAGGAGAGTCGCATTTCTCGGAGATTGATTTAAATGTTCCGAATAAATCACGAACAGCCCATATGAACATGTGCAGCTTATATGGCTTCTGTAAGATCGATATTGGTTCAGTAGTTTTCATTTTAGGCTACCGTAACCTCAGTGCCTATTTCGGAGCACAATATTATGTCCCCCTGCTGTATGGTTGAGCACTCTGTCACCGTGTGACGTGAAACGCAGGGTTTGAATTTGTCTTTTCCGAGCCCGAGAGTTTGTAACGTGGGTTTATCGTCCTGCGGACCTTGGCCGCAGGAACCGTCAGAATGTCAAGTTGAGAGGCAGGTACGCATACGCGAGAGATCGCAGCCACGAGCCAAAGAAAAAAAAACTTTCACTCTTCGCCCAAGAAAAATACCAAGTAGCAAAAACGTCCATAGAGTTCGGAGCCCTCTCCGGTAACTGCAGTTTACCGACTGTAACACGACGAAGTATATTTCGTGGGGAAAAAATTCCTCCAAATTACATTTTTGAAATAGAACGTGACCCAGGGGTGAATACAGGTGGTTCTACGATGACCCACTGCAGGATAAGTAACCATTTCGCACTATAATTTCGGTAATATCGTGATTGCACCGTAGATGATCCACGACGCCCGAAAGGAATCCGGAGAAATGGAAAATATTTGTTTTCGTTTTCCTACATATTTATTATAAATTAATTATCAAAATTTATACAAAAAAAATACAGGTAAAACTTTAATTTAACGAAATATGAGATACTTCCAGGTCAACACACTGTAAAAAAATTTCTGGTAAACTTTCTAAACTGTAATGGAAGTTTTTAGCCTATACAGTGTATGGCAATATAGCACACATCAAGCTGCAGATATAGGAATGTTTAGCAGCGCTACAATACAAAGTTGGGAACTTCCCTATGGATATGACTGTTTACTGAGCAAATGTTGGAACGCTACAGTTGACGTATAAGGGAAAAAATTACCATTCCCGCTTTCTCACTAAGCGTATACACTGGTATGGCAAATTTACGAATAATTTCTTAGAGTGAGGTATATAACGCTTGTGATACATGGCGTATTTAAGAAATAACTGAACAGATAATCCGTGGTGTGATATTTTAAATGGTTGATTCAAAAAGTTTGAATGAACCGCAGATATACTATAGATAGAGACCTGAAAAATTCGCGGATTAATTTTTGGACATGCCATAATTCTAAAACTATTACGTTTGAGTAATATTTTTTTTCCATTGGTCCACGCGTTAATTGGCACCTCCTGGAGAACTCTAGGCCAATGAGAAATATTCAACAAAATGCACTCCCATTCTTCGCCCTCCACTGTGGCAGCACGTAGCCAATGAGCAATTGATGTCTACATGATCGCACATAAGACCGTGCAGTGTAGTCTGGATGTCGTTGAACTCGCGAATATTTCATGTCCCTAACTATAGACCATCATCTGCAGCGTGCAGGAGCCAGTCAGGCTGCAGGCCCGCCCCAGAGCCTTGCACAACCAATCAGATTATGGTCGCGCCCACATCAAAGAAACCCCCGCATTATTTTGCATGTGTATACGTACCTATACTGCGGTATCTCCAACCACTTTGTGATTCCATTCATTTGTTCGAATTAATTACCAGCGTCTGGTTAGCTCGTTAACAAAACCTACCTTGGCGTCCGCTGTTATTCGAACATTCGCACTTCCCAAGCGTCATGAAACGGTTGGCTGTTAAAACGATTCCGCTGTCTCACAGATATTCACTTGCTCTGCCCAAGGGCTTGGAGTGGTAATTTCCGATGGTCACTGCCCGCTGGGGCTACAAATTATGAGCCGAAATTGCCTTGAATCAGCGTGATTTACTACCAATTATCTTTAAAACCCGCACATGGCCGATGCTTATTGCGTGTGAAGAAGACTCGTGCCTTAGAAACTGCAAATAACAAAAAAATACGAATTGAAAACCAGTGTAATGACTCGGTAGTGAAGCACCAATTACGGCTTTAAGTGCCTAATTACTCAGCGGGTACTGCAAGGGCAGGCAAGGAAGCACCTCGTAATTACTTTAATAAGAACAACAGCTCGCTGTAAAACGCGGCCTCCCCTAATAAACCACTGCACAAATGTGTGTAAGTGTTCCTGGTAATACCAATCTTAGCTTTCGTGTGAAACAGTGTCTATTTTGCTGAAGATTATTTACGTTTTTTCTTCTTGAATAACATTCTCAGTTATATTTGGTAACATTCTCAGTTATATTTTTTCCCCTTTGAATGGCTTTACTGTTTCTGATCCAGAGAAGCGCTGTACAGATTCTCAGTAAGTGAATTAAATTTCCCTATCAGTTTTATTATTACTTTATAAAACGGCTCAACTTTGAAGGTAATAAATGTATACCTATATCACTTTCCGTGTATTACTTATAGTGAAAATAATTTAAGGGTAAATAAATGTGAGCGCCTAAAATAAATGCTGTCTTTGCTGGAGTGGTAATAATAATTTTGTGTTCTTTTCTCTGTGGATTCGGTGAAATAATAGTCAGATGTTACAGCATAATACTAAAAGAAAAATTCCTTTAAAGTGAGTGTTTTACTTGAACAATTTTGTTACGTGTTTGTGAAAATGATGTTTTCACTTCACTGATAAAGAGAAATTTCTTAGGCGTCGCTTATTTTAAGTACGAGCTCACAACTGACATATGATCAGTAACCAAGGGTTAGGGATATTGAAGACTACCTTGTTCGGAACTCAGTACGTAAGATAGCTGTTGGGCCCAATTCACTACTGATTATTGAAATGTTGTTGATACATAGGTACAAGGTGTTTTTTTTTAATAACACGTATAAATTCAAACAGCAGCATCTATGGACTAATATAAACAACAAATCCTAGAAACAAATGCTTGGAAAGCTAATCTAGTTTTTTTTTTTTTTTTTTTTTTAAGCGCCAGGAGCTCGCAACTTCACGTACAAGCGTGCACAGCAAGTTGCATGCTACGAAGGCGCATGGAACTGGTCCGTCATGTGGCAACTGCATGTACATAGGCCACCATGCATACACATAAAGTCCCTACGTCGGCAACACTGCTGTTTGCGTCTTGTTGGAAATAAAATGCAAACATTTCCGGCAGCCTTTACTTCTCAATTGCTGATCCCTACATATGATGGCTTATCGCGGGAAACGTTGACTGTTTGCTAGAATTCAACGTACTGTACACTACATGTCTGACAGTTTTATTTTTTATCGGCTGTAATAAATGTATAAAGCTACTACTCCATTTCACTGGGCCAATGACGATTTTCATACTATAAGGCAGACGTTCGTGATTGGTCTGCAAATTACTCAGCCGAGTCAAAAACCTTGTCCATCCACTCATGAAAGAATAAACTAGTTAGAGTGTTACAGAAGATATCTCTACTGATCCCCCATGTATGGTGTCCTATTAGCAGGCGCTGTCGGCATGGCGCCCCAATCACCTCCGCCTTCATGATATGCTACTTATAGTGCACGCTGGTATAATCCATTCACGGTTACTTCAGACTTTTCTGAAGCCCTGCTAAGGTTCTACTTCCAGGATATTCCTCCGCCTCGTGCAAACTATGACAATCCTGGGGAATTTCACCAGAGGGACAACGCACCACATTCGTGCGCACTCTGTTGTAATGATATTTTGTATAGGAACTGTTACTCACTACCCGTTACCAACATACCTATTTTCTCCCTGTTTTTATTCAATTTTTTTAACAATGAAGCATTATAATTTATAGATAAGATATTAATAACGTTTCAATTCAACAGGGGAAAAAAAAAGGACTTTTATGAACACAAGTGTAAAACGCTTTTGATTCAGGGCGTATTTAGGAAATAACTAAACACGTCATACATGGGGAGATTTCTCAAAGGTTTGATTTAAAACGGCCGAAGAAAACGTGAATGGACTATATATAAAGTTGTGGACTTCATGAGTTGTTTAGCCTAACTTCAACACAAATTTATAAATATTAAATGATTTTTCGAAACACTTTGCTACTAGCCTTTTTTGTTATAGCAACATTTTCGTTAAATACAAAATTTTTACTAATCCATTTTTCATGTACTATGATCGCCTTTTTTACAGGCAGTTTGCGTCAGCAGTTATCCCCTCCTTTTTCCGATAAATTAACTCTGAAATATTATCATTCAGAGTAAATATTTTTATTTCACTTATATCATATCTACGTTTTTCTCTAATTGTGTATACAATATTACCACCTACAGACAAATACCTATGAAAATGTTTTACTTCAAACCATTTTAAAGAGTCTCTTTTATAACTCTCATTGCAAAACATTAAAATTGAATGCAACAAATCTGGACCGAAAACATTGCCAATTAAAAAGTAACTAAAACCATAAGTTCAAAATAATTAATTATGGTACCAAAAACAACTTGTCTAATAAAATATGGAATTCTACTGAAACCTCCCACGCTGTGGTTTTAATTCCATCGTGTTATTAAAAAACAATCTTGTATATGACAAATAGGTGGGATAGATTCTTCGTTGTTTGGACAAGTATGCTAAACAAAACGGTTTTCCTGTTCTCCCACGACATCTTGGGGCTGGTACAGATACGCGAGCAGATCCAAGACAAGCTGGAAGTGAAGCCATTGCACGCTCCATCACACGGAAACTGGTCGTGTTAGTTCTTTCCCACCGAACGCTGTCCTATCGATCCACAGTGTACCGAACTACACGCCGCGCCGGTTCTATAATATATACACTGTTACTCCACACTTTTCTCAAGCCCTGATCAAGTTCTTGTGTCTGCCTGTTCCTCTCGTCATGCGAACAAAGCTGAACCGAGTCTATAAAATCACACTCAAAATGGACAACACATCGCATTCTTGCGCAATCAGAACTATTCCTTGCTAGGCTTTATCAACACACCTATTTTCTCGCAGATTTTATTTACGTTAATTAAAAAATGATATATCGTAATTTATAGATAAGTAATAATTAGTAGTTCTATTTAACTAGAAATAATGCTCAGTTGCGTTAAAACAAGCATAAAACCGTTTTGATACACGACTAGGGGCCGACAAGCTAAACTCCACAGTACTGTATGTATTAGAGCAGACGTCGTCTCTCAATTGGCTTCTGCACAGATGTGAAGCCACGCCCTTTCTGGCTGAACTGCATCTGTTTTGGGGCACACAGTTGATAAGTGTTCATTTATTGGCGCGGAGCTACACAGGGCGTAGCAAATAAAGTCTGGTCCAATGACAAACGTAATTCAGAGGTACATGTGTTTTAAGTTTAACGCGAATGTTGCAGGTGTCTGTACATGACGCACTAAGGAAACACGTCGTGCATGGGACGATTTTGCGCAGGTTTGATTCGAAAACTGCGAAGAAACGGCGAATAGACCATAACTTTGTTAAACTTAGGAGACGTCATACGACTTAGCTACAAC
The DNA here is from genome assembly GCA_029891345.1 of Dryococelus australis. Taxonomy (NCBI): domain Eukaryota; kingdom Metazoa; phylum Arthropoda; class Insecta; order Phasmatodea; family Phasmatidae; genus Dryococelus; species Dryococelus australis. Next base: position 127,260,004 of record CM057002.1, read on the forward strand.
TCGAGTGTTAAGGTGGCCGCCTGGTTGATGGAATTTCGCACGTCTGAGACCTAAAAGCGTGGGAGCGATAGAGGCGACCCAGGCACACGCATCAACTCTATCATCGCCCTTAGGCTACCGCGCAAAGCACTATACTGGCATGCAGTCTTGCTGTCCATAACGCGCCTCTATGATACTTTCAGCGGAGATCATACTAACATTTTATGACGTATTAATTAAAATATAGGTTTCATGAACGTCTCTATTGGTTTTTAATGTTTTGTATCGGAATGTTCATACCTAAAAATTACCCTGAAGATACTCGTCTGAGCCATTCTCACTATCACAAAAAAGTGCTGTATAAAGAAATGGAGGAACTATTTACAGACGTGTAACGTTTCTTAAGCACTATTCGTAAGTAGATCTCACTGGATGGTTTTTTAATAAAACGTTCTTTGCTGGAGCTCCACACGCCTTTCGGCGGCCTTGAATCCTTCTACCAGTTTATTTTAATGCGTATTCACAATCTTTATTGACTAATGCCCGGTTGCACCATCGTGGTTTGAAACTCGATCCGAGATCGGATCTAAGTTCGACACAGAAAATTGTTGCATCATTCGAGTTCAGAGCTGGACTGGAGATCGAGATGAAGTTCATTTCGAACCGCCGAAATTGGCGATTCGAAATATCGATCCGAGATCAGCAACCATCGTCGACAAATGTAGTTTGAAAATACGCCAAACAGATAGAAATAACTACGTTCGATTGTTTTATTATGAAATTAAAGCAACATTACACGTACTTGAATATTATTCAGTAAAATTCGCATAATAATAATTCACTTAAAACAGATTAGTTCTATCTATAGTGGAAAAATAGCAAAAATTTTCTCGTACTTAATCTTGATCTCTCACTTTGGAACTAAGACCGACGACTCGGAGATCCAGAATCGTGCTGTAGCGTTGGCGCATATCTTTCAAAAGTGGGACCAAGATCGAACTGAATCTCGGTTCGGAGTTAGGATCACTCGATCTCGGATCGGGAAGACGTTGGCGCAACCGGGCGTAAGACGTTTTCGCGAAGAACCGCTGGCGTCGGACAGCGAGCGAGCAGTCGTGCGAAGGCGCGGCTGCCCGGTGGTGGCCGACGTCAGGGAGAACGCTTTATAGTTCACTGCGAGCGGCAAGGCCGCGCTAGGTGCGGGTGCATAAACTCGTGGGCGGCTCGTAGACAACCAGCCCCGCGAAGTCAACAGTCGCCGCCCCAGGCGCAGCCGTTTAGGGCACGGCGCCAGCTGAGCTCGTTGGCAGCGGCGCCCGCCATTTCACTGGGACGCTACTCCCTCAGCTCGGGGGTGGATCGATCCCTCGTGAGGGACCAGACGCCTGGCAGCTGTTTCCAAGTCAACAGTCGCCGCCCCAGGCGCAGCCGTTTAGGGCACGGCGCCAGCTGAGCTCGCTGGCAGCGGCGCCCGCCATTTTACGTCACTGGGACTCTACTCCCTCAGCGCGGGGGGGTGGATCGATCCCTCGTGAGGGACCAGACGCCTGGTAGCTGTTTCCAAGTCAACAGTCGCCGCCCCAGGCGCAGCCGTTTAGGGCACGGCGCCAGCTGAGCTCGCTGGCAGCGGCGCCCGCCATTTTACGTCACTGGGACTCTACTCCCTCAGCGCGGGGGGGTGGATCGATCCCTCGTGAGGGACCAGACGCCTGGTAGCTGTTTCCAAGTCAACAGTCGCCGCCCCAGGCGCAGCCGTTTAGGGCACGGCGCCAGCTGAGCTCGCTGGCAGCGGCGCCCGCCATTTTACGTCACTGGGACGCTACTCCCTCAGCGCGGGGGGTGGATCGATCCCTCGTGAGGGACCAGACGCCTGGCAGCTGTTTCCAAGACAGCAGTCGCCTCCCCAGGCGCAGCCGTTTAGGGCACGGGGGCCAGCTGAGCTCGCTGGCACGCGGCGCCCGCCATTTTACGTCACTGGGACGCTACTCTCCCTCAGCGCGGGGGGGTGGATCGATCCCTCGTGAGGGACCAGACGCCTGGCAGCTGTTTCCAAGTCAACAGTCGCCGCCCCATGCGCAGCCGTTTAGGGCACGGGGGCCAGCTGAGCTCGTTGGCAGCGGCGCCCGCCATTTCACTGGGACGCTATTTCCCTCAGCTCGGGGGGTGGATCGATCCCTCGTGAGGGACCAGACGCCTGGCAGCTGTTTCCAAGTCAACAGTCGCCGCCCCAGGCGCAGCCGTTTAGGGCACGGCGCCAGCTGAGCTCGCTGGCAGCGGCGCCCGCCATTTTACGTCACTGGGACTCTACTCCCTCAGCGCGGGGGGGTGGATCGATCCCTCGTGAGGGACCAGACGCCTGGCAGCTGTTTCCAAGTCAACAGTCGCCGCCCCATGCGCAGCCGTTTAGGGCACGGGGGCCAGCTGAGCTCGTTGGCAGCGGCGCCCGCCATTTTACTGGGACGCTACTCCCTCAGCTCGGGGGGTGGATCGAACACTCGTGAGGGACCAGACGCCTGGCAGCTGTTTCCAAGTCAACAGTCGCCGCCCCAAGCGCAGCCGTTTAGGGCACGGCGCCAGCTGAGCTCGCTGGCAGCGGCGCCCGCCATTTTACGTCACTGGGACGCTACTCCCTCAGCGCGGGGGTGGATCGAACACTCGTGAGGGACCAGACGCCTGGCAGCTGTTTCCAAGACAGCGCTTTACCTGCCTTTCCCCTGCCTGCACGGGGTAAAGGTAGGTGGTGAGGTCGAATTAAAAACGAATTTACTCTGCGCAAAATTTCGAAATTAAGGGCTTTGAAGGCTGTCGCTGTCAAGTGAGAATAAACGGAATTCAAAGCCAAAAGAATTTATACTTAACGGTTAAAAAGTTTTTCCCATGACGGGAGTGGCGTAGGTAATTAATTAATAATTAATTGTATTTTGTGTTTGTTGTGAATTTTGAGCTGCGCGGAAGTGAATCCCATGTGTTTTTTGTAGTGGTGAAAACTTAATATAAATTAAGTTTATTTATGCAATAATAAGTAATAATAAGATTGAGTGATTTAATTCTAGTTGTGTATACTGCGTGAGTGAATGTACCGTGTCGAGCGACGAAGGGGTAGGAATATGATGTAACCTTCTGAGAAGGTCGGAGTCTATGTGTGGAATGGTAGGCGCGATGCTAGCGCAGAATAGTTTTTTTAAGAGTGGGCGATTTTTGTCCCGGGCTGATCAGAGAATTCCGGCCAGTTTCGGGGCTCGATTTTGATCAATTCGTACTGTATATGAGCTCTGAGGGCGTGAAATAACATTTTGAGAGTCGTTTTAAATATAATTCTATGTTGTCAGTTGGAGGGCGACACTAGCTTTTGGCTTATAGTTCGAGCCCTGAGTATTTCGCGGATTGAGTTGGCAGCAAGCTAGGTTGGACAGTCCTATACACACTCGAGACGCTATCGTTTGCTCATTGATTGCTGTGATCAAGTGATGCCACTGTACAGGGCTGTTCAACACTCATTCATGCCAACTAATTCCTGCTTATCACGGGCTCGCTGTTAAACGGGGCATGTCTAAAGAACCGTCGTCCAATCACAGTAGCAGAGAAAAGAACAAGTATTTGAAGTCTGCCTCACCTCCGAAAGAATTCGCGAAATACTCGTGGCTCTAGTTATAGAATAATCGTACGCTGTAATAAGTAATGGGAAAATTACGTGACAAGTGTAAGGTAATATTCGTAAACTTGTAGGGGAAACATAGTTTTCCTTACAGGTCAGGTAGAATTACCGCACTCTGGAGTAACATTCACCTACATGGTAGTGGAAAAACCCATACATGGATGGGGAAATTACCTTACTACGCGTGCATTTCTTCAGCATTCTCAACAGCTAAGTGGGAGGACGGGCGGTAGAAACAATCCTTTAACACGCTTGTATTCACTGAGGCTGTCACGCTGTCGTCGTGATGTCACAGATAGCGCATCTGCCCATTGAGATAGAGGACCATGGTTCGCGACCTCCCACCAGCAAGTTTCGAGGATTTTAGTATTGATGTTTCTGTTACTATTCATCAGGGAATGTAGATAATAAATAATCAAATGTGCTAATACTTCGGGATGATTTTAAATATAATTGTGTTTTTTATTAAAGTTACTTCTCCCTTACTTGCATGGGATTTTACCCCCACTATGTCAGATAATTTTCCCGTATGATTAGGGAATAGTACTTTACTTGTTATGTAAATTTACTCTACATTTAAGAGGTAATTTTACATTAAATGTAAAGGTAATTAGCTTCCCTTACATTTTAGGGAATTTTACCTCAATTTTTTTACAGTGTAGGTTTCAACTGTTTCAATAAAACCTTTGAAAAAACTCACCCCCGTATATGACGTGTTTGTGAGTGAGCGAAGGGATTTGGGCGGCTAGTAACACCGAGGTATCGAGAGCTGATGAGCATGATTGAGGTGAGTATGGAGCATCTCCGGAATGAAAGGGTGGGGGAAACTGGAGAACCCCGTGAAAACCCGCTGACCAGCGCCATCGTCCGGCACGTTTCCCGCGTGAGAAAATGCGTGTGCGACACCGTCGGCAACTGAACCCTATTCTCCTTGGAGGGAGGCGAGTAGTCTAACCACTACACCACCGCGACCCCTCAGTGTCTGGAAGTACCCGCCAGCTAAGCTACTGAATCTTGTAGAAGTCGAACGAGTATCGTATTGTAAAGGGCTTTTTAACGTCCCCCGGTTTTATGCTTGAAAGCTTAGCAGTGGACGGCTTACAGAGTAACTTATAACGTAACTTAAACTAACACACATGCCTTACCCGGGATTCGAACCCAGAGCCTCCCGCACCCCAGATCGCTGGCGCACCAACCAACTGCACTATGGGAGGTCGGCTCGGACGTGTAATTGGGCTTCTCAGTGACTTCTGTACTAAAAAAAATTTAATTATCCTCGCAGGGATTCGAACCATTGACTGTCCGCCTATATAACCCATTACTTCAACACAACATTACCACACAATATCACCTACAGCTCACATCCGTCGGCCGCCAAATCTCCACTCGAAAAATTTCCAAGTCCCACAAAGGTAGCTTAGGCGATACATCATCAAACAGTATTCCCGGCAAATAGTCGGCTAATCACAGCCTCGGTACTGTAGGGTAGAAGAAACCAACATCCAATCACAATACGACTCCCAGGGAGGAGGAAGTGGTAGAAGACCAATTTACAGGTTTAAATAAAAGCGCCTCTTTAAAGCCCATGTATCCACACCCCCTTTACATGTCAATCAAATGAGACTTATGCCGGTTTTGACTCAGGCAGAACGCCTGTGCTCAGATGTCCTTGCAGATCTATATACATACAGCAAAACTCAGACATTTATGCTCCAAATACTGCGCTGTTTTATATCGGCAGGCTAACTGGAAACACATTAAAATTCAACCTAGATTTTAAATATAAAATAATACACGCATCCATTCCATACGTCCCAAATACCATTCATTTACAAAAATCTAATTCCAGATATTTTTCTCTAATGCGTCTCTTGGGTGGTTCTTCAATGTGTCAAGATTTGAATCTAGAAATTCTCTCACACTAGGATGAAGTAACAACCAACTACTCCCTCGGGTTATACGAATCAAAATTTGTTTGGAGCATTACATGTTGTTTTCAGCAGCATTAACGCTTACAACAGAAACTCCTGCATAATTCTGCAAGAATTTTCCTTTCCGGCTAGCATTCATCAGAAAGAGATATTTCCATGGAAATTAAAGTCAAGAGCTCCGCGTCTTTCAATATCGCATTTTATCTCTTCGTTCACACCGAGACATGATCGATTGCAAGCGAGTTTCCTCTGGTATAATTCTTTACGCTTCATTTCGAAGAAACAACATCTCGCACAGCGTATTGATGACCTTGTTAAAGAACTGATTTCCTTGGCGCCGCAGCGACGGCGGGGCGAAGCTTTCATGAAACCAGCTGGCGTTGTCGTGGGATTTTACTTCTTTCGTAACATCGCCCGCCATCACACTGACGTGGATGAGAATCGCAAACATTCTAGCTACAACGGCGACACAATTAGCATCCTTAGCCTAGTAACAATAAAAAAAATAACGATTAATAACTTCGACGATTTAAGATTTACGCTATGAAAAGAACTAAACGTTGGGAACTCGTCAGTATAAGGCTCAATATAGTTTGTTAATTTATTTAATTAACGTTTTTAATTAGTATCTACAGTGTTTATCCAGTGATGGATTGCATTTCCCCGAGGATGACTTCTGAAACAAGACGAAATCCACGTATTTATTTTCGTCTCGGGGAAAAATACGCTTTTCTACAAATTATTTTACTGTGAAATTAAGCATTGACTACATAAACCTGACACTTAAATAAATCTTCAATATTACCAAATTGTTTCCAATTAATAATGTGTAATGTAAAGCACGCCTAGAACTCAAATGCATTACAACTTAAGGAAGCCACGCTTGAACGCCCCTTGCATTGCTTTTTTATTTATAAAACGTAGCCTGTTAATATTTTCAATGTTTGTCTACACGATTTCGGAATGTAATTAAACACACGTCTTACTACAAACAGTTCAACTTCATTCATTAATACTCGAGAAAAATCGTCGAGATCAAAATATTAAGTATGTGAAAATAAGACCACCCTCCACATTTTGGAAGTATAATAATGTGTTTTACATTCGTGTGAATACGCTGAACAAAATAAACACATAAAAGACAACAAAACAGTTCCGTAAACGGGCTTCAGGGTGAATTGCAGCAAAATAACTTTTGTACAGCAATCAAAAAAAAATTGTTTTGTTAGTTCATTACGATACAACTGTTTGTAGCGGGAACAATGAAGTTTTTAACGCTGGAGTGTTTCTGTTGAAGCACTGTCTGAACAGAATGATCTGCGGCAGGAACTAAATTCATAGTTGCAGAGACAATCGCATACAAGACCCCAACATACAGTTCCATTCCAGTTGCTGTCTACGTTAGCAATATGTATGTGGTACTAACAGACGGACTAGTTTGGTTCCTACAAACATTTTTCTTCTCAGTGACGTCTGGAAGATCTATACATGAGGAGAGGTTTACACCTTCCTAAATACATTGCATACCGTGAGAACTGGAAAATATGATTTTTTTTTTTGGCGCTGGTATCGGAAGGGTTGCGTAATAATAAATGAATCATCGCTTTCAAAAGTTACGGGGTTACATTGGTAATGTATCTAGCAGTCAGGTGTTAACATACTTCTATTCCCGGTGGAGAAAATGTGGGAAAATTGAAGTACATTTCCGTTGAACGTACGATTTCCTCGGAATCATCCGATGTTCCGTTCTCTTGTACTCGCTATTGCATAATTCAACTCTCTTCAGCCCCGTAATGATCCAGCGGTTAACTGAGTTTGCCTTGACCTGTCTAAAACGGCAATTGTCGGCGAAACGTTTGAAACTCGATAAAAAAAAAAAGAACATACGAGAACACAAAGTTGGCTTCTCCGGTTCGACCGCACAGCAATTCGATCTTGATACCGCCACAGCAAACGAACGTAACTAAAGGTCAGTCCCTCGGCGGAATGAACAGATGGCAGGATGGCTAGCGAATTAGCGAAGCGTCTATTTTTGCCTCGCCATGTATAGGCAGACCATTGAGCTCGATCTCACTTCTCGTCTGTTGACGAGAGCCGCTGTGCCTGAATCCGAAAGTGTTTTGCTCGGTCGGGTTCGGCCGTGAATGTGTAACCCAGAATCGTAGTTATTGGTTGAATTCGAGCGAGGGCCCCGGTAAAAGTGAGCGGTCGTGTTTGCACAGCCCGTTACGAAAACCTGTTGCCTCAATCGGCTCATTCGTACAGGGAAAAATGCACTGAAGATTTTTCATCCCATAGTACAGATTTCTTGCCGTATACTATCTGCGGTTTCTGCGCAGTTTTTGAACGAAACCTTTAAAAAAAAAAGTCACCCCACGCATTACAAGTTTGGTTGCTTACTAAATATGCCATGTGTCTCAAGCGTGTTAGGCTTCTGATAGCTAGAGACCTGCAAAATTCGCGTTAGTATTTGGGGACACGTGAAACTTAAAACACGTTTACCTCTGCATTCCGTTTGGCATTGGACCAGACTTTATTTGATACACACTGCGTAGCTCTACGCCAATAAATGAACACTTCGCAATTGTGTGCCCCAGACACACGCAGTTCAGTCAGAAAGGGCGCGACTTCACATCTGTGCAAAAGCCAATATTGAAACGACGACTGCTCTAATACACGCAGTACTGTGGAGTTTTGTTCGATGCCAAATAATAACGCGAATTTTTCCGGCCCCTACTGATGACATTAAAGTGCCCCATTTTTTGTTAAATTCAACGTTTACTTATATTCCATCTATAAAATATTATTTCGCATTTATGATTAATGCGAATAAAAACATGGGGAAAATAGGCATGTTGATAGGGTCTAGTGCCTATCAGGAAATAGTTATTATGCAAAATATTATTACATTGAGTGCGCAGGAATGCGGAGCGTTGGCCCCTTTGGTGTAATTTACTAGACCTAGCTAAGCTCAGTTTACATTAGGCGGAGGAGTATTCCGAAAGTAGAACTTTAACAGGGTTCCTGAAAAGTCGGAAGGAATCGTGAATGGACTATTTCATTCTGTTACAAATTTTGGCCACTAACAAATCGTCGTTTCAGGGTGATAATTTGAACTAACAGATTAAATATTAATGATGTCCTTTTTTAGTTTTATGTGAATATTTTTTTTAACACTTTGAGAGCTACGCTCAAGTGTAGCTCAGTCAACGCTAACTTGAATATTTTTTGTGCTTGAAAGCATGACTTCTGCAGTTATAGATGCGTTGATCTGCAAAGAGTTCATCATGACCTTACAATAGTAGTACAGTCATTTTCCTGACTACAAAAAAAATATTTTTGGTATCATTTTTTAAATAGGAACAATTGAGACTGTGAAAATGTTTACAGGGTAAAGTAAGTTTGATTGGAGCAGAAGCAACTCGCGCCGCTTTGGCTGAAGTACAGCCAAAGCTGTACACCACAGTAAGCGTGTTCAGTGTCGTGTGAACAGGTCCAGTATTCCCACAATAATGGATATAGTTGAGTCGCATCCAACTTGATCACATGTCTGTAAATGTACCCATACCTCAGTGTGCGATGGTCTGGAAAAGTAATAAATTTTGCTGAGAAAATGTTAAGACTCAAACACGTATATATCATGCTAGGCCTATCAACAATTAGGTTACTGTTTGTTACGTATGATTTGGAGAACCCTGAGGCCATAAATAACACGAACGAAAGAGAGCGATCTAATATCACTGCAGCTTGATTCAGGCAAACATTTATTGTTCGCTGAAACAACAATCAGTAACCAAAAAACGAATCCCGAGTATACAATATACTTGGAAACTATGAAAAATGGCGAACATATGTGAACTAACATATCCTCGTTAAGTCTCTGTCTAGCGTTTCCTTTCATGTTTGGACATTTTAGATTTTTTTCTCAGCTAGACCCAAGTCCTTTGCAGAACAACCACAAAAGGTTTGTTTCAGAGTATCAAATTCCTCATTGGCCCAATAGAAAAGGACACTTACTTGTTGCATGCATGAAAACCACTGGCGAAAAAAATAACTGCCGGAGTTTGTACAATACGTTGTATAGGCCTAATGGGAATCAGTAAATTTTTTCGCAATAAATTATTGTCTCCAAATATAAAGTAAAAAAAAAACAACTGGAAGAAAATGAAATGGCGTAGCGTATCCACTCGCTGATTGGACGCGCGAAATTGTGGAATTGAAACATTTATCTGATTGGCAATTCCGCGCTGTAAGTTATTCCCTATTGGTTGGTCTGTCGTCCGAGGAGCATGCAAAACTACTCTGTGTTATAGTCATATTAATCATGATTTGCGAATAAAACTTACGTACCTTAAAACTCAATTCATCTAAAAATAAGATATTTTCATGTCAAGAGAAATATAAAATATTGTAGTTTTGGAATCTCGAAAAGGACAACATTTAGCCAGATTCTATGTAAGGTAGGGTTAAGTAAGATTATGTTAGGTTGGTTAAGGTTAGTGAGGTTAAGTTAGTTAGATTAGTTAGGTTAAGATGGATTTAACAGTGGTTAAGGAATGAATAATTTTAATGTTTAAAAATTGCAAACAACATTGTATTACAAATAAGATTAAAATTTTATTAATACGTCATACATGGATAGAGACCTGAAGAATTCGCGAATTCATTTCGGGACAAGTTAGAATTCAAAACACGTGTGTTTATATAACTTTAGCTATTGGTCCACACGGTGTTTGACACCTCCTGCAGAACGCTGGCCCAATCGTCACCTTCCGCTGCGACAGCAGACAACCAATGTGCAGTTGATATCGGCATATTAGTACATAAGACTATAGAGTTTTAGCCTGCAGGTCATTGAACTCGCGAAATTTCCCTATACCTGGTCATGAGTAGAGAGAGTTGGTTTTCGCGAAATTATTTCAAGACCCGCTTAACTCCAAAATACTTTTGCTCACATGCACTTTCATGTTTGGATGATTTTAAATTTCACGGGCCTCAAGTGTCGTTCGGCGAATCATAGACAACCTGCCTGCTTACGTAGACACGTGGCCAATGACCAAAGGAAGCTGTGGTCGTGGATGTAGGATATCGGAGTCTAGCGGTGGCCACAAATATTTTCGCGAAATGCACCTGTGCCTAGTCGCGGAGGCCGTGTATCGTAGCCGGCAGAGGGGCCGGGCGGGAAGGAGCAGCGTTTCGTGGCATGCTGGTTGCAACTAGAGCAGCGGCCGGCAGGAGGTGACCTCGGGACAGCCCCGGGGCGATGGTGCAGAGGGCGGAGCGACGGGCAGCAGAAGGCGAACCTGCGCTAGGGGCAGCCTAGATCAGCTGCGGTGAGGTCAACCCTGCAGCTTGTCAGTGCCAATTATTTACTCCACCCCCCCCCCCCCCCCCGTCCAGGAGGAGTCAAACTGCAGTTAACGGTGCGGCTAGCGCATACAACAGCGCCGCCGTTGATTCAGCACTCTTACAGTCGACCTCCGTATCGCACCCCTGTCCACGTATTTACACGTATTGAAAACCCCTTTGGTCCATCTTCATAGTTTCAGCTGCTGCTTACTTGCAACCCCCCCCCCCCCCCCTTTTTTCTCCTTTTCCACAAAAAAAAAATTCCCTGTTCAATTTTTACTTCTGTATTCATACAAGGAATTCATTGAGATGCATTTGCGAAATATACTTTTCTAACACTACAAATAAATTAGAGAAAATTTCACGAAACCTATGTTGAATTTCGTCAAACAAGTGTTGTAGGCTTCGAGTTTGTTATCGACTTTGATCTACATAATATGTATTTTTTTAAGGTTTTCTAAAATAATGTGTTGTGAATATCCATACAATATTTCAAGTCTAGACATACAAGAAAACATTTCGCAACTACAGTAGTTCTTGAAAAATTCTTTGCGAAAAGCATATATATATATACACATATTACTGTGTAGGTACATTTACCTTTTCAATGACACTGTTCAATAGACGTCGTACAGGAAAAAAAAATTATTGGGTTTTAACAGTGTCAGATAAATAGCAATATCTGTTTTCGTGAAAATGTTTATGACCAGTTGTATTCCAGAACACGTCAGCGCTAGACAACTGTAGTAGTCTGGATGATTGTAACTTTACTGCATTTCCAGTGCGTTTGCGTGAATCACGCATTTTCTGTATCGCAGAATTCGAACTACGATCAGCCCACTCGAGAGGACGTCTACTCACAAAGAAGAAGAAAAAAGCACGGTCGGTGATGGAAGGCTAGATTGGAAGTTATCGCGTGCGGCCTTGAAGTTTAGCTACGCTGAGTTGGCCGTACCAATAAAGAAAGCACATCGTATGTGGGAGAGAGTATTGCTTGTTGATATTGATCCTTATGACCGTAAACACCTTCTGCTAGTAACGCCAATCACGAAAAGAATTTTTTCTTCGTAATAATATGTTAGAGAATTTAAACAAAATGACTGTTTTGTCGCAGCGCACAAAGTGCCTGTCAGTGAAGAAATAATATTGCTAACGCATTACAAAGTAAAAATTTTGAACTTACATACTTAACTTTTTTGAAACTACTTACCAAAATTTTTCTAAAGATTTTCTTGTAGTTCTAAAGATTAAATATTCTATATTTACAACGCATTATTTTCGAATACACGTAGCCCGACTTTTATAATAAAGTTGAAGTCCACAAAACTTACTTGTTAAAATGAAACATTTCTTTTTCACATTCCACACTATGGTTCTGTGAAATTTCTCTCATTTGTGAGAGGTTTTACAAGCGTTCATTTTTTGACTATTGTTTATCAAAGAACTCTTTGCGCAAAACAAATTACAGTGCACGTAAGCTAGTTCTGAATGTCGAATTTTTTTCGGCCGAAACGTCTCCGTTTTTTTCTAAGTTACATGGCACCATGCAGCGTTTTCCATATTGTCTGCTATTACTGGATGTCGCTTGTGCGTGAAGCTATTTTGTTATTGTTTGGTTCTCCCGATCGGTGATTTGTTAGCAGAAGCGATACGCAATACCAGAAATGCATAATCCAATAACAAGATAATTGTTTTCCAAAATTACATTTCGAGTACACAACGGGTTACGTATTTTATCACTGTTGGAAATAATTATGATCTTTGTTGTTCCAAGAAAAGGAATTACCTCATTGCCTCTGAAATTCTTAGTGGAATATAATACAATGCGAGGAAATATTATACTAGTTTGCGCTTCAAATAATTCAATTAACGGTTTCCGCAATCACGTGCTTTCACTTACAAAACTTTATCAACAATAAAATTTGTATTTTGTTTCAAATAACTACTAAATTGTAACCATTAAGCAAAATTTCTTCTGTGTCAGTTATAATTGACGAAGATTTGACCTTCTTGGCAAATTATTGAACAGTTCGGAGCAAAATATAATCACGATTTTTACGGAATAATTTAACCGATAACAATATTATCTTTGTTCCAATAACATCATGTGGTTTATTTAGAAAGTTCGCTTCTTCAGTGGCTCTGAGTAAGTAATGAGCTGCTTTAATTAAAGTGATTAATTAGAAGGTCAGTCAAAAGAATATAACCTGTTCGGCCCCGAATTCATTAAGACTCCCGCCCACATGTCACTGAAAACGGCTTTTTCTACAGATGTAGGCAAATATAGAGGATGCCCTACTCCAAGCCAAACCTAGGTTTCGTTAGTAACTTACTCATTAATGAAGATGTTGTGAATAAATTCCCAAATTACCTGCTTTGCTTTGTGTGAAGTGTACACTTGTTATGAAGTGCGTCAGTTGAAAATTTCGTTACAATAACGTAATTAATATTTAAGTTAATAACGGGAACCTGCGTTCAACTTGGAGTGGGACAGCCTGTATAGCATCTAACGCTGGCTCGTTACGTCAGCAGATAAGTGGTTTTCATAATAGAGCGGTGCGACGCGACTCGTCGAGCATCAGCCAATCAGAACCTTGACGCTAGCATCGGGAAATAAGAAGAATAGCATTTCTATATTTCATAATAAACAGGCGAGAGAATGAGATAAAGAACTGAAAACGTACATAAACTGTTTGCAGATATACTAATTGGATTCCAAATTTATACCAATTTTACCTACCTTTAGGAAAACAAAAGTGTGTTTTACGATGTCTGAAGAGTCGCTCTTGTTCTACAACCTCATTTTGAATTTTAATATAATACTTTTATTAAAGAAATGTGTATATCACTAAAATATAGGAACAATTTTACTAACTAAATGGCAAGAAACTTCACTGCATCTCATTCGTTTTTAGCACTTCATTGCAAGCTTCCGTGCAGGATAACAGATGGCAGCACGGTCTGTGTAGCTGGCGGCCGGCGTCAGAACATCGCTCTGTTGTGAAGACGCAAATAACGCGCGTAGCTGGAGGGCGAGCGCCGTACGCGACGCGCCGCATCGCGACGCTCTGTTGTGAAAACCGCTTTAATGTTGCCACGTTGGCAACGAGCCATAGACTGCTTCTGAAAGTACCTTACCGCCTGCGGTTAATCAAGTCGTCTACTAAAACAGCTACCACGGATAACCGCTTCTGTGTCGATCTACGCACGCGACTAGGTTTCTCTTTCCCTGTCTCCTTGACTAGGCCACTCCGCCTTCTTTTTTTCTATCAGACCTTACGGCGACCTTGCTGCACGAACGAAAACGTATACGTCTCAGCTGCAGCGTTACAGAGTGTTCATTGTAAGCCGAGCACTTTTGAAAGCCCTGCTTGAGATCTACTTGTGTGCGCACCGTGTATTCTTCCACCTTAAGGAAAATTAACATTGTCGTGGGCCTGATAACTTTATCCAAGCGTCGGGCAAGTGAAAATGTGAAATAATTATAAACGTAAATATTTCACAAACTTGCTAATTCAGAAAACTTTGTGCATTGAAAATAATCAAAAAGCTAGATAAATAATTTCAGTATTTACATATGAGTGCCTAATACTTTTTAATTCGACACTAAGACGTGGAACTACATTCATTTGGCCGTTACCAACTTCATTGGCCGCATGCGAGTCACCGTGCCCGTTAAAATGCATGCAGTTAAGGGGCAGTGACATTTTTCAACGGTTGGTTTCAAAAGTACTCAATTAATTGTGAACAGCATTTGCCATACAGTTTGAGTTGTTCACAGTAAAGTGGTAGATGCGACTTTACACAAGGCATACAGGCTCACAATTCAGTGGGTAGAGAATTAGGAGAAAATGTTGCAAGGGTGTAGTTCTCAAAATGTGTGGCATGTATATATATATATATATATATATATATATATATATATATATATATATATATATATATATACTTCTTAATCCACACTAGAGGGAGAGGAAATAGTTGGGCGGGTCTTAACAACGTAGTATTGAGAGCCGATGAGGGTGAAGTAGTGTGAGTGCAGAGCAGCGAGGGGGAGGGGGAAAGGGGAGCGGCCCCGTCGGTAATCGAGCCCGGTTCGCCTAGGTGAGAGGCGGGTAGTCTAGCCACTATACCACCGCGGCCCCAGTGCACATTAGAGTACGAAATGACATACAAGTAACACGTTTAGGCTTCTAACAATTTCACTAGGCTCATGACTATTCAAATTGAACATATGTCAGAAGGATACAAAGGATAAAAGTACGTTTTAAGAGGAGTGTGAAGTGAAAATTTTTTTGTGAAATCGTTGTTTGCGCGTATTCGCGTATCTCGGTAGATATATGTTCTGTAAACACGACATTTTGCTAGAAAAGGTAAAAAAAAAAAAAACTATTATCTATGACTCTATGTTTTTACTTTTAACACATTAAGTACATTCATGGAGCAAGAAATTCTTGAAAATGGTCAAATATCGCATTTTTTAAGCTTGCCCATGCAGTTTCCTTAAGAGGCAAGAGAAAAGTACAAACATACGGGCGTAGTTTAATCTGTGGGCTTTTATTGCATGTAATAAAATCCCACTGTTAGAGATCTGATTTACACAGTACAGGACCACGACGGAAATACTGCACGCCTTGCGCGTAGGAGCGATGAGACACTAGGCGTGCGTGTTAGTGTCGCCCGTATCGCTCCCTCGCTTCTTGACCTTGGACGCGCAGGTTCACACTCCTCTTAATCAGAGCTTTATAAAGTGTTTAATCAACCTTCGAAGATCTATAATTAAGAATACAGAGGCCAAAGAACCGCTTACATCGCGAACTCGAGACGCTCATGTCAGCAAAATGGCCTCACCAGCCTGCATTACGTCGGAACGGCGTTCGCCAATTAGCGCCTGGTAACTTCCTTAGTCCGCAGTAACCAATAAGCAACGAGGTCCGTTCCAGAGCCCCTGCGCAGACAATCAGCGAGTAGCAACACGCACATCTATGGAACCGCCACTTCATGTCGTCTCACCTCTTCTGTGACGGCGATCGTGGTTCGATTGTCGGCGGGGTCGTGTGCGGAGCTACGCGTATGGGAATGAAGCGGACTTTGCAGATGTCTCGCGAGGTTTTCTCGGAGTTCTCCCGTTACCTACACACTTGCATTCCCTCGTACGCTTCATATTACGTATCGCTCCTTGCCGTAAGTTAAATATGATACATCTACCTGTTCACCTTCGAAAGCTTTTAACTTAGTGAACATTATTCACCCCATGGCGAGCATTTTTCCACTTATGTCAGTACCATTGTCATTTATATTTAAAGTTTATATACTCACATAATGTAAGCACACCAGTCAAGTATTAAAAACTGTGTCTAAAGGGGACTATGTAGCTGCGCTTCCAAGGTCAAGACGGTAGGGAGCGATACGGGCGACACTAATACGCACGCCTAGTGCCTCATCGCTCCTACGCGCAAGGCGTGCAGTGTTTCCGTTCCTAACGCTGTACTGTGCAAATTAGATCTGTAACAGTGGAGTTTTATTACACGCGACGAAAGACCACAGATTAAACTACGCCTGTATCGTTGTATTTTTCTCTTTCCGCTTAAGGAAACTGCAAAGGCAAACTTTAAAAATGCTATATTTGACCACATCCACCAATTTTGTTCCTCCTTTAATACAGGTAATATAATAAAAGTAAAAAGATAGAGACACAAACAATAGTTTGTTTAATCCTTTCAGGTAAAAATTCGTATTTCCAGGACTTTTATTTACCGAGATATGCGTTTACGCACAAACAACTATTTCACAGAAAACGTTTCCGTACATAGTCCCCGTAACGACTTAGACAAAATAAACTGTAATTTTTAAATCCAAATTAATATAATTTCTAACCTATTAAGATTTACTTTTTACTAGGAAAGGCGAGGATATATTCCTTATTGTGTTTATACGACCCCATTCAATATTTCGTTACTTCTTTCTTCCCCTCTTGAGAAGAACTGCTGTAGTCGAATCAATAAACTTCCTTATTTACCTGCCTCTGTCACCGCTGACATTTCAGGACAAACGATTATTATGAAGCCACACTGCACGTTTCATCGGGAGAGTAATGGCCGGCGTCCGCGAGTTGGCAGGAGCATTTTGTGAGCCAGTGATAAACGGGGAAAGGGCGCAGACAGACCTGTGGCTGCTGTCGTGTTTGCGTCATTAAACGTGACGTTCACGCAAAACTTGCTTGCGTTCGCCTGCGTAAACGTTCTGCGAGTGATGGCTCGTCGGGAGATACTACGCCTCGTGAGGACGTTTGTGTGTGGACCGCGGAATCAAATGAAGTGGTAACCAACCTTCTCGGGACTCGCGTTATAATTAATTCCAGGCGTTGCACATACCAACATTTCCCCCCCCCACCCCCCCCTTTTCAAGTTGTTGTATTTGAGTCGACGACGCCCCTATCTCGGGTATCACGACCAACGAGCTTTTAATTTTTTTTGTGATCGGCGACAGTGAAGCGAGACAATTATTACCAGTAACAGGGGACTATGGATTATCGGTGATGAAGACTCGTTCCTTGGATTCAACATCCTGCACACACGACAGGCAGTTTTAGTCCTTTATCTCGGCCCGCCATGTTTTTATGAAGGCCAATGTGGATCGTTGGACTGCTTGGTCTGCAAAGAATTTAACCAAAAGAATAATCTAGCTAGAATGTTATCGAAGTAAGGCGGATTTCAATAAATGTGTTACTATTATATTCTCACACTATATTGTGAATGTGTGTTAAATTACTTTCAGAAGTCCGAAAATTACAGTTTAGGACTAAGTCAAAGGACTTGTCTAAATATAAAACTCTATTGTAATTATTTTGAGCATAATGCCATTGTAGAGCTGTCTTGAATGTCGCAGAAGAAAAACAAACAGAAGGTAAAAGAAGAGAACACTGGAACGAAAAAACAAGCCAATGTTATAGTCATTGGCAACACACAGGGTACTTGAACAACGTGTATTTCCAGTAAGGAAGGAAGCACAAACAGCGTAATTAAAAGAACAATCAGCGAGGACATTATACATAAATATATACGGAAATAGTTCCGGATAACACAATGAGTAGATTTCGCATAGCAATCGGGAACTAATATTACACCTAGGAATGGCGTATGGTCAAAATGATTTTTTATTAAATTTTATACGATCATTTGAAATTTACTTTAAAAATTTTCAAAGTGTATGATGCCTTCAGAACGCCATTGATATGTGTCTTCAATCTGTTGACTTTTAATAGACAAACACACATACATAGAAAACGTCTATTACTTCCGTGCAAAACTCGTAGGTTTTAACTACTTCCACAGTAGCTGAAATACCAGATAAGGCGAGCATCATCACAACAAACCAAGTTCAATTCCAGATTTCTCATTTATTTACTGAAGATTTTGGCAGGTGGGAAACTTGGCGGACGTTACCGCTGGCCGGTTGGTTTTCTCAGGTCACTCCAACTTCCCCAATATATTGTATTCCTTCACATTTCAATATTCACCTCTATCCACCAACATCAGTCCTAAATACCTCAACTTTTACGGCCGTCCATGGACCAATTTTTTCTTCTACATTTTCAGGGTAATTTATTAATTTGTAACATAATATCGATAATGACTTGATCTTTTTTAAATTCTAATATTAACTGAGTTTTTTGCGTAAATATAAGAACTTTCAGTTAATATAATATATTATGTTAAAATTCTCTATAATTACGCAAATATGATTAATTTCTGCAAATTTAAAAAATAATAAATTATTTTACTCACAGTTACGATTTATTTGTAAACCAACTCATGGTTTACCTAGTTATTTTAGATTTGACTTTATATCAAAAGTTAAAATCGAAGTATGGATATACGGAATAGTAAATTTCCAATACATATTCTCCATAGGCTAGCGTGTTAGTAACAGGAGCAATTATTTTGAGCTGTAGACTAACTTATTTTTTTTATTTTCGATTTGGATATTTGTAAGAACATTATTGGAAATTTAATATTCGTTTATTTTGTTTCTTGTTTTGTTTAAGTCATTTTATTTATTGTCGCCCAGTTTTCACATAATGATTTCATTTCGCAACGAAAATAAACGTAATGTGCTAAAAATTAAGAAAATAGTTTAGGCTTTTGAACTAAAATATTTATCTTAATTATCTCTCTCTCCTCTCTCTCTCTCTCTCTCTCTCTCTCTCTCTCTCTCTCTCTCTCTGGCCATATATGCACGCTTGAGCGCCCACCAAGGCCGGGTTGGGCCCATTTTCGGCATGCCATGGTTTCCCTTCGCTAATTAGCTGCCATCCGCCCACCTAAGTACCTGACTCCCTAACTAGGAGCTTGCTTTCTCACCTGGGGTGCTCAGCAGTCATGCCTGGCCCGGCCCGGAGCAGGTAAACATGTTGAAATACGTCGCACGCCATGCGACGGCATATTAATAGTGCTTTCCATCACTTTCTTCTTACGGCGCTCGTCTGCTACCCGAGACCATTTGTTGTGGCTCCTTTTAAGAGCAGGTTTCGTTTAACGAAGTACCTCTTAACTCTACTGCCCATCTCGCACACAGATAAACAATTAATCTATTTACTTTACAAAACTTAATTAAAACCCGGTGCTAAAGTATTTCCATTAAGTTAATACTTTTAGATAAATTTCAGAATATATAATGCATTTTTAACTTTTTAAAATATGTTTTGAAAATATACAGTTAATAATTATCAGTTGGTTTGTTTATTATAACCGTTGTCATTACAAGCCATTTTTCTCTCTGTGCATTTCTTTTATATTACCAATAACCATCGAAATCTTCGAAAACTTGACAAATTTTGTATTTTCCTGTAAAGCCCTCTGCAGCAATCGGAATGGGTGCTATTCTCAAAAATGTGTATGACAAAACGTCATTAGCTAATTTCCTAATCTGTGTAACGTTAAATTGTAATAATCGTTCTTACAAGTGTCATTGCTACAAATGAATACGTACTACCATCCTACAAACAGATTATATTGTGAATCTCAATATGTATGTCTGCAAAGTAAAACAGCGACTAGAATTTCTAGGGCTTAGCAAAGTCACACGTATAATTCTGCACCATATCGATGTAAAATATACTTACTGCATACGAATCGCCATAGTGATTTTATCAGATTAAACTCTACAAATTTTGTAGTACTGTAAAAAGCATTAATAGCCAAGACACGTATTGTAATATTTAATAGCTTTTACTAACCTATTTATACTTTAATTTTATGTTAAAAACATTATTTTTTAAGAGTCGCTTAGGGGAAGCAATACCCTTTTTCTTGTACTCCAGAAAGGCTGTATTACTTCATCGTAACCTCAAACATTAAAATTTAAGTAATTAATTAGTTGTTTTTTTTTCATTTAATTCAGGCTCTCCTTTGCAAAAGTAGGTCTTCCTTTCCTTTTTTATTTTTTATTTTTACACCTCTAGTCCCATTCCGGATATATTAGGTCACTTTCCTGAACAGCCATGTTTTGCCAAGTTTCCATTTAAATTGCTACGATTTTGGATCAATTTCAATATTTCAAATGTAGATTGTACCATTTTTTTTGTCTCTTTTCTCCTTACCTCGAAAGTCATTCCTTCTTGTTATTCGGTTTCGGAAACATTTCGAGGTGTAATTCATACTGCTGTAACACTTCCGTGACTTGGCTATTGTACTGTGCACGCCTGGCAATTCATTGCGAGGCTGCTCATTTACTGGAATGCAAAACAAAACAAATCAATAACATTTCTCTTAAGGATAGAGGCCGGTTAGCAAATAGCGGCCACTTGTGTGATTTTTGTGTCTGAAATGTGTTCTTCTACCAAATGAAAATAGCAAGGCTTGGTTTTACCTGCAACGTAATTGTAAATGGCTTTTTAACGTCCCCCGGTTTTATGCATAGAAACTAAGCAGGGGGCGGGTTACAGACTAACATATAGCCAAACTTAAATCAACGCCCATGCCTTACCAGAGATTCGAACCCAGAGCCTCTCGCACCCCAGATCGATGGCGCACCAACCGACTGCGCCACGGGAGGTCGGCTACCTGTTACGTAGAAATTCTTCGTTTCTGTGCCATAATTTCAGTTTCAGAGGTAGTATTGAAAGGTTCGATAAAAAAAAAATTTCCAAATTAACTAATGTTTAATATTTCTGTATCTTATTTCCACTGTGTGATATTTACTGACATTTGGCAACTAGCAGATAATGCATAAAGAAAGTTAAGCACAGGAACGTCAAACAACTGGTAAAATGTTAAGTTCCTATATTCGCCCATTGTGAGCACTTTTGACAGCCCTGCTTAAGATCTATTTGCATGTACGTCGTGTATCCTTCCGCCTTATGTAAGATTAACATTGTCATGGGCCTCATGACTTTATTCATGCGTCGGTCAAGTGTAACCGTGAAATTATTAGAAAAGCCAATATTATACAAATCTGTTAATTTTTACGCTTCGATATAATAAAAAATAAAATAAAAACAGAAAGCGAAAGTTATCAGAAATATTTACCTCACTCTTTTTATTCGACGTTAAGATACGGAACTACTTCCCCTCCATTGTTACCAACTATACTGGGCGCATGTCACTCAGTTCGCCAGTTAAAATATGTGCAGGTAGGGGCAGTGTCTTTTTTTCCAAAGTTGATCTCAAAAGTGCTCACTTTTTGTGAACAGCCTTTAATGACTTTGGATCCGAAATAATGAGAAGAAAACGATGGATATCTGCAAAAGAGGCGATGGCGAACACAGCCAGCGTGGTGGATGACGGGTAGCTGGGGACTGAGAGCTAGTGCGAAAGATACCACACGTCAGGTTTTGTCGCCGCACATGCCGTTCATATAACACGCGCCAGCACCCACAATTTCTATTTTTCTCACACAACACAGCACGCGGTATGTCCAGGCGAGGCTTTCAACTTTTACCACGCGTTGTCCCTCGCCGTGTCTCAAAGCTGCCCCATGAATAAACTATGAAATTATAGGTCATAAATATGCGTTTCCGTAATTGGGTGTCTGACACGCGAGTATTTTCTCCAGCGGTTGAGGAAAATTACAAATACAGCCCATGATAGCAAGTATAAAATGCAAATACAGTAAGTACAGAGCGGCACTGAACGCCAACAAAGCAGATGATGATAGTTTATTTAGATAGATTCCAATTTAAATACGAGAAATTTTCCTTAGACACTGTAAATTACTCTCCCGCACTCTTAAGTAAATGTAACGGGAAATTTCTTCAGATCAATGTAAATTATCAGAGGAACTGGTGAACTGGAATCACTAAAATAACTTATGAGAATTACTGTTACATAATCTCCCAGATAAAACGGTGTAAGCTATTTAGTTTACACAGGATGGATGTATACAGACTCCAGTGTTCAGCTTTTTCGGTGTCTCAAGCTACACTTATTTCCAGTAATATTTTACTTGCTGAAATAAGCTATACAGATTATGGATGGCAACGTAAACTTCATGCTGATATCATGTAAAACATTTTCTGTCCCTTTTTCTTTATGAATTTGCCTGTTTTAGTAAAGGTTGAAGTGAAAGGATTACATACAAAAGATTAAAGGCGGTTTAGATGTTTACACGAGGAAAAAGAAATACGGCAAAGCGAATGTTTGGTGGTGAGGGATTAGTGAAGTTCATAAAAAAATTCACTGCTGACGATATGTAATAAATGACAGTGTCGATTGAGAAGGGAAATAAATTCAATATACGCATTTATCGCCAGGGTTAGTACGTCAAACGGGTTCGTATATCAATGTCAAGAACGTGAACGATGAAAGTTGGTCGAAGAGAATTAAGGGGCATTGCCTCAAGAGGCACAGCAAAGCATCAACTGTATGTTGGATTTAACGGGACAGCGCATCTGAAACCTTGAGGCTTAAAAAAAAAAAAGGACGTAAACGACTTCCCCTTAAGTGAGGGATAAAGGGGATTAGGCCAAACTAGTATTTTTCCAGCTAGGACAATAGTTGACCACACAACAATACCTCAATCTGGTGGTACTCTGTGACAATCTGAGAGCTTAAACCTCGCTGTAGATCCCCTTCATTACTCTGATTACTCTATACCTGACCACAGCACTGCCAATTTCTTACTGTCTCGTCAGAGCAGTTCACTCAAAAATATCAGTGGAAAAGTGACAACAAAACAGTTATGTATACTAGCTTCAGAGTAGCAGAAACCAATTTCCTGTACCATTATAATATTGTTCTTTTTGTTTGTTGCAGTAAAGTTTGTTGCGGTAACAGTCCAAATATTGTTGAAGTTGTTATGTTGAAATAACTCTCTGTTCTGTATGAGAAACAGAATGCTCTGTTGTGGGAACTCTAGGCTATTCATTGTTGCAGATACAATCACAGACAAGACCACAGCATGCAGTTCTGTTGTACACTCTAAATCTGGATTAGTGAGAATTTCACTGTTCGAATCAGTCAAACGTATCTGACTGATACAGCAGTCACTTCAGTGAATTTAACTGACGAACCAGCGAAAAGATGCCATATTTCCTTCAATGATTGATTCAGTGACATTTCCCACTCATTCGTCAGTAATTTTTTCCACCGTTTTCTCGGTGGTTTATTTTAGCAATATTTAACTCGCCGCTGCAGTGGGCCGTCACTTATTCAATCAGTAAAATTGTTTCACGTCACTAATTAAATCACTGAATTTTTTTTCACTGGAACAATCAGTGGTTTTTCGCTGATTCTCAGTGGAGCCATTTTCACCGATTAGAGTAGTTGAATTTCTCGGCGAATCAGTGGTTTCCCATTGATTCGAATTAAGAGTTTAGTTACTATCTACGTTAACAAATGTAGATGGTACTAACAACCAATATGCTCTCTATCCTTGACAGTCTATATAGGTTCTGCGTACGTAAATTGTATTCCTACAACAATATATGTTTCTCAGTGTACTCGATAACTAGATGCTCAAAGCCAGCCCAGTAATAGGCGGGATTGTTATATGTACTGGTAAGGCACGCTATAACGGCCGCAGACCCAGAAATTTCACTAGTGTATTTGACGTTAACGTGACTTAATTTTAGAAGGATATCGCATGTTACCCGACACAACTTGGATGACTACTAACTGCTGCCGAATTAAAACAATACGCTGAACAAATTATCTGCAGCCTAACTCGATCCTAACACGCTTAACAGTTATCTTGGCGAGGGACGGGCGAAAAAAAAATAAAACAATCGATCTTTTCTCGCATGTGGCGCATGCTAATATGTACTACGAAGTACAGACAGTGAGTTCGAGGGCTCCGTGGCTCGTGCGGTGCGCCAGTCTACCAACTTACAGACTTACAGACTTCGCACACAATTAAACACTTTGCAAGTAGCGCATTTAGGGGCGTGGCCTCGAACTTCTTCTTTAAATGTGGCCGAAGCAAGTTATGCAAACCTGGATTCTGGATTCTGAGTCCTATTGTGCTGCGTTAAGTGGTACAAGGACGTCCGTGGATCAAGGACGTCCGTGGATCTGCAACTTTCTAAGGAAATGAATTCTTTCCAAGCAAGGTCGGTTCACACACTTTCCCAGCAGACTCTTCTAAAATTGGCGATGACCGACTATATGTAGGGAATCGCGGAAACCGTGCGAAAAAAAATCATAGAGAAATGTGTGATCGCCTTTCTGTGTAGCAGTTATCAAACTTCAGTATTAACAGCAGTGTATTCTGTTAGATTAATACTTTTCTAACTGCTGCAGGAGGATTGCAAATTCTGTTGAATTTTTGTCTCTCAAAGGTACTTACTGTCTTGTCTCTAGAATAAAGGGACTGCTCTGTTGGTGGAACTTTATATTTTCTCACAAATACAGTTCCATAGTAATTAACATAAGGCAGCTATTTTGGTGTAAGTATCTACGGTAATGATATAGTTATGTTAAAAAGCGCTTCTGATTATTTTCATAGTCTAGGATATTCTAAGTAGAGGTAAATATTCGCGAAAAAAAAAAAAAAGATTTCATAACAATATTTAAATGGACATTTTATATTAGATCCTACATCCACTATCATACTCATTGAAAAAATTATAAGCGAGGGTGTAATTATAATAAAAAGTACATTAATTTTTTTACAACAAAAAATGTTTCCGTCTGAGCTAACGCCAGCTTACCCTGCAACAGTTGACCACATGCCACCGTAATGCAGAAATGAAACTCCGCTGATGAGGGGACCCAGTGTCTCAATATCTACCGCGTGATGTAGATGAGTCCCTATTGGCTGGGCTGCAAGCTGGAGAGTAAGTTTAGGAGCTCGCTGATTGGCGAACGACTGTTGCGGCATGTCGCTGCCCGGTGTCCCCAATTGTTTGACACAAGTGAATGTAGTTCGCGGTATAAGCGGACGATTCACTTCTGTACTCTTTATTTATTATTTTGTCCGATGATCCCCATGTTGTCCGCTTTTTCCCTGGGCAGCTATCAATCAACTTTGGTACCAGCAACATAATTTCGTTGAAGTCTATTCGCTGTTTCATCACACTTATCGATTCAAACATTTGAAAAATAACCCGTTGTGGAGCGTGTGTGGTTGTTTCCTAAATATGTCAAGCATAACAAGTGTTTTATATTTGTGTTGGCATAAAAATATCCTTTTTTTTTTTTTAGAGTTTAACAGAACTTTTACTTATATTTTGAGTAAATTATAATATTTTATTGATTAAAAACAGGGAGAATATAGGCGTGTTGAAAAATACCTAGTAATAAATAATAATTATGTAAAATATGATCACACTGAGCGCACACGAATGCGACGCGCTGGCCCTTTGGAGTAATTTCGGTTAATCTTCATTTCTATGAGGTGGAGGAATATCCTGGGGGTAGAACTTTAGCCGGGTGTCAGAGAAGTTTGAAGTAACAGTGAATGGCGTATACATGCTGCAGTTCTTTTTATTGCGGGGACGATAGAAATATTGCTGAAGTTACTCCTCTCGGAAGAACAGCCTTCGACTGGATAGAAACACGCTACCCTGCTGTTGTGCCTTTGTCCACATCCGTTACTTCTATTCTTGTTGCTTTATATGTTTTACGAAGACCTAAATCGTACCAACGACCCCAGCTATTGGACTCTCGGCACACAATTTAATTTGAGTTCGGGACAGTTTCCAACGCACCATTGACATATTTCAAAGACCACGCGGTTGTTTATCAAGGCTACTTCAAATACCTCTTCTGTGGGCACGATAGAGATCTTCGATTACAAGTCTGCAGATAATTACCACGTGTGACGGGAAACACCATCAAAGCACGGACGTTATACCATAGTAATAGAGCATCGAAGTACACTCGGTTACAAATCCATACTGCGGAATTTTACTGCCTCCACGGATACCTCATTGTGTACATATGGAAGACTTTTGAAAGCGATCGCGTAATCGCTGTTCGAAATCAAGTAGGCGTTTTTGAAATCAAGTTTTGAAGAAAAAAAATCACTGCCCCAATGGATATAAGCTACACTACACACTGGCATGCCGTCTCACAGTTAAGCTGCAAACGAATTATTTAAAAAGTAGTTTTAAGATATGACTTTGTATTGAGAGTGCAGCGTGTACATTTACGGCTACTTATGTGATTTTTTTTTTTAAATTATGTAGACCTAAGATTATTAATACACTTACGTACTTTCCTAAGAATTCCAAGTTTTAACCTGGATGGTGCGTGAATGAAATTAGAGGCCCTTGGCAAGGCTAATCTTACATATAGCTGAACGAGTGAGGAAGTGAAGAGATTTGGGTGGTTCTTAACACCGAGGTCTTGAGAGCCGAAGTGGGTGAAGGGAAGTGAGTATGGAGAAGCGCCGGAATGCCAGGGGCAGGGAAAAACGAAGATCCCCGAAAAAAAATCCCCCGCCGACCAGTCCCGCACGATTCTCACATGCGAAAATCCGGGGGCGACCACCGGTTCGCCTTGGTGGGTGGGGGTCGAGCGGTCTAACCACTACACCAACGTGGCCCTTTCATATAGCTGAAGACTACAACATTACAAGTATAGTAGATACTACGATGGGTTCTCAACAGTGCTTAATGAAACGTGGCCAGCATATAAAGGCTATTCACGACAAAGTGAGCACTTTTGAAAGCCCGCTCATTGGAATAATAGTCAATAAATATATTTTATTTTAGCCTTAGACGTTAACTTCCGAGTGCGGTGGAATATACACACTATGTTTATTACATTCATAATAATAGTTACTTTTAAAATTGGTTCAAGGATAAAAAGTAACTAGGGCGTCAAAAGTGCTCACTTTACCATGGACAGCCTACAGAAGGGAAGAGTTGGTGATAAGGTGCATGTGAGGACGTTATGTTATCGCTACAACAGTTTTCTCCGAGACATCAACGCAAGTGACACGACGAGAAACACGCAGGCGACGAAGAGAAAACGGATCTCTCTCCGAGACGTCCATCTGTCCTGGAGGGAAATTTCATTGCACCGAGCCATTACTTCTCGGGACGCACTAACATCTCGGTGCTTCTGGAAAGGAAGAGGTGAGAGGGCGTGCTGGAAAGTGCGGACTCCAGGAACGCACTCGGGCCTCCGCACAGGTGGTGGATGGACGATACTTGTCTGAAGAGCGTCCCAGCACGTTTCCGCTTCGCTGATAAGACACCTCTCCGCGGCTTTCCCCTTCAAGCCGCCGCGCGATCAAGCGCGTCGCGCATTCAAGTCTCTCCAGCAAAGATGGTGCCATCTCGACCGTTGTTGGTGCTGGAGGCGCTACGCGGTCACTCTCTGTAATTTTCTTTCCTGGCACTTTTCACGAAGTAATTCATAGTTAGAGGCTGCTCACAGTAAAATGAGCACTTTTGAAAGCCCTGTTTAAGATCTACTTGTATGCACTTTGTGTATTCTCCCGCCTTATGAAAGATTAACATTGTCATGGACTTCATCACTTTATTCACGCGTCGGTCAAGTGAAACTGCGAAATTATTATAAAAGTAAATATTTAACAAATGTGCTCATTTCTACACTTCGATGCATAAAAAAAAACAGAAAACAAAATAAATAATTTTAAGTTATTACAAACTGGTTACCTAACACTTTATATCCTACGTCATGATATTGAATTACTTTCTATCCATCGTTACCAACTTTACTGGGCAAATGTCTATCAGTGCACCCATTAAAATATATGCATTCACGGGCAGTGACTTTTCCCAAGGTTCAAATCTAAAGTGCTCACTTTATCGCGATCAGTCTATAACAGCAATTTAACAGTCGGCTGGGAGAAAGGTTTCGGTTAACTACTGACTTTCTTCCATAAAACAGTCTACCGTGTTACTCAATATCGATAGATATCAAACACAAATTATAGTGTCGATAGCTCGGTTTTTGACCAAACCATGCTTTGTTTTCGGACCTACGTTATTGCTCGTGTTAACGCCACAACTGCTGCCGGATGAATTTCAGTGGAGCGTGGTCGAGGTGCCTGCATGACCAGTCTGCCGCAGCCTGATGCCGCGCTAAAAGCGTTAGGCCACCGTATCGTCATTTGCGCGTTTGCTGACGCGAGCCCAATATTTTTGCAACAGTTGGTTCACAGCCGGGCAGTCCCCAACACCAGATGCCGCCGGGTGGGCTGTGTTGGCTTCCGAAATACAAGCATCTAGGGAGGCGAGTCCCCAGAACTTGTGACTTTTACAGTACTACTGAATAGCTGCTGTGCTCACGTTTAAGATTGTTTTAAATTGCAGTTACTGTTTGTAGGTAGATATTGCTGTCTTTTATAAGCAGTCGTATCATCGATATTTATCTGATGCAAGCAATTCTAGTCACCTTTCTTCCAGCCAACTCTTCAGTTGTAGTGATGAACGAGTACCGTAATACTTCGCTCTTTGTGGGTTACTTTGTCTCATTCCGCTGCAACGTGCATTAGATATGACAACGATTGTGCCTTTGTGCATTAGTAATCACCGTGTCAAAAAGTGGTAAATAAATTATCAGTGATGTATCTTCAACGTGGGTAGGATACAATAATAGCTACTAGAATTTAAACTACATTTGATAGGTTTTAAGCTGGGGCCAGCCGTATTATTGCATTTCCCTTTCCAGTGTAGTTCTAAGACAAGACGAAAACTGTAAGTAATTTATCTACGAGATGTTTTGGTTTCTTTATATTCAAAACACAATGTGTAATATTCCAGCAATCCATAAACAATTTAACTATCAAAACCCAACAGGTCTACCATAAATAACGCAAGTTTATGATAAAGAATGCCAAAACGGTGGCATGAAGTATCCTCAGCAGACGGAAAGTGCAATTAAGAAAAATTTTATATAGTTATAAATGGTTACCACCATATAGTCAATTCTAATCTTTACTTCGCTATTTGTATTACGGTTTGAATGCTTTATTGATTGTACATCTTCAGTTCCTTCAGATCAGTAGTAATAAGACTTTCATTCACCACTTGACTCGATAACACAACGCGCATATGAAAAATAAACGTAATTAAGGCGCCCATCTTTCCGCCAGGCGAAATAGGGTTTCGGCAAAACAATCTATTTCACGTGTTCACTATCTGTTTGAACCAAAAAAAAAAACTAGCTCTTAAGACTAAGGCGGGATTACATCTTTCAACAGATCATGGTTATTTCAAAACTAATTTGAAGCCCAACATGGACAAAAACGACATTTTTAAGACTGTTATCGCTAAAAATATTCTGTGTAAATTCATGCGAAACCAGTATAGGGCCCTGCATTGAACTTTCCAACAGATTTTTCACGAATAAAATTATAGTCACCGCTTTCAGTCACGCAATTTCACTCAGCATAACGAGATCACTGCATGCCAGTTCAAATTCCTGCACGTAGCGACGATGGCGCACTTGATGTGCGTGGAAGTATCACCCTAATCGTTTCTGCGCTTCTTAGCCTCAAGCGTGGGAACTAGATTCAGGTAGACGGCGTCCTAAGTATGTATTTATTATTATGTATAATATGTAACTTATCATTACTGAGCTATGTTATTGTAAAATTTAATAAGTAACGATGCCCATGTGCTTTTTGACGTGAATACGTCTTTAAACTTGTGACCACAGTGGAAGGCAATCAAGAAAATCCGAAGAAAACAAAATCAAGAGATACAGTTTGGCATTGCAGCTCCGAATCTATCTTCTACATTTAAAATTCAATTACACTACTAGATTGCCGAAGGATCAAAGAATACGTTTCGTTGAGTGAGGACTGCGAAGCATTGCGCCCGCCGGGTAAAAAAAAAAAAAAAAAAAAAAACGGGGGGGGGGGGGTCAATTTTGAAATAGTTTCGCCACGTCTCATAATTTCCGTGTAGCATAATATAACTTTTGACTAAGAGAAGCTTCAACGTTCGTTTGGGTTTCAATCGACAGCTCTCGTCAAGACCAATCGATTGCGTGTATAAAAACACTTCCGTGGCGTGGTTATGGTCAAATTGTATGCGTTTAGTGTAAAAAATTAAGAAAACTGAACATAATTTCGGCCTACACTCGTCAAAAAGCCAACTCGAAATACAGAAATCGTATACGGTTGGAAAGAGTATCTCAAAAGCAATCCAGTGGTACCCATAAAACCCCATATGATCGAGTGAAGCGGTGACGGGAACGCAAAATAAACATCAAGGCGTCAGAGCGCGTCAACGTAGACGTATTCACGCAAATAAAACTGCCATGTCTCAACACAGCCAAACACAATTTTTTCGCATTCTAGCAAGGCCACACTGCATCCAACGTTTCGTAGGAGGTTCTCTGTGTCCGTTATAGCTAACACGGCTTATAGGCTGTTCATGGCAAAGTGAGCACTTTTTAAGGCCCTCCCACTAATCACTAACCACTAAAAAAAAAAATTTCTTATTGCAGCCTCAGGCATTAAGTTTTGAGGGTGGTGAAATTTCTACACTGTGTTTATTGATCACATTGCAATGTTTACATCAAAAAGCAGCAGGAAGATGGACATTGGATGAAAGGAAAACTTTATAAGGGCCTTAATAAGGGCTCACTTTACCGTGAACAGCCTATACACGTTAGGGGGCGAGGTGACCGAAACGTATAGGCCTATTATTCTAGTCAATATCCGTCACGACTTAAAAGAATTACTGAGTACCGCATATGAAGTCAAGAGAACGGAACACTTAAAAATATTTATGTCTTTTATCGAAGTATTTATGCTCATGTGATTATGGAATATACTAGAAGCGTCAGAACTTATTTTACTATCTGTAAGAAAACGTACAGAAAAAAAAGGCATTTTTTTTGCATGTAACTTAGTCATCCTGCAGACACCAACCCACTAATCTACATTTGAGACAGTAAAAAAATTTGTGCCGGTTTTAATCTGAAAGTAGAAATACAAGAACTGCTCCAGCTACTTTATATAACTGGTCTACTAGTGATTTACCACTTTTTACATCTGAATTCGACTCCTCCCAATAAATTACGCTGTGTCGCCATTCGAAAAACGCTCTCACTTTCGTCACGGATTCGAACTGCTGATCAGCTTTTTGGCTCCACTAATACATCGTTTACATTAACGTTCTTTTAAAAATTCACGTGTCATTGTGTATGTACCGGCAAAAAAAAAAATTTCTGCAGAATTTTCCATTCATTTGAGAGTTGATGAATGGTTTGTATAATATATAATTTTAGTGGCTGATATTTATCTGTATGCTAAGCGTTCTGTACTAAATAATTTCAAAACCTGTACTTGTGAAAAATAACAGCAACAGCTTGTCCTTAATACATTGCTGTTTGAGGGCGTAATGTGGAATTATTCGTATAAATACTGGTGGTCTTTAGAGGACAGGAAATTATACAAATATTTTCTCTTGTTAATATATAAATACTGACAGCTGCTGTTTTAGACCTATAGTATGAGTAAACTATGCGTCATTGGATAATTGTACATACCCACCGTACAGTATTTCGTACGAGTGATAATGATCCCCGAGAACTCCATGCTGTAAACCAGGTGAGATTTTCTTGGAAAACTTGTGACACCTTAATTTAAATTATTCTCGTTTTTTAATTAATGAAAATACTAATTGTTTGTTAAAATTTGTACTGTTTAATAACGAGATGTGCTCGTATACCAAGTGTGGTTCGCATAACTAAAATATTTTTGCAGAGTCGTTTTGACTAGAGATCTGCAAAATTCGCGTTATTATCTGGGGACACGTTAAACTTTAAACACGTTTACCTTTGCAACTCGTTTGACAATGGACCATGCTTTATTTAACACTCCCTGGTTAACTGTGCGCCAGTAAATGAACACTTTACAATTGCGTGCCCCAATCACGTGTAGTTCAAGCAGAAAGGGCGTGACTTCACGAACAATGCAACAACCAATGGAAAGATGACGCCGGCTCTTGTACATACAGTGCTGCGAATTTTAACCTGATGCCAAATAATAACGCGAATTTCGCTGGTCCCTAGTTATGATGTAACCCCGGCGTCGGATGCAAATGCCAGTATTTTTTTTTTCACGAGGGACGAGAATAAACAAAATAAGCAAAAATGAAACACGAACGGCGGTGGTCGATTCTTTGAACAGCGAAGAGTAGTCTACGAAACCAGGTGAAGGATAGCTGACAGCGGCAATCCGCCCACGCGCTAGTGAAAGTTGCTATCGACCGCGAAACCGAACATTTTTCTCGCGTTTTGACCTGACGCCATTGCACGGGCGGTCTTGCACTTATTTTCGTTAGCTCCATCGTTAGGGGGGGGGGGGGGCCGCGTTGAGCTGCGATTGTGCGTTCCGTCGACTTTCATCGTAACGACTTCCAGACTTCGGTTCCGCTGCCTCTCCAAGCCAGTCCGTAAACATAACGGCAGCCGGAAAGGAGGGACTCAAACCCGCCACGTAGCTTAGGTGCAGATCGGATTCATTGCCGAGGGAAATATTTCGGAAATGCGACCAGTCTCCTTAAGGGGAATGGCGCACGATAACCGTACATTTATGTAATCTATGACACAACTTGCTTTACGGAGGATTTTTCGACATCTTCGGCTCGACGAGACGTAAAATGACAATTTTGAACACCTTCTTACACTGTTGCGAATTCTCTGCGTTCGTTATTCTCGGAGAGCTGATTGAAGATAAGGGGAAGAAAAATTATTTATTTTCTTCCGTCAGTACTCGGAGGATAATGAGCACAGTGAATATCAAACATAAAAATATGTTGAAGTTGATTATTTAAGTCCTGTCGAGCCAAAATTTTGTAAAAACCCGTTGGAAAACGGCTTATATCGAAAATCGGGCAAATATGCTGCTTTTATGCACCATTCCCCTTAAGGTTGTCGGACTCCACGAAATTAATAATTTTATAATTGTACCTAACATTGGTCAACTCGTACGCGTTGTAATTATTGGCATATTCCTCGAATAAAAAATGCACAGTTAATATGTTTTAATGGATGTTCACGATAAAGTGAGCACTTTAGGAATAAATCTTGAGAAAAAATCACCGCCCCTGCACGCATATATTTTAATAGGCGCACTGAGTGACATTTTCCCAGTAAAGTTGGTAACGACGGAAGGGAAAATAGTTCTATATTTTAACGTCGAATGAAAAGTGTAAGGTAACCATTTGTGATAACTTAAGTTTTTTTCTTTCGCTTTCCGGGGTTTTTTTTTTTTTTTTTTTTTTTTTTTAAATACTTCGAAGTGAAAAAAATGAGCAGATTTGTAAAGTATTTCCTTCCTTGATAATTTCATAGTTAAATTTGACCGACACATGAATAACGTGATGAGGCCCATGGCAATGTTAATTTTACGTAAGGCGGAGGAATACAAAACGTGTATACAAGTAGATATTAAGCAGGACTTTCAAAAGTGCTCATTTAACCGTGAACAACCTATACATTATTTTATATACAACAATTTTCTGTTTTTTTTTTTTTGCGGCCGTATTAACAGATACTAAGTGGTACAGATGAAAAAAAAATTATACATTAAACTAATTCCATAGGCTACTGAGTGCCACATATGTAATCACCAAATAACAAGCCATATCTATGAAAAAACATGTTAAATATTTGTTTTAATCTATGAAATGTTATTTGGTGACTACATACCAGTAGCGTGTAGTGAGTTTTTTTTTTTACAGGGTCAGCAATATAATATCCCCATATATTTAAGTGTTTAGGTAACATTTGCTAGTGCGGGACTGTGGTTCCATTTTCAATTTCTACTAACAAACGCAACTTCTAACTTTGCTTACCCTCCACATGTATTTTCCGCTTTATAATACCTAGCACTAGTTATAAATAACAATGAAAACTAAATGTACATAATAATAATTAAACTGAATATTATTTAAAGAGTATATTACAAATGGTAAGAAAACACCCGTTTCCCCGAACGCTTTCATCCACTTTCCAAGGAAAAATGTAGGACTGGAGGAAGCAAACAGAACGACTGCTTGCCGCTGCCGAAGGAACGTGGCAGGGTAACTCGCTTGCGAGTTCGATTCATCGCTAGTCGCTCCAGTTTGTGGAAATAAATACTAGATAGCAGCACTACGCGTTTACAGTACGGGAGTCGCGAAAACTCTGCTTCTCGAATCGGAAACGGGGAAACTCAGAATTAGATGTGATTAAATTTTAAGTTAAGGCGAAAACTATAAAGTGTCAAACATTTCAAATATGTATAGGGTAAGCATCGCTTAACTTGCGTCTATGGAATGAACGCAACTGCTACATATATGTCAAGCAGTAGCCCACGGCATTTGCTTATGATGTAACACTTTCGTCTGTACAACTTAGTCAGTAGTTTTTTTCTTAGTACGGTTGTGACGAATCAGAAGAATTTTGCATTTAAAATCCCATGATTAAAAATTTATAAAGTGTACAGTTTATTTGATTCGAGGAAAATATCACATACAATGCGTACGATCTGAACAATGTGTGGTACGATTGTAAAATAATTAATATTTTGGGGTCCGACACCCTGAAGCTATTAATTAACCTAAATGTTTTATAACGGTGAGGCGATGTGAGAATGGAGCAGTGGCGGAATCCAAGGGCGTGGGAAATGGGAGAGCCCCGAGAAAACCCGCCGCGATCTTTTCCTACGAGTGAGAGCGCAGGAGAGGCCCCTCTGGAAATCGAAGTGGACTCGTGTTGGTGGGAGGTAGGCACACTAGCTGGTTCCCCAATCCGCGGTCCCTTCTCATTGTGAAGAAACCGCATCAGATTATAATCATACTATAATATTATAAATGCGAAAGTGTTTGTTTGTTTGTTTGTTTGTTTGTCCTTTCACGTCAAAACGGAGCAACGGGTCGACGTGATTTTTTGCACAGTTATAGTCGGAGTGCCGGCGAGTGACATAGGCTGCCTATTATCCCGGAAAAATATACCATCCCTTCAGAAAATAAACTCTTATTGTAATTTGAAAAAGTACACAGATGGAATTACAATTCCACGTTACAACAAAGCATTGTTAAAAAAAAATTTCGTCATTTCTCCTTTCTTTTCGTCTGTGGGCTGTCCTTTTCTTCCAAAAAGCCGTAGTGGCTCAGTAGGTAGAGAACCCAATAGTGAGGCCACAGAATATCAGTAGCTAGAGAACCCAATAGTGGGGCCACAGAAGTGGCTAGAGAACCCAATAGTGGGGCCGCAGTATCTCAGTAGGTAGAGAACCCAATAGTGGGGCCACAGAATATCAGTAGCTAGAGAACCCAATAGTGGGGCCGCAGAATATCAGTAGCTAGAGAACCCAATAGTGGGGCCACAGAAGTGGCTAGAGAACCCAATAGTGGGGCCGCAGTATCTCAGTAGGTAGAGAACCCAATAGTGGGGCCACAGAATATCAGTAGCTAGAGAACCCAATAGTGGGGCCACAGAAGTGGCTAGAGAACCCAATAGTGGGACCGCAGTATCTCAGTGGGTAGAGAACCCAATAGTGGGGCCGCAGAAACCCAGTGGGTATAGAACCCAGTAGTGGGGCCGCAGTATCTCAGTGGGTAGAGAACCCAATAGTGGGGCCGCAGTAGCTAGCGTCCTAGAATAGTTCTGTGTTCATAATCGATGTCTGTCTACTGACAAAAACTTCATATATCTCTATAACCTTGTAAGTGACGTAATACATGATTGAAAAAAGGTACGCATTTATTTCATTAGATCAACCAGAAATTTAAAAAAAAAACAGATAGAGTTGGTTAAACCTAAATAATACCTCATAGTGTACGAGGACATATTTTGTGTTTCACTGACTACTTGGTAGGCATGTCCGTGCGTCAACTAAGCTCCTGTAAATTTATTATAATTATATATATATATTATGTTACGTAAATTCTTTCAAAATTATTTCTAAAAAAAATAAAATAAAATAAATAATATTCAGTTACAAGCTATTTTGAAAATTATAATTTAAAAATAAAATGTTAGTACGAACAATTTTCCATATTTTTCTGTCAGCTTAACTGTAACCACGCACGTGATTTTCTATTCAGCAATTACGAACTTAGAAAAAAATTTTTGAAGGTTAGCTGTAAAATCATTTAATTAAACGCCAACAAACATTAAACACAATGCTGATTCACAGATGCGGCCGATTTATTTTAAACTGAGCACTAATTTGATAACAGCTTGGTATAACTCATTTGATAATAACTTAGTAATATGAACTAAAGTTTACGTATGTAGTTTGCTTTGAACCTATCATGGATACAAGATCTTGCCCTCTCTCTACTATAGTATTTCCTCTAACCACTAATAAAGTGCATGGTCCCTACCTACCTGTCTCCTGTAGCATTTTATATTAATGAAATGTAGCCATTTTTAACTCTTTTCTGTCGAAAGGGTTTTTACGGTGGCTGTGCCTGTTTCCCCTCTCTCTTCTTAGCTATAGGTTATCTTTAGGTACACTCGGGGAGGTAGACATGGATCCAAACTATGGCCATGGCTGCCCAATCCCTCTCTGCCGCGATGCATGTCTCCCTGCATGGATTCCTTCCCCTGCAGACGTAAGGGGCTCGGTCCTGAAACGCAACTAGCTCCCTTCCCTACTTCGGAAAAGTATCATAGACAAGACAGCCGAGATATTGGAGTCAAAAGCGATTTTTTTTTTTTTTGGAAAGCCGGCCAGTGTATTGGGGGCCCCAACTGACGTAGTTTAATAAAAGATTGTATTTATATTAGTTCAACAGTTCGAAGGATTGAAGCATGTGCAAAATTTATGAGAACCACGACAATGTCACTTTCGAGAAATTGACGAATTTATACAAACTGAGCAGTTCAATTGTCCGTGGAAAACCTATAGCGCTCTTTGTGCACTTAGCATAATTTTTTTCACCGGCATTCTCGGCTCGTAAATACCTCGCCGACCATCCATTAGGGGTCCTACTTACCGAAACGTTTTCTGTGAAATCGTTGTTTGCGCGCAGACGCGTGTGTCGGTAAATAAATGTTCTGGAAATACGAAGTTTTGCCAGAAAGGATAAAATAAACTGTTGTCTATGTCCCTATATTTCTACTTTTACTATATTAAGTTTATTAATGGAGAAAATAATTCATAGATGTGGTAAAATATAGCATTTTGAAAGCTTACCTATGCAGTTTCTTTAACCGGCAAGAGAAAAGTACGATTACACGAAGGTAGTTCAATCTACGGACTTTCATCGCGTCTAATAAAATTACACTTACAGATGAAAGTGTTAGGACGGAAACACTGCACGCCTCGCGCGTAGGAGCGATGAGGCGCTAGAAGTGCGTGTTAGTGTCGCCCGTATCGCTCCCTCGTTTCTCGGCCTCGGACGCGCAGCTGCATAGTTCCCTTAGCAGATTGCACGAGTCTCTCTCTGACCTCGTTAACCTGACCACTGTGCATCCCAGCTGGAGCCAAGTTTCAACTGAACGCGTGTTTAGATTCAGGAGCTCGATGCGCTTTGCAAACTCAAGTTATTGGGTTTTTCTTGGCGAATACGTCACGAGAATAATTCAATATCACCTGAGATATTAGTCAACTCTGCTTTGCAGTTATATCCATTTAGTGCGTAGAGGCCCTATCTTGAGGTTGATAACTGCCATGCAGTTGTATTTTAATCTCACGTTATTTCATTGGACCTCCGCTCATCCGGAACTTCTTGCAGAGCTCAGAACAAGAAGTAAACATTAAACACTTTCAAAGCTTCACTCACTTGGGATGGCTGGGTTGAAGGGGAAATTGAGTTCTGCCTGTGGCGGCAGACAATGAACACGCGATCTCTGCTCTACTGTGTAGCTTGGTGCTTTCTTACCACGCGAAATGATCTATTAATTATTGGGAAAACCGCAACGAAAATAAGTAATTAAATTAGCAGAATATTATTTGTAGGTTTTTCAACTGTTTAATGAAATTTAAATAAGAATTATTATCGAAATACACTCTTGGATGTTGATAAATTGATATTACAATATAATTTTTAAAAAATTCCCTTCTAACCTGGAGAAAAAGTTTAAATAAATGTGAAACTGTCTTCCCCAGATTCCGAAATGGGAAGACAAGTGTAAAAATTTATACGTATTTCGTTATGAGGTAATGAAAACCTTAGAAAATCCCTGACATGTCAAGTCAGTGACAATGAAACCAGACATGGGGGCAAAAAAAAAAAAAAAAAAAAGGCGAGTTTATTAATTTTTTACGCTATATTACAATAATTATATTATTTAGTCACCAAGACACGATCGTTAGAGTACTCCTTTTATTTCAATATAAATACAAGTGGACTGAGTTGAATAGCTTTCATCTTTGATTTTACGTAAAGATAATTACTATTAATTAGTGGCAATGAAGTACACGGTAAATTTGAATAGGAAATTCGAAAGAAATATTTGCCTCAGTGCGTTAATTCAAAACTTTAAAAATAATGTTCAACTCTAAGACGACGACAGCCAGTTTACTGTAAAAATAAAAACCGATTACGATGGCAGGGAAAATCCCTGTATTCGATCAATGGATATGATTCCTTCGTTCTGAGCTATCTTGCACAGTCTTGTATTTATGAGTTGACTGGCTGCAGTATTTGTATAGGCTGTCCACGATAAAATTAGCACTTTTGAAAGTCCTGCTTAAGATCTACTTGTATCCACGTTGTGTATTCTTCCGCCTTATGTATAAATTAACACTGCCATGGGTCTCGTCGCTATATTCATGCGTTGGTATGGTGAAATTGTGAAATTATTGGAAAAGTAAATATGTTACAAATTTGATCATTTTTTACACTTTGGCGTAAAAAAAACATAAAGCGAAGAAATAATACAAGTTATAAGAAATGGTTACCTAACACTATTTATTCGACGTTAAGATATGAAACTATTTTCCATCCATTGTTGACAACTTTACAGTGGGCGCATGTCACCCAGCGCGCGCGTTAAAATATATGCCGGTCGTGGCAGTCGCTTTTTTCTGAGGTTGATTTCAAAAGGGAGCATTCTTTAGTAAGATTTTTCACGATGTATCGAGCTGTGTGAGATTCCTTCAGAATTCTGCAGGTTAAATTGCTGTCTCATGTTCGTCCAGTGCGTGGCGATGACGTAAAAGTGTGCACGAGGCGGAAGAAAATTTCCTGAGGACGTACGGAGCCTTTCCAGGAATCTCCGGCAAAGCCCCGAGTCCAAGTCGAGTTATAGTTCTGGACAGCGAGCGCTGGTCGTTCCGGCCGGCTTCACTGTCCATCGAAATTTCGGCCAGGAAAAAAGTCTTCGTCTCGTTCTTGTTATGTTTTTTCTTATCCCCCCTTCCCCCCCCCCCCCTTCATCACTCACTCTACCCGAGGTCCTGGCCAGGTGTACGACGACCACTTTCACTGAAGTGGTTACCGCGTGGGCGAAGGGGTGGGGCATCTCATTCACGCCTCGTTGGACGTC
The DNA here is from genome assembly GCA_029891345.1 of Dryococelus australis. Lineage (NCBI taxonomy): Eukaryota > Metazoa > Arthropoda > Insecta > Phasmatodea > Phasmatidae > Dryococelus > Dryococelus australis. Next base: position 127,299,777 of record CM057002.1, read on the forward strand.
AGCCGCTGCGATGGCCGCGTGCGTTCATTAGGCGCTTCAAGAGGCCCGGCCGCGGCCCTCTGCTATTGTTCTGCCGAGCGAATAACGCCTTGTTATCCCTCCCCCCCCCCCCGGCCCGCGAGCTGACGCGCGATCAAACAACCCCCGGGGAATGTGTTCCTTCAACGAGGCTGTCGGGGTACTCGGCTGTTCACACTCGCAGCATCACGGCTCCCACCACTTTCTGTCTTCTGCTCGTCGCGTGTTCATCTCACACGTTGCCGCTAGCTTACGAAAACTTTCCATTAATGTGTCTATCACTACGTCGCATTATAAGTCGTTAGAATAAAACACATGCCGCTTTCACCCCTCTTGTCGCCCTAATGTGCGCGCGCGCGCGTGTGTGTGTGTGTCAAATTAAAAATACAAATTTTAGTTTGTCAGTAATTCAAATACCACACTTTGCTCTAAATAAAATGTGAAGTTCAAGTATTGACAACGCTTTTCATAAATATTTGTCGACTTTACTGTAGAAACGCGAGCTGTTGTTCACGTTTATATCAGCATAAGATATTATATTATCATGTAAATCGGAGGTACTAGTGAAACTGGCTTTGTACTACTACTCATGAAATTCACTTCAGTAATTCGTGTTTCACATGTTTAAATAACTTACTGGAATCTATACTGTGCAGATTACTGGAGGTAACGATGAGTGCCCATACACATTCATAAATATTAATACTACCTCACTGTTACACAAATTATTACTAAAAAGTGTATCATCTTTAGACTACGGCCATAAAAACCTGTGATCATTGGTAGATATCTATGCACATTTACTAACTAAATAATAGGAAAATAAATTGTCTTTTGTACCAAAATCCAAAAGCTTACCTCGACAAGACTGCCCAAACCCGAGCTACACTGCGGAAATTATCAGCCAGTCAGGAAATTGAAGCTAACCTTCCATACGTTAGCCGAAGAAATATTACACCCTCACACAACATAGCACATAAAGTCAGCTACACACAGGTTCGATATCATTATGTGTATAATGAACATAGGGTAGAGTGTGCGTGACAGCTGTGCAGTTCCTAATTTATGAGCCCTGTCATTTAACGCCTGTTTATACATTGAAAATGGCGCAACCACGTGACTTTTTATTGCATATTAACTCATGTTTACGTATATGATAAAAGCACGCTCCTGGAGAACTGAAGTTAATGCAAATATCGCTATGTGTTTGATTACATGATTTTCGCCGTGCCACTGGAAAACATCGGTAAATTGTGAGCTGATGTCTGCATGCGCGTTAAGACGTTTCGCCCATGTAAACACGCAGCAAATTGGCAAGTAAGCACGCACACGTGAAAGACATCGTCGCGCGATTACGCTTTTGCAACACTTCTGTTGCCATGCTAAGCGGGATAAAGAGTAATTTTCAAAATTATAGAACGATCAAGTCGGCACGGCCTTTTAGAAAACATGTCTACAAGAATTTATTTTTTACGGTTACAGCTGTCTCCACGACGAAATGAAACGCATGTTGTGTTACGTAACGGTGTCAAGTTACACAGTGTTCTCTGCAGTCAAAACCACCGTCACATAAGCTAACTACAAATGAAACTCGTCTACAACTTCAGGCTCTCACGAACTCGATGCTAAGAGCCGCCGAACTCTCTTCACTCACTCGTCTACAACTAGCTGCTGAGGGTAGCATCGAAACATCAAGAGGAGTTAAAATGCATAAACCAAAATTACTGGTTACGTGCGTGTGAACTGAATCACGCAACGATCATCAGTTTGAAACTCGTCGAACATACCACGCCAATTTAGACGCCTACGAAATAACCAGCTTCCGTTTCAGAAGAATTGTTCGGGACATAGTGCAACAGTCGTGTCGAGTTGAGAGATTTGGTCGCCTCTTAACAACGAGCTCTTGAGCGCCGATACAGCAGAAGATTATGAGTTTCAGAATGATATCTAGACTGCTTCCGCTCGTCCAGCATTTTCATAGACTCGATTTATCGGTCGAAGAGGTTCGCGATTTTATAAACTTCGAGTAGGATTGTATAAACGTAATTTTTTTTTATGACTGCAAAATGTTTTGCTACTGTAAAAAACTATCGTAAGCGCTGCAGACAGTTGTAACGAAGAATATTTCTGAGTGAGCTAAATACAGAAGATTCCTCCAGTTATAAACTTCTTGAGTAAAAAAAGTTCATTAATTTTACCGACAAATTTTATGTATGCCTGAGTGTAGGTTACACCATACTCTAAAATTCTGAATCAGTGATTTCAATAAGTAGAATTATATAACTGAATCTTCAGCTGCTGGCCTGACCGTGAAATATATTTCAATAAGTAGAATTATATAACTGAATCTTCAGCTGCTGGCCTGACCGTCAAATATATTTCAATAAGCAGAATTATATAACTGAATCTTCAGTTGCTGGCCTGATCGTCAAATATATTTCAATAAGTAGAATTATATAACTGAATCTTCAGCTGCTGGCCTGACCGTCAAATGTATTTCAATAAGTAGAATTATATAACTGAATCTTCAGCTGCTGGCCTGACCGTCAAATATATTTCAATAAGTAGAATTATATAACTGAATCTTCAGCTGCTGGCCTGACCGTGAAATATATTTCAATAAGTAGAATTATATAACTGAATCTTCAGCTGCTGGCCTGACCGTCAAATATATTTCAATAAGTATAATTATATAACTGAATCTTCAGCTGCTGGCCTGACAGTCAAATATATTTCTAAATGGTAAGGTTCATAGACACGAATAAAAAAAATTGGACACTTTAATCTCAGGTTGTATGTGTGTATGGTGCTAGATTAATCTGTCCCGTTGTCTCTGCATGTTCATTTGTTGCATATTTCACTGCAAAACAGTCAACCTACTTGATCTCGGTACGCAGAGTTCCACTACTCTGAGTGCAAGGCATTTTCTAACAGCGGAAAGTAGCTGGAAGGTGAACGTCCGCGATTTACGCATTGCCTATTCCGAGGCAATATAGAATAACGCTTAAATTTAACTAAACTCGTCCTAGTTAGATAACAAACTGATTCTTCACTGGTATATACAGTGCAAATAATATCTGAGGACATCGTATGATGAAAAAGCGCAGGGCACAGATTTTTCGGCGGAACCTAATTTTCACACACACTTGAGAACTACGGGGTAATAGTAAGCCAGTACCATAAGAAGGACCCACTCGCGTAAGGCACCGTTTTTTTGCAAGAGTGAATAGGAGCGAGTGACGATATTCGGGCGGATTTTAACGTCGCGGTGTTGAGAGCCGATGAGGGTGGAACGAGGTGAGTGTGGAGCATCGTCAGAATGAAAGGGAAACGAGAGATCCCAGAAGAAAAAAAAACCCCACCGACCTTCGGTATTGTCCGGCACGATTCCCACATGCGACCCCGCCGGGAATCGAACCTGGTTAGGCAGGATGGGAGGCAAGTAGTCTAACCACCGCGGCCCCCGCCTTTTTTTGACACCATACCTACTCCCGACAGTGACAGCAACCAACGAAGATGCAATCTCAAGTAGTTCATCTGCAGCAGAGTGAATATTAATATCCATGTCATTGTTTCTGACTCCGTGAGTTTCTCATTTCATTAGTAAGTATACCGAGAAGCTATTCACGGTTACTTCCAATTTTTTCCGAAGCCCTGCTGAAGTTCTTATTCGAGGGTATCCCTCCGCCTAACACAAACAAAGCTTGTGAAATTACACCAGAAAGCGAACGCAACGAATTCGTGGGCACTCGGTCTAATAGTGCTTCGTAAAAGAACTATTTCTTACTAGGCGTCACCAACTCACCTATTATCTCTCTGTATTCATTCATATTAGTTATAAATTAAGTATTATTATTTGTAGGCTATGCGCGATAAAAATGAGTACTTTTGAAAGCCCTGCTTAAGATCTACACATTATGTATTCTTCCGCCTTATACAAAGTTAACATTGCCATAGGCCTCATCACTTTATTCATGCGCAAGTCTGAAGTGCAACTGTGAAAGATAATGTTTTACAAATCTGCCCATTTTTACTCCTCGATGCATTAAAAAAACAGAAAGTGAAAAAAATAATCTAAATAATCACAAATGGTTATCTGGCACTTTTTATTGGAAGCTGAGATGTGGAACTACTTTCGAATAATAATTACCAACTTAATTGGGCTGATTTACTGGGTTTATTTCAAAAGTGCTCACTTTATCGTGAACAGCCTTTACAAATAAAGTAAAAGTTAATGTAAAATGTAACCAGATATTATGTACTTTCATGTTAACACAAGTATAAAACGTTTGTGAAACGTGAACATATTTAGGAATCAACCAAACGCGTCATACATAGGGTGTCTTTTTTCAGAAGGTTGGTTTAAGAATTGTGAAGAAAGCGCGAATTAACTATACAAAATACCGGCCGCATTTCGCCAATCAGCGCATGGCAACCTGCTTTGCCAACCGACAGCAGATAGCCAATAGGGAACCTGTCTCAACATGCAGTAGCAAGTCAGACATTACATAGTCTCCGTTCCTAGAGCCTCGTGCAACCAATCAGAGAGTGGGCACGTCCTTATCAAATGAACCGCCAAGCCACTCCGCTCATGTTTACTAATCTATTTTGTGATTTTGGTTGACCATAATTCTGAATACAGCCAATCAAAACCAGATAGCTCTCGTCTTTTGCATAATGTTTTCCTGTAATTATGACACACTAAATTGAATATATTAAGTTACTGAATCCACTTTGCATGGCAGGGACAAAATATTTTCTTACCTTAAGGTAATATTTCTCATTTCTTTGGAATTTGGTTATCTGAGAGGTTTTGAAAAATGCCCCATTAATACAGTTGTTAGTTGTCAAATCATTCTAGTTTTCAAAATATAATACTCAAATTCCTACAAAAGAGTGTTATAGGCAGTTTCAAAGTGTTGAATATAGAGTCTAAACGCGACTTACTGCATTTGTGTTACAAGCTACGAAAGGAACAAAAACAACTTTTCCTCTACAATTTTTGGTTTTAAATACGTATTAAATGAATGTTAACAGTTTCGCTTAAATGAACAAAAATATATTTATGACTAGTCTGACTCCTATTTTCAACAAAATTCAAAGAGCCAATACTCGCTCACCTGTTTATAAATCGCACTCATACTGAATCAGTATGTTCTGCACACCACACAGTTTGTATTAAATGCAATTTTAATTGGAAAAAAAATATCTAGGAGAAAAGCCTAGTATGCTGCACAGTTCGGGAAATTAAGACTTTTGAGTGTTATATTTAGGGATAGGAAAATTTTGCGAGTTCAATGACCTGTAGACTAGACTCCTCAGTCCCCTGCTAACTGGAGCCTCAGCTGTGTGTTCATTGGCTGTTGACCCACACCTGGCAGTTATGGGATTCGCAAGGTGTTTCCTTGCAAGTCTGCTATTGGCTCAGAGACGTGCAGGTATTTACGTGCATAGTATTTACTGTGGTCCAATTGCAAAGGTAACTTTACTATATATGTGTTTGACGCCTATCTTGTCCTGAAAGGGATTCGCGAAATTTTCCTATCCCTAGTTATATTTTGAAAACTATAATTATTTGACAACTAATAACTGCGTTAAGGGGGAACTTTTCAAAAGCTCTTTCAGATAACCAATTAAAAAAATATGTTAATTATCACCTTAAGCGACGCAAATGTCCTAATCTTTATTCTATTTATTCCTGGGTTGTATTTATATGTATTCTATGGCAAATACTTTTTTTTTCAGGTTTATAACTCCTTATTTTCCTTTTTCATTAATATATTTTTGGCTGAGTCAATCATATTAATATTTTAATCCTTTGACAACTGTCTGCAAACCACATGTAGTGTTAAATATATTATTGTCCTTTGTGCACGATTATTATAGTAAAATACATTTTATCAAGTAATAGGGCCACGGTGGCCGAGCGGTTAGCCCTCTCACCTCCCACCAATGTGAACCCGGCTCAATCCCCGGCCGGGTCACCGGATTTTCACATATGGGAATCGTGCCGGACGATGCCATTGGTCGGCGGGTTTTCTCAGGGATCTCCCGTTTCCACCTACCTTTCCATACTCACCTCAAGTCACCTTCATCGGCTCTCAACACCTCGCTGCTATGAGCCACCCAAATCTCTTCACTCACTCTATCAAGTAATGTTTTCTCCTTCGCTGATCAGTGTTCTCCTTATATCTACTTCGAAGTGTGCATAGGCAATGGCCAAAGTTCAGAGAAATTGTTAATATGATTGATTACGTAGTCGCTGCTCCTGACTTTCTCTTCTCCTCGATCCTCCCCCCCCCCCCCCTAGACCCTCAAAATCAGACTCCGGTAATATCATAACTATGTTGCTGCAGTCTGTTGGTTAGGAAAGGAAACTTGAACCGGCGATGAAAGACATATATTACTAATCGCAATGCTGGATGTGACACCGCTCGCTGTTGAATCTGTGCCTCGACCTTCAGCAGTAATTATTTCTCCCTCCGCCCTCATACACAAACAGAACTCGCGCCCCATTTGATCCGTTCTCTTGCTGTCTCGAGCGAAGTGGCGCAGTGGGTGAATATTTCGCTTTCCGTTCGGCAAGACCTGGCTCGGAGTCAACCGTCCTGATTTCGGGTTTTACGTGGTTCCCAGATATCGCTGAGCAACTTGCTCCGTCTCCAGTGACATCGCTGTTGACGAACTGTCAAGTCCTAACTACCAAGAAGAAAAAAAATCGAGTAGGTAGCTAACCCAGGGCGAGGCAACACTCTCCGAGAGACGGGCCTTACAGCCGGGACCCTCGTAGGTGCCCCTCATCACCGGACATGACATTAAATGAGACCCTAGGATGGAGCGGCGCTGGAATGCAATGCCGGGGGGAATGGGAGAACCCCGAGAAAACCCGCGAAGAAACAAGCGAAAATCCGGGAGTGAACCCACCCCCTAGCCACTGCGCCACCCCTGCCCCTGCCCTAACTACCTATCTTACTTCTATATGGCTAATAATCAGCTGATGCCCAGCGATTATTAAAAGTGGTCGAAGAGGGCTGCAGCTCTCGGTGCAGAAATGACAGACTTTAAACCACTTTAAATAGCGTAGGCTACATTTACACACATAATAATTTCGCGTAAGTAATTTGTTTTTAGCTGGTAAACGAAGAGGTCGGACTGAAATAGATATTCGATATTAGCGATATATGATGTTGACGATATGAGATATTTGCGATGTTAATATGACGGTTATTTGCGATGCCGATATTTGTAATATCAGTGTGTGATATTTCGGATTTACCGCCATAGATTCTATATGGTCAACATGTTTCGAAATTACATTGAAAAGTTGATATTCCACAGTCCTACAGCCGTCCCTGAAAAAAAAATCGGAAAACAAATCTAATTTCGAACGTGGATAATATAGCATAGCAAAGCTGTATCACTACTTTCAAGAAAAAAAAAAGTTAAAATGTATCTCAATTAAACTGTCTACGATTAAAACAATTTGTCAGTGGCCACGGGATTAAACACCAAACCGGATCATGTGGGATTCTCATCAGGGATTATGTGGGATTAATTTCGTGAGGCAGGCTGCTGCGCCATTGAAATCGCTGACCTCCAGACGCGCGGTTCCGAACGAGAACGAAATCCGCCTGCGAAAGAAAGTGTGACGGACAGCGACAAATCTCTTGCCTCCGGAGATTAATGTGTTCTCTCGCTTCTTTGGCGACTCGCACCTGCCAAATCCGTGCACCTGACCCCACCTTCCAACAACTACTTGCGAAGCGCAGTGCGGCGGCAGCGTCAATACGCAAGATTCCTCGACGAGCCATTAAAGTGAATACTCTTTTCGTTTTTTTATTCCTTATTTCTACCACGCCGTAAAATTAACATTTTCAATTTAGTATCAATGTGGAATTGTTATTAATTCATATTCATAACAACTACACAAGTTTTTATTCTTGTATACGTAAACCAAAAGGAATCTATTTGTATTGGACATCATTTTGAAAATAACGTATCCCGTTACTCTTTAAAATATTCGAACACTTTCGTTCATTCACTGATAACATCACTGTGTGATTATTGAAACCACTATTTTAATTTAATTAATTATGTGCAGCTAAAACAAGGCGTGATTTCAAAAGTGATATATTAATTGCGGCTCACGTATAATTTATCATTATTTTTCAAACTGTCGTCAATAATGTTTATAGCAAATCGTTTATGTACGTGCAGGGTGCTATATATATGTGTCCATTGCTGTTCGACTAACCAGCCGGTTTTCCAAAACCGGTGATCCGATGTCGATTCCCACCTGATTCATGGGGGAAGAAACGTGGCGGACGTTGACAAGGGCTGGTGGCTTTCCTCTGTGTTCACCAGCAACCCTATGGGTTTGCAGTGTCTCATTACATTTCACTGTTTTTAGGGGAGACAATGAGATTGCGGGCTGCTTGTTTTTAGAACTTACCGTAAATTTCAAACCAACACAAAAATTATAAAATATATTTAGTAATTCACATCTGTAAAATTAAATTCTATGTGATTTTTAAAAAAATGTAAATGTATTTGATGCTAGATACTCGAAGCAGTCAAATATCATATAAAATTGTAACAATAGCAGTTTAATAATTCTATTGTACTGAATGAGATAAAACCCTTTCAACTACCCAGTTTATTTGTATAGGCGGTTCACGCTAAAGTGAGCACTTTTGAGACCCTAGTTACTTTTTCCTTTCGCACATTTTTTTATCCTTTAACCTTTTTTTTTTTTAAATAAATATTGTCATGTAAGTAATAACCACAGCGTGAATATTCCACCGCACTCGGGAGTTAATGTCTAAGACTACAATAAAATATAATTATTGACTATTATTGCAGATAAGAGGATTTCAAAAGTGCTCACTTTTCCTTGAATAGCCTATAAGCATCTTAACCGCTACAGAAATGGGCGGGTCTTGACGTGCCTGATAAGGCCACTTCAACTTAATTTGTTTCCATTGCCTTAACATTGTACTTAGGCCTTTGCCACAAATGCCAATAAATTACTGCGTAATTGTAACTGTAGTCTGCTGAAACGGACAGAATACTGAAAACACGAAATGTGTCGCACAGTGGCAGTAAGATATTTCAAATATGTTACGATTTCTTTTTCCTTCTAGACTCGCAGAACCTATATATTTCAAAGGTTGGCTAGCGTGACTTGTACCTAACATTTGTTACAATCGTTTTAGCAGTTTATTTAATTCTTCAAAATTGAATTATTATCTGCGGGTTGTCTTTGATAAAATATTGTTGTACGCGAAACGGAACACTCGTAATACAGAACATGAAAATCTTTCATAGAATTCCGTTCGTAAAAATAGCATAACATGTTTCTAAGTCAAAACAAATTTCAGTCCCTGAATATTTGTAGCTGCTGTAACTACTCGAGGTTTGTTCGTGGTATTATATTATGTCTCAGAGAGCTTCCATTCGATTTATATAGAAATGGGCACAGAGAAACTTTGAATGAGTTCCTCAGGCACACAACAGAAACACAGGCACAAAGAAATTTAATTTCTCTAAATGTATACATCCTTTGTGATAAAGTACCGAACTTATGTAACGTACTAGCTTAGAGACACACGTGCGTGTATTTCAACATACGAAAACGTAGTAAATATTCTGAGAAAATCATTCTCGTTTGTACCAGTAAATTACTATATAATGTAATCTTATATGACGTGTTGTAATGTAAACATTAAAGATTTGAAGACTTCGTTCTTTGTAAGTGGGCAATTATCACCCAAAACACGTAATTTGCATACTTGATACCTATATATATATATAAAGTTAGGGTAAAATATAACTGCATTGGCACTTACAAAGCGTTTACTTTTTTATGCGACATCATAGGAAAAGTTACACAGATTGTTATATCCGATTGCAGATTCTAATATTTTAAACTAAATGATTTTTTCTTTCTGAAGAACGTTGAGCTAGTTTCTTTCATAACTTAATTTGGGCATACGATTAAAATAAGTTGGTTAAACATATTATCAAAAATCACAGTAACAAAATAAAAAATGTAAAATAATATTATTAACGCATACAATAGCCTACATTTCATATTGGATAGCTAGACTCGACTCGTTGCAAAGATATATTTTTAAAAATGCCATTTTAAAATTAACACAACTTTGTACAGACGTCAGATTACTCAGAACCTTTATAAGATAACTGAATAACTGAACATTAGTTTACTTACGATTCAACTACACCGATAACTCAATTTTACATAATAGTAAAAAATTACTTTTGATCGCATTAGACAAATACAACTGTTGTATGAGCAGAATTTGCAGCAGAAAGGAAATATTTAACTCGTTTTGAATTTGGTTAGCAGAACAAAACAGATATTAGGTTTATCAGATTTTGTCGAGTAACATTATAATATTGCAATATTCTTGGGAAAAAAAAAACTTTTTTAAGAATTTCATGCTGAATATAAACAATATATCGTTATCCAATGAGCTTATTTTCTATTAAGGTTGTAGGTGACATACTGTAAATATTTATTTATTTTTTTCCAAGAACATTTCTTTTAAAAAAAATGAGACAATGTAATTTTTTTAGCACTACAAATAAATCAGCGCTAATTGTACAACACGTTACCATGCAATTTGTAACACATATTTTGAAATGTATCAATAAAATACTGTAGATTTCGTATGTATTAAAAATGTGGAGGAACAATTTCGTATGTTCCATAAAATAGTGTGTTGCAAAGATACAATAGTTTACTTGGGCTGTTACAGGGAAGGTTTCGACAAATAGTTTCCAATGAATTATTAAGATGAATTATTTTTACTATGCTCTACAGCCGAGAGACCACGCTTAAAAATTGGAGGGGGGAGGGGAGGGGAGAGGGGTAGGTAATTACAGCTGCTGTTAGAGCTGAATACCAAAGGCATGACTCAAAACTCCACTGACTAAGCTGTTCTAGTTGTTCAAAGCCTGCTACGATCAAAATGATTCACCGTCTGTTTTTTCCTTTTTTTGTGAATAACTATGAAACCGAAACCCTCAAATTAAACTATTTTTAGCCTTCATTCTTAACCTTGCATAGAATACGTTCCTCATTCCGAACGTATGTTTTTGCAATCCAAGAATACGACGAAGAGAGTTTACAATTTACAATCTCCAAAATTTGTGGCATATTTGCTGTACTTTCTGCAGAACACTAGGACAGAAAAATGTGAAAAAAATGTGAGAAACTACTAATACCTCAAGTTTAACTAGGTGAATATTGCGCCGTCTTTGATATAGACTGTCCACGGTAAAGTGAGCACTTTCGAGGCCCTAGTTACTTTTTCCCTTCAGCCATATTTATTCCTTTAACCACCTTTTCTAATAAATATTGCTACGTCAGTGATGAACACAGTGTGTATATTCCACAACCCACGGAAGTTAACGTCTAAATATAAAATAAAAAATATTCATTGACTATTATTCCAAATGAGAGGGCTTTCAAAAGTGCTCACTTTACCGTGAAAAGCCTATATCAAAGACAGCCCGATATTCACTTTGTTAATCTTGAGGTCACGCAGTCATAAAGATAAAGATTTCACGTTTTACATGGGTGGTAAAATGTCTCGTTGCTGATGAGTTAAGTTTCGATTTTATTATTGGAGCAGAATTTACGAGGAAGACCGACCTGGTCTTAGATGTTAAAGAAAAGCATATTTTCTTTCAATCTGCCCCAAAAGAGAAAATTCCTTTAGTAGGTAATAATGTTGGCAACACTACAATGGAAACAACTGTAGACTGTGGAAACAAAGCTTCAGTAAACCCTCTCGGTCATTTGTCTGCACAAGAGCGAAACAGTATTCAGAAACTTTGTCATAAGTTTGAGGCATGAAGTCTTTTAAACAATGGAGTTACTACTGACTTCCGCTCCATCCCTGGGTCAGTTTGTTACGGAGTTGGAAGTTAACTTTGTCCGGTTAATATGTGAGATTGTACTGTCTGCCTTGGAGAAAGTTTTATTCACCGGCTACGATTGTTATATGATACACAAACGTGAACTATTAACCCTAAATAACGATAGCTGATAGAGAGTTCGAAAAAGACGTTTCAAGATAGTTTTGTCGCTTGAATTTCATAATGTGTAATCTGTATACACAACGGACAGTTTTAAGTAGAAACGATGAAAAATTCAAAATCTTTCTCTCCGACTTCCGTTATGTGCGAGACGCGGCGACGCGCCGTGCTGCTGCAGTGCCGCCAACCGCACACGCAGAGCTGAGTGATTTCCCACGCGGCGACGACAACCCGCCCTTTGTCCGGAACTACACTGCCAGCGCCGAAAATAGAGAGACAAAAGTGCTGCCGTGAACAATGGAGCGCGTTTCCTGGTTGCACAAAGTTCACTCGCACGCACGGGCGTGTACGCGACGCCACGTAATGCGTGCCACGTAACAAAACTGCCTTCAAGTTGCGCCATATTTCTCCCAGGCGCGGAGATAATAACTCTTCGGCCTGCAAAGTCGTAGCGCGATTGTCTCGAGCACCATGAGGAAGGCAATGTTTTTTGTTTGCACTTTCATACCAACCATTTTAATGTATTCGACGTTATTTCAATCTTTTCTGGAGCCCTGCTAAAGTTCTACTTCCAGGATATCCCTACGCCTCGTGTAAACTAATCTTAAATAAGCCTAGACAATTACACCAAAGGACACCGCACCGAATTCGTGCGCACTCAGCATGAGAACTATTTCTTACTAGGTGCTACCAACCCGCCTGTTTTAATACTGTTTTTATTCGTATTTATTACAAATGATACATTATAATTTATAAATAAAAATATAGTTACAATTTCAATTTAACGAAAAATAAGATCATTTTAAGTTAATAAAGGTATGGAACGCTTGTGATACGTAGCATATGTAGGAAATAACTAAACACGGTATACATGGGGTGATTTTTTTTTTAAGTTTGATTCAAAACGTGTAAAGAAACGGCGAATAGACTATACAAATTATTCACTTGTTATTGTAATAATATACAGTACAAGGGTAATAAATATTACAAGTGTATATCGCATAAGTTAAAAAAATATATATATTTTAAACAATAAAATTCAAGTTATAAAATTTTTTAAAGGCCGCAGTACTCAAAATTTACAAATTTATACATAAATAAATATATAAATGCAGATTAATGCACGCGTGTAGGTGTCTGTGTGTATGTGTGTAAAAGAGAGATATCTATTAAGCATGACTGGTTACCTACACGTAAAAAATGATTATTACTTTTTTTTAGTCAAGTAATTCATGATTTTTATATGTTTTAAAAATAGAACTTCACCCCTTCTGTGAATAGCCTATTTCTGTTTTAGGGCTTGCATAAAATGATTTTGTCCGAGGACATAAATATTTTTACTTGTACACGTGAGTATCTAGAAGTCACAGTCTGCATTCCAATGCCCGTATGTTTTAAATTGACCATGTATTCTTCTGGCAATCTGCTCGAGATAATGGAAAGAACGAATAATTACTTACTATACACGTTGATGTTTTCTCGCGCAAACACAAAAAAAAGAAAAAACATAATGTAAACTTTCAACGTTAAAGAATCAGATTTTAAAATAAAAATCCGTGCAGTAAATCAAGGGCTTTACAATAATTCGTTGATAAAATTAACGAGAACTGAGTAAAATCACTTCGCAATCTTTAAATGAGCTTCAATATTTTATAACTTAAATAATTTTAAAATCCGCATGCATATACGAAAATCACACATAAGTAGCCTACTGAGAAAATGTAAAAATTCTAAATTTACTGTACTATGCGGTTGGATTCTGAAACTAATGTATCTGAAATACATTCAGGCGTGTCCGCGTTGGACTCTTATTGTAAACAATCAGGGGACCGGAAATTTCGAGGGTCCAATTGGACCAAAGGCTGGAGATCACAAAATTGCCGCATAATCACACTGCTGTGTCGTATGTTTTCGGCCAGATATTAGAGTGAGAAGCCGGCGTTTCTCCGGAATCCGCTTCGCACGACCGAGCCATTCAAAGACCACTAACTCGCTTCGATCCAATCGCAAGTGGGAAATATGACGCCGTCTTCTTGGCTGTCGACTATTCCGTCAACCTTTCCCAGAGTCACAATCGTCACTTCCCGCCTTTCGCTAGGCTACGCCGCAAAGCATGCGAGTACACAGAGATGAAATGGCGTGGGGGTATATTCGTGCGAGCATACCCACTCTCCGATAAGTTGTGCGCGGCCTTGAGACCAGGCGTTGTATCTGATTGGCTGCTGTGTGCCACGAAAGATTCCCCATTGGCTGGAGAATGACATTCGAAAATTTCGATTGCCAGTGACGCCATTTTGCTGGCGCGTGCTTTCGCATTTCTAGGAAGAAGCTGCAGTTTCAACTTTTTATTCTTAAATATAGTTTTTTTTTTTTTGCGGTTTCTTCACAGTTTTTTAATCAAAGCTTTCAAAAATCACCCCATGTATTGAGGTGTTTCGTTTTTTTTTTTTTTTCTAGACATGCCATGTGTCACAAGCGTTTTATACGTCTGTTAAAATAAAATCACCTTATTTTCTATTCAATTGAAGCTTTCCCAATAAAAAGTTCTAAAACCAGTGAGAAAACACTTGTGCTGGTAGCGTCTAGTAATAAATAGGTCTCATAAAAAATATTATCACAACTAAGTGCGCAAAAATTCGGCGCGTTGCCCTTTGGTGTAATTTTTTACACTTATTTAAGCTTAGTTCGCACGAGACAAAGGAATATCCTGGAAGTCTGCAAGAGTTAAACCGCTTTTGTACAGGTTATATATATATAATCGTAATTGATTAGCACAGTGCTCTCTAAAATCGATCCACTTGAGCCAGTGAAATTCTACCGATAAATTAAGGTGCTGTTATTCTCTTGATTAAAAAGTGACTTATACTGGATTCTAGTGAACTGTAATGCCCAGGAAGTAAAACCTCGGTGCGCTCCACTGAGATTCGCTAGTAAATAAACACCCATTAACACTTCGTAGACTACGCTCGAGTGTAGCTCTGGCAAAGATAATTTGAAAATTTCTTCGTCGCTCAGAACAAAACTCGCATGAATGTGCAGTCTTTGTTCGGCTAGTGTTTAACACGACCTCACAAGAACACCACAGCTCAGTAAGAATGTAACTGCTAACGATAGAGATTATTTTTTATACAGCCACTCAAAGGGACATGATTGATTTTAAATCCTTTTATAAAATAAAGGACATTTGATTGGATCAATATCAGCTCGGATCTCCATTGGTTGATGGCAAGCCAATAATGAACGCTGTAAAGTACAGGGTAGTGTCTGGTGTGGTATGGACCGATAGGACGATGGTGAGTTCTAACGCATACACCAACAGAACCGGTGTTCTTGCAGTATTGGATATAGGTGACTCACTTATTATTTGTCTCACGTGCCAGTAAATGTGTGCAGACCTCAATGTGTTAACTGAAGAGTGTGAAATAATTCTACTGATTGAGATCTTTGGTTCTGATTTTGAGTGTAATCGGTTAAGGACTTAATAAATCAGATGTAACTGTCTCCTTCGAAGTTCTTTCTTGTAAGAATTATGCCTAAATGTGAATTCTTGACAACAACATTACCTCATAATAAATAATAATTGTTTACATGTTGAAAGGGCCTACAACAAGAGCCAAACAAATGGAGATGTTTGAAATCAAGTCTGTTCATTATCCCTACGAAGGTGTCAAGTATACTCAGGAGAAAGTGTGAAAGAGAAGGGTAAAAGGGTCTATGGCAGGGGATCCCGACACAGCTTTTTGCTTGCGTCAACTCTCGTTAAGTTCGAAGTAAGCGACCTACAAGGGCAGCGGCGGTGGATGGGGCAAAGGTCAAACTTTCCCTTGCCTGAAGTAGTTTTGAGGGAACAACAAGGTACAGCCTCGAAGGGGGCACCCATTTTCTTACACCTTGTTGAACGAGTCCCGGGGAGAATTTTTTTTCCCCTATTGAGAACAAGAAATTCCCGCCCGGGGAGAAAGTTGCCAGCAGTGGGCGTTCACCTCGGTGGGCGATCATAAGCCATCGCGTGGCATGATGTCATCGTGGTCTCATCCGTCGCTTTGGACCTAGATCTGAGATGTTTAACGAACCAACTAATGCGCAGGAACCCGGTGGAGCGAGATGCAGACCATATAAGTAAACTTATTCGTCTTTAGGCAAAGGTATTTCCGGTTGTTCGTCTTTTCTTCGCCGCAGGTTTTCAGAGCAATGTTGAAGCGCGTAAGCTCATGTCACAACCTTGATTGTATTGACTGAAACAAGAGGCATGGAAAGAGAAAAAAATCCTTTCTAAAAGCTAAAACGAATTTACCCACTAAAGGTGAAAAAGCAAATTAATGGAATGGTTATGGTTATATATATACATATATATATATAACCATAACATTTCCATTAATTTGCTTTTTCACCTTTAGTGGGTAAATTCGTTATATATATATATATATGGCGAAAATGGTTCGATTCCCGACGGGGTTGCTCTCGTGTTTTCGTGCCCCTGGTCGGCGGGTTTTCTCTGGGAGCTCCCACCCTTGCATTCTGGCACGGCTTCATACTAACCTCGCTTCACCCTCATCGACTCTCAAGACCTACAGGTTAAAGTAGCCCAAACCTTTCAAATCCACTCTTTTTCATGATTTAACCATTTTTTTTAAGACATGGATTATTTTTTTAAAGGAAATCGGTTTTGTCCGTTGAGCACGACAAAGCTAGCTACATTGCTACGCTAGCATGATAACTGAATAGGCTACATAAATCATGGCTACATTTCGAATAGGAAGAACAACTGTTATGTCTGTGAAAAAAAAAAAAAACAGAATTCAAGGAAACAACTGAAAAAATTACAAGAGATTGTAAGCGTACTTGCCTGAGGGCGGTAAGAATTTTTCAGATAATCAGATACGGATAATGAGTCCAATACTGAACCTTTAGGAATGAAATTCTTGAATTTCTCTTTGTTATCAGGAAGATTTAGTTGAGAAAAAACCCGATGGTTAAAGAGTCCGAACGGCTGGAGTTATTTTCTGCTTTTGAGGCTGAGAAACGTAGGAGTTTTATGGACAGCACAGCACACACTTCGTGTGTGCCATTGCCGCTAAAGAATGCAAAACTCTGTACTGGAGTGTAGTGTTGTCTTACGGCACTTTATAAGCAGCGACTACACCAATTTATTGGTGGAAAGGTTGTTGCACGATTCAGCGCAGAACACTTGAGTATTTTAGCATGAATCCGCCGCGTTTATTTCGCGATCCAGGACTTTAAATGATCCGTTCTTAAAGACTGTTCACGATAAACTGAGCACTTTTGAAATCAACAATAGAAAACGGGCGCACTGAGTAACATGCAACCAGTAAAGTTGGTAATGATGGATGGAAAGTAGTTCCGTGTCTTAACGTCGATTGAAAAGTGTAGGTAACCATTTGTAATAACGTAAATTATTTCTTTGGCTTTTTTTTAATGCATCGAAGATAAAATGAGCAGATTTTAAAATATTTAGTTTCTAATAATTTCACATTTTCAAATGACCGACGCATAAATAAGGTGACGAGGTCAGTGGTAATGTCAATTTTACATAAGGCGGATGAATACACAACGTGTAAACAAGTAGTTCTCCAGTGAGTGAGTGAAGAGATTTGGGAGGCTCTTAAAATAGAGTTCCTGAGAGCCGATGTGGTGATTGACGTATGGAGCAGTGCCGGAATGAAAGGGCGGGGGGAAACGGGAGATCCCCGAGAAAACCCACCGAACAACGGTATCGTCCGGCACGAATTCCCACACGCGAAAATCCGAAGCGACCCGACCGGGGATTCAACCCCGGATCTTCTTTGTGGGAGGAGAGCAGGCTAATCGCTCAGACACCGTGGGTCCAAGTAGATCTTCGGCAGGGCTTTGAGAAGTGCCCAGTTAACCGGGAACAGCCTATATCAAATGTTCTGCAGGGTTATCTAAAGACCAATGTTGTATTCTTTCACATCACTTTGTTCGCGGCCGGGCGTGGAAATTTCATTGAAATGCGTTCTTTTCGTGGCAATAATGCACCCAACGCTATGCGTGATGTTTAGTGGGTGTGGGGGTGGGGGGAGGGGGAGAGAAAAATTAGGGCGTCGGGCAACTTTCCCTGGTGTGTCAAGTGGGTTAGCAGGAAGCTCGTGGCGGAGTGCATCATTACCGCACATAACGCTCAGACTTGCCTGTTGGGCAACCAGTTCTCCCGAGCACTAGGTCCTCGCGTGGCTCACCAGACGTCTCCTCTAGCGCTCACCAGACGTCTCCTCTAGCGCTCATCAGTCCCGTACGCCGCTCCGCTCCGCTCCGCTCCGCTCCGGATCGAATTCCCCTGCCTCGGTCCAGAGTCCTCGACCACAAGCAGATTACGTCGGCTAAGGAAACTGCTTCCGGGAAAGAGCCGTCGAGACAGACTGAGACCACCCAACTTGATGAGCGACTCCACAACGACGCCGTCACTCATTATGCTGTCATATTTTCGCCTTCAACTATATCTTTATATATAAAATCCATTGTGCGTGACTAAACCGCATCTTTACTGACAAACCACTGGACCAATTGAGACCATATTCACACTATATGTTATTGAGGTGGCGAGTAAGGTTTTTAAAGGCTGTTTACTATAAAGTCAGCACTTTATAAATGAACCTTAGAAAAAAGTCTTTGCCTCTGCATGCATATATTTTAATTGGGCGTACTGATTGATACTCTCCCAGTAAAATTGGTAACGATGATGTAAAGTAGTTCTACGTATTAACGTTGAATAAAAAAAAATGATATGTAACTGTTTGTGATAACTTAAATTTTTTTCTTTCGCTTGATTTTTTTTAATACACATTAGTGTAAAATCAGCAGATTCGTGAAGTAATTACTTTTCTAATAATTTTACAGTTTCACTTCACCGACGCACGAATAAAGTGTCGAGGCCCATGGCAATGTTAATTTTACATAAGGCGGAGGAATACACAACGTGCATACAAGTAGATCTTAAGCAGGGCTTTCAAAAGTGTTCATTTTATAGTGATCAGCCTACAGTTATGTTTCATTCCGATAGATGGCGCTGGAGTATAACTTCTATATTTATGGGCCGATTTCGCCCATACTTGCAGGAAATGTTTGTTTATCTAAAAGAGAAAATTGCCAGCGATACCACGGTCAAACATCGGTCGACGTACCAGACGTAATAGAGAGGACGCATTGAGAAGGCAAAATAGAACGTGAACACTCGCTGCACAAACTGAAGAGGTACGAACACAGAAGGCGGATCATCGTTCTACGGGATCAGTTATATTGACAATAAAATTTGAAGGCGAAATACGGTCATGAAAATTTTCCTTACAACAAGTTTCAACAAATAATCTTGAATGTCTTTGAAAATGTGTCACACTGTCTAATTTTTTTTTTACTGGGAGAATCTGATTTCAACTATTGTTTGAAAATTATTTTCATACTCAGATATTGCTTTTGTTTTTCCATGCGGTCGTTTACAGGAAGAAATGTAAGCAATGTTTTAATTCATTTTTGCTTCTTTACTATATTCAGATTTTATTTATCAGAGATTCTAATGCCTCCGTGTATGTAATATCATGTGCAATATTCACTTAAAATAGCATTCATACACAGAGAGCATCTGAATAAATAAATAATCATCATAACCAACTTCGTTCCCAGAAATTGTTCGTATTTTTTTTTTTAAGTTTCTTAGAGTCCATTTTTTTTCTTGCATGATTCTGATTGGCTGAGCCCGTCAGACATCAAAGAAATTTTAGAACTGGTACAATTTTCAAATATTTGATGGAAACTGAAACCATCTAACTTTTTCAGACAAATATGGCGACTGTTATGACTTTTCAATGACGCCTTAACAGTCCAACTTCTCACGAAACTCATTGGAAGCAGTTAGATGGAAAATTTGACAGTTTGAAAGGGGCTTAAGAGCTACCCTCAGTGCGGGTGAGGTACATGATCTTGCGAAGCTCTTGTCCTTAAAATAGGTTATTATTATGGAACCACTAGGATAGGGGTGGGGGAGGAGAGCCCCCCCCCCCCCCCCGCGGTGCCACCAACTGTCATTTATTCCATGTCAACCAGGTTTCCCCGGTGATCATGTTACCAACATGTTTACCTCCCCCTGCTTGATGATTGGTGGAGGGGGGAGGGAGGTTAAGGGGAATGGTGCATGGAAGCAGTATATTTACACGATTTTTCATACAAGTCGTTTTCCAGAGGGTTCATCGAAATTCTTGGCTCGACAAGACGTAAATAATAATTTTCAACGCCTTTTTACACTGTTAGATTTTCGCTGCCTTATCTTCAATAAGAGCTCCGAGAATAACGAACACAGAGAATTTTTAACAGTGTAATAAGGTGTTCAAAATTGTTGCTTATCTCTTGTCGAAACAAAAATTTCGAAAAATCATCTTTAAAACAAATTGTGACAAAATTGATTTAAATATATGATTTTCGTGTACCATTACCCTTAAGGCCGGAGTAGCGAACTCCCGCCTGTTTGTTCAATAAAAGTCGTAATTTTGAATCTTGCAGGTCTTTAATAAATATTCCACCATCAAGCCCACGTGTGGACTCTGGCGGTTAAGATGCTAAAATATTACAAGTGGATTCTGAATGCCAAATTGTTCTGAAGTTGAAGTACGTAGCCAATATTTCTCTCTCTCCCCCACCCCTTTTTTTGTTTTGAGGACGTTTATAAAGTTTTAACATGCGGACTCAAAACTGCTTTGAAGGGGCCGCGGTGGTGCAGTGGGCAGATTGCTGGCCTTGCACCAAGCCGAATCGGGGGCTAGAATTACGGCGGGGTTCGCCCGGATCTTCGCATGCGAGAAACTTGGCGGATGTTGTCTTTCACCGGCGGGTTTTCTCGGGATTCTCCTACATCCCCCCGCCTTTGCATTCCGCCATCGCTCTATCATTGCCTTATTCCACCTACATCGGCTGTCATGACTTCACCCAACTTGACGCCTCAAACTCTCAAAACTACCGGAAAAATATCTACGTGGATATTAAAACTGGAACCCATGACGATTTAATGATAAGTGTCTAAATTTCTTCTCCAAACGCCCATAAAAATATAGTAAATAAAAAAGCTTTTAATTTTATCTTAAGGCGATTTCCAATTCACAGAAATATGATGAGTTATTTGAATTGAAATCCCACAACTGGTTCGCATAAATATGTAAGTTTTAATATGTTCAGTTGTTAAAAACTGGACATAACAGACAAGACGTTTATTTATGCCATTCCGATGATATAAGTAATTATTTTCAGTTAAGCCTAGTTGCCTATATATTACGTCGTTTAATAAAACTCATTAATTTGAAATTGTTAAGGTATGATTAACATGCTTTGGAAAATTAATGTTAATTTTTTTGTTAGTTGGCCTACAACACTAATAAAAATACACGGAAAATATTTTTAGATACATAGACACCTTTAAGAGCACAGTGGCACAAATTAATACGCAGAATTGAGAAGTTAATAAGAAAAGCAATGTTTGATGTAACTTTTTGAGCAGATATTTGCCAGAGTGATGTATTTATGCCAACCTATTTCGCAGGTCGTCAATTAATTCATTTCAACACGAGGCAGAACGTTGTGCCAAAGGAATACTTATGCTCAGGGGCAGCGGTTACCAAGTGGCTAGAGCACTCGCCTCTCCATCAACGTGAACCAGGGTTTTATTTCCCACGGGCTCACTCTTGGATCCCCGCACGTGGGAATCCTGCCACGGACGATGCCGCTGGTTGGCGGGGTTTTCTAGGGGTTCTTCCGTTTACCCCCACTCTTGCATTCCGGCGCTGGTATAGATATCCGCATCCTTTCGCCCCTATCGGCTATCGAGGCCTCGTCGTTACTAGACGGCAAAACTGCTAAGACACAACATAATTCCCAGTACTTTGACTGAAATAACATAAAACATTTTTTCTTATTGGTGACAGTTCACAGAATATTGGTATAGCCTGTTTGAGGTTAATTGAGCACTTTTGTAATCAACCTTTGAAAAATGGCACTGGCCCTTTATTCGCACGTATTTTAACGAAAGAATCGGTTGGTATGCGCCCAGTGAGTTGGTAACGACGGAAGGGAAGTATAGTTCCATGCCTTAACGTTGAGCTAAAGGTATTTTGCTTTCTGTTCTTAAAATGCACAACAGTGTAAAAATTCACAAATTTGTAAAATGTTTACTTTTAAAAATAATTTCTCAATTTTAATTGACCAACGCGTGAGTAATGTGATTGGGCATGCGTCGATGTTAATTTTATCGCGAGAGAATACGCAATGCGCATATAAATAGATCTTAAATAGGACTTTCAAAAGTGCTCAGTTGACCTTGAATAGCAAATATCTGGAGTAAAATGTCCATCTTAGGCTCATAAGATTTTGTTATTTTAATTATGATTATTTTATATCAATGCAAACATTTGGTATAGGCCGTTCACGGTAAAATGGGCATTTTTGAAAGTCCTGCTTAAGATCTACTTGTATGCACGTTGAGTATTCCTTCGCCTTAAGTAAAATTAACATTGCCATTAGCCTTGTCACTTTATTCATTCGTCGGTTAATTGGGCCTGTGGAATTATTAGGAAAGTAAATATTTTACAAATATACACATTTTTACAATTCTATGCGTTAAAAAAAAAAACAGAAAGCGAAAGAAATTATTTAAGTTATAACGAATGGTTACCTAACACTTTTTATTCGACGTTAAGATATGGGACTACTTTTCATCCACCATAGCCAACTTCACTGGGCGCATGTCATTCAGCGCCCCCTGTTAAAATATATGCTGGTAGGGGCAGTGTCTTTTTTATAAGGTCGATTTCAAAAGTGCTCACATATCGTGAACAGCCAATCTACAATTTTTTTTATACGCACATAGAGGAAATGTTACAATTAAAAGTCAAGGCATGTGTCTTATTCCAGTTTTAATTACTACAAGACAATTAAAGGCATCGCCCGTAGAGCTGAACTCGGAACAAGACTGAAGCTTAGCGTAGCGGGCTGTATTATCAGAGTGACCTAGCGTTCATTGGAATTATTTAAACTACTCTAACTGTATGAGTAACTGCAAATAATCCAAGAAACAATCAGTGAAATGCTAGTAAGTTAAGGAAACCAACATCACAGCCTATTATCCCGTACTGCCCCTTTAAGAAAATCGTGCCTGTAAACTTGATGCGACACCACGAAGTAAATCTAATCGTAAAGAACTTTTAATAAGCCCATTAACACACACTTGGGCAGATTTCGTCTGCGTATCGTGAACGCTGAATAATATATATAATGAAATTCCGTCGAGCTCTGACGTCATGTTGGTCTGTCGTGCCGTGTTCGTCGGGCTATTCCGATGCCGGAATTACATAGCCCCGACCAGCACGACACCGCCAGCACGACACGACACGTAAAACTAAACAGTCATTGGAATATAAGATAGATCTGACGAAAGCCTGGCAGTTCTGTCGTACGACCAGCAGTTTTGGATTAGAAATTATTTATATTCTTCGTCATGTCGTGCGACACGACGCACAGTGTGTACAACCTTGCAAAATGAAATGTATGATAAGCTTTCCCTACAATGGGAAATACGTAGCTTAAAAGAAAACCAATTATGAAAAGTATTTTATTTAACTATTATAAATAATATAATTTTACCTTTGTATGCATTAGCTATAAAACTTTGTCACCATCATGTATCCAAAATTTCCCGCCTGCCAACCGCCTTTGAAACTAGCGTAGTCAATGAGCGCCTTCTAAATGGATCCGAAAAATCCTACTCTTCGCGTCGCGTCAGAAAGTGTCGGGCTGGTCGCGGTTCTTGTCGTGTCGTGCTGTGCTCGCCCGGTGCTACGTGATTCCGGCTTGGCTCCAGCATAACGGTTCTGTGTTGGAGGCGGTTTGTTTGTTTCGCTGGCGGCGCGTTTGCGCATTCCTGCATGGCGCTTGGTGTTGGTTCATGGGAGGGGAAAGATTGAAGAGGGGGGGAGGGAACGGGGGAGAAAGGAATTCGCGACTGTTACAGTTACGTAACTCTTTTGTTTTTCATTTGCCGAGATTTCTCGCCCGCGCAGTAAAAAAAACGAGTGTCTCTCCTGGCTTCGTGCGGGAGGCAGCGAGCGCGTAATGACACGGAAAGCAGAAATCAGAAACAAGCTATATGTAGGTTTACCTCTCGCCGTCTCGACGTGGGCTGCTCGTCGTTTGTTCCAAGCCCCTCTAGTACAGTCATGTCAGTGGGGGGGGGGGGGGGGGGGGGGGGATGAAAGCTCGGAATGAAAGCTAGAAAGCTAAAAGTTTCCGTAATTCTTTGTTTCGGTATTCTAAAAGTTGGCTCAAAAGTTTCATAGAATCTCGTGTCCGCCAGTCAAGCAAGATATTCAACGTCAAAGGTCGCGAAAATCGTTTTTTTTTTTTTTTTTTTGTAAATATCTTTTGTTTCCTATGCTTAAAATGACATTTGAAGTTGGTACAGAACTTGCAGAGTATAAAAGTCTCTACTAATTTGGTCTTAGGCGATATTTTATATAATTAACCGTTCTCGCGATAGAGCGCAAAGTGGGAGAAGCGCCTATCCGTATACAGGATAATGTTATGCCAACTGTGGTATCAATGCATAGTACAGTTTACAAAATTAATGATTTACTAAAAAATATTGTAATTATTGAGAAACTTAAATTATTTACTTATTTATAAATATCATTCATGAATAAGACATCCCTTTGATACTATTTAGTTAATTTATTATAATAATAACATATTGAAGTGAAATAGTTTGAATACATTCTAATAGCATTTTTATTATTGTCACATTTTAAGTGGGAAATAGTTTAAGTATTTCTTATTTATAGTAAGTTGGGGCAGATGTTCTTCCGTTCACGCGGCTATTTCACACAATTCAATTAATTGACGAGGAGACGCTTATTTTGCTTTTCAATAAACTGCATTCAATAAGCCTTCACGACTCCACATGAAAATTGATCACAAATGTTTTAATGAAACCAGTTTTCAAAATACCAAAAGCAAATTTTTATAAGCATCTACGACTCATGCACGACACTAAAATAATTGGTTAAACCAAAACAAATTTTCTTCATATCACTGTTCATTTCCTTTTTTTAAAAAAAGTAGGCCTTAAAT
This sequence comes from Dryococelus australis, assembly GCA_029891345.1. NCBI lineage: Eukaryota > Metazoa > Arthropoda > Insecta > Phasmatodea > Phasmatidae > Dryococelus > Dryococelus australis. Next base: position 127,324,998 of record CM057002.1, read on the forward strand.
GTGTGCACACAACTCCGTTATTACTGCCTGAGAAGGTGTGATCGACGATAGAAATTTTGGATTCAAGAAAATATAGAACGTGTTCTAAACGAATATCTGGAACGAAAACAAGGCATTCGAGAAATTGAAATAGAAAATGGCTGCGATTACAACATGCATATGACGTCATAGAGGACTCAATGAATTGAATTGAAAAAAAAAAAAGAGATTAATTTGAATAAAACTTTGACCGTGTGAAAGGGAAACGTAAATATTTGAGATTTTTTATCCGTGCCGCACACTCTCCAACCAGAAAGTACATTCCCCCGAGATATTTGTTTTTATATTGCATGGTTTTTGCAAAATTACACGTCGAAGACCAATTTATACCGACATTGTCATGTACACTGAACCTAACAGAAAATTTAACGCGGGAAAAAGAAATTTTTCGTCTTAGTTTTAAGGCATGCTTAGCAAATGTCATTTTACAAAAATTTAGGGACGGCCGCGAATTAAATAAATATGCAAGAATTTCCTTGTTTTCCGCAATTTTTTTATATTAGATTGCTAAAAATTTCCTTGCACTATTTTTTTTTTACAGAATCTTGACGTAGATATTGGCATCTTCACTCACTGTGAATTATCTCATTTCTTTGCAAATTTCTGTAACAGCAAAGTTGTGATTTTGACATGCATTCATGAAAAATTTATGGGTACAAAAATGTTTCTAGCAAGGATAGTGCAATCAAAGATAATGTCTACAAGTTGAACCGGATTTGGTACTATAAGCTGTGCACGATAAAATGAGCACTTTTGAAAGCCCTACTTAAGAGATACTTGTAGACACGTTGTGTGTTCTCACGCCTTATGAAAATTTAATATTGCCATGGGCCTCATCACTTTATTCCTGCGTCGGTCAAGTGAAACTTTTTAGAAAATTAAATACTTTACAAATCTGCTCACTTTTACACTTTACAATAACCAATACTGGAGGTGAAAGAAATAATTTAGGTTATCACAAATGGTTACCTAACACTTTTATTCGAAGTTTAACTATGTAACTACTTCCCCTCCATCGTTAACAACTTTACTGGGCGCATTTCACTCAGCGCGCCCGTTAAATTACACTATCCACCAAAAACTAATTGGGCACCCGTGAAGATAGTTAGTTCTGTACGTCAGTTGACTTGTGTGGCCGCCATACGCTGCAGACCGGTGTAGAGCCAGTTGACAAGGAGATGGCACGAGGTACAGAGCTATCGGACTTCGATAAGGGCGTGATTGTGGGCTGCCATCTCAGTGGGCTGTCTAGCCGGGCTATTGCACGGAAGGTAAACAGGCCCAAATCAACTGTCGCATTCGTCCTGCGGAAGTGGAAGGTCGATGGGCATTGTGTCAATGCTGCACGTTCTGGGCGACCTCCGATCTTGACCGACAGAAAATCGCATAACCCTGAAACGTGAAATTGTCAAAAATAGGGCACAACCCATGGCTACCATCTGACAGGAGTTTCATGCAGCAACAGGTGTATCGGTTTCCTTTGTAACATTGCGTACAGAGGCCCACCGACATGGATATTTCAGAAGAGCAGCTGCACATAAGCCCCATATCACGACAGGCAATAAAGCTCGGCGACTCAGGTGGTGTTTGGACCGTCGCAACTGGACACTGGAGCAGTGGAAGTCGGTTCTGTTGAGTGATGAGTAGAGGTTTACATTATTCCGGTCCGATGGACGTGTATGGGTGTGGCGTCTACCCAGGAACGGCTTCTGCCGGAGTGTATAGTGCCAACTAGGGAATTCGGTGGTGGTGGAGAGATGGTGTGGTGCTGTTTCACTGCCTTCGGAGTAGGACCGCTGGTGTTTGTCCGTGGTAGCATGAACACAGAGGCCTATTGTAACACTCTGGATAATGAAATGCTCCCAACATTGTGGCATTTTTACGGAATGGACCGGTGTTACTTCCAGGATGACAATGCTAGGTGCCATGTTTCAAGGGCTACTATGCAGTGGTACGCCGACAACAATGTTCGCCGATTGGACTGGCCCGCCCAGAGCCCCGACCTCAACCCTAAAGAACATCTTTGGGACGAATTGGATCGCCGGGTGAGGACTCGTCAGGCGCGGCCAAAATCCATTGCTCAACTCATGGAATGGTTGCAAGAGGAATGGCGACGAATCCCCGTGGATGTCCTGCAAACACTCGTAGAGAGCATGCCAGACAGGGTGGCTGCTGTTATAGCCACAAGAGATGACCCTACGAGATTCTAACGGGGTGACAACCACCGAGCAAACATTGTGGACAGGTGCCCAGTTACTTTCTGGTAGATAGTGTATATACAGACTGGGGCAGTGAAAATTTTCTAAGGTTGATTTCAAAAGTGCTCACTTTATTGTGAACTGCCTTTAATAAAAAAAATAACTTTTTTCGTTGTATGCAAATGTGTCTATTTAAATTTAAAAAAACTGAATTTTTCTATGTAAATATTTTCTATATGGCAGAAATGAAAGTCAGCATTTTGATGCTAATTCGTAAACTTGGCTAATGAAACACAAATATGGTCTTTGAAAAAGTGCCGAAGTCAGAAAAAATAATCGCCGTGAGTAGCCAGCCTGTGTTTGATGTATCGATTCTCCTGTAAAACAGTTTTTAAACTAAAGCGCCAATAGTGTGTTTTCTAAATATATTGCTGTATTAAAACCCAATATTCGTCACTTATTCCGAGGAAACAGAAGGCACGCGAAGCTTGTTTATGTTATTTTCCACCGCAACCGACGTACTTCCTTCTCACATTCGGACGTCACCTCGAGGCCTTTAAAACTGTTTAAAGGCTGTTCACGATAAAGTGAGCACTTTAGAAATGAACCTTACAAAAAGTCACTGCCCCTACATGCACATATTTTAAAGGGCGCACTGAGTGACATGCACCCAGTAAAGCTGGTAACGATGGATGGAAAGTAGTTCTTTATCTTAACGTCGAATAAAAAGTGTTAGATAACCATTTGTGATGACTTAAAATTATTTCTTTTGCTTTACGTTTTTTTTTAATGCACAGAAGTGTAAAAATGAGCAGATTTGTGAAGTATTTACTTTATTAATAATTCCATAGTTTGTCTTGACAGACGTACGAATCAAGTGATGAGGCCTATGGCAATGTTAATTTCATATAAAGCGGAGGAATAACCGCGTGTCTACAAGTAGATCTTAAACAGGGCTTTCAAAAGTGCTCATTTTACCATGAATAGTCAATAATAGGCATTACCAATACCAATAATATCTCCATGTTTTAATTAATGTTAAGGATGCGCGAACTATTATAATTAATTGCGAATTATAAGTTAAAGTTCAGTTTACCCAAGAATAAGAACTTTATGTCAACAGAAGTATAAAACGCTCGTTGATATATAATATATTTAGGAAGCAACTAAACACGACATTAGTAAGATGATTTTTCAAATGTTTGATTATATAAGTCTGAAGGTACTGTGAATATTTCAAATAAACAATATCACAGAGCATAAAAAAATTATTTGTCGCAACCCGTTTAATTATGTACTTATATGTGACTGAAATGGTGGAAAAGGAATAATTTAATTATATCTCAAATTTTATACATTTAAGAATGTGTGTTGGAATTTATGTCACAACACAGCGGCAAAGGATGTCATAAAAACTCTCTATAAATTGTTATAGGACCACAGCCGTTTTAATTTTCTAGCCAGAGACTCTTGAAAAAACATAATTTCTGATTACGGATGCCGATTAAATATAGATTTTTCAAAATCGATTAAATAGGCCCAAAAAATTTTACTTTTAGATCGACATTGATGACGCCAATTTATTTCAGAAACGATATAATTCTTGAAGAAAGTTTTTCTATTCAGCGATTGCGTGTCACTTAACGTTATGAATTTTCTTGACTTTTGGGTTTGTGGAAATCGATACAAAAGCTTAAACAAATACGCAGCAAGGCCAAAATTCCCATTTTCACCCGTTTTCTCCCTCTATCACGCCAACCCCTAAAATTTCCCGGATAACGGGAAATTTCCCACCATCTGGAAACACTGCTTAAAAATGAAGTCTGTACGAAAGATCGGCACGAAAGATCGAAAATTAATTTCCAGTAAATCGATTTTTTCTTTCGATTTTTAATGTTCATCGATATTTTGTTTCGATCTAGAACGATCCAGGAAATCGATTTTTTTGGTAAAGATCGGCGTGTCTAGCGAATACAGAGGTAGAAACAATATATGCACTCTCACATTACACGCTTCATAAATTCGCTAGGCGCAAAGACTTTTCGAACTTTTTTTTAGTTGTTTTAACTTCACTACATTTTTTTTTTCTAACTGGTGATTTCCGGGAGGAAATATGATTTCCGAGTACGGGTTACTACGGAGTGATAACATCAGAAACAAACATTACCGAATTCAGAAATGTACTAGGCATTTCCCAAGCAATGCTTGTATTTAATGGTGTGGCGTAAAATCACTGCACGCGACTGTACGACAAACACATAATTAAAAAGTATTACAGGCACTACCATAATTTCCAGAAAAGTTCTATTTAAGTTGCGCTTTGATAATTTGGCTCACACTACAAATAGAAACATTCCTCTGTTGGGTTTTAAAATAACGAGAAATATCCAGTGGTCCAAATCACTACGTTACGGATAAGCAATGAGTACGACAAGCAAACGGTGAAACGCACAGCTTGAACTGCGCGCTTCTGTGATCTCTAGATCTCTCTCTCCCTCCTGGCGATACAGTCAAGGATCTAGGCCCTCACTGATTATACCTGCATTCTACCGTGTGAAACGTACAACGTCAGAAAGCTTCTCTTTCTGCAGTACAGAGTGCGCAAGCAGAACAACTCTGGCAAGACAATTACCAAACGTTTTTATAGACACTACATGTATTTCACGGTCTATAACAAATAAGGTGTTAACAACTCGCGCTCAGTTATTCGTATTTTCTTGGTTATTCTAATATGTTGAACGTATATCATGCGTACCAAATCAAATTAATGACTGCTCAAAAAACAAGTGTCGCATAAAATATTATTATATTCCAACCTACCTAATTCTTTATTTCAAATGCCACTTTCGAATTTGCAGTGATGTAATATTTTGTCATTTCGTTTATCGTTTTTTATATATGTAACGAATCTTTATGAAAATACCAAATCGCCATCATAGCCTATTTGTTTTCATCTAGAGTATGTAAAGGTAGGCCTACTGCATTATTAATTTTATATCATGTAATAAATAAATGTGCTATGTTATCATGACTGCCTCAGAGTATTACGAGATTTGTAAATTTGTTTAAAGTTAACGAAATAAATTATATTGTTATTGCTGGCCTTATAATATATATATTTTTTTAGAATAATATTATTGTCATTTGAGAATTACTTAATATAAAATAAAAATGTGTATTTTTAACAAGTATATTTCCTTAAAATGTATAATCCGTCCGAAATTTCGATGTGCTGTTGCTGTTGCTAAATAAGTGACTGCCCACAGCGCATATCAAATCGCAGATTATTAAAAAACCAAATGCTTAATTCGAACACAGAAGAAATGTTTTTTTTTATTTTTATTTTATAACATTGCATAACAATTTATTTTATAACAATTTATAACATTATATAGTTTTGATTTCTATTTTGTCGGTGAAAGCTATTCTGTGCTACAAAACATCTTATGTATCATGTTAATAACACACAGCTAAGGGAGGTTACTCATCTTCTGGTATGAATCCGACAGAGTATCTTCCCCCCCCCCCCCTTTTTTTTTTTTCAACTGCTTCTCCAACAAACAACAAATTCACTTGTTACCGAAAGAGTTTTGAGTTCACTTCCAAAGGACAGACGCCATCGGCAGCCTTTTCTCGCTGACGTCGTTTGCGATCACTGCGGAAGGCTGCGATAATATTAGGATGTTATCAAGTCGGGCGTCCTTGGATTATTTCTCAGATGTCAGTGAAGATTATCTAAACTCATTTGAAGGACCAGGTTATAGGAAGCCTATAGCTCACCATTTTCCTCTTCCATTGCGCATCGAGGTTCCGTTTTTTTTTTTCTTTGCCTACGCGATGGGAAGCTCCATAGTCTGAAAATTGGTTACGTCTTCGAGAGGTCATAATGAGCAACGGGAATTCACATTTGCCTGTGATACATAGTTGTTATTCTTACATATCTCTCCTCGAAGCTGAATTTGGTAGTTGTCTTATCGCAATTTTTAAGAACCAGATTTTATTTTACACTTTCCCTAATGGAAAAATGTCGGGTACTTATTTACAAATAGAAGTTTTTCTGTGTTATACAACATGTAAAGGAAAAGTTTTATTGATAAAATTTACTTTGGTCATTCAATAATATAAAGCGTAATATTTGCACGTAGTAAAAACATGTGATATTTAAATCAAAATTTAATTATAAATAAAGAGTAACAAAAAATATATTTTTATTTTTGAAAGAAAAAAAAATGTTAATTCCGTTTTTATATTACTTCCGATGTAGTTTTCACTACTATTAATGTATTTGGTAAGAAATATAGATGTGGCAATGGCAGTTGGTGATGATGAATGGCTTCCCTAATAAGGGACCAAATTTTGCTATGGGTTGTCCATGGCAAACTGGGCACATTTTAAGTCAGTCTTCAAATAATAACATGGCCTATATATATATATATATATATATATATATATATATATATATATATATATATATATATATATATGAAACTAGTGTACTTTCCCTGTGTCGTTACTAACTTTACTGCGCCATTTAAATACACACACACACGCATATATATATATATATATATATATATATATATATATATATATATATATATATATATATATATATATATATATTATATATATATATATATATATATATGCGTGTGTGTGTGTATTTAAATGGCGCAGTAAAGTTAGTAACGACACAGGGAAAGTACACTAGTTTCATTGAAATAAAAGTGTTGGGTAAACATTTGTGAATGGTGAAATATTATTTCTTTTTTCTTTTTTTTTTTTTATGCTTTAAGTGCAGAAATTTGCAAATTTGTAAAAATCTCTACTTTTTCAATAATTGCACTTTTCACTTGACATACGCAAGATTAAAGCGATCACACCCATAGCAATGTTTGTTTGACATACAGTGCAAGAGTACGCAATATGCATACAAACAGATCTTCAGCAGGGCTTACGAAAGTGCTCAGTTTACCAGCGCGACAACTCGCTCGGTGATGTGTGCTGGATGCTGTACGGGAAGTGCTGGAGGAGGTCAGCTATAGGCTGTTCACGGTAAAGTGAGCAGTTTTGAAAGCCCAGCTTAAGATCTATTTGTCTATATGTGTTGTTTATTACTCCGCCTTATCACTTTATTCATTCGTCGGTCAAATGAAACTGTGAAATTATTAAGATGGTAAATACTTAATACAAATCTGCTAATTGTTACATTTCGATGCATTAGAATAACAGTAAATAAAATAATTAATTTTATGTTATTACATATGGTTACCCAACACTTTTCATCTGACGTTAAGATATGGAACTTCTTTCCATCCATCGTTACTAACTTCACTGGGCGAATGTCACTCAGCTCGCCCATTAAAATATAGGCATGCAAGGGCAGTGACTTTTTTTTCTAAGGTTCTTTTTACGAAGTGCTCGCTTCATCGTGAACAGCCTTTAGAGGGATCTGTGTCGCTGTGTTGCAGATGTACCGCGATCGCCGAGCCCCGTCGTGGACCAGTCGGCGTCGTCGTCGTGGTGGCAGGACGCGCAGGTCCTGGGCGAGGGCTCGCCCTCCAGCGGCTTCTTCACGAGCACCCACGGAATAGTGCAGACCCACCCAGCCGCCTCCGCCGGCCTCAAGACGTTCGACTTCGGTAACCGTGCCACGATGGAGCTGCGCCGCAACCCTTCGCTGACGCCCGCCGACGAGTGCGCGAGGGCCTGCCGCGAGAACGAACCCCCTCGCATCTGCTACTATCACTTCACGCTCGAACTGTACAACGTGCTGGGCGCGTGAGTACACACTACTGTGCTGCATGCTCCTCGCCTGGGCGCGTGAGTACACACTACTGTGCTGCATGCTCCTCGCCTGGGCGCGTGAGTACACACTACTGTGCTGCATGCTCCTCGCCTGGGCGAGTGAGTGCACACTACTGTGCTGCATGCTCCTCGCCTGGGCGAGTGAGTGCACACTACTGTGCTGCATGCTCCTCGCCTGGGCGAGTGAGTACACACTACTGTGCTGCATGCTCCTCGCCTGGGCGCGTGAGTACACACTACTGTGCTGCATGCTCCTCGCCTGGGCGCGTGAGTACACACTACTGTGCTGCATGCTCCTCGCCTGGGCGAGTGAGTACACACTACTGTGCTGCATGCTCCTCGCCTGGGCGAGTGAGTGCACACTACTGTGCTGCATGCTCCTCGCCTGGGCGAGTGAGTACACACTACTGTGCTGCATGCTCCTCGCCTGGGCGCGTGAGTGCACACTACTGTGCTGCATGCTCCTCGCCTGGGCGCGTGAGTGCACACTACTGTGCTGCATGCTCCTCGCCTGGGCGCGTGAGTGCACACTACTGTGCTGCATGCTCCTCGCCTGGGCGAGTGAGTGCACACTACTGTGCTGCATGCTCCTCGCCTGGGCGAGTGAGTACACACTACTGTGCTGCATGCTCCTCGCCTGGGCGAGTGAGTACACACTACTGTGCTGCATGCTCCTCGCCTGGGCGAGTGAGTGCACACTACTGTGCTGCATGCTCCTCGCCTGGGCGAGTGAGTGCACACTACTGTGCTGCATGCTCCTCGCCTGGGCGCGTGAGTGCACACTACTGTGCTGCATGCTCCTCGCCTGGGCGCGTGAGTGCACACTACTGTGCTGCATGCTCCTCGCCTGGGCGAGTGAGTGCACACTACTGTGCTGCATGCTCCTCGCCTGGGCGAGTGAGTACACACTACTGTGCTGCATGCTCCTCGCCTGGGCGAGTGAGTACACACTACTGTGCTGCATGCTCCTCGCCTGGGCGAGTGAGTACACACTACTGTGCTGCATGCTCCTCGCCTGGGCGCGTGAGTACACACTACTGTGCTGCATGCTCCTCGCCTGGGCGAGTGAGTACACACTACTGTGCTGCATGCTCCTCGCCTGGGCGAGTGAGTACACACTACTGTGCTGCATGCTCCTCGCCTGGGCGCGTGAGTACACACTACTGTGCTGCATGCTCCTCGCCTGGGCGCGTGAGTACACACTACTGTGCTGCATGCTCCTCGCCTGGGCGCGTGAGTACACACTACTGTGCTGCATGCTCCTCACCTGGGCGAGGGAGTACACACTACTGTGCTGCATGCTCCTCGCCTGGGCGAGTGAGTACACACTACTGTGCTGCATGCTCCTCACCTGGGCGCGTGAGTACACACTACTGTGCTGCATGCTCCTCGCCTGGGCGAGGCATTTCAAACACGCCACCCTAATGTATCGCTCGCTTGTAACGATACAAGAACATGTTTCAGACAAACGTTGTTTGCGGCGAGAGGGGCCGTAATGTTACGTTGATAAATAGGTGTGTTGTACGCCGAGGGGTGAAGGATATATTCGGGTCAACGTCGGTATGTTAAATGGGACGATGTGGTTTAACGTTCACCTTCCTAGTACGTTTGACACATGTTTACATTCACAGATGTGTAATAAAGCACGTCATCCCATTTACAAAATGGAAGTTTAACTCCATATCTCCTTTCACCCCAAACAACCATTTTCTTCTATATTTACAAGTGGGCGATTTATAAAGGTGGCTTGTATGTGATGCTGGTATCGATACTTTCCTTTCCTTACCAGGTATTTTGTTATCGATACTTTTATTTCGATACTTTACCTGCATCATATCACTAAATGATTCGATACCAAAACTTTGTTCTGGAATTACTTCTAGCTGTTAATTCTGACCCTTTCGATCAATGACTTCCAGAAATGTAAAGACGTGGTTTCCTCCATAAAATTATAATTTGAAAAGCAGTACACATTAGCATTTTAATTGTACTCTAATTTCGTTCGCCCGTCGCCCTTTACCTATATCTGATATTATATTAATTGTCGCCCGTTGTTTATAACATTGCCATATGAGTGGGTTCATATCTGTTTTAAATTACCCCACTAATAATTATTAAATATAATGACAATGAGAAATAATAATCACATCGAGGCACTCGTCGCCACTGATCTTTCTTACTATTACGAACACATAGTTAAGAATATATCAGACTGAAGTGTTTTCTTAATTATTACGCACGACTAGCGGGAGAATGCTGTTGTGTTGGCGTATTGTCAGGTTACCCAAAAAAAACCGCGACTGTTTGAATGACTCATGAACATCATCCCATATTACGTTTTACAAAATGTAAAGAAAAGGGAGGTTTATGATTAATAACTTATGAGAAAGGTTTTTTATCTGGCCCGTTAGCTCAGTTGGTTAGAGCGTCGTGCTAATAACGCGAAGGTCGTGGGTTCGATCCCCCCACGGGCCAATATTTTCGATCATATGTTCACCTTGTCGATCACGTGTATAAGTGCGCAGTTATGAATTTTATCAATTCTGCGAATCGTCCACTGATTATCCGCGAGTTTTTTTAAAGTTGGTAAATACTTTTATTATGCGCGTTGCAAGTAAAGGGGGCGTGTGTTCGCTGTGTTCCAGGGCGTGTCAAATATGCGTTCCTAACGCCACAAACACTGTGTGGAGTCAGTGCCAGTGTGTATTGGCTGACGGGGTGGAGAGGGGCATACTCTCCGCCAATAGGATGCTACCAGGACCCAGCATACAGGTAGGTCACCCCCCCACTCCTTACTCACTCCTCAGATACGCACAATACTGACTTGGCCTCATCGTGACATCGTAAAGACTGGAATGAAAGTTGTAAATATTAAGGACAACGCACACGGGGCTCACTGCGTTAACTTGGAGTTAGTGATACATCCTGACAAAGTATATATAGAAACAGTTTTCCCTCGTTACATTAAAAATGACGCGATATAATAGTACTCGTAACACAAGCTGATGGAATGTCGTCTTAACTTTGAAATACCGTAGCGGCCACCAATACAATTCAAGGAACATTGTGTTGTCCTTTGTTTCTTGAATTCTACAACATTCCTACCGACTTCTGTCAAGACTGATTATTGCGTCAGCTGAGAAATTTATATGAATACAATGGAAGTTGCAGTTTCAATTCGTTTGTGCCTGAATATGCGTATTTTAATGTTAAAATAAAATGAGTCTAGTCAAATAGTTTCCTTGCAAAAATTCTTAATTTTTTGACAGTGTTGAATGTAACTGTAGACCACTGCAGGCATTGTACCCTTATTGTAACGGTTTAAAATTGTTCGGATAAAACACATTACAAAGTAATGTAAAAATCTAGCGGACAGTAATTATTTTCAAACACCGTCATCGATCTCTGGGTTTCGATGTATCGAAATTCATATGAATACGTTTTGCAAAAGTCGAATATCGACTTAATATAATGTTCCTCCACACCACAAAGAAAGGACGAGTTAAGATGAAAGTGTGGATGGAGCGATGTTGGGGTAGTTAACTCATTAGCCTTAACATTTCCTGCATGCTACTAAGTGTACACGGATTAACAGGGAACTGAACGGTAAGCGATTAAAGTACAGCCACCTAGTGCCTACTGTACAGCACTGATTCCTCAGTTAGTGATGTACCTACTAGATATTCGTGTGACTTCACAACTGTGATTTTCGTCAAAGGAAAGCTTACTTTTTGTGGCGTTCAATAATAGTTAACTTATACCATTTATATAATAAAAAAACTAATTTTGTATTTCATAAATAATTAATTGATGTTAAGTTTACTACGTATTCTCAGTATTGTTCTCCATTTTAACATTTGTGGTTGTAGTGGGAAGTGAGTTAATTGTCCATATAAAATCTTGTTAATTAAAAATAAATAAATCCTTAGTTAATATATTTATAGGGTCTACTGAATGCGTGAAAATACAAATCCAACAGAAATATTTAAAGTGTATAGTAATAAAGTATGAATTATATATAAAATTATAAGGGACGAGTGTAAGAATTATGTATGTAGCAATATTTCATTAAACAATTTTAGTACGTATTGGGATCAAATGTTTTTTTTTTTTTTTTTTTTTTTTTTTTTCCAAAAATTTACATTAAATTTTTTTCTTTTTTGGTATGGTGACAAGACATGTTCTAGCATAGTATAGTTTTTTAAATGCTGTGTTGTATAAGAGCACTTGCTCCTACGGCCTATGTCATAGCCTGCATAAAATAATTACTTACTGTAGGCAGCGATCAGAAAAGTGCAAAGGCAGATAAGCTTGAAAAGTTTTATAATGTTCGGGAAGTTGTTACATGTGTTCTATATTGCCAAACATGTTGGTACACTTGCCGAAATTGAAAGTTCGCTAGGAAATTTACAAAATAGTAAGGTCCTCGAATTATTAGAGACGTGAGGGTAAAAGGATTGTGTGAGAGAAGTGATGAGTGCGCTGGGTGTATGAATGTGTGCACGTGTGTGTGTGCGAGATAGAGAAGTCACGTATTTGCAAGTGGCGGACAGTCGATAAAGTCAGGTGAAGTTGCTGTAGCACCTTGAAGGGAGATAAATGGTTACCTAAGCTGACTAGTGCAGGTGAAAAGGCTTTGTTATACATTTGTATCACACTGTAAGTTATCGTAGTGCAATCTGTAACACAACAGTATTTTGCTGTATGTTCGTAACTGAGCTCTATACGCAGTACTGTAATTTCTGAATAGGGGCCATTGTTTGCAACACAACTCTAGCTTCACAATTATCGAGAGTCGTTGTCTAAGACTGGAGTGTGCTGCGTGTGTGTGTGTGCGGGGGAGAAAAGTGACGAGTGTGCTGTGCGTGCAGGTGTGCGAGAACGACAAGGTGGTGATCGACGTGGAGAACGCGATGGATGGCCTGGAGGTGACAATCCACTGGCACGGCGTCTGGCAGAAGGACTCGCAATACTCGGACGGCGTACCTTTCGTCACGCAGTGCCCCATCCAGCAGGGCAACACCTTCCGCTACCAATGGCACGCACACAACGCCGGCACGCACTTCTGGCACGCACACACAGGTACGTGTCCTCGCCTCGACGACGTTGTATCCGCAGTAAATTTACAGTTCCACTACCAATGGCACGCACACACAGGTACGTGTCCTCGCCTCGACGACGTTGTATCCTCAGTATATTTACAGTTCCACTATCAATGGCACGCACACACAGGTACGTGTCCTCGCCTCGACGACGTTGTATCCGCAGTATATTTACACTTCCACTACCAATGGCACGCACACACAGGTACGTGTCCTCGCCTCGACGACGTTGTATCCTCAATATATTTACAGTTCCACTACCAATGGCACGCACACACAGGTACGTGTCCTCGCCTCGACGACGTTGTATCCGCAGTATATTTACACTTCCGCTACCAATGGCACGCACACACAGGTACGTGTCCTCGCCTCGACGACGTTGTATCCTCAGTATATTTACACCTCCACTACCAATGGCACGCACACACAGGTACGTGTCCTCGCCTCGACGACGTTGTATCCTCAGTATATTTACACTTCCACTACCAATGGCACGCACACACAGGTACGTGTCCTCGCCTCGACGACGTTGTATCCTCAGTTATATTTACACTTCCGCTACCAATATCACGCACACACAGGTACGTGTCCTCGCCTCGACGACGTTGTATCCTCAGTATATTTACACTTCCACTACCAATGGCACGCACACACAGGTACGTGTCCTCGCCTCGACGACGTTGTATCCTCAGTATATTTACACTTCCGCTACCAATGGCACGCACACACAGGTACGTGTCCTCGCCTCGACGACGTTGTATCCTCAGTATATTTACACTTCCGCTACCAATATCACGCACACACAGGTACGTGTCCTCGCCTCGACGACGTTGTATCCTCAGTATATTTACACTTCCACTACCACTGGCAAGCACACAAAGCCGGCACGCACTTCTGGAACGCACACACATCTACGTGTCCTCACCTCGACGACGTTGTATCCGCAGTATATTTACACTTCCACTACCAATATCACGCACACACAGGTACGTTTCCTCGCCTCGACGACGTTGTATCCGCAGTATATTTACACTTCCGCTACCAATGGCACGCACACAACGCCGGCACGCACTTCTGGCACGCACACACAGGTACGTGTCCTCGCCTCGACGACGTTGTATCCGCAGTATATTTACACTTCCACTACCAATGGCACGCACACACAGGTATGTGTCCTCGCCTCGACGACGTTGTATCCGCAGTATATTTACTCTTCCACTACCAATGGCACGCACACAACGCCGGCACGCACTTCTGGCACGCACACACAGGTACGTGTCCTCGCCTAGACGACGTTGTATCCGCAGTATATTTACACTTCCACTACCAATATCACGCACACACAGGTACGTTTCCTCGCCTCGACGACGTTGTATCCGCAGTATATTTACACTTCCACTACCAATATCACGCACACACAGGTACGTGTCCTCGCCTCGACGACGTTGTATCCGCAGTATATTTACACTTCCACTACCAATATCACGCACACACAGGTACGTGTCCTCGCCTCGACGACGTTGTATCCGCAGTATATTTACACTTCCACTACCAATGGCACGCACACACAGGTACGTGTCCTCGCCTCGACGACGTTGTATCCGCAGTATATTTACACTTCCACTACCAATGGCACGCACACACAGGTACGTGTCCTCGCCTCGACGACGTTGTATCCGCAGTATATTTACACTTCCACTACCAATGGCACGCACACACAGGTACGTGTCCTCGCCTCGACGACGTTGTATCCGCAGTATATTTACACTTCCACTACCAATGGCACGCACACACAGGTACGTGTCCTCGCCTCGACGACGTTGTATCCGCAGTATATTTACAGTTCCACTACCAATGGCACGCACACACAGGTACGTGTCCTCGCCTCGACGACGTTGTATCCGCACTATATTTACACTTCCACTACCAATGGCACGCACACACAGGTACGTGTCCTCGCCTCGACGACGTTGTATCCGCAGTATATTTACACTTCCACTACCAATGGCACGCACACACAGGTACGTGTCCTCGCCTCGACGACGTTGTATCCGCAGTATATTTACACTTCCACTACCAATGGCACGCACACACAGGTATGTGTCCTCGCCTCGACGACGTTGTATCCGCAGTATATTTACACTTCCACTACCAATATCACGCACACACAGGTACGTGTCCTCGCCTCGACGACGTTGTATCCGCAGTATATTTACAGTTCCACTACCAATGGCACGCACACACAGGTACGTGTCCTCGCCTCGACGACGTTGTATCCGCAGTATATTTACACTTCCACTACCAATGGCACGCACACACAGGTACGTGTCCTCGCCTCGACGACGTTGTATCCGCAGTATATTTACACTTCCACTACCAATGGCACGCACACACAGGTATGTGTCCTCGCCTCGACGACGTTGTATCCGCAGTATATTTACTCTTCCACTACCAATGGCACGCACACAACGCCGGCACGCACTTCTGGCACGCACACACAGGTACGTGTCCTCGCCTAGACGACGTTGTATCCGCAGTATATTTACACTTCCGCTACCTTTGACAAGCACACAACACTGAATTACTCTAGCGACCCTGTCAGAAAATTATGTCTTTAATTTATAGAATATACTTTGCATATAATCATTTATAGAAATGTGGAATTAGAGTGAAAAATACACGTCAAGTCAAGTGATTTATGAAATCTGACCTGGCAGCACGGGCCAAAGGGAATTGTCACCAGTTTGAACACGTGCATTTACATACTAGCGGATTCTTCTCACATTTTGTATCAAACCTATGGAAAATCATCCCATCTATAACGTGTTTGGTTTTTTTTTTTTTTTTAATCTGCTAACACAAACGTTTTATACTTCTCTTGACAAACAACTGTGTTATTTTTAGTTCAATTTAAATTATACGCATATCTTATCGAAAAATTATAATTTTTCATTCACAATTAACGTGGATATAACTATAGAGAAAATATGTGAGTTCTTCAACTGAGTGCGGAAGAATGCGTTGTGTTGTCCCTTTGGTGTAATTTCGTTGATTTTGCTAAACTTCGTTTGCATGAGGCAGAGGAATAGACAGGAGCGGAACTTTAAGAGTGATTCAGAAAACCGCGAATAAAGTACTCCGCTTCGGTATCTGCTCTGATTTGTGCACTTCTATGTGACCTGCTCTGCTCGTGTACACGATCCACAATGGTTTAACCTTAGAGCAGGATTTACAGTAACCTGACAGTCCAACCAAAACAGCCCTGACACCGACAGTAAATTTTTCACTAGCCAATCTGGAGCAAGGCCACCCCGACAAAATCGCAGCCCCGACAGCCCAGCAAATTGCAGATTCTGTTTCTACTTTCGTCGGGCGTCGGACCGGTCGGACTCGCTTAGCAACAGAAAAATAAACGTAAACATAGTTTTATAGGCTGTTCACGGTGAAGTGAGCACTTCTGAGACCCTGGTAAATTCCTTCTTTCAACCATTTCTTATCCTTTAACCAACTTTTTAAATAAATATTGTCAAGAAAGTAAGAATCAATGTACGTATGTTCCACTGCTAAGATTTCAAGCATAAAGCCGGGGGACGTTAAAAATCCCTTTACAATACAAAAAAAAAGTAAACACTGGACTAATTTTGGGGGCGGGCGTGGCCCCTACTGTGTCGTACTGTCGTCGCGGCATTGTGAGTCCGGGACTGAGGCGTGTGTCGGTTGTCGGGTCGCAGGTCTGCAGAAGCTGGACGGCCTGTACGGCAGCATCGTGGTGCGACAGGCGCCGTCACGCGACCCCAACAGCCACCTGTACGACTACGATCTGACGACGCACGTCATCCTCCTCAGCGACTGGATGCACGAGGACGCTCAGGAGCGCTTCCCGGGACGACTGGCCGTCAACCCGGGCCAGGACCCCGACACCCTGCTCATCAACGGCAAGGGACAGTTCCAGGTGAGCGCACACGTCGACCAAGGCTGTAGGCCTCTTCACAGCTAACTGAGCACTTCCGAAAGTCCTGCTTAACATGTACAGGGCGAGTCCTTTAGAAGAGGCCCCGTGGGTCGTGTGTATAACGGGGCGGGGGAATGAAGAAATACAGTCCTGTGTGACAACAAAATACTTAGAGTAAGTGCTGAAAGAGTCCGCCATTGACCTCGAGGCAGGTCTATATGTTGTCACATTGGTCTGCATTTCCTCATTCCCTCGCTCCGTTACACACCTGTCCCACGGGGCCTCTTTTAAAGGACTCGCCATGTACTTGTATTCACGTTGTGTATTCTTTCGCCTCATGTAAGATTAACATTGTCACGGGCCTCATCACATTATTCATGCGTCGGTCGAGTGAATCTGTAAAATCATAAGAAGAGGAGAATTTCACAAATCTGCTAATTTTTACACTTCAGTGAACTAGAAAAAATAAAATAAAATGTGAAAGAAATAATTCAAGTATTCGGAAATGGTTACCTAACACTTTTTATTTAACATTAAGTTGTGGAACTAATTCCCATCCATTGTTACTAACTTTACTTGGCGCATTTCATCCAGGGCGCCCGTTAAAAAATATGCAGGTAGGGGCAGTGCTTTTTTTTTTCTGGGGTTTATTTCAAAAGTGCTCACTTTATCGCGCACAGCCTTTACTTCTACTATAGGTGGGAAAATATCATGTTAAAAGTTTGGCAACAAACACTTCGCCACCAGGTAAGCGCTAGTGTCGCCAAGGTACCAGAGTGTCTATTTTTTTCCTATTTTAATAAACAGGGTAA
This sequence comes from Dryococelus australis, assembly GCA_029891345.1. NCBI lineage: Eukaryota > Metazoa > Arthropoda > Insecta > Phasmatodea > Phasmatidae > Dryococelus > Dryococelus australis. The sequence goes on from CM057002.1 coordinate 127,342,909, forward strand.
TTGTAAAAAAAATAGAAATCAAATATAAAATAACTTCGTAAGTAAGTTAAAGCTTTCTATTTAATCATTCACGTAGTTTAGGATTTTAATTAAAAAATATGTTTTGGAACACTGCGCACCTAGAGGCGGAAATTTCCCCCTATATCAAATTCTCTCATAAAAAAATGTCATTTTGTTTCTAACCTGAGTAGAATAAACGGTACATAAACTCAGTCCATGTTCCATTTTGTTTCGAGTTTAATTTTTCGTAATATGTGCTGAAACTATATCTGTGTTATGACGATACCAAAATTAAATTCCACGGGGTCTTAATCAAACAGTAATTACTCCCGAAAGCTATTAGAGGACCGTTAAAAAATTAAAAGTTAACAAAATAAATCAAATGTAAAGTAAAATTTTCACTTGAAAAAATAACATGGATAAGATACCTATTTCAAGAATATTTCAGCAACTTGTTCTCTGAAATAATTATTGTGACTACAGTATACATTTGTTTATCCTATATACACGCCTAAATATGCATTCAAAAGTTTTAAATGGGCAAAACTAATATGGCAGCGATTTGGTAATTTGTATTTGGTAATTCGTCAACTGTGTTGTTAAAAAAGTTATATTTTCAAACAAATTTTAAAATACAAAAACGGTTACTTTCGCGGACTTTTTTGTAGACCTTTTTCCTTTTTGAGATCCAAAATTGTAGAACATTAATTTGGTTTATATGGTATGGTTTAGTCAGCGTAAGCCATGTAAGCGCCCAAAAAGCGGCTTTTTCCGGCTTGATTATAAAACATGGATGTTTCTCTATTACCCCTATATTAATGTTTTATATACCTAAACCCCTCCTCAAGAAACTCCCTAAATGATGGTGAAAACTGCATCAAAATTCAAGTAATTTAGAAGCTTTATCCGAATACACTGGCACGCGCGGCCGGGTGACGTTTTACGCCATGTATAAATAAGGCAGGTTGGGTGTTGTGACCAATAGAGAACGCATTGAACATGCCTGAGACAGGCTGAAAAAAAAAAACAGCTTATAATCATCCGCAAACTCCAGAAACACTCCCAAATCTCATAAGAGCTGCCCAGATGGAATGGGACCTTATTCCTGAAAATGATATCAACACATTGATTACAATCATGCCACCGCGTGTTAGGGAGCTGTGCAATGCACATGTAAGCCATACAGTGCACTAAGCTGCAGTGGGGAGAAATAAACCCTCCCTAGTCAGACACCCTTACGTTAATTTTGTTGTTTTTTTTTTTTTTATTATTAGGAACACTTTGAATTTCACATTTTGTATGCGTACAGTTGGTAACGTCTAACTGCTATGTTTTCATTTATATGTACTTCATAATGTTTGGCTTCCTCTAAGTATATTTCAAACTTTTTGTGGGGAGTTTATATATAGTAGAGTGGAGAGTTTTGAACTGATCGTCAGAGCTCTTAAGTGGCGTAAATATTTTTATAGGGTCTTATGTATACTGTAAGACTTCGAACCATTATATCAATGATAGCTTGATAAGAATGCTTATTTATCTTCAGAATTACATTAATTAAGTTTTTCAAATGTAAGTGTGAGATTTTTAACTTTAAATATTTATTCGTGTGTAAGTTTCAAAATTCTATTTTTTTTTCATAAAGTTTGATTTTAATCATAAGTGTTTTTGAACTCGCAGAAATTTCATGTCGATAAGCCATTCACATCACTGCCACTTATAAAGTTAAAGACACTTGCCTACTTGACTTGACCACAAGAAATTCGCACACTCGAGCTGTATGTGTTTGCTGGAGCCTCAAGGATAACTCTATGGCCAAGTTTCACAAAAGTAAGAAACCCACAGCTCTATATTCAATGTTTCAGATCTACTGAAACATGATTCCCTCTTACGTTCTTAGAAACGGGTTCCAAATACACCTGAACTCGTGCTTTAAACGGGGCAATATAGCTGTTTTCGCTATTTTGTTTGTGATTTTAAATCAGTTAGTAAATTATTCAAATAAATCGGCGTTACTAATGACAACGTAGATGTAGCATCGTATTCTAAGCACGAACATAATGTCGTGTTTCGCGTCTATATTGTAGTCATCTTAATTCTTGACTCAAATGTTTAAGAGGTGGCATGCAGTTTATTGCACGTGATTCGACGGAATAAACGGAGATAAACTCCTTTGTTTTAATTCCAGAATAACTTGAAATCTTAACGTTAAATTTTGGTCTAGCTGGTTTACTGTAAACACAGCACTTGTGCGTGTTCTGTTTAGCCTGTGCTGTTTGGTCACTGTGTATTTCCGCCAAGTGTTGAAACTGCACATTGCGCGCCACCTAAATCATTTCATAATTGCCCTACCTGCATGTATGTTAAAATGCACACTAACTGGAATGCACCCAGTAAAGCTGATAACTATTGAGCCCAAAGAGTCCCATGTCATAGTGAGAAATTTAATGAGCTAGGTAAAAAAATTTGGGAATACTGAAATTATTTATTTACCTTTTTTTTTTTTAAAGTACTTATATTTGTTATAAAGAGAAAATTTGTGAAAAATTCCACAGTTTCACTTGACCGACCCTTTAATGAAGTGATCAGGCAAATGTCAATGCTTAATTTACATATAGTAGAATCATACAAATTGATCTTAAGCAGAGCTTTCAAAAGTACTCAGTTTACAAGTGAACAGCCTATAGTTCTGTTAATATGTAAACGCAGTTTTGCATTTCCTTGTTGACTATTTCAACGTAAAGGCTGTTCGCGATAAAATGAGCACTTTTGAAATCTACCTTAGAAAAAAGTCACTGCCCCTACCTGCATATATTTTAACGGCCGCACTGAGTGACAGGTGCCCAGTAAAGTTGGTAACGATGGATGGGAAGTAGTTCCATATTTTAATGTCGAATAAAAAGCTGTTGGGTAACCATTTATGATAACTTAAATTATTTATTTCACTATGTTTTGTTTTTAATGCATCGAAGTGTAAAACTGAGCAGATTTGTAGAATATTTAATGTTTTGATAATTACACAGTTTCACTTGACCGACGCATGAATAAAGTGATGAGACCCATTACTATGTTAATTTTATATAAGACGAAACACACAATGTGCATACAAGTACAGGATGAGTCTATTAAAAGAGGCCCCGTGGGACATGCGTGTAACGGAGCGAGGTAATGAAGAAATACAGTCCACCGTGACAACAAAATACCTAGAGCAGGTGCTAGAAGTGGCCGCCATTGACCTCTAAGTACTCAAAAAACAAACATACACATACGTAAAGGAAATCAATCGAATTAATAATTAAAATAGCATATAAAGTAAGATTTCATTATTTTTTACTAATGCATAGAAGGAGTTCGTGTTTCCAAACGTAAGTGTAATCTGAAGGAAAGATTTTTCATCATACCGTTACATAAACAAACACATGGGAACAAAATACAGCCCAAAACAAACACTGCTCACACCACACAGCCTTGTAAATAACTCGGGACGAAAGAGTAACAAAACGTGCAAGTTTAGAAGGCTGTAATTTCATCCGTTCGTCAGTCAAAAGTTAAAGCTTGCCAACGTTTCGAAGGACGGACGGAGAGAATTAAGGGGAATGGTGCACGAACACCTTATATTTATATAATTTTTATTACAAACTGTTTCACAGAAGATTTTTCGAAAATTTCTGCTCGACAAGACGTAAAAAATAGTTCTGGACACATTCTTACGTTGTCAATGCGTTCGTTACTCCCGGAGCACTGATCGAACGTCCCGCGTGGCCTCTTCGGAAGGACTCATCCTGCAGATCTTAAGCAGGGCTTCCAAACAGCGATCCTTTCACCTATGGACGCGAGTGCCTCGGCCTGCCAACGAAGGTTCTGCGTTGTTTGTCGCAGGATCCTAACACAGGCTTCATCACGAACACTCCCCTGGAGGTGTTCACAATGACCCCGGGCAGGAGGTACCGCTTCCGCATGATCAACTCGCTTGCCTCAGTCTGCCCGGCGCAGCTCACCATACAAGACCACGATATGATCGTCATCGCGACAGATGGCGAGCCCGTGCACCCTGTTGTCGTCAACACCATCATATCCTTCTCCGGTAGGTGTATGGTCTCGTTCGCAGTGTCCTCACTCACTTTTCGAATCAAACCTTTGAAAAATCTCACCCCATGTTCGACAGTTTTGTTATTTGCTAAATATACCATGTATCACAAGTGTTTTATACTTTTGTATTCATAAAGTAATATTTGTTCGGTTAAATTTAAATGTTATTTATACTCTCTCTATAAATTAAATATTTCATTTATAATTTACACGAAATTATAACAGTGAGAAAACATGTATGTTGGTAACTCCTATTAAGAAATAGTTCTCATGCAAAATATTATTACAAGATGAGTGCGCAGGAAAACGGTGCGTTGTCGCCTGGTGTAATTTTCCAGACTTGATTAAGTTTAGCTTGCACGAGGCGGAGGAATATCCTGAAAGTAGAACTTAAGCATGTCTTCAGAAAAGTGCGAAGTAACCGTGATTGGATTATATTTATAGTCTGGTCGCAATGTCTTCGCACTTTTCGAACGAAATTTATGAAAAACTGAAATACCTCACTGACGGGTTTGGCTGCCTCCTACAATACCTAGTTTTTGATGTTATTACAAGTTCTGTGACATATTTACGAAACCTGAATAAAAACGCCTATTCATTTGTCCTTAGTTTAAATCTAAGAGTGTAAAATCCAAATAAACTTTTTTTATATAAGTTAAGAAATTTTTTTTCAACACGATGTTCTGGTACAATTAAAGTATTTATTGAATGAAGTCTTAAAAGTTGCATGTAGCTATTCCTTTGAAATCTTGTTCTTAGTTCACATGTCGAAAGTTTTAATTTCCATCTTTTTGACTTTGAATCTTGTTTCGAAAGACAGACATTGAAGTACTAGAGAACCGCACAATAAAGCTCCAAGATTTATTATTCATGACAATCTAACAACTCGGATAATTATTTGAGCTGTAATATTAATCTTGAATTTTTGTTCAATTTTGATATTTGTATGAAAAAAAAATTTAAATTCTAATAGCTTCGCATTTACCTTCATTTTCACATTTATTCAGTATTTCATTTTATATCATATCGAAAATATCTAATATGATTAAATTACAGACAATTAATTTAACTCTCGAACGTCATTAACGCGCGGTGCATCTTCAAGAGCAAAAAGATTATTTTTTTAACGCTTTCAATAGGTGGTGACTTTACTTAACGAAGTCATAACTTGTAACAAGGCAGATCTGAAAACGTGTATATTTACCCGTGAAGAGTTGAACATATACTTTATTGTTGTTCTTCGCTTCTAAACATTGGACACGCGTATGTTATGATCTGGGTTCAAATCCCTGTCCGACCTTCATAAGTGACGTGAATCAATGAGAAATTACATTGGACATACTCCATTGCAGAGTTGTGTCGTCAAGGAAAACACATATGATGACATTTGTAACATACACGAGGACAAGCAAAGGCTAGCTTATGTCAACAGATATTCAAATCATAAAAAAATAAAATATAGCTCCACAAGGAATTCAGTCAAACTGCTGGTTCGCCAAGAAAACTGCGTTTGTTCTTCTGTGTTATCTTTGCTGGGTTGTCTGGCTTTATGTACATATATTTGTTTATAATATCTTGTATTTGTTTTCCGTTCGTTTGTTACTCGTCCTATTTGGTTCATTTTGGTAAAACAATTAACTTAATTTATTGTATAATTATTTTAATGTTTTAAATATATTCAGATAAGAGTCATTATTGGCTTGGTCTCCTATTTGTATTTAACTTCATCATATGTGTTTTCCATGTGGACATAGCTCTGGGATTGTGTATGATCGAAGTAATTCTTCCTATAATCACTTACACCCAATGCAAGTATCATGCAAAGGACGTGAGATGCACTGAAGAAATAAGTGCAAATATTTCTGGAAAGCAAAGGAAACTATTTCTGTGAGGCGGTTTTGTTTACTCTAACAAAATTATACTCCAATTCACAGGGAATGTAAAAGAAACTTAGGTGTGCTATTATTTAATTGGTTCTTTGTACACTTGCTGTATTGTGAAAATATTATGGCTAACAATAGAATTGAAAAAATCTTTCATCTTATTTATTTACGGTTAAGAAATTTACTTTGTGCCAAATAAATGAGTTAAGTTAAATGAAAATGTCTGCTTTTCAATATAGTTGATTTAGTACGTAAGGAACCTTACTAAAGGCTATGCCATCAAATAACAAATTACTTAGCTCGTTGAATTAATGTTTTAACCTTCAAAATAAGCGTAATCGGCTTTGTGACAAAGAATACGGCTTAACTATTATAATGACGATGCAATATTTTCATCGCTTTAATATACAGGCTGTATCTAAATTCGACCGACAAACTTCAGCTGTAGGTTAATCACAAAAAAATAAAATAATATTTAATTATATATACAACCTATGGTCTAAAGTGGATACTAAGGGTGGTACACATATTTGAAGTTGGACCTGGGACACTTGTTTATTGCAAATAATGGAGATAATAGTTACTATGGAAGACCGATAGTCTGGATAATAGTTAACTGAACAAAGGTCTTGGAAACACCTCAACACTTGTCGCTGTCATTAAATTATTCCACGTAAATAATCACGGTTACTACCCCTATATACATATCGTGGGTGCACACTCGGGATTTAAAGGGTGGATTACTGATCCTCTTGTCACAATTGTCGAACATGTCACGTGGTGTAAATACCCCAAACCTCGCCGTTCTCGAGGAATTCGTGTTTTACTTTCCAAATAATATTTACCAACACCTGGCAGGTGGGCACGAACGATACCCAATAACAGACTTTAGCGGCTGTTAAAGTGAGGCGAAGATTCCACAGAGAGGTACATTACAGTGGTACTGTAATAAACGTTTATTCTCTGCTACAACTTAAAAAATGTGTACCTTAATTTGAATTAATTTTAGGCCATATGTCGTATATATGTTTTCAACATATTTTTTCGTGATTAACCTACACCCGAAGTTTGTCGGTCGAATTTAGGTACACTCTGTATAGCCCAAACAAAAAATTAGTTTGTGGTAAACCTATTATGCAGTCATTCATGTTTAACGATAAATTTTTTGCGGCAACAAAGTATGTGTTGCAGTAAAAAAAAAAAGTATAATTAAAGAGCGAAGAATTTTTTTTAATGTAATCACCACCATTGCAAGTGTAGTTAAAAAAAAAACAGTGGTGATTCGTCCATCTGAAAGCGGCCGGTGTTGATATCAAAGATTAAAGGTTAAGTGGATAGATTTCTCGTCTTCTGCACGTGTACCCAAAATTGACCTTCCCGCACCAACACAACTGTCAAAGTCAATGATCAAAAATTATGGTCTAGTTTGATTGTAACTTAATTTAAAAAAAAAAAAAAAAAACAATTTTACATGAATAAAATAATTTTGCCAATTAGAATTTTATCAAACTGCATTACAGATTAGTTAGAGGAAGTAGACAACAATATCACAGCACTAATTTACGTAAACAATGTCCTGTCCTCAAATTCTATTCACGTAGTTAACGATAGTCGTATTTGCAGTGAGCTGCGCCGGCACAAGCATCAAGCTGCGTCGCTCCACGGGAAACTTAACATTCCTAAAACTAAACATTAAGATTCGATTTACCAAGGTACTTGCACCAACACAGGAATGGTTATGATTTTTTTTTTTGCACTAATCTATTCAAATTGTCTCCGGTGTTTATAAGAAAATATTATTTTTAATTCATTTAAAAGTAATAAACAAATCTCACCAAGGCATGTTACAGAAATTCCACTTAGAGCTGTTTATACACAAAATGTATATTGCATTAATCTCTAAACCAGATTAGTATATGCACTTCAACTATACACGCTTTCAGTCGCCCGTCAGACTATCCCTAAATTCGCTATCTTCTACCTGCATAATAATAATTAGTGTCACAGAACAACTAGGGAGATATATCCACTTATACACTAAAACCCTTTACGAAATGCACTACAGTACATTAGTGGCAATATCACAGCAGTTGTTCACACTAATACCTGCATATATTCAAAACAATAATGACTTTGTATTTCAAAATTATGTTATTTGTGAACTGCGCTAAAAACCTGGTACATCACAGCAGAAAAGCAACGGCTCATTTCCGGGACACGGAGACTGATTCTATGCAGCTAGCATGATCACTGTCCCGTATTCACTCCACATTTGATATGTGCGTGCAGTGGCGTGTAATGAGTTTTTTTTTCCAGCTTAACCAATATAATAACTCCACATATTTGAGTGTTTTAGATAACATTTGCTAGTGCCGGGCTGTGGTTCCATTTTCAATTTCTACTAACAAACGCAACTTCTACTTTGCTTACCCTCCACATGTATTTTCCGTTTTATAATACCTAACGTTACTTATGAAAATGGAAACAAAATAAATGTAATAGTAATTTAACTGAATATTATTTAGAGAGCATATTACAAATTATAGGAAAACTGCCATTTTCCAAAACATTTTCATCCACTTTCCAAAGAAACGAGTACTGGAGGACGCAAACAGAACGACTGCTTGCCCTCCCGAAGGAACGTGGCAGGGTAACTCGCTTGCGAGTTCGATTCATCGCTAGTCGCTCCCGTTTGTGGAAATAAGTAGTAGATAGCAGCACTGTGCGTGTACAGTACGGGAATTACGAAAACTCTGCTTCTCGAATCGGAAACGTGGAACTCAGGTTTAAATGTGTTTAAATTTTAAGTTAAGGCGAAAACTCTGAGGTCAAATATTTACAATATATATATAGGGTAAGCACTGCTTACCTTGCGTCTATGGAATGAACTCCAGTGTGTGCGTGGTTATGTGCAGGGGAGAGGTACGACTTCGTGATCAACGCAGAGCAACCCGTGGCGGCATACTGGGTGCAGGCACGAGGTCTGGGAGAGTGTGGTAACAAGAGGGCGCAACAGCTGGCAGTCGTGAGGTACGCCAGGGGACCTCACCAGCCGCTCATGGACCCTCCCACATATGACGTCGGTATTCCCCAGGGCGTGGTGAGTCATCACGACACACTCTCACGCAGCACAACCTCATCAATGTCAGCGTGACCATGGAAACGAACTTTGCACTTAATGACTCTCCCTCGAAGGGTTTCAAACACCCTTTCAATAAAGATTGTCCTTTCACATACTCCGTTCTAAAGGCTGATCATGATAAACTGAGCACTTTTGTAAGCCCTGCTTAAGATCTACTTGTATGCACATTGTGTATTCTTACACCATATGTAAAATAAACCATGCCGTGTGCATTTGTTGTCCAAGTGAAACTCTGAAATTATTATAAAAGTAAATATTATACAAAGTTGCTATTTCTGACACACAAAAGCATAAAAAAAAGAAGACATTTTAGTATTCACTAATGTTTACCTAACACTCTTAATTATAAGTTATGACATAGGACTACTTTTCCTCCATCGTTACAAACTTTACTGGATGCATTCCAGTCAGTGTGCCCATTAAAATATATGAAGTTGGAGGCAGTTATTTTTCAAAAATTGATTTCAAGAGTGCTTAAGTAATAGTGAACAGCCTATAATAACACTCCTTTTCTACTTCATAAATTGCATGCAAATTTTGCAATCATTTTCTGTACAGGGAATATTAAGCTGACTCTGTTGGTTTCCCCCTCCTCCCTTTGTAGCTCAGTTTATGTCAGAATGGCACGTGCCTAAGTCTCCAATCGCGGCCATGTTCGCCCAATCCCAGTAAAACCGCGAGCATGTGTCCTTATAGTTATAACCTTCCATGCTTGTCTAGGTGTATGGGGCTTAGTCCTGAGACGCGCTAAGGTCTCTTTCTTAACTGTGACCCCCGACTCTCCTCTTAGATTTAAGTTAGGTTAGAAAAAATTACATCCTCATAGCATTGTAGTATTTGCCTGAATTTTTCTTTCAAGTAGTATGATGTAAAAATTACTCAGGACTGATGTAACGTCTTAAAATTAACGCCGATTAAAGTCACAACAACCGTAATACAATTAAATATTACTATAATGAAAATTATTTTTAAAAAGTCTTATATATTTGGTGGCAGCGGTGAGTATGTATGTGATGCCGGCCAGACAGTCATACGCTGGTATTATGACACATATCTACCGGTACAAAAAACGCAGTTCAAGTAATTGTTTATCTATTCAACAAACCTTTTTTCTTGAAAAATAAAAAAAAATTTCTAACATGAATAAAATATTACAATTTTAATTCCTTCGCAAATATTCCTTGCGTTGTTAATGACAGCGAATTTGTAGATTCAGTTCGTTTCAGTTTATTCGCGGTTCCTTCATAATTTTTTAATCAAACGTTTCAAAATAAACTCACTGTATAATGTGTTTGGTTGGTTTCCTAAATACATTTTGTACCACAAGCGTTTATTGATTCGGTTGACATATAAGGATCTTGTTTTTGGTTAAGTTAATTTTTACTTATATTTATAAGCGAATTATAATTTTTCATCTATAATTGATGTAAATAAATTGATAAAGGGAAATAATGTATTGGTAATGCCTAGTAAGAAATAGTTATTAGATGCAGAAATTTTATTTAACTGAGTGCGCACGAATGAGGTGCATTGCCCCTTTCGTTTAATTTTCTACACTTAGTGTTAAGCTTTGTTTGCATGAGGCGGAGGAATATCCTGAGATGATAACCACAGCAAAACTTCACAAAAGTTGGAAGTAACAGTGAACGGACTGCACTGCTGAATGTTTGCCGCCCAAGTTGTTATACCGCGTGAGTTAGTGAACTTGTGCGTGTGGCAGGTCCTGAACCCGCTCGACGCGATCTGCAACCGGCAGCGCTCGGACGCCATCTGCGTGAACCAGCTGAAGAACGCGCAACACATCGACGAGGGCATCTTGCAAGAGCGGCCCGACGTCAAGATCTTCCTGCCTTTCCGTTTTCTCTTCTACAGACCGGAACAACTCTTCGTGCCCAACACGTACAACAGATATCTGGGTGCGTAGCAAATCTCAGTACCCATCATTGACCTACCCCAACACGTACAACAGATATCTGGGTGCGTAGCACATCTCAGTACCCATCATTGACCTACCCCAACACCTACAACAGATATCTGGGTGCGTAGCACATCTCAGTACCCATCATTGACCTACCCCAACACGTACAACAGATATCTGGGTGCGTAGCACATCTCAGTACCCATCATTGACCTACCCCAACACGTACAACAGATATCTGGGTGCGTAGCACATCTCAGTACCCATCATTGACCTACCCCAACACGTACAACAGATATCTGGGTGGTAGCACATCTCAGTACCCATCATTGACCTACCCCAACACGTACAACAGATATCTGGGTGCGTAGCACATCTCAGTACCCATCATTGACCTACCCCAACACGTACAACAGATATCTGGGTGCGTAGCACATCTCAGTACCCATCATTGACCTACCCCAACACGTACAACAGATATCTGGGTGCGTAGCACATCTCAGTACCCATCATTGACCTACCCCAACACGTACAACAGATATCTGGGTGCGTAGCACATCTCAGTACCCATCATTGACCTACCCCAACACGTACAACAGATATCTGGGTGCGTAGCACATCTCAGTACCCATCATTGACCTACCCCAACACGTACAACAGATATCTGGGTGCGTAGCACATCTCAGTACCCATCATTGACCTACCCCAACACGTACAACAGATATCTGGGTGCGTAGCACATCTCAGTACCCATCATTGACCTACCCCAACACGTACAACAGATATCTGGGTGCGTAGCACATCTCAGTACCCATCATTGACCTACCCCAACACGTACAACAGATATCTGGGTGAGTAGCACATCTCAGTACCCATCATTGACCTACCCCAACACGTACAACAGATATCTGGGTGCGTAGCACATCTCAGTACCCATCATTGACCTACCCCAACACGTACAACAGATATCTGGGTGCGTAGCACATCTCAGTACCCATCATTGACCTACCCCAACACGTACAACAGATATCTGGATGCGTAGCACATCTCAGTACCCATCATTGACCTACCCCAACACGTACAACAGATATCTGGGTGCGTAGCACATCTCAGTACCCATCATTGACCTACCCCAAAGCATCACAACTATTAAAGCCACATGGCCAACAGTGATGAATGTGTTTGTTTATATCTTAATTTTTAAATAACAAGCACTATTATAGTAATAAAATACTTTTACCACTTCGAATTTAATCACTAAGCAATACAAATTGGTTAGAGGATGTGTAAATACATCAGAAAAGCACTTGTTTACTAAACACTGTTCTAACCTCAAACCCAATCCACGCCATTTTTGCTATCCGTAGTGTCAGAAAAGCAGTTAGTTCAATGTTGGGACACGGAAATTGGTTGTGCGCAGCCAGCGAGATCGGTCTACCTCATATTTAGTCTATGCCTGTTCCCAGTCGATACCTGTTGCTGATACTTGTTATTGAGAATACCTGTCATGGGTAAGCTGTATGCTCGGCTATGTTGTTCCACTGCCTGACCCTTGTTCTTGAATACCTGTTACTAGCGATGTGTCAGGACTGATCTTTTTCGCTACTTCTATGCAGCGCATACCCTCCTGGTAGTTTGATTCTTTCACGATTGTCCTACCAGGGAAACATGGCACACGAGGAGGTTAGGTGCGAGTAGGTATATCTTCTCGTGTCTCATGTTCTCCTGGCAGGGCAGTGACAGTAGCAATTTCCAGGAGGGTGTTACTGTGACAGAGTGGGGGTATAAAAATAACACCTAGATACATACTGAGAAGGAGAAAAAATTTTTCTTTGTCCAATAATCGTAAAGAAAAATCACACGTAAAATGGGCACTTTGGGAATGTGGTTGTTAAATATGTTCAAAATGAAGTTAAGAATTTCATATGTAATATTCTCGACCGTAAATACTATTGGGATGCAGTATTAGACGGTAGCAACAGGTACGACGAGATGATATTGTACGAGTGTCGAGTAACAAGCGATTTCAGGCAGGGAGGATGGCAACAGGTATCTCCAGAAACCAAGAACAGGTATCTATCGACTTTTCTCGCCCAATACCGGTTGGTATTGAAAATACTCCCCAGTACCTTGCCCAGTACCTTGCGCAGTACCTTGCCCTTGCCACACACATGCCGCACACTAGTCTCTAGCATAGTATGCATATGGCGCTTCATACCAAGTACGCAGCCACAGATTACAAACGTGGGGTTAATGCTAAATAAATGCTTTCTCAGTGCAAACATTTTAAGAACTACCCTTTAAAACAAAACTATTCTACGTGTCATTTCTTAAGGAGTACTTTACGCGCTAAAAAAAATCTTACAATATCTTCTTAGTATCAATTGTTTATAATTCAACATAAAAAATCTAGGCGTGCACTTCACAAAACTGACAAATGAATGAAATGCTTTAAACATTTCTTAACCTGGCAGTATTCTCTGAGAAAGGTTCTTTGAGGCCAATAAATAATATCGTAACTAATTAAAAATTATATGGAGAGAAGAAGGAGCTTTTTTTAATTGAATGTATGTTATGTCAGCTCTTGTTACCCTTTAAGGTCCAATTTAATTTATGTTTTCAGGGGTTGCAAACAGGAGATTTCATAAAGTTCGATCGACACAACACTTGAATGGCTGTTGCAGCCAATGAGCTGTAGGGTTTGTGTTCAGCTGTATACGCTGTTCACGGTAAAAATGAGCACTTTTGAAAGCCCTGCTTAAGATTTACTTGTTTACACGTTGTGTATTCTTCCGCCTTATGTAAAATTAATATTGCTATGGGTCTCGTCCCTTTATTCATGCGTTGGTCGAGTGAAACTATGGTACTGTTATAGAAGTAAATATTTTACGAATTTGCTAATTTTTACACTTCGGTGCATTAAAAAAACGGGAAGTGAAAGAATTAGTTTTAAGATATCACAAATGGTTATCTAACACTTTTTATTCGACGTTAAGATATGGAACTATTTTCCATCCGTCGTTACAAACCTTACTGAGCGAATGTCACTCAGTGCGCCCATTAAAATAAATGCATGCAGGGGCAGCGACTTTTTTCTAAGGTCCATTTATAAAGTACTCACTTGATTGTGAACAGCGTTTAGTAATATGAACCAATTTTTTAACAAAGGCCATTAATATTGTTTACGGAGCAGTATCCCACAAGTAAGATTGTTGGCCTTTAAGCTTCGTAACTTACTATACTGACCAAAAATTACCTTCACGTGCATTACGTATATAAGCTGTTGGAGACAAACTGAGGACTTTTGAAAGCCTTGCTCATGATATACTTGTGTGCGCTCATGGTGTATACGCCAACGATATATAGTGACCCTGATCACTTTCTTCATGTGTCGGTAGAGAGAAACTATTGTAGAAGTAAACCTTTTTTAAACTCACTGTGTCTTACACTTGTGTGCACTGTAAAAAGCGAGATAAAGAAATCGTTTCACGTGTTACACAAAACTTTCCACTGCACTTTAAGACACGGAATTACTTACCTTCCGTCGTGATCAACTATCATGGACGCTTGCTTGCCAATGTGCATGATACATACTGGCGGAAAAAGTAACTTATTTCAAATGTTGATTTCAAAATTGCTCTGTTAGCTGTGAAATAAAGCATTATTGTTTATTAATTGTTCTTTTCGGTCACTAAAATAAATATTGTTGTTGCCATGGAAACATTTTTAAAGGTTTTATATTCAATAAGGTACACACACACACACACACAAATATTCATACATATACATGTGTGGTATTGTGTGTGTATATATAATATATAAACAATACCGCACTCAGTATGTTCGTGTACGAACTGGCGTACCGTTTGTATAGGCTGTTCACGGTAATATGATCACTTTTTTAATTACCCTTTGAAAAATGCCACTACCCCTACTAGCATATATTTCGACAGGTACCACTGAATGACATGTACCCAGTAAGGTTGGTGATGACAGAGGGAAAGAAGTTCTGTCTCTTAACGATGAATTTAAAGTATTAGGAAAATACCCTTGAGTACTGAAACTATTATTTTGTCTTCCTGTTATTTTTTAAAAACATCCAGTGTAAGAATTATCACATTTGTAAAATACTAATTTTTATAATAGGTTCACAATTTTACTTAACCAACGCATAAATAAAGAGATGAGTCTCATAGCAATAGTTATTTTACACCTGGTGGAAGAATATGCAACAGGCATACAAGTAGATACTTAGCAGGGCTTTCAAAAGTGCTGACTTTATCGTGAACCCGCTTACAAGCACCTAAGATGCACTGTGACGTTGGATAAGTTCGTGGACTAGCGGCCCGAGTGTAGTCAGACACGCACCAAAGGCGCCCATGGACTTACTGACTCTGCTAATGCCCGGTTGCACCAATATGTTCCCCGATCCGAGATCGAATGATCCTAGTTCCGAACCATGATCCATTTTGATATTGGTTCCAATGTAAAAGTGTTGCACCAACGAAATTTCATGATTCCGGATGTTCGATCCGTCGATCTTGGTTCCAAAGCGAGCGATCGAGATTAAGTATGAGACAAATTGTGCTACTGGTTCGTTATATATGACGTCATAGAAATAGGCGTATTTTTCACTATAGATAGAACCAGCTGTGCGATGTGTTTTATCTGTTTAAAAGTGAATTATTGTTGTACGAATTTGACTGAATAATATTCATGTGTGTATAATGTTGTTTTAATTTCCCAAGAAAACAATCGAACGTAGTTCTATCTGTTGGCGTAGATTCAAACTACATTTGTCGACGATGGCTGCTCATCTCGGATCGAGATTTCGAACCGCCGATATTGGCGGTTCGAAATGAACTTTATCTCGATCACCAGTCCAGCTCCGAACTCGAATTTGTGTGTCGAACTTATATCGTATCTAGTTTCGAACCACGACGGTGCAACCGGTCATCAGATCTGAAGAGCGCTCGACTCAAGCATCGCGAGCTGGTCGAGGAGTCGATCAGCTCCTCTTGGAGTCGGCGTGTGGCGGGCCCGCGCCTGACCGGAGCTGTGCTGTTGTTTCAGTGGCGCCGAGCGGCGACCACGTCATCAGCTTGGTGGACGAGATATCGTTCGTTTTCCCCCCGGCGCCGCCCTTGTCGCAGATCGACGACATCCCTCCGGAGCAGTTCTGCAACGGCGACAACCGGCCACCAGACTGCGGCACCAACTGCATGTGCACGCACAAGGTCGACATCCCGCTCAACGCCATCGTCGAGGTCGTCCTAGTCGACGAAGGTCAGTCCCCACCCCCCAACCCCCATATCCTCCTCCTCCTCCACCTGCTCGGGTTTTCAACCCGCGTGTCCGTGATGGTGGCAGATGGTTCTTCTCCTGTTCAGGATCAAGGCCCTTACACAATTGAAAACTTTAACATTTGACTTTACGTTAGCTTTCCAAGATGTTTCCTATGGAGCCTGACCCAATGTAGACTAACTGTCAAAGGTACAGTCGAGCAATTTCGAAAAGTTGAAAATTAAAGTCAAAGTCAAGCAGCCATTTTGCCGAGAATCTAACATAGGTTATGTGGAAAGTGCGTTATTTTATTGTAGGGCGATTTTTAATCTCGGTATATTAAACAAAGCTAGCGTTAAATTAAATAAACGGCAAACAAGTATAATGTGAAGAGGAAATATATGAATTAACATATTTTAATAAAGTAAACAAATGGGTTTTTTTTGTTTTGAAATAAACTTTTGAGGTAAATTTTAAGCATATTAAAAAAAGGCACGTAAAATGCATTCCTGGACGATATCATAATTATTTACATAACAAGATACACATTTTTTACGAAGCTCGCAGAATCTATGTTCAATTGTCTGAACTCTGACTTCACGATATTGTATTGTGTGTTGGTGATTTCGTCAGAGGAAAGGAAACGCGAAGTCACAATGGTAAAGTTTTCTATTGTGCAAGAAGCTTAAAGCAAAGGTCAGGAGACAGGTGGCTGGAAAGAGAATGACCCCGAGTGGTGGTGGAAGTCGACATGGGGGTCCCAAGGGCCGGGCATTTCCACTGCTCGATCCGAGGCAGCATGTGCCGGTGGAACCCACAAAGTGGGGAGAATCATAAGAGAACCGAAAAACCCTGGTATGGCCCAAGTGTTAAGAAGTGTCAAGAGCTTAAAGATTGTTGTTGTTGTTGTTGTTGTTGTTGTTGATGTTGTTGTTGTTGTTGTTGTTGTCGTTTTTGTTGTTGTCGTCGTCCTTCTCCACTCACTATCCTTCACACTACGGTTGGGGGGGGGGGGGGGGGAACATTTCGCGGAACGTTCACGCGGGAGTCACGTAGCCCCGACAAACACAGCACGGCACGACGAAAACCGCAACCACGACACGACATCTATGTTTTCAATGTGACATCAGGGCCGCGTCTAGGATGGAGGTAGGGAAAACTTACCACACGATTTCGTTTTGCAAGGTTGTACACTCTGTGCGTCGTGCCGCACGACACGATGGAAATATAAACCATTTCTAATCCAAAATTGCTGGTCGGACGACAGATTTGTTGGGCTTACGTCAGATCTATCTTGTATTTCATTGGCTGTTTAGTTTTAAGTGTCGTGTCGTGCTTGTCGTGGCTACGTGATTCCGGCATTACAAAGAACGGTTCTGTAGAGTGCGCATAGAAAGCTGCGCAGAAACTAACCATCATTTTTGGCAACAATGGAATACTGTTTTCCGTCTAAAAATAGCACGATGTTTTTTTATAAACAAGTGCTCCAACATGTGAACAAGCAAGATGAACGGTTTCAACATAACGTTACACTATTTCACCAGTTCCTTGCAGAAAATAACAGAAATATTGTTTATGTTTGATGTATTATACTTCTAATAGGTGGAATAATTACTACCCCACTTCTTAAAGTTTCCGCATTAAATGTATTAATCAAGTAAGTACGCCGGGATACCGCAACATAGTATTAGTACCTGTTACTTCAATTTGCTTTTAAATAAATAAAAAATTGCATTGGGCATATGAAAGAGAACTAATTAAAAGAAACTGTTCTGGCTCCAATATGTCGTCAAAAAGATATTGCAAGGTAAATAGTCGCGGAAAGATTTCAGCGATTAAATGTAACTGCTCACAGTATCTGAAGTGTTACCAACTGCTGGAACAGTCCCGGCGATGCAGTTTCTGTCTCGAAGCCTTTGGACTTTTGCGAACTCACAAACTTTTCCGGCGAATGAAATGAGTTGCTAACACTCTCTGAACTGTCGGGAACTTTCTAAGGGCAGACCAAGCGTAATACCAAACTGACAACAAAACAGGCGACTTGTAATCCCAGTGAAACGACGACGGGAAATTATAAATTATATATAAAAAAAAAAAACTTTTAAACACTATTTATAAGAGGCAACAATCATGAGTATGCATCAATCAACATTTCCCTTTAACACATTGAATATAACAGCGCAAATATTATTTACGCGTACAGAATTATTATTTAGGCAGTTAACCGTCTTCAAATATTTATTTTTTAATCTTTATTATATTTACACTATATTCTGATTGGGTAAAAACAGTAGCGTAAACATACATGCAATCTTGGGCGTGCTAAATAACTGACACCATGTTTGTTAACATTCAGTTTATTTTCCAAGGAGTGTGAGGTACGGGGTATATAATGCCCAAACCTATGTCCGTACAGGATAATTCTTTCAACTCCATAATCCGGGAAATTCCGTACAATTTGGGAAAGTTGGCAACCCTACTTCAGATTTCTTTGACTATGTATATCATTCTGACGTGTGTTAAAAGTTGAGCGACGGGTAATATCGGGGTCTTAAAAGAGTACATGCAATTTTTTTTTTGCAGTGCAAAGATATGTGTAAAGGATATCGCGTGCCTCCTTTCCAGGGAACATTTCAGTTTGCAACTTTAAATAAATTGTGTACACGAGGATGAATTAACCTTGTTTCGCGATACATTTCCTGACACACAATAAGGCAGATGCAGTTGCACCACAAAAATAATACATCTTCAGTTAATCGTGACGTTCTTGAGTTTTGCACCGCCGACCCCCTTTCACGATTACACTAAATGTTTCGAAATGTCACGATAGCATACATGTACTTAAACATGTCGTGTACGCCAGGAACCGTTAAGAAAATAACTTTTAAAAATATCGATTATTCTTGATTAACTGAAACGTTCTGGAATGGTTCCTGAAAATCGCAACTCTTGCCATCCCTACCTCACAGGTCATCATCACGTACAGCATGTTTCACTCATTCACGGCCCATGATGTTTGCTCACAAATGCCGATCTGTTGGTCGTAATACAATGCAACGTGCTACGGACATGCCATGGCGTATGGGAAGTACAGTGACGTCATTGGAAATGGCCCGGTGACGTCATTTTAGGTGGCACTACAGTGCATGATTCTTTCGTACGCTCTGAAAAAATTCTGGCGAAATTCCAAATTCCTAAAATGGCTTAGAAGTTTCGAACCCATATATCGTATGGAAATAATACCACACACCTGGCTACAAATACGGAATGTTTATGGTCGCTACTATACAAAGTTGGTAAGTTTCCTATACACATTTGATTGTTTCCTGAGCAAATGTTGAAACGCTAGCATGAATATACGGAAAATAACTTTACCATTCGCCCTTTCTCACTCTACGTTCACACTCGTACAGTAAATTTGCGAATTATTTTTTTAGCTTGTAGGCATGTGCGTACGTCTGGACGATTAGGCCGTCAAATGCCAGTCGTATGGGCGTAAGCTTTCAGTCTTAAGTGTTCTTGTCGCTGCTATCGGGATGTAACTGGTAGCGATTCGTGTTCGTTCGGGTACAATACGACGAGCCTGTGCTCAGTGGAGCAGCGTGTGTTTATCGTTCTCGCGTACTGGAGAAAGGAGTCGATAAAGGCGAGCCAGCGACCATTTATTGCTCCGTTTGGAGGCCGGAAATCACCCGCAAATTCTTCCCCTCAATTAGTGAACATCATAAGCCAAATGCCAGTCGTATGGGCATAAGCTTTCAGACTTAAGTTCTTGTCGCTGCTATCGGGATGTAACTGGTAGCGATTCGTGTTCGTTCGGGTACAATACGAGCCTGTACTCAGTGGAGCAGCGTGTGTTTATCGTTCTCGCGTACTGGAGAAAGGAGTCGATAAAGGCGAGCCAGCGAGCATTTATTGCTCCGTTTGGAGGCCGGAAATCACCCGCAAATTCTTCCCCTCAATTAGTGAACTCATAAGCCAAGTGCGAGTGAAGCTCTCTACACAGAAAAAGAAATTAATGATGCTGCAACAAAACAAAGTGCTATTGAGTTATTTCTATAATCGTTTATGTCTTGGTAACATTAATAATTGTGAATAAGTTACTTAATGATAACCATTATAAAGTCTTATATTCCTGTAATGTAAACATACTGTTGAAGTGTTAATGCTAACAAAGTTTTTAAGTAATGTTGTCGCAACCAGAAGTTGTATTACACTAAAAAATACAGGGAAAACAAAATATTTTTTTGTTACTACGACATTAAAGAAATGAACAACCAACACAAGGTTATACTGACTTGGCGTTGTAAAAACGGCGGATAGTAGTGAACAGCGATAACCTCGTAATATGAAACCACTGTATTTAAATTGTATAGCAGAGAATAATATTTAAATGTAGCTAATTGTTTTTATCTTGTCTGAAAGACAGTCGTATTTGCAGAACATTTATTTACCGAGATACGCGTATTCGCGCAAAAAAACTATTTCACAAAAATGCAGAGATCCATCACACTCTTAACCTTCACCGTAAAAAATTCTGTATTTGTGCAAGGAATTATATGAAAACTAGTTGCAAAATATATTTTTTTTTAACACTACATTCTAATTAAAGTAAATTTCAGAAAAATTCAGTGTAGAATGTGTAAAACTAATGTTGAATGGCAAGTCTTCAAATGTGCTACAAATATTGAGCTAAACAAACGGTTTTTTTGTGTTTCCCCAAGCAATGTCTTGTAATTGTACAATATTTTCGCTGCAGAGTTGCAACTAGTTTGCAAAAAAGTACTTGTAATATTTTACTGCGCAGACGTGTCTAATAGACTGCGGTCTTGCATACACAAGAGAAATGTATATTGTTTGACGTCTAACTTGCCCTAGAACTTACATGCTGTGCCCACACTGTAAAAAAAAAATTGAATTTTTACTGAGAAGATCTTCGTAATTTTACAAGTGCTTGTAACAGTACAAAGATTTCTCTTGTGATGCTACTCGTTTGTAGAACTACAATGGCCGTGTTTGTAATAAACATCAATAAATGATTGTACTATATTGACCCGTATCCATGACGAGGTTCAGCAAAATGGCGGACACTCGAGAACGTAAAACTGTATACAGTTATTTGTGTAAAAACTATGGGTGATGTTAAGTGTAGTTGCGTGCAAAAAGAAAGGTATTACGAGTTTGAATAAACTAAAACACTTCAAGCAATTCAAATAATAATAATTAAACGTAATGTCTCCTAGCTACACAGAACTCTTAAATCAGCTTTCAATACCTCGTTAAGTGCCGCCAAATCTCTTGAGTCATCAACAGAACTCTTAAAATGAAACAAATGTATTTATTATTTTTAATTAAATAACTTAATTAATATGTTGTAGAAACTTGCAATTACATTTATTGTAAAAAAAAAAATTTCAGTTTCGTAAGTTAAGTTGGTCTTGTGGTTAAAGGCGCCGGCTAAAATATAAGGGATGAGGGTTCTACCATAACCGGTTCTACTCCATGTTCTGGCCAGGTGTGTTTTTCTTCTCGTAAACTGTATTTTGGATTTTTTTTTTTTTTAGTTATTCTCGATTATTAATTTTATCACATTTATTTTATAGAAGAAAAACTGTTATTCTATGTAGGACTATACACTGCTCAAAAATGTCAGCTGTACTAAAAGGCTCTAATTTTAAACATTACAAATAAATGTCTTGCGGATTTGATAAGAAAAAAAACTCTTTGCAGATTTACAAAGGATTTTCTTGGGAACTGGGTCCCCGAGGATTTTTCCTTGCAAAAGTACAAAATATGTCGAGAGTGCAGTGACGAGTGTTCGAGGAAGAGGCGTCTGACGGTCGCATGTGTTTGCCGCAGTGCAACAGCCCAACCTGAGCCACCCGTTCCATCTGCACGGCTACGCGTTCAACGTGATCGGCATGGGGCGGTCGCCGGACACCAACGTGAAGAAGATCAACCTGAAGCACGCCCTGGACCTGGACAGGCGAGGGCTGCTCCACAGGCAGTTCAACCTGCCTCCGGGCAAGGACACCATCGCCGTGCCCAACAACGGCTACGTCGTGCTGCGCTTCCGCGCCGACAACCCAGGTGAGCCCTCGCCTACAGACCCCTCCACGCAATCCATCCACCGTCACTTCACACCTTTACGGAGCCTTGCTCGAGTTGTACGTTCAGGGCATTCCTCCCGCCCCATACGGAAACTAAGCTTAACTGAGTCTAAAAAAAAATCACACCAATGGATCCGTGCGCACTCAGCTGTTATAATATAGTACATGAGAACTATTTATTACTACGCGCTGCCAACACACGTGTTTTCTCACTCTTTTAATTCATATTTATTATTAATGAAATATTTTAATAATTTATAAATAAAATATAAGTTAAACTTTAATGTAACGAAAATCCAATACACCTTTATGTTAAGATAGGCATAACATGGTTGTGATACATGGAATATTTAGAAAATGACTAAACACATAATACATGGGGTGATTTTTCAAAGAATTAATTCGAAAAGTGTGAAGAAACAATGCGTACATGCACCTCAAAAAAAAAAAAAAAAAAAAAAAAAAAACACACACACACTCTCTCAACATAGACAAAAAACAATTACAATAACACACAGTAATGCACACGAATAAACTCAGCACCGAAGTATATCAATAAAACCAACACCAATAAATCGCAATGCAAATACAAAAAAACACCAATACAAATCAACATAACAATAAGCACACAAAAATACAAATGCAGATGATTGCAAATTATAAGTATAGGCTATTCAAGGTATAGCGAGCACTGTAAAAAAACCAACCCCCGAAAAATGTCACTGCCCCTACATCTGCATATATTTTAATACACACGCACACACACACACACACACTGGCTGGCATGTGCCGAACTAAGGTGATAACGACGGAGACAAATAGTTAACGTGTTCTAACGTTGAATTAGAAGAGCTGCGTTTAAACATTTGTGAAAAATGAAATGATTAATTTTGCTTTTTGTTATTTAAATGCGTATAAGTGACAAAATTAGCAAATTTGTAAAGAATATTTTATTTTCCAATAATTTCACGGTTTTACTTGACCGAAACGTAAATAAAGTGAATGAACCATTGAAATGTTAGTTGTACTTATGGTGGAAGAATACACAATGTGCATACACGTAGACTTAGCGCAGGAATTTCCAAAGTGCCAAGTTAACTGTGAAATGTTAATTGTACTTATGGTGGAAGAATACACAATGTGCATACACGTAGACTTAGCGCAGGAATTTCCAAAGTGCCAAGTTAACTGTGAAATGTTAATTGTACTTATGGTGGAAGAATACACAATGTGCATACACGTAGACTTAGCGCAGGAATTTCCAAAGTGCTAAGTTAACTGTGAAATGTTAATTGTACTTATGGTGGAAGAATACACAATGTGCATACACGTAGACTTAGCGCAGGAATTTCCAAAGTGCCAAGTTAACTGTGAAATGTTAATTGTACTTATGGTGGAAGAATACACAATGTGCATACACGTAGACTTAGCGCAGGAATTTCCAAAGTGCTAAGTTAACTGTGAAAAGCCTGTAAGGAAGCTGATTAAAATATCCGTAAAAAGATTTCTGTGCTGAACCATTAGGAGAAGAAATATTTAACGATTTAAGCCAAGAAATTTAAATTATTACTTCTGCATGCAAGGGATAATATTCAATACTAGCTGAAAATAAAATGCTGTTCAGTTAAAATGTTTAAGTCAGCAGTGATAATCCATCGGAATAAAGGTTATGAGTTTAATGTGCCAAGAGTTTAACAGCTATTCAAAGATGTGCGACAAATGAAACCCTAATCTATGTGTATAAAATTATGTGTGACGGCTGACTTACTTACTCAGTAACTCATCAATGCACAGCCAAAACTGTTGGGCACAAAAAGATGAAAATTTAGGAAGGGGTTCCCCTTAGAGTGACTGAAGAGATTTAGGTTGCTCTTAACAACGAGGTCTTGAGAGCAGATGATGGTGAACTGAGATGGGTTTGGAAGAGCGCTAGAATGAAGGGGTGGGGGAAACGAGATATCCCTGAGAAAACCCGCTGGCCAGCGGTATCGTCCGGCACGATTCCCACATGCGAAACTTTCCCTTATATTGCAGGCGCCCACTACAAACAAGGTTTAGATATTCTACCACAAAGAGGATGAAATGGTTAAAATTTGTTTTCGAAAACTCCTCAATATCTCATTAACCCGATGAGATATCGTTATGCTCTTAGTTTTATAATGTAGCCAATACAAATAACTTAAAACTATTTCAGAATTTTGTAAAATTCAAAATTTTGAATTTAAGACTGCGATTCCTCCTCGAGGATAATTTCACTGTGGCTATAAGTGATATTCAGGGACAGTCGTTTTTTGTGGTACAGAGAGATTTGGGGGAAGATTGATTCTCAAATGGACAACTAATTATGACGTGCTACAGAGTGAGTTCACCTAGGAACTTGATAAACCTGGCAACTGAGGCCATAACGTATAATGTGGTGTGCAGAGATGTTCTTCGGTAAAACAAATTAGTAGGTGCTTCGTGTCATATACACAGGAGAAGCCGCGGATAGAAAGGTAGGAAAAACTTACATTCACAAACACCCTTGAAATGCAGCAGTTAACAATGAAAGCTGGAAAAACCACCTACACATGTTGCTCTTCCACAGATCCAGTGGTCCAAACTGGTCGCTACACCTAGGCGCGGAAACTCTTTGTACAAGTGGCATAGAACCACAATGTGCACATGGCTGTTAACAAACTACACTGCAGTCAGTGGAACAACTTATAGGAAGAACTGTAATAGGTGTCTTCTAATGAGTTCGCCACTGCATCATCAGATGGTACATTCTGTGTAACGAGGTCGCTGGCCGCCTCTTCGAAATTATTCTCTATTTACGGTATTACAACGTGGACACGCCATAAATAAACACTGAGCAATGAACAGTCATATTTCTACCACATTAACAATATTACGACGTGATCGGAATACTAACACTCAACTAGCCACTGTTACTCATACTAAGGGTTTCAGCCATAATCATACCAAGTTATTACTTCAATTATAAAACATGGTGAATATAAGATTCAAAAAGATGTAATGCATTTATTAAAAGGCCAAATAAAGTATTAAAAAGTCATAAATAAAAACAAAGATGATATTGATAATTTAAGAGTGTCAGTTGATCTGGCATTGTACCACTCTACCAGTTTCCAATCTGTGGAGCATTTCCTTGTACACCTACATCAAGGAATATGATAATTATTATTATTGTATAGTATTTTCCACTAGCTGCTTGTTCAGAAATTGGTGACACGGAACAGCCCTATCTATTAATACCAATTTCCTATTTGTAAACCCATGCTAAAACGAAATGACACATCCAATGCTACCAGAGCTTCTTTATATCTATTAACCTTTGCTTGACCCTCTGTAATATCCATCTACGATCTTCACAATAGACCTGAAAGAATTTTCGGTTTATTTTCTTTATCCATCCTTCTCATCTAGTCATGCACTTTAATCAAACATCTTCGGATGCTCATTGTTTATTCATGACCATTTGGAGGCAAGAAACAGGAAAACTGGGTTTCATCGTTCCTCTCTTAGTAATGCTGTGTCTGCATATGAAACAATTTTCAATAAATTATCAGAAATTGAATTTCTTAATTTTTTATGATTCACAATTTTCCTTCAAATAAAAGAATATCCAGCCTTAAAGTTTGCTTGATTTCTTTCAAGGTGAAGTTATCTGCTCATTTTATCTATGCGCCTTCCCATATTACCATTACTATCCGCAAACATGTGTATCTTTTTGTTACTGTAAGATTTTTCTTAGTACCGTAACATGGTGTAATATACAAACATTTTTGAATTAAGAAATCTAACATATTTAACTCTCATTTGGTAAACTAACCTCAATTTTAAAGTGTTGATAATATGTGCTACTATGGAAGTTTTCTTTATTATGTTAATATTCGCCTGAGTCCACTTATCGACAGTTTAGTTCACAACAAAATAGCAAATTGAAATGAACTGTTCGCAAGCTGGATTGAAATAGTCATAGAATAATTATATAATTCAACCACATTTCGTAAGTGGTTTCTAAAGGCAATAATTAGCGTAACGTTAAATTTCCTTCTTACTTCCGCCATAGAGAAAAATGTTTCTGATTAGGGAGTAACTTTTTCCATGTGACAATTCGTTAATTGTATCATATGTGTAGCATATATAATTACATGGCAAATTGATTATGATGGTTTACGGGTTTAAGTATTTATAAATACTAAATTAGTTATTTCTAGACATTTTGGAAATGGAATATGTAAACTCACATACCAAGAGACTGACACAGAAAAACTCTTGCCATAAACATACAGTCTCTCACCAAATATGATACTTTGATCGACAATAATAATTTTGTTATAGCCTCTATAGTAATTTATTTGTTTTCATTGCTCTTAAGTAGATACATGTATTCTGAAATGAAAAGTGGGGGTTATGAATTAGAAGAATTTTCTCCAATGTGCTGTTTGTAACATAGTTATACTTGCGGTTTTTTAACTGTAATAAATAATACACAAAACATCTTTATGTCTTGTTAGAGATACAATGGGAATTTTCATGTATACCTTATAGCATGTTTAATATGTCCATTTATCTAAAAATTGCTGTGTCCTCTGTCCACAGGCTATTGGTTGTTCCACTGTCACTTCTTGTTCCACATCGTGATCGGCATGAACTTGGTGGTCCACGTGGGGACGCACGCTGACCTGCCGCCTGTGCCACCAGGCTTCCCCACTTGTGGCAACTTCCTGCCGCCAATCAGCTTACACTGACACGCCCCCGGCCCCACAAGCCCCTCTCTCGAGCGTTCGTCCCTGGGCGTGGCTCGCTCGCTCCTCGCCTCGTGAGTGGTGCGCGTGCGCAAGACTGCCCACATGTTTTTTTTTTTTTCTTTTAAGAAAGAGCACTCCCCTCGCTCTCGTAACTTCTCGAACTTTCTTACGTGCTCGAGTTAGCGCGCGACGTCTTCGTATGTTCCAGACCATCTGCGCCGAGTGTGGGCGTTACTTTACAGCTCATCAGTTTTCAGTTTCACGTCATTTCGATTCCAACTTTCGTAACAACACTCATGTTACTGATTACCTTTGGATGAACCACTACTGTTTGAACATCATGATACACAGACATTTTCATTTTAAAGGCATTGAAGCCCACAATCACTAACAGAATCGACAGTATGCAATTGAAACAAGAATTTTCCTCTATTGAGAGCTTTGTAATATCTTGTTAAATGTATTCCTGTATTGTATCACAAATTAGATGGCGAACATGTGTAACAGAATATCTAAGATACATTGCAATGGATTTCATGCTTTAGAAGGCAGGTCCATAGGATTTGTTACCCATAAAAAATAGTTACACGTGGATTTAAAAAAAAAAAATTTGTTTTAATATCGCCTGTCTCTCGTTTCTGAAAAAAAAAAAAAAGTTGGTATGTTAAACTAATCCTTGCTCAGTAAAATCAAATTTCAAGCTCTGTTATATTAAGAAATATCATATTTGTATAATCAATTATGACATTTCAACCAGCGTGATATTTAAAAAATACAGTCTTGAGCACGAAGACAATCATTTATAATATTTGTGAACGACTTTGAGGTATGTAGAAGAGTAGTTGAGAATCTTGTATCTTTTTGATCCTTTGTCATGCATTTGATTCGTCGTACCGGATTGGTGTGTGCTGTTGTGCTTCAGAAAATTCATCGCGTAGCTGAAATTCCCGTATTGTTAAATTCAAGTACTGCGAGAGACTTCGTCAATCTTAACACGTGGT
The DNA here is from genome assembly GCA_029891345.1 of Dryococelus australis. NCBI lineage: Eukaryota > Metazoa > Arthropoda > Insecta > Phasmatodea > Phasmatidae > Dryococelus > Dryococelus australis. The sequence goes on from CM057002.1 coordinate 127,371,089, forward strand.
ATATCATCCGCCTTATACATGTCTTCTGTATCATTTATTATATGAATTACTCCTGGATTCCATTGCTTTTATGCCATCGCAATTAACCTGTGAATATAGCTACAGCTAGTCAAAAACCAAATAAGATAGTTTCCTTTTTATAAAGTAAACACTCTCGTTTATGAGTTCGTAAACTAAAACTAATTACTTCACTGACTGTAAAGCATCTTAAACTACTGTACTGATTCTCGTTCCTAACTGGATATCTCGCCGACCAAGTAAAATACTTAAAAACATTTTTTTTTTGTATTGTCAAAATTCAATTATGTTATCTCTCTGAAATCCAATATTTATCTCAAAAGGAGGAATTCCGTAAATAGTTAATTGAAAGATAAAAGTTTATATGTTTATTTCAGTAATCAAATAATAATGGGATAAATATAAATGAAACGCAACTATAGTTGTATATGATACAACAGAAATTTAATAAATTAGCAGTCTATGCAAGGCATGATCGTGAGATCTGAGCATCGTAATGAAGAGAGAGAGAGAGAGAGAGAGAGAGAGAGAGAGAGAGAGAGAGAGAGAGTGTGTGTGTGTGTGTGTGTGTGAGAGAGAGAGAGAGAGAGAGAGAGAGAGAGAGAGAGAGAGAGAGAGAGAGAGAGAGAGAGAGTCACTACTCAGAGCTATGTAAAACAAAGTGATCGACCAAATAACATGTGAAAACGAGATATCGACAAGCCGTAACATAATAAGGAAACAGTGCTTCATTTTACAATCACGAATTAATGAAACGCTTTATTGAATTGCAAAATGTGTCAAAGTGTTTTGAAAAATAACCAAAATACAATACATTACCTCCACTCTTGATGAAATCCTGTGTAATAAATAACCATCCTTTGTGTTTGATAATAGAATTGCTGAAAACTGATGATGCTGTAACAGTTCTACATTTAGTGGAAACGAAATGATTATAAAAGTATTCTTATCATCTTTCATTTGTCACCTGTTTTGCCTTGCTGCGGTCTCACTTTGTGACCTCGAGCCTTGCGCAAGGTCGCTATCACTTCACCGCAGCAGGGTAATTTATCATTTTTCATGCATTATATTTAAATTAATATTTGACAGGGTCTTTTATGTACTATGTGTGCATGTAGCTATATAATGTATTTTTGTATAAGTTATAAAATTTTTTTGCATGAAAGATAGTAAGTGTGAAACATGTATTATTGTTTCGAAATTTTCGTCACTGTTTTTTGTTGTTAAAACTTATTTATAATTTTGTTAGCTACATACTTCTGATGTATTCCTAGCTATGAACGCTTCAACACGATTTGTTTGGATTTCATTCGTATATCGAAATACGGTCTTTTTTTTTGTGTCGCTTCACTGTTGAAGTTGTTAGAGTTACTATGAGTATTTAATTGAACATTGCGAACTGAATAGTTTACGTAGAGGCTAAGTTCTTAATGTACAGATTTGTTTATTTTTACATGAATTAATGTTAGATAAAATTTTATAAAATAATTTATTTACAAAATTAAAAATTGTAACATTTTAATTTACGATGTTCATTTCTTGAAGTATGACATGCGATAAAAACAATACAATCATAATGTTGTAGGTCCCGGTAAGTATAAGCTAAAATACGACAATCTAAATTATTGAAGCAATGCTCTTTTGAATTTTGTGAGTAATTTTCTTGAGAATGTCAAAAATTACAGACATCGAATTTCTTCTGTGGGACCTCACATTGTGACATGACCTTAGTTCACTGCACAGGAATGCATATGTAATAGTGATAAAAGTTCCGACATGTGTAATTTTGCAAAGCTATGATAGTTATGTAATGAGATCATATTTAAAGAGTGGCTATAGCGGTGTTAAATATAATTTTGGTGAGCTCTGGTGTCACTGTATTCTAGAAATGTATGTCCCCAAAAATATTTTGTGGCATTTTAAAACTTTTTGTCACATGCCATTGACTGAGCTCCAAATGCTGAAAATTCTCTCTGTGAATGTCGTCGTAGAAGTTCAAATATCTCATTTCTAACTTTTGCATAAGCCTTTGTTGATTTTCGCATCTTCTACGATCCTTTTCGCATGGATATTCTGGCACGAATAGTTGTTTTCATTCTTTAAGTCACTATTTATTTCTAATGCTAAGCATTACATTACCAATTATAAGGGTGATATTAATTAGAAACATACAGCAGTATTTTAGTATATAGCGGAAATATTTTTTAGACTAAGAGATATTACAGCAATATAAAATTAATGGAAATTGAACAAAATTTCCCCAAATTTCACAGATAGAAGTTTCTAAAAAATTACTTTCATACAATATAAGTTCACTTTGAATACCGGCTTTTCCAAATTAGTTTTCTTTTAAGTTACATAATTGCAATATTAAATTCTTATATGAAATAAATAGGTAGAGTCCCTACCAAATGTTGTTGTTAGAAGGTTCTGTGTTTTTCAACCAGTATTGGAGGAAAGAAATTTACAAATAAATGGTTTTTCAGGGTTTTCTTATTTAGTATTCAAACTATAGTATTTCTCAATGGTTGAAATATTTACAGATTGTATAAATAGTGACAAACAAATCTAAATTAAAGTAGATGTAAATATGTTTTGTATAAATATGTGATTTATGCTACATTTCCTATGCCAATGAAGCAAAACGTGCACGAAAAAATAATCTAATATATCGGCTATACCGCAGTGTGACTTAAGTTAAATCGAACTGCACGGGACCTGTCTTGGTAAACAATGAGTCCAGAAACCGACAGACGAGAAGTATGTTTTGTAATGCTGTGTACATCTTTTTTTACACGTACTTTAAAGTGAAATGTAAATATTTTGTGTGTACACTATTTTGAAATAAAATTATTTTACTGAATGACAAAGCTTTTCATTCCTCCAAGGTTTTTTTTTTTTATATATATATACCTCTTTCTTAATACGTAAAATTGGGTTCCACATTCTGCAGCCATTACCTGCTCTCCCTGCTTTCGATATTTTGTCTAATCATATTGTTTCCTACTTATACAAATAAAATTAACAATGCAGGCTGTTTCATAAAGAATAATCCAATCTCCAATGCTTATGTCTTTGAAACTGGGGAACATAGAACAGTGCGGTAATGAGTGAGTGAAATACATGTCTTACAACGAAGATATGACAACAGTGCATCGTGCAGATGCACGGCATACAGATGTATGCCGTGCATCTGCACGATATTAAAAACTTGCCCTACACGTTAGCGAACATGTCTGATTGTTACAGTCTCGTCCGCCTTAAGGGCAACCCTACAATATATGCTGGGGAAGCGAAACTCGGTAGCATAAATAAGAAATGCACCGATATTCTACAATAAGTACGTCAATTTATTAAACTCAGTTATACACAAATATAATCTGTCGTATAGGCTATTCAGGGTAAAGTGAGCACTTTTGAAAGCCCTGCTTAAGATCTACTTGCGCGTACGTTGTGTAGTCTTCCGCCTTGCGCAATATTAACATTGCCATGGGCCTCGCCACTTTATCCATGCGTCGGTCAAGTGAAACTGGGAAATTATTGGAAAACTAAATATTTTACAAATCTGATGATCTTTACTCTTCGATTCTTTAAAAAAAGAACAGAAATCGAAATAAAAATTCTAAGTTATCAGAAATGATTACCTTACACTCTTTATTCCACGTTAATTTACGGAACTACTTCCCGTCCATCGTCACCAACTTTACAGGGCGCGAGTGACTCAGTGCGCCAGTTAAAATATATGCAGGTAGGAGCATTGATATTTTTCTTGGGTTGAATTTAAAAGTGCTCACTTTATCGTCAATTACCAATACTTCACGTAATGCCGAAGGCTCTGTCTTATTGCTAAGTGGCAATTGGGCTAAAATGATAGCCTGAGCTATTCGCTGCGTAAAGACTTCAACTCGGCCTGCACATGCCCGCCTTGCGCCTATGGAAGGTTATACTCGCCACTGTGTAGTAGTTGGCTGAAGTCTCAGCACGCTGTGTGGCCGACACCGCCCAACTCCAGCAGCGCCTCGGCGTCGCGATGTCTCCCAATCAACCACGCGTCGTCGGCCCACACTTAAGCCTAGTACACGCGAGCGTCTTTCTTCTACAAGAAAGTGAACACTAAAGTGCCCACGAGTTAGTATGCACGGAATTGTGTTGTGATCCACACAAACGACACTAGCTGGTGAGCATGAAAGTGGATGGTTGATGTCAACTAAGTATGATTTGGAAGCAGATTTTAATTTTTTCGGGTTGTGAGGGTAATTCGTGCATTATCAATAGCATCTGCAATAAAAAAAAAGAGAGAAAAAAATATTTAGTCCACTCAGACATATTTCAAGCACTAAATAAAACTTATGCAATCCTAGAAAATCCAAGAAAATTGATGGTAGGGAATTCATAGGTTGGCTACTCTGGTAACTGAATAATCATTTATTAAGATGCTTATTGTACATATTTATTTCTCTTAGAAAGGCATTGTCGCTGATATCAATAACTCTTGTACAATTTATTCTTAGGCAATCAGCATTTGAAAATTCAATAAAGCTCCATTATTCCAATTCCTGCAATTGGTTGCAAACATCAATTCCACCTTCTCCAGCAACGGACATAACAATGGAAACAAAACAAGTGAACAACTCAACGCTCAGGCGCTGACAGTGCATGCCTGCATGAAAATTGTGTATCTTATAAATGATGAGAATAATCAAACATAATTTACTTGTGAGTTAAGTATATTAAAAGATAAAATTGTACTGTTTATAAAATATACAGCTTTCTTTATTAAAGAGCATTACTTTCATTGTTCCTACCTAATAATTTAGTGGGCCACGAAACCCCTGTCCATCGGCGCTGTAGCTCGTTGTTGAGGAATGTTCGAACTTGCAAGTTCCAGTGAGGTGCTGGAAAAGGTAATCAGCGGGATATCCCTGTAACCGCGGGAAGAGCCAGTTCTGCAATATTTGCAGGTATGAGATCCCCGCGAAAGTGCTACCAGGAAATCGGAACGGACCACAGATCTTTTTCTTGGGGAAACGGTGCAGAACACTTTCACTTTAGGGGAATCTGTCTATCATGCTCGATTACGGCACGTGGCTGCTGTAAACTCCACATCCTTACGTCGTTTCGGATCACCATACCAACGAGACGAAACATCACCTCGTCGCCTACACTTAAGGCCGGCCGGGCTACAAGTTGATTCAGCACAGAAAACAGCACATGCACAGACAGTATACATACATGCATTAGCATGACACTCGCTACAATCACGCACAGCACGCGCTCAGATAAACAACGCAGGGGAAGCGCACAGAAAGTCCTATAATTCCTGTGCGTGTGCGCCGTGCGTGGCCAATCGGAACGTTGATACCATCGAGTTCGTATGACGACGGAAATGGCCATAAAAGTAGTGGATATGACTAGTGCTTGTAGGTACAAGCAATGTATGTCAAGAAAAACGGCACAAGGTATTATATTTCCACAAATTACGGCACGAGCAGCAAAGTAAACCGAGTATCGTTCACTTTCATTTTCACGACTGTTTTTCTGTAAACATCTGCCGTTTCTGTGCGTGTGAGATCTCGATTGTAGCTTTCAGATTCCAGCTGTGCGTGTACTGAGTGCTATCGCCCGTGCTGTGCGTGTGCTAAGTCAATTGTAGTCCGGCCTTTAAGCGCGAAAGGAAAGGGCCACCTGCCCTTTCCTTTTTCGAGATGCACAAACACCACACGTCATTTTTTTTTGTCACCTTGGCGAGGGCGTTTGAGAGTTCAGTCCAGCACGGTTTGAATAACAAGCGCCGTCGCTAAACACGCAAGACATTCGTATGGGGGAACGACCAGCTGTCGGCTGTCACGACGAGTCGACTTCTGAGGACTTCTTGCAGAACTCCTTTGGATGAATCCAACACCGTCAACGGAAACGCGGGCACGACTCGCTGATCTCCCCTTGCGGAAACAGCACGAGAAGTAGCGACTACTTCTCGTGCCGACGTCGAATGCTCTGAGCAGCAGGGGCTGCGGTGTGGTACTCTCGCCGCACAGTTGTCACAGACTTAAGGGGACTCTGTAGCTGCTCGTCCAAGGTCAAGAAGCGAAGGAGCGATACGGGCGACGCTAACACGTGCTCCTAGCGCCTCATCGTTCCTACGCGCAAGGCGTGCAGTGTTTCCGTCATAACACCTTACTGTGTAAACTAGATCTGTAACAGTGTAATTTTATTACATGCGATGAAAGTCCGCAGATCAAAACACCTGCGTATAATCGTATAATCCTTTAAAAAAGGCCCGTGGGACATGTATGTAACGGAGCGAGGGAATGAGGAAACACAGTCCGGGTGCGACAACAAAGTACCTAGAGTAGGTGCTGGAAATGGCCGCCATTGACCTCGAGGCAGGTGTACAGACGACACCAAAAGTTGTGAAAGTCACGGGCCAGGACATGCTGCGGGATGGCATCGACGGGGCCTCTTTCGAAGGACTCGCCCTGTACTTTTCTCTTACTACTTGAAGAAACTTCATAGGCAAGCTTTAAAAATGCTATACTCGACCACTTTCACCATATTTTTCTCCATTAATACACTTAATATAATAGAAGTAAAGAGATAGCGACGTAGACAATAGTTTTTTTTTATACTTTCTGGCAAAATTTCGTATTTCCAGAATATTTATTTACCGACATACTCGTTTACGCGCAAACAACGATTTCGCATAAAACGTCCCAGTACATAGGACCCTTAAACTGGAGATCGCAAAAGGCGTTCTGTTGCGGAGGCTTCGCCCTGAAGCATACTGAAACGAGCTAGACTGCTGGCTACTCCCCGTCTACGCACACTAGGGAGACACCTAGCGGCAACCAGATTCACTTGTCTCTTTGAAGTGGACAGAGATACTCGCCGGCGTGTGGGACCCCGGCATGGTTCTACCGAGCACCGAATCGGCACCCAAGTTATTCACAGCCCATTTGAGGAGGTGAGGGGGGAGGGCGTTATGTCGAGCGTTTATGATACTTGTAGGCAGAACTTTATTGCGAGTCATATATTTCACTCATTACTGCATGATCTTTAGTTTCTTAGTTGGAAATATACAGCTATTTGAATTTGTATTTATCTCTTTGTAACATCCTTTGCTATGAATTCAAGCATTTTATTCATACATCAATCAAGTGTTAAGTCCGCGTACCCTGATGGAATTTCTCTTGGGAGAATTCATGCAACCCTGCATGACCTATAGATCTGTAGAATATTTAGCCTTATAAGGGGCTAGTTTCAGTTTAACAGAGAGATGGTTGTGATAGTGATAGTGTGGTTCTCATTATAATATTTGTCATCTAAGTTAATCTTGTTTTTCAGAAACAGCTACTTAGGCCATGGAACAAGAGTATGAAATGTCGCACGTTGATTACATTGATATGCGATCATTACTCTGAACATCTGTGTTTTAATTTAACACAGCACGTTCCAGTTATAATGACAAAAAAAAAATTGTATTCCGTATAATAACGGGTACTGCACAAGTTGCGAGTGAAGTCTGACCCGAAACAACACTTGCAGAAATAAAATCAAAACCAAACGCGCTCGTGTTTACATGTGTTGCAGTCAGTCTCGCAAGAAAGTTAAGTTCATATAAACATAAATACTTAATTGCATGCAGGCTCAGGTAACAGCTCTCGTAGAAGCTTCCGCCATAGTTCGCAAGGGAGAATATGTCGTGGCCCACGAGGTTAACTGTGAGACTTTTAGCAAAGCACATAAACCTAGGTTACTTATATCATAATACTCACTGACAAGTTGCATTTCTGCAATTATAGTTATTGGGGGGGGGGGGTGAGGGGGGATGCCCTACTTTGAAAAATAATAATTTACTGTGTCCAGGTATTTTCAGAATATTCTTCTGAATTGTATTTTCCAGTGTTTTGGACTAGCTTGTTTTGACTAACGAAATAAAATAGTAGTTTGGTTTTCAGAAATATGTGAGTACTCGACTATTTAGGAAAATGAGTTCCTATTATCTATACAGCGAACATTGTTTCGACCGTAATTTGAAATATAAGATAGGTGCGATTCTAATGAGTAAGAAAAATCGATTAATTAATGTGATAATCGTTGCTCTGCCTTACAAATACAAATTTTTAAAAGTTTTCCGGTACCGGGAATCGAACCCGAGCCTCCTGGGTGAAAGCCAGGTATCCTAGCCACTAGACCATACCGGATCTCATAAAGTGATACCAGTAATTGACATAGATATTAGTATAAATTTCATGATTTTTTTTATGTAGCTACAGAAGCGAGAAGCGTTTAAATAACCGAAAAGTTATTATCAGTGATTTATTACGAAAACACTTTGTCTGTCGTAGCAGTACATTGCTGGAACAATATAAGGCATTAAGAGAAAAGTTATTAGCTAAAAATAACTATCTCATAAGCTTATGCTGCCAGATGAAAATAACACAGGTAAACTAATAAAAAATATGAGTCGATTAAATTTGCTAAACGCTTTCCTTAAAGCTACCTATGTAACTCTCTCATGAGGAAAATTTACTCCTTAAAATTACTGAACCTGAAATGACAGTCGTAAAACAGTTTTAGAACCATTTCGTTTGAAAGGAGATACTTTGCATTTTTTTTTTTTTAAATACAACTCGTAACATAACTTTGAAAATCTTGCTTTGCGACAAACAAGTTGGAAATGAACGACACACCGTAGAAATGTAAGGAATTTAAGTAGCAAACAAAAAGAAAAATATCATGAACCTAGCCCATGAATCTTCACATAATTACGGTTCGGAAATTATAAGAGGTAAGTCAAAGCTCGCTTACACAACCGAAAGAAGGAGAATCCTGAAATCATAAGGAGCATAACTCATTAAATGAAACTTCATGAGAATATTTTCTCGGCATACGAAAACTTATGACAAGAGATTTTAAGAAGCAATGATAGGAAATAAAGGACTTTCAGTTATTGGGTTAATCGAAGGTTTTACCCCGATATCTTCTAACACTTAATTTACGAAATAAATATTTAATATTCTCACAGAATTAAAAATGTCGGTATTTGTGGTTGGTACTTTAATGAAGCAGGAACAAGGAAATTGAAATACTGGTATGTGTCCATGAAAGTATATATAATAAAACACACACACACATACATATATATGGTATGCATGTAGGTACAAAACATGTAATATAATAACGTACGTTAACTAATGCACGGACGGTTGACAGAAAATACGAGTCAACTGTAGGTACACGTAGCGTCAGTTTACTGGTGCAATAGTTTACACCCAACAAACAAACGACAAGCAACGTATAAAGTATATATATAGATACTCCAAACTTGTGAACTATGACAGTTATACACGGAGGATAACTTGGAAACATATCATCGGTATCTGAATACGTACAAAAATACCGCTCTAATTTAACAAGCTACTTGCGTCACACATGCAAACTGCTGCATGGTAATTGTACCTAGTGCGATTTGGTTTGTCACTTTCAATACTCAATGCGTAACTGTAATAGGTTTCGCAGTGAAAATGTGTAATTCGTTCAGCCAGGGAGCGAATTGCTAAACAGTTCGCAGGTTGGAAAAGTCTTAGATAATTCCAAATTCTGTGCAATGCACCATTTGAACACGCAAACTAACGACATACTTAAGTTCATTGCTGACATTTTTTTTTTTCGGTTTAAGTACATTCTCCACACAAATAAACGATCCAAGTTAGCAGAGAAATCTACAGGAAGTCATTTAAGAAGCTGTTACAGTCAAATCAGACGAATAAAGCGGCGACCATTGACTTGTCACGTTATTAAAAGACATCCCTTGGAAAAGAGGCGTAATCAAGTATTTTTCGTGCTATATGCTCACTCGCGCCTGCAATACAGGGTTCGATGTTTTATACACAGCATATTACATGAAATATATTTGCTGCCAAAGAAGGAAACATTAATTTAAGTTTTACTTCGCAAGATATTTTTCCAAGGTAGCTGCGATACTATCTCTACCCATAACATACGCAGTACCACTGTTCAATGTAGCCTAATTTACGATTTACTTTATATTAATCTTCAGTTAGTACTTTAGCTAAAGTACCATAAATGAATAATTCATTTATGGATCATAGCACCGTAATACTGAAGTGCTAATCCTGTGCTGTGATTGGTCCACACCTAGCACCGCAGTTAGCACCACATTCGGCCCTACATGCTCCAACCCCTTCGCCTACATACCCCCCCCCCCTACCTTCACAACATGCTATACTGGGGTTATATAGTCCTTATACCTGATACACTAACAACCCTCTCCACCCTTCAGCTACCCCCTTACTACCTTCCTCACAATGAGCTGTACATACTGGAGTTATCTACACATGATATCTGTGGCACTAACACACATCTCCACATCCTTCACCCACCTCTACCCCCCCCCCCCCCCCAATCTCATCGATCTATGTTGTAATTAGTTTGGGTTTGATCGGGTCCCTGCTTCAAGGCTGTAGACTCTTCTCAGATATGGTTAACTCCCTCACCACACCTTTCCACTGCTGTGCTATTTAATCCGAATTCCTGTATCATCACCACCCAACCCCTCCGGTTCAACCGACATCCTTCATACAATCATTTTCCCAGCGAGATATATCATATTCAGTTCCAGACTTGATTGCTACACAGCACTGCTGTCATCATCATGGGCCGTCGGCATAGTTGGAGAGTTGACCGCCAGGAGCGTTGGTGTCTCTAGATGCCGTCGTCGGCCGATTGATAGCGTGCGAGTTCTCACAATACCTGCCAGAGAGTGTGCGAGTCGCTCGCCCTTCAATAGCCACTATTGTTTAATGCTATTAAATTTTACTAAGAACTCTGGGATCAGCTGGAAGTTTAAGCAATTCTCTCCATCATATATGCAATGTGTTAGTACATGGTTCTGAACCGGGGAACCCCGGCTCCATTGCTCGATGGCTTTATTCACTTGGCCACGAGAGCTTAGATCCTAATAGAATTTAAAATGTTGTATATATAGAAAGATACACACCTACGAACACACTCATGCAAAACGGAGTTGAAAATTAAATTAAAAATATTTTAACCAACTTTTTACGAAACAAACATAACCGAGCGACATGTCTAAATATATGTATTTATTAGACAGTTAAAAATATGTTGTAAGGAAAAATGATTATGTAACTATAACTGTCGCCATATTGGATTTTAGTAAGCATAGCAGCAATCTTTATTTTTAAATTAATTATGTAACCACTCCGAGCATCAAACACTACGCATCGTTTACCTTACAATAGGTCATTTAGGTCCTAAACCCTTTCTAAAGGCTGTTCACGATAATGTGAGCACTTTAGAAACGAACCTCAGAAAAATTCACTGCCCCTGCATGCATATATTTTAATGGGCGCACTGAGTGTCATTCGCCCAGTAAATATGGTAACGATGGATGGAACGTAGTTCCATATCTCAACGTCGAATAAAAAGTGTTAGGTAACCATTTATTATAAATTTAAATGATTTCTTTCTCATTATGTTTTTTAATGCACTGATGTGTAAGTGTTATCGGTTTTGTAAAGTATTTCCTTCCTTAGTAATTTCACAGTTTTATTTGACCGATGCATGACTAAAGTGATGAGGTCCATGGCAATATTAATTTTACGTAAGGCGGAATAATACGCAATGTGTATACAAGTAGATATTAGGCAGGGTTTTCAACAGTGCTCATTTTACCGCGAACAGCCTATAACAAGATCATTTTTGAGTTAAGCCCTTTTATAAATATAGGCATAATATCCGAACCATTAATGTTATGGTCATCAAATTCATAACATAGACACCATACCCGACATACACCGTAATGCTAAGGTCATTTGTACCCTAAGGCCTTTCTACCAAGGTAAATTAGGCATTTAAGCCCTTTTTGGTCAATATAGACATAATTTCCGAACCATTGATGATATGGTCATCAAATTCATAATGTAGACATCGCACCCAACATATACCATAATGGTAAGGTCAGTTAAGCCCTAAACGCTTTCTGACAATGTTAAACACATCTAAAAACATTTATAAGCATCGATACTCATTTACGAACAGTTACTTCTACAAGCACCAAATTCATAACATGCAGATCAACCCCAACAACAAACAAGACTGCAAGGGCAATCACACCTTAACCTCTTTTATAAACATAGTTACTCATAATTTCCAAACAGTTGATGCTACATCATCTAATTCATAAAACGCAGATCAACCCCAACAACAAACAAGACTGCAAGGGCAATCACACCTTAACCCCTTTTATAAACATAGTTACTCATAATTTCCAAACAGTTGATGCTACATCATCTAATTCATAACACACAGATCAACCCCAACAACAAACAAGACTGCAAGGGCAATCACACCTTAACCCCTTTTATCAACATAGTTACTCATAATTTCCAAACAGTTAATGCTACATCATCTAATTCATAACACGCAGATCAACACCAACAACAAACAAGACTGCAAGGGCAATCACACCTTAACCCCTTTTATAAACATAGTTAGTCATAATTTCCAAACAGTTGATGCTACATCATCTAATTCATAACACGCAGATCAACCCCAACAACAAACAGGACTGCAAGGGCAATCCCACCTTAACCCCTTTTATAAACATAGTTACTCATAATTTCCAAACAGTTGATGCTACATCATCTAATTCATAACACGCAGATCAACACCAACAACAAACAAGACTGCAAGGGCAATCACACCTTAACCCCTTTTATAAACATAGTTAGTCATAATTTCCAAACAGTTGATGCTACATCATCTAATTCATAACACGCAGATCAACCCCAACAACAAACAGGACTGCAAGGGCAATCCCACCTTAACCCCTTTTATAAACATAGTTACTCATAATTTCCAAACAGTTGATGCTACATCATCTAATTCATAACACGCAGATCAACCCCAACAACAAATAAGACTGCAATTGCAAAAACAACTTAAAATCTTTTGTAAGTATAGTTATGCATAAACTTATCAAATGCATACTCGTCAAATACATATTTATTTTCGATTTTGAAAATATTTTACTTGTGGGTTGGATTCCTGCTTAGAGCAATTAATGTAATGGTAGTTTTGGATTATCAAGTTCGAGTCTTGGTCAGAATAACTTATATTATCTTATATCCGATTTTAACATAGATTAAGTTTTGTTTTATATTCCTGCTTATAGTAATCAATGTAATGTTATTTTTGGATTGCCAACTTCGATTCCCAGGCGACTCACTTAATATTTATACAAAATTCTGGAAAAAGCATTTTTATGCATTCACATACGATTGCTGTCTATCATATTACCTGATAGGTGTGTACTCCTCAACTAACGTTTATATGTTCGATTTCATCTGTTGAAGAACATGTAATGAATATTTAATACGTATAAACGTCTACACATGAATAATTAACAACTATACATTTACCAAAGTAATATATCCTTTCAGTAAAACAGCCAGATGTTAACTGTCATACCTTTTCATTTGTTTCGGAATTCGTATTTGTATTATTATTATGTATTATTATTATGAATGGAAGGTATTACACTTACACTCTGCCAGCATTCACTATACACACTTATCAAGTATGCACATTATATGTAGACAGACATACGTATGCTCCCGAGGAGCAACAGATCAAGACTAAAGATTTACCACAAACATAAAGCCCATAGGGTATTTTCAAGCGAGAACACTTTCTGCTTTATTCCTGTCAGGTCAAAGATCCCCAACAGGAAAGACAATTGTGTCTGCAGCTTCAACATATACCAACACCCACAGACAGAATATTTCCGATTAATTACGCTGATAAAACATTTCATCATGCAATAATAAAAAAAACACACAGACACACATGCACCTAATAACAAAAACTCACACAAAAAAAACCTAAAATATTCCAATTGCCATACCTACTCCACCCAAGACTTGCTCATAATGATCCGAATTAACCCAGACCAACCCAAGATTCAACCAAAACTACCTAAATCTACTCCAAAACACACACACAACTGTCAACTAATTTGCAGATACCATACCAGGCAACTGTAAAACCCCTAACATCAAACTTTACACGCGAAACTAAATACTTGACAACTATATCAACATATCATACAACTCAAATAATCAAAGCATACGAAAACAGACACGATCATTATGAAACCACTTCAAACTATAATGCCAACTACATAACACCCAATTGAAAAACCCCATACCACCAAACTTTACAAGCAAAGCTAAATACTTGACAACTAAATAAAAAACTATCAAACAACACAAACAAACACACAAATCTCCATCATCTGTCTTCCAATACACGTTATCACAGATATTTAATATAAAGTGTAATGATATACAAAAAGAAAAAAGCATTACAATGATTCAATTTTTATAATATACTATATAACATCATTTAAAACCAAATTAAGATCCAAATAAAACACTCATTCCACTCAAATCATGCTATCCCATGCTACCATTTTTATAACATAAAAACTCCATGATCAAAGAATGTCTGTTATGATTTGCTCTTTCTAAGAGTTGATTCGATCCATCTAGGATACTAGATCTTATCTGCATTACAAGTACGTATTTACACAATTAAACCATCTTTCATCGTACAAGAAGCTTAAGAGCTGTTTAAATGTAACTATATTTATCTATTTCGAAAAGCGTCAAAATTCAAGCATACATACTGATTTAGTCAATACTTCAACCTAAACACAGACATGTACAGTTATACTAACACATTCTTTGCTTCAATTTCCAAAGAGGTAAATACACGAATATGAATTACTATGCGGAATATTTGTTCAAACCTACTCATCTTAAAAATTAAAAATTAAATAATCCGTTAAAATTAAACATTATTTTTATATATCCTTAAGTTAAAAACATGCTAATTTAATATAGTGTAACAACACAAACGCTAAGTACTCATTACACAACATACATCAAATTTACATAATGCAATTCGATGCATTACCTAACATATATCATAACAAAACATATTTTAAACTTTTTTAATTATTCTAGGAAGACTGTTTCTGAAGGGCTAACAAATTCTCGCAGATTTCCGAAGAACGCCATGTTTAATTGTTATCTATACATCTCAACATTTTGAGGAACTTTACCGAATTGTATCGATCATGATAGGCTAGGCTTACATCGGGAGAGTTGAACACACGCGTTATCAATCAACAGGAGTAAAATATGTATATTCGCATAACAAAAATACACATATAGCAAGAGTATCTAGTTATTAGTAGTATATACATAGCGATTCAAGAACCATACAGGGTTAGTAGATATTTCTTTTAAGAGTGTATCAAGTAACTTAAACAGAATATTGCCGTAATGAATATCCAAATGCAATTACTATGTACGTATTGATGTGAAACCAAATACCCGTCGACCAATTAAAAAAAAAAAAAAATGGTTGTCTAAATAAATTTGACGATTGTCGTAATTACAGTAACATTTAACAGTTATTATCATAGACTAAAGATGAGGTAGACCGATCTTGCTGGCTGCACACAATCAATCTCCATGTCCCAACATTGAACTGTTTTACTGCCAATACGTCTATTGAAAATGACATGGTTTGGATGTTAGGTTAGAAAATTGAACTGTAAACAAATGTTTAGAGATATTTTTATTCTTTATCTAACCAGTTTGTAATGCACTCTGATTAAATGCAAATTGGTAAAAGCATTTCATTCATATAATAGTGGTTGTCATTTTAAAAATAAGATATGAACAAACACTTTCATCACTGTTTACCATGTGACTTTGACAGTTATGTTCCTTTGAGGTAGGTCAGTGTTGGGTATATGTGCAGAAGATGTATAAGCAGTCTACCTCATCTTTAGTCTATGGTTATAATCCCTCAGTTTTTTAATCGGACAAGTTACATTGTAACTACGGCTGTGAAAATCATTATTGTTTCTTTTAACTGGTACTCTTCTGCAGCTACACAATCACTACCAGACATGTAAACTTAATCTCACTCAAATGCCCAACCTGCACTAGCTTCGAAAGCTTCACAGCACAGCATTTATCTCAGCTGGATAAGAAGTCACAACTATTTTGCACTGCATTAATTTTCTTTGTGCCGATTATTTTGGGCAACTTTATGCAGCACAAACTACACCAACATTTGAGGAGGTGTAGCTGTTGTATTGCAGTGAAATGTAAACAAAACTGTTGTGTTGTCGCGAGATTAGGCCATCAATTGGGTTGAAGACGTAAGCTTATCATTGTGAAATCAAGGTTGATAGATTTTTTATTCAAACTGAGATGTAACTGAAAGTATCACAACACGTGACTTTTCTTATGTTTGCTGTAAACAAATTTATTTGGTTGGCAAGCAGTGGAATATTGGATGGAGTTTATACTGAGAAGCTGTTGTTGGTGCTAATAAGGTATTTGTTAAAGCTATGTATTATCTCAATTGAGGGGTATTTATTGTAGTTTATAAAGTAAATACAGGAGCAAAAGTTCGGTAATAATCACTTCTTTGGATGATTTTGACCTGCACAATGTTGATGGTCAAACACGCTTGTGAGAATATCAACTACCCAGATGTGACTTTGTCTACTGTAAATTAATTTGATTTTCTTCAGGGCCATTTGCTACAGAAGATGTAGAATTCAAAAGCATGGAAGCATAGGTATTTAGTTAAAGGGTGGATACGGGATGTCGCAGCAAAGGTATTGGCTACACTAATTTTGGCTAATGGTAGCCTAACTCGAAAATTTAAAATTTATCCTATAACTTACTTATATGTTATAGATATTTATAACTCGTATTGGAATTGTTTTATAGTGAACTGGATAACTAATAAAACTTTATGAACATACCTAAATGCCATAAAAAATGTTCCCAGAAGATACAAATTTGTATTCTTCTAGGCGAAAATCCACTCCATGAAGAGCTATGAAGAAAAATGTGTACTGAATAAATAAGAATTCCAATTCTGTGCATAATTTCCCAAGGAATCTGTTTGCTGAGAGCACCACAATCAGAATATTTTTTTAAAAATATACTAAGCAGCAAAACATAAATCACTAAATGTTTAATTACAATTAAACCTAGCCTTTAAGCAAGCATCCTAGTAACACTTATGCAGGGCAGGAATCGCCATTCTTGAAGATTAATCTAATGTTTTGGATTATTTTGTGTCAAGTGTTTTCGTATTAGCCTTATGAAGGCAATGCATGTTCATTTAACAACTAGGTTTATTAAAGTTTTGCATAATGATATGGTATTGATATGTTTCGGGGTAGTCACAGGGTCTTGGTGATAAAATTAGTGCCCAGAGGGCGCCAGCTAACCACTTAAGGGAATCAGCTTGGGTTAACATGAGACTCTTGATGGTGGTGCATTAAATCTGTCCTGGAACCTCTACGAGGTGACCACTGGGCAACACCTGTTCTTGACATGTGGCTAATACCAGGCGACAGTTGTTTGGCATCTGCGAATCCTAGTGCATAATAGTTTTGTTTATCCCCTGCCCGCTGGCTAGGGTCCAGGTGTCATACATAGTTTTCTTTGGTTTCACCCTGATAAGTATGCAGGCGCAGGGTTTTTAGTGTATTTGGTGTGACCGTACCTTCTCCTCTAAAAGTGGATGTGCCCTTCATGAACGAAATGGTCATTAGGCAGAATTTATTGCTGCAATACCCATATCAACTAAGGGTCATGCCCCATGAACTCCTGAAGAATTGTGCACATTAGCACAAGAGGAATCTTATCTTTCTCCCAGCACCAGAAATCTCAATCAGGTGCTGGTGGCTGAGGATCATCGGAAAGGCCCATTTTTGAATTTTACATTCGAGTCCCTCAAGAGTTAGTGCAAATTTGCCAGGTGCAAATCGATTCTGGATGAATTGAGGCGCTATGAGCATCCTGACACACTATCTCCAAAGAGTGGTGTGTCCAGTTTGGCCAGAGGTGCAGAGTTGTGTCAAGAGGTGAGTCAAACCACCTCTGGTATGACGATCAAAGAGAGACTATTTGCCTTATCTGAAGATCTGGAGGAGATCCGGAATGTTGGCCTCAATGTGAACATTCTGGATTCCGCAGTGAGAATGTCAATTGATGGTTTGTCGACTTGTGACGAAATCGATTGCTGGCTATGGAGTGTCTTGAAGGCGAGGGATGAGATTCTCCCCCTAAGGAGCACTGGCCAATCCAATGCGAACAGATAACCGCTGTTTAGTTTGGTTAAGCAGTATGAAGGAGGCGCATAGTAAACTTAACCAGTGGTCATGGTTTCTAAAAGTATACGACTGCGTTGTAGAGCACATCTCCATGAAGGAGAATAAACTCGCAAATGTGCTATCACGAGAACCGAACCCAGATGTCATTGTATACCATGATGAGGAGTGGGATGAGATCCATATGCCGGATCTGCACGAACACATACGCGAATCACAGTTGCGTCAGATAGATGTAAGGGCAGAGATTTATTGTGAGCAAACTGTACAACAAAGTGGAGACTGCACAAAAAAGCTGCACATTTTCGCAAGTACAAATGCAGAAGTGTGCACAGAATAGCAGAGCACTGGTGTATGTTGGATAACTGATTGAAGATGTGCTCCACCAGGAGGAAAGCAAATGGAGTTTGTTTGTGCCGATTAAAATGCGCGATAGAGTTTTTGAAGGACATCCAAGCATGGACCAAACAATCTGGAATGTAAGAGAGCAGTTTATCTGGCCTGGAGTATCATGTGATGCACAGCAGTATGTACAAAATTGTCAGAAGTGCCAACATTTCAAATCGCGCCGCACAGATGGCACGTAGCAACAGTTGAGAATGCCAAAAAGTCTGCTTGAGACCATCAGCCTCGATCTCACGAGCCCTTACCCCAGGTCATCAGGGGGTAAGCAGTTTATTTTGGTATTAACTGACAACTTCTCGAGGTAGATAGAGGCGTACGCGATTAGCAGTGTATGGGTCAAGAGAGTAGTGAACTCAATTCAAAACGAATTTTTGGCATGTTAGGGTTATCCAAACAATTTCATACTGATAATGGCATACAATTTATAGGCAGGATGTGGCAGGAGGTGTGCACCTGGAGGGGGGTGCACCAATTAAAGATGCAGTCTATCATGCATGCGCCAATCCCATGGAGCATCACAACCAGGATTAAAAAAGACAGTTGCGACTCTGTGTGGGCGATCAACATAGCATCTTTACCGAAAATCTGCCTGCTGCCTTGTTTACCCTCCTCCGGCACTTGAATGCCACATCTGGGAGATCGCCTGCAGATGTATTGCTAGGGAGAAATCTAACCCTGACAGGTGAGAGAGGTTGCACGAGAAACATGGCGACAAGCATTGAGGAAGGAAGCGAATACCGGAGGGAAAATTGCTGGCAAAGATATAGTGAACAACAGGAACATGAAAAGCAGTATGCAGCAATGGGGGTCCCACAGAGCACGAGACCGCCACCTGCATTGCAAGAGGGACAACAAGTGTACCTGCGAACACACCCACAGTCAGCTGCCCACAAAAATGTCTGCACGTGCCTGGCCACTAAATGGAGCGGTCCGCAAAAGATCATATGGAACATCGGGCCAATAATATACCCAGTCCAAGTGGGCTGCAAGCAAGTGAGACTGCACCAGGACGACATATGCTCGGCTCCCAGGAACGTCATCGGAGCAGATACTTTTGGTACCTCACAGCCCCACGACGAGCTCCAGGAGCAAGAAAGTGAGGAGGAAGCTGGGTCGGCACTTCACTCAGGAGGCCTACCACCGGTAACCCAAGTCTCGCCAATGCTGGACGTCGCAGTGTCCAACATGCCCTGAAACGACGTGAGTCACAGAAATGGGGATGGCACAACGACAGCAGAGGTCGTTACCCCGGATGGAGCGGCACACGAGAGTACGTCGTAACACGCAGAAATGCAAACTGCAATGGAAATGCAAAGGAGGAAATTTCGACACCAACGACGCCCGATGGCGACGTTGCTGTTGAGTCGCACATGAGCAGGATGGGAGTGTAAGGTGTGTCAGCACCCTCACCAGGATAAGCAGTGATGGGTGCAGTAAACCCGACATACTGGTGTTAAAGGAGGCACTTCAAAAAGTTCGTACCGACATGCTTGACGTCACACCGTCTTCCAGCAGAACTGTTCAAAGTGACAGCACTGCAACTGGTGCCTGCAGTTCTGCCAAGGAGGGCGTTAGTGGATGGTAAGATGCCCCTACCAGCTGCATCCATGACTACAGGTCAGGAGGCAGTGTGCCTGCTGCCAGGAAGGTCTTCCCCATGAAACAGTTGGTAAGGAAACAGACGCTACCCCAGCAGAAGGAAGAACTGTGACAATCGACTGGCCGGATGAGAAAAACATGGTAGATGTGTCTGTACAGGCCTGGCCTGTGGTGGCCCACACGGACGAGCCATGGTGGTTCTATGATGAGATGATTAAAGGAGCGAAGTTATCGAGGTTGAAACACCCAACCACGTTGATGATGCCTGCCCTTGCCCTGGTCGTAAGGCTGATGAAATGTAGTGTGGGTGATGGGGGCGGGGAGGGACAGAGTCGTCTTCTGCAGAATGGAGACTCATGACAGGCTCATCGTCGTCCAGGGAGGCCTGCCAACCCAGCAGACTGCACTCCTAATTTTACTCAGGGAGTGCTATTGGAGTAGAGGAGAGCCAGCTGAATATACAGGGGGCTTACCTTTGATTACAGCAAGCCCTTCACAGGGTACACTGTGGTCAGGTATTAGTCTTCCACCTCGATTGGCATCTTACACAAGATCACGCCATTCACCAGACAAGCCTGATTGGGTGAAGAATAATGCGTGGACAAGGGGATCGAAAATTAGTCCACAGGCCCCCCCTTTTGGCTGCACCTAGCCCAGGATGGAACAAACAGTTATTGGGAAGGATCACTACACAATCACCCTCTTACCGCATCCCACTCAATCACACCCGAACTAGACAAACCACTGATGATGACCAGGTTTTCCAAGACATTCATGTCCTGGGAACAGCCAACCGAAACCCACAACAGGGATGGAAACAAAATGAGAACCAGATGGCTATGGAATGAAGGATATGATCCGCATGGATCAGAGCAGGTATTGGAATGAGTGTGGATGTGCATGAGTGCTGTACAGAAAATAAGCAGCGTGGTTTCGACAATGCCCCTTGTAGTCGGGGACGAGGTGGTGGAAATGTTACTGGCTTACCAAACATTCCCCAAAATTAAGTCCTTCACAGCCCGATCGCACTGGGCTAAATGCAGTTAATGGGTATACCACCATGCTTAAATTTAATAGGAACGACATGCGCAGATCGTGGTAGTTAGTGTTTGTGTGAGTAGATTAGTGTAGTTTATTTTTCTCTTTCGGACAGTATGGTGGTGTAAAAATTGCAAAGTTCCTAGTGGACCCTGAAGAACAAAAGAGCAGATTTAGCTTTTACATTTTCAGGGGTTAAAGTAACTTGGCTATAAACTAGCTCTCTAGATATGACCTTTTATAGGCATCGGCCACATAGAGGGGAGGTTTGGAGAGTCCAGCGCCGGTTCCACCGGGAGCTTTGCTAGTGAGGGCGCAACTGCTGCAAAGGTAGTAAAAAAAAAGGGGGGCATTTGATGTGTACCAAGCTCCCTCAACCCTTAGAACGTTTGCCCGCTGTGTACAGCAACAGCACAGCAGAGAGCCGCACTCTACCATAAGGGGTAGTGCAGCAGTGACCAATGCTATGGAAGTGTATGTGCAGCTGAAATTGCAAACATAATGCATTTCAAAGTGTAGCAGTGACAGTAGCCAAGCAGCCACGTGAGCTCGCATGCATTGATACAGGAAAGAGTACCGAAGTACTACTATTTCCCAAAAGGGCTTAAAAGGGCAAGGGTGGTGATGCATGGTCACGTGTGTGCAAGGGAACACCCGTAAACATAATAAAGTGCCCTATAGTAAATTGCAAAGTGTTCTATTCATATTATCTGTAAGTTTACTCATTCGCACATGTGTTCATCCTGACCTCATTTAATGAATTTTGCAAATGTTTAGTGTAATTCAGTTTGCACCGAGTTTTATTAACAATTAAAGCAGATTTGGTAAGAGAGTATTATGTTTTTGCATGTGTGACATGACAAAGTAGTTCCGCATGGCTTACTTACGAGGCAATGCCAGCACCCTTGCCATGTTGGACGTGCAGTAAACACAAAGTACTTTCAGAGGCAGGTCGTGTGTACCATTGGTCTGCATGCCCAACCGGTCATCACCATTTGCATCAATCAGTAACTACGGACTCTAATTACTGGAACCATCCTCATTTCTGCCACCTGAGATATTGCCTCTCACGTACCCCAGTGTTTGCATTGACTGGGGAAGTTTTAAGCCTGGTAAGTCACACAAGGTCCTTCAGGCCATATCTGTTTTGCTGCTGCCGACTGGTGTAAGTATGGCTAGCTTGTATCAAGTATTTCCCTTGGGGGAAATGTAACATACACCTAATTAAAGTCACAACGGAGAAACGTGTGTTTTTATTCAGGTAAGCCGCAATGCGCTTCAGGGTATAGGCCCTTACAATTACCGCCAAAAAGCACGTGTGTACGAACTTTCAGTCTTATTATTTTTGCAAGTGTTTTCAAGACTTTGCAATGTAATAAACGGGTGTGTAAATAGCCCGGATAATTAAACACGTAGGATGCACATCTGTTTAATTATTATACTTAGGAGTGACACAGCACAGGTGAAAGGATTATTACCAATGGTCGTCGGCCGCATGATCCTGAGTGAAGAAGAGTCTGCTTTACCAACACATCATGGCCTTATGTCTCGATAATGCCTGGCACCCTGGGTAACACCTATTTCCTACAAAATATCTCATTCCTGACTTCACCGCTCCTCAAAATACAATTTACACTAAATCATCTAACTCAACAGCATCAAATTAATAATAGAAACAATTTGTCGAGAGTTTTGTTTGTTTATTTATCTTTCTTTACTTGCTGGTTAAAAAGCATTAATTGATTTTCTTTAAGTTGAACGACATAATACAGTTTGCCACAGATTTGTATTTTACAAGAAAATAAATATAATTCAGGCATTTACCACCAATATGTAATTGGCCATTTAAAACAGTTTGCCTAAATTTTGAAATCACGCCATAGCCAATCAGTAATCGCCATTTCAAAAAATTCGCTAATATTCAGAAATCAAGCTATTTAAACCATACCTCTTAGGATTTTCAGAGAAACTTGTGGCGAAATTTTTCCCCCTTCCAAACTGTTAACATATATATTCCTAACCTGTACTAGAATAAACCTTAACTATGGTCACAATGTAAGTATAATCATACACAATTTTAGAGAGAATGAAATTACAAAGCTCTATCTGGCCTATCTTGTAGTCACAATAATGCACACAATTGATGCCTATTGCTCCCCTCTCCATTAGACAGTTTGCCCTCTGCTTGTGAGGATTTAACGCATCTAGCATCTCCGCTCTATGCAACAAGTGCATCAATGCATCAATGTGCTAGTGCGAAAGGGTGGTAAGTGAAGCACAATGCATTTAGTGCAGTGTCAGGTTAGGGCAACCTGGTGCAAAACATGCACAGTGATATCAAGTAGGAAAAACACATAATACAAAAGGGCATTACGACCACAGCTGTGGGACCCTTAAATAAATGGGACATTTGGACGTCCTATGAAAAAGTCCTATTAAGTGTTATTGTCTTATTAAATATTTTATTGCATGTTCAGTGTTTACATATAATATGTTTTATCTTCACATAATTCATATTTTGTTATGCAAATATATTTGCATTTAGAAAGGAATATTATGTATATTGTTTTATTACAAGTAATGTGGTTGTTAAGGTTTTGCATATGTTTACTGGGAAAGTGGTTGAGAAAATAGTTCCACGTGACGTGCCTGCCCGCCATCGCTGGTCAGCACATCATGCGAGTGAATTAGTCATTGTGTAGCACTCCAAGGGTACGGTCGTGGTCGTGACCACATTGCACGCCCGGGCAGCCAGCAACTTTTGTTTTCACCGATCACCTTTTAGTTGCAATAGAATGTAATATTCTGGAACTTGTTTTGTTTAGCCACACAGGAATCTGTCCCTCGCCTTACCCTCAAAGCTTGCATCGTTTGCGGAAGTGTAATTTTCATGTCAGTATTTTCACCACCTTTGCACCTTTTTTACAAAGTAACCCTGTCGGTGGGTTAAGCCAGACAAATGCATGTAAGTGACTTCCTGGAGGAGCAATGTAATTTATGGCAAGTAAAATCTACATGCAATTGAATCTATGTCTTTTATTTGTCTGCCCACGTGCATTTCAGGGTGCGGGCCCTCACTCAAATTTCACACCAAGTTTATAGTGTAGAATTTAAGTGTCTTCAATGTGTATTTCGGGGCTTTCAATATTATTACAGTGTTTTCTCATGCAATTTGAAGCGTGTGGTCAGCCCAAATTGGCCACTGAAAAGTATGGACACAATTTAAAGTCATTTAGAAGTGTACCAGTTTTCCTGCCAAGAGGATTATCACCATGGTCATCGGCCAAGCGACCCTGAGAATACCACGACTCAGCTCTGCCAGAATTTCATGGCATCACAGTGACGATGCCTGAAGACCCGGGTAAAATTCCAAACATAAAAAATTTTTCACACAATTTTTCCCAACCTTAGATATACAATTCCTAAAACATCCTCTTTAGCCCATAACCAGCATGATGCATCCTGTCAAATTTCTCCTAACTCAGTGGCAAAATACTCGCAATTCTGAATCCGGAAATTCACGAAATATTCCACACCAAAGACTTTTCCCAGAAAAATTTCCCAAAATTTTTCCAGTAATTTTCCTGCCCACATGCAATGAGGGAACATTTGGAGCAACATCAAAAAGTAAACAACAATATTGGGATGCCTTCCAGATGTCGCGAAGGATGCATAGAAAAAGAACATCATGGTGCCGGGAGCACGCCAAACTGCAACACAGCGGCCATTGTGGATAGCGGAGCAGCAACATGCAACAAATCGGCCATCTTGTAGTGGCGGCATGACATCAGCCGGTCAACAGTGCTGACAAAGTGACAGGTGGACGCTAGCCACCCCGCAGACCGTTTCATGCCTGAGGAATGCAGGTCATTATCCCCTTTGGTGGCATGCATAGCGTTCAGCTTCGAGAGGGGACGGCACTACCTCGCCACCAGAATATATGGGTTTGTTGACAAACCATGGCTACCCAAATGCAAGGTAGTGGCCCAGCACCCTTGTGTTTGCAAAGTTTGAGACCTAGCTACAGAACTTAGTGGCAAAGTACGAACGAGGCATGAAGTACTGTCAATGTGATCGAAAGACTCGTCCAACACACAACCACGTTGCGAACAACGTCGAACCCAAAGACATTTGCGACAACAGCGAAAATTTGCAAAACTGTTCATCAGTGAATAATTCGGACCAGCAACCAAACTCAAAATTCCAAATAATGACCAACCATGTTGGCGCATTAAAATGCTGTGCATGGCTCAGGGCAGCATTATCCTGAGCTGCGCACAATTCCAAACCCAGTAACATCGCGAATGCATAGAACAAATGAGAACACAATCGTAATGGGGATGGATATCTTATATAAATAGTATAGTACCAACTTGGAACCATAAAAAACACTATATGATTGGGACCAATTTTTCAGAGAATTCAAACGCCAAGTCGCTACTTGCGATAACGAAAACTGTCAGGGAGGAATCGGCAATACGAATCAACAATGTTGTATCTGTTAAAAGATGGTACAGGAGCAGTGCACAAAGACAAGTGAAAGCATATGAGAGTCTGTCATCCGGAATGGAGACATTTCGTGCGTAATGAGTGCGCGGCAGTGGCGGACAACAACAAACAGCTGTTACAAGGCCACAGAGCACACGTGGTAGATATAAACACAAACATGCTCAGGGCTCTGTCAACAGAGCAACTACTAGCCCACCCCACAACACCTCTAACGCTTATCCCGCCCGCTCTATACCTACCACATACACGGGAATATTATTCCACAACAATGTTCCCACCGAGTTTAAAAACAGTATTGCCAACTCAATAACTTCACATCCTGTCAGTGACACCATACCAAACCGGTAGCTATGGGCTGATGCACACTCACAACTGTCAACACAGCACCGGAGGACAACCATAAACCACTGTCACATCCTGTCAGTATGTGCAAGATGCAGTTCAAATGACGACGCCATCCCGATCACATACACTTCCTTCATTTACGGGTTAGCAAACCGAGGATCCAACAGCATAATTCCAGGAAAGTAAATCCGGCTTATAAAGGTGCTGCATGTATGGGGAGGAATGGGGGAGTTGCATCGGGAAGCAGTAAGAAGGTGACGCTGAAGTATGGTGGCATTCCATCAATCATTATGGCCTGGCTTAAGGAGAGTTTTTGCACTCGCTCCAGCGCAGGCTCGTCGGTGCTTTCACTTCGTTGCAAACACAAAACAAGCTCGTATTGCACCAACAGCAGCAGGGAGAGCAATTAACAGCATTCATTACGCGGTAGGTGCATCTCGTGAGGCGCTTCCACCTGCAACTTCCAGAGCAGATAATTTTGAAAGGAGTGACTGAAACCAAGTGACCTGAGTACCGCACCATACCAGTAATGTTACTAAATTATAGCTTAGAAGAGCTGATGTGGGCTGCAATAATACTCGAACGCAACACATGGCAACCGCGTAGCTAATTCGGAACTACGACAGGCCACCACGAACTGCAAAGTGACAACGGGAATAAGCAAAGAATACACGAATACCCACCTAAATAAAAATCATTCGTACCAAAACATGACAGAAATTCAACCCCAGGAGCAAGTGATAGCAGCATGCGTGAAAACGTAAACAAAAACAAAGGTGACAGTGTCAGCAAGCCTGTACTTTAAGCATTTGTGAAGTGGGACAAGTGTCAATCACCGACAGCAGCCTGCCTTTACTGCGTGGAGGAAACCTACCATTGACACAACCAATGTCCCAATAACCCCCACCTCACCAGATGCCAAGAGCAGCAGGATAAGCAGCAGGGTCACGGGAAGCAGGGCTAAGGGGGCTAGACCCCTTTGTTACCCCAGTCCTGCAACATAACAAGGAGTTGACACTGCAGCAGGCACTGATAAATCAGGTTAATGGTAACTGTAACCAATTAATATGTATCCTTGTTTTTGGCAATGGACAGCCATGTCACACCCTCATTGATACAGAAGCCTAGCATAATTTTGTTCAGCCAAGGAACAGTAAACCAAAGTGATATTACACCTATTAGTCATGTAATTAGGCTCACTGCAGGTTGGCATAGAAATGTGCCATAAATACAGGTTACAGTTAATGCAATGGTATGATATTTGGAGACAACAACAACTGCAATAATTACAGCAGAATTCACACAGGATGCAATTTTAGGGTTACCATGATTAGCAGAAAAGAACCGTAGGGCCAGCTGCCAGGTGTATTCATTTTGGTGCAAAGGAGAGACGGGCAGTGTACAACAATAATAAGAGTACAGTTATTAGCACGCCTAGAGTATTGCTAAAGAAATTCGACCACAGTATCCCACGAGAACACCAAGAGGCCTTCCAGCTCTTACTAGACAATCATAAAAAGGTTTTTCGCGAAGCATGATGCATCATGGCGCACAACGGTCGTCGAACATGAAATTACCCTAATGCAAGAAGGGCTTATCTGCACTGCCCTGCATTGTTATTTGTGGCAACAATCCTGGATATTACGTGCATATATCAAATAAATTCTAGCAAACGGAATGATATAATCCACATGCAGTAAACACAATTCTGCCATAACACTCGCACCGAAAAAGGAAGGGACATGACATTTTTGTCAATCAGGTGACATATAGTGTGCTGTCACTATACATAAAAGTTACAAATGTACTCAATTCATTAGGCAAAGCTAATGTGCTGTAATCCCTCTATTTATGCAGATGATTCTGGCAGATCCCAGTCAAGTGGGAAGACCATGAGAAAACTGCCTTCACAGCCCCTATGGGAGGCACTTCCAGTTTTGCACCATGCCTTTTGGATTTAAATGCCCTCCAGCTACATTCCAATTCATGATGGTGAAAATATTGGACAAAGTCATCGGCGAATTTACGCTAGTGTATTTAGACAATGTGATTGTTTGGCCCGAGAGCTGGGAAGAGAATGTACAACACCTGTCCATGGTAATAGAATGCCTATCAATTAATGGACTTACATGCATAGCATGCAAATGTCATATAGGCAAGAGGAGAATAGAATTTCTAGGGTGTGTTGTTGACGAGACAGGGAATAAGCCAAACCAAGAGCATTTAAGCCTAATTTAAAAGTACCAGCCACCATGTACTCATAAACATATGTGCAAATTCTTTGGCTTAATTAACTGGTCCAGGGAGCACATAGATGGGTTTGCAATAATAACATCACCAATAACCGACTTGTCCCTACAACAACGGTTTATGTGGAGTACTGAGGCGTAAGTAACATTCTAGGAAATCAAATCCCGTTTCCGCTCGAGCCCGAACTTAGCTAGGTACGATCCGAGTCGGCAGCTCTATCTACAGACCGACGCCAATAAGGTTGGACTGGGTAGGGTCCTGTAGCAATGCATGGGAAATGGTGAGCACCATGTAATTTATTTTTCGAGTGCAAAGTTAGGCCAGAGCGAGAAGTACAGTGCCTTCCTGGCATACCAAAAATTCGCCTTGTGCATGGACAACAGATTCCTTGTGTGGTTACATAATATGTGGCAGGCACAGTGTAAACTGACCCAGTGGGTGTTGCTACTAGGATACGACTTTGTTTTGGAGCACTTCCCTGAGAAGGAAAAATAGCTCGCCAGTACCCTCTCAAGAGTGCCTAACGCCGAGGTAATCGTGCATGACGAAGTTGAGTGGGAGGAAATCCTGCCCCCGGACATGTAAGAACTGCTACATAAAGCGAGAAGACAACAACTGTGAGTTGTGAATTGGGACATTTTAATATCAGACCTGTGTTGGGAGGTAGTGAATGAGCAAGCATGGAGCACTTTTGTGCGAACGCAAAACCAAAAAGGTGCAATGCAACCAGTTGAGCAATGGGTGTAGTCGAAAACTGACTAGAGCCTTGTGCACCACAGGATCGGAACACATGGAGGCTGTTTGTGCCACATGAATGTAGGGAGGAAGCCTTTTCGCATACACATACAAGTGCCATAGCGGACACCCAGGAGCAGAACAAACTATTTGGAACATTAAGTTACACCTTTTCTGGCCTGGGCTGACAAGTTGCGTATGAAATTATGAAAGACAGTGCAAAGATTGAAATAAAGTCAAGGCATGCAGGTCCAGTGGTGTGCAACAGCAGCAACCCAGATTACCAAGAAAGGCCATTCGAGACAGTTAGCTTGGACTTGATTGGGCAATATCCTAAATCCACATGCAACAAGTGATTCGTTTTAGTGGTGATGAAAAATTATTCCCGCTGCATTGAAGCCTTTGCAGTGAGCAGCATATGATTCAACAACACAGCAAAATCCTTGCAGGGCAAGTTTTTCTCACTTTGGGGTTATCCAAGGAACCTATTTACTGACAAAGGAACACAGTTCGCTGGGAGAAGATGGAGAGAACTGTGTACCCGGTGGTGGGGGGTACATAGTCTGAACGCGGTGGACTATCATACCCGTGCGAACCCCATGGAGCGCCACAACCAGGACTTCAAGGCCAAACTGTTACTCCATGTGGGGGAACACCACAATAAAGGGAAGAACACCTCCAGGCAGCCCTCTTCACCCAGTGCCGGCACATCAGTGCGGCCACCGGGCGCTCCCCAGCCGATGCCTTGTTGGGGAGGAACATTAACCTGCCAGGAGAAAACAATTGCCCGAACGCAAGAAAAAGAAATGGGACAGAAAGCTG
This sequence comes from Dryococelus australis, assembly GCA_029891345.1. Taxonomy (NCBI): domain Eukaryota; kingdom Metazoa; phylum Arthropoda; class Insecta; order Phasmatodea; family Phasmatidae; genus Dryococelus; species Dryococelus australis. The sequence goes on from CM057002.1 coordinate 127,401,069, forward strand.
CGGGGCAAGGGAGGTAAACGTCGATGCCGACATAGGAAGCATTGTAATCGTCAAGAAGAATATATGGTGGAGAGTGTGCTGAACACCAACGAATCCCCACCTGTGCTTGAACCAGGACAGCAGGGGTATGTACGTGAGCATCCTCAGTAAGCCGGCCACCACTTATTCTATGCAGGTTTGGCACCGAATTAGAGTGGGCCGCATACGGTAGTTAATAGCATTTGGCCAACATGTTGGTCCGAATGGGGAGTAAATTCGTCCGGACCCATCGTGATGTCATATGTTTATCGCTGGGAGATGTCCACGGCAAAACTGCACTTGGTGCCCTGACGAACTCTGACGGAAATCCGCATGCCAAGCTCAGCCAGCAAGAGAAAGGGGAAGAAGATGGGTCAACACCTCCCTTGGAGAGATCGCCACCTGGGACCCAAGCATCGCTGACCTCGGACACGACTGTACCCTGCAGGTGTTGAATGATGAAGGTCCAGAGGTGAGGAATGACATGACACCTAAATCAGTGCCAACTCACCACCAGCAAGTACACAGCAGGAGATTCAGCTAGCAATATGGACTCCTATCCCAGTGACCCAAGATGGCGATGTCACCATCAAGCATCCGGGGGCAATTGGAGAAGACAAATGTGCGACAGTCAGCCCCACAGTGTTCGACAATGTGCTGCCAGGGAGCACTGATGTGCGAGCAACAACATTGCAAGCAATGCTGGCATTTCTGGAAGGACTCCGCCAAATGATGCTACAGCACCCATCATCGTGGTGCTCACATTGAAGACGAGGGCCAGCTCAAGCAGGCCACAGAAAAGTGTAGCATGGTCATCCATGGGGACACAGAAAGTTGAGCATCCCCCCTAGGTTGTCGCCTGCCCGGGTCGTTTTAGGCGGCAATACAACTTTGACCATGAGAGGAGGAGCATTAGCAGCAATGGTGACAGCGAGGGCAATGAGTCCATGGTCTTACTGGACCTTCGCCAGTCATGACGGCAGCCACATCTACCACCGACATGTACAACATGCGGGGGCGACAATATTCTATACATCGAACAGAATCGGCAAAAGCAGCTGCGAGGGGCGATGTAGGAATCCCTACATGGTATGTCCATTTCATCGAGGGAGGCTTAATTGTCTCTGCATCATGTGATGTATGCAGCTTCAAACTATCGCAGAAAGAGATTTGAGGTAAGGGGGAAGGTGTAATTGATACCTACCACTCTCCTCTCCATTAAAATATTTGCCCATCATATGTCAATATTTAATGCAACTAGCATCCCCACTCTATGCCAAAATTACTCCAATGCACAAATGTGCTAGTGCGATGGGTGGTGCTTGAAGCACAGATAAAAAAGGTATTCCACATAAACATAAACTAGTAATAATAAAACATAAACAAGTTATATTGCAGTGTGAGGTTAGGGCAACCTGGTGCAACACATGTGCAGTGATAACAAGCAGGAAATAAGGTGCAAGGCAAAATGGCATTATGAGCACTGCCAAGGGACATTTAAATTTAGACATTTCGACATCCCATGAATAAGTCCTATTGAGTGTTATTGACTTATTAAATATTTTATTGCAAGTTCAATGCTTACATATCATATGCTTCATCCTCATGTTATTCAACTTTTATTATGCAAGTGTGGTTTTATGTTTATTAACTAAATGTAATTTATGTATATTGTTTGTATAGGTCTGGTTTTTAATGTTTTGTAAATGTTTATTGGCAATGCGGGTTAGAAAGTAGTTCCATGTGATGTGTCTGTCTGCCTCCACATACCGGCATGTCGCACACATGAGTTAGTCATCATATAGCAGTCCGAGGAGACGGTTAAGTGTCGTGAACGCATTGCGCTCCCGGGCAGCCAGAAACTTGACGGCATGGTGTGTGATGAAACTGGGTTGTTGAGATTTTGAGGAGTGATATAATAATTCATAAGTTAAAAGGTGTTGGAAATCTAATATTTCCCAAGGCGCCAGGTATTGTTCAGTGAACAATGCCGTGATGTTATTGGAGAGCTGCCGAATCAGGATCGTCTGCCGAAGAACAAAGGCATCCTTCCGATGTGCAGATCAGGTGCTCCTCAGACAAATATATTTTATCGCGTGTTACACGGTGGACTATTAGGGCTGACCACACACCCATAACTCCTTAACGATCATTGCAACACAATTAATACTTGTAGACTAACAAATTACACTTGAAGATATAGACATTTTAATGGGATGGTGAGGGCCCTCACCCTAAAATGATCGATGGTGACACAAATAAAAACACACATGAGATCATCGAAATTGTTTTACTGGTTTTTCTTATGAACATTCTTCTACGAGAACAAATTGATACAATTACCGGGCTTGGTCCTGCCAGTGGATGTTACACAGTACAAAAAGGCACGAAGCCAGACAAAGTATTATTGTGAAAAACTTATGTTTCCCAGGCGATGCAAGCACTGGGGAAAGTGAGAGGTGGGGTCCTGGGTTGCTAAACAAAAACCGTTCAGATAAGAATTAAGCTATTGCGATTACTATGACTGGTGAAACGAAAGTGTTGACCACCCAGGTGTGCGCAAACCACATGCCAGCATTGGCGAGCATGCGGAACAAGTATATCTACTTTCTACAGAATACATTATGTTAAAAACCTTTTTAACATTCACCTTGCTTACTAATCAATACATTAAAAATACTCTGCACAAAATCACTATGGAACACTGGAAAAACAAGGGATGAAATGATATGAGGATGAAAACATGTGGGAATGAGCAGTACACAAAACATAAAGTACAATTTGTACTGGCCGTTTTGAATTTAAGGTGGTTTGTGTTGGCATTTAAGGCGTTCGTGTGTCCTGGTGTGACACGGCACTTGCCTTCTAAACCACTTTTGAAAATATTGTACACTAGTACTATTTCCACATGTTCATGCACAGTTGAGAGCACGTGACTGCTTGGCCACTCTGTACTCACACACACCCCACTGACTCTAACTTGCACTGCTCACTACTGCTCTGTACTCGTCGCACTAGTATGTTGGGTTCCGCTTTCGAAGTTCATGCGGTGCATGAATTGCACTGGTGTGCCTGTGTGCCCAGTAGAATTCTCATCTCAGGTGCTCTGCTACCACTGAGATGGTGGGCAAACGAACTAGAATGGCCACGGTCGGCATCAAATGCCCCCTTTTCCCTTGTGAGACAGTTTGCAACTGTTGACGTCACGTGTCGCATGAGAACTTACTCTGCTCCCTGTGCAGTAGATGTAAGGTATAGGGTGTCCTATGTGGCTGAGACTGCTGCTGCTGTTGTTTCCATCTAACCTGCTGCTTGTGGGATGTTGAAACACCCCCGCACATCGTGCAGTCCGGTGGCGGGTGTCGCCGCATCCATGTTCTGTGCAGGCACAGTGAACCGGCCAATTCATTGCCTCCACTGTCTCCATTGCTGCTCATGCTGGTACTCCTATACTTGTGCAAGCTGATTAGTCGCTCTGGAGCTACCCGAGTGATGACTGCATGGGGTTATGCTCTTTCTTCGAGGACACAGCGGTAGACCGTGTCGGCCCTAGTGTCTCCGGTGGTGGCGTGTCTTTCCGTTGCTGAAGGGTTCTCGTGCTACGATGGCAGGCATTGTTGACGTTTGTTACCGGTGCTCTCCTCAGAAGTGCAGGTGCTGTTGCCCGTACGGTAGACCACCCCCCCCCAGGCTCTTTGCTTCCAGACAAGAAGGACCCAACCATCAGACGTGCCCCCTCAGTTGCCAATGTGCCGGGCGATACAAGGGCCTGTCACACTCACTGCCGGCCCTTCTGGTAGAGGTACATGTACACCTTTCTCCTCGCCGACAACTCTAGGCTGCTTAACAGTGTTTTCGCCATTATGGATCACCCGGGTGTCCTTGCTCACTTTTTGCTGTTCTTGCTCCATGCTTTTGCTGTTTCCTCCTCTGACATGCTCTCCACTTGCAGTTGTCAGCTCGATGTTCATTTCCAGAATCTCACTGTTGCCGGTTGTGGAACTTACATTATCTGGACCTCTGTGGAACACCATAGTGTTCGCTGTTGGCAACGCTTCAGTTCCAAATTATGTGCTGGACCATCTTCCTCCCCCTCGCTTGCTTGACAGAGCTTGGTAGGTGTTGTTCCATCGTAGGTCACCGGGGCACTAGGAGTGGCTTTACTGGGGATATCTCCCTATGACAGCCTGATGTCATCATGGCGTGCCTGGTCAGTTTTTCTCCCCACTCGGATCAAGTAGGCCGTGGGTCTGATGCTCTGTATCTCCTGATCAGGCACGATCCACTTTGGTGCACGACCCGAGGAAAAGTTACCTCCATTTCTTCCCTGTATATTGGGTGCTGTTATCCATCAGTAGAACTATTATATAGACAATACGTGCAAAGAATTCCCCTTGCAGAACTTTTGTTATATGTCCTACTTTTGTACTACACAAGGCATATGCTTCTATCCAGTGTGATAGTTATCCACGATTATGAGTATGAAACATTTACTGTTTGCTGATTTCGGCTATGGTCCAATTAACTCCAGACTGACCATCTCGAAATGCTGCGGTGGCTATTGGTGTTGAGCACCATAAGTTCTACGTGATTTGAATTGCTTGCAGTTTGTGCACTGTTGTACTCATTGTCGCATGCAACATGTTAGACCTGGCCAAAAGAAGGGCACCTTGATGTTGCACACTGTCTGCAATCCTCCTGCGTATCACCACTTCCCGAAACAGTCTTGATATAAACACTTCACTCTCTACTACACAGACCTGCTGAAGTTTTGCTTAGTGTAACGGTTCCTGGGTGTCAGGTGGAAAAATTTCTTCCTACTCAGCATCATCACATACAACTACATTTGTATTTGGTGCTCGGAATAATGTGTCGGCGAGTTCATTCTCGTGTCCGGGGACATGCTCCATAATGAATTCGTAGGCCTGCCGTAGCAACACCAACAGGGTGAGTTTACTGCAAGCCTCCCACATGGTGTGTAACCAAATAAGGCACCTGTTGTCTGTGCAAAAAGTGAATCTCAGATACTCCAAATATGGCCTGGACTTCTTCACTGCCCAGATGACCACCAAGCACTTATGCTCATTGACATCATAGCCCCTCTCATTTTGTCCTAACTTAGTACCAGCAAAGTCAATTACTTTCTTTTCCCCACTCTCGCTGTATTGGTAAAGGACCACGCCTAGCCCTTTCTGGCTAGAGTCCGTTTGAAAACTTAAGTGATGTGCCAGGCCGTACCTCGCCAAGGTAGAGCACTCCCTGAAACAAGCATTTATTTCTTGGAACACTTTTCTCATTAGTTACTCAACACAAACCTCTACTGCGGTAACAGCAATTGTGTATGTGACACATTTATTATTGCGAAGCCATCTTTGTGTTTGTGTGGAAAGCTAATAAGGCCAAAGAATTTGCGCAATTGTTTATGCATGCAGGGTGCTTGGTAACTGTCAATGAGCCCTAGTTGTTATGAGATTGGCATGATCCCTGTTTCGGTCACTACATGTCCAAGAATTTCCAAGTATGTTTTACCCAAACGGCACTTCCTTGTTGTGCATGTAAGACTATTGATTGGTAAGAGCTCTAATACTATAACCAGATTTCTGTAAGTGCTCATCCTAAAACTCTGACTGTATGACATCTTCGAGATAAGGGCACGTAAACTCTCCCACGAGTCCATCCAGCACTCTAACCATTATCGATTGAAAAGTTGCTTGTGCGCATTTCAATCCAAAGGACATTGTGCCAAACTGAAACCACTTAACATCAGAAATCGTGAAAGCAGTTTTCTCGCAATTCTCCGGCCATACTGGAATTTGAAAAATAACCACTGCGTAAATCCAGAGATGACAATACTTTTGCTTTGCCTAATTAACACAGTGCATGTCATGCTTATCTAGGGAAGGAGCACTCTATTTGTCACCTAATTGACAGGACCGAAGTAAACACACCACTGCCACATTTTACCCTTTTTCGGTGCAAGCATGATGACGGAATTAAACTTGCTTCTAGTTGACTAGATCATACCGTCTGCTAGCATTTAAATAATTTGCTCTCGAACTATTAGGGCTTGGTGCAGGATGTAGCTACATGGACCAGAGTACATAGGCCCTTCCTGTGTTAGCAGAATTTTGCGTTCTGCACAGTGCATCGTGTTTCGCGAAACCTTATACATTCATCTAACAGATGCTGGAAAGCCACCTAATGTTCCACCGGTATACTGTGCTCAAACTTCATCAACAAAACTCTGGGTGCATTCTCTGCTGCTTTACGATTTATGTTATAGACTGTCCTGTACTCTTTAGTACCGAAATGAATTCGCCTCTCTGCTAGTTCAACTGTGATGTTTTGCTCGTTGAGCCACGGTAGGGATTAATCTTGTAGGGATTAATAAGTTGTTTCAATAAAGTTTTTGCGCTGTTGTAGTGTCCACATTGCTACCTCATTGCCGGTAGTGGGAAAAATTGGCAGGAAAAATTTTAGAGCGAGACAATTGTTTAGAAAATTTTGGCAGAAAATTCTGCAGTTTTCAGTATTCAGGATTGGTGTAGTGAAAGGTTTTCGCCGCTAAGTTGGGCGATATTTGACTGCATTGTGTGGGATGAAACTGGATTGTTAAGATTCTGATGAGCAGTAAAATAATTCATAAGGAAAAAAGGTATTGAAAATGTAATATTACCTGGGGTGCCAGGCATTGCTCAGCGAACAATGCCACAATGTTGTTGGAAAGCTGACTCTTATTTACAGGATCGTGTACCAACGATCAAATGTGACAATCTGTCCGATGTGCTGATCAGGTGTTCATCAGATAAATTCCATATTTAATCACATGTTAGATGGTAATCTATTGGGGCTGACCACATACCCATAACTACTTTACAATCACTGCAAAACAATTAACACTTGAAGACATACAAATTACACTTGAAGACATAGACATTTTGGCAGGAAGGTGAGTGCCCATGCCCTGAAATTCCCGAAGGTGACCCAAATAAAAACACACATGAGACCATCGATGTTGTTTTACTGGGTTTTATTATGAACATACTTCTATGAGAACAACTTGATACAATTACTAGGCTTGGACCTGACAGTGGAAGTTACAAGGTACAAAAATTGTGCGAAGCCAGACAAAGTAGTATTGTGACAACTTATGCTTCCCCAGGTGATGCAAGTACTGGGGAAGGTGAGATGCGGAGTCCCAAGCGGCTAGATCAAAACAGTTATGAAAATAATTAAGATATTGCAAGTACTATGACTGGTGAAACAAAGGTGATGACTGCCCATGCATGCGCAAACCACGGACATAGCAACACATGCCGAACCTCTCAAGATGCTAAGCGATGACTAAACTTGCTACATGACATGCATGTCGGTGTTGGCTGGCAGGCGGAATATGTGGATCTACTTTCTTCACAACACATTTAATTAAAACCATTTTACACTCATCTAGCTTGTCTATGACCATACATAAAAATACTCTGCACAAAATCACTATGGATCACTAGAAAAACAAAGGATAAACTGACATGAGGATGAAAACATGTGGGAATGAACATTACAACCAAACATAAATAACAACTTGCTCTGGCCCTTTGGAATTAAAGTGGCTTGTGAGGCCTTTTAAGGTGTCCACGTGTTCTGGCATGACACAACGCTTTTCTTTTAAACCACTATTGGAAATATTGTAAACATATGCTATTTCCACATATTCGTGCAGTGTGTGGTGTACATGGCTGCTTGGCCACTCTGCACTAGCTCACACTGCACTGCTTCTAACTTGCAATGCACACTACTGCCCTGTATTCGTCGCACTAGTAAGTTGTGTTCCACTTGCGAAGTTCGTGCAGCGCATGAACCACATCCGTGCGCCTGCGTGCACAGTTGAGTGCTGTTCTCAGCTGCGCTGCAACACTGGAGACTGCAGGCAAATGCAATCATCTTTAGTTGCAATAAAACGTAATATTCTGGTACCATATTTCATTTAGCCACCCGGGAATCACCCCTCGCCTTCCCCAGAGCTTGTATCATTTGCAGAAGCCTAATTTTAATGTAAGTATTTTCACGGTCTTCGCACTTTTTTACAGAGTAACATTGTCGGCGGGTTAAGCCAGACAAATGCATGTAAGTGGCTTCATGGAGGAGCAATGTAATTTATGGCAAGTAAGATCTACATGCAATTGAATCTATGGCTTCTATTTGTATGCCCATTGGCAATTCAGGGAGTGGGCCCTCACCCAAATTTCACACCATTTTTATAGTGTATCATGCTAATGTCTTCAATGTGTATTTCAGTTCTTTCAATATTACTACAGTGTTTTCTCATGAAATTTGGGACATGTGGTCAGCCCAAATATGCTATTGTACACTAAACACATAATCAGTGACGATGCGTGCTATAATTTCATGGGCAAGCTACTGTGTGCAGGGTACAGTAGTGGCGGTCTCCTCAATAAAGTGAAGAGGGGGCCCGGGGGAGAACCCCCGGGAAAGTATGGATTTAAAGGTGCAAAATTGTGCAGTTTAAACATTTTTTTCGTATACAAATATGAACTACACTGCTTGTAAAAATATTAATATTTTTTAACATAAATTTTGTTCGAGTGAAAAATATTACAAAGATACCTTCATCAAAACGAAAACCTTGTCCAATTAAAGCAATTAAAACAAGTAACTCAACATAATTTCCACAGTTTTCTGATTCTTTTGTCTCATCATGACCACGTAAATGCAGTTCCAGTACATCCAAGAAACAAACAACATCTATTACACACTTCAAAATTTCTCTGTTACTTTTAACTTTTTAGTTATGTCATGTGCTTAATTGTTTGGATCTATTTAGACCAAAATCAACTCTATTTTTACCAAATTCTTTAAGAGACAAAAACGAATTATGTGAACTTCAGAACGCTCGTGGTTTTGAACAGCATTGCACAAATTGTTAAGGTCACAATACCCAGTTGCGGTCCAGTAACATATTTTGAAAACAATAAAAATGGCCATCAAAATAGTTTGTTTAGGCTGTTACGTCTAGCTAACCACGATTGTTTCTGATAAACATTTTTTTTTGGGAATTACGTACAAAAATACCTTTCTTGCTTGTCGTGATCGTAAGTTCAGGTGTCAGCCTACCCTCTTATATGATGTTACATCTTTCCTGAAAACCAGTTTATAATGTATTTTTGTAATATATTTAGCATTACAATACAAATTTAACATAATTATAAAGACAGTATTGACATAATAAAATGAAACCATCCCATATTACCAGTGCATAACGGTGTGCTGCTGTTTTCAGAGAAGGCATTGGATTGACACAAAAATAGAAAGGCATTGCTGTAGTTAAAAACTTATGTATTATTAAGCATATAAGGTATCTTTTCTTTGAATTATTATTCACTGAACATTTCATTCATTAGGTCAGCATATTTTTGCATACAGATTAACAGAATCGGTCTTAAACATAATTTTTATGTTTCGCAAACTTTACCTAGCTTTCACTGGCATGTAATAATAACGAAATAGTCATATTTTATGTTCGCCATGTTTCTTTTTGACCTTAATACTTCGTTAATCCTATCCCCAGTCTTATCTAAAATTTAGGCCGTGTTAAAGCAAAATATTCCTCGGGCTACCAACAAAAATGCTCTCTGAATACAAACAATTTTGGTCGGAGGATGATCTTTGTTTAGTCCGGACTAAAAACGACTAAGAATAAAACCGTATATTTCAGCGCCAATACTTCATAGTACTACATATACTGACATACTTCTGTGTTTGGCAGTGTATTTACTAATTGAAGTCGTATATACTGCTAATAAATATGCTAACATATTTCAATACTCCCTTTTAATGTATCGCAATCCCCCAAAGACTCAAACGAAATAATTTTTATTTTCTTACTTTCTGTACTCTACAATGACGATAACATTAAATACTCCTCTCTCTAATTGTTTCTCTTTGCAACCTCGCCAGCTGACTCGTTATGTTTGTTTTCACCGGTAAAACCAACAAACAAATCGATATACATATTATGCTTTATGATATTATTCATAATCGACACCGGCAGAATCATTGTAAAAGAGGTCTGATTATGATATGTGTTTTCATTTACATTGACTTACTAGTACTATATGAAATACCACGAAGTTATCTTCGAGATGCCTCACAGGCACCTGACCAATGACCATGCATTTGCAGTATGAGAAGTTTTAGTAGTCTTTTAGTAGATCTTGCAATGAAAGCCAATAATTTGATTAACATTACAAGATAGATAGTTAATTTCGAAATGTTATAAAATATAATGTCTGAAAAAATTATATCCCAAAATAGTTAAGTATTACAACTCGTATAATATAAAATAATCAATAGAGAGCGCGAAAGTTGATTATATTTTAGTGTATATAAGAGTTTTTTTAAAATATATTGACCGATTAATTACACATTTAATGAAAATATTTCCTGTTAGCAAACAATAGTATCATTTTATATTATCTAATTTCTAAATATTGATTTGATATTGATTTCAGTGTATTTTATTAATTTAAATTTTCTACACATTTGTATGTATTTCAGTGTAAATAATTTTTTGACATACTTTAGAAAGTTATTTCAGTTAAGTTTTCAATGTACAGCTGAACAAATGAAGTAATTTTATATGCCCGTATATTTCGGGTGGGTAGGTTATCATCACTTGTATTGAATTAAT